>CM074576.1:73368894-74655323 GCA_037305975.1 Chrysolophus pictus
ACCAGATTTACATGCACTGTTACTTTAAATATGCTTTCTGGTATATTTAGTGCCAGCCACACCTCAGTGAGTAAGCCAGGACAGTTCACTTCATGCTCTCCAAGTCCTGCAAAGTCATCACAGCTCCTAGCAAAGGGTAAACAATTCCAAACAATAAGTCCTGATGACAGGAGCAGAACAAAAGAGTTTGTCATTTTTAAGCACAAGCTAAACTCGCTTTTGTTTATTATTAATAACAAAGACATAAAGGAGTAAGAAGATAACATTTGATCCAGTAAGACATCATTTCCATTTATTCTTCTCCTGTAAAGGTGGGGTAGTTATGTACATTGGGACTCGACAACAAGCATGAGGCAGGGAGTAGTGTTGTTACTCTGTGCCATTCTCCTACATACACTTACCTGTTTGCAAGTGAATGTAAAACTGGCAGTCTGGGTAGCTTCCCATTGGCAAACTGAATAGTACATGCAGCTTTAGCCCCGTGCCATAGTTCAAACATGGAGGCTTGGCTAACAGGCTCCTACTTCTTTGTTGACCACTGCCTCTGCTACACCAATTAAAGTCAATGTTTAAGCCTGGACCCCAGCTTCTACAGAATGTTCTACATATAAATTCATTCACACCTCTGAGGCAGTTTTGTACTTGAGGAGAGATCAGGATACTGAAACCCAAAATGCATGTACAGCACATGACTATTTTAGTTTGTGTTGAATCTTCTTAAAAATATGGATGCAGTCAATGTCTTTTAATACCTAGATGGCCAATGACAACATATGTCTAATTCAAAAGCAGAGGTTTTTGAAAGTTTTGGGTTACTAATTTGAAATGTATATTTACATATCTAGTTGTAGATTGCCCACAGTGAAATTCTGGAGGCAGATAAGTATAAAGGTTTTACTCAATTACATCATTTTACCTCAGTCTGTATTGAGACAGAGCAAAAATATTGCTGTTACTGCACTGGAGGCAAGTTAATTCAGCTTTGGGTGGGAATGATTGAGTTTAACAAGAATTCTATTACTGATCACTTAGGGGACTTTAAACTGTGCAAGTTATCTTGGATTGCAGTCCTGTAGTTTATATGCTCCATGCTCCATCCTCAGGCTCCAGTGCAGCAGAGTTAACACTGAAGAAAAAAAACACAAAACAGAATTTGCCACAGATTTCTCTGCAACATTTAGTATGATAGCCAGGTAACATCTTTGGTAGCTCAGGTGTAACACTGTTGTTGTAGAACAGCTTCTCATTTGCAGAAAGCTTAGTGCTCAGGGCTCCAGTAGGAAGCCAGCATGTGTTCATTTTACATCAAAGGTAGTGCTGGATAGAGCTGGACTGCTAAAATGTTTGTGGTGTCTGGAAAGCAAATGGATTGAGCATGTTCATTTGTTTTGATTTCATTTTCACAAGCAAGAGTAGCACTCTTCAGTCAGCAAGTGCTGTCAAGCAGCGGTGCATCAGTTGTCCACAGACACTTGAAGCAGCAGTGCCCTCATGGAGCTCTCCTGGCACACTGCCACTGCATGACCACCGCAGCTGTATTGGCACAAGAGTTGTTTGCTAATTTGATCCCTATGAATAAAGTGAGGCCGTAATTGCTGATACCACCCAATTGCTCTGAATACAGCTATCATGCAAGCACAGTCCCATCTCTCATGGAGCCATTTTCTCAGTCTGCCTGTGAATTGTTACTGGAGTTCTTCCTCTGGGTTTCCTGGGCCATGGGGAGTTGCCTTGCAGCTGTTTCTCAGAAGAAGACTTTGGCATGTGGCTGGTGAGCTCAGGAGGATTGTCTGCCTCAGCCTAAAACAGTCACTCACTGTGGAGTCACAACACACAGTGCAAGCACAGATAGTTACCATGAGGCAAAGTGGGATGGTGACTCAGCATATTGCCTCTTCTGAGGCAGTGTGCACATGTTTATCCCATGGTTAATGGAAAGAAGCTACCCCACTCACATGGAGGGATCAGTTATATTAATTGCCCCTTGCATTCACTGGGAGAGAGGGCATGCAGAAGCAATAATTGTTGGGGTAGTCCACATGGTGAACCTCCACAGCCTGCCCCACCACAAAGGAACAGCCTTTTATGGCCCTGCACTAAGTACACAACAAGGGGCTGATAGGTTTGAGTCTGTTACCTCAGATTCTTATTATTTAAAATGCAAAACTCTGAAATCACTGTGGTGATCAATACAGTACAACTGAGCAAACTAAATACATAACTATTCCAGAAGAGTAAACTTGTAAATGTCCCTTTTGACCTTTCTGAAATGCTGTTCTTTGTCATTGCCAAGTAGAATTCCAAGCAGGTTAATCAGAAGAAAATTTGGAGCAGTGATGGATGTGTTTGGGGGTTCAGCACAAGCTGAACAATGTTCTTAAAGATTCCTAGATGTCTGATCAACTGAGAAGGTCATTCCCCTTCACCACATTAGCCTCATCATATTTTAAAAAGTTGCAAGTGACTTTCAGTTTTATTCCAGTCCAGTAGTGCACATTTCATCTTGTCATGCAAAGCACAAGAGGGAAGGCAAGCGAGACAGAAAGGGAGAGGGGTGAATTTACTCCAGATGCCCAAGCACAGAGGTAGATTATGCTTGTAGTGCTCACTGGGATGTGACCCAGAAGAGCACTGAGGTGAAGCAATTAACAAGTGGTAGAGCAGCAGCAACGTGAACCAACACTGCACTAGTGATTTCAGCTTGTTCTTGCACATACAGGTGTCATGGCTAGGCCCCTCCATCTCAGGAGGCAGTCTTGATCCTAAGCATCCTTCATTTATCAAAGATAACAAGCAGAAACTGTGAAATGAAAATTAGAACCTAATTGCTGTAACAGCCCTTCCTACAGACAAACCACACATTTATCTGTCTTCAGTTGGTTGGAAAGAACAAAGCCAGTTGCAGTCCTGGCTTCAGCCCACACCTGAACAGCCACAAGTGCTTTTCCTCTCAGCCAGCAATCAGACCCAAAAACCTGACAGCACAGCTGCTCATGAACCAAGCAGAGGCTCTACACCAGACATTTCCCCCTATATCTATCTGACGCACATCTACATCCTTCACAAAGATGCCTTTGGTACCCTGAGCTCCAGGCCTGAGTCCTGTGGATCAATCAATGCACTCCTGAGACAGTCATCACTCGGCACACCCAGCCAGGCCATTGGGACACTTGGAGTAAGTGGTCCATGATAAAGCCACTGCAGCTACCCTCTGTGTGTGTGTGTTTGGGATGCTTTGTCTGTGAAGAAGAGGTGAGTGCCCTCTCCATGCTGCGATTGCTGTTATGAAATCTTTATGGATTTTTAAAACAGGAAGAGGCTTAATGAGTCTCTTTTTAGCCCATATTTCTCTAGGCTGAGGCAAGGTACTTTAGGCTGCAGGCAGGGAATTCACTATACAAAGTGGTTTCAAACGTGTCTTCTTCTTTCTTTTGATTCAATTCAGAGTCTCAGACTTGTTCAGCACTTAACAACCTAGGAGACAATACAGGCTTCTCAGCTGGTGCTATTAAAGGCAGACAGAGAAACAATTAACCTAGAGCCCTGGGAGCAACATTATTTAAAGACAGTGTTAAGAGGAATTTGCCACATGAATTCTGTCAATCAGTCATTACACAAGAAGGGAAACTCTTTAAGGCAGATTACTTTTGTACAGTAAGCTCTCCCCCTGCTTTGCTACTGTAATAAACTATATATTCAGTTGAATACAAATTAGGAAAAAAAACAAAGCTGTTTATCTGTTTTGTCTTCCACATGGAGAGAGAGGGGAAGTCATGACAGTAAGTAAAAATGCACTGTGCTTATCAAAGCCCTGGTAGATCCTTCTTTAGAAAAACGTGTGATTCAGTACTGTAGATTAAGACACATCTACCATTTAGAGCCTCACTGGGGGGCTACTGTCTCCCAAAAACAGCAGCAGTTTTGCTGAGCCAGAGAGGAAGAAAAAGGCTAGAGAATAATGTTAATGATCTACTTCTACAGGCAGGTATACCTCTTAAGAAAACATTAATATATGGGGGAAATAAGCTTTTAGAATGACCACATACATAATGAACTGTAGGTTCATTTTACTAGTAGAAAAAAAAAAGAATTGTACAATTTGTACTGTTTTTATGGCCCATGCCTCTGTGATCTGTGTAAATTCTCAAAGATGGGGAAAAATCGGTTCTTTTTGAACTGCATACCCAAATATAAAGAAGTCTTTAGTCAGTGAGCAACACATGAAGAGATGACCTTTATGAAGAGCATGGAGAGTGCTCATGCTTTCTCTGTTAGATACTTGCTTAAAAGACTTTTTTGTGTGCAGGCTTCTTTGTATTTACATTGAGAACAAGTCTTGAAGAGCTTACTTTCAAGCATACATCCTGGGACTGGTCATCCTCTTAAATGGTGCAGCTAGCTCTCAACACTTCAGATTTGCATGGACCGTAGTAGGGCTGTGCAGCAAGAGCACAGAACGTTCTAGCTCAATGATGTAGTACAAAAGAAAACTCTCCATCTATATCTTTTTTTCTGTTTTCAAAACAACTCTGCCGACCTTATGCAGACCTTTCAAAAGGACTAAGAGAAATGGAGAGTGTTTTTTATTCACTTGTGAATTAAAAAAAAAAGAAAGGAAAGTCATTTTTCCAATCACCACATAAACTGCATTCAAACTTCTACAACTAGATGATAACATATGAGAACACATGAAACAAATGAGCAAATGAAATGCAAGTTCTTCCTTTTCTTCTCATACTCAGAGAGCAAAAGAAAAAAGAAAACAAATTGTCCTTATTCATCAATCACTCATTATCAGTCCTTTATTTGCGCATTCTCAGAGCCAGTGTAAAAGTCAGGTTGAACTAAACTGGCCTGCCATCAGTGGAAGGCCCAGCTCTGCTGTGGGGCAGTTACAGACAAAGAGAGATTTGTCACATTAAAGAAATCCACCTTTGTCCTCTGAGACTGCAAGATTTACTCAAAAAACAATTAGATAGATTTCATATTCTTAGGTAACTGCACCACACATGACTTCATATCATATTGGTACCATTGCACACTAACTATAGGAAAAACAATCCTCTAAGCTATCACAGGAGCACATATTGAGTTGATTAAAGAATGGATAATTCACAGATCTTTAAAAAGCTGTGGGGAAGTTGCAAAAGGGTAATCATCATTTTCAGGATAGGGAATCATCTAACAGTCCAAAACAGCAGATGAAATACACAGGTATCACAAAGGTTAGAAGAGCAGTCAGTGCAATTTGTCTGCCTTGATACGCTATGCCCATTCAAGCAAAACGTGTTTTCAAAACAAAAGCTTGGGCAGCTGGGAAGAAAGAATGCAGATTAGAGCTCCACAATGGGAACTGCCTCGGGGCTCCACTAGACAGTTAAGTGAGCAGAACAGTTCATATTTAAGAGCATAAAAGATTGCTGGATGGAGAAATAGGGAAATAATACTGAGTGGCAAGGAGATGGTGCTTTCTGTGCATATGTCATCAGTGAGCTCATTCCTGGAATTCGATGTCCTTTTGGGGAATCCACACTTCAAAAAAGGAGGTCAAAAGTTTGAACAGGGCTTAGGGGAGAATGGTTAAAGCAGGCAAACACAGCTCTTAGGTGGAGACTGGAGAAACTTAATCTACTTGAGTGTATTAAGAGGTTAAGAAATTACTTGATTACAGCCGGCTTGCATTTAGAGCAGGGCAGAGATTTATGGCTAATAAGATACAGTAGTTGAAAGCTGAGATCCAACAAACTCATTCTTCAACTTAAATTCAGTGAAGATAACAAAGAATCAGTAATCGCTGATCATCAGAAGTATAACGTATTTTCCATCACATGAGTGGACATCACTTTGGAGAACAAACGTGAAGGTGGGATCCAGTTTTACCAGTTTTGCCACTAGTTTTACCACTTTGCTGAAATAAAAAAGAATGAGCCCCAGAAATGGGCTTCTGTTTGTCCCTTAGCTCTCTCTCTGGCCCCACTTTGGACCTCTCCAAGGAGTTCTCCCAAAAAATGTACACACACGCTCGCCATGGATGGTTCATGACCACACATAGTGGTTATTGCAGTGTTCTGCAATATCATTAGCATAGAAGTTGGTATGCTTTCCCTAATAGTGATGGAATGATGCAAATCTACCTCACGTTAGGAACTATTACACAGAACATATAAATGCAGTGCTTCTACTCTCAGACAGCCTAACTTCCCTTATCTCTGCTCATAGTAACACTTTACCAACTGTTTTATTCTGCACTTTTCACAGTTTTGGCTTGTTGCAGATAATATTCTAATTCTGGCCACCTCCTTAAAATCATTCTGTAAGTCAGTCAGGCACAACAAACTTGGGACCATTTCAAGTGCTAAATAAAAAAAGTCTTTGCAGCGAGGAATCACACTATAAAAAGTACTGACTGATTATATACTGTATGCTCCTTGTTTTACAAATGTTTATACAGCAGTTAATGGAAGCTATTCTGTTCTCTAGTTTCTAAGATTTTTCAAAAACTGGTTTAAAAAAATCAACTCTTTTCTTTAACATGGCACAAAAGCTTGCAATCCAAACTTCCTATGTAGTTTCTGAACAGGTAATAAATGTTAGACTGTATCATAAAGAAATGGAGTGGAAAGATTTTTTATTTCATTCAATATTTTTCATAATATTTTTATCCGGCTTTTGGTGAGGTAGAAACAGAATTTGTAATCTGTTACTCATCTGGTAAAGACAGGGAAGATATTTGTTTTTCTGTCTGAATCAAATTGATACTTTTCCCTTTCTGCTTTTTTGGTTTTTATTAGCTGAAGAAAATACGGAGGTAATAAAAAAGAGGAATCAAAACGTGGAGCATTCTGTACAGCTTCAGTCCATCCTATTCAAAATAGGGGAGGGGAATAATGCTGTTGCAATTTTGTATGTAAAAGTTTTCATAGCTGTTACAGTCTAAAAAAATGTAACTTTTTGCAAAATGTCTACTATCATCAAGACTCTACTTCCATGGACAAAATATTGGGTAAAATCAAAGATTTATTACAAAGTTGCTGCGTTCAGGTGCAATTGTAGAGTGAAGAGGAGAGGAATTGTGTCTGTGAGGCTAACAGGGAATGGGGGGAGTTCAGCCTGAAAGAGGGCAAAACCAACAAAAATGACTCTGAATCTTCCACTTCAGTCTCAATTTGCAGAATGGGTAATCAGAAAAATCTACTATTTGACTTCTCATTTAAGAGGATTAGATAGGAATTCTCTGAGACAACGAATATGAATATAAAAATTCAATTTAGATGAGATTGCTTGAATCAACATAACTTTAGAAAACTATGAATATGTTTAACAATTCAAAACCACCTCTGGACACATGCAGCATTTTAGCCAATCGTAATAAGATTTTTCAACAATTAATGCTTTGAGCATCTTAGAATGTGCACTAAGATGACAGTCTAAAAAAACCTGTATACTGTCTGTTGTTTAACAAGAGCCATGAGGCATTATACCTGGCTATTTAAAATTGCATATAGCATGTATTAGGTAATGCACGTTATAAAAAACCATGGGTTTATATTTATAACACTTGTAACACGAAACATTGCATAAAATACATTTTATGTTATACCTAGGTCAATCTGAACATAATTCCTCCTATTTATTTCCATGGAAACTATGACAGATACAAAGAGCCCTGTAACACTACTTGACAGAGCAGATCCTCATCTACAAAACACTATTTTGCAACACAGCCACCACCAATAGCTATGCATTCTCACCAGCGATGAACAAGAGAGTGCATTCGACACTCATAAAAATCTGCACCAGCAGAGGTGAACCACTGTCACTGCCGCCATTGCTGAAATGCACCATCCACTGCCTCACTGTGCTCACATCCACTGCTTGGTCTCCAGAAACGTTCAGCAAGAATCGATGAATGTCAATGGGTACCATTTTTTCCACATGGAGGAATTCAGTGCCACCCCTTCTTTGCTTCATCTGCACTTCCACGTCAGACACTACGGTGTTGAAATGCCCCCCCTGCTGCCATCTGTCACATGGCAACAACATGTAAAGGGATATTGGTGGAAAGGCTCAATCTCTACTGCCATAACACCAATATCCTCCTCTTTCATTGTGGGCCAATATAATAAAATAGGAGGCACTACTTTTTGAGCAGCCCTTGCATATTATACTATATGTTATATTATCTTCTGAGAACTCTGTGTCAGGGACACTATCTTTTTTGATACTATCAAGGCACTTGTCCTTCATTAAATAAAAAAAAAAAACATTATTAAAGATCTTTGAATGAGCCAAAGCCTCTTGAATTAAAACTGTAATTTCATGTCAGAAGGCTTCTTAAAACAATTTTTCTTTGAAAAATGCAAGGATAAAGAAAATAGATTTAATGGCCTGTAGATTGTTTATATTTAAAAGTAAACAAACAATTCTTGATACTTTCTTTTCAGCTCACTCCTTGATGCTCTTCAGTACTCCCAAGAGCTACATGAACACTGATCACCAGTCATACATGTCTGACCTGTATGCACTTTACCGTACCATCATTAATTTTTCTAGGCATAACATCTTGATCTTGGGTGGCAATTAATCCAGAAGTTACTGATGTGACATCATAGGAACTGAAAATCGCTCTTTGAGCTAGCATGGAACTCTTAATTTTCTGGCTGACAGGCACTGCCCTGTAATTGTTTCTCCAAGAGATGATGGCCTATCTTGCAAGTCCATACATTTGGATGTATAATTGCTGGCTTGTCAGTATAATGGGCCAGGATATTGGAATTTGTATTACTAATCATTTAAGGCAATAGGTAGGATAATAATTCATAGTAGGGATAGTAAAAGTCATCACAAAATATATTAATTACCAGAAGTGGATGACAGTCAGAGCTGGTAGGAATATTTTATTCCATTTGTGTTATGGCAGATATATATATATAATCACAGAGAAATCTCCTGCCTGCCTCAGCCTGCAGACTCCTATTCATAGCACTGCAGAGTGCTGTATAATGCAGACCACGTTTTGAGACAAACAATCATTAAGTGTTCACTCATATCAACAAAGCTCAAATTCACAGTCATAGAGATATAAACATCCAAAAATAGCAAATATCTTTCTCATAGCCACTAGTAACTGACACAGGTAGCATCTTTAATTTTGTGACATCTATATCTGATTTACAGGAAATTATCTCTTCTGAACACTCCACACAATATCCATGCCCACAGTTCATGATTAGTTCTGCAGCTCATAAAACTCCATAAGAAGTTTGGTTTCCTATGAAAACGTATCCTTTGTTCCTTTATTCCACCATCACTGATGCAATAGCCCAATTCATCCTCTAAAACACTTGCTACTGTCTCCTCCGTATCATCCCAAGGAAAAAGCTTGTGTGTGTGCTAGCCAGCCAGCCCTTGGCATACGCTGATAGGTCAGCTGCTACTACCAAAGACAGTGTTGGACAGACAGATGCTGTGATCATGTAAATCACATTTTCCTCAAAAATCACACCAGTAGTTTCATGGAAGTGGGGAAAAAAGGAATGAATATTGTAGAACAACTTGGTTTGGAAGGGACCTCAATGATCATCAAGTTCCAACCCCACTGCCACAGGCAGGACCGTCAGCCTCCACATCTAATACTAGACCAGGCTGGTCTTTCAAATGCTGTACTTCCAAAATCACCCATAACAATACGTCCAACTTCAGTTGAACTTTCCATTAATTTCCTTTTTCCAGCTGCCCTTCAGCCTCAGCATAACTGTCAATTGAAAATTTTTGCTAATGGCTATGTTCTTTTATATGCCAGCCCTTGATTAAGAGATCAAAGACACTGATTTCAAAACTAGTCATTATACACAGCTCTTCAACTTACTAACAAGACTTCCATTGTCAGCTTGGCAATATCTGTCACAATATGGATGCTAGCTACTCTCAGTCTGTTGATTCCTTACAGAAGTTGGCTGAGTTGAATTTCCTTATTATTCATCAGGTGCAGAATTTGCCCTACTAACAAAAACACCTACAGAGCTTTCCTCTATTCAGTTTACGAAAATGGAGACCCAGAGGTAATATGGTTAGAGTGAACAAATGCTTTCACAAGGGAAAAATACAATTTTCTAATGTAAAAGAATGAATTGAAACATGTAATTTCAAGTTGTCAAGATAGATATATCTGAAGAAGTATGTACATTCTTTAACAATGAATATGATCAACTTCTGGCATGCAGTGAGCAAGTTTTAGGTTTACATTCCTCTGTATACTCAGATAGAGGACCAGCAACTTTAATGTGGGATGAAATTTGGTCCAGGATGTCATGCTAGGTTCAGAATGAAGATTGCCTCAGTAATAACTTTGAGTCCACATCACTGAAAATGTCATTTTGGATGATCAGGTGGATCTTTTTGACTTTAAAAGCAATTGAGTAAGAGATTAAATGCCAAGTTAAAGAGTTCTGAAATCAATATATGTGGTGTAACTGACAAACCTTTAGTTATTAGTACAGGAGCCAGCAACACACACCATCACTGAATTACAATAACACATCTTTCTCTCATTCTCCCTTGTAGCTCAAGTATCATTTACAGCAATTCATAAACTGACAAATATATTAAAAGCCTAAAGTTGTGGTCACATTATCCATAGAAAGGCTCTCACAAAGGTCAGAGAGGATAATGCAAGAATGCCAATATAAGAACATATGTTTCTGTTGGAATAAATCATAACGCTCATAACAGAAAAAAAAACTGTAGTGATTAGAAATTGTGGCATAGAACAGAGTCTTTTTTTTTTTTTTTTTTTCATGACAGCAAGGCTAGGACTATTTGGGCCCAAACAGATGAAAACAATTCTTTGTTTAAATAGGAAGGAAACTTGGGGAAAAAAAAAAATCAAGGAAAGCTGAATATGCTGTGCTTAGAGAGGCTTATGAGCTGCTAATGACAATATATTATTTTGAGTGAGGAGAGGAAAGGGAAAACAGTGACATAGCAAAGTGATGTTTTAACAATAACACTTTGGAAGTCTTATGAATAGATTCCTGACCTTTGCTGCAAAACAGAAGAGCACCAGGGCCCTACAGAGGTTCACATTTATTTCGCAGAAATAAATAGCAAGAAGGCATTGTTGTAACCAGGCAGAGCAAACATACACGTAAGCATTAGCACTTCAGTGTGGCACTTCAGGCAAAGGCAGAGCCTCAGAACAGAAAAAAAAATGAAGCACAATGGACGGGAAGTATTAGGAGGGAGCTTCATGCAGTCCTTCCTTATTCTTCTCATTTCAGTTAACAAGTTTTCCATGTTTTTGGCACAGTGAAGAACTGGGCTGCAGTGTTACGTTTTCTTAACATGGCTTACATGCTGCAGGTTTTTCACACTATGTCTGTCCTATTCTGACACACCACACGGTGTCTGTCTAAATAAGTAGGGGAGCAGTTCAATAGTGGAATTGGATGGTCGAAATAAAGAGCCACATTCCCACATGCATGTAAACATATCAGTCATCAGCACACCACTGCCACTGACTTCAGCTAGACCAGTGCCAGTAGAATACACAAGTGTCTTCTGCTCCATTTTATATTCAGGCAATAGAATCATAGAATCATAGTTTCATAGAACGGCTTGTGCTGGAAGGGACTTCAAACATAACCTAGCTCCACCCCCCTTCATCCCCACACACACACACCATGGGCAAAGTTGCCAACCAAGCACTAGATCAAGTTGCCCAGGGCCTAGTAGTATCCTGCAGTCTCTTTACTTGCAGCCTGTGTTCGCTCCTCTCTGGTAGGCCACAGCACATACTCTGGTGTGAATTGCGCAGTCCCCAGGCTATTGCAAAGATCTGGATTGTCAAGGCGAGTGAAACTAAGGGAGATCTTTGTGATTAGCAAATGCTGTCTGAGGCTACACATTACATGCTACCATGCCCTCTAAAATAAACAAGGGGCCAGAGGGGAAGGGTTTGTTGAAAAGAGCTCATTTGTTCCAACTGCTTTCCTTGCTGGAAAATAGCAAGGCAAAAGCATCCCTCAAAGCAGCATAGAGAGCTCATTGTGAGGAGCCAGCAAGTGACTCAGAGCACTGGAATTGAAGATGGCACCTCTCACCTCCAGGTCACCCATCTCCAACCATTTGCAGTTAGTGGAGGAAAGAAGTTAGTGCCATCAGAGGAGCATTCAGTGAAATGAGCTGGTTGTCTGAGGACAGCTGTCCAGTCACACAGACCAGCCTGATA
Organism: Chrysolophus pictus; assembly: GCA_037305975.1. Lineage (NCBI taxonomy): Eukaryota > Metazoa > Chordata > Aves > Galliformes > Phasianidae > Chrysolophus > Chrysolophus pictus. Next base: position 73,381,124 of record CM074576.1, read on the forward strand.
TTATTGCCCAACACATTCTACTCTCCTAGGCTCTAGCCTTGGCCATTCAATCATCTTCTGAATGGCCTGAAGCTCCAAGGGCTACCAGGCACACACTGCTGCCTTCTGTCTCACTCAGTGACAGGCATGGTCACCCACTGAGAAATAGACAAAGACCTTCTCATGTTCCCTTTGTTCCTCAGTTCTTTCTTCCCTCAGAAACAGTTGCAAGAAATGTTGTCCATACTTTTCTGTAATTCTTCCACTTCTGCTGAGCCTAGGCATTGAAAAGTGACTGGCCATGCCATAAAAATCATGAGTGTTAAACAGCATATTCTATTTTATATTGTTCAGTTCTCTTTTGATTTTTTGCATTTGTTTCATATTTATATTTTCAATTTCTTTTTCTTTTTCCCCCTTCTTAAGGGGAGACACTCGCAGGGATCCAGATGCACAGCCTTCAAGGAACATTTCAAGCACTCTCATGCTTTCTTCATAAAAAATAGGAGCTGGCAACATTGCCCCAGCGCTGATTTAGCACAATGCTGCTCACATTCCAGGCACAGCGCAAATGTCAGTAGCTGATTCCCAGTGGAGCTTAGAGGAGGTTGGTGGGATGGAGAACCAACTGCAATGCACTTGGTTTGGGGCCAGAGAGACTAATATTGGGCCCTTGTCTATTGCAAGTCTCACAGATAGTCCTGTAAAGAAATTAAGACTCTTTGGTACAAACTCAGCAGAGCTGTGGCCTTAGTTGCTTCTCAGTCCTCCCAATAGGGGCTGTTGGAGGTTAAAGCTTTGTGCTCTCCAGGAGAGCATAGATCCCCTCATCACTGCACAAGAAATATGTAACACTTTTTGTTTTGACTCTGAAAGTTAATTTTCTCTTCTGTGCCATCATCCACCCGGAGGAGGATTAATATAAAATATTATGGCAAAGAATTAAGGCTGTGTTTTCAGGACAGGAACTTCTCCTATTTACAGAGATGCCATACAATTTACTTGCTCATTATCTGCTTTGCCCAAGTCCTTGTGCTTCCATCACTTCCAGGCTGTCCAGTGTTGCTGGCCAGCAGCCAGGACCATAGTAACTGGCTACATCAATCACTTCAGCAGCTTAATCAAACTCTTCCTCTGTTTTTTCCCCCTATATCAAAGAAATGGCCTGCAGTTCTCACAGTTTGCTGAAAGCTTTATCTGGCTGACATTGGAGCATCTCAAGCAAGCAAAGGATTTTACCTCCCTTCTGAATCCAGAGACACAAACAGGCCTAGAAATATGTTTTAGGCACTGGACCCTAGGAATGAATTCCATAGTCTCAAACAGTCCATGCAGGGCTAAGCACTTGGAAATTTACTTTCATAATATGCAACACCCAGTAGCCAAAAGCAGACTGCAAAGTAATACGTGATCCCAGAAGAAATTTTCGGACACCCTGTGAGAGGGGTCAGTGCAAAAGAAAGATTCTCCACACAGACCACAAATGTGCTTGGCTATCTGTCATATCTTCATGATGCAGATCTTTACTTTCTCCTCACAGAGGAGCTGCCGCTATTCACTTTAACCTTCCTGTGCTCAGCCAAGCTCAATGGCATTCAGAAGAACACCTCTTCGTGCACGAGGCAGTTTGGCACTAAGTCCTAAGTGGGCATACACTGTATTGGGTGAAATGAAAGAAAAAAGACAGTTTTAACCCTGCTGAAACTGGGCATGCATGAAGATAGGAATGCAAGACTCGCAGGATCAGAAATAGCATGTATCAGCTGCTGCTGTAACCCACAAAGGACTGAGTGCTAATGGGCTCTGGTCTCCACTCCCAGCATTGTGGATGCATTTGCTAATCAGAGAAGATAATGGAAACAAACATTTGAGGAATGATATGGAATTTTTTATAGATTATATTCACCAAGTGAAGTGTCTACAGTGAAATTTAAGCCTTGTGTCTGAGCCTCAGTCAATAATGGGCCTTGTATCTGTCACTATATTACACATGAAGTATGCATTAATGAGTGTTTATGTGCCCTCTAAATGCCTGAACAAGCGTCAGAACCAAAGTTGTTAGAACCAGGGATTTTTCAGTGCAGCATACTGTTGAAAATAACTATTTCAGAGTGAATCAAGACTGGATATTTTTTACTGGCTTTTTTAATAAATGCAAAGGACAATATTCCCAGGGGACTTACATGATGCTCAGAATGTTGAGGTATCGGTAATGCCATTTTCCTGGGATCCAGGAAACTTTGGTTTAATTTTTTCTGATCCCTGACAGCTGAACTGGGGTAATCAATCCCTAAGGATGTGAACAAAATAAACAGAAAAATAACTTCAGTCCTGGAGTTTAAATCTTTCTTCTCACCTTGTTTGACCTGAATTGTTTTATATTTTGTGACCCATTTAGTGACTGTAATAATAGATCTTTTTTATTGTACCAGAACTGCATGCAACTATATTCCTGGTTCTAATAAAATAAAGATTTAAATACAGTAGATTATTTTCTCCACCCTGCCCGACATGAGCTATAATCAGATTTTTTTCTCTCCCTTTCATGAACGCCATCTGTTTGTGACCATTAAAATCCATTCTCTATGCTGAAGGGATGGGAATTCAGAGGGATGTGTTCGAGCCACTGTCCAAGCAGTACTGTCATTCCTAAGGGATCCATTACAGCCTGACACACCCAAGTATTTATGAGCCATAAACTGCCTGCCTAAAATGGCGATTCATCACCGTGCACTGACAATGACAGAGTGTGTTGTAGCTGCGAGAGAGGGGGAGGAGGGGAAGGGGCTTTAAGAGGATTTTTTGAACCAGCAGTGTTATATAGCATCAGTTTTTTTTTTCCCACTATGGCACCTCGTTTCCAAGCCATTTGCTTTGACAGTTCTCACAGCCAACGTTAAATTAACAGATGTCTTGGAACTGGATCCCAAACAAGACAGCTACAAGGTCACTGCTTTCTGGCATCATCGTCTGCTCGGGGGTCGGGGCTGGCTCAGTGTGCACACAGAGCATCCAGCTGCTTTCCCCGCTGCAGTGCTCACCTCAGGGCTGGCTGTTGGACAGGGTGAGGCTCCCACACCAGCGTGACTGAGTGCCCGGCTCTCCGCATCCAGGTGCAACCTGAGCAAAAGGCCACACGCTTCACATTCCTACTAACTTTTTTTTTTTTTTTTTTTTTGCCTGCTATTTCTGAGGCAGATTTTATCCTCATGTTACAAAAGCGATGTTAGAAAACTGATGAAAGAAACAGCGCCAAGATAAATGAAGAAGTCAGACAAGGCAGCAAATGGGATTTTCGACAGAGATGTAATACAGATAGATAAATTCAAGATTTTTGCTCCACAAGGCAGCATAGTTCTCACACACACATAAGGAACTGTGAAAGAGAACAAAGGAAAGGAAATACAAATGCTGGCAAGTGCAAAGATTGTCTTCTATAAAAATTGGCTCCGAACACTTCTGAAGCTTTCTGAACTGATTACCATAAAATTTAGATGGAATTTGTATACCAACACCCCAAAAATCACTACCACTGTAGGGGCTGTCTGTTTTATTCTTAGACTTACCAGCCTAACATTCTAGCTATGCATCTCAGTGCCTGCCCCCATCTGGAGATTTACAAACAAGGCTCCTGCTTCTTAAGTTCCCTGGGAGTCCCCGGCTTACATGCATGAACAGAGAACACCAGCACACACCAAAAGCATTTTGTTACATGGATAGCACCATAGTCAGACTTCTGTTTTATTAAAAAATATATATATTGAGAAAAACGGGGAAAAATAAGAACAAGCTGGATCAGGAATTCTTAATTCTTAATTTTAATAACCACCTATGCATTGAATAACCAAACGACAGACACAGACACTTGGGACTGAAACTGTGCTCCCCATCCTGTGCTAAGGGCTTCCACAAAATGATTGCAGCCACAAAGCCTGATCCCGTGTGTTCCTCTTGTCTGAGCCTTCATCTGCCTTTCCTACAGTGGAACAGTCTCACCATCGTCCCCAGCTTCCCATCAAAAGCATGGGTATTTCCCTTGGGCTGCAGCTCCCCATTTTTCAGCCAAGTTCTCCCAAGCAAGCAGGGAGATGTGCAACAACAAAAACAACAAAAACACAACACCATTACTTCTGGTTACTTTGAAAGCAAATGACCTACAGCCAGCGGGGATGATGCAAGGCTCTGCTGAGTACTGACTTGGTCTAAGCATCCGGCAGGGGGCGTGACCTCGCAAGAGAGATCGACAACTGGCATCGTCCATCACCAAACTTCCAGCTGCCCTCACTGCTAAGAAAGGCATTCACTCCGCGGGAATGCCATAGCACCTGGGCGAGCCTCGCTACACAGCCTCTGGCGGGCACCAACGACCTCGCTCCTGCACGGCGGCCGCAGGCATTAAATACGGCCCAGGAGCTTTACGAAGCGGGTGGATCTGGCCGAGCCGCACTCGTGGGCGCCCCCTGCTGGCCGGCGGCCGTCATGCAAACAAGTTACGCACGGACTACTGTGAGCCGGAGCGGGGAAGCTGTTTTCCGCGCTTCTCGTGACACCATTTTAGCGAAACCTTCCCCTGAATTACCCAGACAACATCACTGAGATCCACCAAAGCTGCCCAGCAGTTCTGTGTTTATTTGGCATCCTCCTCTGTTTATCCCCCGCCCGAACCTCACCTGGTGTGAGGAGGTATTTACTCACGTGTTTTTGGAGAGGGAGTGAATATTATCACTGATGGCCTTCAGAAGAAGCGCATGTTAAGATCTGAGCAGAAAATAAATGAAAAGACACAGCAGTCGTATGGTACAGGCTGTTTTCCAAGGGTGACGTTTTCTAGCAAGCGTTGACTTGTGGTACCAATAAGAAGCTAAGATGGGTGTGAAAAAAAACTGATTGATGTGAATAAAATACAGACAACAACACAGTTGCCCTGATTGAAAAGCTTATGGGCTTCTTTGTGGAATTTCCAGTATTCCCTTGTTACACACCGCTTTGGAGAGGTCTGTAGGAGAGCCTGTCACAAATGAGTTCATGTCATTGTTTCCACCTGACAAAAAAAAAAAAAAAAAAAAGCAGGAAAATGCATGCTTATTTTCAATCAGCCATAATGTTTGAATTCAAGGAGAGATGGGAAGAGAGCCTATAAGTAACATGTCTAAGAGAATGTCGTTAAAGAGAAAGCACATCATAATAATGAGTGCAAACGCTGGTATCTGAAATGCGTACAACCCATGGTGTTAAACCAGGCATTCATTGTGCATATTCCATTTTCCTACTTTCCCTTTTGTGCTTGTCTTGCCCCTGCATCATCTGGGGCCCAAAAGGTGTCTCGCACACCCACATGGGCACACTGCATCCTCTCCTGTTCCTGGAAGGCACAGCTCATGGCACTGCTCCCAAACAGAGACTGCAGTATACTGCCAGCACTGAAATGAAGGAGGAAGGCTTGCACAGATGGGCTCCCTCCTCAGCTGGGAAGAAAACAGCCAAGAAGCAGCCAGAAACCTTTTCTTAACCCTTCTCAGCTGTGATTTGCTTTTTGACCCACATGCAGATAGCCAGCTCCCCTCTGAGCTCCAGGGTCTCTGTGGTGGCTCCAAAAGCAAGTAAAAGGGGCTTTGGGCTTTGTGCAAGGGTGAAACTGTTGACTTTATGTAGACATAACCTCCATCAGCCTGAAGCACTGCAAAGAGCCCTACCCCGTACTATGTGAATAAGTTGCAGAGTAAACCAGCAGAGCAAGAGGTTTGTGTTTCATTGCTGGTTCTGCCACTGTCCAACTGTGGGACGTTTTTCACTCTCTGTGCTATAGTTGTCTCCATCTGCAGGATTCTATTATTTTTTACCTTTTATTATATATAAAAATCTTTTAATGTGCATTCCAAGAATCAAACATGCGGGCAGGATTCCCTTTCCGTGGCCACATTCTTTCTCCCTTTAGAAGTACTGTAAAGTATCTAACATCACACACATTTCACATTGTAACTTAGGTGAAATCACTACAGACATCTGCCTGCTCTTTTTTTTAGTGGAACATTAGCTCTATCCTTGTGAAACATCAGGATATGATGGATATTAATGTATGTGTTTACAGAACTTGTGCACCGGTGCAGTACCCAGATGTTATTTATACTAATCAGGAATCAGAAGGAACTTGTTATAGTAAAGTTTATAAAGAAACTAATTGATGTAGTTTGTAACAAAAAGAAATTTTTTATATAATCTTGGAAAATACTTTTGCTTCCCGCTTTATTCTAAAGAATCAGATAAATAGCAAACACCAAAATAATTAAGTTTTATTAGATAATCTTGATAGTATGAAGGCAGTAGTTAAAACTCAACTGCTTTTTTTTGCAGCACTGATAGGAATCTTGAAATTAAGCCACAAAATATTCAGCTGCTTTCTTCTGGTCTATTCACAGAATCATTCTTAAGCATCAGTTTTTTTGACAACTGAAACTTGATTTTCCTTGAACTTTTTTTCAGTGGTGAAGATGCATGAAGTAGAAGGAAAGACAGATGGATCTTCCTTAACTGAGAAGGTTATTGCTCACCAAACACGTTTCCACCAGAGAGACATTTATGTTTTCTGGCTGAGAGTTAGAAGCAACCATAAATATATGATAAGCCAGTCAATGTTGTTCAATGACACTTCTGTTAATTTGCATAGGGTCTATCTAATGATGTCAGTCTATAAAACTTGAAGATTATATCTCCTGAATCACTCTCTGTTCTGAAAATGACTCATAGTTCCAAAAGGTTGGCTTGAACTTAAACAAAAGCAAGAAAGTACAAGAGAAATATTATGAACCTATCTACATTATTTTTGCTTTTCACAATGTATTTTTAGTGAAACTTTTGTTCCAGCAAAGTGTCAGACTGTCCCCAAGGCTTTGCATAAAGCCCTGAGTCTTTGTTCCTTGAGACTATGTTTAAGCTTCCAGAAATTTCTTTTAAAAGCTTGATAAGTCTTTTTTTTATTATTATTATTTTAATTTTATTGTAGTGTTGGAATTGCACCACATTTAGTTGGGCTGCTATAAGTAAAGTCAGTCCTTTGTGATTCAAAAGGAAAGGCAAGATGTATGGAGACTGTGGCAGGTCTGCTCTTATGCTTAAAGAGAAGATTAACAAAAGGCATTCAGCGTGTGCAGTCTGAACTTTTCCTCAAAAAAAATCACTTTATGCACATATGCTTTTGTCACTGAGTCAGGAGCTGGGGCCAATAATACCAATATATGTATGTTAAAAATCTTTGGTATGAATATTCTTTCTCTATGCCCTACTATTCTTGAAAATACACGATTGTTTCTAATTTGAGTATCTTCCAATGAACAGCCTCTTCTGAGTGCAGTAACAATTCATGCTGTAAGGTATGGCCACACCTTCATTAGATCCAGTAAAGACCCTACATAAGAAATGTAGCACTCATTTCCAAACCCTCTTGCTCAGTATTTTTGCTTCTTGTTTCTGGATGGCCATTAAGTGCGTGCCCTCCAAGCCCATTTTCACTGGAGACACAGGAGGCCAATTCATTGTCTGGATTCCCCAGTTTGCCACGTGCTTGCTTTGCAATTTGAACCAAGCCATGCTCAGATCCTCCAACACATGGAGGAATTTCTGCCACGTAGGAGTCTGGCACCTCACTGTATTGTAGAATCTGAGCTTCTCTGTGCTTCTATTCTCTCCCCACCCAAGTATGATCTGAAAAGAAAAATCAGAGAGCCTTCCCTGTTTCACATGGACCTGAAAAAATAAACCTTAGACTGAGACACTCAAATACTGTAGTAATGGAAACCTGAAGTTGTATTAAACAACAAACAGTCGAGGAAAAAAAAAGTCTATGTGGAAAACTGAAGTATGGGTATAAGGGCACCTTCTTAGAGGGTTAGCAAGAATTCTGCCCCACTGGGAACATATTCATTAAAACAAAAGGCTGAGAGTAGAGTGGCCCATGCAGTGGCAAATGGTGGCTATCATTTCATATGCATGCTCAAATCTGCTTTTCCAGATTAGATCCTGCATTAGCAAAACAGTAATCACTAGGCTTTCTGTGGAAAAAACTGAAGCGTAGGTAAGAATTTCTCTGTCCAAATCTACCACTTGGGTTATTTTTCTAAAGTAACTCCATGGATTAATTTCCTTCCTATGAGAAGAGAAAATAAATGTGTAAGGGAAATAAAAAATATCAATCTTTATTAGTGTATGTGAGGCTGATGTAAGGCTTTTCCCCCACAAGTCCACAGGGAGACAAGCACTATCATCTCTAGGCAATAAACTTCTTTCATGTACCGAGGAACTCCAATTTGTTCACTGTTAGCACTTGGAGAATTCATTCACTGGTCAAATGATACTTCACTTTGAGATTGATTATGCCTTAGCATGTCACTTAACTTACACAGATGTATTTATTTGCTTTGAAATATTGCTATCTACTTGGATATCATTCCACACACTATACTAAACAAAACAAACTGAGCTGTACACTACTTTTACATTCCAAATTACAGCAGTCTTATTATAACAGTGGAAATCTGAAAGTGATGCAAGAAGATAAATACCTCAAACCAGAAGAATAAAGAAGAACTCATTCATCATTAGAGGGGCTATGTTGTTTGCTGGAAAGCCTCTTATGGATGCCTGGAGACTTACTTCTGTGCTGGATATGCTAAGCACCAGCTACCACCAGTCAAAGTGGCTGCAGTTCAGTCACTGGAGGGGAGACATTCAGGCACCTGGATACCTCCAGGGGTCACAGCTCATATTAATTTATTTATTATGTAGTAGTAACATACATATGCTGCAGTCGGGTGTGAATTCCACATTAAACACGATTTGGTGAATTAGCCATCCCATTTAGTGCAATAGGTTTTCATTTATCAAAAATTAAGTGCAGCCATCACCTCGGTCCTTCAGCATAAGATAGTACAATTATACAATAATCATTTCTTAAGGATAGTCCAACTGAGCTTGTATTGACATCTACTAGGTATGCTGCCTTGAAAGCAGTACAAATACATTCAGAGGTGGCATTCTGTATGTATCAGCAGAATAAAAGTGATACATATTTTGTCTGGACGAACAGCTGCAGTTTCAAACATGCCTTAAGGAGAGTGATGTTCCATTCCTAAGGACTCCCTTGAAAAGCAAATTCCTAAATAAAAAGCTCAGGCACTGAGATCTTTCTGCTATCTGGTACCCAAGACAAAATCTGTGCTCTCACCTTCAGGTCATCAGCCCATATGAACATTCATTCTAGTTAGAAAGTATGCTGTGCTGCTTCAATGAGACTTTTAAAGGTCATCTTTCATCCCCTGCAATCTTGTGTAAACTGTCACTTCTTCAGAGCCTTGAAAGTGTGAATTCAAGCATGCAAACCACTAACAGTATAGCAGGAACTTGCACCATCATAATGCAGTCACTGCTTTAAGGTCAGGCAAGTAGTTCACTGCCATACTGTCAGAAATACCAGTCACTAGCACACTCCCAAATAACGTGTTCATTTGGGCAGAAAATAAAAGAACAATAAAAGAAAAGTCACTTCAATTGTAGGAGTCACCATGTGACTCTTCTGTAAAATTTACATAAATCCAATACCATCAAAGTAGTAAAACGCAGTAAAACCTTTTGAAAATGAGACAGGTAGGGGTCTTTGTAAGCTGATTTTGTGCTGAGGTCAACAGCACATGGTGAAGCCCGTAGCACACAGCAGAAGAGAAGCCTTTCCCTGCTGCACCTCCCTGACACATAATCGCATTCCCCCCATTCCTAGTCACCCGCACCCCACACCTGCCAGCTCTGAGCTACCCCTTGTGCAGAGAAATTCCCTGCAAGTTTGGAAGGGACTGTGGGGAGCTCAGTCAGCAGACAGAGATGCCTCTCTTTGCTGCTGGGGGCAAAGGCCGGGTGGGAAACACCACCCAGCTCTGTGGGAAAAATTAGGAGGCCAAGCAGCCCCGGGGAGGGGGCACAAGACAAGTGTTGCAGACAGTGTAATGGTAGTCATGGTAGTTAATTTTTGCTATAGCTTGGTAACAGACACATTTAAATGGTAACAATGCCCTAATACAGTTCTCTATTACCCCTCTCCAAATCTTCAGTTATGATGAGAATTTATTTATTCTCTGCTTGAAAATGTTTACTCAACAAGCAATAATAATTCTCTGCTGCCAACCCTCCGTGTCATTTGTGACACTTTCACAGGAACCATAATTTCCTTTCATGAAAAGGAAGAATGCTGGCAGCAAAGCTCAGCAAATGAGATCATCTTTTCTGCAAGGCAAACTGCCTGGGAAAGAAAATCCCCAGCTCATAAATATATTTGAGATTATTTTCTCTCTGAGAAACACCTAAAGTTTTCAATGAAAAGAAATTAATGCAATCAAAGATAAATTTCTACTACAATGTTGGTATACATATGAGCTTTGTGTTAGCAGTATATAGAAGGGATATAATCATATATATATATATATGTATGTATATATATATATATATTCAGGACTATAGTGTGTATAGTCCTGAAAAAGAAACTCTGGATACTAACTTTACTTTTCCCCTTGTAATGATTTTACAGCTCGTGTTTGAAATCTTCAGAAAGGGCACAGGAGAGCCAAGTTCAACTTCTTACTCCAACATCTATTTGAATTATTTACATAAACTAAAATAACTTTAACAGCAGAATTAAAAAAAAAAAAAAAATCGAAAACAACAAAGAAGTACTCTTGGTCCTCATGGCAACTTTCACGGCCCTTTGCAAACTGCATCAGACTATGGTCAGGCAGGGCAGGGTTGTGGGGAGTTGGAGACCATCCCTGCTGCCTTACTGGGGCAGGGGTGAGTGGCACTGGGGTGACATGGTAGTCCTGGGCATGTCAGGCAGCCCCAGCAGTGGACAGGGACAGGCCATTAGTACTCTCAAGCCATCAGTGTGCTCAGGCCACCGATAGATACTTCAAATCTTTTTTGGTTTGGCCATAGGTAAGCATGATTAATAAATGCAGACTGCTCACTGTCTTCATTACCTGGAGACTCTGATGAAGAATTATATATTTTTTTAAATTTTAATGATTTCTATGAAACATATCTAGCTTGCCAGTAATCGCATTAAGGTCTCATATTAAGATAATCATGCACTCACAGAAGAAAATGTACTGAAAGGGACCTCTGAAGATCACCATGTGCCATCTCCTACCCAAAGTTGAGCCAACTTCAAGTTAAATAGATCGTTTCAAAAAGTCTCCTGGCATAGAGTTTCCTAAGCCTCCTCAGATAGCAGTTAGACTCACTGACTTTTACCCTTATCCAGGCAAAACAATCAGTTTATCTGCTTATCAGTTTTTCTTGCATATCATATGTTCACACTTTGTCAGTCAATATCTTGCTGCTACCAAGGAACCTGAAGCTAGGAAAGGTATTTCAAATGTGGTCTCAAACATGAAACATGAATAATCACTACCTTCAGCTTGATTGATATACTTTTACTAGTGTAGTCCAATAGGTGGTTGGTCTTCATCACCACAAGGGTACAAAGCTGCCTTGTGTTCAACTTGCCTGTAGCCTGCCTTCCTGTAGAGCTGTTATCCCTAATGTACAACATCACTCCATCACATGTGCAGGACTTTGTTTATAATCATGATGTCATATTAAATTTATAACTTGTTTAAAAGAAAAATACACTTTGGTTAGTCATACCTCTGTCTCTGTACTCTTTCGGGACAAAAACCAAACCTGCATTGGTTCTTTTTTACCCTTCATAGAAACTGGACCCCTGTATTCCAGGTGAAACTGAGGATCTGAATTTTCTGGTGTCATAAGACACCTGTACGTATACTCAGAGACAGTGATCTTTCCCTTTTCTCCAGTAGTTTCTGTCCTGCTTGTTAAATTGACAGTATTTCCAAACAGGCCATATGAGGAAAGGCTCAAGGAGCTGGGAATGTTCAGCCTGGAGAAGAGGAGGCTCAGGGGAGACCTCATTGCTCTCTATAACTTCCTGAAGGGAGGTTGTAGTGAGGTGGGTGTTGGCCTCTTCTCTTGTGTCATTAGTGATAGGACCAGAGGGAATGGTTTTAAGCCACGGCAGGGGAGATTCAAGCTGGACATTAGGAAGTATTACTTTTCAGAAAGGGTGGTTAGGCACTGGAATGGAGTGCCCAGGGAGGTGGTGGAGTCACCGACCCTGGGGGTGTTCAAGGAGAGACTGGATGTGGTGTTGAGGAACATGGTTTAGTGGGAGCTATTGGTAATAGGTGAACGGTTGGACTGGATGATCTTTTAGGTCTTTTCCAACCTTGGTGATTTCATGATTCTATGATGTCTCTACCAGCCCCATTTCTCTAGCTGTTGAAGTTCCTCCAAGTGACAGCCCAGCCCCGCAGGGTATTAACTGCTCGCTTCAGTTTGGTGTCATTTATCAAAGCAAAATCCTACCCCATCAACTAGATTGTTGAGGAAGATGTTAAAAAATAATATCTCTAGCATCAACGCTTGAAGGATTCATCTTCAACTGGTTGTCACTTAAACTTTTAAGTACTGACCTCTACACTTCAAACCAAACAACCCAGTCAGAATATAATCCCAGCTTCTTAATCTAGCCATCCAGTTTATACCTCTTTTGTTTGTCTATCAGAATTTCTAACAAACTAAAACAAAAATCTAGCTAGAATCAAGGTAATCTACAGGCACTACTCTTATCCATACAGACAGTCATCTCACCGTGGAAAGTAATCAGGCTTGTCGGGCACAATAAATCCAGACCAGCACTTTCCATTTACCTTTCTTCTCTTTATGTGACTGGAAAAGGTTTACAAAAACAATTTGGATGTGGTGCTCAGGGACATGATTTAGTGGAGGGTTGTTAGAGTTAGGGTAATATGGTCAGGTTGTGGTTGGACTTGATGATCTGTAACGTCTCTTCCAACCTGAGCAACTCTATGATTCTATGATTCTAACAGGCTGAGGTAAGGCTCACCACCCTTCGGTTTTAGGATCTCTTCTGCTACCACTTTTGAAGATGAGCATACATTTTTCTTTGTCAACTCAAACTGTGTTCACCATGACCTTTGGATGATAAAAATACCTGGTAATGACATCTGCCAACATCCTCAAATGCATTAATCCCATCCAGGCCTATCAACCTCAGTACCTCCAGTTTAAGTAGTTTCTAACTTGACACCAAGTCTGGTGTCAAGCTTTCTCATTCTGTACCAGCTCTTACATATCCAGAAGGTCAGGTCAGTGGAGCCCTTCTAGTCAGTCTATCTACCTACCTAAACCACAGACTTGTCCCCCATGTACTCCAGAAATCTCATCAATTGCCTGTTCCCTGATGTGATGTCCATCCAGCAGATGTCAGAGTGGTTCAAGACTCCATTTGAGGAGCAGGGCTTATGGAACTTCTTCCAATTGTTTAAGGAAGGCTATGCTCACCTTCTCTTCTTGTCCGGGCAATCAGAATCCTACCACTATGTCTGCTTCATGGCTTCCCTTCTGATCCCATAAACTGTGACAGACTTGTCCTTTTCATAGCAAAGCTCCTTGCATCTGAGCAGCTTTGTTATATAGAGCACAACTCATCATAGCACTCCAGTCAGGGGAACCATCCTACAACATTGTAACTGAAGAAGCAATTTTAATGCATTGTTGCAAACTGCCAAATTATTGACTGCTCAAGTGGTTTTCCTATGAATTTCATCTGCTTTCTAGCTCTGACTCAGTCTCTGATCAGTCTGGTAAACGGGTTTGATAGAACCATGCAGGGAGATGGCACTTTTGTGCTTCCCTCTACTTAACTGCTGTTAGGTCACTTTTTAGATTAGCATGTCATCCTCTAGTTCAGGAAATGGGAGACGTTCTTATGGAGACTGGAATAAATTTTCTTGTTCTACAGCTAATAGAAACCTAACTTCTCTCAGTTGCTCTAAGGTTGTGAAGTAGCATTCAAAAAGATCATCTTTATCCACTATTTGGCAGTGCAAGTTACACACATGGACCATCTGCCTCCTGCTTATCCCCTTCTTTCACAGACATTCTCTTTCATTCTCATTTCATATTAAATTTCTGGCTGAAGATAAAGCTGAATATTTGGTTCAAGCAGCAGAGCCACCTGATGTCTATTTGCAGAAAACAAAACCAGTCTATTGACAAGTCAAGGACTAGATTTTTTTATGTATTCATTTAACACAGTTTTTCAAAATAGTATTACATAATGTTTTATAAGAGTAATACCTCACTAATCTGAGAAAACCTCTCATGCCTTTGTCCTAAACAGACTGCTAACTATCACTGCTATTGTACTCTAAACACTTTTAAGAACTATTACACAAGCCCTTCCTTCTTCGTATCCTACCAATAATAACATTCTGTATCATTCACAGAAAATAAATCTAATTTTTTATCTTATATGATATTGCACCTATACTACCAGTGGGCATCTGCATACAATCTACAGCTTTCAAGTGGCTCCCAGTCTAAGTACAAAGGCATATATACATGCCACAGAAAAAAAAAAAGCCTTGTGAATGTTTATTCCTAGTTGCTAAAGAATACATCATAAATACATATATAATGTTAGGAAAAATGATCCAAAATTCATTATAAGTTAATACTTTCAATATATAGAAGAACAGGAAAATGGAGCTTAAATTGACACGACTCTGACACTGCTCTGACAAATGCTGTGGCACTTCCCTGCACAGCAAATCCTTCAACTATGAAGATGAGAATACACTCAGAAAGACTCAAGAGCCTTTTTTTTTTTTTTTTTTGTAAGGCTCAAAGGTAACATGAGTACCAACATGAGAGCATGAGTTGGGTAGCTGTCATAGTTTAATAAATTAAATAGCTATCGCCACCTACTGGCTGTATTGCAATATAAATATTTTTAAAGTGATTTCAAGGATAGGAAATCAAATACATGTTTTATCCATACAAAAATTATGTACACTACTAATAGAATAATTCACTGGTTCAGACTTTTTCAGTGAGGACATTATACTTAGAGTTTTCACCACTTTACAAGGTATGTCAATAAAGCAGTGTTATATATTCACAAATTCCATATTTGGATAAAATTTAACTATTAATAAATGTAATTATTGTCCCAGGATGTCAGATGTAGAAACCTATTTTTGACGTAAAGCACAATGGCTCCTGATCACTGCATGGGTGTAGGTGTTAGAAATATTACCATATTTAAGCAAGGCTACGGCCATGAACTAAGTGAAGAATACAATAAATATATTGTATCGTTTGCATTGTTAACAATCAATGGAATTAACTGCACTCAATGCCTTTCTAATTCTCCAACATCTAAGCAGCACTGAAGAATGACATCATATTCTGAAGAAAATAATTCTATTTTAGGAGCACAGTTAACCACATTTGCAATAGAATTTTTTGAGATAACCCAAAACAAAATGAACAAGATGTGTTTTCAAGGAATTCTGGTAAATGATAAGGAGAGGATGCTGTTAATTCTGGTCCAGACCACGCTGTGCTAGTGAAAACAAAAGAACAATGGAGAATGAAGAAAATCACTTTCATTCACAGCAGCACAAAATTTATCTCCTGCTTTGTCAGCTGATTGTTGCTACATCATCTAATGCACATTATTATACCAATTCAGCTAGTAGAGCACTTCTTCTAAACAAATTATGTGACTTAGTTATTAAAAATTATTAATGCGGTTTGCCTAAATTTGTACTGAAACAGGTCAGAGTTCTTAGATAACTGGCTGTATAGGTAAAGACAGCAGCCTTTGTCTTCTAAATGATGACAGCTTGCTTTGGCAAACAGGTTTCTTAGCTCAGTTTAACCAGAATCACAAGAAGATGTTTGCAAACACCCTCAATTAGAGTCAGTTACACAGCATGGATGTTCTCATTCAGTTGTGAAGTAATTTTACCTTTTGGCTTACTATGCAATAAAATGAAATCACTCTACTCCAGAAAGAAATTATCCACAGGAGAGTTTAAGATAGAGTAATTTAGGTGTATTGACTTTATGTGTTCAGCCAATTTCCTTACATTTATAGATTGTTCCTGTGCAGACCAGCCCTCTTAAGTTTCACATACGGATACGTCAGGCACAGTGTAGTCAAGAAAATTTACGCATTCAGCAGAAACTCATATTAGATAAATGTCCTGTAAAACTTGGCAGCAGTACTCAACATTTCAAGTGGGACACATACCAGTAAGTAGTCTCAAACAAACGGCTATTTCCCTTTCAGAAACAGAAAGCTATTCTGCCCTTCCCTCCCATCACCAGGATTTATTTTGAGGATTCCTACTGAAAACAGAAGTTGTTGTATTAAGAGTGCACTAAAGTCATTCTGCGGAGAATGCTTGGAAAACAAGCAGGTGATGTTAGCTTATTTTAGAAAGCATCTATAAAAATGTAAAAGCTATCATGACTCCCTAAACAACATTAGATATTCAACCCTCCCACGTGAGAAACTACAGCATAGTGAAGTACTGCAATACAAAATTACTGTAACATCACATTTTGTCTCTTTACCAAATAAAGAGTACTTTCAGGAATTCATTTGTCCATTGCTCTGCTATAGCATTTAGCTTGGCAAACAAATGTAGCAGCATCCAAAATGTTACTTCTATGATACCGGTATAACTATATTACAGGTTCACTGTAGTCTGGATATAAAATCTTTTTGTTTTATTCTTTTCCTCTGCCCTCCTGTCCTCTGATAACTTTTCAGAGCAATGAATGTTACATGCCATAAGCAAGCGAAGTTGAGATTTTTTGGCAGCTTGAAGAGGTTTAACTCGATACACAGCATGTCAAAACACAGCATTGAATATATGAAGGATGTGGTCTTTTGTTTCAGTACAACTACGGTGCTAAGAAAGGTGGGCGGGGGGTAACAGTCATTTATCTCTCTGAGAACAAATCTGAGAGCAACCATGGGATGGCGGTCTCGATTCACACAAGTACAGCTTAAACACCAACCTGCAGGAACACTCGCATAGACACAAAATAAGCACATCCAGCTCTTCATCCAAATGCACAGAAAGTTAGTTCATTTCTTCAAATTTATATTCACATCCTCTGTGCTCTTCAAATTCTAATTTGTATATTATTTTCTATTTTTGTTTGCTAAGTTCTCTCTTGGGCATCAACTTAAAATACAGGGTAGAACAGGTACAGTCATACGTATCTTATCAGATAGAGAAACAGAGCTGTAACATTAGCACTGGCAGCAGGCTAAAGGAAGAGAACACTTAGAATCTTGGTGATATCTCTGTGATTACCTTATAGTTCCCAGTACATAAATCCAGTTGTGATGAGATTAATAAATCATGAGCCAAACAGTCTTCAAGTGTGTCACAGACAGCCTGGAGTCTCTATGCAAAAGCAAGAGGTCAGGCAAACATGAATCACATCAGCATGAACAAATAGCAAACAAATAAAGCACAGTTAAAATATTCCAAGTTTCAGGTCTACATTCTAAAACCTTACCAAGTTTCTCAGATTATTATTATTTTTTAATTAAAGTTCATTCTGTGAAAGAACAGCAGGCATTAGAACAAGAAAATTAAATATCTGCAACTGTGTGGGGACAGGCCATCAGTCTTTACAGCACTACAGCAGACCACACAAATTATGAAAAAAACTTCATGATATGCTTGCAAATCATTGACTTGAAGTAACATATCTCAGACTTGCTTGATTAGTCCCTATATCCTAGGGGATATGAAAATGTTTACATTCAGACACATAAAATTAGCTAAGGCTCTAGCAGATTTAAAGTCCAAAGACTTTGGTTATTTTGTACCCTTTCAGACATTTGGAATTTCCCTCAACTTTCTCTGAAGATTAATGCAAGTTAAAACAAATGCTTTTATTAACTTCTGAGACTATACCCAGCCTCAGAATTTCCCCAAAGGGGGATTTCCAACACATAGCTCCAGCATAAAAGCCCAGTAAGTGGGAGAACGTATTTCTCTAATGGCCACTGAATGCTCTAAATTGCTTACACTGCATTCAGATTTTCAGTACTGCACCTATGAGAAGTGTTCCTACAGAGCAGATGCAGCTAATTTTATAGAAAGAACTGGTTTTACTTGTAGCATCCTATAGTTAGAGAATAAAAAACATCAGAAAGGCTGATTTTCCCAGTCATTCCTGCATGCTTCATTTTTACTAAGCCCCCAGTTTCTTCAACAGTGCTTTTTTTTTTTTTTTTTTTTTCCTTGCCTTATTCACACAAGAAAGTTAAAATACAGGTAAGGAAGTGTGTGAATTTATAGCATACAGTAGATAACAAGCTGCAAGTAGCTGTTTGTGTTTTCTAAGGTAACTTACATGCTGTAGTGCTCTGTAAGAGTTCAAGCAGAGAGATGGTGTAGCACCTGGCCGCCTGTTAACAACTCAATCTGCTGTACCCTGATATCTGCATGTCACAAAGCCCCAAAACTTGAGCAAAATCAAGAGAAGGGTACTACTGATCTGCTTCAGGATAGGAAGGCTCTGTAAAGGAATTGGGATAAGCTAGACCAATGGGCTACACCCAGTTGTATAGCATTCTAGAAGGTGAAATGCCAGGTTCTGCACTTGGATCACAACAACTTCAGGAAGCAGTACAGACTTAGGGCAGAGTGGCTGGAAAGCTGCCTGGTAGAAAAGGGTCTGGGAGTTCTGGTCAACAGCTGGCTGAATATGAGCCAGCAGTGTGCGCAGATGGCCAGGTGGCATCCTGATTTGTACCAGAAACAATGTGGCCAGCAGTGGGAAGGGACCGTCCCTCTGTACTCTGCACTAGTCAGACCACACTTCCAATCCGGTGTTCAGTTTTTAGTCACTCACTACAGAAACGATTTCAAGTGTGTGCAGAGAAGAGCAACAAATGGTGAAGGGGCTAGAAAACAAAACTTACAAAGAGCAACTGAGGGAACGGTGTTTGTTTAGTCTAGAGAAGAGGAAGCTCAGGAAAGATCTCCCAGCTCTCTGCAATTATCAGGCTGCTACAAGGTGGGTGTCAGCCTCCTTTCTCAGGTGACAAGTGACAGGATGCAAGGAAATGGCCTTAGGTTGTGCCAGAGAAGGCTTAGACTGGATACCAGCAAGAATTTCTGGATGGAAAGAGTTAAGCATTGTATCTGTTTAAGAACTATTTTTCTTTATTTTCAATAGCTGCCTTGTACTGAAGGTATAAAGTGTACCTCTGAGTTCTGTAAGAACTTCTTGGCATAGTGACAGCTTTTACATACCACTTTATTCTCACTCCAACACTGTATATAATAATTTTAGCATCACATTCGCATTTGAATCAGTCACCAGTAGCTGCTACCTTTTCACCTGTGAAAAGCAAATGCCCAAAATCTCAGAGAGTTACTTGTTTTGTAAAGTCGAAGCAGAGAAGACACAATGTACCAATACAACATCAGTCACTACTTTGTGTGTAAAACATTTGATGGCTTAACATTTGGTGTTCTAGATACACTTTTTTAGAGGCTCATATCTAAGCCTGAAGTTTGTTCTCCAGACAGTCATGTCGTAGGTTAACTGTGGGCAATGTGTACACTGCAACAGATACACATCCCTTGTCTTTTCTCAAAGAGCTTTGAAAATGTACATAGATCTCTTAGACCTAACATAATACAGGAAGACTCTTCCTTTCCCTGTTTTTTAAGATGGTGATTAAGCGACAGAGGAATGTATGCATTCTACAGCACTATTTATGTTGCTAGGTTGCTTGTAGAACATTTCCTTGCTTCCCTTCCATCAACAAAGTTGTTTTCCTTTCTGAAGATCTTGGCTTTTAACTTGTAAATCCTGTAAAAACTTCCATAATTAAAGACAATACATATTCATATTCTGCTCCTACTTAAGCAAACAGTAGCACAGACCACTATCTGACACTCCATCTCTATGGTTAATTGCTACAAGTGAAATGCTATATCATTTCAAAATCATTATGTACAACACCAAATGTTAAGCCACTAAATGTTTTACGCACAAAACAGTGACTGATGTTATATTGGTACATTGTCTCTTCTCTGCTTTGACTTTACAAACACAGTTCTTCCAAAAAATAAGCATTTGCAAAATTTATGGAAGCATATGAAAAATATTCTATTGCAATTCCGAGCAAAAGCACAACCTTCAATAATCATCTTTGCTATTTAAGGCAAATAGTTATACCTCAGTTCAGGTATTACTGTAATAGGACATAAAACCCTGAAGATGAAAAATTATGAATGTAAAATATGATTTGTGTTTTTCCAGTTACAGTTATTTTGTGCTTTTTGATTAGCACTTTATCAAGTAGCAGGGAGACTAGACTAGAGAAGATACTAATTTTGCATGTTTTTATTAGATGTTCCTTGACCTCTGCATCCTAAGCAGATAGAGAGTCATGCCAGATCAGTCAGTCATTATGTACAGATTTTGTCTTCTCATATTCTTAGCAAGCAGACAGGTAAAGATAAAATCTTTTATTGCTGAGAGTGGAGGTCATCACTTCAGTTCTTGATATCCTGTGGCTAATGCTTAAGAAATCTCAGAAAGTAAGCAAATGAGTAGACAACAAAGTATTTATTGGATTCATCAGCCCACAACAAAACTTCAAGATGAAGGACAAATATTGTGGCACAAAACTCTTTTTACTGTAGGGCACTGAAGACTTAATCCCTGATCAAAAGTTATCTGTTACACTGAGATCTTTAGAAGGAATATTGTGGCCAAAAGCTTCTGAACTTTTTCAACTAGACCAAATAATCTTTAAAAAAAAAAAAAAAACAAGAAAAAAAAACCTTGCTACAGCAAAATAAAACAACAATCTATGTCATTTGGCATTTGTCAATCATTATAATCAAATGCTACAAAATCGCTATTCAGTAGAACCAACACATTAGGCTTGGCAGTACCTTCATTTCAGAAACAAAAAAGCAACATCACAGTCTTTTCTGGCAGTGCTCAGCACAACTGCTGAATCCCTGCTCCACTCCATAGTTTATCCCTAGTGGAAGGGAGTGGTGTGCATCCTACTGCCTTTTTAAAACTCATTTTTCATGTGACAATGGCTGGCTGCTGCCCAGACCTTCACAGTTCAACACCATAACAAAATGGAAGAAGATTCCCTGATACGATTCCTTGAAGCTCTGTAAAATATAAACAATCACATGCAAATCAAAGGCTCCTTCTTTATCAAGGAAATGGAAGAGAAAGGAAAGGAGCAAATGAGAAAGTTACAAATAACTTGAGGGAGGGAAAGTTGTCCTGACTTTCAATGCTATGCAGCCTTGGCACAGGATACAGACACATATATACTGCTGCGTTCCTGAATGCCTCTTGTATGCATGGGGAATGGGAATAGCTCTGGAAAGATTCAGGGAAGCTCAGAACAGCCTAGGCAGGTTCCTGCCTCGTTTCCAGTTATGGCAGAGGTTTTCAAAATATGGTCTGTGGAGCACTTATACTGCAATTGCAAACATAGCTGAGAAAAGTGAGACTAAAATTGGGTGTCTACAGCTGACACTCAGATAGAAACTTCCACTGGTGAAACAAACAAGACTCTGCAAGCTAATAAAATACAGCAAGACTGCTCTCTGACAGGGCAACAGAGTTCTTTGGATACAGGATGAAAAAACATCAACAGACCATGGGCTAGGTTTGATGGATTTTTATTATAAATGCACACAGTGATCACCATTATAAGAAAGCCTGAGCAAAATATGAGCAATTCAAGCATAAGCACTTTGAGCTAAGCTGTTGATTAAGAAGAATCTGACTCTCTTCACTACAAAAAGAAACTAAAGAGACCATTCTCCCTGTGCTAAAGCTAATAGTTGTGAATATGGATTTGGTAGAGATGAATGAGGCACCTCAGTATCTGGCTGTTGAAAAAGCGTCGGGCCTGGAGCCTGAAAAAAAAAAACAACGTCAGTGAAGGTGCCATTGCTGTTGGTCATCCTTTGGGTGCTTCAGGATCGTGGACCACAGCTCATCTGGTTCATGAATTACAGAACATGACTTATAGCTGCTGGTAGCAAATGCTGTATTTACACCTGCAAAGGAGTTTAAACACAGATGCTGTGTGGTTAAAAATCTTCCAGTCTACTGACTTTGTCATCACCTTTCTCCTGTAGACCATTTTCAGAAATTTTGATTGTTTGGGCTCATTTGGTGTGCTTAGCACAATTCTGGTCTAAATTTTCTCATTTTTTTCTTTCCCTGTCCCCCTTCCATTATCTTCAGGGCAGAGATCCCTGAATGGGATCTCTAGGCAGCCTGGTCTAGTGGTTGGTAGCCCTGCACATGGCAGGGGGGTTGAAGCTAGATGATCATTGTGGTCCTTTTCAACACAGACCATTCTATGATTCTATGATATCCATCACAGCACTTAACATTTAAGTTTTTCTTTATGTTCTTCTGCCTCATAGGAGGAATAATTGTAAGCAAATCTGAATGTAATGGTGCAGATCTATAAATGATCAAGCCTCATTGCTATACTATTTCCCTACATTATTTCTCATTATCAAATCAGCAGTGTTTCTTTCTTTTCTTTAGTTATCATTATGGAAGATATGTGTGTCTGAATAGGACTGTTTTCATAACCAGATGCATAATACCACTCCAAATTCATGCCATCACAGCCAACCATTATAAAAAAAAAATCATAATATATAATCAAAAGATATTCTTCTTAAGGGCTTTAGTCCACTATCAAGCAGGAGGAAGAAATATCTCAGTGACTCAATCCTCAGAACAGATGAGGACAGAGGAAAAAAAATATATGGGAGCACGTTTCCTGACTGCAGAAAAAAGGCAGAATATAACACCTTTTACATTGAATCACAAAGGATCACAGTTTACTACCAAGTAAACTACTAATAAAAGATATACATACTGAATTTAGGTGATAGAAATCTGTATCAGAGCAGTGTACTCACAGTCTTTAAACAAGGCATCCTTACAAAGACAAGCAACTCTGTATTTGTTGTGGGGTCAGCAAGTACACAGGTAGTAGCCTGTGCTGTATAGAGAACAGGTCTCTTACCCATTCATACTCCAACTCGCTCTGTGCTCACCTCTGCCTTATATAGCTTTATCTACAAACACAGTTATACCATTGTAACAAAAGAGTACAGTTCAACAACTGCTCTGTGTAAGGCAAGAAGCTTCCGAATGGGCTGCTTTGTGTTAATGGCTAAAAGGACCCATAGTACGCACAAAGAGTTAAAACACAGCTTCAAAAACCTGCTGGATAACGAAAGAAAAACTGAAAATCTGGATACGTGATTGGCCTAATTGCACATCATTTGGCTTTATCAGGTTATCTTGCACCTGGATGTTTGATGCTGTCAACAATGATTTAAATTGAAGTAGTGCAGCTTCTCTGCTAACACAAACCTTCACATTCCCTGAGACTCATCATATCAAAGATCATATCTTTGACTTCTGATCCACAAAAAGACATCAAAAAACACGAACATTATCTTCATAAAAAAATATAGTAGCATATGAATTGAACAAATTTTGAGTAAAAAAGGAAAACTTCTGTGTATTCAAGCACAGGATAATAAAAGCAAATACAAATGCAATCATTCCCTTTTTATTCCATGAGTTCAACCCACACCATGAAGATAATTTTCAACTAAGCTGATATCATGTTCATGCCACAGAAAAAAAAGTTTCATAGTAAGATAATAACAGGTGCAATTTCCACTCATTAGGTTAAAAACCTGTCTAAATTCCATTAAACCATTATGAAAGTTTTCAGTTGCTGTGAGAAAAAAAAAATTAAAGCCTCTGCTCTAATCTGGTAACCTAATTATGAAATACTCTGCTTTAATATGCCTAAATCACGTTGCCTCTGGAGACTAGAAAATAAACGTTATAATTGCCCTAAATATGAATTGCTCTTTTCTACTTGCCACGTTTCAGTTCTAAAAGCTTAATCTTCACATTAAAAGACCCAGTCAAGGCATCAAAAAATCTTGTCCCTGAGGCTAAAAAGCCATGCAAGAACCTATGAAGTACAGTACAAATGATAGTATACATACAGTACGTTTTAATGCTTTATCAAATGGCCATAGCAGATGCCATAAAAAGCAGAGTCAGATATATACAGTAGTATTCAAACAGGATACAGTTGTGATTTGTAGAAAACCCATAGTAGCCTGCTTTAAAATAGACAAATCATGCTAATACTCCAGATTTCAGAGATCTCAAACAGCTTGATTCAAAGCCTATTGTATCCTCATATCATTATTTTGCAGTGTTTATAATAACAAGTTCTTGGCAGCATATTCTGAAATTGTGGTATTTGACCTACACAAGGGCATGTAAGTTCTGCTGATGCTCCTCTTCAAGTAAAGAAATTCAAGTAGTGAAGTATCCATCTTGACTCTCAAACGTGCTATTGGTGTCCTGTGAGGGATTTTCATTAAAAAAACAACAAAAACCAAAAAAACTGATGTGAAGTAGGATGTTGATATATCAGCAGAAATGCTTCTTGCTTTTTCATGCATTATCTTCATTAGAGAATTTTGTAAGAAAGATAAAGACCTAAGTGCACACAAAAATATGTCATACAATCAATTTAAAAAGATTATTTTGTAATACTATTTTCTAAGTGGTTTTTAAGGACATCCTCCTTAAGAATACTATCCATAAATATATTCCAAAGCATATTTGATTAGTGAGCAGGATCAAAGTGCATGGAGTGAAAGAATTTTGCTATGCTTATGAGTTAAAAATTCCTCACAGGTACTCAAATTGATTCAGGAATTGAGAGCAGAAGATGAACAGAGACCACCCAATAGCTTCTGCCAGCCTCTCCAGTTACCTGTTTGCAGGTCTTCTTTTAATGTGAGTACAGCTTCTTTACGAAAGGCCACAAAAAACACGGAAGTCACTAGTACCTTGACAGCTCATATTAAGCAGGGACTCTGTCCTATGGCCACCTGACAAGATGAGGGTTAAGGGCACCAGACAAGTCATGAGAGAGGACATCATGCATCCACAAGAAGACCCCAGCAGTTTGCACTGAAGCTCCTGCAGTTTAGGGAGGAGTGCAGCACCAGGTTTGGCTTAAAATCATAGAATCATTAAGGTTGGAAAAAACCTCTAAAGGTCATCAAGTACAACCATCAACCCATCACACCATGCCCACTAACTACATCCCTCAATGCCACATGAATTTAGTTCTTGAACACCTCCAGGCAACTTCATCACCTCTCTGGAGCTTGTAACAATTATTCTCAACTCAACAGGATTTTGGTGTTTTCCTCTCGCAGCCTATGATAAAATTTCCACAAGGCACTGACGAATTTCAGAACCTGAAGCAATAGTAGTCTCTTAGCCAGGATTGTATTAATCTGGGAGAAATATGAAATGGATTTCCCACATCCATAGCACGAAGCTCTTCCTACAGCTACCTAAAACTGCTTCCAGAAACACCTTGTCACAAAACATGACCCCTGCACCTACTGCAGAGGCAAAGGGCAAGCAGTGTAAGCTACTCCAGCCACTGAGCTGAAAACACGGAGATTGAAAGAGCCTGAGCAACAGGAGTTTGCGCAGTGAAGGCATGCACAGAGCAGGATCTTAGTGAGCCAAGGAGCTTAAATATATCTTATTCAGTGCCAGTGAAAGAGGATAGCTGTAGCTGAAGTCATGTTGTCATGGAAGCACAGAAAAAAACAAAACAAATACCCTTCCCCTCTCGTATGAGATTGGAGATTCTTTACATCATGGCGTTGGTCAACACAGTGCTGTTCTGCTGTATTCATACAGCTGCGTAGTTGTTGGCAGTTCATTTCAGAAATATTCAGAACTAGATGAAGATCTTCTGAGGTCCTTTCCAGCCCATTTTTCTTTGATTTTGTGTTGGAGAATATGCACTTTCTGATCCCATTCGTTTTTAACTGACACCCAGGAATTTACTTATCCACTTACTGTGCCTACTCAAGGCAATTGTGGGCTAGTGAGCTCAGTGTGCCTTGAGAACTCCTGAGAGTTCTCACATTTGTAAAGCTACATACAGAGCTCTTCACTGGTGGAAAGTAACCTATTTACAAAGATGTGAAGGAGCTAATGGTTTTTTAGCATCATAGATAATGGGAGTACAGAGAATTGAGATATAATGAAACTCTAACAGCAAAGCAGAATGAAGTCTGGGAATTATTTCAGTGTACTGCAGTATGAGGACTGCAAATTTTGCTATAGTGAAACCCAGAGTAAGTTTAGTCTGTGCTTTGTGAGCTGAGGAATGGAAAGCAAAGCAGGGGAATTCTTACTCTTACTTCTTCAGCTGATATATTTGAGAACTTCAAGGCGTATTAGTTTATCCTCCTCTTGGCTGATTTTTTTAATCCAAGTCTTGTCTGTCCTGCAACATTTTAGACACAGCAATTTTCTACATTGCTTTTGAGGACTCCTGATCCTTTTGTTACAGCCATTTGAAGACTAACAAATGAACCAGCAAAGCCTCTAAGCCCATTTCTAATTGTGCCATGCTTTTCTCTTTCATAGATGAGTGCATCCCAAAACTGAGGGAAAAATCCATACATTCCTGTGTCCTGCAATTACTTTTCTTGATATGGTAGTGGATACATTTTCCATATCTAGAAGGTACATTATGCATATCTTTTTTTCTTATTAGCAGAAAGACAGACAGAAAGAAGTTATTGGTATAATGGCTAATAATGGAGTTTAACTATGTACTTCTTTATTCATGACCACAATATACTTGATAAATAACTACAAATATTATATGTATATCCAACTGTAAAAATCAACATATCATTCAATGCCACACACTTCCCAGCTCAGGCAGAGCTGGAAACAGCTGTATGAAGAGCAGAAAGAGAAAGTGCTTTTTCAAAAGCTGAATTTCACATCACTGTAGATAACAGTAGTTGCTAACACTCATAACTTCCTTCTTTTCTGCTGCTCATTATTCTGGATTCTTGCACAAAATTCCTGTCACAATTGTCTCTGAAATGAGCTAAACACTGTCCAACTGTTGTTCTCATTTATCTTCTGACTGGACATGGAACTGGACTACAGAGTGACAGCACCAGGGGACTCTGCAAGGAGTGACAGAACAAAGACACAGAAGACACAAGCCTGAATTTTTCTGTATTAGTTTCAATCATCCTTTTTCACGATGTTGCTCCATAATCATGTGTTTGTGAGTGTTAAAGATTCTTATCAATGACATGACCATTTCAGAATGTTGTTGACACACAGAGCACAGAGAATCATACATTTGACCCTCTCAGACTGCCTAATTGGGATCCCAAACCACTTCCTATTAATTAAACAATAAAACCATCACAGATATCAGTGCTAAATAGCAGGAGCACAAAATGAACCTTTCACATATGATTCTGAAAATATGAAGATCTGTCATCTTAGCATTTCAGTGATTGAGGTAACACTGATAGCAAGTCTGAACAAAAAAAGGTAATTATAAACAAGCTATTTACTATCCCAGACACATACTTTACTCTTTCTTCACCTCCCAGACCTTTCATATTTCCCTTTCTTCTTCCAAGTTCTTTGCAACCTGTTCTGCTGTTAAAACAGACTGAAAGAAGGTTGAAGGGAGAAGTGAGAAGAGACTTTATCCCCCATTTCATATTAATTTCGATTTCTTTTAAATAACATTTTTATGGGACGTATTTGTCCCACTTATGTCCCCTAGAAGGCAAGTGTCAAAAACCATGAGAAAAGGGGAAATATGCAAAACCGTAAGATTCTTAAGATTTTGCTTCCAGATCCAGATCACGCCACTGGTCTGTTACAAATATTAAAATAAATTCTTAAGAATCTAATGAACTACCTAAAATGAAGAAAAAAGTAAATTAAGCAAGCAATGGAATGGAAGTATTCTTTCACAAAGCACCAACATAAACGGATACAGTAGAAATTAAACTGACAAAAGATAAGAGGCTTTTCTTCGGGGCCCTAAGGGAATCTAATTAACTGATTTTCCTGAAATGGGATTGAAGCATCACTCTGATTTTACTGTCACATATTTGGCTAGAAATCAAGAGTTTCAAAAGACTTTAATGGGGAAAAATGTAACATCTGATGATGAAGCAGGCAGATTCACATAAACCATAGGCTCCTTAATTTAAGAAATTCTGAGAACATACTGAGAGTAGACAAGTGATGGACTGCAAAATAGAGTCTGAAGTAAGTACTGATGAAATGTACCAAAAAGAGATTATCAGAAAAACAGCAATTTCCTTTCCATGTTCTAAGAGCTACTATCAGTCTGAGAAATGAGCAATAAAGCTCAGAAAATAGGTTACTGGGTTTGCTCTGACCTGCCATGTCTGCTATTGGATTCGGGCCATCAGCTTATCAGCATTCTATGTAAGTGCATGAAATCATTACCAGCACATAGGTACTCTACTCATTTTCATTTATTGCTTTTCAGCCAAGGTCAAAGAAGAATTTCTGATGAAGGTGCAGTATTTCATGTGATGTTATAATTCAGAAAGCAGGCTATAGGCATTCCTTCACTTATTTGATATTACTTTCTCACTAAAGTTCTTTTCAAAGTTGAATTTTGGTGTGTTATCTTTAATGATATTCTACTTTTTATTACGTGTTATCAGAGCCACCTTCTATACTCAAGAAGTCCTTCATCTTAATAAATTTACCATATATAACCTAAAAACATGAAGTATTGCCAAATGTACTTTTTTCTAAAAACATGTCAGAAATGGAACTATATGCATTTCTTCTGTTATAATAAGCTTTCTATGGAAATGAGACTTATAAATACTGTACTGTAATTAATAGATCTGGTTAAGTATACACTCTTTTCAAACTTAAAATGTAAATTTATGCATTGAAGTTCTCTAAGAACATTAGGCTTGTGATTAATTCAAAAAACAAGGTATTTCAGAACTATGATGCAGCTACTCTGGTTTTAAGCAATACATCTCAAAGAAGTATGGAAATTAATTTTTCTGTTATGAATCAGAGTTTCAACTAGATATATAAACAAGAGATGATTCTCCTAATTATAATATTTATGAATGGTCACTGGCTTGACTTTAGATGATCATTTTCATCCATTTCCATTCAACCTCCTTATGGGGCATTTCTGCTCTCTCAAAGTACACGCTGCATTGGATGCACGAGACAACTACAGAAACCAAAAGCCTTCAACAGCAAAACTTCTTCTGAAAGAATTAAGGTTGCATCTATTAGTGTAAGAGCCACATCAGGTAGTACCCTGCTCCCTTGACTCTCTCTTACATTTCACTTTCCTGTACAGGTGTCGTCACACCCTCCAGTGTGCTAACTCTGCCATTTCCATAGTCATAATGTAACAGAGATAGTAAAAACAAGGGAGACAACAATAGTAACTGGATTTAATCTTATCTAATTAGGTGTGGGTTTTTCCCCAAGTCAGTGATAAGCATTGCTCACAAGAACTAACAAATATTCCTACTTTCAATAAACGTAACTCATTCTAACATACAATTTTCAAATATCTCTATTACCACCACAGCTGGTAGAATTCCAGCCCTCTATTTGTAATCAAATGTTCATGTTGCTTAAAATTTCTAGTTCTCAGAGCAATAGAGCACAAATTATGTAAAAGAAGATCCCTGGAGACCTACAAAGTCAGAATAACACTCAAGGGCAGAAGTAAATGTGCATTTCATATTGTTGTCTATATTCAGCAAAGTAATTCTTGTCTTAAAGTGATAAAGAAATACTTTCAGACAGAACCAATATGTATTTAGTTTTTGTTTCAGAAAACTAAAGTAGGTTATAGAAATAATTACTCCTATTGGCTTCTTTAAAATGTGGAAAAAGAGAAAGGAAATCCAACTCACTCTTACATCACAGGTCATTCCACAGCAACAACTTGTAAGTAAATTGCACATCCTCTTTATCTTAGAAGAAACAAGCCACTAACTCAGCAGGAGTAAATCAGTGAAGCAGCTCTGACTAGGTGGGTGTTGTAACGCATGATTCTTTTACACACCTGTAGTAATTTCAGTGAACTGTGAAACTGCACAAAAGCTGAGGAAGAAGCTGTGAATGGTCCTGCTCATAACTATTTTAGATTTTGAAATTTTTGAATTGCTGTCCATCACTGAATGGCTTCACTTCTCATCCTCACATTCTACTCAGGAGACAGGTTCCTGGTAACTTGCCCAGAGTTACACCACATCTTTTTGCAGAGTAGGAACCAAAGACAACTTCTGGACAATGACTCCCTTAAATAACGGTCAGTTCTTTGTTTCCAAGACAATAAAACTGCAGTTTCAAAACCACTTAGCCTTCAGCATTCCTGGACACACTCCTCTGCACCTGGAGCTGGAAGGATGTTTGTTGTTAGAAAATACATTCTTTCCAGGCTTTAAATTTCAGGATGATGTGAATAGTGATAAAAGATATGATCATGTCTGTGAGCAACCGACAACTACTAACCTTGCATCTGCATGAGTCGTACTTACAAACACAGATGTGAAGTTGAAACATGTGCTACACATTGTCACATGTAAAATACTCGATACTCCATTTGCCCCCTCTCAGGAATCCAGCATGGTTAGGCAACAACGCAAAGGAAAGAATGGCATAATCACAGATTGCTGCATGAAAATTGAATTACTTGACTTTTTTTTCTAGTTTAACTAGTAATGATCTTTCTAGTCACAGGCAGAATTGCCAGGTCCATTTTTACGTTTGCCTTCTCTGCTTTACAGCATCGGTTCTTCTCAGAATATTGACAATCAAGCATCATCAGCATCTCATGATGCCACTGGTATCCACATTCATGAACGTGACTCCAAACAGATGGAAAGCCAAGATAGCTGACTGGAACTAGAGAAGCAGGAGACACACAAGTTAGGATTTGATAGCTCCTAAATAATGATTTCTGTACCTGCAAGTTCTGTGATCTATGCAGCTGTTCCAGAAGCACCTAAAGACAAGAAAGAGCAATGCAGAAGAGGCTGGGAGAAGACATGCAATACAGTAAAAATGTGTGCAGCTTTCAACTCAGAGCATGAATATCAAACCTATAGTTTCATCATAAACTTATGCCAAAAATCAACTAAATTTACATAGGAGTCATTCCTTTGACTTTAATGAACTTTGGTTAGGAACAGGCTGCCCAGAGAAGTTGTAAAGCCTCCTCCCTGGAGATCTGCAAGAGTTGCATGGACATGGGCCTGGGCCCCCCTGCTCTGTGATGGGGCAGGATTTGGACAACATGAACTCAGAGGTCCCTGCCAACGACATTGCCATCATTCTGTGAACAATTCTTTAAAAAGCATATAATTCAGCTCTTCAGATCTGGTGACAATCTGCTGATGCAAAATTCAAAAAAAAGAAAAAAAAAAATTCAGCTTTGTTTTCACACAGAACAGAGTCCCAAACATGGTTTATCTTTAGGACCACCACAATAAGGATTAATAGTAAAATCTTACTCATCTCAATTATTTTGTGCTGCTATTTATTATCAAATTTTATGACGATATTTCTTTCCATAGATGTATTAGCTTTCCTAATCCTGACCTTAAAAGCCAACACTAAAATGGAGGTGTATGATGGCAAAATTAATACACCAACATACTGGCTCTTATGACTAGAACTGCATTTCTGTCTCCTTACAGTTTCACATAAAGTGGTATATGTTGTAAAGTTCAGTCCTTTCTAACAGTTGGTCAGATAACAATAGCTGTAAAATGGACACATTCTTCAGCCTTACCTGATCACTTGAGTGTCATATCTGAAATCAGACTGCTGCACTTAGACTGCAAACAGGCCTAAAATCCTAGTTTGAGAATACTCGTGTTGGCTCAGCAAGCCAACGGGGAAGGCAAATGGGAAGAAAGAAATTGTTTTGTCCAGAAGAGGTGTATGAGTAATTACAAGTCTCACATCAGCAAGGGACCTTTAAAACTAAGATCAGTTGTTCAAATGAGTAATTTAAAAATATAACCAGCTATTTCCTGAACTATGCAAAAGATTTTATCAAAGTTTGTTAGTTTTTTTCTTGTTATTTTTTGTTGATTTTTTTTGAAAAAAATTGGCTGAGCTGAATCAAAGAAGCATTTCACATATTGGTATGGTTTACAGCTGAAGCATGCTGACAAGTACAGTGTTGAAAATACATTCTCTATTTTTTAGAGGTACATTTTATGCTGATACCGGACAACAATTGCCAGACTTTTTCCAACAGATTCTAAACGTCATATTTTCCTTCCTAAAGATGTTGAGTGTTACTGACATCTCTAAGCATTTGATTTGAAATTCAAAAGACACTGTTTTTGTATGTAATTTTACACTCTCAGTAGAAATTTATCTTCCGCACTGACTAAGCCTCCAAGCAAACATGGTATTGACTTATTGCCCAGGAAAGATGAGGGATTAAGCCACAGCTAAATGCCTTAAGTTAACACAAATCTAATAGACCCAAACCTGCATCCTAAACATGTGGAGCCACTCCCAAGTAAAAGGTAGCAAATCTTAGTCATTTATCTCCAGAAAAGCTACTATGAACCACCAGTCTGCTTGAACAATGCAGTAGTACTGGGCTGCCTTTGTACAAGTTCTTCCAACTCAGTGTAACTGCCGTGCATCATGAATATAAATTCAATACTTTAAAGGAAGAAGGACCTGGCTGTTACGTTTCTTTTAACAGTGTATTGAGTATGCAAGTCTCACTAACATTTCTGGTATACCAAACTAAGACACACACAGGGAAAGTTACCAGAAATTTCCAAGAATTATAAGAAATACAATTTTATTTTTCAGAACAAAAAAAAAAGAAACCCAGATAGTATGGAGACAGAAAAGCATTGGAAGGAAGACAAGAAGAAATGTCTAAAACCCTGTTACAAAGTTAGAGAACAGGTTATTGCACAGATGAGAAAGGAGAAAGAAACACATTTTGTTTTCTAAGAATAGTCCCACAACAGGAACAATATAGTTTATGACTTCATCTCAGAAGGACAGTCACAGAGCCAGGTCTGAAAACCTTGCTGCAAGGCCAAATCATTCCCTTGCACACACATCTATTTCCCCCTGAGAAGGCAAACGCAACATATCACAGACTAGGACGTGATCCTTCTCTTTTCTCCAATCTCGTGGTAGTTATTATGGGGTCAACTATAACCAGAACACCCTTTGCTATTTTGTCAGTTTTCTACTTACATTCCAGACTAGTACTGAATTCATACTTTTCAATGATAATGTTTCATTTCCCCTAATTTAAAAGGCTAATATAAATTAACCCCTGATTTGGTGAAGTAAGCAAGCACAGAAAAAAACAAATGCACAGATACCCTTCACCAGCATAATAATATAATATTACAAGAAGTAAGCATTGCACAAATGCATTGAGCTAATCTTTACGCATTTCTATATTCCCAATTCAATAATACTATGACACATTTCTTCCTGTCCTTGTGCTTAAGAGAGGATAAACATTACCTTGAGACCTGTATTTTACCACAGAGACACAGAATTACAGACATATGCTATTTTACACCTAGGCTAATGTGTTCGTAATTACCATGAAACACGGTTTCCTTATAGCTGAGGAAAGCAGCATTTCCCTTTCCCCTCTGCTTAAAGACTACATTCACAAGATTTATGAAGAACTCTGGCAAACCCTGATTGCGACAGAGTTACTCTTTCTTCAACAGGGGAGGGAAAGGAAAGAACATAGCCATATGTCCTATTTTACATATAACGTGGCATGTTGCTTCACAGTGGCATTCTCCTCAGGCAACTCAGCATGTATAAAATGATTCTGACTGCAACTAAGAACAACTTGGCTCAGATTTGGCTTGAAATGTGTCACTCAACTGATAATACATAGGCACTACAGTCAAACATCCACAATCTGTCCCAACAAAGGGGAGAATACAGGATCCTTATTTTGTTTATCATCTGCAGCAATTTCAGCCATACTTTGGACGTGCTGCTGCCATGTACCCTGGAGGAAAAGATATGACTCCGAACCTGAAATACCAACTTATCTGGTTTTTACTGGGGAATATGATTTGAAGACGACTAACAGCTTTGCAGTCTTCATAACTATTATGTTTGACACATCATTTTATTGGCAAATATTAAAATAATAATCTAGAAAATCTCTCTTAATTCATACAGGAAAAGGAATCTCAAGTTTTAGTGCAACCTTAATTCTTGAAGCTTATGGACACAGTTCACCATTCACTAACTTTAGTACATACTTACTATAAAATACTTTGGATGTTAAAAAGGACAACATTTCTATTCATAGAATTATTATTGTATTTTTTTAAATTATAATTTACATCCATAAGGCTAGTTTTTTTTTGAAAGCTATCCTCTTAAACTGTCTTGGAGATACTGTAAGAGCAAATCCTACAACAAATGTATTCTCCCTGCCTTTCTTGAATTGGAACCAACATTATTTTAGCTCTCTGAAGAGAAAGAGAAGAGAGCAAACATTAGTCTGCATAGAGTTTAGACAATGAAACAGTTTTTATATAACCATGCAATCATCAACTCTTAAACCAAAAAACAGACTGTTCACTTCTTAAATTAAGAACTTCCCCATGTGTATTATTCCTGACCTAAGTATAACACAAGCACTATCCTTACATTTCTGTTTCCTCCACATAGGGAGTAATATTCTCATGTGGTTTTACCAGCATCATAACAATTGGCAGAGCCGAGTTCTAAAACCACAAAAATTCTGAGATTCTGTCCAAGAGCTTTAGCAAACCTTCTTTTTTCCGAAAATATACATTAGACTGAATACCCTTTCATTCAGAGCATATACAAGATCCATTTTCACAATCTTAGGATTTTGATTTGTGAACATAACACAATAGCAAACAATCAGCTCTGCTGTGGCAGGTAACCCTAGTTTGTAGAAAAGGCTAAAAGGTCTCTGTAACTTAGGGATAGTCTGTTGACCTATAAAATTCTACAGTTTCCACCCTTTGTTTACTTGGTACAGCCCCATAAATCTCAGAGATAATCCACACAGAGATAAGCAATAACATAAGAGCAGGTTTACACAAATTCTGCTAAAAGGTGGAGCACATATTGAATATGTAACGTCCTGATCTAATGGAAAGATCATCTCATTTTGACAATTTTAATATTATAACTTCACTGTTATGAAATGTCTCCAATTTTACTAAAGCAACATTTACTATATCAACTCATTTTGAAAGTGATTGCTTTGTAGTCGTAATAATCCTCTTGGCAGATTTAATGGTAATTTTCAACACTATTTATTCCCTTTACTGTTAACTTGAGCAGAACATTTTTAAAAATGTATGCTTTCAGCTTAGTATCTCTCAAATTTCAAGAGAATTTAGTTACAGATGGCACTTTAACAAAAACCTTAAAAAATGCATTTTGAGAGTAATGTGGAAGGAATTAGGCAGTAATTCCCCCTTTAGCAATATAGGGAAAATAGCTTTCCATCTCTTCTCATTCTCACTCACATCTTATTGACAGTCACTCCAGTGTCTCTCTGAAGTGAAATTAATGAGAAAGACGTATCTACTTAGAATCTATCAAAAACACAAAAGCAAAGTTAATAGACACCATTTTGCTAGATAAACAGTATGACAAAAATAAAGCTGTATATTTTTGTCATATATTTGCCCATATATTTATATCATATTTGTCATATGCCTTATATTTTTCTATACTATATGTATTCTATATATTTTTCTGTACTACACATTCCATATGTAAGAATTTTCCAAGCTGTTATTAGGGAAACAATTTAAGTGTAAAACACAGTTTTCCTTACACTTCTGGTAGTTTCCCCTGCATCTTTTAGTAACAAAGCTGAAAGTCTCAATTCAAAATAAACAAGTGCAGATGTTTCTTTGTCTGGCTGCTTTAATATAAACATCTTCAAGAAGGGAACTTCTCGAGTTGAGACCTGAATCTCTACACAGATCAACATGGATGGGGGAAAAAAAAGTCAGATATTCACAAAACAACTATAATGGCCCAATAGAGTGACTCCATGGATGAGAGTTAGCGGATGAAGATAGAAAATGATTCATGCAAAACTTCTGACAGAGAAACATATGTGAAATTACTCTTCAAAAGTGCATCAAAAATATAGAAGCCTCCCACAAGCCCCAAGAGACAATGGCTAGCATTTAGGACATTTTTAATCTTGCACCATGAATGTAATCAAATTGGAAAGAGAATATGGTTTACCTTCCTGTTTCTCTGATTTAATGAACTAATATCTAACTCTAAACTCTGGATTTCTCTATGGCCTAGGAGTGAACAGTGCCAAAGTGCTCTCTTTCTCTGAAGACTACAAATACAGCCCTATTGGGCACATCATACACTAGCAGGCCTTTCTGTTAGTCCACTTACACTTGAGATCATGTCTGGATGGTGCATCCACCTCTGCACACCTCAGTGTGAGAAAGACTCTAATATATTGGAACAAGTTTGGCTGATTAGGCAGCTGGAGCACATCACACATGTGAAAAGACAGAACTAAGGTTTTTCAGCCTTCATAGAAAGAAATAAAATGAAAGCCTTCTTCATGACTTACAATTATCTGACTGGAAGATGCAGAGAAAAAAAAAAGTCAGATATTTTTCTCTGAGGTACACTGGAATAAGTCAAGAGGCAACAGACAACTTGGATCATGGGAAATTCCAATAAGATCTAAGGAATATATGTATATTTTTCAGTGACAGTGGTTAAACATATGGCCAGAGAAGTAGAGGGATACTCATCCTTGGAGGGGTTCAAGAACTGGCAGGAAACTGCACTCAATAGCTTTATCAAATTAAAGATGGTTTGAGCAGGGGAGTGGAACAGATAATCTACAGAGATCTCTTCCAAACTAGCTTATTTTTATTCAGTCCATGTACCTGTCTAAATACTAATAATGTGTTTATATCCCAAGTCTGAAGATGGATGGATTAAGAAGTAGTATTATTCTTCCAGAACAATAGCTGAGGATTATTAACATTACTGCAAATAACAAGTCTCTGAAGATACGCAAAAGTGATATTCAGTTGCTCCCTAGGATCCCCTTTTAATGTATCTTTTCCTTCCTTCCTTCCCTCAAAAGAGGTTACTGCAATTGAAAATAATCATTTATTGTTCACATAAGTAATCAGTAGGGTGTTACAGGAGGACAAGTCATTGATATCTGTTGACTTGCCTCTCATAAAAGGATGAGGCAAGAAAAACAACAACCCAGACCTTCCACACCAGTAGAAAAGTCTTCAGTATCTGTTGATTTTGAGTTCTTCCTTTACTGTGCGTTTAAGACCCCACACCTGACTGGATGGTATGGTTTGACTATGCAACTTGGCCTATCAGTTACTGGTAGAACTTTCCCTCTTCAGTCTATTTGAACTGACACTCCTCTAAGCTGTGCAGTAACCAAAAGATGAATGATTCCTTTGTTTCAAGTTATTCATTCACATTGATTTCTATATGAGTTTTGTTTAAAGCATTTATGTGTTGTTCTATACACTATGCCATCTTTGAGAGAAATAAATTCAAGAATTAAATCAACTGCTCTTATGTCCTGTGGAAACATTCTCTAAATTACCAGAACAAAGTTCTTCTGCTGTCACTAATGCAGCACTGCTGCAGCAGGAAAAGACCAAAAGCCTTTGCAAATCACGTGAGAAATTTTTGCTATGACAGATTAGAGAAAGAGGATAAAAGGCACAGTAACATTCAGAAGTTAGCATTCATTTGATATCTTAACTAATCACTTCATGTTTAAAGAATGCCACTGGTCATTGTGAAACAGAGACAGAGATTGGTATCATCAAGTCCAGAAAGTTTGGGTGAAGTTGTCCACTGAATGCAACAGACAGCCCCCCAGCTGTCTTTGATGGGGTTATAAGCAGGATCTGCTAGTGAAAAAAAAAAAATCAACACATTATCTCATAAACAAGTTAACACAGAACACAGAGTATACGTAGTAGATTATGCTCACAAAAGAGCTGCGTGTTTCCAAAACTATGCCTTCATCTATTTCTTATTTTCTGTAGAAAGAGTCACATTAGCTTGGTGCTGCCAGTTTCACTTCAAATTCCAAGATCATGCAAGAAGCAAAATGCTATGGCTGAGCAATTTATGTTGAACTTAGAATTCAATGGTAGAATTGCTGTTCTGATTATAGAAGCCTTCACATGCTGCAATTGCACCAGAAAGTGATAACTTCAAGTTGACTTCATTCCTTTCTGCCACCTAGTCCCCACACTGATCACCTGCATCTGCATTACACTCAACACAGCTGACACTCCTTAGTTATCAAACTTCCAAACTGAGCTCTTACAATAAGAGCTCATCATCAGTTTAATTCAGTGGGTTTTGGTTTAACTCTTAACAAATAAAGTACATACAGTTATCAAACAAAAAGAATGGACAAAAGAACACAGGCTTTGTGGTGGGATGGCTGGGATTTCTCCACTTTCTGTTTCCTGAAATTTTTTCCTCACATGAGACTATTTTATTAATTAGCAGCACACCTGTATAAGATAAATTTCAGTTAAATAAGTAGAACCAGTACAAACACACACAATAAAATCCTTATAGATGCTGGCATTTATTCAGTATTATAATCCCCTTTCTGGAACTAATGAATGGGACACAAAGTCATACAGTTTGCTTTCGATAGATTTTTCCAAGACCACTCTTGTTCAAGACAGGAGATATAACTTATCTCTCCTAAACAGCTTTCTGGGGAGAAGCAGTGTACTGTGCAATGGTTTCTGCTTCCATATGCACAGCATTACTTCTCTGTACATTAGTAACTGCTCAGACTTATACTGTAAAAAAGTGCTAATCTTAAGAACAGAAAACTCCATGTACAGAACCAAAGTACTCGCAACGCTCTAAAGCTCTTATTTATTCCTTCTCTCCTTGGAAGAAGATGCCAAGCCTACCCTGGACAGTCAGAAGTTCTGGAT
Source organism: Chrysolophus pictus (assembly GCA_037305975.1). Lineage (NCBI taxonomy): Eukaryota > Metazoa > Chordata > Aves > Galliformes > Phasianidae > Chrysolophus > Chrysolophus pictus. The sequence goes on from CM074576.1 coordinate 73,420,030, forward strand.
AACTATTCATTTTTTTTCCCCCTTTGATTCCTTTTTCTTGCACCATCTGCTTACAAAGCCCACAGGGTCTACACAACATGCCTTGTCACGGGAGCTCCCTGTTATGCCACTGAACAATTCACTGGATGCCTCCCATAAGCCAGGTTTTCCTTATAAATAAGCTGCATATAATACTATTTATCATTTAGTTTAACAACATACTTTCTACTGACAATAGTACTGGAAATAGAAGACTGCTGTAGAATGTCAGACAGTTTCTGAAGCCTCAGAAGCACACAGACAAGGAAGGGTTTACCAGTTTCTAGTCTAATTTCCAGACTTGTCATATCAGCTTCTAGCAAAAAAATAATCTGTTTCTTCAGTTTGCTGATTTAAATTAATGATAAAGAACTTAAATTCCAATTTATCAAGCAAACGAGATGACTGATAGGGCTTTCTGGAAACAAGCAGTTTTCCTTTTCAATCTCCTGTCATAACCCTATTGTCAAAATGTTACCAGTGGATTTGTAATTAGACAGTGTTTCCCAGCGAGTGGTACTAGGCCTTGATCTGCTCAACACCCTCATCAGTGACCTAGGTGAAGATAAAGAATGCACTCCCAGGAACCTAGCTACCGATACAAATCAGGGAGACTGCAAAGGCTCCCACTATTTATGGCATAGGTAATCAACTAAACTCAGCTGCTGAACCAGGCATTCTCTATCAGTTCCTTCAGGATCTTGTTTGAGACAGTTGTGTTGCTATAAGTTGACCTTAATTAGAGGCTCTTTTATAAGGGCTGTCGGTTGTTTTGAGTAAGGTCAGATTGGAGGAGAAAGTGAGGGGCGGGGGGGTGAAGAGACAGTTTGCTTTTTTTATGTTTTGCTTTTCTATTTTGATATTTTATGTAAGACAGAAGGAGAGCAGTTATTCAAAACCTGTGTTTATTCAGTAATGTAGAAGAAAGCACTGGGTGGTGCTGTAATCTCTTACAGCTAATAGAGTTCTCCTGTCATTGTTCTTTTCAGATGTTTTTAGCTGTGGGATCAGACAAGTAAGCAAGTAAAAAAAAAAGTCTATCCTACACAACTAATATGCTATGCAACTCAATATGTGACAGTAGTGTTCTTTCATGAACCAAGGCAGTATACAAGCGTTTGTAAGCTGATTATGGGTAAATGTAGATCATTAAGTCACTAAAAATTCAAAGATATATTCAATTTTTAAGCTTTGATTTTGTGACTGAGTTTACTATTAAGTTTGAGAAGAATGGTTTGAAGTGAAACAATCTTTTTCCCTACTCACAGTTTCATTTTGTAGGCAAATACTAGAATTTCTTCACTTTTTTGTTTTTAAAAAAAAATAAAAAGTTACCATTTCTTGATGTGACAATCATCAAGAAACAATACTGTAGTGCAAATATGTTAGTAAAATAAACTATTACCCATTTCATAAGATATATATAGTATAGTAGAAATTGATACGCCATTTCAGTTTGCTGCTGCAAAACTGCACTTCTCCTGATCTTATTCCACATCTGTACTGGCAAGGGCTGTCAAAGCTATACAATGCAACACTATGTTCTGCACCTTGCTTCTTTCATGTGCTACTAGCATGCAGCAAGAAGATTTTCTCTCTACTTGCCCCTCAATTATGTTTCCTATCCCATCCCTTTATATATCATCCACTCTTGTAGTTGTGGAGTTTTCCTGGTATATGATTTAAGGGTATTCTTTAATTTACTGTATCTGTGAGATACTGTACACTATCATCATAATTCCTGCAAACAAATGAATCACCATTTCCTCCAGCAAAGTAGGCCTACCTACTAAATAAAAAAACTCTTTGTTCCAGTATTAGTTCTGTATCAGCCTTCTCTGAAGAGTCAAGAGGCCCTGACACCTATGCTATTTTGAATAAACAAAGGGTTTTCATCACATTTCTCAAATCCTGTATTCTGAAATTCTATCATAAACATTTATAGGGTTCTTCTACTTGCAAAACTTTTCTGATTAATGGAATAGCATAAACCCATAAATAAGATTGTTTTAATTTGACTCCATAGAGTCAGACTGCTTAGCCAGAAAGTGCAGTACTGGGGTGTGTAATGCTATAATGCAATGGAAAACACAGCAGTGATAGTGGAATAACCAAGTCCTAGATAGCAAGTGAGGATATGCTTAATGGAGAAGCTACAAACACAGAAACAAAGAAATAAACCTGCTTACCCCCAAAAGGCCTCAGGTAGGCAGAGATCTCCAGTGAGATAGCCTTCTCTCTACTGCCAGCTCTTAAATGAGGTCTGGGAAGGGGTGGAGCGAGGATGCACCTGGTCACTCAGTCACACTGCTCCCCTGAGCTGGCTCTGCCTTCCCAACAGGTGCTCAATCACTGGTTCAAGCCATGGCTCAGCATTTCTGCTACATGGTGTATGGCCAGAGCACTGAAAAGAGCAAAAAGAACAATTTCGTATGTAGAATAAATGGTACATGTGTGTGTAGATACACAGAACTAAGTACAAATATTTATTTTACAAGTTGCATAGATGCCCTTAACAAATACTTCCACTCCCTGCATAATCTCAAACAATCTTGGAGGCTATAGCAATAATGCTAAACAATATTTAGATTACCCCAATGCTACAATCATCATAATATTAAAAATAAAATCATATTTTTACATTTTTGAAACTCCTGTATATAGTATTAAAGTCTACAATTGTACTTAATCTTATTAATTATTTATTTAAGGGTTAAAAATTAAGACACATAAGTTTTTTAATTCTTAAAGACAAAAATCTTATTTAAAAAAAAAACAGCAATATCTATTATACCAGTGTAAGCAGTAAGAAGCTTCCATATAGTTAAAATGACAAAACTTCTAATACATATTTATGTTAGAAAATTAACTGTTTGTTTTAAAACAGATGAAAAAGTAGCTTACTTGACTTAATTTGACTAAAGGAAACCCACTGTAGTAAGTCACAGAACTCAAAGCAGATCTATGGAAAGGACAGACGAACGTTGTGCATGTTAAAGAATGAGAGGAATTGTTTTGCAAGCATTGTTTCTGCAGATTTTCTTGCACTGTATACTCTACTACTTCAATAAAATGAAGATTCCATGGCCTACATTTAAATAAAGATTTGAAAATCACAATGCAATACATAAAATACCTCTTAGTATATCATTTAATTTTTTCAATGTTAAAATTGTGCAGCATGTGACATTTGAATGTGATATAGGCAGATTCCCCAAATGCATAACATGTGAACACTACTGCCTACAGTAGAATACATTTTTACTCAGAATGATGAGAAGCCAAAATACAACATATGCCCACAGCTGTACAGCTATGCTTATTTTAGCATTGCCCAAACATACATTTATAAATTATGCAGTTTGACTGCAACTGTGGGTTGAAAAAACATCTCTGGACTGTGTAAACTGGACATAAAAGTTCATATACATTTCTCTTCTCTTGGTAGAGAAATGCAATTGGACCCTAACAAGATGGCTTTGTGTGAGCAGAGTGAAAGCATGCTGTGGTAATGGAGTGACCTTCACTGAAGTCAATCAGCACTAAGTAGTGAAAAAGCTTCTGAGATTGGGTACATAATTTTTTATCACAGGGTGATGACTCCATCCATTTGCCAAGGCCTGAATGCTTTGCTGGAAAAGGACTTCAACATAACTGCAAAGGTAACCTAGAAAGTATCTTACCAGATATGGCGATAATAAAGAATTAAGTTAAATTATTCTGATTTTTTTTTTTTTGGTATAAAGTTAGTAATAGTTTTATTGCAATCCTTTCAACTATTAAACATGCAGCAATGCAGTTTTAGAATTTCTCTCCATGTTCTGGTTCATGTCTTGTAATGTAGTCTATGAAAAATGCCAAGTATTCAGGAGATTGGTTATAATTGAAGTAGGAGTTAAAAATTAATCCCTTTAGGAGTGTTATTTAATTACATTTTTCTACAAAATAGATTGAAACCTAGGGTATGGATTTTCCTTGTAAGAAATACTGGTGCTGCTCAAAAAGTAAATCTGAAATTACTGTAGCTGGTCAAGAGTGGTGGTGCTTGAAATGCATGGTGCCCCATAACACCCCACTGTGGCACTGGTTGTAACTGCTGATACAAGGGCTGTGAGTTTGGTTTTGTTGACAGCACTGCTGAGCCCTGCTGACAGCATCATGCAGATTGCTTCTACATCTAACATGCATTCTGTCTGCATGTATACTTATCCACCTCCACCTGACTACTCAGACAAATCAGCCACAGGTGACGGGGGGGAAAGCCAGGCAGTGTATAAATTCATTTGCATTGGATTACAGAAGGGCTGGATATTAAATGCTGTGTGCAACCAAGAAGCAGTTTAGATTTCAAAATGGAACGATTCCTCCTAATGAAGAGGGAAATCCATGGCAAGAACAGAAAAACTGAACATGTAGTTGAGAACAGCAGATACCGGTGAGGGACAGTATCATAAAACAAAGTATACAGCTGTCTGTTCATTCCTACTATCAGCTAGGAGTGTCTACTGTTATCTGCAATGTCTGCTTTCTTCCAGCCTTTGGTATGGGATCTCCATTTCCTCAAACACAATGGTATCACAATCCCACTCTTTTTTGTCAAGGGATAAAAACGAAACCAGAGGGGAAGCATCTCAACAGATGAATAAATCAAATTTTTTTTCCCCCAGTGAATAAATCTCCAAAGCAGGCTAGTGCTGAAAATGTTTTTGTTTTGTTTTCACTGTGTTCAGGTATAATGATATCATTCTTTTTCTGCTCAAAAGAAAGATAATCCTCAAGCTCAAAGTTGAAACTTTTCTTTGTCCTAGCATTATCCACTCATGATCTGTTAGTATTTTAATGAGACAAATGACCTCTCCTTGTTAAATTTTGTGTTCACATTACTATATTTTTTCACATATCAATAAGTACAAGTGGGTTCGGGTTCTCTTCTGCTTTCCCACAAGCTTTAGAGTTATGCAGCTTTCTGAGATGAAGAGTTTGCCACAATGTATTCTCAGAACAAACCATATACAACTCTTGTCTTCTAATGCTATGGGGAGGAGAACCAGTTACTCAAAATGCTTGAGCCTTGCTGTAATTCCACAAGAATCACAAGAATCACTGTGCTTCTGTGAAATTACTACTCATCAATATAATCTTATTAACTTCCTTTTCCACTGAGGAATTTTTCCTATAACATATATTCCTCAACAGTTCTTGGCCAATGGCAAGGAACAGAGCTTTTCCATCTTCCTGAACTCAGACCACACAAAATTGTAGATTAAATGAAAGAACAGCTATGAAACAGGCAAAAGGTCTGATTGCTTACAATCTTCACTTAGAATGATGCTATCCATTCATAGGAATGAAATGCTTGTTGGTGGTGCAAACAACAAAAGCCTGAACTATTGTAAGTAAAAACAACAGCTATTCTTCTAACTGAAGCACCCAATGTGACTTGAAGCCTGAAGAGTATGTGAATGAGATATTTCAGAATGTTGAGCTTCCAGACAAGCAAGTATCACGGAAAAGCCGCCACTGAAAGCTTTTTTTGAGAGTTTATGGTGAGAAAATAACAATGCTATTCACAAAAAGGCTGGGAGGTCCTCTTTCTCTGACAGTTGCCATGCAAAGATTAAGCATGGAAACTTCTTAATGAGCACTGTAATTCTTTTCTGTTTAACAGAGTAATCAAAAGCAGATGTTTCCAAACCTCCACCTTGAATGAAGGGAGAGAAAGGATGGGTGAGAAATGCAGTAGGAAATAAACGCTGTGGCTTCAGAATCCAATTGTATTTACATTAAGAAGAAGAGAAGCCACAAAATGCAGCAAAAAATATTTAATAGGAGAAAATTAAGGCATACACTTAACTTTATGTTCTGCATATTAGCAACAGATAGATGTTAAACAGATGTTTGTTGTAAAAATATCCATATTATATCCCCAGATACATATTTAAGAAATAACTGGCTCACATACATAATTTAAGGTAGAGGGATACATGTCGGAGAAAAAAGTTCCAAGATAGACTGGTTAGACCAAGGACATAGATGTCTACATACTACAACAGTGTGGAGCAATGAAAGGTTTCTATCTTACCAATAGAAATAAATAGTTTTCAGTTTCAAAAGCCTGGCATTTCTAGCACTGTGGAAAAAAAGAAAAGAAAGAAAAGAAAAAAAAAAAAAAGAATGATAGTAGATCAATGTAAATAGCTTTGATTGTGCATTAAGTAATCACTGAACTCTCAGTTACACTTAGATCTCAGGCTGGGACCAAAACCAGTGATAATAGTATTAAGAGCATTGACACAACAAAGAATGAAATGTGTGCTTTAGTATATATAAAGCAGCATCAACAGAATGTTCATGTGAATGGTCATTAGTGAAAAACTAAGTTCTATAAAATGTTTTGTTCATAGATTTTTTTTCATTCGACTTAATTCCGCATTGCTTGTCTTTGTTGGATATTCCCTAGATCTTACTAAGATTTGTATATGGGGAGAAGTCAGAGCACTGACAAATATTGAGGGAATTCAGAAAATTCATGTGAATAGTAAGAACATCTCCTCCAGAACTCTTACTTAACATTTCAGTATCTTCTCCCGCTAGACTCTAGAGTCCTGAATTATTTCTGTTTGGCAATCAGTGCAGTAAGAGCACTAAAATTCATGTAAGGTTCTTTCCTTTCCAAGTACAATTTTCATCAGGAAATGTTTGCAAGCTTTTTATTTTTTTCTATCTCATAATTTATAGACAATGCAGGAAATGTTGGTTATATTACAGTCAGCTTTAAAAGCATCAGAAAATGGCACAAGAAAAATCCCAAAGTATGTTGTAATCGAAATATTACAGTTGCAGTACTCAGGGGCTGAGAAACATCTTTGCAGAAGCCCCTAGAAGCCCAGAAAATTAAGAGGTATAATTTCTTTTGCCTTGCTTAGTCTTATCAGGAGGAGAAAGCATGCAAAGTGTTAAACATTTTTTTCTCTTCTGCCTACAAGAAATACGAACAAAGAATTGAGCACCAGTCTGAGAAATGCAGCAAAATCATCTCGCAGTCATCTTTTGACCAGATGTTTGGGATGGCTTCAGTGATATCAGCAAGGAAACAAAAGAAACAGGAACAAATTACAAGAATTTGATTGCAGAAGTGGGATATTAATATTGTAAGTATTGCAATCAGAAGCATAAAACATGTTGATTGATCATTAACAATGAAAGCTATATCAAGGTTATGGAGACTGATAAGGGAAGCAACCAAAGCAAGACACCAAGTTACTTGTCACCCAGAAAAAGGCAAGAGTGCACTCTTTATTTTCTGAAAGACAGTGGAAGTAGACTAAAGGGTTCACTTACAGGCTTTCTAGAACTAAAATACAATTTCCACACACGTGGAAATTCACAATGTTGTTCATTTAGGAAAAGAGATCAGTAAGGAGTTCTGGGGTTTCTGGTTTTTTTGTTTGTTTGTTTGTTTTCTGTTTTTCAGAAATACAGTGATAGATAACTTTCTGAGCACAGAAAAATTAAAGTCTAGAGAATAGGAAATAGTTTATGATAGGAGTCACAAAAAGATAAGGGTAGAGAGCCAGGTTAAAAAAACAACTGAGAAGTTCCATTGGAAACATGTTCTTCAAAAAGCAAGTTATTTATTATATATATCAGTACTGTCCATAATGCATAATGCAAAGACAGTGTGTCGATGTCTGCATTTTCTTTTAAAACAAAATTGTACTTTTAAAGTAAATCTCCTGACTGAGTGTAATTAGAATACTTGGGTTCACACAAACCTTATGAAATAGACTCCATGGGTTTTAGCTGAAATGTTAACATGCACTCCAAAAGCACACCTAATGCAACCAAACCAGTGAATAACTTTTGTGCCAGAGAAAAGAAAACATTGACTAGACATTTCCACGCACATTTTTATTTTTACTGTCTTCCTTTACTTATCTTGCAAAATATTTCTCAGCTTTCACTGAATTCTTCTTCAGGTTCTCTTGCCATCAAATATGGGGTTATCTGAGATTCATGGTGACTGTGCCAATAGATTCATATCTTCTGCTTCACAAAAGTCAGCAGGTGCTGCCCCATGAATTACTGTGTTGAATTTAACTATCATACAATCACTAGAAATGTTATCAAATATCAGAATAGCACAAACAGTCCACTACTGAGGATATTTTATAATTTCACCCAGAAAAGAAGGTTGAAGTAGTTCCAACTAAATATTACTAGTGGCAGAGATTTGTTTATACTTGTGCTCTACCTATCTGTCAGCTTTTCCTCAAACACACAGTATCAGTGAAGCAATATTACCAGGTCTCATAAATTTCTGAAGTTTTCCTAAAGCCTCAGATCTTAGTTAAACGATTACAAGAATTTCAATATTCACGTATTAATTTTTATAATCCAGATAGCCTCCAGCAATACTAAATTAATTATTTCTGAGACTTAAACAGGCAAAACAAAAAATGATTTACAAATCATTTCATAACCATGATTCTAACCCAATTCAGAAATTCCATTCATGACTTTTGTGTTTCTAAAGACATGTGAACAAGAAATGAATGGTTTGCTCTTATTCTTCTGTCTATTCAGTTTATTCATTACACTGCACAAGAACTCTGCAATGATTTGATCTGAAGTTACTTGGCAAAACAAATGGAAACAGCAGTAAGCTATAAAAATACATAATCAGAATGGCTATTACAGTATATATATATATATGACTTCTATAGCAAGCTCTGGATCTTCAGCTGAGCAGAAGCTGAATGTGGAGGCCATGCCAAGACCAAGTGCAAGTGTAGTTGGAGACCTGACATCTTCTGTGGCAAAGATGCTTGTAAATTTTTTTATTATTAAGGCAAAAAGAATTAAAGCGTGAATAGAATCCATGATCTATTTCACTCTGTTCCCTCTTTTCAGGAATGGATTATGACCTATGATGAGGACTTCTCATACAGCAAAATGCCATGTGACAGTGGATCTGGGGAAAGCTCCGAATCTTGCAGGCTGCAAAGGCTAAAGAATGCAGACATAGAATCATAAAATCACAGAATCAAGAAATGCCTCTAAGTTCATCTAGTCCAATCACCAACCACCACATACGTAATAATCATGTCCCTCAGGGCCACATCTACACATTTCTTGAACACCTCCAGGGATGGTGACTCCACCACCTCCCTGGGCAGCCTGTGCCAATTGTATATGAATATCCCAGCAAATACAAACATTCTCTATGAAATACATTGTTCTATTTTCTTCTGCAATTATTATTCTAAACACAGTTTCAGTTCATCATTTTATTATCTATCCAAAGTCACTCTTTGTGAAGAAGAAAGATGTTGAGGAGATAATTATAGCCCTTAACAGAATACAAGTAATAACATTCATAACTGAATTTTCTTCTGAGCAATAAAACTTGTCTTGAGTACCAACAATTCTTGAATGGCAAGTCCAGCATCAAACAATACATTCATATCCATTTGTTGGAATAAATGTGCATAATGAAAACCATGTGTCTTTGAATACAGACATAAGTAATTGGAATGCTGATTTAACTAAAATACAGGAAGGCAAATCTAATGAAAAGAAGTCTGAAGGTACTACAGTGTTTCAGAAAGTCAGCAGAATAGCTGCAAACTGGATTTTCTGCCCAGCAGACAGAGAAAGAAATGCCTGGGCCGTCCTTTACAGCATATGATCAGCATAGCACACATTATTGTTTGGTTGTTGGGGTTAGTGTTTTTTTTGGTTTGATTGTTTGTTTTTTAATTACAAATATTTTGAATCCTGGGACTAAATTTCCTGTCTTTTAGTAGTTCCAGCTTTCTACTGCTCCACTCTCTAAAATGATCTAAATTCATTTAGGGAGGATATGTGTACTTTCAGGAGTCTGAAGAAATCAGTGGTAGATGATAGTCTGACACACACTGAAAACCAATAGTGGATGGGTAACGTGGGAAAATGTAATTTTGGATCATTCAGGCACTGGAACAAGTTGCCTAGAGATGTCGTTGACGCCTCGTCCCTGGAGACTTTCAAAGAGAGGCTAGAACAAGCCCTCGGCAGCCTTATCTAGCTGTGGTGTCCTTGTTCATTGCAGGGGAGTTGGACTGAATGATGACCTTTGAAGGTCCCTTTCAAGTCTCAGGACTCTATGATTCTATGATTTTAGATGGCAAACAGTTATCCCAACTTTCTTGGATAATCCCATGGTAAGGATGATAGAAGAAAAAGGTGGCCAAAGACTTGTGCTTAAAAAACTAAATTCAACATGCTAGCCTACGAATCATAGAGTTATTAAAGCTGGAAAAGACCACTAAGATAATCACAGAATCACAGAATTGCCAGGGTTGGAAGGGACCTCAAGGATCATGAATCTCCAACCCCCCTGCCACATGCAGGGCCACCAACCATCCCACCTAATGCTAGACCAGGCTGCCCAGGGCCCCATCCAATCTGGCCTTGCATCTCCCCATCACCACCACAGCTTCTAAAACATGTCCCTTGGCACCACATCTACCCTTTAATACTCTCCTTCAGCATTCCAGGTAATCCCTGGGACAGAAGACAGCAGCATTGACCGCGTCAACCATCCCCGCTTCATCTGTGGAGGAGTTGACACCCTCAGAACTGAACAGGATAACCCACAGAATGTGACTAGGCTAGAGGAGCTGTTTTGTTTCCCTGCATTTGTCACAATTTCCTGGGTGATCCCGGATAAGTCACTCACTCCACAGCTTTACTCTGCTGAGGTGGTGCTTTCAGAAGAATTATCCAAACACCAGGACTTGGAAAATTGTTTTTTAGTACTCTTTGGAAATTAGGCCTGGCATCAATACTTTAGAATCATAGAATCATTAAGGTTGGAAAAGATCTCTAAGATCATCTAGTCCAATCACCAACCCATTACACCATGCCCACTAACCACGTCCCTCAGTGCCACATCTACTCATTTCTTGAAAACCCCATGGACGGTGACACCACCACCTCCCCGGGCAGCTTGTGCCTCACCACTCTTTCAGAGAATAAAGTTTTCCTAATATCCAAATTGAACCTCCCCTGGTGTAACTTGAGGACATTCCCTCTCATCCTATCGTTACCTGGGAGAAAAGGCCGAGCCCCTCTTCATCACAGCCTCCTTTCATGGAGCCTTAGAGAGTGATAAGGGCTCCCCTGAGCCTCCTCTGATCCAGACTGAACAATCCCAGTTTCCTTAGCCGCTCCCAATAAGACTTGTGCTGCAGATCCCTCACAGCTTTGTTGCCCTTCTGTAGACACACTCCAGGGTCTCAATGACACAATATTTTGACACAATATTCTTGACCGTCAGAAAGCGTTTAGCAAATAGATTAGTGTGAACGTTGCTATCAAAAAAAAGACATCTCCTCCTGCTGAGTGTTTTTATGGTACAAGGAAAGCATCGAGGGATACTATTAATAGGGGGGGGGGGGGGGGGAAGTAAAAATAAGTTCTATCTCATCTGAAACCCAGCACCCTGCAAATGCAAGCATTATCCTAGGGAATACACGGCTTGGGAGGATTTAACCGAGGGCACACGCCCGCAGCTCCGTGCCCGTCCCGGGGCTGCTCCTCTGCCTCGTCCTTCCCCCGGCTCCGCTCGCCCCGCCCGGGGGTCGCCGCCCGCCCCGTCCCGTGTGGGCCGCGCCAAAGCGGAGGCGGGCCCGCCCCTCCACGCCAGGTTGATCAACTCCGGCTGGCCGCCCGCCGCCTTACCGCTAGCAGAGCCTTCGCCCGCCGCGTCTGCCGCCTCACCGGCCGCGGCCGGGCCATGGTGCCGGCGCCCGGGGGAGCCCTGCTCGCCGCCTTCTTCGCCGCCGCGCTGGCCGCCGCGGGCAGGTGAGCGGGGACGGGCGACCGGCCGGTGCGCGGTGCGGGGACGGGAGGGGCTCGGAGGGGGCCGCCGGGAGCTGGCGGCCCCGCGGGGGTCGGATCGGGGACACCGGGCGACGGTGAAGGCACGGTGACACCAAAGCTGTGTCTCTTCCTTCGAGAGAAGCGATAGCTTCAAGACACTCTTGAGGATACTGACAAGTGTAGAAAGGTGTGAGCTTTTCAAGTCTTTGCGTTGCTTGTGTAAGTAGGTGCTTGACAAGGCTGACACGGCAGGTGTTTGTTGTATTCCGCGGTGACAGGTACGTGCCAGAAATAGAATGGCATTTCGGCGTGGAGCTGTGTCAGGGGAGGGCAGCTGGGGGTCAGGGGAAGGGTCTGCACCACAGGGCGGTGGGCATGGAATGGGATGCACAGGGCTGTGGGCACGGCCCCCAGTGCCGGAGTTCAGCACTGTCAGACACAGGGTTTGATTTTGGGTGGTGCTGTGTGGAGCCACGGGTTGAACTCAGTGGTCTTTGTGGGTCCCTTCCAACTTGGGATTTGCTACGGTTCTGTAGTTCAGTGAGAAAGGATAAATGAAACTCTACTCCTGATGAAGCCGCTCCAAACTTTCACTTTGCAGTGTAGATAAACCAAGTAAAAACCCACAAATACAACAGCGAATGAGCAGCCAGTAAGAGGAGGATTGACAGCAGCTACAGCAGCAGTCTTCAAGGTGCTGTGTGGCTTTTTGGCTTAACGTCAAGGTTGTCAGTCGGTATGTTTCTAATCAAGCGGAAATGTGCTGTTCTAGCATCTCTGAGGCCAGCAAGTTGTCCGCTCTTCAGGAATTCCAAACCTGCTTCTGTAGAAAGTATGTTTGCTCCTTATGGTGCAAACTGTCAAATGTTCATGTTGATTGTTTCTTGAGATGTTGTGTATTTGCATTTCAAACACACTGGAAGATGTAAAACTGCAAAACAAATGCTGTGTCTTCTGTTGTCAGAAAACATAACCTTTTCACATTAAGTTGGGAAATCCTACAGGAAACCCTGCTTAAGTTTGCTTCACGGCCTGTTTTGGCCACGATGGTGCTGTGTGATCACAGAATCACAGAACTGAAGGAGTTGGAAGGGACTCCTGGAGATCATTAAGTCCAGCTCCCTGCTAAAGCTTGTTCCTTACAGTAGATCACGAAGAAAAAAGCATTAGATCTTGAGTGTCTCCAGGAAAGGAAACTTCACAACCTCTCTGGGCAGATACCTCCATCTTCTACTAAGTCTATCGTTCCCCTTTTTGTACTAGGAGGAAGGGGAAAGAGGGAGCATTTGAAACATCTTGATAGAAGTCTTGGATGACTGGTGATTCTAATATAAGAGAACAAAGAAATTACATTCACTCTGAATAGCTAGGAAGAAGGAACAGGAAATAGTAGAAATTAGAATTAGTTTGGAAAAAAAATTATTAATTATGCTTCTTTCTGTTTTTTAGAAGAGTGCCTTTCACATCTGGAGTATTAATTTTCTGCTTTGAGCACTTCCTTTAAGGAATGTGGTGATAACATGAAGACTTGCAGGAACTTCTGTGAGCCCAAACTGAGCTTTTTTTTTAAAATATTTTGGGAGGGACTCCCAATAAAGCAGAAATGTCATGTGGAGAGCCTGACCAAAGGGATTTCAAAGGTAGCCATTAAAAGATAGTAGGGTGCATTTTAGTTTTACTTTAAAAAAGAAACTGTAGGCAAACTTTTTATTCTAGAAGGAAGTCTAGAAGTCTTCAAAGAAACTTATAAAGAACAAACAAAACAAGCAAACAAAATGTTCTGTCATCTGGCAGAATGTATGATGTGAACTCATAAGAGAGTTTTTAAGAATTTCTTACAAATTCCTAAGTTGTAGGAGAACATCTTTTGGTCCTGAATAAACTTATTGGTCAAAATGTTAGGTTTGGTGCTAACTGTTCACTAACAGCAATATTCAGAATCTTTTAGAAGCAAAATTAAAGAAATGGGTAATATCCTGTTTTTGAAGTTAGCTGAAAGCTGCTAATAATATAACAGACTTCTTTTTCCCCTCAACAGTGGGCAGCTATTGTGTGTGCAAGAGCTGGAAAAAAGTATCCTGTAGAGATGTTATGGAAATAGTGCACTAAATCTATTCAGCAGATGTCTTGAAAAAAAAAAAAAAAGCTCATAATGTGAAAAAGTTAGTAAAAGACAGAAGATTAATAATGGCTGAAAACAAACAACTCTATTTTAGCTCAAACCACAACTGACTGTTATATCAGCCTTTTAAAGACTTGCTCTCTTTTCATCTGCAACTGTTGCAGATATATAATTTTGTTCAGACAGGGAATAGATCACTCATGAATGCTGGTCAGGAAAACATGACAAGAAACTTTTTCCATTTTTGAGATTTTTACTTCCATTTACTTTAATCGCTATTATTATAATAGCTGCTAATGAGAATTAGAGTCCAACACAGCTATTAGCCCAGTTACTATCATAGAATCATAGAATGGTTTGGGTTGGAAGGCACCTTTAAGATCACCTAATTCCAACCTCCTGCTATAGGCAGGGACATCTCTCACCAGACCAGGTTGCTCAAAGCCCCATCCAGCCTGGCCTTGAATGCTTCCAGGGAAGGGACATCCACAACCTCTCTGGGCAACCTGTTCCAGTGTCTCACCACAATATTGAGGATATTAGTCCTACTGTATCAACTAAGCCAGATCAACTGACGTTAGAATCACAGAATCATGGAATGGCTGGTGTTAGAAGGTACCACCAAAGGTCATCTGGTCCAACTCCCTGCAGTGAAGAAGGAGCTAGCTCTCTCTAGAGCTGGATCAGGGTGCTTGGAGCCACATCCAGCCTGACCTTGAATGTCTCCAGGGACCAGACATCCACCACCTCTCTGGGAAACCTGTTCTTTCACAGCCCTGTTTGCAAGTGAAGACTGAGGCAAAAAAGTTACTGAATACCTCAGCCTTCTCCGTGTCCACTGTTACTAGATCAAAGTTGCTATTAGCCTCTTGATCCATGGAGCAAGTAAACTTTCTGAACATAGAATCACAGAATCATTAAGGTTGGAAAAGACCTCCAAGATCATCAAGTCCAACCTTAACTCAGCCCCACTAACCATGTCCCTCAGTGCCACATCTACGTGTTTCTTGAACACCTTCAGGGACACAATGCTCAGTGCTTTGAAGGAAGCTGTCAGATCTTGTCTAAGCTTTTGGAATGTTCAACTGAAGCCAAGTTCTTCTTATCTCCTCTGAAGTTTTCATTCTTTGTAGCTTTTATCACCATGCACACCATATATAATTCACATTTCTTGGACATGAATGTAAAGAACTGTACATAATATAACCTGATAAAGCAGCAGTTAAACTTTTCTATAGCTACTGGAGTGTCAACTGATATACCCAAGATTCCCATCTCTCTTCTTATAGCTGTGCTAGTGGCTCACATTGATATTCTGCTAGACAAAATGGTCAGCTCCTTTTTTGTCACCTCAACTAATGAGGCCCTAACTGTAAAAGTTCTTATAATCCATCCTGAATGTACTTTGCTAGATGGCATCTTACTAATGTCAGCAAAGTCACAGTCACATAATACAGGTTTGCTGCAGTTTTGGTCTTCTGTATGGCTCAGTTTGTCACTTGCTACCTATTGTCCCAGGGCTGTAAGTTACTGAGTCTGAGGACAGAGTACTTCAGCAGAGATGTGGAGACTGATTTTGCCAGATGATCTGCGCAATTTGTCTTCACTCACATATTTAAGTTGCAAGTTTTTCAAGGCCAGGCATTGTTCTCACACCAAGTGGACAGTGCCAAGCACAGCTATCTCATTTAGACCTCTCAGTGTTCCTTATGAAATCATACAGAAATGTCATTTGGGAAGGGATAAGACATCTCTGGTTTGTATTACGTCTCCCAGTGATGTCTGGAAAAGTCAAAGTGATTTTCTCACTACCAGCATCTATTTCTTTCATTTGTACAAAATGCTGAATTCCTGACAGCAATAGCTGAATTGATGAGTGATGTTTTTTTTATGGGTGGACTAACTTAGCAAAAATGTTTTTGCTCACAGATTTTTGAGATCTGGGTGATTCGATTTACCTTTCCTACTGCCAAAGGCTGGCTTTAACTTGGTGCTTCTTGTGGAAGTTGGAGCAAGTCAAAGGCCTTGTCCAGGGCAGTATCTAATAAAGTTCAGCTGCATTCATTTTATTTGCAGTATTATGGAAGATTTCCCAGTTTTAGCAGAAGTTTATACTGAAGTTCTGTGGATATCATATACTTTGTAAAGGCATTTTTATTTATCTGATTCTGAACTGAATTATTAAATAAAAAGTTCCTGAGTGAGTCTGTCTTCCTGTGGAAATGAGCATCTTCTGGAAAGTAATAAGATCCAATTTCCTCCAAGCTTCAGGCAGTTTAACCTTCCAGAGGAGTAAAAGCACTATCCAGTTGAATTCAGAGGTGGCTTGGGAATGAAAGCAGAACACTTTTACTATTACAGATAAAGTTCAGGGGAGCTTTCTAGCCTGTAAGAAGAACCTGATAGTTAACTTGCATACTCACAAGTGATGTAAGCCGGCAGCATTTGGATGAATAAAAGGAAAAAGAATTCTTTTACTGTCAGTATATCTAGAGGCAGAGTGCTGATTTCTAATAGACGCCTGTACAGGAGATGTAGCTCTTCCATACACCTTTTCTCCTGCCTCAAAATGGGGTATATATAGCTATGTAACCATGGGGCTGATCGCAAGGGCTGTGTGGTTGAAGTGTGTGTATATATTCACTATTTTTAATAGTTTCCATTAATGATGTTTGCAGTAACTCTGCCAGTAAGAGTGCAACCCTTACAGGTAAGTGCGGGAGGATATGTATGAAGTTCTACTGTCAGGTGTTATCACCTGCAATACCATCACTGTGCATTAGACTAAAAAAAAAATGCAAAAATTCCTGGCTTGTTGATTTTTTTTTTGTTTACTGTGGGACATGCTGTTGCTATATATTGCCTTCTCAGCACCCCCAAATCACTTGAAACAAAACCCTCACAGAGAAGGTATTTACTGTGTCAGAAACAGCACTTTGAACTCTCTGAAGGAAGTATATTTTGAGTTACTGCCTGGAAAAAGCAACAGAGATAGAGGACTTGGGTTAAAGAAGAGAATGTTATAAGGGGGACATGCATGTGGTATAGACGAGTTAAGCATCAGCAACTGGGAGATAAGAAAACCGAGGTCACTGCGCCCCTTGCAGCATAGACTAAACCTAGAAGACTTAGGCTGCTGCAGATTTCCGTCAGACTTATAATTTTGACAGCTAACATCACAGCACTTGATCTGCAGAGTAATTTTGAACCACACTGAAGTACAGAATGACTAAAATGGCTGTATGGGCAGGGAGTTGCGTGCAGCCAGGGCACACAGTACTCTCTGCGCTTCTGTAATTGAGGAGCACGTATGCACTGCCTGTGAGCCTGCAGGGCACTGAATTTATGGGGCTGACTCTATGTTTGGGAAGGTGCTTTGCTGTAGAATCAGTAGTTTGTAATTTGGAGCAAAACAGCATCACTGATCCTTCTGATGCAGGCTGGAATAGCCCTGCTGACTTCACTGAGATTAAAAAAGATTCATTCTAGCAGGGGACCTGGGTCTATTTTTTTTGCCTTCGCCATGTTTCTCATTAGAAGAGATTTATGTTGTGCAACTGATTTATTGCAGGTGAGATGCTCCCTTTGCCCCTTACTCCAACTGAGTGCAATTTCACAATCTTGTCAAAAAATGCTATTAAATTCTCCAAGGTTTGGTGAGATGAAAATGCCTGACAGTGGATAAAACCTTAGGGAAATGCACGAAGGCCTATAGGGCAGAATGGACTAAAGTATATTTGCCTGCTGGAGCTCGTCTTTTCCTTCCTCATGCAGCTCAAGAGCTCGTGGGCATCTGGTGACTGTGAGCCAGCCAGGAGTGTGTCACTATGGTTCTAGGCTGGATTGCTGTTATGGCTGGAAAAAGAACAACAAGGGCCACTGTGAAGGTAATATGAGCACTTTATGCTTGTTTCTTTTCCATGGCTGTGTGCTTGGTAATAATAAAGGGATTTCATGTAAGGCTCCCAGAAGTCAGAGAAGGAAAGTTTGTGTGGGATTGAAATATATTGATTTTTTTGGGAGAGTGAAAAAAATGTTTGAGATTTTATCTCCTTAAAAAAGCAGAGCTTTAGGTAAATGACACCAGGCAGTAAAATATAGATTCAAAAATTCTTAAGTCCAGAAGGGACCATCTGTTCCAACCTCCTGCATACTCAGGCTAAGAGATTGGAAACATTCAGTGCCTCTGCTATTACAGCTGTCAAATAAATGCTAAACATGCAACATCTTCTGGTGCCACATATGGACGCATGAAATCAATTGCTGCCCTTTATCTTCAGAAATACACAGCCTCTGAGAACCAGAAGGTTTAACTTTCTGGAGCTATAAATATAACCTAAGCAATAGGTGCACCTGACTTGATCTTGGGTAGGCAGCCAGTGTTCTGATCTGTGGATTGTTGGCTTAGTGGAGAGGCAGTGAGTAGACATTTCTAACCTGTTACAAGTCCCAGGAGGAAGTTGATGTGGACTCTCCTAGCTCTACTTGAGCAAAACACAAAAAAATCATAAAATACGTGTTGGAGGAATCTCAGATGATGCATCTTTGCCCCAGTTTGACGTTATACATCTAGTGATTTTAAACATAGGCTTAGAATTAGTCACTGCTAAAAATCCTGATGTTCTAAAGGGAAAGGTATCCCAAAGTTTCCACTCTGTATAGCATGTCAGTTGATAAAAAAGTGACAAATGCTCGTATTAATATTACTGTATTGTTTAATAGCAGCTTAGATTTGGTGCAAATGAATCAATGAAGGGACAATTGGCAAATGTAACTTTGAGGAGCCAGTGGAGTAAGCTGTTCTGTTTTAAAGTAATAGGTTACTTTCATACTAAAATCCAGATTTCATAAGTTTTTAAGGTGATTCTTCGTCAGATTTCTTTAAAAAAGTGGTGTACTCCTGCATTGTTAATCAAAATATAATGTTGTTCTCTGATTCAGAGTTAAATATTCAGCTGATCTCACATTTGCTCTTCAGGGATGATGTCAAAATATGTCTATCTTTCAGACATACTGCTTCAGTACTTGTGAATGAACCTTTAAATGTAGGGAAGATGCTTGAATTAAGCAAGATGAATTTGAATTATGGATTTGAATTATGAATTGTGATTTTTATCTATATAGTAACTGACATTGTGATTTTACTGTTTCCTATATTTCAGCTAGCAGAGTAATTACAGAAAGTGGCTGGATGCACAATCTGGTGCATATTTGTTTGCTGATTTTTGCTAGGGCTGGTGCTGATTTAAATACATTTGGATTGCTTTTTCTAAAGAACACTCATTTTGATCATCATATTGACTTTAGGAAGTCTAGCCTTAAGCCTTACAAAAACCAGCATTTAATTTCTGGCTGATGATGAGATTTGGAAAATTTTTGTTCTTTAACACATCCAGAGTAAGCCCAGCCCTCTCATATAAACTTGATGAAATTGTGAATATTGGTATGTGTGGTAAGGACAGGTGTTTGATCATTTGACAGATTTGCTCTGGATATTCCTCTGTGGGATGGACATGTTCTCGGATGTAAGTGAGGAGATCCAAGAGCCACTCTAAGGTCATCTGACTGATTTTCTCACTGCAAGAGGCTGCTCCTGCCTCTTGCCTGCCCCAACAACCAAATGTAGCAAATGGAGCTAGCTGCTTCTCGCAGGTGTCTTCCCAAAATAGAAAACAGGGGAAAAGAACAGAGTATGTGCAGAGTATGTAAATGTGCATCAGAAGTATGGCAGAAAGGAGCACTGGGGAGGGTGCTATAAGGGGGCCCTTCTTTTCCAGGTATTTACAAACTGGGAAAATTGTTCACCCATGCAAGCTATGCCAGCATCCCTGTTCTCCAACTGAAATAAAGCATTGATCAGTAGCTATGATGTCCAAACTAGGGAGAGGTCTGGAGAATGCTGAATTTCCATAATAAATGTTTGGACAGCTAAGCAGAGGAGGAGTTCTCAAATAGAATATTTCTAATTTCTTCTTTTTCTCTCTTTGCCTGATTCCCTCAGCTATCTGTAGACATGGCTGCAAGTATGGCGAATGCGTGGGACCAAACAAATGCAAATGTTTCCCTGGATTTACAGGAAAAACCTGTAATCAAGGTTTGTGCACATGGGAATATTACTCCAGAAAACAGACTGGTGATTTCCTGTCTTCTTTTCTTTTAATAGGGATTGTCACTTTCCAAACTTTTCAAATGAGACCTTTTCTTATTTACACAGCAGAGTTTAGTTTGAGGCTCTTACCTCAAAAGTGGTGCTGGAGATGCAAGCTCTAAGCCTCCTTCAGCAAACAGGAGTTTGAACCCATATCATGTATTTCCTTCAGGCTGGTGACAAGGGCAAACTGTCTCATAGTCAGAAGATTAAAGCATCAAGAGATGATACAGAAAACAAGAAGAACTGAAAGTCAAATCCAGAAACCATGCTATTTTCTTAACTAACTTCCTCAGAAAGACGTGCAATTATATGCTAGATGTGTAATTTCTTTGTCAAATTTCAGATGACACATTGATGACAACTCTGGTTTTTTGTTGTTGTTGTTGAAATATTTGAGACCCCTGTATGGGATCAGATGAAAGGAGTGAGTCATTGTGGATGAAGAAGCCATTCTACTGCACTATTGATGAGTGAACATGGAATAAGGACCCCAGAAACAGATGGGGTCTATGCATGCTACCTTCCTAAGCACCTGTAGGCTTTGCAGGTTTTTTATTGATAAGTTCTTTCTCAAATCTAATCTAAATTTCCCTCTTTTAATTTTAAGCTATCCCCCTTGTCCTGTCACTGTCAGAACACATAAAAAGTTAATTCCCTTCCTGTTTATAAGCTCCCCTCAAGTACTGGAAGGCCACAATGAGGTCTCCCCAGAGCCTTCTCTTCTCCAGGCTGAACAAGCCCATCTCACTCAACCTTTCTTCATAGGAGAGGTGCTCCAGCCTTCTGAGCGTCTTCATGGCCCTTTTCTGGACTTGTTCCAAAAGCTTTTCATCTTTTCTGTTTTGGGGGCCTCAGATCTGGACAGAGTTCTGCAGATAGGGCCTCACAACAGGAGAGCAGAGGGGTACAATCCCCTCCTGCTCCCTGCTGCCACCTCTCTTTTGTTGTAGTCCAGGACAGTGTTGGCCTTCCAGGCTGCAGGAGCACTCTGCTGGCTTATGTCCTGCTTTTCACCTATCAGGACACCCCAAGTCCTTCTCTGCAAGGCTACTCTCACTGAGTTTGTGTCCCAGTCTGTATTCTTATTGGGGATTGCCTCAACCCAGCTACAACACCTTGCACTTGGTCTTAAACTTCATTAAATTATTGTGTGCATACTTCTCAGGCATGTCCAGGTCCCTCTGGATGGCGTCCCCTCCCTTCTATTGCATCAACTGCACTTGCAGTACTACTGCACTTGCAGAAGGTTCGGAGTCTGAAGCTTTGTGGAAGTAATGTATAGACCTACATGTGCAAATTGCCTGTTATTTCCTTGGGCTGTCCTATCCTTATGGCCAGGAAATTTTTAGGAAAGGCTTGAAATGCCTCAGAGCTATTTCACTTGTTGCAGCCTCAGAGGTGTTCGTGTCCCAGAAGCCAGGAATACTCAGAGACACTTAATGTACAGGTAAACATAGCCTTGGTCTGTCTTTACAGAGCAGTGTCCCACTGAGCAATTTCATCATGAACTAACTAAAATAACAGAGATAGGGACCTCTATTAGTCTGCCTCTGAGTCTGAGCTAAAATTACCTTATCTCAGTTTCTCTTTTAGAGCTGTGCACGCTACCTATGCGTTACTGTGCATTGTGCAACACAGGTGCAGCTAAGCACTTTTGAAAATGTGCAGTTGAAGTGGAATAACTTCTGTTCCCTTCTGGTTTCTTTGTTACGAAGTCTTGGCTTGTTAGTGGAACTAAAATAGCATAAGAAGTCCAATTGATTCCCAAGCTGAAAGGTTGTTGTTGTTTTTCAAACAGACCCTATATTTAAAAAACAGTACACTGCTCTTTTTCTTCCCTGATCTAAGCTGTAACAAACAGTTCTGTGCATATATAGGTATCACAAAGTTTATGAGTGGTCTGGAGTTCATTTTCTCTGATCTGCAGGGTGCATAGATGTGAGAACAGCTGCTTCTCCTATTAGAACTGGAGCTGCGCAAGCGCAGTGCTTGGAGAGTAGCATCTCTATTGAAGTTATATTGTTGGTCATTTGTGCTGTTAAGTGCCTGTTGAATGGGCTGTATGTATTCTGCTAATAAGTTTTGTCTGGTTGCAAACCACGTGTCAAAATATTAGAGACAAAGGTGTCAATTCACAGAAGTCACAAGCACAGATGTTGTTCCTTTGTTCTAGGACCAGTAGCACTGATAGCAGTGCTGCCAATACCAAATAAGTTGAACTTGGTGAGATTCTGGTTTTCTCCCTGTGAAAGATAACAATGGGAATTTGAAATCAACTTAGCTTCTTGCAGAGTCCTTTAAATTGCAGATTGTGAAAAGGTGTCAAGATGCTTTTATTCTCTGGATTTTGAGAAACTGAGATTTCTTGTACTTTTATTCATAACATCATGTAATTTTTTTTATGTACTGAGTTTCATCTTGACTATACATCCCTGCCCTGAAAACCTTGGTGCCAACATGTGCACTCAGGGGAAAAAAAAGGAAGTCTTTGTTCCTTTGTTTCACTTTATCTGAAGCTCATTTGCAGTTCTTAGTCTAATGTTTTAGCCCTTTTAGTACAGAGGTCATCTGGAGAGCTAACATTTCCAGCTAGAATAAGAGAAGCCTGAAAGAATAACTCCCAGAAAATATAGCAATTGCATTCTCTCCTGACCCTTTCACCTCTTTCTAATGAGCTGCCGAATGTGGCCAGAATTTGCATTAGTTTTTCAGGTGTAGAAGTCTATGTGCAGAAGTCTATATGTGATAGTTTTCCAAGCATTCTTCCAGACAGATGTTTGCTGCATTCTCATTTTGCAAGAGGTTGGCTCATTCTCAATCTCATTCCCCTTTTACTGTGGGGAATTAAAGGCATTAAGCAATATTATAGGCCTATACACATTAATATAAACTTGTATATACTCAACTCACTTCATTTCAATGACTTCTGCAGATCTGAATGAATGTGGACTGAAACCACGTCCCTGTGAACACAGATGCATGAATACACATGGCAGCTACAAGTGCTATTGTCTGAACGGGTACATGCTCATGCCAGATGGCACATGTGCAAGTAAGTAACAGAGTTGACAGGATAGGCACACCAAGATCACCTAATCACATTTGACCCCAGCAAAATTTCATTTTGTGATAAAAGGATTTAGCTCACTTAGGCTGGGATTTTTGCCTCAGCAATTTTGGTAATGTAAGCAGCTGACAGAGGTTTCAGTTTGACCAAGTAAATTAGGTTGTAACTGTATTTCTGGGATCCAGAGGAATTTTTGTCCTTTTAGAAGTAAAAATATGTGATAGTGCTAGCTCAGATGAAAGACATTACATAAGCTTGGTGCACAGCCTTGCTGTTTCATCTGTTGAATGAATGAATGAAGCTATCCAAGCAGTGCATCAATACTGAGTATAGTTTACTGTGTTGAACTTCATGCCATTACTCTTTGTTTTAAATTTCTGCATGCCCTGAATAATTTATTTTCTATGAGTGCTAATATGCTTCCCACAGTTGCTTCTGACTTCTTGCTAACATTTGTCTGCTATGCTATGTCTTATCTGAACTGTATTTCTGCCTATTTTCTTTGTGGCTGAACAAGTATTCTGCATTCTCAGCTAGCCTGATTTTCAGACTCCTTATTTTTCAGTGATACCATTTTGTTTCTGAAAAATACTTTCTTTTTTCCCCTTCACAAAACCACTTCATACAGGTAGTTTTGCTTTGAATTTCACAAAACTCAAGGTAGCACAGGGTCCTTTTTAGAGGCTGGACTGAAGCAAATACATCAGTGAGATTGGAAAGCAAGTTGATCTCAGCAATTGAACAACCTCTTTGAGAGATCTGTCCTCAACCAATGAATCTGGCTGCATCAGGTGTTGCACAGTCATTCCTATGGATAAGAGAGACAACCTTAAACTCTGAGAAGATTTGATCTCCAAACTTTGTAGACAGCTATTCACCAGACAGAGTGTCCATCTGGTGAGTTTGCTGTCAGTCTTGAGATAATTAGAAAAATATGCAGCCTTGGCAAAGGCAGGACTGCAGGGTCCTGCAGGTCTGGGGCAAACAGAAAAGCACAATCTCCTAGTTTCTGTCCCTATTAAGGCAGGAAGACTGAAACTACAGCAGAAAGTGTCTGGGGCCAGAACTTTTGGAGGCTTCCCCTTCCCTGCAGTGAACGGTGCATCTTACCAGCAGACAAGAGCTGTGGATTCTTTGAAATTCTAAGAAATGGATGTATATTTCTTCTGTTTCTTCCAAGATAATTTGTGTATCTGCTGACATCATACACTGAGCTGTTTTCAGCAAGGCCACTGCATTATGGACAGCTGAACTTCAGAATCCAGAGGTACTGTCAAAAGCAACCTATCCTTTGAGCCCACTTCCCTTTGAACCCGGAGGGTACTGATCCTATTTTGTGCTATCCATTGATCAGTTTTACTACTCTGAGCATGAATGCTCTGTACAGCTGCTTGACTGAACCAAGTCAGAAAACTAGATCCAGATTGCAACTAGCCATTTTTGCTGAATTAATTTTAATTCTTAATTCTGGATGGGTTTCCTGATTTAGGAAACTGTGTTTGTACCAAATTTGTACAGAAATCAGAGATGTGCTGTCCCTTACTTAAGCCAGTACAAAACAAAAAATTTCTCAGCAGCGGTGGCCAGGTCAGAGTATATATGAAAAAAACCAGCCTGAACAGCTGTGAGCCTAGAAGCTCGTATTTCATTTTGGCACATAAGCATTATTTTCTAAATAAGAACAGTGGAACCCTGACAAATACTGATAGAGAATGAAACTAAATTTCAGGGGAAAAAAGTGATTTTGCAATGGACAAGAAGTCTTCATGACTTCAGGAGACAAATATAGTTGAGGAGACAAAGACCTGTGTGTTCATCCATCCTGAGCTTCTTTAATTTAATCCATCTGTCACCTTCCACTTCCAAAGAGATTTTGTATTTTTTTAAAGCAGAATCTATGAATATGAAATGAAATAATAAACTGTTTATTCAAGTAGAAGTTATTCTTGGTTAACTCTACTTGACTCCCATCTCACTTGATGTTACCTGAAGATTGTACTCTTATGAAAAGCTGGTTTAACTCACTACTCAACTAACTTATTTACTTTTTATTATATTATTATTAATAAAATTTTTTATTATAATTTTATTCAGGCAAATGTTTTGAGCAAATGTTGCTCCTTTTAAATCAAATTCTCCGTGATGTTAATCTCCTTAAGAAGAAGTACATCTAGTCTGAGCATTCAGTGTGATCTGGGGAACCATACCAAGTACTGTGGAACAAGATGTAGAAGGGTATCAGAAGTGTTTGGGTTTTGACCACAGGGAACCACTTCCTCATTTAGAGAGTAGGTTAGTGCCTAACACAAAGTCATCTGAATTCTGCAGGAATTACTGTGCTAAATCATAGCAGTAGTTTGTCTAAGCTAATGTTCTGTCTTAACTTGGCAAACAATAGGAGCTTCAAACAAAAGAGGAAGAAATCAGAATGACCAATTGAAGAATACTTAGTAAGTTTCCTTATTGTCACTTAGGAGGTAGATAACTGTGACAAAAGTATGTCCATGTTTTGTAATCTTACCTGCTGCTACTGTGCACATCTTCATCAATACTAAAATAAAATCCTATTTCAAATATAGTTAATTTTATCACTTATTCACAGAGCATAAGCAAACCAGCTTAAGAACAATAATTTTAGCAGCAACAGTATATGCATTGTATTAATATTATATGGCTGTAGCTGTAAGTGCACCTGCAGACATCAGTGGCTTTTCTATGCACTTCGTTAACACATTTTGAACCTTCTTGTGCCTCCACCAATGAACAAGTTGCATTTTAAAATAAAATTAGTATCTTTTTTCCACTTAAGTGATGTGCCAGTCTGGCAGGTGGTTTTGTCTCAGATTACTTGACAACTACTCCAGACCTCCCAGTTAGAAAGAACCTATATAAAGCTGTGTTTCCCTGAATGCAGTAAAAGTGATGTAGAGGAAAAAAATACCTTGGCATACATTTCCAACTCTTCTAGTAAACACTTCCAAATGCTGCTTCTTTCCCTGGCATCATAGTACTAATGCATGCAGGATATTTTCAGGATTTTAGACTTAATCTCCTTGTATACTTACTACATTTGGTCTGCTTTTCTAGCCTCTCACAACGCTCTCTCAGACAAGATCTAAACACATTTTTCTGTTTAAAGGCTGATCAAAATAATTTCCAGTAATTCACACTCCTAGCCAGTCTTGGACAAACAAGACTCATGTACTGACTAGTGCCTCTTTAGATTCAAGTATCTGTTCTGTAAAGGATCAAAATAAATTGCACTTTCAAAGTCCATCAGGCTAAGTAATTTTTAAGTAATTTTAGGAATCAAGGTCTGTACTAAAAGCGTGTTAAATGTTAAGAAATAAAAACATTTCTCTACTGTACTGCATGATAAAAAGCTTAAGTGATGGAAAATGTAAGAAGCCTTTTTTCTAGTTTGAGCAGTTCTGTCTGTGTTTAAAAGATAATAGTAAGTCAGAATGGATAATGGAGGAAAAATGAGGAATAAGAGCAGACAGGGAAAGAACAAAATGAAGGGGAGGGGGAGTAAAAGATCTATCTCATGAATTGTATTGTTATTATGTTAATGTATAGACAGCTTGACTAGTGATGAATGAGATTTTGTTGTTCTAATTATTTTTCTACACTCATTCAGATCTAAATTAATAATGAAGTGTGTGTTACCAGCCTAGATTTTTGCTCTTTTTGTTATTTTAAAAACTGTTTTCAGGCTCTAGGACCTGTGCCATTGCGAATTGCCAGTACGGTTGTGAGGAAGTGAAAGAGGAGGTACAGTGTCTTTGTCCATCAGCTGGCCTCCATTTGGGACCAAATGGAAGGACATGCATTGGTATGGTTAGAGAGCTCACTCTCAGCTTCTTTTCTATAGGAACCCCAAAAACTCAAGAGTTTGGGGAAAGAGTAATAAGTATTTATCCCTCCTCACTAGCTTTACTAATGCTTCTTGTTACTTACAGTGTGATGCAAAATTTGCATGTTTTTTAAATAATAATTCTTATAATTATTTGGGCTAGTTCCTTCCACAATAAATAATCAAATGTTTTGACATATACTGTAGTCATTAAGAGATTCTCTGTTTCTCTGAAATTGCTACGTGCAATGTAGGACGTATGTGTCCTGGTGACATTATGCATTATAGGATTTGGGAGTCATGTTTGAGTGTTTTTTCCTGTATTGTGATGACCCACAATAGGAACTTCTGTATTTTTCTACAGAAAACTCAACATCATTTTATGTAGGGATTTCCTGTGATAAGGTAGCATTGCTTCATAACAGTTGGTACTGTTTAGTGACAACAGTTTTACGCTGCTATCTGAAAAGGCAGGGCTACAGTTTTGCAATCCGGTGCTGAAATGGTATCTATTTTAATACTGAAGCTAAGCTAACGTCAGAACATCAGTGAACATGAAATGAACCCTCCAAAGCACGGACCAGCCCAAGATGGAGAAGAAGAGGCAGTGAAGTGTATGTCAGGGAGCAGCAGTAGCAGGCTGGGTTACATCTGTGATGAGGCTGGTTCAGGTGTGCGAGACCTCTCAGTACGTGCAGGAGCAGCACAGAAACATTTCCAAAGCTAGAATATTGCTGTTGTTGGTCATCACAAACAAACCTGAAAGGCTACGGAAGCATTTATTTTTCAGATTGGATGCTCTCTGCTAAATTGTTTTAAATTTAGTAGAAGATTGAAAATTGCAGCTGGGAAATGTTTCATTTCCTAGAGTTGCCCAAAATATAAACAAGTTTTTGCAATGAGTTCTATTTACTACAATGTCTTTAACAACATACCTGATTTCGCTTTGCAGTATGGTATTTCTCTAACAATTGTACTCCAGATTATGAAGGGTGGCTTGGACAGGAGGAGTAACTGTAGCAGCTCCATGTCAGATTCTGCTTACCAATACTTACTGTATTGGTAATCTCCAGTGGTATGTCCACGTTAAAAAATGTTTTAAATGTTGAGAAGTTTGACATGTAAGATATAGAAATGAATTTCAGTTCTAATGCCAAAACAATATCATGCTTAACATTTCAAAAAACAAATTAATGCATCATCCAAGAGGCAGTGCTGTATACAAGGACAGTTACTATATGAATTACTCTCCTTAATGTACAGCTATGGTATCAAGTCAGGTATGAATAGCAGGCTATTTTTTCATTTTTAGGAACTATTAGAGTAAGCCCATACAGATATTTTGCTTAATTTCTAAACTGTAAACACTCCAACAGGAGAACATTATTTCTCTCTTTCAAATGAAATGAATTTGTAATTGGAAATATTCAGCTTTGAAGAATCAGCAAGGCTCTCTGACTACCAGCAAGCAAGTTAATTTTTGTTTGAATTGTTTAAGAGCTACTTGAAGGTGAACACTGTTGACATCTGTTATTAAATAGAATCAAGAAGATAAGTGGTTCTCTTCCTGAATTATTCAGACAGTTATTTTTATTCTCTTGTATTGAGTCTATTATTTGCATTTACCTTGCTTGCCCAAATGGATTTGGAGGAATGCTGGTACATATTGATAGAAGGTGAAACACACAAAAAGGTATATCCAGTGCTTAGAAATAGCATACCCCTTCTTGCTATACAACTTGTGTTAGGTCACTCTTTTCTATCATGTTTTCTCTATCTCTAAAGTGAGAGAACAACTTCCTGCTGTATAGCATACTGGATGCAAAAAAGATTCTAAGATACTCTTAATACTTGAGTATTAGTTACAGAAATGTTATAACAGGTAAATGTTTGAAGATCCCTAGCTATTTGTCTTAGCTTAATCCTCCTAAGAAGCTGCATTCTTCATGAATTAAATTGATAACATTTAATTACAGTGACTATTTAATAGTGTTCATTTCCTCCCATACCAAGCTGCCTTATTACTCCAAAACATCTGCCACTGTTACCTCTTGCTAGGCAGAGCACTTGCAGTCTGCAGTCTCTGCCTTGACTTGGCCCAGCAAGGGATGGTGCAGTGATTCAGCAGGAAGAGCTTCTGCCCTCCCTCCTTGCTGCTCTGTTTCCTGTTTCAGAGGCTTTCTCTTAAACTATTCACTGATGTTTCCTTTCTCAGAGAAATAGTGGAATTTCAGGAGTCCCTCCCTGTCCTATTTTGTGACCTTACGGGAAATCATTGACCTCAGTGGAGAGTCCTTACAGCCAGTATGGCTTTTACCTTGTAGGGTCTCAGAATCTTCCATTAAGTTAGTGGACATTTTGCTGTTTCATTCATATTTAGACATGCAAAATCCATTTCCAAGTGTATTCATTATAGGACTTATTTATTGAACACTGTGTGATAGCCAAGACCAAAGTATAGCCGTGCAAATCCCAACTAGTTCCTGCTTGACTGTTTTAATTTCTTTTGGATCTGACCGGCATCCCTATTCCTGCTCTAGATATTGATGAATGCTCCACTGGCAGAGCTGTCTGCTCTTTCAATCGCAGGTGTGTCAACACATTTGGAAGCTACTACTGCAAGTGCCGGCTTGGTTATGAACTGAAATACATCAGTGGCCATTATGACTGTGTAGGTAAGACTTAGCCCATGTAATTTATTTCTCCACTTTTATTTTTTTTCGTTCCCACACAATGCAACTTTCCCATCATTGTCTGAAGTATATTGGCCTCGTCTAGAGATGCTACCTTGGAAATGTCACTAAGAATATTTTTTATGACTCTTGGAGCTGTCTCAGTTTTCTCTCTGGCTTTATTAAAAACTTGATCACTGGTACTTGCAAATTACATTGCCTCTTTGTACTAAATCATCTTTAAGCCCTTGCAAATGATGTGCAAAAGGGTGTTGTATGTTGACAGTTGACAAATTCCAAGAAACTGCTAGTTTTGGTATAACTGTAGTTAAAGAGCCCATTTTGTCCTTTTGACTTTTAACCTTTGATGACTGAACAGTCTCACAATCTTTTTCTATTTTATTTTCTGTGTGTAGTTAATGAGCCATGTGAATCAAGACAGTTCATAACAGTAGAAGTAGTTGTTTAGATGAATAGTACAGAACCTAAAAAAATATATATATATGAAAATAGTAGGTCTTAATTACTTTTCAGGTCTTTTTTGCATGTCTGCGTTTCTCACAAACAGAAATAGAGGAAAAATTTTTATTTTGATCTACCCAGCAGTTAAACATCAAAACACCTTTATTTCTGTTTCAGACCATTAGCTAATGGTGAAAGAATGGGAAATGGTAAGGTTCTGCAGCTGGCACTGTGGTTGTATTGTTCAAGCAGTTCACTAACTGAGAGCCAGCAAGGGTTAGAACAACAACACATCCAAAAGCAAATTCATGTTTTCTGATTTTTTTTTTTTTTTGCTTGAGATTGGCACTTAAGGGTGGGAGGGAGATCTCAAAGCAGGTTTTGAATACTGGGTACTGGAATTAGAGCTTTGTATTGTAAGTAGCTCCAGTTTTAAAGAGGAAAAAATGCTTACTTTTTTACACAGTATGTGTGTATGGGGGAAAGATTAAGAGGTCTCAGTTGTCAGGATTTTATCATTTTATCTGGAAACCTGAATCTTGCTCTCAGAAACTCTGTTTTTCTTTTGAGTCAGTTTTTCCGCTACTTGTGTCTTACTTGACCTACCTGGAATCTATCAGCTGCTAAAAATGAAGCAATCTGGGTAAAATGTTAATGGTTCAAATGTTTGTACAATCACTTGACTCCCTCATGTGGGAGAAGTCAGAAACATGTTTGTGATGTAGCAAAATAGTGATAAAGGAGAACAAAATCTGTTACTCTTTGTGTTTGTACCTTTTGTTGTCAGCTAAACAGTATTTTCTACTGAAAGTCTAATTGTACCTTTTTCATGCAACATCATATGTATGCCTCAAACATTAGAGGTAGAGAGAAGATCTCAAGATCTTGGCCTGTCCATTGTTAGTTTCAGTTTCATGTCTAGAGTGAATGAAAGAGTGGAGAAGACTTGATGAATTATTTTCACTGACATTACACATTTTGTGATGGATTTTGTTAACAGAATACAGTGCACAACCTACAGTTTGAATCCTGTTCTCATTCAAAAGACAGCAGCATTCACTTCGCCTCTACTGGAATGCTTTACATAAACCTATAGCTGTACAGCTATTCTCTTATTAATTCTTCTGCCTCCAAATGGCCTCTGGACCATCTTAGCACGAGTAACTCTAGTGCTTACAGTACAGCTACAAGCAGGCTATCATGAAGCTTGAATATCAGCAGAGTTTTCACTAAGGCATTTCTGTCTTTCCCTAGATGTAAATGAATGTGTGACAACCGCACACAGGTGTAACCTCCATGCAGAGTGCCTCAACACAGAGGGATCCTTCAAATGCAAATGTAATCAAGGCTACCGAGGAAATGGATTTGATTGTTCTGGTGAGTACCTCTAGATGCCAGGAACAGTACTATCTTCCTTTTCTGCAGTAATTTTTGGTTACAAGGACTTTTCTAGGAAAGACCATGCTGAAAAGTACTATAATATCCACCAGAGCAAACTTCCCCACATCATCATTTATTTATTATGTGTCATTGTGTAGTTAGCACAAGTATTATTAGCTCAAATGAACTTTGCCTGTGAACTTTGCCTTCCCCATACTATCACTTGAAATGTCAAGTAGAACAGAGAAGAGGATTATTATGAAGAAACAGGGAAAATAGCTTTAAGCATTTACTATTTTTTTAAATTTTCACAACTAGCCTCTGGGAGGGCTACTAAATTTCTTCCAGAAGAGATTCAAGGTAACTTAGAAAAAAAATGAGAGAAAGGAGGAAAGCCATGACTCCTGTACTAAATTATTTTCACTTATAATTTCGCCTTCGTCTATTGAATATTGAAGACTTTCTTTAAAGATATCATTGTCTGTTTCTAACTGCATGTGACCCTTCAAGAAGAAAGATGGAAAAAGCTGCCCTTTAGGTTTAAATAAATCTTTTTACTTAGTATCTTCACTAAAGTTAGCAGAGATTTTACTCACAGTATCATTAGAGATGTTTTCCTCAGGAGATATTCAAATTTTTTGAATAAAAGATGTGCAAATATTTTTAAAGCTCTTTTCTATAGAAAATGAAATCTACATGATATATAAACCTTTTTTTTTCCTCTTTTTTTTTTTTCCCCAAGTAATCCATGGTCAGATATGTGTTATTATTATCCATGAACTTTGATGTCCTATGAGTCTCTATTACTCATTTTCCTACTCTCATCATAATGGTAGTTGAATCCTCCAATACTGCATCAATGTTGACACTTGCAGCATTTGGAGTACACTTTATCTGCATGAGAGTTTATCGATCCTAATCCTTTCTGCATTTAATTTTAAATATACTCACTCTGTATTGGCATTGGTTTAAAATCAGTAGTTCTGACTCCAAAGACATTAGTACCCTTTGGCTCTGAGGTCTGACTTACTTTACATTTTTTTCTATATTTTTATTCTATAAGAATGTATTGGGCATAGATTTTGGGGTTTTTTTTAATATATTATGAATTTGGCAGTGCTATGCCAAAACTGTATACACGCATATATACATATGTGTGTATATATATATATACTGCACAACTATATGTGTTTATATATGTTTTCTCCTATGGTATACTCCAGGAACTCAGTGTATTCTTGCAGGTGTAAAAGTTTTAGGTATTTATTCTTCATGGTTTTATTACAGTGTCTCTTAGCAGTCATGCCTTGGTGCAACCTTGAAATATAACTTAAATGTTCCATACTTTTTTTAGAGTTATGCAAATACAATTTTTAAAACCCAAAGTTGGTCTAAGATCTGAGATATCCCAATGAAAAGTAAAGTGAGTAATAAGCCCAGTGAAGAGGGTTCTATCTGTTATTAGTATCTGAAGTTATTTTAGTACCTATCACTGTAAAATTAGAGCATGTTAACATATGTTAAACACAAAGCAAGTGGTTGCCTTAGTAGGGCTAAAACTGTATTTGGGAAAATAAAAAACCATGAAGTTTAACTCCTAAGTTAATTTTCTGTTAAGTTTCTACTTCCAGTGAAAAATGTTGACTTTTGATGAGGAGAACTAAGTACACAAAAACTTGGCTGGTACTGAAAGGCTTGATTTGGACCTCAGCAAAGTTTGGAAGGATTGCCATTCTCAAATTCCAGCTATGTGCAAGTTTGCTTGCTAGACTACATCCCTTGTGATTTACCACTGCAAGTGACTATGAAAGAAAGACACAATGAATCTTGAGAGCTGGGTGAATATCAGACAAATTGATAATACACATCTTAGCGTGGTTCTGTTAAAACAAAGTAAATCATCAATAAATGTTGTGCAAATGTATCTCTGGGCAAAAGGGCTTGCATTATTCTGCTTTTTCCTTTTTAATGAGAAGCTGAAATTTTCAAAGGAAAATCTCATTTTGCCCTAGTTATTCTTTCCTCAAGCAGAAACAATGCAAGAGGAATGCTTGCTTAAATATGAACAAAGGAAATATTTTACTTATGGAAAGGCTACCACACAGTTTTTAATGTCTGGCCCTATTAAAAAAAAAATGCTGAAGATGGATAATTTCTTTTTTTCCACTGGCATTTCTATTAAATTGTTCACTATCTGCACACTTCCTCATGTGCTATTTCTAATTACTGTATTCCATTTGTTGTTTAAAAGAGGAAGAAGCTGTGCATTCGTGAACTTAGAACATGCTAAATAGAAAATAAATGCAGTGCAGGAGAGGATAGAGGAATAAGATACAGCAATGAGAAATTAGAGCCATTGGCAGAAGGTCAAAAAGCAAGAGACCAAATACAAAGAAGAATACACCAATAGAGAGAAAAAAAGTCAGAGGTATATACACGTGAAAAGCAACAGTGCTAAAAAGAGGCTGGATTCTCAGGTGGTAGTTCCCACACAAACACTGCCTTTCTTTGAGGGAGAAAGTTGATTTTGAATGTTTCAATGGTTGATTTATACTCGAATTGTCAAAAAAAAAAAAAAAAATTAGCAATGTAACAGAGGGGGGCAAGATGAGTTTTATTTGGGCAAATGGTTATTCAAATAATGACAGAAACACCAATTAGATATAGTAGTATACACTGAAGTGCAAAGTTTTCTTCATGTTATAAGACATTTGTGGAAGATCTTTGGCTTCTCTGAAGTCAGAGGAGATTTTTCTGTTGGATTTGATAGACTGAGAACACTGTCCTCAGAATGTGGGGGATTGAGGCTGTGGCAGTGACTGCAGCTTTTGCAGCCAATTTCAGCTCCCAGCAGATGTGCCTGGGGTTCTGCTGCAGATAAAAGAAGAGCTTCTCAAATATGCCCTCAGTACTGTATATAATTACTCCCATAGGGTGTCAATCCCATTTCCAGAAGGAACCATTAATTCTTCATAGCAATTGTCTGAAGTATATAATGAACTGGTTACCATGGCAGCAGCATTAGCGTTTTATAACAAATGAAAAACATTTTAATATATAGCTTAGTTTTCAGACTATGAAATGAAAGGAGCTAAACACATTGTTTATAATTAAACTTCTATGACAGTATCTCCTCCTGCTACCAAATAACATAATAAGTGAGATGATGTAAGATTCATCTTTGTACAGAAGGTGGGGGGATTTATGCAATTTATATATCAATATGCCAACTCAGCAGAAAGCTGCTGAGACATCAAGCTGCAGTCAGTGCTGCTTGTTTGAATATGACCCGAGGTTGTTCCTTTTATCCATCCAGTGTTCGTATAGATGTGAAATGTTGGACACTATTTCTGAACTGTCTTTAGCATGCATTTATTTGAGAATTTATAAAGTGTAAGTTTTCCAATGCTCCCTAAAATGGTCCTAGCCATTTCCACATTTGGCTTCTATCTTGCTGCAATCTGTTGCTTTTCTCAGGTTCATATGTTTCCTGATTTCCTATTGTGAATTGAAAAACCACATTTCCCTCACCATATGCTTCAGTGTGTATTCCAGCTTTTATTTAAGAATAGGGTCCCGGAAGGTTCCATCAGCAATTAAGATTCCTGGGGAAATATGAACCTATCTTTAGTTCACTTTACTTATAGGAAGCCGCAAAATAACAGGAAAATGCAGAACTAGCTTAAAGCCTCCATCTTTCAGGCATTGCTCTTAAAATGTTAACAATGGCACTCCTTTTAATGCTCTGCTGCAGACAGAGGTTTCTGTTCTTCATTATGCTTTGCTTTGCTGGATATCTAAATGGCAATACAAAGCCACGATGACTCTCTTTGTCCCTTTTATATTACTCAAGTTCCAGTTTTGCTCACAGCGTAAACCTATATAAGATTTTGTTCTCCTATTAACTTGCCTGTATTGAGAAAAGTTTGGGTTGGCATCATACAATTTCAAAGTTTAAAAAGCCATTCTAGTCATATCACTTGTCAGGTCCTTATGATTCAATTCAATATAAACTCAAATACTGCCTTCATCCCTTGATGTGTAATACTTAAGATGATGGTGCTTAGAAGACCAGAATAGTCTAGAATCTCTGTATTAAATTATGTATTAAAACTTTAAGAATGTCTTAGGTTTCTCTGAAAGAGCTATCCTTCACTATGAGTTCTAAAACTTTTTAGAATGAATTCTGAAACTGTTGATTTAATCTGTAATCACATCCACAGACTCCTAAATGCTGTAAATGGTTGTCTGTATTGCTTGTCCCCTCTCCCACTTTTATATACAGAAGCTACAGCTGCAAAAGAACTTGAAAGGCAGTCTCAAGGCTTATCACTTAGTAGGTTTTCAAATCTGTTGCTCGGTGCAAGGTGAAAGCAGTGCAGTGTCTGTGCAGGCAGACACTGTGCAAGCCATCTCCTGTTGCAGCCCTCCTGCACTCAGAGTCCTGTTCAACATCAGTTGCAGTCACAAGGCGTGTGTGAGGAAAACAGATTACTGCCTGACCCTCTCCTGCACCATCCCCAGAGCATTTCCCTTCACACAATACAGCACAGAGGCAGGAGGTTGGCATCTGTTCTCCATATTTTTTCCAACTAAGCTTTCACTACTTAGTCATTAGACGTACCATCTATCTGTGGTCTTATAGTCCTCCACAGCAATAGATGTTAGAAGATTTATTTCTAGCCCTCAGCCACCATTTGCCTTTGTTTTTCCACCTCTTACTGTAATTCCTTCTGATTCAAAGAAATAAAAATACCTTTGGAAGCTGAGATATTTGTCATACAGTCTGTATTTATAGACTGTACAGGAACAGGAGGTCTTGGTCTGCATGCTTCCCATCAGAAGGTGCATAAAGAGTAGCTGGGATGAAACGCATCACGTTTCTTTTCAGTTTCTAAATTCTCTGTGCAGTCACAGAGATGCATAAATGTGGAAATGTCAGTGAGAAATACCTGTCTATTTATGTAAATGCAGTGGCACAAAGGATCTTGAGATACTTCTGCCTCACTTGTGATATCTCAGCAACCTGCAGGTACATGGGCTGTGGTTTCTGCAGGAGAGACTGAGCTTTAGGTGTCCTTAGACTGTTTTATTCTTACTGCAATTTATGGGTAGACATAAAAAGCCTTAAATCCATACCTCAGGCTATTCTTTAGCTGAATACAGATTAGAAGGATACCCATAATATATCCTGAACTATGCTTGGTGTCTGGTCCCTCATTGTCCAGGGTATAAAATATGAACATGAAGATTTTCTTATTTCCAACAAACTGGAGTCTGCAAGCATGTGGGAATTATACGCTTTCATCCCTATATTTTGTCACACCTGTCAGATGATTTTCTACACTGCTTAGTTTTGCACATACAAGAAGATTGGTTTTCTGACATCACACAGATTATTATGTTAAGCTGTAAGAATTTTTCATTTCACTGGGAAGACTTCAAAGTAGGAACTAAAAGCAGGTGTTCAGGTTGCCAAGCAGTCGGCCTGGCGTGAAAACTTCCATAGCATGTTTATCAACAGCCTGCAGCTTCTTGTTACTGATTGTCAAGAGGAAATTTGTTTGGAATGAGTTCTTCACGATAATTTTCATTGCTACATTCTGAGGTTAGACTCAGAAAACCACAGCAGTTAAATTGCATATAACCTTGAGAATATCATCCTCCAGGGTAAAGGCTTGCTTAGTGGAGTATTATTAATTTGCAAGTGTTTGGCAAGCAAGGCTATAAGTTTTATTCAAAGGACAAGAAAAACAAAATTTCCAGTTTTTATTTACTTCGTGTTTTGTTGACAATCATTTATTTTATGCCTCCAACTGCAATTTCAGAGAATTTCAGAAAATCTGAACCATCTAGTGAATTAACCAAAAGTCTAATTGTACTGGGATACTAAGTGGAAAATGTAGCTGCATTTCCTTTAAATAAAATCTGACCAATTCACTTTTATTAGGATTATATTATCCAGGAATTAATATAAATTCTGGGATTTTTCCCCTTTTCCTACTAGGCTACGGCTTTGTTTCATTAAGTGGTGTTTTCTCTTCTGTTCCTCTTTGCTTATGTGAGAAGAAACATACGGAAAAAAGTATCGGTGAATCCTAGAATATCCCAAGCTGGAAGAGACCCACAATGATCATTGTGTTCATCTCCTGCCTCCACACAGGACCACCCAAAAGGGGCCTTTTGTACTGCTTCTGGGTTTCATCACTGCTGGAAAATCAGTTCTGGCTTCCTGCATCGATGGAATTGTATCTTCAAATGGGTTTCTGTTAAAAATAGTCCCTCATTCAAGCATTCCAACATAGTTTGATGATCATGAGAGAATAATTGGATTTGAAAAGAAACAAAACGTTTTTGTCTTGAGACACAGTATATTGAGAAGAAAAGCATAATGTGAAAATCATGGCTGCTAAGTAAATAGAAAAATATCCTCTTATCACTAAGTGTTTTGAAGTTTTCTGTCTGGATGTAGAGGATATTTGACTTCATTATACTCTATTATGGAACAAAATGGGGAAAACCCACACATTCAGATCTATGTCTTCTATTTTA
The DNA here is from genome assembly GCA_037305975.1 of Chrysolophus pictus. Taxonomy (NCBI): domain Eukaryota; kingdom Metazoa; phylum Chordata; class Aves; order Galliformes; family Phasianidae; genus Chrysolophus; species Chrysolophus pictus. The sequence continues at coordinate 73,458,178 of CM074576.1, forward strand.
CAGATTTGAACAATCTTTGTTGACTTTTACTCCACTCTAAGTTTTTCAGTTCTCACCTATGTGTTTCTGAACAGGATCAGAAGTTTAAAGAAAATACAAGGCTGGATATTCTTTTAGTATTTGTCAGTCAAGAGGAATCATAAAATAGTAAAAATCGTAGGAATTTGTGTATCTACGTTCTAGTCCAACTCGCAATTTCAAGATAATAGTTTGGAATTCTTGGATGCCTCTCTGAAGTTTTAGTGCTTTATTCTTTAGAACTAAATGAAACTTGATGTATCATGTTGATATATCTCAAAATATGCTTTATTTCAGTGTTTTTCAGCTTGTAGTGAAAGGGATGTTAGGGCAGAGGACTTCACAGAAGATATCTAAGAAAAATTTTCACTGCTAGTAGGCTGACATTTGTTTTGTAAGGAATCACATCTGTGGACAATTTTTAGTAGTCCACAAAATGATGAGTTATTTTTTTCCTCCAAGCTCTTGTATATAAATGTTTAATATAAGGAGTTGTGGGGCCTATGTTACACAAGAGGCCAAGTGATGTTGTAAGAGAGGATCACTTTTGTGTTTTCACTGTAACTCATGGTAAATTCTTTGCTATGGGAGCAGTGAGGTGCTGCCACAGTTGCTCAGGGAAGCTGTGGATACCCCATTCCTGGAGGCACTCAAGGCCAGGTTGGATGGGGCTATGAGCAACCCAGTCTAATGGATCATGGGAGCTGGAACTAAATGGTCTTTAAAGCTGTTTTCCAACCCATACCCATTTGGTGCTTCTACGATTCTGAATGAGAGAGCTGTCTGTACAACAGAGGTAAATGCATACATAGTACAGTACAGAGGTGAACTTAAATCTCATGGGTAGCTGTATGAGTCTCTGGGTATTATCAAGGACAATGTGGTGCCATTTATAAACGTGTTTGCTGAATGATTCATTAGGTGAATATTTACTACTTTCTTCTGGTTTCTAGCTATCCCTGAAAAATCAGTGAAGGAAATTCCAAGGATCCCTGGAACAGCTAAGGACACAATTAAGAAACTTCTTGCACATAAAAACAACGTGGAGAAGCATAAAGCAATTAAGAATGTGATCCCAGAAGCAGCCATGACGCCAGCTTCTAAAACCCACTTGCAGTCACTGTACTATGAAGGCGGTTTTGATCTTGGTGGGAGTTACACTGTGGGAGAGAAAAGAACTGAAGTTACCATAGAAGAGGAAGTCGATGAGACAGATGAGGAAGAGAAGGAAGATTACGAGAATCAGATTGACCATGAGCAAAGCCTTAGAGGAGATGTCTTCTGTAAGTTTCTCAATTTTTATGCTAGTTTTAATTTAAGTATATAGATGAACAAAATAGTCACCAGACATTATAACTGTTCTATCCTAATTTACTTGTAGCAACTGAAAATCAATCTAACAGACCTACTGTGGGATTAAAACTAGTGAATCTCTCTTTTAGAGGAAGCTGTCTGCAGTCAGTGTTGACAGAAAAGAGTGTGTCATACTGGCAACGCTCTTCCAGCTCTTGGAATCATAGAATCACAAGGCTGGAAAGGACCTACACAGCAGCTTACATAAAGCTTTTCCCCATCTTCTTCACAGAAGCTCCAACAAAACAGGATATTTTGCTGTTTCATTATGCTTAAGACAAGAACTAGCTTTAATTTGTGATAGACATATTCATCACTCAAATAGTGTATTATTCATAGGAAAAACATACACTTTGGTGTCGTTGTGTTTCAAATAATATAAAACATGCAATAAGTGCCATTGTTCTTTTGTGTCATTCCACCAGAAAAGTAGTGTTGCGAATCACAGAGGATTTTTATCTCTTTTGTTTAGATGTGAGAGTTTATCTGAATGGGCTCTCTCACTCTTAAAACATCTGATGGTATTTGAGCATGCGTCTCACGTATCTCTCTTAGTATCTGATATTAGTCATTAGAAAAGTCATCAGAAAAGATTGACATATTTTCTCAGTTGGATTTCATGTTTCCTTTTAATTTCTATCTTGTATAGTATTCTCCTTATGATAGAAGGAGAATATTTTGTTACCACAAAGCTAGCCAAAATTTGGTGTAGGAATACAGGTGAAATATGTATCCTTGGAGATACTCATATTTTGATAGATGGGGCTCAGATAATCTCCTGATCAGCTGGTCAGCCTATATAATTCTATGATTTTTTCTGTTCTTTCAACGTAGCATTTCAATGTAGTACCAAAAATTGTGCTATCTAGTGTGATTAGACCTGCATCCTAATCTTCAGGCTGTACTCAATCTCCATGTTTTGTGAAAGGTTTCTGGCTGATGGTGCCATGACTCCAAATCTGATGATCCCATACCCGGGGCACCACTCTTGCTCTGGCCAGCCACACTAGATACACCCTACCTCTTTACCCAGCCTTCCACTCTTGACAAGCTTATGTAGCTTTCTGTCCAGCTTCTAAGGATCCCTTCATAAATAATTTCCCTGAAAAAGCAGCAGGGGCAGAAGATGAAATCAAGTTGGAGCTGAAGTTTTCACTGGATGGCAAAGCTACCCTTGAACCAGCCTCATCATACTGGTACTGCCAATACATGTGAGAGTCTCAGACAAAAAAATTAGGCGACTTACCTCCATTGTCTCACAAGAAGCAATAAAGCCTAGGTCTTAACTAAATTAACTAAATATGAATAAGTAATATTGTTATAAGTTACTGATACTTTTATTCAGAACTTGGTGCCATAAAGAACTGTGGTCTACTTCATTTCCTCAGGCAACGCAGCCTGATGAAAATATCATAAAGTCAGCCCTCATATCTCTTTCTGCCTTTCTATGATAGATGGATTGGTGGGCAGAGGAAAGTAACTCAGACATTACATGCTTGGAAAGTCCAGGAAAAATTGCCAGATATTGAAAACCTGAGTATGGTTTGATATTTTTTTCTAAGTATTTTTGGAATACTCGCTGCCACACTATGTGGAATGGATTCAATTCCAAGTTACTAATGTCACTGAAGGCGCATCAGGAAAATCCTTTGTCCACAGCAAAATCGAAGTCAAAATAATACACAAGAGAGTTCTGTCATGATGTTTGGTGAGATTCCTTCCTGAGGACTTTTTCAACCAAGCCAGGATATTTGAAACAGCTTTTCTATGAAAGAGTCATTACAATTGACAGTAGTGGCTATTGCTGTTATTGCTTGAAAATGTTAAAGATTGTGATTTATCTGATTTTGTTCCTCTATTCTCTTTGTTCTAGTCATATTTGACTGGAATTTGACATTAGAAATATAAGGAATTTGTTTGCTGAACCTGCTGGTGAGATGTTATTCTGCCAGGGAGCTCTGGAAGGAGATCCATGCGCTTCTTCGTACAGGGTCACTACTGTGTCCTAGAAGTAGTTTCATTAAGTATATGAACTTTGTTTTACTTATGACTTTCTGTTTTGATCCCAACTATGTGCGTGACTTAACGTGTTGTTCCATTTACATTTTTCTTTCAAGTCGAGCTGTGCTTATTAACTGTTTCCTTCCCTTTTAAATTTCCTTGAGCCTCTTGATCCTCATTACTGTACTAGCATGTAGACGATTCATCCACTTAACTGATCGAACATTTGGCTTTAAAATGACTTTCATTGTTAATGTTATTGAATGATCTCTGGAGTATGAGATTATCTCAAATTTACAGCTGGTAATTTTACGCATCCTTTTTTCTTCCTCCTCTGCTGATGTCTACTCAGCAACAATTCCCTTACTACCACATTAAGTTCCTCTGTGTAATCCCCTGAAGTACTCATTCTGCATCTGCCTTTTGTATTATTAATATCTGTATTGTTTGTCTTCCAGGAAAAGGAGTCAATTAGGAAAAATTGATAGGTCACATTCTTCAGAGATCCTAATTATTACTTTTAAATGTATGCACTGCTTTATCACAGTACCTTTACTACCTCTGAAATATATGGGCAGCCACAGAAAACTGATGTAGGAAAAAAAGGAATTAATATATAAAGATTTAAATTATTAAAATAGGCCACGTACAATAGGTTGTTTATGAAAACTACTCGTCACAGTTTTTTTAAAAATGCAGTAGTTAAAGATAGCAAAAATAAAGCCCTAACATTGAAGAAATGTCAAAATTATTGTTAGTTGTGAAAACTTACTTTTTCTTCTTATCTTCTTATACTTTGTGATACATTCTTTAATGGATTTTAATGAGTGTTTTCCATGGGGTCTTTGCCTTGTTCAGTGTGAAGGAAGTATCTGTTACAGTGCAAGGGGTGGTTCAATATACATAGCTGGGTGTTATTTATCACAGCAATTGCAGACGCACAGAAAATGAGGCAGAACTGCAGGGAAGGGGGGAAAAAATTGTCATTTCAGGTTCTGAGTTGTGTTTGTTCCTTTCCTTATTTTCTGTGTCTGATTTTCTGCCTAAGATCTGATTTCCAGAAATGATAAACACCCTCAACTACAGCTATTAACTCAGTAGAAACTGCTTTTATACAGTGATATAAAATGCAATGGGTGTTGAAATGTCAAGTCCCAGATATCATATTCTGGGTATGCACACCATGATATGTGAACAAAACAACTACTGAACTCAATAAAAGTCGCATGAAAATCAGTACATTAATATTTGTAAAGCCCAAATATATAATCTAGCCAGCTGTGTTAACTACCAAGCTCCTTCCTTTGATAGCACCAAGAATGGTAAGGTTTTGGCTTCCTTCTATATTCAGTAATAATATAAGTGGGCTGCTTTCATTATGCATTCTAGACTCTTAATTCTGAACAAGAGAACTCTCCATTAACCAAGATGTTTGCTTTTAATATCATTCTTTTCTGATAATTAGACCACTGTGTGAGCAAATAATGCTCAGGCTGCAGCTCAGTCCGAAGCTATAGATAAAAGGCTCCAAAGATGTCGGGCATCTGGCAGATATAATTCTTTCAGAGCATGATGGGTAGCAGAAATGTAGCATATTCCTTTCAGTCTGACAGTGATCTACGGTGTATACAGGAAACCACTCTACATTTTACTATCTCTTATATTCTGATAGATTTCTTCTACAGTGCCCGCTCCAGGTTTGGGGGTGGAAGTTGTTTTAGAGTTGTTTTTTAGAGTTTTTGTTTATTTGTTTACAGTTTTCATTGAGCTCTGCCCATCAGAGAGCAGTGTCAGAGTGACAGCAAAAACCTTTTTTCTGGGAGTTCCTGCATGCCGCAGTTTTAGACACTTTGGGATTGTATGTGTGAGAATTACTGATAGTTGCTTCTCCCAGATATGGTGCTGTTTCTATATGTAGACTAATTAGGCTACTTAGGCAAAAACAAGCATAGACATTTTCCAGGGATTGGAAAAATCAGAACAGTCATAACAAGAAACAAAAATACACCACAGTCCCCACAATTAACTCCTTAAAATGTGTGGGTGCCTGTATTCTGCTATTTATCTGTTCTTCCAATACTGTTGTCTCAAGAAGAGACTGATACTGATTGTTCTGATGCTGCTGGTGATTTATAAGAAAAACAGACCCACAACAGGAATACAAAAATAAATTAAAGCTTTAAGGATAGCACATGATTACTGCAGACAACTAGAAAATAACTTTCAAGCTATAAACCAAACAGTATTTCTTTTCAGACAAAATGCTATTTCCAGGAGTTTAAAATGCAATTTATGTAATTTTAAATGCAGTAGCTGGCAAAGCAGAAAGGTGAAACCAAGTGCACATAAAGGAAAATCTATCAGGGATTTTAGTAAGGGCCTTTAGCGCACGATTCACTTACTAATGGTGTTCTTTTTTCTGAGGCATGCCCATAAAATAGTATTCCACAGATCTATTCTACTCATTGGGTTTGTGGGTTTTTTGTTTTTTTTTTTAACTTTGGGTCCTTTAGTATGGTATCTTCTTCAGATGTGCTCCTGCAGACTTCCTGTTGCTTTTGTGATCTCTTTATCCCTTATTTAACTTGTAGACTGACTTGAGAATCTATATAAATGATACTTTGCAGATGGACCTGTGCTCACTCCAAGCAATCCGAGTGCAAGCCAGCTCCAAACAAGAAGCCATGTAGTCCAAGTTGGTGAACTGGTAAATTGGTGTTTGGTTACATAGGTACCTCTGAAGACTAGGGTATTAGTTCTCTTTGTCACTAATTCCTGCTTATAAGATCAACACATCTTACCTCATAAGAGTATACTGGTGGCACCAGACCTTAAGAATGTGTAATACCCTAAAGAAAAGAATTTTATATATAACTGCAGATAATATAACAGCTAGTGCTGCAGATACGTAGGTTTGTAGATGCCAATACTGCAGTACCAGAAGTAGGCCTTATGTGAGCTTTTGTTGGAGACTGTATTCTTAGGGATCAAGATATTAAGACTTTCTAGGAAGGCCTGTATTTTTGCAAGCACCACTGGATAGCAGAAGAGATTAAAAGAACAAGCCTGACTCCTGCCTAATACTTAGTAGGGAACAGACTTTGGATTCTGGTTATGTCCAGTGATGGTTCTATATCAAATGTAGGCACCTTCCAAGAAATGAGGATTCTTGAAAGCCTTTCTGTAAGCTGAAGCATAGAGTTTCTCATAATTCACTAGTGATATCTTCCAGTAAGTGGAGAACTTGGCTGTAATGTCTGACACTGAAAGCAAAAAATAGATTTGGATACAAAGTTTGACCTTTTTATGTACATGATGGTTATTCACTGGAAGCATTTGCAGTATAGCTACACCTGCACGTGTATCCCTCAAGTATAATTCAGTAACTCTGTAAATAAATCTTCCTGGCAGCTGCTATCTTCTATTAAATTTCTCCACACTTTCAAGAACTTTTCACATTTTAATAGCTTTCTTCATTTTGGCATGGGTTTTCATAGCCTGAGCCTCTTTCACAAAATACGAGGCCAAGTTTATGGCATGATATTAAACTTGACAACTAAATTCTATGTGCCTGTTCCTAAATGTATATATATAGACATAGATTAATTTGGAGAAAGATATATTAGTCTTTGCCTTAAGTAAGAATATTATCTAGGTGATGTAAGCAGTGTTCTGGGTGAAGAGAAAGCTGCAAGGGCAACAAGAGGGAACAAGCTCCTGGCAGTTCATCAGAAAGTTTGTAAGATCACAGGAGTCTCCTTTCTTGGCTCTGTTGGCCTCTTTGGAACAGCCTCCAGGGCCTCTTCATTGCTGTGTGTTTTGTCTGGTGTACATAAAGAAATTTTTTTGACAGTTTTGAAGGAGAAGAAAAGTTAAGAAATGGCATATTCCTTATGGTACTAGGAGACTCTGGTTTGCAATGGGTTGTAAACATGTTCTTAATATTGAGCATGTGCTTACAACTTCAAGCATGTTGGAGTATTTTGATGAGAATCTGTAAGTAAGTGGAACTCGTGGAACAAACTGGATTCTGAACTCTTGTCTGAGAAAAAAACAGGCATACATTTGAAGTTCATGACTTTTAAAATACTTGGCATCTGCAACTTTCTGAAGGCATGACTAATAAGGCACTGAGTAGGGAAATGTAATTTTGATTTCTGTAGCTCCTATCACCTGGCACTGCTGAGGAAACATAAGCTTTTCTTGGTGCTGTTGCCCATGTGGTGTGTCTGAAAAGTCAACTTCCTTATGTTGGGTTTTTGTACCACTTTTTGTAAGCAGTAATCCAAAGGATCCTCCCTCTCTCGTCTGAAATGGGACATCTTACTCTTCCTTTTTCATGGATATATATGTATCTGCATATGCATTTGCAAAGGATAGAGTCCTCTGCCAGTGAAAGCATGTCTGGCCATCACCTTGTTTGTGGTTAGTTAATTACACAGACACCACACAAAGAAATTTGAGACCATTGGCTTTAGTTCTAGTGTGCACTTCTCTAGTTGCCACTTAGAGTAATACAAAAGAAGCTTAACCACAGAACTTCAAAAGTACTTAGGCCCCCAGCTGACCTACCCAGTCCATGGAAAATAAGAGTTTGCAAGCTTTGTAGTTTATCAGACCTAAGAGGTTTTGCCTTCCTCTCTCAGGCTGTTGCTAAAAAATAGCTCTTCTTGAATAAGTACTTCCTTTAGGCCAATACTGTAGAGAATGCACCTGACATTTATTACTGCTGCACTGACTCTTCCAGTTTGGCACGGGACAAGTCAACTATTTTTTACAAAAGAGCTTTCTACAGAGTTTCTGCCAAGCCTGATGATTGAAATGTCAGCCTGTGCTTGCCAGCTGTGGCAAGGAGGGTGAGGAAGAGCAGAGCGATGGCCATGCCTTTCCTTCCCAACAGGAAGACGAGCTGATAAAGCCTGCATGTGCCTGCATGAGCTGATGAGTCCTGCATATGCCTCAGGAGAAAGTACAGCTTCAGAAAAATAATCTCCTGGAGTTCCCATTTCAGCAGCACAGATAGCACAGTGTGGGCCTCTGATGCCCCAGATTTATGGCTTTTACAAAGCCTCCCACATTATCCATTTTTTGAGTTTCCTGTTTGCTGCCAAGCGTTCACATCATTGTCTTCATCATCTCTTGCAGTTCAAGTACTTCAGCTGGTACCTGAAATTTTGTAAGCAAGGGAACAGATCATCATGCTGAAAAAAGAGCACATGCAAAGTTCTTTGACTTCGTGAACCTTGCAGCTGAATTGCCTACATCTTAGAAGGCACAGTGGTGAGGGAATTCGCAATTTGAACAAAGTATTACTATTCAGAGTTAGTATCTAGCCAGGGTTAGGAAAGTAAGTTTGATGGAAATTTGAAAACCACATCCATTGAATTACTTAAATGAATGATTGTAATTGGTATAGAGAATAAAGTTCTGCTTTCTGTTCCTGTTACGATTTGGCACTTGAGAAGTTGTTTTCACCAGTTCCCCAGGGTAAAGAAGCAGCTGCCTTTGGGCCTCTCCTGGCACAAAGAAAAGTTTCGGTGACAAGACAAGAGCATGAAGGTAGATTCTTTTTATTCTGTAATATTTATTTTATTGCATATTGTGTGTTTTATTGAGAATCTGTATCAGCCTTAGCTGAACCAGTTAAAGGTCTTTAAAATACAACAAAAGCTTAGTGAGATGGTATATGGCCAAATCATTTCACCAGTTTCAATGAGAAAACCTGGTTTTGTGTCCTTTTCTAAACATATGTTAGCTCTTTCCCCACATGGAAATTTAATTTGCAAGTGAATTTCACTTCTTTTTTTTTCAGGAAAAAATGAACTCATATTGGTATCTACAAAATTAAACCATGTTAGAGAAATGTTGCATAGCACGTAACCATATCCCAGTGCCCTTCAGCCATTTTTTATTGGGTCTCGTCCTAATTTCAGTTTCCCTTGAAAATGGCTGAATAAATATTTATTCTTTAACAGCCTGTCTATAAATTCATGATAGGTCCCAGTTCATCAGTAAGTTCTGTGGATATCAGAGTAAGATGATTCTTGGGGTTTTTTTCACTTTAAAAATTGTTGTAAAATCAGTTGTCAGCATACAAGGCTCAAAACCAGTCAGTTTATGCATACAAGTTAAACTTTGGCCATGACCTGGGAAACCACTTCACAATTTCCAAACAGAAAACTGCACTGCCTTCTGGTAGCTATGACAGACTGCAGTGTATCTCAGGTCAAAGCAGAGTGTGTGAACAGATCAGGGGGCACTTTCACCCTCTCTCCTGGTGGGAAACAGTTTCTCTGTGATGCAACAGCTTGATTTTAAGTTGTGCAGCCTTTATTAGATAGGCAAAGATAGCAAGAAGCTAAAAAATGGCTTTGGAGAATCATGAGAGCCAAGGAAAAAAGCAGAATCCAGGAGGGGAAACGTTGAGCTAATGCACTTATAGGACAACAGCATTCTTCTGTGGAGTTAACAGCTAAGTGAGCAGGGGATGAAATGTTAGGATTCACTGTATCTGAGATTCATTTTAGGACAAGGTTGGTTTCAATAGAAAGCAATGGGGAAGTGCTTCCCAGACTTAAAAAAAAAATGCAAATATGATGGCTGACATTCAGTGTGAGATGTTTTTTCTTCTCCAATTCAGAGAGCAGTAGGTTTGGAAACAAGACTTGAATTTATATAAAGATGCTCTTTAAGTGCTGTATACCACCCTTCTCTGTCTCATGGTAAAGACCATGCAAAGAACCAGAAGGAATTCTTCTTTCTAAGGAAATTCAGATGGCTGACATATTAATCTGATTTGTCATGCTAACATTGCATGGTTCATATTTTTTGCTTATCCATAAATATATTTACATTTTCATTTACAGAGTCATGAAGACTGTGGTATGCTCTGGATGACACTTTTTTTTTTTTGCAGTGTGCTCTAAAGGTCGACATATTTGGGTTGCTCCCAGCTCCATATAGTATGAGTATTCAGTGTGAAGCAACAGGTTCCTCTCATAGGAAGCCAGCTTCTTTTTTTTAATGGCAAGAACTAAAGCTTGAGCATCTCAGCTGATGCAACTACAGCAGTGTAATTGCACATATGGAGAAGAGAGGAGCTTGAAAATTTGCAGGCCCCAAGCCATTTATGATGTTCAAATTAAAAACCAACATCTCAAACTACACCTGGAAATCAGCAGGCGTGCAGTATACAGAAGTCATAGCATATAAAATCATGTGCACATGGGAGACTGGCAGTAAAAAGACACAGTAGGTTTTGCTGTGAGTTAAGGAAAGAATTGCTAAATAAATACAAACGTTTTGCTCCTTTTGCAAATTAATCTAGGTCAACACTGTCTGAATTGAAATTGGGGATAATTTTAGAATGATCTGTACACTTACAAGTAGGTGAATAAAGAGCAAATTTTTTGTATCAGTACTTAAGATCTCATCTGTGTGTTTCTATTGCCAATTTTTTTTCTAGTTGACTGCAGTTTCAGTCGAGGAGTCTGCGACTGGAAACAAGATACTAATGATGACTTTGACTGGAATCCTGCTGATCGAGACAGAGGTATTTATTTAAATATCTATTCCCTAGCTCAGCTGTGATGTCTTATCCTCTCCAAAAAAAAAGGGGAAAGTGGAGTAGAAAATAGAATCAAGAATTAATTAAGGCAGTAGAGAAGGCTGAGAGTGGAAGTTGCTTTTCCAATGGCAATTGCTACTTAGCAGTATATTTCAATACAAATGAATCAAAAGATGAGAAGAAGGATTTGAATATAAGAATTGCAAGTTGCAAAACAATTGAAACCTTATTAGTTACACACTGTGTCTCTCCGAGGCTGGTAGGATATTTAACCAATCTACCATTTAGATGGTTGCAGGAATGTTGTCACTCACTTGGTTTAGACATAGCACTGTGATAATTGTGCCTGGCCTTCTACAATGGAGTGGTGATGTCATCTACCTGGACTCCTGCTTGGCCTTTGACACAGTCCCTGACAACATTCCAACCAGTAAATTGGAGGGATATAAGTTTGATAGATTGGCTGTTAGATGGACAAAGAACTGGTTGGAGCCTGCGTCTGAAGGGTTGTAGTCAGCACTTCAGTGTCCAGATAGAAACCTGCAACAAGTTGTTCAGCCTGGAAAAGAGAAGGGAGACTTCATCGCAGCCTTTCAGTACTTACAAGGGGGACTGAAAAAAAGATGAGCAGGGCTTCTTATCAGGGAGTATAGTGATAAGACAAGACACAGTGAATTTAAACTAAAATGTTTAGATTGGATATAAGGAAGAAATTTTTCATGATGAGGTGGTGAGGCACTGGCACAGGCTGTGGCACAGAGAAGCTGTGGATGCCCCATCCACAGCTGATCTAGTAAAAGGTGTCTTTCCCATGGTGTGGAAGTTCAAACTAGGTGATCTTTGATGGTCTTTTCCAACCCAAACTGTTCTGTGATTCTATGGTATTCCCTTGTGAGGAAACATTGCAGAAGATGTTACAGTAGAACCAGTGGATAATGTAGACCACTTGTTCCAGTTCCAACATACACATTCTCTCTCTCTTCTGTCAGAGTCTTTCCATCTCAGTCTTCCTTTGCTAATCCTTCCTCTCCTGCTCCTTATATTTCCTTTTCCCAGTACCTTTCTCTTTCCTGCAGATTTCAGGAAGCCCTTACCATGTCCTTACTTCATTTTCACAACCAAAGGTCTGCTGATTATGTCCATGTATGGTCCCAGTTCTTTTATCCCTTTATCCCTTTGTGTGTCACCTCTCATTTTGTTGTTCCTCCAGGATTTAAGGAATAAACTGTTGGTTCCTTTATGAGTTTGTCATCACTGCAGAGGAGAGTGCAGAGCGTATTGAGCTAGCTCAAGTGCTAGAAATGGTCTGATCAAAGAGGCACAGCACCATGTTACAGGCTATTGCATTTGAAAAACTGAGATGATTTTGCCTTTGAAATATATAGAAAATTGCAATGCAAGAAAGAATGACTGTAATTGCCAGTGAAATATGAACTCATCTCCTTTCTAAAGTGATCTGACTTCCAATAGTGAAAGCTTATTCCTTGAGAATTAGACTTCCTGCTGCTTTTCTCCAGTCTGATTTTAAATTATTAGAGTAACAGAGCTTTACTTATTTTCTTAGCAAAATTGCTTTCAATTTGCTAATAAATAGTACAAGTCCATTAAAGTTTCATTTTCCATTTTTTGTTACAAGGTGATGGATACTACATGGCTGTTCCAGCCTTTGTGGGTCACAAGAAGGATGTGGGCCGCTTAAAACTTCTCCTGACCGACCTCAAACCGAAGAGCACCTACTGCTTGATTTTCAGTTATCGGCTCGCTGGCGAAAGAGTGGGAAAACTTCGAGTGTTTGTGGCCAACAAAAGAACAGCTCCTGTCTGGGAGCAGGACAAGGGAAAAGATGAAAGGTGGCGAACTGGAAAAGTAGAAATATTGCAGGGTACTGAAACAACTAACAGTGTAAGTCTAACGCAATTTATAACCTAACTACTATACCCAACACAACAGGTTTTTTCCTAATCCTCAAATGTTCCACCAGCTCTTTTACAGGCATCGTATGCTTGCAACTGAAAGCTGTTTTGAAATGGAGGAGTATAGATTTTAGAAGGCTGAGAAGTTGTATGATTGTAATTTTGTAACTGAATTACTCCAGTTTGCCAGGACACTGATGCCAAATAATTCCATCATTTTGTAAAAACTTCATCAGATCTCTAATTATCACAAACTATCAGAATCTCTGTTTATTATTTCATGCAACAGGAGGCATAAGTATATGCTTGGAAAAATGAAAATTATCTCTGTTTCATAGAAAATGATGCTCTCAAGCCATACTCATATAGATTATTAGTGCAAAAAAAGACATCATTTGTAATCAAGGTTGGGCAGTCACCATAGATGCAGGGTATGTTTCGCCAGCAGAGAACACAGTGCCCCGATACTTCTCTGAAAACTGCCTCAGTAAGGGCGTCAGCAAGTTTCTTCTTGAAATTCTAGAGCCTGATTTTCATTTGTATGACTGGATGTTTTCAGTGCAGGGCAAAGGGTTATATGTGCAATTGAATACTGGAAGCATAAAGGAAATTGAAGTCCTTTTTTGAAGTTTTTTGCACTGACAGAAAGACATGGAGGAACTCCTGTGTAAATAAGAGTCAGTCTATAAAATAAAACTCCAGACACTCTATTAATAAAAATGAATCTACTATGTGTGTGTAGTACTGCAATTATAATTAATAGCCTACTATATATACTGGTAGAAATAGATGTATGTACCAGATATATAACCTAATACTAAGGATCCGAATAGATGGAAAATGAACAATTGTAATGTTTCCAAGAAAAGGAAGGCACTAATATCACATAAAGTAATAATGTCACATTATTACAATGGGATTTCACTCAATTTGCATTTTCTTTGTACAGTGAAAATAAGCAATCTTATTAAATGAATCCATTTAGTACTGTAAATCTGTACAGAGGATTATCAGTCTAGTTCAAATAATATATAAAAATTCTAAAAGCTGCAGGGATTTGAGTCATTAAGTCTTTCCTGAATTATAATTAAACATTCCTCAGATATAGGATTAAAACTATTTAACTGTAAGAGTCACTAAATGGTTGGATAAACTACATTTTTACTGTTAATACATCTCTTTTCTTGTGGCAGATCACCTTTGAATCAGAACGTGGGAAGGGCAAAACTGGAGAAATTGGAGTGGACAATGTTATACTAGTTCCTGGTCTATGCCCAGAAGACACCTGAGAATGGATATTTTGAGTATTCTGGATTTAGCCCTATTTTCAATACTTGCCTTGCTAGTAGTGTATTTTTAATCTTTTCATTTTTAAAAAATGAAAACATAAATTTAAAAACCGTACCTTGAACTTAGTGCAGCAATGCAAACGGGAACTGATGTGCAAGATGCAGAGCACACTTTTTTATGAGTTAGATCTAATACATGCTTTGAATATAGCACTACTATATTTTAACATTCAAGGTTAGGGTTTCTGAGGCATTAAAATATTTGTCTAGCTTTTTTACAAATCTTGTATGCTTTCATTCCTTAAAGCTCTTTTCAAGGCTATTCTTAAGTTGTCTATTGCATTTCTACTTCACAAGAACACAAAGTAGTATTTAAGAGGATGCTACTACTTCAGATGATGTAATTTTAACTTCTCACTTAGTATGTAGATATTAAATTTATTTTAAAAAAATAAGAAGAATGAGGAGTTTTTTTCCTGTCTTCACGGAGCTAAATTTTAAGTGGAGTCATATCTTTGAGGAACATTTTAATTGCTAATAAAATATGCAAAATATCCTCTTTGTCATCAGTGTCTTTGAGTCACACAAATCACTGTTAGAAATGATCCACTTTTTTTTTCATAAGTGTAACATCACCTAGAGATGATGTTACCAACTGGTACTGATAAAAGTAAAGAAACCTCACACTATGTACTGACCTTCAGGAGCAGACAAGTTCCTGCTGGATTACAGACCTTCTTTACTGCACAGAGGCATGAAACAACCACCATTTTCATTTTCCAGTAGACAGGATCGTTTAGTGGCCTCACAGTAAGGCTCATTCTTACACAATCAAGAAATAAGTATCTTTTTTGCAAGTCCCTTCGTATTCTTCAGACTTCAGCAAAATGGATAGAGACTGCCCGCCATTCCCAGGAATGGAGAAGGAAGCAGACTCTTCTCCCACAAAGTAGAAGCTGATACCTTGCCACTCTCTGCCACACGTGCCGATGCACATACATGTATATATATATACATGTAAGGAGGGTCTGGAATCCAGGTTCCACTTTTTCTGAAAAGTAGCTGAATGACTGAAGCGTGGGCAAAAGACCATTTTCTCCCTTGTGATCTCTTTTGAGAATACGTGACATCCACATCTCAAGCAGACAGGGATGCCTGAAGCTGAAAAGATTAAAGGTCTGTTTTATTAAAATCAAATTCTGTGCCTAGCTGCCTAGGTGAATTAGGCATTAATACCACCTTCTTGCACAGGATGCAAGCATATAGCAGTCCCTGAAAATCTCAGTCTCTGAAACAATTTTCTTGGAAACTGACAGGAAGTTAAAATGGCCCATGTGGAATGGCCTAAGAGCATGTTGGCATCAAAAGAGTATGGCCAGCACGTCAAGGGAAGTGATCCTCCCCTTCTAGTCTGCACTGGTGAGGCCACATTTACACTACTGTGCCCAGTTCTGGGCACCCCATTAAAGTTAAAAGACAGGGACCCCCTAGAAGGAGTCCAGCGGAGGACAACCACAAGGATGATTGGGGGCCTCCCATGTGAGGAAAGGCTGAGTAACTGTGCTCTGTTCAGCCAGGGGAAAAGGACACTGAGAGGGGATCTGGTAAATATTTATAAATATCTAAAGGAAGGTGGGAGGCAAATGGGTGAGGCCAGGCTCTTCTCGATGGTGTGTAGCAGTAGCACAAGGAGTAATGGCCTAAAACTTGTACACAGGAAGTTTCGTACTAACATGCAGAAGAACTTCTTTATGGTAAGGGTGATGGAACAGGTTGCCCAGAGAGGTTATGGGATCTCCTTCTCTGGAGACATTATTCAAAACCTGCCTGGATGTGTTCCTGTGTGACCTAATCTAGGCGTTCCTGCTAAGACAGGGCATTGGACTAGATGAGCTTTCCAGGTTCCTTTCAATCCCTGACAATCGGTGATTCTGTGATTCTGTAATCAGTATGGAGAAGAGACAGCAGCTATAAAAATGAAGACTTGGTAAAAAAATACTCTTCACATCTTAGTCAGGATTCTGGCATATAATATTTTTTAATAAATAATACAATTATTTTAGCTTCTCTCTCCTCTCCTCTTCTCTCCTTCTCTTCTCTTCTCTTCTCTTCTCTTCTCTTCTCTTCTCTTTCTTCTCTTCTCTTCTCTTCTCTTCTCTTCTCTTCTCTTCTCCTCTCCTCTCCTCTCCTCTCCTCTCCTCTCCTCTCCTCTCCTCTCCTCTCCTCTCCTCTCCTCTCCTCTCCTCTCCTCTCCTCTCCTCTCCTCTCCTCTCCTCTCCTCTCCTCTCCTCTCCTCTCCTCTCCATCTCTTCTCTTCTCTTCTCTTCTCTTCTCTTCTCTTCTCTTCTCTTCTCTTCTCTTCTCTTCTCTTCTCTTCTCTTCTCTTCTCTTCTCTTCTCTTCTCTTCTCTTCTCTTCTCTTCTCTTCTCTTCCCTTCTCTTCCCTTCTCTTCCCTTCTCTTCCCCCTCTTCCCTCTTCCTCTTCCTTCTCTTCCCTTCTCTCTTCCCTTCTCTCCTTCTCTTCCCTTCTTCCCTTCTCTTCCCTTCTCTCTCTTCCTTTCTCTTCTCCTTCTCTTCCCTTCTCCTCTCTTCCTTTCTCTTCTCTCCCTTCCCTTCTCTTCACTTCCCTCCTTTCCCTTCTCCTCTCTTCCTTATCTCTTCCCTCTCTTCCTTATCCTCCCTTCTCTTCCTTTCTCTTCCCTTCTCCTCTCTTCCTTTCTCTTCCCTTCTCTTCCCTTCTCCTCTCTTCCTTTCTTTTCTCTTCTCTTCCCTTCTCTTCCCTTCTCCTTTCCTACCCTTCCCTTTTTCCTTCCCTCTTTCCTTCCCTCTTTCCTTCTCTCTCCTCTCTTCTCCTCTCCTCTCCTCTCCTCTCCTCTCCTCTCCTCGCCTCTCCTCGCCTCTCCTCGCCTCTCCTCTCCTGGCCTCTCCTCTCCTGGCCTCCTCTCCGTGCCTCTCCTCCCATTTTAAATTTCTGTTTTTCATTCTCTTTTTCCTTCCATCTCCATTCCCTCCCCTTACCCTTTCCCCTCCTCTCCTCTCCTCTCCTCTCCTCTCCTCTCCTCTCCTCTCCTCTCCTCTCCTCTCCTCTCCTCTCCTCTCCTCTCCTCTCTTCTCTTCTCCTCTCCTCTCCTCCCATTTTAAATTTATCTTCTTCATTCCCTTTTTTCTTCCATCCCCATTCCCTGCCCTTTCCATTTCCCCACCTTTCCCCCCTTTTCCCTTTTCCCCTTTCCCCATTTTCCTTTCCCCTTCCCCCTTTCCCCCTCCTCTCCTCTCCCCTCTTTTCCTCTCCTCTCTTCTCTTCACTTCTCCTCTCTTCTTTCTTCTATGGGCTCCACCGCTGGAGACAAAACTCTCTTATTCTCTTCCACGTCTCACTAGAAAAAGGAGAGTCTCAAGTTGTGACTGAGGAAAAAGAAAAGCTGCTTCCTCCCTGGATCCCTCTGGCAGAGGCAAGCTACAACTGTAACTGCAGCAACAGCAAAGGCAAGGGTGCCAGTACCTGTCTGTGGGCCCAAGCAGCCGGGAGAAGTTGTCAATCATGAACTCCTTGTGACTGCGGGTCAGGATGACCACTGCCTGGCACAGGAAGGGCACAAACGTGCTCTGCTGCGCAGACGATGTGCAGCTGCGCAGGATGTAGAGGATTGGTGGCACCTGAAAGAAGGGGAGAAAGAATGACTTGCTGCATCCTGGACTCTGCAGAGCCTAACCATGGACATTCAGCACATGAGCAGTGCCTGCTCCCTTGACATGCTGCCAAGGCCTAAGCCTAAATTTCTTGCCAGCCACCCTGTCCAAGCCCTGCCTCTGCACTCAGTCTATGCTTCTTTAGCACAAGAGGCAAACGGCACAAGGCATACTGCAACAGCCAGAAAAAGTCCAAGATATGTGGAAGAAGGTCTCTTACGTTGCAACAGATGTCCTTCCCGTGCATCTGCAGAAAGGTGGTCATCCACTTCCCAGCAGCACGCACACGCACTCCGTTGGCTCTCCGGAAGGTCTCCTTGATGGCCATCATGAAGTCAACGGTGCGTTCGAGGGGGAGGTTTCTGCACACGATCTGCAGAGAAATGAGAAGCAGGAGAGATCCCATCACTGCTCTGCAGCAGCTCTTCAAAACATAAAGCAGTCTTGAGGGTGTTCTTAGTTCAGCGGCATGCCGGTCATTCAGGCCACAATCACAACGCTCCTGCTGTCTGTACCCTGCTGTTATACGGAAGGCGGTTGAGCCTTCTCTCAGCTTCTGCACCCATGGTGTTTGCTTACATGCAAAGCCTACCTCCCAGCAGCCACAGTCACACACACACACACACACACAAACACACATCATGGACTCAATTCCTTGCACTGGGTGCCTGAAGGTCAGACATAGCTGAGAGTAATAGTACTTGCTAAGAAAAGCAGTCTCAAGGTGACAGCTCATTTTGGAAATGGTGTGAGAGGCTGGGGACAGCATAGTGCCATGCAGAATTCTACTCACAGAGATCCCACCACCCCTTTTTGGGTCCACTTACTCTTGCTATTTTGGATGACGTCTGGAGCTGAGAGACGACACTGCAAGCATGCAGCCCCTCACAAAGGCTCCTGATGTCACCCATCTCGATTATTCTGTTGGTCGCTTTGGCTGAAAGAGCACAGGGAGAAAAGGGAAGTCATGCTTCTGGAAATGGAACTGCTTTCCATGGGGGAGACACAGAGGACAGGGTGGGGACAAGAAGAGAGCTGCGCACAGTGCCTCTCCCTCCTGTAAACAGGGCCCAGCCTGTGGGGCTCTGGTAGTGCTGTGGAGGAGAGCAGAGGGCTGGCACACGCCTGCTCTACTCACCTTGGATTTGGAGAAGGGAGCTCAGACAGGTGACGGCCAGCTGGCGGGATGCGGGCATGGGGTCACAAGTCAGAGGCGCCAGCAATCCCACCAAGGAGCCAAAGTGCTCGCAGGCATCTCCTCTCTGCAGGGGTGAGAGGCAGGAACAAAGCTGTAGACAGCCCCAGCTCTCCCTAGCATCTCCCACCTGTGCCTTCCCCATGCCATGACACAGCATGCACAGCTGGGTGGAGCTCATCTTCCAGCTCAGGGGCACTGGGGAGGGAGCAGGGGGCATGCAATAGGGCTCTTTACTCACTTGAAGCTCTTCACAAACAGCCAACAGCTGGGAGCAGGTCTGCAGGGCCCTCTTGCGCTCCCACACGTTCTTCGATATCATAGATCTCTGCAGGACCTGGGGTAGAGCATCTGTCTCACTGAGGATGTCTTTTCTTTCCCTTCCTGCTGCCACCCCTCTCCCTGTCCCTCCTTTCCCAGCACTTTCCCTCAAGGCCTCCTGCCTCACTGAGCACTGGCACTGCTGCCCCCGCTCTCTGCAGTCACTCCTGCCTCCTAACCCAAGAGCTTTTCCTTGGCTGTGGCCTGCCAGGGGCCCATTTCTCTGCCCATTTCTGAGCTCGCAGTGAGCTGGCACGTCAGCAGGAGATTTCTCCCCCTCTGACTGTCCTCTCAGTCTCCAGATCTCTGCCCCCACTATTGACAGGCACCATGCTTTCTCCCTTGTCCCACACATACTCACATGGACTATGTTTTGGAAGAAGCCACGCGTGGGCTCTGTCTCAAGCAGAACCACCATGAGCCGGCCCAGAGCTTTCAGTGATCTTTGCTGAAGCTGAAAGCAGAAGAGGGAAGTGAGGTGTAGCATCACGGCTGCTGCCAGAGCATAGGTTGTGTGTGCTGAGGTAGGGTTTGAGCGAGAGGTGGCCGGGAAAGTTACGGCAGGTTACCTGCAGGTACTGCGCTGCTTGCTGTGACTTCCTGATCTTAAGCATCACCTCTGCTGAAGGGTGTGTCACAATGTTCTTGCAGCACAGGACCAACATCTCACGCATGTCCTTGCTTTCGAATGAGGGCTTCAGCTTGCTGACAGGAGGAAAAAAGGAAGAGAAAGCAGAAAGGCCCTTTACCAGTGCTCCAGACTGGTTCAGACAACATCTGAGTTTCTCCTAACCGACAGCTACAAAGCCAATACCCCCAGCTCATGCTGCTGAGCACTGTCTTCAGTTCCAGCAGTGCCTGCCTCCTCCCCGGCAGCAGTGAACCACCTCCCTCTCTGAAGGGAAGGACACCCCGGCTCTCCCTTCTCTTCCCTGCCAGGGGACAGGAACACCAGGGCCTCTCTGCCTGCCCCGAACCTCAGCTTAGCCATGCACAACAGCCCAGCCATCTCTCCTGTAGATGCGGCTCCTCACCCCCTGCCCCCTCCAGGCCTTCAGGAGCTACCCAAAATGGGGACCACCATCCTGCCTTGCAACCCCAGACCTTACCTCAACTGCTCCAGGGCCAGAACCACCTTGAAGGGCACCGGGGAGACAGGGATGCCCGAGTAATACTTCTTCATCAAGTCCTGCAAGTCCCAGAGAGACACTGTCAAGGTGGGCAGGGGGCACACAAGAGCTGTTCCACCCGGTCCCGAGACTGCCACACACTGGCCCCATCACTCCCACAGTTCCCATGGAAGTACTGCAGGATGCAGCAGCTCCACAGCTGGTGCACCTAGCCCGCTGCCCAGCCACTGCCTGCCAGCACCCAAGGTCCCCACCAGCTGGAGACATGTAGCTGATGGAGACCTGTATGCCCCCAGGGAAGCGAGCCCAGAACTATGCTGCAGACAGCCCTGTCTCTAGGCACTCACCATCAGGATCTCCAGCAGCTTGCTCTTCAAGGAGGGGTTAAAGCAGGAGGAGTCACCCACAGCCTGGAAGGCAGAGCTGAAGTTGGTGATGCTCTGCACCAGCGCAAGGTTGTTCTGCAAGTCCTGAAGCCCAAGAGAGAAGAACGTTCTTTGAACTGCAGGAAGGGACAAGGGCTGCAGGGGGGACATGTGGGGGCAACACTAAGGAAAGGGCTTGGATCTTTATCTGGGCACAAACCATTCCCCAAGGGACCTTTGGAAAGGGAAGGCCCATCTCAGCATCCCCCCATGTGGAGGGGCTGCAGCTGGGCACTCAGACATCCTGGCACACTTTGAGCTCTCACCCGGCAGCTGCAGCTGTACAGCATCAGGATGTTGCCCACAATGTCTCCCTCCAGGTGGGCGAACAGCTGTTCCTTCGTGGCACGCAGTGCCAAGCTGCCATGGGCGAGCATGAGAGCGTTGCGTGTGGCATGAGCTCTCCTGCTGTCCAGCTCCATCTGTGTGGGGAGAAATGCCTTGAGACATTTGCGATGCACCTGAGCTCCCAAGGCAGGAGCTGCTGTGAAAATAAGACAGAAGAATGCCAAGATGGAAACCCGTAACGCTTTACCTTCTTGTGCCTGGAAATCCTTGCATTGTGGCCTTTGCACAGCCTGGACGCAAACATGGTGAGCGTGGCCAGGACTGTTTGGAAGTTGCTCTCAGCAGCATGGCTGAGAAGAGAGATCATTCCCTGCACAAAAGAACAAGGGGCAGTTGGCTCAGGCCTGAATCTACAGGTCCTCACCTGAGGAAAATGGCAGCAGTGAGGAGATGGAAAGGCCCGGAGCAGGGCCAGGAGAAGGAGAGGAGAGCTCACCTGGGCCTCAGATGGCTCCTCTGCGTTTGCTTCCTCCAGGTGCAGCAGCAGCTTCTCCTGGACGTGGAGGACTCCCTTACAGGCTCCCAGCACTGTCCCAAGAGCCTTGTACAGGAAAGACTGCATGGGAAGGGAAGGAAGAAGCTGAGATGTGGCAGCAGCTGACCTGCTGGCAGAGGGACAGGTGGGAAGGACACACGCTCATTGGGAGCTGCTGAGAGCAGCTGCAGGGGCGAGCTTTAGCCATCCCTGGGCAGATTGCAGGGAAAGGCCCTCTGGGGGGCACGGGTCGGGGAAACAGCATCAGCATCCCGCGTGGGCAGAGCACCAGCTGCAGCCCCGGCCCCAGTTGGGCACCTGCAGCTGCACCGCTGGGTAGAGCCAGGGGGAACTCACCTTTTCTCCAGAGCTGCTGGAAGAGCTGCTCAGCCAGCGGCTCAGCTCACAGCTCAGGGCCTCGGTCCAGGCCTCATCTTCTATGGTGTCCAGCGACGCCCTCAGGAACTGTTGGACAACAGGAGAAGACAATGTTCCATTGCCCTTTGCCTCTTCCCTCACTCCCAAGTTGCTGCAGCCTTCTGGGGAGAGGTGCCTGGAAGAACAGTCCCTCTCCCAGCTCCCCCAGCATTCCCTCCATCAAAGCCGCCTGCCACTCTTCTCCTAAGACCCCTCTGGGCTTGGGGCAGAGCGGAAGAGGCAGCGCCACAAAGGCGTGCGGCCGCTCCGCAGCAGCGTTTGAGAGGCTGTTCCTGTCCCACAGTGCCTCATATGGGAGTGGGGCTACTTGGGGCAGGCAAGCACTTCTCTGCACCGTGCCTCCCAGCAATGCTGTACCTTTAGCAGACGGTGCTCGAACTCTGCAGTGTCCGGGAAGCTCTCCTCTTTCCCTGCACAGCAATAGGAAGCAAAAGACCTTACTTGGGATCAAGCCACAGAAGAAGAGCTGCTGCAAACCTGGCTTGGCCTGGGCACTCAACACTGCCAAGCTGGGACCCACACCCCCTCCACAATGACCTGTCCCTCCCCACAAACACTGTCCCCGCAGGAACACAGAACTAACTGCTCCAAGACTGCTGTCTGAGGGGACGTGAAGGGTCCATCCATGTTTTGGAACGGGCAGATCCTCGGGGGGAATGGTCCCCAGGCCTCAATGCTGTCTCCCTGGAATGGGAACAGCAGCAGAGCAAGCTCTGGGCTGCAGACAATGCTTCCCCTCGGCCACACTGCAGAGATGCATTTTCACTCCCCCCCTTCCCTGCTTCTGCCACTCCCTCCCCACCAGTGCTTTACCTTCAAGGCACTGCAGCAGCAGGGGGATCTCAGTAGCCCACATGGCCCCCACGGCTCTGTGGAACCTGCTGTGGAGGTTTTTCATCAGCAGTAAGGCAGCGACTTGGAGTTCGCTGCCTGCAACAGGACTCCCTGCCACCACCTGAGTGAGAGCAAGGAGAAAAGTCACCTCTGCAGCAAGAGCAGCTGCTTCTCCCCAGGAGGGAAGCAGCTTGGCTCTGCTCTGGCAGACAAGGAGCAGCCAACAGCTTTGCCCATGGCCATGCTGCTTCCTCCTGGGGGCTCATGGCATTGGCCTCTGGAGCATCTACTCACCAGCAGGCGCGCCAGCAGTGTCTGAGGAGTCAGCAGTGGGCCTGCAAGGAGAAAAAAGTGCTGAGTAAGACTCCAAGACACTCCATGCCCAGTCATGTGCACCTCCACTGTCCCTTCTGGGTGCTAACACAGGTCAGCAGAGCTTACTGGAGGAGTTTCTGCTCCTACCTTGAAACATGGACATGACAAAATGAGGATCCAGATCTTCTATCTGCCGTCCTGTCAGGTCCTCTCTCTCAGACAGGGCTTGGACACAGCGGGAGATCGAGATCAGCATGCCAGTGTACTGAGCTGGCACCACAAACAGTAGCAGCCGCGGCCACAGGAGCTGTAAGGAACAAGACAGTTGAGCATGCCAGCATTCCTGCCTCCGCTCAGAGATGAAGAGGACTCTGTGAATTTCCCTGAGTCTTGTGTGCTTCAGAGCACATTGGAGGAGAGACCTGGGGTGTTGGAATAGGACGAGGAACATGTGGTGCGAAGGCAAGGAGCAGCAGCAGGGCAGAGTGTGACTTACTTTGGATATCCCTCTCACGGAGACGTCCAGTGACCCCAGGATGTCCATGCATAGCTCCTGCAGAGCTCCTTCTTCCTGGGCTTCCTGGGCAGAAAAGTTTCCGGCTGCCTGCACAACAGTGGTGTTGAAACACTGGTTACGCTCAGTTCTCAGGAGCCTCTCAGGAGGCTCAGGTGTGGCCCCACCGGTGCTTCTGTGCCACCCTCTGAGCAGCACAGGTCTTCCAAAAGAAGATGCTGTCCTTACCCTTCTTCCTGCAGTGCGGCTGAACTCACTGAAGATGTGCCCCACCACATCCCAGGCTGAGCAGCTCCGGGTGTTAGAACTGAGCAGATCTTTGATGAAATACAGAACAGCCGTCCTCACCTGAAAGGGGTCAATTGTGGGTGTGATTTTCCTGGTCAGAAGGCAAAGGGAAGCCACCTGCTCATCGGGGCAGCCCTTTGGGCATGAACAGAGACAAGAACAGAGGAGAAGCTTTGGCTTCTGAGATGAGGGCCAGGTCTTAGCACTAGGCTGTGTGTTTTCCATGCACAGCACAGGGACCTGCCCGCTCCACTCTGCCTGCTCTCCCCACAGGAACCATCACGACCGTGTGGTCAATGCCCCAGCACCTCCCTGGTCATCCCAGCCCTGCCAGTGTTGGCAGCAGCATCACCACCCCGGCAGCGCTTTCCGTTCCCAAACCAGCTCACCCGGATCCTGGAGTCACTGCACAAACGCTGCACAGCCTTGACAACCTGGGGCAGCTTCTCCGTCATCATGGGCTCTGCAAGAGATGCACAGAAACATGAGTGGAGCCACAGCCCAGATGGCAAAAGGGATCCCTAGAAGTCCCAACCTGTGGTACTGACCATCAGAGCGAGCCAGAGCACCTAGCAGACCCAGGGCTGCCACGCATCCAGCCTCCCAGTCATCTCCTAGCTGCGACTTCAGAAACAGGATCGTTTCCTCTGGGCAGATCCGGGCTGCAGGGAGGAAATCCCACGCTTTGTTAGCAAGCAACTCATGCCCATTCCTGAATATTGTGAGAGAGGTTTTGGCCAGGGCACTGCCAAGCATCGCCAAAGCTCCTCTCCTTACCCTGCATCATGATGCACTGAGTCAGCTCTGCACGACCAGCCTCGCTGTGCTGTTTGGTGTCGTCAAAGAGCTGTGGGGAACAAGGTCCATTTGAGAAAATCACATCAGCACTGAGGATGGAAAAGACACTGTGCTGCCCACTCTCGTCTCCCTTGGCACTCTCGGGAAGAGGACAGGCAGACAAAACCCAGCCCGCCCCACAGCATCCCCAGGGGCACACGCATGTCTCTGGAGCAGCCTCGGGCATACAGGACCTAAGGATGAGCCGCCTTACTCAAGGGCTCGGAGCTTTGCAGTCCTCCTGAGACTTAGCCAAGACGGAAACTGCTGTGGGCACAAAGATAGGCTCCCCTTACCTGGTAGAATACGGCACTGGTGATGTCCTGAAACTTGTCCTTGGGAATGACAGAGTCAATGCCCTGTAAGGCCTCCAGGAAGATAGTGAGGCTCTGCAAGAGACCAGAAGAGGAAGAAAGGGATGAAGCCACATCTAGCCACTTGGGAGTGGAGAAACTGTTTCCCAATGGCTTGTCCACTGGGAGAAGCTCTCACACAGGCGTTCTTGTTTTTCCCCACCTCCCAGCTGCACCAAGAGAGTCTCGCTGCTCTCAACCAAGCTCTGTTTGGGCACTGTTTGCAGGCATTTCCCACCCAGTAGCCCTCTTCTCTCAAATCAGATGCAACTGGACGTGGTCCCCCCGGTTCTTAACACAGAGCTCCTCAGGCACTCAGCGCCCCATGGTGTGCTGGTGAAACCTCCCATCCCCAGGAGATGAGCCCCAGTGACTCTTGGCTCCCTCCTGGCTCCTGTCTGGGTTGTTCCTTCTTTGACTGAAGAGCTCAGGAAGCTTCAGACGTCCCTTGAACACCTGTTCCTTCTTTCTCCAAGGGCTCCCCACCTCCTCCCTGCATCCCCCTGACCCCTCGTGGCACCTGCACAGGCCCCACGTCCACCCTGAGCCGTGCGCAGCATCTTACCTTGGCCACCCTGCAGGTGTCTTGGATCTCCTGACACGGGTGAATGAGCCAGAGGAGCTGCTCCCAGACATGCTCTCTGTGCAGCTCCTCTTGCAGGAGAACATCCAACATGGCAGCCACAGCCCCAAGGATGGCCTGTTTGTCCTGGAGAGGATGGCAGAGGCCCGGCATCAAAGACTGAAGGTCTGCCCTTCCAACAGAGAGGGCTTTCTCTTTCCCTTCCCTTTCCCCATACTCCCGTGCCCAGCAGGAGGTGGGCTCTCTCTGGAGGGCAGGCAGATTTTCCCCATACCCTCATCCCCAGCTCTTCCTGCCACAATGCTGTGACATGCATTCCCGGCAAAGAGCCAGTGTGGGAGCCTCTGCAGAGTCAGCCCACTCCCTCTCATCAGCCCTCGGCTCTCAGCCTGCTGGGTGCAGACAGAGCCACTGACATGGGTGCCCCTGCCACTATCCTGGGCTGGGAATGCAGCAATGCTTACCTTCTCTTCCTGGCAGTCCTGCCAGTTCTGCACCACAGAGAAGAGCAGCTCATGAAGGTTCTCATAGATCTGCTTTTTCTCCATGGCAGGCCAGGGGCACTGGGTTCCAGAGGACAAGTTAATCTTTACTCCGTCCAACCACTGTTTCACAACTGAAAACAAAACAAAACAAAACAAAATAATAAAATAATAACATTTTTTAAAAAAAGAGAGCGAGAGAAAAGGGAGCCCGTGAGAATCTGCAGCAGGGCGAGGTGCAAGGGCTGTCCTGAGGCCCCCTGCTCTGGGGCCAGCACTCACCAGCACAAGCGATGCGCAGAGTTTGGCCGCTCCTCACCTGGCCCACCACACTGCGCAGGCCGGCCAGCGTCAGCCACACAAAGGGCATGCACTGTGGAGCTGCAGAGAGGAAGGAGAGGGCCACAGTTAGAGTCTTGGCAGCAAGGGAGGAGGGGCTGCAGCCCTGCATCCCCCAGCTTAACGCAGGTCACACGCAGAGGGGAGAGGCCCCTTTCGCGGTTGTTATAGATGTCAGGAGGCTGAGGGCACTCTACCATATGTGCTGAAGAGTTTGCTCAGGGTGATGAGCGCAAACTCCTTGGATGCATCCCCCGTGGCCTTCAGGTGGCCCTGGAGCTCGGCCATCACTAAGGTGAGGTGCGTCCGAGCCAGAGCCACCAGGACATTATTGGCAGATGTCCTCATATTGGCTGTCACGCCCTGAAAAAGAGTCTCTGGTGACACGCGGCACAGGAGACTGCCTGAGGCCCTTGGAAGGCCTAAGCCACCACGATCCCAGCAGAACATGAGCGTGGGCAGGCGGCTCCTTTTGCCTTTGGGAGTGACCCCTCACCTGGGCTGCCGTCAGGTCCTGGGACACCTCTGCCAGCAGCCGGTTCACCACTCCGCATGGCGGGCGGCTGTCGGCTTCCCTCAGGGCGCTCTCCAGCTCACAGTACGCCTGCGCTCGGTCACCCTGGGGACAAGGATCAGTCATGCTCGCTTTGCCCGCTGCCACCCATCGCTATGTGGATGTGCTGCCGGGGCCTGGCACCCACGGGACCGTGGCACTGGGCCAGGAGGGCAAGGATTGATGGTTGGATGTCCCCAGCTCACCTCCTGATCTTGCAGGCGCTGCAGCATCAAAGTCACGGCGCAGGTAGGGACAGGGCTTGACACCCTGCCTCTCTCCCTGCGACGCGTACGCCTGGGCATGCAGCCCACACAGGCAAAGAGACCTGGAAGGAAAGAGCAGAGCAGCTGCCACTGGTGTTGCTTGGAGCTAGGACCAAGCACCTGGCCAATTCTGGGACAAACGCTCCTTCAGCCCCACAGCACGGGGCTGCATGTGGTTGGCCGGGAGAGAGGAGAGAGCCTTCCCGTTGCTGGGGTACTGGGGAAACCACCGTGGGCAGCTGCACTCAGCAGAACAAGGACGGTGCTGCTGGCACGTCCTAAACAGACATTGGAGGCACACATGTTCTTGGGCAGTGTCATGATGTCCAGAGAGGTGGAGGTAGCTCACCTCGAAGGGCTCTCAGCCGCTCCATCGCAGCAGGATATGTCCAGACAGACACAACGCTCTCTCTGGCTCCACTTCCTGCGGGTCCCACAAGTGGACTGAGCCACCGCTCCCCCCGCTGCCACAAGGGTGTATAAGGTAGCCACTGTGACATCACACCGCAGAGTGTCACCTCACAGAGAATGACGTGTCCTGGGCTGGGGACCAGACAGCATGCAGGGCAATCCTGCAGGCCCTCAAACACAGCACGTTTTTGTGACGCACTTGGCTCTGGTGTTCCAGTTCCATGCTGATGCAGGGAATCACCTCAGCGGGTGAGGGAGAGCCCCTGCCAGGGAGCAGCTGCTGGGCACCGTTGCCTGGCATTGTCTTGGTGACTGGGGACTCCATGCCAAGAGGCACTGAGGCCCCCATCTAATGCCCAGACAACCTCTCCAGAGAGCTTTGCTGCCTTAAAAGGCACGCATCAGAGACAGTAGGGAGACTCCACTGCATCTGACCAAACAAGAAGACCACCATCCGCTTGTTGTCATTCAAGTAGGGTTATGGGAGGTTGCCACGAGGAAATGGCAGAACATCAAAAAGGGACTTTGCATCCCTTGGAAAGACTCTAAAGGGATTGGGAGCGCCAGGAGTGTTCTTCTCTGTCCTTCTGACTGGAGGCTGGGTCCCATAAGGAAGGAGGAGAATAGAGGTGGTAAATTACTGGCTGATTACTGGGACGGTGTTTGGATCGAGGTTTTGTGTACCTTGATCTTGGGCGCGCATTTGAGAGAACAGGTGTGTGGGCATGAGATGGAACACAACTGAGCAGTTGTGGCCAAAGTGTTCTGGGGAGCAAGCTGGTTGGATTGATTAAATCAGATTTGATGGAGGAAGGGGATGGAGTTCCTCATGAAATGAGAGAAATAAGTTAGGTTAGAAGTTATATGCCTTCATGAGGTCCTGAACTGGCAGCTGCAGATCTGACCTTTCTAAGCCAAGTTTTCACTGCTGATAGCGGATGCTTTTCTACAGACCTAGAGGGTTAGTAGGGACAGCGAGTCTCCTGCTTCTCCAAATAACACTGTTAGCTATCCCATCTCTGGAATGCTAGGCAGCAGGTTGAGGCAGTAAACCACAAATTAACAAAGAAGCAGCGGATTGGCGGACGGAGTTGATGCTGATAAGAGGACCGGCCAGAGCCAGTCAAGTGTCCTCCAACTTGACCCAGGTCAAAGAGTACGCAGCCAGGAAGACGATGGCCTTCATCAGAAAGACCATCAGATGACCAGCGAGAAATGCTACGCATGTGTAAAAGAACTGATTCTTGGAGTGGGGAAAAATGTCAATCATTCTGGGAACTCACTGTAATAAAACAACGTTTCTTGGACATCCAATGCATATGTGAGCAACTTGCTCTTTAAGCATGTGCCTTTCTTGACCTCTGGTATGAAGGTTTGGAAAGGCTACTCCCCTGCATCCATAGGTGTGTAGCGCTGAGTGAACATAACTGCTTTATGACTGCTCTGTGGTTATAGAGTTTGATTCCACATGTCACTTGCGACAGAGAAGGGCCTGGGAATGCTGTCTTCTTAGTAAACTGTGGAGAGAAACCTCCCCATTGTCCAGTAGGATCTTCTGAGGACTCCTCAGGGAAGACAACATTGACAAGAGTCTGGCTTAAACCTTCCCACATCCCTCTAGAGATTCCTGCACCCTCTGCTTCCCTATGGTGCTTGTATAGCAATGCACGCCGCATGGGGAATAAACAGGAAGAACTAGAGATCTGTGCGTGCTTACAGGGGAGCGATGTCATTGCAATCACGGAGACATGGTGGGACCTGAGTCTGTTCATCCTGGGGAAAAGAGGGCTGAGGTGGGATCACATAAATGTTTATGAATATTCTGGGGGGGTCCTGGTGGATGAGAAATTGGATATGAGCCAGCATCATGCGCTTGCAGTCCAGAAGGCCAACTATATACAGGGCATTATACTAGGATAAGGGTGGATGGTTTAAGTGGTGTCCCCCAGGGGTCGGTACTGGGGCCCATCTTGTTTAATATCTTTATTGATGACCTAGACGAGGGGATTGAGTGTACCCTCAGTAAGTTTGCAGATGACACCAAGTTGGGAGGTGGTGTTGATCTGCCTGAGGGTAGGGAGGCCCTTCAGAGGGACTTAGATAAGCTGGATCGCTGGGCTGGGGTGAATGGAATGAGGTTCAACAAGGCCAAGTGCCGGGTCCTGCACTTTGGCCACAACAACCCCATGCAGTGCTATAGGCTTGGGGATGAGTGGCTGGATGATTGTGAAAAGGAAAGGGACCTGGGGGTGTTGGTTGATGCTCGGCTGAACATGAGCCGACAGTGTGCCCAGGTAGCCAAAAGGGCCAACGGCATCCTGGCCTGCATTAGAAATAGTGTGGCCAGCAGGAGCAGGGAGGTGATCACCCCCCTGTACTCAGCACTGGTGAGGCCGCACCTCGAGTATTGTGCTCAGTTTTGGGCCCCTCACTACAGGAAAGACATTGAGGCCCTGGAGCGTGTCCAGAGAAGGGCAACTAAACTGGTGAGGGGTCTGGAGCACAAGTCTTATGAGGAGCGGCTGAGGGAGCTGGGATTGTTTAGTCTGGAGAAGAAGAGACTCAGGGGAGAGCTCATTGCACTCTACAACTTTCTGAAGGGAGGTTGTGGTGAAGAGGGGTTTGGCCTGTTCTCCCAGGCAACGAACAGGACCTGGGGAAATGGCTGCAAGAAGAGGTTTAAGTTAGACTTAAGGAAGAACTTCTTCTCTCAGAGAGCGGTCAGGCACTGGAATGGCCTGCTAAGGGAGGTGGTGAAGTCGCCGTCCCTGGCAGTGTTCAAGAGGCGTCTGGACGAGGAGCTGCGAGATACAGTTTAGTAGCTTGTGGTAGCAGTGGCAGTGTGAAGATGGTTGGACTAGATGATCTTATAGGTCGTTTCCAACCTTGTGATTCTATGATTCTATGGTTTTCAACTAAGACAAAGGAGATTTAGGTTAGATATTAGGAGGAAGTTTTTCACACAGAGGGTAGTGACACACTGGAACAGGTTGCCCAGAGATGTTGTGGATGCCCCATCCCTGGAGGCATTCGAGGCCAGGCTGGATATGGCTCTGGGCAGTCTGGTCTGTTAGTTGGCAACACTGCCCAAAGCAGGGGACTTGAAGCTATATGATCTTTGAGGTCCTTTTCAACCCAGGCCATTCTATGATTCTATGATCTTGAGGGAGGTGGGAGGCATATGGATGAGACCAGGCTCTTCTTGATGGTGTTTAGTGATAGCACAAGGAGTATTGGTGTAGAACTTGCTGTTCTAACATGCAGAACAACTTCTTTATGGTAAGGGTGATGGAGCACTGGAACAGGTTGCCCAGAGAGGTTGTGGAGTCTTCTCTTATGGAGATATTCAAGACTCAGCTAGATGCCTACCTGTGCAACTTATTGTAGAGTACCTGCTTTACCAGGGGGTTGGACATAATGTTCTCTTGAGGTTCCTTCCAATCCCTGTGATTCTGTGTAATTCTGTGATGTGCTATGATCTGTGCTACAGACATACTGAAAATGGTCAGTAAAAATGTGAACAGCAAAGTGACAGATTTTTCCTTCATTGCTCAAGGAAGTCAAACCTAAAGCAACTTGTGATACTGAAGGCTACAAAGTAGGATGGGAAAATAAATTGTGGGTGATTGCAAAGTAGCCAACTAGTAATAAATATTCATCACTACATCTACATAGTCAGGGATTCTAAAATAGCTGTTACTTCGAAGGACAGTGATCTGAGAACAACTGCATTTTCCTTTGAAATTCTTACTTGCACTGAAAAATGCAAAAAGTATGTAAATGCTCCATCTCCACATCCAGCTCCCATACATTTTTCATAGAAACGTAGAATTATCTGAGTTGGAAGGGACCTCTAAAGGTCATCTAGTCCAACTCCCCTGCAATGAACAGGCACTCGATCAGGTTGATCAGAGGCCTGTTCAGCTACTTCCCAAACTGATATTGCTGTCCACCAAATCCTGCAGCGGTAAACATAGGATTACCTTATAGTTGATTTACTTGCTGATTCCCTCAGGAGGAGATTCAATGGATCTATCCATGGTTATCACAATCGGGAGCTCCCTTCTTTAACATCCATTACCATTTCAAGACCACTGTACAAGTCAGTGACCCATGGGCTCACAAAACAATTTTTTGACTTCCTCTATGTGAAAAACATCCTCCTAATATCTAACCTAAATCTCCTTTGTCTTGGTTGAAAACCATCCCCCCTTATCCTATCACTATCCATCCTTGTAAAAAGTCGTTCCCCCTCCTGTTTATATGCTCCCTTCAAGAACTGGAGGGCCACAGTGAGGTCTCCCCAGAGCCTTCTCTTCTCCAGCTAAACAGTCCCATTTTCCTCAACCTTTCCTCATAGGAGAGGTGTTCCAGCCTTCTGATCATCTTAGTGGCCCTCCTCTGGACCCGATACAAGAGCTCTGCATATTTCTTGTGCTGGGGACCCCAGGCCTGGATGCAGTACTGCAGGTGGGGCCTCGCAAGAGCTGAGTAGAGGAGGACTATTACCTCTCTTTCCTTGCTGGCCTCCCCCTTTTTAATGCAGCCCAGAACACAGCTGGCCTTCCGGGCTGCAATCGCACACTGCTGGCTCATATCCAGCTTCTCGTAACATAACATCTCCTGCCAGTGACAGACTGAGGGATCAACATATTGGCCATTCAGAATGCACGTGGAAACTCAAGCAGTTGGAAACAAACCTTCAAAACCATTGCAGAATATTCTGTTAGAAGCCCTCCACACAACCAGCTTCACCAGTTTGCAGTACTTGTCCCTGTGCTTTTTGATGTTGGTCTGTTACTCAAGGAGCACCATTTCCATAACAGCAGCCCATCTTGAGGGGGAAATCCTTCTTAATCGGTCAGAGCCATAACTAATCATCCTTGGCTTCCTAGATTTCCAAGAATAATGTGATCTTATTCTTCCTAGGCAGGAAATGCTCTAATAAGATTTTAGAGTCTGTTCCATAATTCTGAACAAACCAATTTATTCAGCTATGATAAGGAAGAGTGTCTGAACTTTTGCCACCTCCCATTTGGCTTTTACAGTCCTGTTATCAGAGAGATTTAATACAAAAGTACACTGCAGCCAGTTCAACGCTTTGCAAACCTACAGGAAATGCTGTAAGAGGTATTAATAATAATAGTGAAGATTACAATTCTCTATGTGATTAATAATATCTTTTGTATCAATATTTGTAATTCTGCCGTTTCTTGATTTTCAGTCAGGAAGCAAGGGCACTTTTTTTTTTACCATTTATCACAACTTTGGTGCTTAAGCTTTCTGCTGAAAATATGGAGACAAAATCTGTTCTCAACCATGTTTGTGTAGCTTGTATAGCTGTTCTCAGCCATGTTTTGTACTCTTCTGATTTCACTACGAACACTTTGATCTACACTACTGTTACCATGAGCAGAACTTGAGTTTGCCTCCCCCACTAGCACTTCTAGCAAGTGACCACTTGCCAGTTCTCTTTTAGGTCTTCAGGAAGGATATAATCTCCCCAATTCCACTTCATTGGAAACAGCTGCTCCCATTACCTGTATGCAAGATTTCAGAACGTTCAAACCACAGCTTCAGTGCTTGTGTCTAGGGATTTTACAGGAAATGCCTGTCCATCAGTTCTTCTGCCAGAACACATACTGTCTGAGCTGTTCTGAAGAGGCAACTGTTACAATTCCAAGAACAGGCAATAATAAGGACAGAATAAAGCATATCCTTTAGAAAACAAATTGAAGAAAGAAGCTTTAAAGGAATTCATACATATTTTCCTTCAAATAATTCCACTATAAATTTTTTGTGAATGCGAGTACATCTCTGCAAAACTTCACTGCTAATGACTTATCAATACACAACATCTTCAAAACTGTTAGAAGGAAGATTTTCATTTCATTAAAAGGAACTGAGTTGTACTATGATTCTATTATTGCTCTGTTTTCAGGAACTGCAAACTCATAAATGTACATTGAAGTTAATAAACAAAGTAATCATTGTGGCAATTTTCCAGGTTTCTTGTATGATGGCATGAATGAACTGTTCACCAATTGTCTAACCAACATTTTTCCAACTATTTCTGTGGATATTTAACAATTTATCAGCTGGCAGAGTATCTCACCTTGCTGACTATAAGTCTATTCTTTTTAGAGAAGTAGATACTTAGCATAGCCAACATTGAAATCTCAAGGAAAGCAAGCTCTTACAGTAGCACTGATTTTATCCTGGAAAACCCTGCAAAAACACAGATATACCATTACACAAGTATATGAATATAACAAGTATACCATGTTTATCTTTTGGTTTACTTCAAGTGTAACTGAGAAAGCTTTATTACAGAATCACAGAATCACAGAATTGTAGGGGCTAGAATGGACCTCTAGAGATCATTTAGTCCAACCCCCCTGCCAAAGCAGGCTCCCTAGACCAGGTTGCACAGGTAGGCGTCCAGGTGGGTCTTGAACATCTCCAGAGAAGGAGAATCCACAACCTCTCTTGGCAAGCTGTTCCAGTGCTCCATCATCCTTACTGTGAAGAAGTTCTTATGCACATTTGCGCGGAACTTCCTATGCTTCAGTTTGTGGCCATTTCCCCTTGTCCTATCACCACACATTGCTGAAAATAGTCTGGCCTCATCCCTTTGTCTCCTGCACCTTAGGTATTCATAGACATCGATCAGATCCCCTCTCAGTCTTCTTTTCTCAAGGCTGAACAGACTCTGCTCACTTAGCCTTTCCTCATAAGAGTGGTGCTCCAGGCCCTATTGTCTCTGGAACAACAATTCATTAGAGCAAAGATGGTTTAATGGAGAAGACCGTGAGTGAGGAACCTGCCTCAAACAATGGCTTCCTTTGTTCTGATCTCCGTTCTGGGAAGACTCATCACAAGGGGAAGTCACGCTCCTTGTGTCTTCTCTGCTGAAGCAAGTCTGCGCCAGTTCTGAAAAGCCATGCTGTCCGTCTCCTCTTCTGTAAAGCTTTGCACACGTTGGGATACGCTTTGTCCCACACTTTGTTGCTGCATGAGCCAGAAAAACAAGGCAAAAAAGGAAGTCTGACCTCCACTGCGTAACCAGCTGTGTGTAATACATGGAATGGGGTGACCACAGCAACAGCATTCCGTCCCGTAAGTACTTATCAAAAGGGTGCCTGGAAACGCCTTGGTACGAGGCAGGAACCTTTCTTGTCAGCAGAGGGCAGCACAGGCCACATCAGTGAATAGAACCAAGCATATTTACGGAAAAATCATACAAGTTTTCACTGTGATTGAGAACAAACCCCATCGTACATCTGTAAGTGTGCCAGAAATGCACATCTTTCCCAGAATCACTGTGAATTCTCTGCGTACAACACATGCGAAAGAGGAAAGCCCGCGGTCAGGCCAGCCCCGGATCCCGCCCGGCACCAGGCCGCGCTGCCCGCAGCCGAGCGCAGACATGGCGGAACGCAGCGCGGCCCGGGAGGCGGGGAGGGCTGCGCAGCGCTGAGGCCCAGCGCGGAGGTAACGGGGTCCGTAGTGCTGCGTATTCCACAGCGGCACAGCCCTCTGCTTCCCGGTGTTGCCCAGGGGTGAGGCTGAAGAGGCGGTGTTGCCCAGGGGTGAGGCTGAAGGAGGCGGTGGGGCCCGGGCCGGGGTGGGGGGTTTAATGTATGAACTCTGATCTATTCATGTGGCTGTGCATTGAAGATGGATTCCTATAAAATTCATAAGTCTTTGGGGGGGGGGGGGGGGGGGGGTAGAAGGCAGTTCTGCTGAGAGGCAGGAAGAGGTCTGATTTTTGCTTTCATTTCAAAGCCCTGGAATATGATTTATTGCAGAAATCTTTGAGATCTGTTCTCCCACTTTAGAAGGGTTTCAAGGCCAGCTATGAAATTTCTCCAATTTCCTCTTAGGCTTTGAGTTTAAAATGGCATTTGATCTTTGTGTGTGTGTGTGTGTGTATGTATATGAAATTTAGGTTGCCCAAGGCAAGAAATCTGGTTGTTTTTTTCAGGTCTGTGCTATGCATCTTCTCAGCTATAACACTGACCATGTTTTTTTGAGAAAATCTGTTACACTGTTAGGAACACTTGGCTGTTTCTGATCTTTGCCTTGGCTATAACCTGGGTTTTGTTCCAACTGCATAGAATTCTTTGAGGAAAAATCATCTGCATCTCAGGTAGGGATAAAGGAGAAGAAGATTGATGCTCTACTTTCCAAGACATGCTCTATACTCTCTTGGATGCATTTTTATTTTGTCTTGGTTTATCAGTGGAAGTTGGCTGCACTAAGGAAAGGTAGACTATGGTTTTGAATCTGTGGAGATGTATGGCTGAAGCAAGGCACTTATCCCAAATGATTTTGGAGAGAATGGGTTTTTTTTGCCAAGTGCTAGCTCCTTAGTTTTTAAACTGAGACAGTGGAGATTTAGGTTAGATATTAGGAGGAAGTTTTTCACATAGAGGATGGTGATGCATTGGAACTGGTTGCCCAAGGAGGTTGTGGATGCCCCATCCCTGGAGGCATTTAAGGCCAGGCTGGATGTGGCTCTGGGCAGCCTGGTCTGGTGGTTGGCAACCCTGCACATAGCAGGGGGGTTGAAACTAGATGATCATTGTGGTGCTTTTCAACCCAGGCCATTCTATGATTGTATGATGATTCTATGATTAGTTAGCAGAAAATCTCTCACACTGGTTTGTTTGTTTTTCTCCATGCAATGATTTTCAATTTTAAAAACTTCTGATTCAGCACAATGTTTTAGGATGACTGTATTTCAAACCTGAGGTAGCCTGCTTTTTTTTTTTTGCTTGTTTGTTTGTTTTCCCCTTAAGAGCAAACTGACTTATTAGATCTTTATTGATCACCATTGCTAATTCTTGTACACACAGTGGCTCATTACGCCATGCAGTCAAGTGTGAGAGACAGTAATAATCTGGCAAGAAAGTACCTCGGCAGTTCAGTATTACAGAGCCTAATTAAAAATGCAAGCCAATTTCTACCTTCACTTGGAATTCAGATGGATGTTCTCATACTTTGCTGAAGTTAAGCAGAATGGAAATGCCTTGTGTAGTTGTAGGAGAGATAGGGATGCTTATTTTATACTGCACTGAATTATGATATCATTTATGCTTTTGTTCTTGCAGCTCTACAAGAACAATCATTATGCATTTCATAAATTCAGAAAAAGAATGTTATTGCATATGCACCTTTTTCTTGAATTTCTTCTCGGAACAAGGAAGACAGCAGAACACTGCTGACTGAGTATATATTCAGTTAGTTTTACCAATGTTTGTTCAGCAACATATGCCAAATAGCATTAAATCTAGTAGGAAAGCAGTAAAATTCTGATGTTTTTAAATATCAGATGAAAAAACTGTGTGTGGCACAAAGACTGGATGAGGGATTAAAGCCTTCCCTCCAGTCTGTGACCAGGCACCTTTGGGGACACAGGGTGGTTTTTTGTTCTTTTTGTTTGGTTTTGGGGGGTTTATTTTGCCAAATTTTTTGCAAATAGGTACCCTAAAAATGTAAAATTTCCTAAAGGCCGTAGGGAAATTTTCTCCCTGGGCTGGATTTTCTCATTATGCACTATTTCACAACTCTGCATGGGTTTGCTGTACTACAGCTCCCTCAAGTGGTAAAATATTTTCCCATTTAAAACTGCAGCTAACTTGACATGAAACACTTCAGAACCCTTCAGAAGGTGGTGGAGTCACCGTCCCTGGAAGTGTTCAAGAAACGTTTAGATGTTGCTCTGAGGGACATGGTTTAGTGGAGAAATATTGGTGGTAGGTGGACTAGATGATCTTGGAAGTCTTTTTCAGCTTTGATGATTCTATGATTCTGTCATAGAATTCTGGCATGGAAAACATACAGTAGTCTGAGAGAATTTTCTCACGTCTTGGTTCTAGAAATGTTCCTTGACGTACTGACTTAATATGAAATGCTATGCAGGATTCCATGTGTTAAGCACTCTGCCTCAACCTTTGAAGGAAGCTAGAAGTTATAAAATGTACTGGCTTTGTGCTTGTTCTCAACATCAGTCTTGATGATTAAAATCCAGTTGCCACTTGATTTACAGAGCAGCAGCGCATAAACAATGTTTTTTGTTTCTCATCATACTGCCTTTTAATATGGAAGCTGAGATGAAATTTATGATTGTCTAGGTGGTAGAGTACTTTATGGGTATGTATCACTTTTCAGCTTGAAGTATTTTAAGGTCCTTTGAAAACCAGGTACACACAGCAAACGAGTGCCATTCCAAAAATGCTTTCCCCTCAGAAACCTCTTTCTCATTTGTCATTGATGAAGGCATATTTATTACTTTTACTTGGTTGTTTCCCTGTTAGTTGTTTATTGTGTTTCTACTTGCAATGAATATCCCACTCCACTGAAAAAGTTAGTTACAGATTTCAATTCTGTTCTTGTCATGTGTTTTGATGTGTTTTTTCTTTTACGTAGCTTTGCTGAGTAAGAAGGTCACTCAGTTCTCCTTGCTGTTTGTCATACAAGCTGAGGAAAGTGCTTCCTTGGAAGTGATTGTTTGGACATAAATGTGAGTAGTTTAATAGCCAACTGAATTTCCAAAATTAGTTTGAAACTTTCAAATTTTCATGCCCACATTCTGTTATCCATTTTTGTTTAATTGCTACCATAACCTTTACTTGAATTTGCTGTTGGATAAACTTGAAAAAGTAAATGCACAACAGCGGAGATCTTAGAATTTCTAGGAACTTAATCACTGCATTAAGTGTGGGAAAAGTCCTACGGTAGAATGTATATATTATATTTAATCCAGTCCAAGACAGACTACTAGAAGTTTAAAAAGAAAACAAAAACACCTTTGTCACAGAGGATAAGTGTATGCATGGATTATCACCAAAGCACTGTGTGGGGGAATTTCTTTGTATGTCCATAGTCGTGAATATGCTGAGTGGGAGATAGGAAAGTTCTGCAGTCTATATGGCAGGCTCCTATGCATGTGGTTTTTCCTCACTGTACATACATGCCAAAATTGAAAATAAATAAACCAAAATAAAATCTATGTAGTTTATGCTGCATACAAAATGTTGAAAATACACAAGGCTGTCTTGCATTTGGGTAAGTAAATTTTGTAGTATGTGTAACATAATACATAATGTGTATAGATAGTTGTAAGTACTGAAGAAAATTACATTTGAAGTGGCATGCATTAGAAGAAGCAGAGCTGAATCTAAGGCATGGGATAGTCATAATGTTAGTGCACTTAACAGTGTCCTTGCCTCTGCCCTAGATTGCATGAAAAGTAATATATACCAGTAGATCATCATCTTCTAATGTCAGCTGCTGCATGTTTGAGAGATGGGAAGCTGTCCTGCTGTAACCATGGTCACCCTGCTTAAGAAAACAACTCTTTCCACTCTTACAGACTCTGTGGTTGGATACCGGAACAAATGAGGAAGGATTCAACTCTGTGTGCTTTTCATTATGGCAGTTTAACAAATATACTTGAAAAAGTGTATCTCTGTTTTCCCTCTGTTTCTGAAACTACTTTAGTAAAATAATTTGTATTATAGACAATATTGAGCTCTCACAAGACTTCAAAATGTCAGGCAAGAATGAGCTGTTTAAAGACAAGTGAAGTGAAAGCAGACAGCATTTGCTATGGAGGTCAGGCTGGTCTGTAGTCTGTACTTTTAGAAGCATAATGAAAGTCGGTGCTCACTTTCTTGTCTTTCTCCTTTTCTTTTGAGCTCCAAGGCCTTACCTAATGTTTAAACTTATTTCTGTCATGCACAGTGCAACTGAAAGCTGCAAAATGTGCCAATTATCCAGCTGTCTCTCTTCTCCCTCTTCTTCCCCCCCTCTTGGCAGATTTCATCATGGAAGTAGTGATGGTGCAAGAAATGTACTTGTGAGTTCCTTCAAATGTGACTGTGTGTAACTGGCCTTCTATCAGTCTCTAAGTGTAAGTGACCTTTTATAGGGTCAGAATGTATGCAACTTTAGCCGACACATTTTTGTACAGATACAGAAGACTAAATCGT
Organism: Chrysolophus pictus; assembly: GCA_037305975.1. Classification (NCBI taxonomy): domain Eukaryota; kingdom Metazoa; phylum Chordata; class Aves; order Galliformes; family Phasianidae; genus Chrysolophus; species Chrysolophus pictus. The sequence continues at coordinate 73,498,114 of CM074576.1, forward strand.
ATGAAAAGAGGACACATGTTCATAGCACACCATTCAATGTGTCTACACATTTAATTCTGTTCAGCACCAGGAGAATAATGTTAGTAATGTTTGTGCATAGCAGTGCACTAGGCATCTTTTTGAAAGGGCTTTTCAATAATCAGAAGGAAATCTCATACAAGCCCTAAAACCCTGCTTTCTGAAATTTCTTTTTTCATTTAACACCAGTCAGAATATATGGGAGCGTGCTTTAATAAAGCTGTTGCTGTAAGACAATGCATGTATCAGTATTAGGATATAAGTGATGTGTCTAACTTTTAAGAATTTGCAAAGGTAGCAATTAGGAGTTTGCAGATGTCATGTTCTCAAATCAGTTTGTAGGTGTCACTGTTTTTGAATGGTCTTGATGATCAAACTGTAACACAATAACAGAGCTAGAAAGGGAAAGAGCAATGATATGGACATGTTAAAAGTTTACCAGTCTGATGTGCCTCTCTGTTAGCAGCTGTGAAGAGATGATTTTGGAAGAGAGAGAATGCATGGTCTCTTGCATAACAAGTGAAAGGTTTCGGTATTGCAGGTGATCATGGGTCATGTAGGAGCCAGAGTGTGATTTGGGGCTTGTGATACGCTGAGTTACATTAGTATCACTTGCTTAATCGTACTGCAGAGTAGTTCTTAACCTTAGCTTTACAGCTTCTAATAAAATGTGTTCAGCTACTTCCTGTTTGTTAATTGTACAAATTACTCATATTAAGTTGCAGTGATACTTAAAAGTTCTTCAGAACGCCTGAAAATTCTGATATCTTCAATAAGTTCTTGAAAAAATCATTTAGGTATTTTTTGTTAGATTCCATTCCCACATTTACTTGGTAGTTTTATTGTTTTGAAGTAAGAAAAGCTTGAGGAAAAAGTCTGAAATGAAGAATCAGTCCTCATATATCTCATCTGTCTGTACTAGAAGTTAACCTTAATTGGAACTTGCATGTTTTATTAAAATCAAGACAACAGATAGAACAGATAATCAAACATCTCAGTACTTAGAACAGCTTATGAAAAAGATCTTGCCAAATTAGGGTGTAGTTACTGTGATGTCTGTTTTAAAAAAAAAAAAAGAGAGAGAGAGAGAGTGTTTTTTTCTGATATTCTGTATCACTGCAACTTCCACGTTTATACTTGGAAATAGTGAAAAGTGGGAAAAGATGTTGAAATACAGATTCACAGAATTTGAGACTTAGAGTCTTTTCTTTTTTCTGAGAAAGATTATTTTGCACATTTTGGAAAGATGGCAGCAGAATCTTGCTTGGTTTGAGGTAAATTTTCATGTTGCAATTTGTAACTTTCAGATTAAATAAGTCTTAGTGTTTACTTCTACAAGTCTGACCTTGGATACTATCAGGAAGGTAGTACAGAATGTATTCAGCAGAGTGAGGACATTGTGTTATTCAAATAGCTACTGCAACAGAAGGTCGAGCTTTTTAATACGTTCATAATTTGTGCAGTGGAAAAACAAACATTCTCCAAAACCAGCATTTTCAGTAAATTGAATCTGTTGACATTAATCCTGTAAAAACTCTGATATTTTATTGCATTATGTATGAGGAGGGGATGATGCGTTGCCTATAAAGCTTCCCTTTATATGTTTTGGAAAAAGTATGAACTGATAGCAGATTTTATACATTAGTGAGTGTTTATCTGTTGCTTTCAGTGAAAAACACTGAATTTCAGAACTCCTTGGTAGTCCAGTGGTATGAGTGCTAATGCATTAAGCACCACAAAGTCTCAGCTGACAGGATGGCTTTGTAGTTACTTATCTCCTGTAGTAGCTGGGACTTCCCCTGTGTACTTCTATTTTGCTGTATGTGCATAGAAAAACAATTTTGATGCGACATTTTTATTGTGCTGGAAGTGTCTTTCTTGGTGCCATTTTTGGTAAATTACTGTTTTTTCCTTAAAAATTAGATTCACTCCCTAATTTTGAATAGTTAACTCTGCCTCAGCAGAAGTTCCCGAGCCCTTCTTTCTGCCAGCTTTTTCCTTGCTTCAGTTAGACTAGTATGCACACTTACACTTTCTCAGAATCTGGCTTCCTTGGTTCTACGTTTGTTCTGCTAATTCCACTATAAACCATTTCAAGAAAAGGTTGGGAAAACCAGTGATATATGCAAATAAGATAGTGTAAAAGAACATACAAGATAAAAACAGCCTTGTGATAATATAAAGAAAATGATGTAATAAGTGTCATAATTGCAGAAAGTGTTTTGTGTTTTTTTCTTATTTCAGATTTTAAAATGTCTGGCCAGAAAAATATTATATACAGAATCCATTGCATTGAAAAGCTACTCTCTGAGAACAATTTCCAAGATATTGAGGATCATCTTAGAGAGCTTGAAGGTGTCAGTATGACTGTAGAATATCTTCAGGGGACTGAAGTTGTCAAGGCTGTATACAGAGTACTCAAGAGCTGCTCTTCAGCAGACCTGAAAAAGAAAGCAAAGCAGCTATTATCAAGATGGAAAGCACTTTACAAGAATAACCGTCTTCAGTCAGTGCAAGTCAAGAAGTCAGTTTCTGTATGTGTGAGTGAGGAAACTGAACATCTTGAGATTCCTGGAGAACAATTGCTGTCTGAAGGACCTTGTCAGCAGGTAGAATTAGATGCTGTCCCTTCTAAAATTTTGGTCCCACCACAAACCGTTAAAAAAGTGGTAAGTAACAACGCAGAAGGCAGCATAGATCAGCTTTCCCCCTTTGAGGAAGGATGCATCGATAATGAAGGTTCTAAACCTCTTGTTAATGAAGCAGGCTTGCAACAGGATCACATGAGAGCTCTGAGGTGTAAATGCACAGATCTTCTTTATAAAGCTTTGGCTGGTTCTGCCAAAGACAAAAAAGAAACTGATAAATGGCTAGAGCTGTCTAAAGAAATTGAAGAACATATTTTTGCTCTTCATTCTAAAAATGACAAAAGGTATAAAAACTGCATCAGAAGTAAAATCTCTAACCTGAAGAACCCTAAAAGTTGCAACTTAAAACATAACCTTTTTTCAGGGACTTTGAGTCCAAAGGCTTTTGCCGAGATGACAGTGATGGAAATGGCCAGTGATGAACTGAAACAGCTCAGGGCCCTGTACACAGAGTCCTCTATTCAAGAACATCAGCTTCCACAAGTTATTAATGGCACACAGACAAGCAAAATAAAGTGTAGGCGCTGTGAAAAATTTGATTGCACTGTCACTATGATTGCCAGAGGAACTCTTTTTCTTCCAGGCTGGGTGCGAAACACAAATCCAGATGAACAAATGTTGACCTTTGTTATTTGTAATGAATGTGGAGAACAATGGTATCACAGCAGATGGATTTGTTTGTAATGCTCACTCACTTTAAGAAGTCACTCAAAAACACAGATAAGAGAAGATGTCTCTTGAAACTGTAGAGTGTAAAATCTGATATTGATACTACTGACACAAGTAAAAATTGCAAAAGCACTTTTAAAAATTGCTAAGTTATTTCTGAAGACCTACTGAAATTTGTTTGGTTGTGTTTTTTTGTTTGTTTGTTTTTTAAGTGGTATGGCTATGTGTTAAAAAAAAAAAAGAAGTCCTGTTTAGCAAACAATTTTCTTGTATGACAAGAACACCCATCTAGTTGATGAAGGGAAGCCATCTGATGACATCTTTTTCATTTTCATTGAAACTTTCAATACTGTTTCTCACAGAACGCTTCTGAACAAAATGCCCAGCATACACTTAAACAAAAACATAAAGTGATGTGTGAGTAGTTGGCTGATGGGATGGTCCCAAAGGGTTGTAGTAAATAGAGTTACATCAGGATGGTAGCTGCTCACTAGTGGAGTTCCCCAGGGCTCCATTTTAAGTCCAGTTCTCTTTAATGTTTTCATAAAGTACTTGTATGTAGGACTAGGAGGTGTTTTGAGCAAGTCTGCTGATGATACTAAATTGTGAGGAGCTACTGACTCTGTTGAGGGTGAAGAGGACTTGCAGAGAAATCTTGACAAATTAGAGGGCTGGGCAGTCACCAACAAGAGCAAGTGCCGGATTCTGCACCTGGGAAAGTGCTGCCCTAGATATACATACAGACTGCTGAACTAGAGGCTGGAAAGCAGCCCCATGGAAAGGGGAGGTTGAGGTTTATGGCAAGTTGAATGTGAGCTAAAAGTGTGTCCTGGCAGCCCAAAGGGCCAACCATACCCTGGGGTACACCAGGACTGGTACTGCTGTGCAAGGGGAGGGGTTGTTCCGCACTGCTCTGCACTATGCGGCCTCACCACCTGCACTGGGTGTGGGTTTGGGTGCTACAATGTAAGAAGGACGTGAAACTATTAGAAAGCGTCCAAAGGAGGGCTGGTGAAGCTGGTCTAGATGGAGGGTAAGTTGTATGAGAAACGACTGAGGCCCCTGTGTTTGCTCAGCGCGGAGCAGAGGAGCTGAGGGGAGGCCTGATGGCGGCTGCAGCTCCTCACAGGGAGCGGAGGGGCAGCGCTGAGCTCTGCTCTGTGTGACAGCGACAGGGCCCGAGGGAACGGCATGGAGCTGGGTCAGGGGAGGGCAGCTGGGGGTTAGGGACAGGTCCACAGGGCATGGAACAGGCTGCCCAGGGCTGTTAATACTTATGAATACTTGAACCCTCAGGATTGCAAACTCACTACTGTTAAGTAGTTATCTGTGGTAATTCAATGCAAGCAGGCATTCTTCCATTTCCTTCCCTCCCAGTCACAATCAAACCTGATAATAGTTTTTAACTGTATTTGTTACAAAGCTAGACATTAAAAGATTAAATATATGTGTAAATTTTGTGAAACTCAGTAATCATTAATAGAATTTCTATTCCTGTTAGAAAAGCTGGAGTCCTTTGCTTTACCAAGGAGTTACCTGTTCTGTTTAAACTGCTATAACACAGATAGCTGCTAGGTTCTTGATACTGCCTTAAAGCCAGGCACAAAATAATTCTGCTTCTGAACTAGATTGCAATCTGGGGCAAGGCAGAGGCCTGGAAGTACTGGTGGAAAAGAAAAGAAAACACTGGGAGGCAGGGAGAATGAGGAGAGCCCGCTGTAATTATGCTATATAAATATATAGGAAATGAGGCCTTGCTTATTCCAGCGTTGGTGGAAAAATCTTGTCTAGTTTCAGTTTCACAGCTAGTTCATTTTGATAAACGTGTGAAAATCTAGCATTTAGCTAGATGAAGGGAGAAACTGAATATGAAATCACAAGTTATTTTATTACTTTCTTGATCATCACACCATCAGTTATTTTCACCTAACGCAGTTCACTACCACTTCATTTTTTTCATCTGTGATTGTATCCACTCCTCATGACTGAAAAGATTTAGTACAAAATTTAGTACAAAACTGTGGTGTCATGTGCTGCTACGTATCAGTGCTCTGCAGACGTGCAAGTGCCAAATGTGAGTGGCAATCATACATACAGTCATTCAGGCAAGTCATGCAGACTTTGCTCTTATTTGAAAAGGTGCGGTCTCAGTTTCACTATGCAAAGTACTGTTCCAGGCTGCAGTCTGTCAATAGGTTATGTTGTCTCTACCTGGACTGTGTAACTGCACAGGCTTAAAATGTTTGCCTGGATAAGATTATGTGCTTTGGCTCGAATTGGATCTGAAGAGTCAACCTGCAACCAGACATTGTGTGCACCAGCATGAGGGCAGAGATTACTGGAGTGCAGGGAATGTCAGAATCCCAAAGCAAGAATAAAAAGGAAGCTCTGAAAAGTGAAATTCGTTTATGTTGTTGAGATCTTCTAGGTTTGTTCCTGATGGGAATAAAATCTCTCAACTTCTTGAATCAGGGATTATTGCTTTTCATCTGATTGTTAGGTATATCCATGATGCTTCTCCAGAAAAGGACAGGGCATTAGGGGGAATCCAAACAGACAAATGTATGCAGAATAAAGCTGAAGCATGTGCTTTTTTTGTTGTTGTTGTTCTTATTGTGTTTTTTTTTTTAAATCTTTATTTTTATTTTTATTTTTTTTTCCCTGAAATACTGTTAAGTACAGCTACTTCCTTTATCTTATGAGTAGTAGCAATGAGGTATTAAATACAGATTGCCCTCAAAGTGTAAGTAACATGTACCTGCAAGACTTCTGTCTCTCAAGAAGTCTAGAGTGAAGTTAACAATGAAATTCACACATTTTTCTGAGAGGTATTCTCCTAATTGGAGTTGATGAATGGGAGTTAATAGCTGCGTTCATGACAGCATTCCTCAATCCTGGAGATCCCCTGCAGTTAACTTTGTCCTGCTGAGGGCCTTCGGTTTTTCCCTCAACCATTTTCCTCTGGCACATTGCTCTACTGCCGTTTGTTGCTTAGAACTCTTCCTTCCTTTCCAAAACAAAAAGGAAACAGTGTGCTTTTGTTGTTTATTTCATTTCAGTCTGTGATGGTACATACAAAAGAAAAGGTTGGGGTTTTTTGTTTGGTTGTTTTTTTTTTTTTTTTTTTTTTTTTTTTTCCTAGCTAAAAAGGTTAGCTACTCATTGGTAACTGTTGATAAGAACAAATATGTTAAATTATGATCCTTCGGGGAGATAAGGAGTGCTTTGATACTCGCCGAGGGGGGGGGGGGGGGGGGGGGACACGACTGGCTTGCCACAGTGTGGTATTAGCAGAGCAATAAAGGCAGCTGACTTCATATCCCCTTATTTTTGCTGCTGTGATTCAGACAGGAGGTGACAGAGTCGTGTTTTATTGAGGCAAGGTCATCACTTGCTAGGATGGGACAAAGTCTCCTTGCCAGTTATGGATGGTAAAAAGCATCATTCACGGGCTGTGCTGCAAGAGGGCTTTGCTGATGCAGAACATTCCCTTGAATGAAAACCCCCACTGTCCTCTGCTTGCCATTCTGCTGTTGATAGAATGTGGCATAAAACCAACCCTCATTCTGCTCACGGGGCCAGCAGTGCAGGGTGCATAGATAGAGACCTCAGGAAGAAGGCCCCCAGCATCCTGCCAAAGCAGGCCCAGCCAGTTGCATCAGCCAGCCCATGGGGACAGGCCATGCCAAAGCAGAGCCAGGGCCGTGGGTCTGATGTAGAGGCCAGGCCTGTGGAGCCATTATGGAGTGATGTTTCCATCCAGGTCTGAAATCAGAGCAATTTCAGTGTGAATTGGCCACACAACATTTCAGATGGTCATTTCCTTCAGCCTGCTGCTGAGGTGTGACAGGTCTATCTTCTTTGAATGGCCTGAACACCAACAGTGCTCCTGGGGTTCCTGAGATTTACTACATTCCTTCATGTTCCTATGTAAAAAGAATAAAGGTACACCTCACCATGAAAGTATAAGAATTTTGTTTCTAACTCAAATTTTAAAACTTCTTCAAACAGATCCAAATGCCTGAGAACCAGCATTCTCTCGAGAAAAAATATAGATGGTAGCTGCATCCCCGGAAGATAAAAACTATTTCCTCCACTTCCAAAAGCTCAGGGTTTCTTTTTTTTTTTCTTTTTTTTTCTTTTTTTCTTTTTTCCTTTTGAAATCACAAGATAATGATCAAGACTTATATCTTAGAATAGTCATTTACAGATGCTATTTTCTGCCCACCCAGTGCTTCCTTGCGGTTTACTCCAGCCCGGATGAAAGCAGATCCTAGGAAACAAGAACTTAAACATTTTCAAAGTCCGGCTTTGTTACATAAGAATGCCTGTAGTGTCATCACATTTGCCTTTAGCCTGGGAGCTGCTGTCAGTGGGAGGCATTTCCCTCCGATAACACGGAGATCTTGTTTTCCAGTCCTTTGTACATCTGATCCAAACAGCAGATGACTGTGCAAGCGGCAGATCCAGTCTGATTGCCTCATCCTTGTGATCGAAAGCATGTGACGGCTGCCGGAGCAAAGTGATGTTTCAAAGGCTCATCCCTTAAGCCTATAATCACCCATTCCTCTTGATGGTGCGGGGACCTCTTTAAATGCACTTAAATACATTTCTGCTCATTTTCGCGATTTGCCCCGTCCTCGTAACACGTTTCAAGAGCGTTAAAAATACTCTATCACCGGTTTCTTCACATTTCTTTCCCGCAGTCGTGTTCGCAAACAGCCACTCGGGCTTCATCCAGAGCCGACCCAGGAACAGGTGCCTCCCTGCGCACCGCACCGCCCCGCGGCAGCGCCCACCCCCTCTAACGGGGCTCAGCCCGGCGGATGGCGCCACCGCCCTGCCCCGCCCACGTGAGCGGCGACACCCCAAGGGCGGGGTCGCACCCACCCGCCCCTCCCCTCTCCTCTCCTGCCGGGGGCAGAGCCAAGTGAGGCTCACGTGACCTGCCCGCCCCCCGCCTGCTCCGCCATGTTGTTTCTCCCTTCCCTCAGCGCCCGGCGGCGGCGCAGCTGGGCCTCGGCGCTGGCGGCGGCTCCTATTCGCGGGCAGGTTAGCGGCCGTCTGGCGGGCGCAGGGGGACTCCGTATATCTGGGGAGGGGGGAGGCACGATGCGGGTTGGTATCCGCGTACGCGGGTCCGCCGTGCGGAGAGGATCCGCGGTTCTGCCCCGGCAGTCTTGGGGTGTAGGGGGTCTCGCCGTTCCCCTTCCATCCGTCCGGCTTCGGCCGTGCGCTGGTGAGCCCCGGGCGGCAGGCTGTGCCCCGCGGCGCTGGGTGAGGGCCCGGCTCGGTGCGGGCCGGGTGGCGTGAGCGGGATCCCGTGACTGCGAGCGCCTCGCTTGGGAAGCGGCCCAGCGGGGCTGTGCGTCCCGCACCGACACGGCCGCTGTTATCGTTGGTCTCCCGTTTGTCAGCGTGGGGCGGTTGCGTGTGATGGGCTTCTAGGGGGTTTTTCTCGTGTGCCTGCTTTGTTTTGGTAGCAGCTTATGAAGTAGTTAGCTGTAATGGCAGACTGGGGGAAGAGTTGTTCAGCATGGATGCAAAATCCGTTTCTGTCACTTGTTGTTTCTAAAGAAACCTAGTACGGTTACCCTAAAGGTCATCTAGGGGTGTTAGAGCTCAGTGGTCTTTAAGGTCCCTTCCAGCCTGACTCATTCTTTTGGTTCTATGGGACTAAAAGTTTATTTATTTCTTTTAAGTTATTGTTCTCCTTGGTGCCCCCAACACAAGCTGTCTGGGTTGGTGTGGTGCAGCCCACTTATTCCCTTAGGGATGGGCTTTGTTCACACCTTGGGAAGAGCATGAACTCACAGTGTAGCCTGTGCTGACAGGGGCTATTGCTAAAGATCTCTGAAGGAAAAGGGAGACTCATGTACTGGAGAGAGGAGCACAGATGAGCAGCAGTAGTTAGCTGCTTGGTAAGTTACTGACAGAGTGGGAGCAGTATCACAGAATCGTAGGGGTTGGAAGGGTCCTCCAGAGATTATAGAGTCCAACCCCCCTGCCAAAGCAGATTCCCTACACCAGGTTGCACAAGTAGGTGTCCAGGTGGGTCTTGAACATATCCAGAGAACGAGACTCCACAACCTCCCTGGGCAGCCTGTTCCAGTAGTAGGAGCTCCAGTAGGGAGCAGTAACAGAATTAGGTTGCAAGGAGAGAATCAGTTAATGCCATCTCGTGAATTCCTGGAGATCCTGGACCAACTTACTCCTAAGGTTGGCTGAAAGTCAGTAATATTATTATGACATGGTATTTAAAGTAGGAGATGCTTACTTGTGAGCTTCTGAGAAAACTTTTTTTTTTTAATTTTTCTGAATTTAATCAGAGTTGCTGAGTTTCCTCATTCTGCCTGGAAGTGAGGAATGAGGTGGAAGGTGAAGGATGAGTATATATGGGGCATTTCTCCTGACAAGTTTTTCTGATCCACTTTGCAGTTAGATGTAAGTTATAGTAACTAAAGCAATTCTGGCAGTAGGCCTGGGATGATTGCATGATCCAAGGGTTATGCATGCTGAAGGATTCCTGTTCTTGGCTGCTGCCTCTTCCATTGTCTTGTGTCATTCCAGGCAACTGCTGAACTGCACAGGAGTTACAAGTAACCTTACAAAGAAACCAACAAAACACGGAAGACAACTTTTGGGGCATGCAAATGAGTAGCAACAGCTTAATATCAATCAATTTTTGCATTGTGTTCATATTATTAGGAATAATCTTCAGTGTTATTCTGATATATTATTAGGAATAATCTTCAGTGTTATTCTGATGTTAGATAAAATGTGTCCAGGTTGCTGATGACTAAAGACAGTTTTCGGATAACTTGTAATCAAGTTATCTATCCGACAGAAAACTTAAGCTGCCATCACATTGCAGTAATGCGGTTGTAGATGAAGGAAGGGTGATTGGGATCTCAGTGGGTCAGGCCATGTGACTGGAGGGCTGCCTGCTTTGCAGAGAGTTGGGTCGCTGTCTACAGCCCCAGTGTAAAGGGTATTTCTGAGCCACAGCTTTTACATGGGTGTTTTTGGAGGGAAAGGTCAGTTTGAAGACTGCTGTGGTCAAAACTGCAGTGCATTAAGAAGTGCACAACTTGGAGGATCTTGACTTAATCTCTGTTCCTCTCTGAATTTTAAAGCAAAATATTTCAAGGTAAGGCAGGCTTGTGGCCCTTTACCCACTGGAAAACTGTTCTTATGCTGCTTTATTACTTAGAGTGTGAATAAAGCAGTACCCTTTAAGAACCTGGACAAGGATTCTTTAGCTAAATGAGGGAAAAGGGAGTAAACTTGTTGCTCGCTTTCTTTTCAGCTTTCTGGAAACTTTCAGATCTGCAGTAGGTGATAAAACTGCTGTAGTGTTTGAGGGTTAAGACAAAGAGCAAGTGTTAACCCAGTTTTCAACGCTTTATTCTTGAACCTGCTCATGACCTTGCAGCTCTGCAAGTTTTTGTGATTTTTTTTTTATTTTCCAGATGTTTTGCAGAGAAGCAATTCATCAGTATTTAAGGAGCCAATGTTACTAAAGCAGGAGACAGGTTTTCTTTTCGTGTTAATGTGATAAATATTGCCAAACACTTTAAGAAAAAAATGGTGGATGGAGGAGTAAGTGTATATTGTTATTGCAAGGCAGGTATTGTTGTCTAACAACATATTGAAATGTTCTCTTTTTAAACCAGTAATCCTCGCTGGTTTAATAAAAGAAGATGGCTTAGCAAAGGTGATTCTGAATGGTTTTCAGAGCTGAAATGGGTACGTTGTGTATGTGTAAAGCTGAGGTTAAGAGATTATGAAACACTGTCAGTATGACTGTTACATCAGTTAGAAAGGTGCTAATTTTGCCTGTCAGTAACTGAGACAGCATTTTGTCTTAGATGTTTATCAAAGATGACTTTTCTCTCGGAAGACTTGGCTGAAAATCTATGAAGCTCTAAATAAGCACAATCAGGTGGAAGAAATTTGAGTGCTGTTGGCCAAAATTTGACTTCAGCATTTAAATTCTTTCAGTTTTTGTCACTATTTGGTATATACAAATCCTTCTCAATCAATTAACCTAGTATAGTCTTTTTATTATAAAAATAAGCTTCAGTGTAGCTGTTAAGATTTTCTAGACCCAAACCAGTGACTTTTCTTTGAGTGTTGCCTCCACACCAAAGTGCTCGAAGAGGTAATTATACTCAAAAATAAAAGGCAGTTAAGAAGTTGTTACCATGGAATTAATTAAATCAAGATAAAACACCATTGTCTTCTCTAATACACACAAACTCTGAAGGGCTAGAAATTGAGGATTTTTTTTGTAATGCAAACAGCTTTCATTTTATGAAATAGCCTCTAATGGTCTATCTTGCCAGCAAGTGTTTGGACTGCCAGTGAAAATCTTTCAAATGTGTAATTCAGTTTAACAGGGGGATTCTAGAAGGGGGAATAACTAAACTACTTCTAAAAGAAGTGACATTTAGTAGAAATGGTTCCCTGCTTTAACAGTAATGAAGTCAGTGGTCTAAGAGCTTATGACCTTATGAATTGGAGGAGGAAATTTAGAAATGGTTACCAGAACGCATTACAGTAGGGCTGCTTTTAATTTGTTTGTTTTGGACTTCTTGTTTGGCACCAAATATTGAAATAAATAGGAAAATAGGAGACAGATCTGCTCGTAGACTGCTCTGTGTACCAGGCTGAGACTGCTTTTACATTACAATAATTGTGCAGCACAGTAAGTTGAAGTTACTGGAACAAATACCTATTTGTAATTCTGTGGTGTCTTGCAGTTCCTGCCGTTGGTTAAAATAATCAGATGCACATTGGAAACTATGTTTTTTATTTTATTTTCAGGTGCTGAATGATGATTTAAACTGAACAGCTAAGGTAAGAAATCTTCAGGAATATCGTATCAGATACTGACTCTTCCAAAAACATTGTCAAAAATGTATTGCTCATGTAAGTTCAAAGTACGTAATAGGAGAAATAACATCAATTCTCCACACCTCTGGAGGATTGTTGTTTTTTGCTGGAGTGTTAGGGCCTCGTTACTTGGAAAAAAAAAAAAGAAAAAAACAAACAACAAAAGCAGCAGGACAATTTAAAGCTATTTAAGAAATCTTACTTCGTTTAAGATGTTCAAGTGGCAGAAGTGCAGCAGCCTGCTGTTTTGAAAACTGGCATCCAGCTTCTGCAGATGCTTTAAATTGTGTAGTCAGTCAGTGGGGTTACATAGTAGTCCCTTACAGTGTGTAAAGTCTTTGAAACAAAATTGCTTTTCAACGTCTTTAACTGTGTTTCTTTGGAGGTTCAAGTGCTCTTGTAATCCCAAATGAATGAGAAGGTATCTTTTTGTTGCTGTTGTTCAAACTAGAAAGTTTGCAGAAACATTAACTGTTAATGCGTTGGCTTCTGTTTCTGGAAAATAAATGTTTGAGAAGTGAAATTGAAGGCAACATCATGTGGAGGTGCTTTCTTGTTGGTTCTGGGGAAGCTATTTCTGTTGCCTCAGTGCAGAAGTAGCAGTATATTAATTGTGAAGTGTCCCCTTCACTGAAGTGGAAAAATGGGGAAACGTTCAGTACCCTCTGTTCTCATGAATGCATTATTTATTAAGAACTTGTTACTGTATAATAGAGTAGTTCAAATAACTTGTTAGGTAATAGTAGGAATTAGGGAGATTAGGGAACACCTGTGGCATTTTAAAGCTTTCAGCATGAGCCTGGAACTTAACTACTGGTAGTTGAGTGACTCCAAGAAGGCTTGTTTGTAACATGTTGTATGTTCATACCTCGAGCTGTAGTGATTCTCCCATAGCTCTGTGAAAGGTAACTGAACCATTCTTTTATAGTTCTTAAGCAGTCTTAATATTGTTGTGATACAAACCTGTAAAATGCAAAGGATTTATAAATATTGTTTTTCATTATGCAGTGTAAGAATAAATTCACTTCCTCTGAACAGATTTTTAATAGAAGCAGTTACTCCTCCTTATATTTGAAAGTTCCTTGCATTGAGGCTTCAGCTGCTCTCAAAACTCTGAAGTATTTCTTATGCTCTACTGTAGATTGTTGTACATTCAAAGATGGAGAGCTAAAGATGAATAAATTCCTGACATTTCTTGTTTCTAATGCAGGCCTTGATTCTAAGGCAGCACACAGTCATATGACTTTATACCAGCTTGTATCAGGTATTAATTCCATAATTGTGTTTTGTGGGTGATGTATATGCCAGCAATGCTAATTACAACTAGCACGACCACATTCCTTCCTTCAGAGGAGGAGGCAGACCAGGCTGCTTGTGACCTCCTTGCATTTTAAATAGATGCTATTTTCACAAAAGCCTGTTTTGGCTGAGTTTCTTTAAGTTCTTAAGAGTATCAGGTTGGTACAGAAATGGCAGTTCTCCTCATACAAAAACTACGTTTGGGCTCCTTGAACTGAAACTTTACCTGCAAGCAATTAAAATAATTTTTAATAGCATTAGGTGACGTTAATGTAATGGAGGGTGAACCATGGGCTGGCACAAAATGCAGGTGATGTAACTGCCTCAAATAAATGAATAAAGCCCTTGAACACTAAAATATCACAGTAAAAGATAAAAGCTTAATTGGTGTCACTAATTCATGATCCCTGTGCTGGCAGCCACTCTTCACTAGCACTGCCAAGGTGTTGGACAGTTTTACCATGGAAAGTCTGCACAGACTAACTGAACTAGCACTGTAGACTTGTCCTGAGTTGCTGGCATCTGGAATACCATTTGAATTAGCAGGAATGAGTTTGCTTTGTAAGCAGTTGTAATAGAAGTATTCCATTTGCTGCAGCTGCTTTATAAGGAGGGAAATAATGAATGTTAGTGTGTGAATGCTGTGATGAAAGCTAGTCATGGGGCTTCACAAATGCTGTAATTTGGCCTCAATTCGTTCTGTAGATCACAGCATTCACTGTGAGTCAGTTGCAAATTTATTATTGATTGCAAAAGTCATGCTGCAGTCTGTAGAATAGATGACAGTTAAACAAGTTGTATTCTTAAGTGCATGTTATTGTGAGTACCTACACTTTGTCTGTATTGCATAGCCATCCTGTCTTTGCATGAAGCTTGATGTTGGTGGACTTTTAACACTTTCTAGTCTAGATACATACAAAACTTTCTGCTCACTACTTCCCTTCTTAACAGTTTTCTTAACCTTTTACAGGTCTGGGAAACAAGGAAGATCTATTCCCTTAACAATGGCAGCAAAATCATCACTCCTTAAAGTAATACTGCTAGGAGATGGTGGAGTTGGGAAGAGTTCCCTTATGAACAGATATGTCACCAACAAGTTTGATGCACAGCTTTTTCATACGATAGGTGTGGAATTCTTAAACAAAGATTTGGAAGTGGATGGACACTTTGTCACTCTGCAGATCTGGGACACAGCAGGTCAGGAACGTTTTAGGAGCCTGCGGACTCCTTTCTACAGAGGTTCTGACTGTTGCCTGCTTACCTTCAGCGTGGATGACTCTCAAAGCTTCCAAAACTTAAGCAACTGGAAGAAAGAATTCATTTATTACGCAGATGTCAAGGAGCCCGAAAGCTTTCCATTTGTAATATTGGGTAACAAAGTTGATATAAATGAGAGGCAAGTGTCTACGGAAGAAGCCCAAGACTGGTGCAGGAATAATGGCAATCATCCCTATTTTGAAACCAGTGCAAAAGATGCCACTAATGTTGCAGCAGCCTTTGAAGAAGCTGTTAGAAGAGTTCTAGCCTCTGAAGATAGATCGGATCATTTTATTCAAACAGATACAGTAAACCTTCATCGGAAACCGAAACCTAGTTCATCTTGTTGTTGACTTAACTTTTTTCTTTTTTGCCAAATTACTTTCAACTAGCTTACTCTGTAAGAGGATGGGAAAGATGTAGATAAAATAACAAATGGGTTGTTCTCTAATACTGAAGGTGTAATACTCTGCTGCTTTTCTGGAGGAGCAAAACAGATTTCCATTCACGAGTGACCCATTATTGAATTAGTGACACTTCCTATCAGGAAGGTGTCCAATAAAAATGTTAATATAAGAATGTAATTTGCCAACTCTAAATGATAATACTTTGAATATAATTAAAACTTGAAGTTCTAGAAGCACTACTTCATGGAAACTGTTCTGAAATTCAGATACAAAGAAACTTTTATATGTATATATATTTTTATGAAATTAACATTCCATTTTGTTTCATTAGAACTCGGTTTCTTAACAATGCTAGATATTAAACTTTAGTCTCACTGCATTCCTTTTGATGTGTGTGGTACTTCATCTCTAATGCATTTATTACAAGTTAACATAAATTACCTTGAAGTTTTTTGTAACTGCTATAATTTGTGTAGGTTTTTAAGTAGGAAATTTCCTACATATTTAATGTTCATCTTCCTTTCGTTTACTATTCTAATGTCATATGAATTTTTCCAGCAGTTCAATGCAAAATGTGATTTATTTTTTTTAATACATGTCTTCCCCTTATGTCCCATTCTGGCATGTTTCTGATCAATAGGGTAAAAAAAAAATCTGGATAAACAAAGTATTTTTCGTAACTGAAAATGGTTACATGTACTTCATTTGGTCAGCTTTAGTAACTCTTGGTAATTTGCCATAATGTGGATCTCTTCAAGAAAGCTTTTAGTATACAGCCTTAAAGTTCTGACCTTATTGTTCTTGTTCAACTGAGCTATGAATGTGTTTGTGATCTCTGTACTGTGAAACTAAGGATTTGCAATACATAGGGAACTCAGGAAGCTCTTGACTTAGCAGACAGTGACAGCTTTCCACTCTAGTACGAGTAGATACCTATAACTAATGTTTGAGCCAAATTTGATGCTTATTTAATATGCCATCGTAGGGTAGAGACTTAAACTTTGGTATTACTGTAGTCTTTAACTGACAGTGAACAGAAACAAGTTCCATGTTCAATGGATAATCTTTTTGCAGTGTTGCAGATGAAACCACAGGATGTGTATTTGAAGCTCTCCACTGCTGTCCCATGGTAGAATACTTGTATGAGAAGTTCTTGAAAGCTGGCTCTCAGAGTACTCAATATCCTTTTTAATAGCAAACTTGATAATGCACTATTGCTTCAATGTGTAACCTGACTACAAGCATGCCTGTTAGCATACACATTGTAGACCTCAGAAGGAAATCAAAGGCCTACAGGACGGGCCGTGTTTTTCACTAAATTATGCAGACTCTGCTTTCTGTACTGCAATCTCTTTGTTGTAATAGAGAAGCTTTTCTAGATAGTACAGTAACAGCAAGAGTCTTCTCTTAACGTGTTTGCTTTGTACCAGATGTTATTGAGAAGTAAAGCTTGCAAAACAAACTTCTTGTTGCTCTCATATGCTTTTCTCAATGTTTTCTATGCTTGTTTGAACCTGCTTATAACCATGTTTATTCCAGATCTGCTGCTCCTGCTGCCAAGTGATATTTTGACAAATTCTGCATTCAAAGTCTACTTCATTCTTAATGTCCTGTACATACAGCGACAGAGTTGTTTTTTAGTTTCAGTCACTGAACTGCTAAATACAGGCTGACCTGCTGCTTCTGTGATATTTATAGTGAGTGAAGGAAAGATTTGAGGAAAGAAGGTAAGTTAGATTGAACCTTAATTTCCTTGAACCTTAACTTCTGCAGAAGTGAGAATGAAATAAAATAGTAGATAAAATTACCACTTGAGTATCATAAATTAAACTTTAATAATAAAATCCATAAAAGGAAATAAAGATGAAAAGCAGGTGTAGCAGTTTTTCTTGTGCTTCATAGCCAATTTCTATTTTCTCCTACCATTTCTATGTATTGCCATGATTACCCAGCCTCCTAATGAGAAGCAGGCTTAATAAATTAAACACCATTTAATACAGTAAGTGTAGTGTGCCATGAGAACTGCTCTATCACGCTTGTGCACTAATTACAAAAGTGGTAAAGGAAGTTTACATGCCGTAGTGAATAAGACTGCAGCCTATCTAGAAGTTGGCTTTGGTGTGAGAGAGACTGCCAAGTACTTGGAGGAAATGGCAGCTGTATGACAAGCAGATATGGATTGTACCAAAATAAATATCTTCATCACACTTAACAACAAATACACATTTCTGTGAAGGCTTCATATTTCATATTATGAAGGTGGGCAGTTGCAGTACATGTTTCAATTCACTGACTCATTTCAGATTAAGTAACGGGATCCTGTTAGTAACATTTTGGCTAGTGTATAAATAAGAATGCTTTGCTTCAAGCGTGTTTGTTCATTTCATGTATGTATCTAAAAAAATGTATATGAGATTACATGATGCTGTCAAAATGCTGTTCAATGCAGGTGTTATTAAATAGTACTGCCAAGACAAGTATTCCCACCTTCGTTTAATGTCTTGCCAGTAGCCCTGCCCCACTCATGTGCTCTTCTCTTAAAATCATTTGAAGTACAGTCAACAAGCATCCATGCTGCATTAGTCCATCTTTTATTTAAGGTAAATATCACATTCTATATAGTACAGTGTTGCTTTTCACAGGGAATATTTTACAGTGATGCTTCAGCATTATGTATAGATTACAAAGCAATAATAAGTGGTTATACACAAAGTGCCTACATATGTGGTCCCTTTATATACAAACTACACAAAATGTTTGTTTTTTTTTTTAAGAATAGTGCGCCACTTCCTTTGGAAATTGCTTATCAGATATTTTCTGCAGAAAGAAACAGATTTCATAAAAGATTGTGAAAGCAGCCAAAATATCAGATACGTATATGCTGAATGACCCCTTTAAAAATTAGTTAAAAATGAAGTTTTGCAAAAAAAAAGGACATAACCACATTTTACAGTGAGACTGTAGCCAAAGAGGCCCAGCAAAGTCCTTCTGAAACCTTACTGGAGGTTCAAAGATCCCAGTAGAAATAAATACATTTACAAAAGGAGTATTTCAGCCTTTACAGCGATAACAGAAAGATGTGGGTTTAAATACCTAAGTTTAGTTGTTGGGTTTATTTTTTTCCATGTGTGATTTAGATTTGAAGTCACTGCTGACAGCTGTTGTGATCTGCTCTGTGCCTTTCATTCATGCAACACTGCATCTCTAAGCACCTGTTGTGCTAAACATGAGACATTTACAACCTTAAGCTTGAAAAACAAACCTTAGAAGTTTTTTTTTTTTTAAAGTAAAACTTGCCAAAATGCTGAAGACAAAGCTTTGCAGATATCTTTTTTTTTTTATTTAGGGCTTCATAATACATCTATTACATTAAAGTTTAATATATATACCTTATTTAATACTATGAAAAGTACAGTTAGCCTGCAGAGTACATTCTCTAGCGAAGACTAAGTAGAAAAGTTCACAACAGATTTATTCACTTAGGCCAGTAAAATAAAAAATACCCTGTTGCTCATATTAAATAAACTCAAAAGAGATGCCTTCAGTGTTTAGATCAGATGTCCTCTCACCCTCTGTAAGAGACTTACATTTTGCACATGCACTGACATACCTCACTTTGTACTTATTCAGCCCAGATGCTGTTCTGTTACACTTAGTTTTTGTAAGACATAAACTCCTTAATGTGCATTTTTTAACCAGAAAATCTGGCTGTTTTATCTGTTTCAACAAGAAGAAAATAAAAGCTGCTTCAGCATCCAATTTGTCAATCTTCAGGAAGATGGATATCCAACATGCTGAGAACTAGCCAGAACTACAGTCCAAATCAGGGAAGCATGGAAAAGGACTCACTCAGGAAAGTTATTTATTCAGCTCAAAAGGTGCTTCTTCCCAAGAAACTGCACTTTCCTTTCAAAGGCACTGGATCGAATTGGTGAATTGAGTTCATAAAATGGGTTCATTGCAAACTGTGGAAAGAAGAAAATCTCATCAATAAGCACAATGTCCAGAAATAGGAAGTGTTCTTTTAAACGACAACTATTAGCTTTCAGCCTATTTAGTGCCATTGAAAAGCATGGGATGTCCTCCTACGAAGTCACTGACTTTGAAGGCTGTTGCATTCTCCCCCATACGCGTGCACAGCCATCTCTTAGTAAGAGTTAAGAACAAATGCATCGTGACACTGATGGAAACCTGCTGTAGAAATTAGCATCCTTTAAGTCCCTGTAGAAATCTCGGATGGTGTCAGTTTTTGCAACTGCCCCATCTAGTGGGGATCCAGCCGGGCTGCGACAACACGCACTGCTACTTGTTCTGAAGAGAGAAGTGCTTTGAGCAGGCTGCTGTGTAACAGTCCTTTGCTTTCATCATCACCATTTATTAATGTTGTTATTAATGTTGTGTTATTACACAACACTGCCCAAAATGACTGGACTGAAATGAAAAAGAAATCCTGAAAGAGCACAATCTATAGCAAACTAGAAAAATCTATTATTATGTATAGAAAATGCAGCCTCCATGTCACACGTTATCAACTCCAGCTGATGTGGTGTACAGTCAACAAATATACAGTTGGAAGAATAGCATGGTACTTTACAGGTGCTATAGTTGGATAGATTATCGTGGTGGAAAAGAGACAATCAAAGAAGAAATGCTCACTCCTATCGAAGGATCTATGCTTGCAGTGGAAAACTCCAAGAAGGAGGGATCTCCAGAAAGAAATCCTTCCCTTGTGGTAGTCAGCCCTTAAATGGGGTCTAGGAGCAGTGGAGCCTGGCACCGGCCTGGTTCCAGTCACACAGGTGAATTGCTTTCACTTGTGCTCCCACGGCTGACCCAGTCCTTGCCTCAGGTGATCTGTCAGTGGTTCAGGCCATGACTCCACAGTTCCCATACATGTGGACAGTAGGAAAACTCTTTCCCTCACAAAGGTACCCCCTAACAAAACATATTAATATAGCACACTAAGAGGTACTGCTGTGAAACTGTAAGAAGTGGGAGCTTACCTTTATATACAAGTCATACACATCATTAAAGAAGTTCTTAATTCCATCTTCTTGCCTTACGTCATGCAGCATTATAAATCTCATATGTAAAACAATTAAGGAAAATGTAACTTTCCCAATGAAAGCATATCCCAGAACAAGCACTTACATCTAATTCTGCATATACCTAAAATATTTAGCTGTATGCTAACTAGAAATAAACATGCATGTTTAAAGAATTAACTGAAGCAATGATACTTAGAAAGCATTATTTGAAATTCCCATGTGTGAAAGCAGAATCACCTTTCTTTGGAAGATTATTATTTTTAAAGCTAGAAAATATGTAACATCAGTGATATTCTCAGAATCTTTTCTATACATTCCTAAAATTAAAATGTTACTTGCTATGCATAACAAATGTTTCACAATACATTCTCTTTGGGACCATCTGTGCAGACCATCAAGCCATGACACCGTATTTACAATATGTGCACAACTGACATTAAGTACTTTTATCTCTTCTCTTCTTTTAACATTACCAAAGGAGTGTAAGCAGAGAATCATACAGGCCTGCTCAGACCCCCTCAAATAAATCTGCTTTCATTCCTTTTTCCTCTATTCCTTATGAACTTCACATTTCATTCAGATCCTCCAAAAAGAAAAATCTATCTCCAGCTCCAATTTTAAATAACTGCTGTGCCCACTAACTCACTTCATCTTTCATCTCCATTTCAAGCTGGGAATTCTGACAATAATAATGGTGAACAGCCAGAGAAATCCATTTCAAACTCATTCCAACTGATTTATCACTTTCTGACAAAAGGCTCAGTAAATACCCAGAAAGAGAAGAGGAAAGGATATGTCCAGCCGTGACAAAAGCAGAAACAAACCATTCATTAAACTTGTCCACAGTCTTCAGATACATATTGTTAGAAAGCCACATGTTCTCATCTACTAGGTCAAGAGCAGCGTGGGCGATGAACTGGTTGAGATGGCGATGATCATCCTAACACATTTCCAGAATATAGAGGATAAGTAATTCAGTGAAGGGAGTTAAGTATAAACAATCATTTGCTCAAGCTGGTAAACAACTAGTACTCAAGTTACATAAAGTTCTATATACCCTTCTTTGCTGCCATGTGTGCTGTAAAGAAATGAGACAGTACATATTGTTATGACACTTGGATTCAAGGGAAAAAAAAGAGCATAAGAAAATGGTCATCATAAAGATAGTCTTGAGAGCAGCAAAACCAATAAAGCTTGCACTTTCAGCTCATGGATGAATTCACCTGTGGGTTCTTACCTTTACCAGTGCAAAATCTCCCCCTACAAACTTATTCCACAATAGAGGTCCTGGCAAAAATCTTTTTTCTCTGCTCTCCAGTCACCTATTCTTGAGAAATTTCCCCCAAATTACCATGTTTTGGACCATAACCTCTCTGTCAAATTTGTCTGAAATTAAGCAGTCAGCTACTACAGCCTCACCAGTTCCACATCAAGCAAGAAACTGAATAGTGAAGCTTAAGGAGCTAAAGCTTGCACAGGGCTGCACATGCAACCATTTGCTTCAGGAGCCTGTGCACACTCTTACATAGTGTGTCTCAGGAACAGGAGCAAAGGTTACCAAAACACATCAATATACCAGTATCTACTTGTTCCTCAGTGCACATCAAGTTTAGATCCTGTCTTGGGGGAAAATTTAGTCCCACAGGCTGAGGCAGACAAGACTCTTATCCAAGTTGTGGTATTTCTGTCAGCAGCAAGTAGAAAAATATTTTTCCACTATCTGACACATCCTTACACAAAATCTAGTCTGAGTAGTCTTATTCATCATCTTATGCGGTACACCAATATAAAGCACAGGTGACAGCATAAGCCTCTGGGTCTGTCCAACAAAATAGAAATGCACTTGCTTGTACTCTGAAGCCTGCTTTGTCTTAATATAGTATCACAAAGAAGAGACTTGTTCTTTTTCCCACTGGAAACATGACATATTGAGCAGTCTTATATTTCTCACATGCTCAAACATACTTGCTGCTACAACACACTTAATTTGAGTGTGACAAATGAAGATGACTTAAAACTACTTCCTGTGGTGAAAAAAAATTGTGAAGAACTGTATAGAGCTTTTCAAATTTGTCCCTTTACCTTACTGGATACAGATGCCTTACAATAGAGACACTAAGTAGCATTATATAATTAACAGGTGTTATATAAGCAGTAAGATCAAAGAATGAAGGATGAGATGGGCTGCTCCAAAAGTATTGTCTCCTATTTTATTCTGTCGGCCCACAACAGCAGACATGGAAGATGATGGAATGGCAGTAGGGGCTGAATCTCCCCACCAATAACCCATTGCATTCTGTTGCTGTGCAACAGATGGCAGCAGAGGGGCAGTCTGACACAACGGCATCTGACATAGAAGTGTGTACGAAGGAAAGGAGTGTCAGTGAACTCCTCCATGCAGGAAAAAGCGTGCACCCACTGAACTTCAGTGATGCTTGCTGAATATTTCAGGAGACCAAACAGTGGATATGGAGCTCAGAGAGGGGTAGGTGGTGAGTTTTAGCAGTGCTGACAGCAGGTCACCTCCCCCGGTGCTGACTGTTACATGCACGGCACGCAGGCTCTTGTTCATTGCTAGCAAAAATGCACAGATAATGGTGGTGACTGCGTTGAAAAAGACAGTTCTGTAGCTGAGAACCTGCACTATCAAACAGTGTTATTGTGCTCTTTGTACTGGCTGTAGTTTCCACAGAAATAAACAGGAGGCATTGCCTTAGGAGTGGCCTACGTATATTCGTTCACAGGGCAGCATGGATTACTTAAGGAAATCATACTCTATGAAGAACAAATACAATCCAGGAAATAAATATTAGAAGACCTAAGTACCCCAGAATTCTACTCCCTGCCACAAAAAGAAAACATTCAATACGAGGTAATAATACTTCCTACAACACGTTGGCTGCGTTTCTAACAGCGTGAGAGCATACAGCAGGGGTTATCACAGGAAAAGCCACACCTTGGACTCCGCTTTTCCAGGAGGCAGGAATTCCATCTCAAACACGGGGTTGTCATGATGGCCAACTATCACGAAGTAGAAGCTTCCCGACATTCTTCAAGACAGCGTGCCTGAGGAGAAAAGACAGAGAGAGATAGGCGGTGGGAGGGATAACACTGGCCGGGGGGGGAATGGATCCAGACGCCACATAATAAGAGAACGGCGGGGTGAGCTACCCGCTGGATCACAGAGCGCGGTGTGCCACCTCGACCTCGCACCCTCGCCGCGGGCACCGCAGGGCGGACAGTTGGAGCCCTTCGTCCCGCGTCTCGTACCGCGTCCGGCGCTTCACCCCGCGCCGCGGCTCCGCAACGTCAAGCAGCGGCCGCCCGGAAGCGCTGCGCGCTGCCCGCCCCATCCGGTGACGCCGCGCTCGGGCCGGCCGGGAGCCGCCGCGCTGTGCCGCGGGGCGGGATGGCTGAGGGGGAGAGGGAGGCTCTGTCGCAGGATGAGCTCCGGAAAAGGCTCTATCAGACCTTTAAGAACCGAGGCGTGCTGGACACGCTCAAGGTGTGTGTGGTTTGGCGGGCGCTGCCCGTGATTCGCCGTAAGGGAGAAAGCGGTGACGTTCTGCGCTGAGTAAATCCCAGAATGATAGAATGTCCCGACATGGACGGGACCCTTAAGGATCATCTCCGGCCTTTCCCCTTCTCCCCGAAGGAGACACGGTGGTTTTACTATGGCCTAATTGAGACCAGCGCTTTTCCTGGTGCCAGGAGCAGGTGTTTGGTAAACAGAAGTCTTTAGTCTCAGGGTGTTGGTCAGGAGGGTTAACTACTGTAAGTAAGCACTAATGAATTATTCTCCTGTTGTTATTTTTTTTCTTCTTTTTTTCTTTCCAGTTCTGCTTATAGTGGGTCAGGCTGCTTCCATATCATCTCCTCCTTCAGGAGAATGTCATAGAACGCGGTGGTGTCCGAGAGCGATGCTTTGTTCTGCTTGTAGGCGAGATTTGTTATTTGTGGTTCTTCTGGCTCTTACTCATATGCTGAAGGTATCCTTCAGTCTAAATAGCTCCTGCTCCTCCTTAGGAGCCTGTAGACAGTATTTGTGCCTTTCCTTCAGCATTCATCTTCACAGTGCTGAGCAAGTCAGCGTGCAGCAGATTCATTGCCGGCCATCCCAGCAGTCACCTGCATGAGCATGAAGTCTTTCCCCTGTTCTTAAAGCAATTGCATTGAGCTTTCCAAATAAAGTTTAGAGCACTGTTAATTCTAGCCTGTTTCTTTGGAAGGCTGCATGCATCTTGTTTTGAGGCGTGTTACAACTGTAGTAAGTAGGTTGGTGGCCCTGCCTACAGCAGAAGGGTTGAAGGGTCCAACCCAAGTCATTCTATGATTGTAGTGCTGGTCGTTGTTGGAAGGATGTCTGCTTTTCCCAAGCATCCCATGTGTACAGCAGAATGTATACAATGCCTTAAATGTTGATATCTTGTCTTTCACAAGGCTTCATTTTTTGCTGGGCTCAGGCATCTGATTGTATTGCTTATGATGTACTGATCTTGATGTACTTTTGTTTCCAGCTTTATGTCACTGGGATTGTTTTTAGATCCTATTTTTATGTCAATTCAGTACAGTAAAAAAAAAAAAAAGTCTGTATTTCAAGAATGCAGCTGATAAAGCCAAGAATCTTATATTCAGGACAACTTATTTTCTCCCTCGGTGATTTCCATAGCAAGCTTTCAATGCTCAGACCATCTTCCATATCTTGTTTGACTTAACTCATAGTGATGTGCTATCTAAGTCTATTTTCCTGCTTTAATTTTCCTTGCCTAGGAGATTATTCATCCTATTAAAGATTTTGTAGCCTTTCTGCGCTGAAGAGCTAATATAGTTGAGTTTCTGACTGATTCCTGCAGACACGCTTGCACCTTCCGCAGACAACGCTCCCAGCTTTCTCTGGAAAGAAAAAAAGCTTTCTCTTCTGACTCCCTCTGCTGGTCAGAGGCAGGGTGGATCTGAACCTACAGGCGTGCTGAATAGTAGCACAACTGATGTTTGCCTTCCTTTCTCTGAGTAGGGACAGGGATTTAGCCCTGTTTTCCACTCCAGTTTGTCACACAGTGTACAAGAAGTTGCTTGTCCCAGTTGTTTTGGGGACACCCTTATCTCTGTCAAAGTTAGCTGAAATAAAACAAGTTCAGAAATTAGGGGAAGTGATTTTTTTTATCAGCTACTTTCACTTTTTTCTGTTGTCGGCCTCATTTACACAGCCATGCTAAAATGTCATCAGAGCAGTCTGATGTGATCTAGCAATTGTTTCACTAGGGATTTCATATTTTATCCCATTTTTGCTAATATAGTTTCTTTAATCAATCAACTTCAAAAAAGTGGTCGCTGTCGCGTAGTTGCTGTTGGGATGGAATCAGCAACTTCTTCACAGAGGACTCTCTAGAGGACTAGTGAGTTTTCCAAGTACACCTGAAGCTGAAGAATGTTGGACAGGCTTTGTTTAAGACAATAGATAAGAGAACAAGAAAGCAGTGATCTAAAATTAAAACTGAGGGTACTGGAGTGGAACTTATATGTGTTCTTTTACTGAATACTTCTCAGTCCTACACCTGTTATGTCTTAAGGGAAAGCCTAAGATTGCTTGAGCACTTGAGTGTTTTGAAGAAGAGCTCTCCTCTAAGCTCTGCCAGCATTAGGCTGCCCACTTCTGGTATGTAGGTTGTAATGTAACATGTAGAAGTGAAAGCCTGCTAATATTTGATAAACAAAACCTCTTGTTATAATTACAGGTTAGCTGTTACTAAATGTTTTTCTTGTGTCAGACGCAGCTCCGAAAACAGCTCATCCATGAACTTATGCATCCCATTTTAAGTGGAGAGCTTCAACCACGGACTGTTCCAAGTGATGACTGTTCGCTTCTGATCACAGCTTCCAACAGTTTGGTGGCAGACCATTTGCAGAGATGTGGCTATGAATATTCACTTTCTGTTTTCTTTCCAGAAAGCGGCTTAGAGAAGAAGAAGGTGAGTTTGGTAATCCACTTCCTTTAAGACTTCTGTAGGAGTTTTGCTTTCTGGGGAGTTGTTATATTCCAGCAGAATTGACAGAAATCCCTGTTAGGGATCATCTCTGTAAAAGACTTAAATATTCGGGTCTATATATATGAAAACTTTAAGCTCACAGTAGGCTAAATACACTGTATTGGAAAGGCATACCCTCTTAGCCACATGCTTGCTTCACCCATAGCCATGGTTTGACATGACAATTCACATGGCCGTGTTGCAGGGCACTTGGGGATCCAACCCTTATTAAAGCTAGCCTCATTTTTGGCATTCAGTTTTCCTGAAAGTGTGGTTTATGATCAGTTTCTGTTTCTAGTTACAAGTTCCGGCTGAAAAGGGCAGTCTTAGCACTTTATTTGTTTGTCCTCTGTGACCAATGATAATATGGTGAATTTTTTTCTAACTGAAAATTAATTTATTGAGCTGGTGAGCAGGTAGTTGTCATTTGGATTAGTGAGCTCATCTCATTAATATGGTAAATTAAAAGAAGAGGCAGAGAGGGTAGCAAGAGTATGCATCCAGGTTTGGGAGGGAAACAAAACCCTCTCTTCACAGCTTCAGTTTGTCATAGAACTATGCACTGACTGCCATATATCTTTGGTAGCAGAGATAAGCAAATGCGGTACTTCAACAGTAAGCTTCTGAAAATGCTTGATGCAATGTTTTGCAAGGTGATAAATAGAGCTTTCTCAAGTGGAAAACATTCAACAACTGTAAAATGATGGCTGTTGCATTGTTAAAGTATTTAACCTTTTCTACTTTCTCTTTTTTTTTTTCTTTTCTGAAAGCTGTTGTCTGTGCAAGATCTTCTTCAATTATTGAGGATCAGTCCAAAATCCAGTTTGCACAAATCACTGGTAAAGTTTTGATTCTAGAAGTAAGCTAAACTTACAGTTGTGATGATGTAGACTGGCTAAAATGCTATCTTCTTTCTTACAGACTTTGGGAACTCAGAAGGAGAATAAAGGTAAAAGATACTTATACATGATGCAAACAGTAGTAGTTGTGTCAACTTCATTTTTATTGAGATGCTAGCAATACAGACTCGGATTTCTTGAGCATATGTTGGTCTGGACTAGTGTGGATTTAATAAGATTTTGAAACTTGTACTACATAAGGTATTAAATATAATGATCTTTGGATGTTTTACACTCCAGCATTGACGAGTTTCACAGCTATTAATTTGCATGTACTTCAAACTCCAGTTAATGATTTAATAGACTTTTCTTTCTTTCTTTTTTTTTTTTTTAATGTAAGAAATCATTCTTATATTTGCAAGATGAAATGTAGCTATATGAAATAGCCAGGAGTATCTTGGTCTTCAGAAACCACTGTTCCCTAATGTCATTGTAATTACAGTACTAATATTCTGCTCCATCAAATGACCATAGGGGTCAAAGAGACAAAGAGAAACAGAAGAAAGGAAAAGAATGAAATAGAATAGAATACACTTTTAATAAAAAATACTTCTAGTAAAAATCGATAGCTTAGTAGCATTGATTTTCATTCAGTATTCACTGTGTTCTTTCAATAAATTGAGTTGTTTTTATTCGTGTAATGCAAATGACTTCATTAGTTACAGGCTTGAAAATTAAATTTTGATATGAATTCAGAAGTAACTAATCTGTTGGATCTTGAAAGGTTTTCTTATGCGGATTTTGATGGGGCTTACAGAGCATCATTTAAGTAAAGAGTGTCATGACAGAGAAACTCAGACAATCTCCATACCTCCTTACAGAGAATCTCTTGGTAAGTGCAGACTTTGCAAGTAAGTCTCCCCAAACAGTTCCATGTTGGTAAATGGTACAGGTAGTTTACATTCATCACTTATCCAAATGCAACCTAAACTAACAACGAATAGAGGTTAATATGTTCTGGAAAATGTAATTGTAACTGCATGCATTGCTTTGCTGTGTGATAGTGTTTCAGTTTTTTAGGCACAGGTTGGGAATTCTTGAATTATAATACGCACAGTATTAATACAAAAATGTAGAAGGTACATGCAAAAGAAAATTCTTGTCCTCTTAGTAGGGAGGATGAATTACTAGATATGCCACAAATAGTACCTGCACAGCTGAGGCTGTCCTGTTGTGTGATGTAGAGTTGATAAATGCCATTTTGGTGCTACCACTGACACAGGACTTTCTATGATGGTGATATTTACTTATGCTAAGGAAGTTCACACAAACCCATAGTGCCATACAGTTTTTGGTGGGGTAAGCATGATGACTAATTCATTTTTAAATTATGATAGTTACTTTTTTCTTTTTGTACAGCTGAGAAACTTCAGCTCATCGATGAGCAGTTTGCTGATTCCTATCCTCAGCATCACAAATACGAACCTTTGGAAGGCAAACTTCATGAATATAGGAAAGAAATAGAGAAGCAACTTCAAGCAGAGATGTCTCAAAAGGTATCACTGTGGCGACTGAATTTCAGGGAGAAATTTGTGAATGTTGACACCTTATGGATCTTTAATATTTAAGAAAACTTGAAGAAAAATGGCTGATCATGAATAACTACAAATACAAAAAGCAAAGTTCATCAGTTACCAATTCTTAGTTTAATGATATTGCATGTGTATATTCTTATTTATTCTTTTTTTTTTTTTTTATAATAAATCTACAGAATGTTAAGGTCTTTGTCCTGATGTTAATTTGGTAATGCAGTTTTTCTTATTTTGCTTCTTAAATCGGTGCATTTTGTTTGCTCTTTAACTGCTTTGTTTTATTGGGAAATGTTTATGTTTCATAGTAAACCATTTATTTCCCTTCCCAGGTTCAATTTTGAAGCTTAAATTTCAGTGTAATGCACGGCATGAATTGTTGCTACATACTTTGACATAAATTAAATTTTTAATATTGATTGGAATTTCTATAGTATTTCAAAACGTTGCACAGAAACAAAATCATAACACACACAATATTATGAATTATTCCATGTTTTTTTCTTTTCTGTAGTTAAAGACAGAACTCTTTGGAGTATTTTATTTCACTTTGTGAATATAAAAAGCCTGTCAGTAGTTCATACCTCTGAAAAATGGAGCAGAGAATATACTGCAATTCATTGTATGGTTTGGGGTTTTTTTTTTTGTTGTTGTTCTGATCAATAGCTTATTTCAATAGAAAAATATGTGAATGTATTCACTGATCAATTAAAATTTTTAGGCACAGTTTAAAAGGCACTCATCTGCATATAGAGTGTTTGAGGAAACCAGTTTAGTCATATTTGTTAAGATAGAGAAGAATGGAGATTTAAAACTGAAGTCTGTGCATTTTATCTTCATTTTTCCTTTAATTTTCACTCCCTGGTAGGCAGTGTATTTTTTGGTATGTAAAAAATGCTAATTTGGACATTAAGTTTGCCTAAGTTTAAGGAAAGCAGAAGATTGGAGACTAAAGCAGATAAAAATCACTTCTCAATTCAGTTAACTTTAAGAATCCTTAGCAATGTGAAGTGAATTGCTGTAGGACATTTCTAACCCACTTTGTGTATATACAAGTGAGGCTGCTGTCTCACTGCTTTTCACAGATCCATCTCCATAGGATGGATTCATAGGACTGAACTCCTTGACCAGTCTCACAATTTTTCCATTGTTTCTTTTATTTTGCTCATTTTTTTTTCTCACATTTTTCTTCTGATATGCTTACTTTCCATCTTCAAATTTTGAAGAATTGCGTGAGAAGAGATTGATTGTTGTTGTTATTTTGAAAGGGTTCTGTTTAACCTTCTTTTCTTCCTTTATGTAAAAGCTACAACATTTTAAAGAAGTTGAAATAGCCAAGATTAAAATGGAGGAGAAAGCACAGACCCAAAGAGAAATCTCTGAGCTGCGGTATGAGTTAGAAAGGACACATCAAGCGAAGGCTGAAGCCTTGGTTTCTCGTGAGAAGAATGCTATTGAAAGGCTTCAGAAACAACAAGAGGTGAAATTCCAAATACTTGTTCTTAATCTAGTACAAAGTGACTGTGACTCGATTAAACTGTTCTTTTATCTGTGGCTTATCTTCAGTTCTTATTCAGCTTATTAGTGAAAACTTGGAATTTACTTTTGTTCTCATAAATAGAAGAGCCTGTTCAGTAAATACAAGGATGAGTATGGTTAAATATTTAAGTAAATTTGGCTGGAAAAAGAGCAGTTCTGCAAGCTACGGTTGAGTTATAATACTTTTCAATCTGCTTTCATAACTTCACTGAATTCAGACCACTGAGATTTTGTTACAAGTTGGTACGACTGTTTGCTCTTCTATCTCCAAAACACAGCTTTTAGTTCTACTACAAATTCTTTCCGTTGCTTAGAAGAACTCTGAACTAAATGAGATACATAGTCCACATGGTATAGATATGCAGATAGATGTCATTATATGTAGAAGAGTTACAGTAGCCATTGTCTTTGCTGTAACCATCTCCTCCTTTAATGATAGATACTGTGAAGTGAAACTAATGGTAATGTTTTGTGATTCAGATAGAAGCAAAGGAAGTATATGCTCAGAGACAGAGTCTACTGAAAGATATTGAAGTCATGAGGACCAGAGAGGCAGAACTGAAGCAAAGAATTGAGGCATTTGAAATGTAAGTTGCTGAAGGGCATTTCAGTTCTAAATGTTGTTGGTCTTCTGGAAAGCATACTCTAAGATATTACTGCTTCTGCGAAGCTGAAATAGATTTTTATATATCCCATAAGTTGTGTTGGCATTATGAACATTGTTGTGTACTACCTCAGTTGGCTGGGACATCTGATACAAAGCGAAGCCTTTTTTTTTTCCATTCCTCTTCATCCAGCCAGAACACTGCAGCATCTCTTTGGAGACAAGGAATCATATATTTGCTTTGAAGGCCTTAAATTAAACAATAATGGTTTTGAAGGTCTTAAATTAAAAAAGTAAACAATCAACGCAGGATGTAACAGTCCTAACAGTTGCAATGCCATGTATATGATGCTTTGCTTTTTTAGACTTGTTTTTTTCCGCTAGTAAGAATGTTGTCTTTCAGTTTTCTTTGGTCAAACTGGGAAATAACTAAACCGTCTTTGGCCACGTTTTAAATACTATCTAAGTTTATTACTCTGTCATCTCTTTCATATGGCAAAATGAGTATCCCACAAAAACGTGTCTTTTTTCTAACAATCCAGCAGAGGGTGCTGATAGTGTTGGGCATGATGCTCAATCTCTTTTGAAGACTTTCTGGTGTGGAAAGCTGAGCTAGGGTTACCCTGGGAGAGCTGCATAATTGATTGGTACTGGATTTTAATTAGGTCAATTTATTTTCTGTCAGACCTTCTTGTTCTTAATGAGTTAGAATGACAGGTTCTGATCATAACTTTAAATTGCTAAGGTGTTCTAAGCAAGCACATCACCCTTTAATGGCTCTAAATGTTATTTTAAGGAAAAAAAAATTGAAAACTCCAAAGTTTTGGCTTTGTAACTGGTCATTGTATATTTATTAATATTTCAGCACTCAGAAGCTTCAGGAAGAGAAAAATAAAACTATTGATGATGCACTTCGACGTCGAGAAGTTGCTGTGAAGAACATAGAGGAGACTTACGACCAAAAGCTTAAGACTGAACTCTTAAAGTAATTTTTTCTTTTCTCTTTAATAGAACATATGTTAATTCTTATGAAAATAGAATTTAAAAAATTATAGGATTTCTTTTGAGAAACGTAACAAAGTAAGGACTTTAAAGTTTCCACTCACTCTTGTTTTAATTGCCTAGAATTATTTACATTTTTGCTGTGCTAGCGAGACAAGATGTTCTGTCAGATTCAGAAAATGCTTTCTATGGAAAATAATTCTCTTTTGATTATAGGCTATATTATTTTTGTAGATTAAATTCTGTGTTCTTTATATGGGAAAGAGATGTGAGATAAGTTGTATGTTTAGACAAGAGGATGTGAAGCATTAGTAACTTCCTTTGACCATGATGAAAAGAACTGGCCCTTTTATGGACACAGAGAAGTCATGGAGGTTGAAGTACAGTTAAAGAGAGGTTAGAAGTTTCTTGGAAAAAGAGTGTGAGACACACCAGCCCATACAGGCAGGTTAGTTCTTAGCTTAATGCCTCATTGTTTTTGGGATCTCTGTTGTAGGTCACCCTCTCTTACTGACTCTAACCTGCTTCAACTTGATTTCAAAGAATTTGCTTTGAAATGCTCTTTGAAATGCTCATCTGTGACTACATTTGAGATTTTGCAGTGAGTATATCTCACTGTTACTGCCTTCCTTTGAGTGCTTTGGTCACTTGGTTTCTTGATGCTTCAGTGCAGGCATATGCTTTCAGTATGTTACTGCTCATGCTTATATCATGGCATGAAACAGTCATCCAGTTAGAAAGGTAAACCAAATGACTGATGTATTGTAACTTATTTTTGCAAACCAACTGTTTGTATCAGCTGCCATGCAGTAAGTATTATCTGTGTTGGTGTGTCCTAGCTTAAATTACAGAGAGAAGATGTAAAGAGCAGGTTTTGATGGGAATGATGTCTCAGCTGGAACTGAGTAAGATGCCAGGGTTTTGTTAGAGAACAACAGAATGCAGGCCTAACTTACCCACCTTGGTACCTTGTTTTAACCAGTTAATCAGTAACAGCTAGTTATAAGAAATACTTGTAACACTCCTGGAGATTTCTGTAACATTGAACAGTAAAGATGAATGACTGCTGGGCTGTAAATACCTGGGCAGTGCTCAGTCTAACTGGTTTGTGGTGGCATGCAGAGAAGCCAAGGGGACATTACTGTCCTGTACCATCCAAGACCTTCGTCCATTATCTGGATGATGACACTTTGTGCTCTCAGCAACTTTGAACATGAGGCTTAAGGGGAATGGCTGCCACAACAAATGGAAATATTTCAATGCAGGTGGACTTTGGTAAACTTGGGGATTTTGCCAACATAAACCTTAGGATTTTAACAAAGTTTAGTACACAGGGCAGAGAATCCTTCTGCAGTGGCACAAGTGGGGAGAAGGAATGGATTGAGCAGCAGCCTTTCTGGAAAGGACATGGAAGTTTCAGTGAAAGCCAGGCTGAAGTGATCCACCAGCATGCTCTGGCAAGTAAGGCCAGCAGCACAATGGGTCACATTAGCAGCAGTGTGGACAACAGGCTGAGGGGTTGTTTTCCCCCTAAGGTACTGGTGTAGGCTGCATTCTGAATATCATGCCAAGTTTTGGGCCCCTCAGTCCAACAGAGTTGTGGAGAAGTTGGAAAGAGCCTTATAGAGGTCTGTGCAGGTAGTGATGGTGACCTCTGAGAAGAGGTTGAGGGAGCACAGTTTGTTTAATCTATTGTAGGCCAGGCTTGGTGATCTGGTAGCATCCTGAAGCTGCTTGAAGTTTTCAATCTTTTTGCTTCTAGATACCAGCTTGAATTAAAAGAAGAATATATAGCCAGAACCAATAAAGTTACTGAAGATGAGAAAAAAAATAAAGGTAACCGTCTCTTTGTGATTAATGCAGCAGCAGTTGAGAGCGTTTACTAACAGGTATCAAAGCAGCACGGTTACTGAACAGTGACAGTGTTCAGTAACAGAGGTGTAACTGCCAGAAAAGCCACCAACTCAGGCTTTGAAAATCATGTAGCAAGATCCAGTAGCAGGTCAGCAACTCCTTGCAGTTTAAAATGCAGTGGGAACCAGGAGCTGGTGCTTCACGCAGAGGCTGAAAGCCTGCTTTTTTCAGTTTCCCAGCTCTTTCTGAAGTTGTCCCAGCTCACTCATTCTCTAATTGAACTCTGGTACAGCCTGATTGAATCGTTGCCAGCTTCTAAATTTATTGTGCACAAGATGTTTAACCAAAGCTTGAGAAGAGAGCTGAGACAGATAGCATGTTTAGACTTCTAAGTTGGGGTCATGTGAAAGAAATGATATATCATGTGCATATGAATTTGATTTACTTAATTCTAAAATAGTTTTACATATGCATTGTATACACTCACACAGTGATTTACATAATTTTGAAGGCGTATGTATACATACATGACACTCAGTTATTATAAATTTTTGAATTAAATTGAATGTTGGACTTAGCAACTTAAATTTTTTTGCTGATACAGTCTTTAATGTAATTGTCTATTAATTTAATTCAGCATTTGTAATCCTCCCTGCAGAGAAGGCTATGCTTTTGCGTGAAGAAGCTGTTGCTGTTAACTCCAAAAAGGAGGAACTCAAGCAAGCTGTGTCACGCACAAAAGAACTTGAGGTGATGTTAAACGTAAATTTTAGAGAAACTGTATTCTAATAACTGCATGTGAGCTATATTTAAAAAAAAAAATAAGTGAAATAAAAACCAGTTTATAGTATAACAGTTTTTCTTTAGAAACATCTTCATAAACTTCTAAATTGTTCTTTATCTGCAGCTGGATTTGGAGTCAGTGAAGGCTCAGGTTCTGTTGGTAAATAAACAGAATCAGTTGTTGACAGAAAAACTGAAAGAGGTGTCAGACTATCCTTTGCTAAAGGAGGAGAAATTGGAGCTCCAAGTGCAGAATAAACTACTTAGGCAACAGCTGGATGAGACTCGCACTGAGAACCAGCATCTTCGAGACAGTCAGTGTGAATGATTTAATCCTTTTCTTGTTTGTGCTTCCCTTTGTGTTTTTCTTCAGAAATACATTTTCATTGAAAGACATTCTTTGTATTATGTGTACTGTTAGTTGGCACTAACCCTTCAACTGATGAATCAACTGATGAATCTAAATCCCTGACATTATATTTTCTTCAATATATCTCTGTAGTAGAAATACTGAACTAAGTGATATCCATAATAACATGAATATCCCTTCCACCTCTTGATAAGTGTAATATTTCCAATAATGGCACTAATGTGGTTAATAATAGTAAAAATATTATTGCATCTTGAAGGGTGAGCCTGTGTGGAATCAGAATTTGGACTCCTGGCGTGGGTACTTTCCAACTCAGAACATTCTTTGATTTTGTGCCTGTAGTTGTAAAGTGCTGATTATTTTTAATGTGCATCTGAGATAACTAGAAAGTAGAGATGTATACACCAGTTAGGTGGGGTTATGTATTTTCCTTCTGTAGTAGGACAATGTGTCTAGTTCTTAAGCAACTATGTGAACAAAAACTTCAGTCCTTTGTAAAAGAAAGAAAAAATCTTATGTACTTGCTTCAAACGAAACCTAATTTTAGAAGACTTTGCTATGTCCTTGGAAACAAATGAGCTTTAAGTTTCAAAGAGATATCTTACGGAGAAGTGAACAATTACTCTATGTTAATCTGTCTGATATTTCTCTTTTGTGGAAGAACTGTCCCAGCCTTCAGCAGAGCACCTGGCCTGCCAAGCAGAGCTGAGGAAGGTGGAACATTCCAGGAGGCTGGTGATGGATGAATTTGAAAGTCATAAGCAGTTTTCGGAAAAGCAGCTCCAAAGTGAGGTAAATGATTTTTTCTTCTTTTTGTCATCTTGTTAACAATTATCTGTGTACCTGTGCAGGTTGCTCTGCAGGTAGTTAGGGGAATGCTTTGCACTTTGCTGGTTTTTATAACTTACAGAAACAAAGAAGCAAAAACAAACTTCAGGCAACCAAACAACCTGAGTAATGGCTCTTTTCAAGCCATTAAGTTGTCAGTGCTGACTTTCACAGGTTTTGCTGGACCTGAAGAACGCTTAGAAATGAGTACTCAAACAGTTCATTATTCTATTTTTAAGAATTACTCTCTCTTTTTTCCTTTGGATTGCTTTAGGTTGAGCGTTCTGCCCAGTTAAAGACCCAGTTGTTGGACTCTGAAGCTACTGTGAGGAAGTTAAATGTGCAGGTTGAAGATCTGAAACTACAGTTGAAACAAACACAGGCAGGTTTGTGTCTTGTACTAAATAAGTCCTTTGTGAAGCTTGCTTACCTAATCAATGTAAGAACTTCCAGATTCTGAGAAAATCCTTCAGTTAAAATATTGCTATGGAGTGTGTTTCAAGTTTAAAATTAAAATCACAATTACAACTGTACTTTCAGAAAACAGACGCATAGGAGGAAGAGAAAAATGTTGTTGGAACACTTACGTTCTTTTTGTTGTCTCTGTTTCAACTCAGGATACAGACATTAATGTCTGGTGATAACATAATCACCTTTTTTTTTTCACAGGGGTGAATTGTGTTTTAATGCATTTTGATTAGGGAATGTTCCTAGGAAGAATATTTGTATTTCATAGCTCACAATTTAAATCTAACTTTTAAATAGTTGTTGCCAAAACTAATAACTTAAGCACCTCGCACAGACACGAGGAAGGCAAATATATTTTGTAAGGCAATTCAGTCTGCTGAAGAAATGTAATTCTAAAGATGCCTGTCAAGTTGCTGCTATCAAGCATGATAACTTTCATTTTTTGTACGTGTGTAAATAAATTAAAAACATGGAATCGAATTCTGCAATGATTATACATTATATAGAAAATGTTGCACCATAGTTCAGTATGTGCAATACTTTCTATTATTCACTAGACAAATATGTATATTTTCATATATGGCATAACTAACAGTTATGTAATCAGAAATTCACCAGTGTCAAAATAACAAATATATTTTAATTTAATGAAGAAGTTCTGCTTGGAATTCTATTTTGCAGCTTTGTTAACAATGTTATTGAAGAACCATTTAGATCGAATAAAAATAAAGTGGTAATTTTGCTTAGAAAGATGGGTCTTTAGGGCATACTGAAACAAGCAGGCAAAGCAGGAAGCTGACAGTTCTGAAAATTTCAATGTGACTGATGATTTTTGAGGAATACTTTTTATGTTTTTATTATTTTAATAACCCATTTGTATGTGTTGGGTTACTTTTCCTAATTTCTTTTTGATCTAAATAGAGGCAGACTTTTAGGCTAGCTTGTGTCCTGCACACTGTAATAACGTGATTGGATATACTGCATCCAAAGGGGTGACATTTTGTTTCCTTTTTTAAACACAATTGAATTAATGACAACAAAAAAACTGTTTAGTTAGAATATATTTATAAGATAGAGCTCTACATGGAAGAATTACATCTGAAGTTAATTAAATTGATGATAATTTGCAGCTATGCGGCTACATAAAAATACATTTAAACCAGTACACTGAATTCTCAGAATTTGAATAAAGCCATTTTAAAATTATTTTGATGAAAGAAAGTGCCATGTGTTATTACTTCTGATTAATAATGGATCTCTCTCTTTGTCTTAAATGTCACTCGCATTCTTAATCTGGAAGCTCTGGAAAATGAAGTGTATCGGAATCCCAAGCCTTCGCTCGTTGATCGCTCTGTCATTGACCTCATTGATGATAGGATTGTACCTCATGATATTTACACAGATAGCATATTCCTGAAGAATCCCATTGTGAGTGATGTCGTCAAGGGAAGTGCTGTGCCAAGAGCTGGCTGTCACCAGCAGTTACAGACACGTAGTGCTTCTCCAGATTCTGACCTGGAGTGCATGGCGCAAACCTGGGCTAGAATAAAAGAACTAGAAAAGGAGGCAGAGTATTTGGAAGAGGCCTACAGAAACTACCAGCATAGGATAATGCAGGATACAGCTGCGAGCAGAACACCAAGAAAGATGCAGTCCCCTTTACCTCTCCAGTGTGCTGTTAGTAGAGTCCCCTTGACTATGCAGTGTGAACTTTTGGAGGATAATCCTGGCTCCCAACATTCTCCTCTGAGCAGTCCAATAGGTGAAAAATACGTTGGAAGACACGGGCAGCCTGATGCCTTTAAAAATCCTTCAACACCACCACACAAAGGAGTGCCTCCTTCTAAATGCCGTTCTTCTACTCCTGTTTACAAATTGGAAAGAGTTCTCAATAACAAGAACCATTCAGATGGTAAGTTCAGTCGTTATTATGGGATCTGATTGGAGTTCCTCTTGCATGACTCAAAGAGAAGGGTTTAGCACTGGTTACCTTTCACTCATCAGTTTATTTCCTAAAGAGCAGGACAATCATAGCAGGGCTGCCCTTTAGCAGGGATCACCTGCTCCAGCCCCTGCCCCAGCAGGGCAGACACCCAGAGCAGAGTGCCATCCCCACATACAGGTGCCTTTGGAGATCTTCAGGGAGGAGACTGCAGCCTTTGAGCAGCCTGGGTTAGTGCTGCATCACCTGCAAAGCACAGAAGTGCTGCCTGGTGTCAGAGAAAGTCGGAGACAGAATGTGCTAGCTGTTAGGAATATCCATTCTTTGTGGAAACAATCAGTGAAGAAGTACATGGAGGGAGGCTATGTGCACTGCTCTTAGTTCAGGTAGTTTTAAAGATAAGGCTATTTCATCTCATTCACTACATGTGTAATCCAATTATATACAGAGATTGTTTCGAAAGTTACTGTTCAGTATAACTACATTGGAACACTACTAGAACTGGT
This sequence comes from Chrysolophus pictus, assembly GCA_037305975.1. Lineage (NCBI taxonomy): Eukaryota > Metazoa > Chordata > Aves > Galliformes > Phasianidae > Chrysolophus > Chrysolophus pictus. The sequence goes on from CM074576.1 coordinate 73,536,708, forward strand.
TAATTGTGATTAATCTTCTGTCTATATTCTTACCTTTTCACGTAGTTATTGCAGTTTCATGTGCACAGCAGAAGGCTGCATCATCTGGCTTCCATTAGATTCTCTTTTCCAACCTGATGGGTGTAGATTTGCTTTTATTCTATTGGCTGTGGCATTGTCATCAATATTCCTGAGCAGTTGTGAGGGAGAAAGGATTAGTGTTTGCTCTTGAGTTTGGAATATTTTAGTTTGCTATTAGTGCCTAAGAATTGTTCAGTAACTTTTTTTAAGTGGCAGTACTCAGAAAAGCGAGTGAAATAGAAAACAATTGAAGATTTTGAAGAAAACATGTTCTTCTGTTTCAAATCTGCAGTACATCTGCTTCTTGAATCATGCAATTCTTGTCGTTCTATATCAAATTGGATTTAATAGAATGAAAAAAATACTAACAAAAATACTAAGGACAGCTTCTGTATAAAAGAAACACGAGAAGGGTAGCTAAGTTTGGAAGAGTGTTGGGTGAAGTGAGCTGGTGGAAAATATGGAGAGCAGTGAGTGATGTGAAAGGGGCAAAAGGGGATTGATTGATCATTGCTTCACAGACCACAGAATCCTACGATGTTTGAAGAAAACAAAAGGAAGTGCTTCTTCATATCATGAATAATTTGTGGAATTTATTGCTTCTGTGGCAACAGAACTAAATGGGAAAATAAAACATCCCTATTGGGAGGGCCTGGAAGGTGGTGGTGGTAGGGGTTTGTGGCTAGAGGCGAGATATCCCTGTTCTCATTTTCCTTTTTCCAAACATTTAATAACAGACGCTCTTGGAAATATGCTACATCTGAACTATTGTGGCTCTCCTTGTGTTTAAACTCCTCCAGCAGTTTAAAAAGAAAAAAATATGTTGTTTCTTCAGTACGTTCCTAAATTCTTCAGATAAGCTTCATCAGGTCTTGCCACCTCCAACTTTGCTAAGTATATTAACTATTCTTTCTCTCTCTCTCTCTCCTTATTTATTTGTTTATTTGTTTGTTTGTTGAGCTACTGTCTGCCTCCAGAATTAACAGCATCCCATTTGTCATAGTGTTGTGAAGGCTGAAGCAAATAAGTGACTATTTTTTACTTCTTTTTCTTTTATCATGGAGTGGTGGACCTGTCTTCTCCTATTATTACTTACTTATCTGTTAAAGCACTACTGCATGACGAAAGCACGAGTTCCTGGAGCGTGTTTTGAAATAGCTTTTTGTTTCAGAAAGAAGGAGAATGAGTAGAGAATTAGAGATTTTTAGATGAAGTTTTCATTTTCAAGAAGAAGAAATAAATAATAAGACAATGGATTTAGAAGAAGAAAGCTTTTAAAAAGCTGAGGAAACTGGTGGCAAAGCGTGTTGTGAAGATGCTGAAAGAAAAGATGAGCTGCAAGTTATTTGGCAATCTGGACAACAGACTATTCAAATTAGAAAGAGAGACATTTATAGTGAGACATCAATGCAGATTGATCCTGTAGCTCTTAAATATCAGGAAGTGCAAAAAATAACATAAAGGATACATGAGCGCAAACAAATATGAAAGTCATTGAGGCCCTGGAGCATGCCCAGAGAAGGGCAGCAAAGCTGTGAGGGGTTTGGAGCACAAGTCTTATGGGGAGCAACTAAGGGAACTGAGATTGTTCAGTCTGGAAAAGAGGAGGTTCGGGGAGACCTCATTGCTCTACAAGTGCCTGAAAGGAGGCTGTGGTGAGGTGCAGATCGGCCTCTTCTCCCAGGTAACAGCGATAAGATGGGAGGTGATGGCCTCAAGTTACACCAGGGGAGATTCAGATCACATGTTAGGAAAAAATTTCTTCTCAGAAAGAGTGGTGAGGCAGTGGCACAGGCTGCCCAGGGAGGTGGAGTTATCACCCCTGGTGGTATTCAAGAACTGTGTGGATGTGGCACTGAGGGATGTGATTAGTGGGTGCTATTGGTGGTAGGTGGGCAGTTGGACTAGATAATTTGAGTGGTCTTTTCCAACCATAATGATTCTGTACTTCTATAATTCTACCATTTGCAAGCTTGATTAAAAGCCTTTTTAAGGCATTGTTAGTTTTTTTTTGCCTTGGTTTCCATGGAAGCTCAAGGCTTCTCCTGTCATAAGGGATAAGATCGTCAAAATTTTTCTTCTTTCCTTTATCATCCATTTTCATTAATCTGTAGAAAATGAATGTTCCACTTTGTTTCCTAATGAAGAATAGCCTTTGAGAGACCTCAAGCATTCTCTTTTTCTGGTCTAGTATGCACAGCTAGCTAGCTTTAAATACAGATCAGCTGTCTTCACTTGATGCCCAGTATGGGAGAAATTCTTAGGTATTTGGCAAAAGGGTTGGATTTTGTGAGGAACAGGAAAGTATTATGAGGAGCTGTTAATCATAGGCCTCGTGAGCAGAAAATTTATGACAGCAAAGTATTGTAGAGGAGAATTCAGCTACAGGGGAAAAAAATAGAAACAGGACTTGGGTAGCTGTACACATGAGAAAGTGATTTATTTAAAGGCATCACTGCTTAAAAGTAATTTGAAAAATTGAAATGTTGTTTATTTGTGAGAGGGAGGAGAAGGGGCAGGCTGGGAGGGTGCTTTTGGGTCACAAGCGGATCTGAAATGCCAGACTGTTTTCCAGGCAAAGTTGCTCTGCTTTTGTCAGATCCTACACTGCTGGAAATAAACAGTACGAGAAAATTCATATTGCTTTCAGAATTGGATGTTAGCAGCCCTGCAGTGGTAGTGCATGCACAGTGCAGTTATACATGGTTTGTGGAAACCAGACTTATCTGACAAGTCGAAGGATGAATAAATGATTAATACAATTTGTGTTTTGTTTTTTTCTTATTGTGCAGGCACCAGTGACTCGTACCTTGCCTCTTCCCAGCAGAGTGTCGATCAGGTGCTTTCTCCTATTTCAAAACCACGCATTCTTTCACGTTCTGAGTCTCCTTCTTCCTCACCATCCAGTCATGGAGAAAAAATTAGGTAATTTCATTTACAAAGCAACATTTTAACCTGCTTTTTAAGGAGAAAAAAACCCACAAAACTTCATGGTGGTAGCTGCTTTTACAATTCAAATAAGCCATGAATTTTATGTCATAACTTCTCTAAGGGTGGGTAACATTTCCATCCTTAGAATATCCTCTCCCTTTCACATTTTCCATATAAAACTTCTCATGTGTCAGTGCTCTGATGAACTTCTGAATGCTTTGGATGCTGTTCTTTAAAACAAAGTGTAGTGTGGGTCATCATGTTTCAAAAACGCTGCAGGATGTAAATCTATAGTGTCAGTTAGGCCTTCTGTTTGATTTTATTTCCTTACACAGTAAACCACTTTCAGGCAGCTGAATAAAAGATTCATTACTAATAAATTATGTGAAACAAGTAGATGTAAACGTAATTCTAGCAGTTTGCTTTCATGAGCTGTATTGGGATTTGACAGATGTGACTCTTCAGTGGGCTTCTGCATCATCCGTGTACGTATGAACCTGATAAGACTAACAGTAATTTCTGCTGATGTTGTCGACTAACATGAAAACAAACCTCATTTCATAAGACAGTTGACTCTTTAGAGGGATACACTTCATCAAGCTGTAATGCTAACGTGTTCTTTTCTACTAAAATCATATTAGTGTGCCTGCAGAACTTTTCCCGGAATAGGAATTTGCAGTTGTCTTTGCATGTGTCATGAGTAGCAGAGCTTTTCTCTTCTTCTTTGTGTTTTAAGATCTTTGCTGAGTAAATGAATAACTCTGAAAAGAGTTGCTGCACAGAGGTCTTCTCTTTTTTTCTGTCTTTCTTATTTCCGTGTATAAAATTCTTCTGTAACTAGTGGTTACCAGTGCCTCCACTTTCCAAGACTGAAAAATCTTGATTCTTCAGTAAAAGCTCAACTGTTTAGTATCTGATGTGTCATTTCCTAGGAAAAAACACTTGAATCAGTGTCTTGCTTGCCATCATTCCAGATTTTATTGTTCTAGAAAGATAGTTGTGCTAGGGCAGCTTTAGTGGTCATTCGTAGGGCTCTTATTTTCTTGCTTAATATGCATTTAGTATAGAGACAATCTCTCCTGTAGTTAGAATTTCGGAAGAGCCTTTATGTTCTTGGCCTGGAAAAGAAGCTATTGAGATTTTTAGGGACTATGAGATTAATTCTGATGTTGGTGTTTGCCTTCCCGTGGCTCTCCTTCATCTGTTCATTCACATTTTCTACAGCGTGCATCAGGTTTGCTGTATTGCTGTGACAGAACTTAGAACGGGAATGTTGAGTGGTAACTTACATGTTAGGATTTTATGGGAAAATTCTCCAATGCTGTGAGGAAATGTACTTCTTTGAAGGGCACTGGAGAGTCTGAACTACAAAAAGGAATCCGCTGTGGGAACCGTAAGCAGTATGACCAAGTTGTGTTACAGAGAATAGGCAGTGGGTGGTGGCTGCCTTCTTGGGTTCCTTGCGACAGATCACGGATGTGTGGTCCCAATAGCTTTCTGGGACTTCTGCTTTCCCAAGACATCTTTAAAGGGAAAATGTTGTTTTGTTTAGGATTTTGGAGGGTTTTTGTGCGTTGTGCTATTTTCTGTTGCTTTAAGTATTTGAGAAATGCCATGTGTGGGCTTCTCCACTTACTTACTGCCATTATTAGGCAAAAGCCACATTACTGATGTCTACTGTGGGATTAGTTTTATGACCTGCAGATTTTAAGTGACGATGGGAACCTAAGTGAGAAGAGAAGGAAAGATGCTGTTATAAAACCAGTAAACCATTAAGTTTGACTTCTGTCAGTGGGGAAGAACAACTGCTTCTCTGATCAGGACCTTCTTGTTTATTTATATTTCAAAATATGAACAGTATGAAGAAGCCAGTAAATACAGACAGGAAGACTGGAGTTACAAGGCAGATGAATTATCTGACCATTCCTTTTTCATATATGGCTGAAGCTGACTGAGGCTTGGTAGTGGTTTTAGGCTTAAAGTAATTTCATACACTAACAAAATAGTTAAGATGGTGCTCGTTGCTTTTTGTTTGTAGTTTAATGGTCATTTTGAGCTTAACTCTTGCGATTTATTTGGTGTAAATGGGGCAGCCTAGCAGCTTGTACTGAATATGCCTCATTATGGGGATATGGTATTTCGTTCTCTGTTTTTAGCCCTATGGAAGGCCTGAACTGCTTAGAAATTCTAAGCACAAACATATTTGTGGAAGGATGAAAAGCAACAGCTGGTGTGTAGTAAGCTCCTTTATACAGCGCCGCTGATGAATTGGTGACCTGCACTACTTTTGCTATTCTGATTCTGGTCAGTTTAGTAGAAGGGTCACGTGGGAGATACCGTTCTTTCACATCATCTTTCTGATTAGATAAACGGGGATTTAGAATGAGGGCACTAACCCCATTTCTTACTGAATTTTCACCCCTGCATATATGTTTTGCCAGACACGTAATCCTAATACATTTCCAACACATCTGTTCAAATGACATCGAAGTGGGAATTAGTTGAACACAAAACCAAAAGGAGGCTTTTTTTTTTTTTTTTTTTTTTTTTTTTTTTTTAATTTTGGTTGACTGTGTGTCACACTGTTGCATTTCTATTGTTTCAGTCCAATGCCTTTATGTCATGTGCAGGTCTTGGGGAAAGGCTGTAGGGGCGTTGCCTTATAGCAGAGAGCTGTCATTTGGTAGAAGTTAGAGAAGTGTATTTCAAACCATAACTTTGGAGGCAGAAAGCTGCAGCATTTTGCTTGCATGAGTTTTACATGGTTTAATGGGTTGCTATGCATGTAAGTAAACCTGTATTTAAACCTCAAGCTGCTCTTTGCTTAAAAGTTGTATTTTCAATTATTTACTTCTTCCTCCTTCTTTCAGGCTTCAGAATCAACGGATAGATAACCAAGATTTCAGTGATAGTCCCAAACCAGAGAAGCTAGTATATGAGGACCTTGAAGAGCACATTTCTCCTCTTGAATGTAAGTTTTAGTGCAATTTTAGATAGTTTATTTAACACCGTAGGGCTTGAGAGTTGCAAGACAATTGTCTTGACAGTTTAAAACTGTAGCTGGAAAGGAGAAATTCCAGCTCATGCTCACCTGGCTCAGGTGATGAGTTCTTTTTCTTCTTATTTGCATCTTTAGAAAAGGGTGCAGAGTAATAAATAGATGCTAAATTCTAGTTGGTTATGAAATTTGGGAACATTCTTGTTCAGAAGTCTTGCATAACCTTGTTTTGACTAGTGCATGTCAGTCTAACACTTGCTTCAGAATGCTTTAAAATTGTGAGGGTTTTTGCTTGTTGGTTTGTTTTAAGGAAAGCATGCTAAATGTGTAAACTAACCTGAGGCCTTATTGTATTTGCTGCATAAAACAAAATCACAAGGAGTGTTTTTCATTAACAATATTGGAGCAGTACTACCATGTTGTAATTCTGCAGATACATTTCTGGAGCCATTACTACTCTTGTTGAGTTTTCTTTCAGTAACTGAGGCTTAGGTTATGAGTTACTTTTGAAGTATGTATAAATGCGCAAGGAACACTTGAAATTATTTTGGCATTAATCAGTGTCTTAGAGTATGTTTGGAACATGGCTAAGTTTCTGAAACACCATTTTTATCTTTTTGTTTGTTTGTTTGTTTATTTTTTGTCTACTTTGCTGGTAGGGGGAATTTTGTCACAGTGTTGTGTTTCATGTTGAGTGCTGCAGAAATGTTTTCTTTTTTTATGCACTGGAGTCAGTTGTAGAAAATTTCACGTGGAAGTAAGGTACTGCAGAAAAAAGAGAATAATAAAAGTTAATGTACTTTATTGCCATTTGTGTATGAAGACAGAAATAGAAGCACAGTTATGGGCTTAATTTCCTAGTTTCTAAGCATTTGAAGAAGCTATTAATGGTGGGCCTGAGCAGCTTTATCTCCTTTTTTTTAGCTGATACCAACTCCGCCTTTTCTCTGGCCATTTCCTATCTTACTATCTCCTATGGAAACATGAGTTTAATTTAAGTAAAATTTTCAATGAGAAGGATGTGAATAGTATGCTTTAACACCTTCCTCATTTCCAAAATTCATCATGTCTATAAAGTCTTGAGACTGACAGATGTCATTGGATCATACATCATTCACGAACTGATAGTGAAGAGCTGGTTGTTATACGGGAGACAGAGAACAACTGAGTTTCAAGAAAATATGCTTCACTGGTGTGTCTTCTCAAGTTGCTTTCACATTAGAGATTTTTGGGAACACATTTTAATTTTACTGTGTCACATGTGTGAATGGACCAGCATTTTCTTGGCTGCTGGGCCTGAGTACCTGCTGTGCCCAAATAACTTATTACCACTGTATCATTCAGTGGCACATGGTAGTCAGTAGGAACAATATTATGAATTTGCATACCAATGATTTCTAAATTAACAGTACTTTAGTTGAGTCAGACTGCCTGAATTCTCATAATCTAGAAGGCAAATCAGAATGGCTAAAAAGGGAGGACAGTAACTCGGGAGAAATTAGGAGGGAAGAACATGAAATCCAAGTAAACATAATATATAAGATATGAGAGGGGAAGAAAGGAAGTTGGTGAGAGTACAAAAAAATCAATGGAGTACAAAAAAATCAAACAGAATATGGGGCCCCCGCTATTGGAGCAGGTCCAGAGGAGGGCCATGGAGATGGTCAGAGGGCTGGAGCACCTCTCCTGTGAGGACAGGCTGAGAGAGCTGGGGCTCTTCAGCCTGGAGAAGAAAAAGTTCCTAGGGAACCTTGAAGTGACCTTCCACTACCTGAGGGGACCCTACAGGAAAGCTGGGGAGGGACTTTTTTGAAGGGCATGTAAGAAGTAGGATGTGGGGAAGTGGTTTTAAACTGGAAGAGGGTAGATTTAGACTATATATTAGGAAGAAGCTCTTTACAGTGAAGGTGGTGAGACACTGGAACAGGTTGCCCAGAGAGGCTGTGGATGCTCCCATCCTGGAGGCATTCAAGGCCAGGCTGGATGGGGCTGTGAGCAACCTGGTCTAGTGGGAGGTGTCCCTGCCTGTAGCAGGGGGTTGGAACGAGGTGATCTTAAAGGTCCCTTCCAGTCCAAACCATTCTATGATTCTGTGGTATTAAGGTGACAGAAGAGAATGTGGAAAGCCTTGTAGCCATACTTTGAGTGAGCTTGTTGTGGTTTTGTGATTTTTGGTTATTGGTATTCCGCATCATAACATCATGTAGTGCACTGGGAGTTAGTGTTAATACTCCAGTTCTGGGCACCTGTGTGGAAGAGAAGAAGGGGCTTTATGGTCAGAGAGGAGATATAACCCCTGGCAAGGTCACCTGACGTGCTCTTCTTTGTCTGCTCTCCTCCCTGCTGCTCAATCAGACTGTGCATCTCACCTCAGTGTTATGGTGAGGCCTATCCACCTTTCGGGCACTCTCTCTCATTATATTTGAGACAGAGCTTTAGCAAGAACTGGTTGGGTGTCAGCTGCAATTACTTTTAGTTATGTGCTAGTCTTAAAGACGTAATGCATCTCTTTCTGTCCATCCTGACAGAAAGGAATGAATATGTATGAGGAAGTTTGTATTTTTTTTTCACTGCACAGTAACCATGGTTCTTACAGTACTGTTTTGTCTGTTTTTCCTGCTTATGCAGTCAACAGACTTGTAGAAATTAGAAATAGAAATCAGATGTTAATATTTAACCAGAACCTATTTATGATAGGATTCTTTTTTATCTATTTCAACATTGCAAATACCCTGAAACATACCAATGCTTCACAGGGGAATAATTTTGCTGAAATTTTGTTGAAAACCTTATAATTTAAACCTGAAGAGAGGAGGAAGAGAAATAATAAAGGAAAACATTTTCTTTTGAGTGTAATAATCCGTTATTATGGTCTTATGTAAAACATACGGAATTGAGTTGCCTCGGCAAAGCTGGTAGCATCTCTTACTGCTTGTGTAAAAAGCTGAAAATATTCTCACCCATACCAGAGAGGCTGTGGATGCCCCATCCCTGGAGGTGTTCAAGGTCAGGTTGGATGAGGCCCTAGGCAGCCTGGTCTAGTATTAAATGTAGAGGTTGGAGGCCCTGCCTGTGGCAGGGGGGTTGGAGCTTCATGATCCTTGAGGTCCATTCCAGCCGAAGCCATACTATGATACCAGTGCTAGGCTGATACTTTGGCATAACTTTTCTGTGATGCCTTCGTCTAAAATTCCTGTACAGTAATTTTAACTGAAGAGATTCAGACTATGCTGAGAGAGAAACTGCTCAGTTTGGATGTGTTGTCATCATACAAAATATTTCAGTACTTACTGCAACATGGAAAAATGTTTGAAACCTCGATAATATCTGAAAGATGCAACATTTATATTCTCTAGGCCTTGACCCAAAATGTAAGGAGATACGTGAGGTATCTGTACTGCGTTACATGAAATGTTTGGAAAAATGGTTCTGTGTATTTTGGGTTGGCTGCCCACCACAAGTGGCAACGTTTTGCAGTCTCCTGTAATGCTGGGATAATAGCAGTTTGTGTATTTTGCAAATAAATCATGAAGATGGAATTGCGTACGATAGGGGAAGTACAATAGTTGCCTTTTTTTTTATTCAGAGCCATTTTTCACACGTGAAAGTACAATGCAGAGTATTTGAGTTAACATTATCCATCCTGTGCCCTGAAGAAGGCACAGATCCTAATAAAATATGGGATAAAGTAATTAAAAGTTGTTTTATGTGCATGAAATGGATGAGTTAAGTTTGGACGTGTAATTTTTCTGCGATCCGTGTCACGATTATGTAAAGAAATGAAAACATTTTGGTTCTCTATTATATATTTATTCATGGTTCTGTTTTGGCTTTGTAAACAGATGCGTTCCAATAGCTAATTTAAAAACTAACAATTCGGTAATTAAATAAGCAAGCACAGCCTCTGATAATTCTTCATCCTCAGGGACATGGTCAAGTTGGAAGGAAAATGCTCAATTAGTGCTTATATTTATGAGCTCTAATGCAGCCATTCCCACACTTTGTGTCCATTCCTTTGCTCTGCTATTGTGATTACAGAATAATGAAGCCATTGTTCGCATTTCTTCTCCAGATCAGGGGGACATTCCAGAGCAGTGTGAAAGTGATGTCTTGCATCCATCTGGGGACACTGTCAATGGAAACCATGTCACAGCCACTGTGCGAGCAACAGCCACTTCGCCGCAGGACTTGAGTGAGTTCTCAGCTCAGAAACAAAAGTGAATGCCCCTTTTAGATGTCAACTGCGCAAAACAAAAAGCTAAATATTGAACGTTCTGTAGGTCTGGGTGCTAAAGTGATTGAAAACTTTTCCCAAAAGCGTTATGCACTAAAGAAGAAGGAATGTTTTCTTTTGCTTTACTCCAAAAGGATGACTTTCATCGCCCTAATTTTGGTTAAACGTGTTTTTAATTAAAAGATTTTTATACTGTCTTCCCCCCTCCCTTCTTTCTCCAACTACTTCAGAGAGGATTTTGATTTTTCTTTTCACCTTTTTTTAGACTGATTATTAAATATTGTCTCTGTTCTTGGGTGTTTTCTGTACTATATGTGCGGACTATTTTTTTCTCTCGACTCCATTCACAAACCTCATTATCACAACACTGATTTAATTCTTTGGGTGGATGGAGGTGATTTCAGTGCAGCATATGCAGCTTTTCTAATTGTGCTGGATAGCAACACTGATTATTTTTATCAAGAGAAGAGCTTGCTAGCTTCTAACATAGCCCAATTTTTGGTTTGCCCATCAAATTGCCATCTGAATGCTGTTCCACTTACGTGGCTTTTCAATATACTGGTCACATAGGCAGTCCATCTTGCAGAAATGTTAAGAGATTTTTAAAGTACTTTGCTTTATAAAGAATTAGATCCAACCACATTGCTGAGAGGGAAAGGATATAGCATGGGCTGTAAGGTAACAGATTTAATGAGAAAGTTCAAGATTGGAATGAGAATTGCAGAGAGAGATTTGTCAGCTCTGCGGCCCCCACTCGGGCTCTCCCGTTCAACTCTTGGGCAGTCATACATCAGGCTGAAATGTATTGAAGTGGAAAAAACCACTGTCAGATATATAACTGTGGTGTACATAAAAAAAAAAAAAAAAAAAAAATCCAGTTGTTTTTCATTTACCCTTAATGCTATCCAGGAACCTGTAACTTACTTGAATGCTACTGTAGTAGATTACAGAAGTATATATAAATCATATCAGAGAGGTTGAAATAATTTTTCACAGCTGTGTTGGATCCAAGAGAGACTCAAGAACAAAATACAGAAGACAAACACTGGGAAGAGGAGAAGAAGACTGGAAAAGAAAGGAGAGAGGGAGAACAACAGGGAAGAGGGGAAAGGGAGCAAAATGAAATGGAAGAGCTGAAGAACGAGATGGTGATTAAATATTTTAATTTCTGACAGTAATGGGGCTTTGTACTGCTATGTTATTTTAGATGTTAGAATAGATGTTGGTTAGAAATAGATTTTATTATTTTTTTTTTTAGACAAAAGTAGTAGAGGCAAAGTTCTTTAATACATTTGTATGACTAACCAAAGGATCTTGCTAGAATCATAGAATCACAGAATGGCCTGGGTTGAAAAGGACCACAATGACTTTCAACCCCCCTGCTATGTGCAGGTTCGCCAACCACAAGACCAGGCTGCCCAGAGCCACATTCAGCCTTGATCATCCAAGCTAGAGCTTGTTATGCCAAATAACTTTTCCACTGGAAATGGATGCTTTTTATTCCATTCTTCATGTAAATGATTCATGTTCATACAGTTTCATATTGAGAATGCAAATGTCACCAGCTGACAAGTGATACACTTGTCATCTATCTGGACTGCACTTGCTGCTGTGTGACATCACCAGAACGTCTTAATGTCCATCTGTTCATTAGCCTTTATCCCCATGAACACCTTTAACTAGGGTGTTCATTGGAGAACAGGTTATAAGATGACTGTATGGAGTTATAATCCTTTTGAACTGATGAGCACATACTGAAATAGCATTCTGGCCTTTTGGGTACTGTATAGTGTTGCCTTTTTTGTTTCCCCCCTCCCCCCCCGCCTTTCTTCTTCCTCTTCCCACACTTAAGAGATCAGTTAATTCACTTCAGTGAATTACACAGCCTCTCAGCGTCAGCTCATCTTCTTCAGTCCACATGCAGTTGTCCATCTCAGCCCTGCTCTTCATCCATAGAGAGAAGCTGGGACCTCAGTCCTCAAAGCATTTCAGGTATCCAGACAGAGAGGGTTTTCTTGAATGATGCTTCTTGAACTTGATCTTGAACTGCATGTAGCAAACGTAATGCTGTTTACACTGGCACGTTTCACTAAGTTTAGCATAAAGCCCTGCAGGTGTTTAGGTGTAAAGGTAATTTTTGACCTGATCAGTATTTAATTTTGATTTTTTTTTTTTTTTTTTTGTCTTAAAGTTGATCCAGGACTCAATGAAAATTGATGAAGAAGATAAGGGAGAAAAATGTGAAAGCAATAATTCTGGTGTTGAAGAAGTTGTAAAGGATTCTACTCCAAACCCATTAGAAAAATACATGAAAATAATTCAGCAGAGGAGAGAACAGGAACTGGCACATGAGGTGATTATTCTTAAAAGGGGCCCTCAAAGTATTAATACATATATTTTTTTAGGTATCAGTGTTTAAGCATAAATATGCCCTCAATTTTTAAAATCCTGTGTTTAAATATGGTATTTTGATATTCTAATTAAAATGCAGCAGTTTGGATCTATAAAGGTCAGTTTGTGTTCCACTACCGCAGCTGACCATACTGACAGCTCGAGGATGGAAGGTTTAGATTGGATGTCAGGGGGAATTTCTTCACAGAGAGAGTGGTGAGGTGCTAGAACAGGCTGCCCAGAGAGGCTGTGGATGCCCTATCTCTGGAAGTGTTCAAGGCCAGGTTGGATGGGGCCCTGGGCAGCCTGGTCTAGGGCCAAATCCAGAGGTTGGTGGCTCTGCCTGTGGAAGGGGGGGCTGGAACTTGATGATCCTTGGGTTTCCTTCCCACCCAAGCCATTCTATGATTCTGTGACAGAATTCAGCCTGGCAGAAAGAGAAATACGGCCTGACAGAGCAAGCACATGGGTAAACACAATTTCGATGACAAACTGCTGCATACTTCAGTCACTATCCCAGACTATTCTTCCAAAGCTCCGTTATTCTACATGCAGTTCATTGGCAAAAATGAACTGGCTCTTCCAGGTGATTTTTATTTTCAGTTTGGTGCCCTAAAGCGCAGAAGCAATCATTAATCGCTTAAATCTTGATTTAAGAATCAGTTACAAAAAGTGTGTTTTTCTCTTGGATGCCAGGATTCAAAAAAAGAAGAAATACAGGATGTATCACTCATAGAGGGAATCACATCTAGCGAGAAAGACGACAGGTAAGGATCATACATTTCTTCTAACAACTTCTGTTAATAAATACAGTGTGAATTAGGGCTAGAAGAAATCTGCCTCTCAAAAAGCAAAACAGAAAGCAGTAAGCTAGTAATAAAAAGTAAAAACATTGGAATAACTGAGGATCCTCTCAATTTTTATATAGGTAAGTTGTGAAATTAGAGTCTAGGAACCTACATTCCATGATCTGTTTCAATAGCTGTTGCAATTAAAACTTTTATCTGCAATGGAGCAGTGGCTCAGTTCTTATATAGAACTGAAGCCTGAGGGATTCTTCTTGGGTAATGACCCAATGAAAGCGTGTCTATGCTGTACCTAGCAGGTAGTCTGTTATTTGCATTGCCTCCAGCTTTGATTTATTGGAAGCATCGTGTACTTCTGACAAACTAGTTCACACGCTATTTCAGAGAGGTTTCTGACAGCCCGTGCATGTCCTACATTTCCTGTGGGTTACCTCTAGAGATCAATAAATAAAGATACATTGCCTTTAGTTCTTATATGGGGGATAAATATCTCCGTGCTAGGGGAAAAATATCTCTCTCAATCCAATATTTTGATTTATTTGAAGATGTACAAGTGAAAATGTTTCTAAGGAAAAAGTAGAGTGCATTAAAAAATTACTTATATATATGATTTGGTATGATCTGTCCCTTTGAAGTGCTATTGTACATAGCAGCCCCTATGTTGGTTCCCCTGAATTACACCTGCATGGTGTTCTTTTCAGTGGGTGAGTACTACAGAAGTATGAGATGGGAATGCCAATGGATAGGGGAAATGGCCCAGACCTTCACTGCTAAAGGCTTGCTTACTCAATTCACAGGAACAGCACAGATGGTCATCAGCTAAAGTGGTGGTTATGTGCAGGCTCTTAAATTGTGTTGAACTTTTAACTTCCACTTTAAAACAAACATATATTTAAAATAAGAAGCTACTTAAGACTCATACCATATTTTCCTCCCCTTCTGTCCCACATACAGTGCTGCAGGCATTTCTCATGGAGACGATGATGACAACTTCTGGTGAACAACAGCAATTGCTTGGGTTTTTGTTTTTAACTACAATAAAAATGTTTTAAAAACACCTTTCTGACTGCAAAGTAAGTCATAATAAGCCCTAGGCCCAGGAATTGCAAGCTGTGCAGTTATAAATGAATAAAGCTGATATTGAAGTCCCACTGCTTCAGTCACTGCACTCCAAGAGTTCCGATGCATTACTGATGCAGGTGGAAGAGGAAGCACTGTAAATTGGTGTGTCCAGGTGAATGGCCTTGGCCTTGAATCCCTAGAGCCTTCTACAGCTTTTGAGGTGTTGTTCCTCCCCTCCCACCCCCTTCCTCACCACTTACCAACTGCAGGTCAGTGGGATAACCAAACTTTTTGTTACGTATACACACTGTTGCATGTTTTTAGAGGTATCTGGTGGAGACCCTCGGCTTGTGTGACTGAACCATGTACGTTAACTTGCTCGTTACTGCTGCAGCAGCAGAAGTGAACACTTCTAAAGCAGCCTTATCACATGTCTCACTTCGTTGGTATTCACCAGCCCAGAACGGAGAGATTCAGATAAAAATGCTATTTGACTCATCTTTATTTAAGCTTTGCATTTTGTAGGTAGAGTAGAGGCAAGATTGTTAAACTTTATTTACAGTATAAAATACAGTATTTTTATCAATGGAGTAATTCTGGGTGGCAGCATCTAGTACAACTTGCAGAGTGCTGAGGCTGCTTCTCCTCCCCTACCTTAGAAGAACGTGAAGCCCAGTTTGACAGAATATAGGGGCAAAACCTGAAGGTCTGCCTTGAATTCATATGGATTCCCATAAATGAGACATACTTGACTTTTTGAAATTGAGATTAAAAAACATTTCCAGGCTAGACTAACTTTATATGCTGCCAGATTTTACAAAAAGAGCTTCATTTTGTCTGCTGTCAGGAAGGGGATGGATAGTGCTTGTTGCTTTATGCTGACCTGGAACAACTACCAGTACTCCATGCTGAGAAAACTCACCGACTTACCATGCTGAAGCACACACCTACAGGGCAGCCTCCTGCTATGCATTACCAAATGGACAACAATGAACAGAATGTGCTTCACTTCAGATAGAGATAATAAAACAGTTTCGCTGGTATAGAGTAGCTACAGGTCTGTTTAAAATAAGCATACCACGAGTGTTGTCTATTATCTACAAATATTTATTTTAACACTTGGATGTAACTACAGGAAGCCCTTGGCACTGATAGAAAATATTGATTCACTGTTAGGTTACAAAAATTTATACATAGCAAAATTTAATGCTCTTTACATAAAAATATTAGACTACTTAAACAAAACTTCAAAAACTCCCAGTAATAGCTACACTGAATTAGAAAAGAATTAGGCTTTAAGACACTGCCTCCATTATTACCCTTATGCAAACACTGGGCTAGAACATCACCTGCATTGCCGTAGAAATGTCTCCTTCATGCAACAGGTAAGAACATACACTAGGCTATTTGTCATATTTGCTCTACACTGACCAACTCTGCCCCCCTTTTAAACTGTAAAATCAGACTTCAATATTTAACAAAAAAGAAATTATATTTGCAGTTAACACCCCCCCAAAATGCCTCTTTTAATTCCGACTTCAGGAAATTTTGTGCTTCCTTTGACTTATACTCAGCAAGCAGTCAAAACTATCAAACCACACGTCAGCATAACATGGGTATGACTCAAATACTCTTTTTTTTTCCCCCAAACGAATGATGCATTTTACTTTTCCCCCAACATTTATATATATATATATATATATATCATATAGAACAAACACCAAATATACCATCACTAATACTCAAGATATCACTGAAAGCTTCTGAAATAAAACATATTAATTAGAAGGCAGACTTCTATGGGAAATGACTTTAAGATGGCACCAGTTTGTGTCGTCGTTTTCTGAACACCACGTTTTCTTAATGTGCTAATTAATTTGTAAAAAGGAAAACACGTAAGCACTGACTATAAATTTGCTAAGCACCAAGATAGAGAAAGGTGGACATCCTGTGTTCTGTTTTATGGCTGTCGTCGTTACTGTTTGTGTCAAACTCTGCAAACTTTCTCATCTGCTCATTTGGAATAGTCACATCAGCGTCATTTTAATAAGGTAACACTTTTCACTTACAATGTAGGATAATGGTCTCCTGCCACTATATAAATGCTAAGACATTTATAGAAAATAAATATTAAGGCAAAGCTGACATTTATTTTCAAAGAAGGGGATCATTATCCAGATCCAAGCATCTACATTCCATTAAATAGTTAATAAAAAGATTAACACTTGGGACAGCTGCGCAACACTCGGGTAAGCACAGGGGAGTGACTGCTGCATCGTAAAAAAGTGTGGCACAAAAGTAGATGGCTGTTCCTGTGGCCCGTGTAAAGAGTGTTCAGAGTGCCCTATTACAACTTAGGAAATGCTGCAACAGCTGTGCTTTCAAATGAGCACACGCTGCTGTCAGAAACCTCATCCAGCCGCAGATTCGTTTGGTGTATAAACCGAGATCCTAAATCACGCGTCTTACACGTGCCTGTGTCTAAGGGCTGCACAAATCCCTACTGCTTGCTGGTTTGGAGCACCCGCCACAGTTTTGTGCAGGACTTCGTACTGCATGTCAAATAGCAAATATCAAAAGTCTCGAAGAATAATTTGGTCACTCATTGTGAAGTGTTGCCTTTTAAAATGCCTGGAATAAAACCTCCATTCTCTGTATGAAAGGATGGAAGATTACCCATGGGAAGATTTCCCTACGAACGTGTTCCAGGAGCTTGAACGTGAAGCTTTTACACTTCTCTATAATTTTGTTTGGTGGACACACATCTTACTGCAGAGCAGCTATTTGTTGATTTGTCAGAGCTACAGAATTCTTCTGCTGAATTACTGTGGCAACCATTTATGTGTAAGAATTGAGTTGCTCTTTTGACCGAGACTGGATATCCTGAAGCTCCTGCTCTTCTTTTGCTTTGATATCTTGGTAGGCCTGCATTTTGCTTGCATCCTTTAAGTAGGCCCAGTTAGAAGACAGTATCATGAGGAAGTGGATCTGGAAGAGAAGGGTGAGCATGATGGCTAGTGAGCATGTCAAGAGGCAAAGCAAGCTGCTAGTTAGATTAATAGACGCTCTTTACAATAACGACCAAAAAAAAGTTACTCTACGTTAATAAGCATTCTGTTATTAAAACAAGCACAGAGGCTATTTTCAAAGGTCTCTAGAATTCTGCATGCTAATTTTGAGGTTGGTTATTCACAACTTAGAGAAAGTTAGTATCACAGTAATTAAATGAGCTACAGGGTTGTACGGATCAATTAAAATGCAGAATGGGGGGAAGTGAGAAAAATAAACGTTTGTTTGTATGTGGCAATTTAGAACATCTGCAAACTGGAGGTGCTCAGAAAAACTGCTTCCTAAGGTGGTGGTGCTTATGTATAACTCAAGCCCAGATCCTGGTAATTCTTTTCCCCCAACAAGCAGATAAGAACTCTACCCTCCCCCTCGAAAAAGTCTGAAATTGTAAACGGTTTTATTTAGGTGAACAAGGCTACAGTAACACATGGAAAAGTTAAACAACAAAACACCAGTCCAAAACTAAGCAAAAGCATGCAAGCTCTGGGTTAAGAAGTCTTAATCATGTATCGTTACAACTACATTTTCAACTCTCACTGTCTAACTTCAGGTGAAAACTCTTACATGTAGCAACTGTTTTTGTTTTTGTTTTAATTGTGGGGACTTTTTCTAGTTTGTGAATTCATCTCTTTCCAATTTCTTTTCTCCACGCTTCATGCAAAAAAAATCTACATCTGAAAAACACTGATTCACGTCTCCTTTATTCCCCCCAACAGTGTAAAAAATGTTTCTATGCTCTATGCATGGTTTTGCTTCCTGTGCAGTCATACTTACATTTTTGAGATCTGGCTACCGAGAAATCAGTTACTAAAGTGCAAGCCACAAGTAACAAACTATTTATATGTTATTTCTTACTAGCTTGGGGCCCAAAACCAGAATGTGATTGTTTGACGCCGAGCTAATACAGGATGTATTGCCTTCCAGAGGGAGTGATTTGGCAATTGTTTGAAAATGAAGTAAAAGAAAATAATCAACTTAATCATCCACGCACCAGAAATACAGCCAAGTAATTCATAGTACTGGAGCTTCTCATTTCTGCCAAAAGAGACTGGCACTGCTTTATTACTCTTTTTATTCCGTATCGTGTATATTCAGCATGCTCGAGGTTTTTGAAGTTGTCATTCATGGTGAAGAGTAAATGAGTAATTCTGTTCCAGAATATTTGTTTTAGAGAAGAGCGTTGGAAAGCAAAATGGAGCCGTCAAATGAAAACATCCCATCTTCAAAAGAAAATTCGTGAACAGTCCTACAGTAACTGAATCCTCTCAACATGACAGAATAGCCAGATCTCATCCACATCATAGTTCATATACAAGAAGTCATTTTATTAATCTGATAAGCTAAATGAGGCTTACTGAAGCTATTTACAATTACTGTAACAAAATTCAGAAAGCTAGACTTTTAGCCTAGGGTGTCAGTGGTATTTTTCAAGCTACGCAATGCAGCTCTTTACTGGGCTTATACAATTTAGAATTTAGTGCAGCAATCTTCCCGACTCTTAAACTTCAAAACAGCATAGTTATATGTAGTAGCCATCATGTAGATCAGCTGGTGGAAGAGAACAAAATACAGGAGAGTAAGACACAACAAGGTGACGGCTCAAGCCCACTTGGGCAACTGTCGATACTTTTACAACAGATGCTATTTGGAGCTTCTTCCAGGGTGAAGATGCAAGATAAATTACTCGCCATTTATCCCTTGAGTAGAATCTACATACAGACCTAAGGCTGTTTTGCCAAAGAACAGGGACTCTTACACCTGGACATGGCACTGCAGGGTTGGACTGGTCAAACTGCCTGGGTCCGAGCATAAGAACAGCATTCAAGCTAATAATCCCATAAACTATAAGAATGAAAAGAAATGGTGGACATAAAAACACCAATAGTGGGTAGAACTGGGATTTTAAAAGGACGCATGAAGAAGTTTCTTTCTAAGCTTAGGGTAGGTGGGTTAAGATGACTTCCTAAAGCAGAATTAACTTGTAATGACCGAAGCGGAGCAGCAAATAACCAGATGATTACAGCTCGTCCTCCTTTCTGTGTATTGTCACTATTTTAAAGATGCATAAAATTTGGTCTTAAAGCATCTTAAACCTGAAAGGAACACATTTTACAGTAAAAAAAGTAAAAATTTCTACCCACCAATGCTATGACAGTGGCACCAGCTCCAGCACAAGCCACAATGAACAGGTGATAAGACATGTAGAACTAGAGAGAAAAACATGTTAAAACACTTTAATTAAACTAACTGAGGATGGTATAAAAGACATTTCAGCTACTGTAAAGAATAAAAAATATGCTGTCTTCATAGCAAAGGGTTCAAAGCTTTAAAAAACTAGAATGTTCAGAAAACACTCATTTTTTGGATGCACAGAGACAAAGCACTTTCAGTATTGTGTTTAAATCAATCTCTTTATACTACTAGTGTTAGTTTCCTCAAGAAACTGCCATCAGGTTAGCTACTACCCTGTGTCTCAGGGCGCACAAGGTGCACACAGGGCATCTGCATACCTCATTTGTGTTGCAGATGTTCTCCAGGATCGGACCGCAGGCTTTGCCAGGTACAGCGTTCCATGGGATAATACCTGAAATAGTACAGCAAAAGAAATCACTAATTTTAGGAATTGGTACACACTTTCTGTTCCTTTCTCATCTTATCCTCCCACTTGCCAGTTGCGTTCCCATTTTGGGCATCCACACATTGACCAGCACAGCTTTGAATTGGCAGGAGGAATTAACTCGCTCAAACTGCGCTTTCTCTTTATACCAAGGCTTCCTGCCAAGCTGTGTTCTCAGATGTGGCTTTCCCATATGGCAGCCAAATGGTCGGCTTATGCACTTCAGGTCCAGCATGAGTCTGGAGCTGCCTGCTCCCCGACTGGGGCCTGAAGGGGATCATCTGCACTTAGAGACACCTGGCACCATTCAGGACAGCAATGCCTTACAAAGTTGAGTTCTACTCCCCCAAGTAGGTAAAAAAGCAGTAAGTGAGAGCTGCTACAAAGTCTGGTCTGCCATACCCTCACATACTCCCAATTACTTCTCTTACGTGACTGAAACTCAGAAAAGTCAACAGGATCTTATGAGTTTAAAATAACCTAAACTTTTAGACCCATAACAGATGTAAAGCTTAAGCAGAAGCCATGGCTCAAAAAAGGAAAACAGCGCTCTGCCTCCCCATTGTAACCTACATTTCAAACTCAGCTGGTTGGAATTAGCAGCTCTGCGAGGAGCAGGTCACTGATACTATCTCAGGACAGTATGGCTTTTGGAAAGAAAAACTTCACAGGATTTACTTTAAAGCCACTTTCTTCCCTGCAACTGTAATATACAGTTGAAGGCCTTCAGTTATGGCTGCCCCCAGAGCAGAAGGAGCAAGGAAGCACAAGCAGCCAATTCTGTGAGTAATTAGAAATCAAAATAAATTCAGTAATGTTTGAGGCAGACTGTTCACTGCTGGTTTTTGCTTTTCAGAGAATCACAGAATCATTAAGGCTGGAAAAGGCCACTAGGGTCATCTAGTCCAACCACTAACCCATCACACAATGCCCACTAGCCACGTCCCTCCTTCCGCATGTTCCTTGAACACATCCAGGGATGGTTGACACCACCACCTCCCTGGGCAGCCTGTGCCATTGCCTCACTGCTCTTTCTGAGAAGAAATATTTCCTAATATCAAACCCAAACCTCCCCTGCTACAACTTGAGGCCATTTCCTCTTGTTCTGTCTGAAAGTAACTGAAAGTAATAGTTAAGGCACAATTCAGGCATTACGTAAAAACAGCCTTCTGACAAGAAAAAATATATACAGATAGGTTCAAGAAAACAGAATCTGGTTATCTCTCAGTTCTGCCTCTAAGCAGTTTATTTTGAGGCCGATCTATTTTTACACCTAATATCATAGTATTGGAAACTGCTACAGAATCATTTTAGATAAATGACTTGCCAGTTCAGTTGAACTGATTGCATCTGGAAAGAGATCAATGTAATCTGAATTAATTAGAAAAGCAATAGCACATCCAGGGATACAAGACGCTTTTGCATTTGGTTCGTTTGATAAAGCTGAAAGAAAACTACTGAAGACAGACCAAGGATAAAGCATTTAATCAGGATTTGAATAAGTACCGTATTGCCTGATATCCACACAGATCTGGTCTCCTGGAACCGTCATGTTTATCTGAAGAGATTTGATGACTTCGCAAGTTGACCATATGTTATAGAACATAAAGACAGGCACAGCAGAGAAGCCAAAGACCCCGAGCCAGGCCACTCCAAGCACATAGGTGAGGAAAACAAACTGGGCAGAGAAAAGACAAGCACTTCACATTTGCTCTTTAAAAAGAATACTTGCATTTTCCTTAAAAATTCTTCGATACGGTCTTTAAACATACTTTCAGAAATTAAGTCGTGAGGTATTTAACTTCCATTAACATACTCTCATATTTCCATGCATATGAACAACCTCAGCTTAAAAATACTTTGCTGCTCTCAGTGCTACTGAGAAAGTAATTCAGGCATTTCTTTTCTCATCAGGCTGCTAGAACAAACAGCATGGCCTCCTGAGCCAGCAACCTATTCATTTCTCAAGAGGCTCAGTGAAGCAGGGATGCTAGTTATAGGCTAAAACTGATAGAATGCCAACAGGAGTCAGTATAAAGATTTTTTTTTTGTCAGCTGTAATATACCAGCATTTCCATGCAACTTGCAAATCACAACAATAGAGTGAATCAGTGTTTGCAGAGCTTTTCTCTGCTCCCTGATTTACTGAAATCAATTATGAATGTAACAAATGAGAACACCTATTTTTGAAAACATACTTGTTCATTACAAATCAGAAAGCTGGAACTGATCTAATACACATTGCCAAGAAGAAAATTACTTACTTCACCTCAGAGAAGATCATGGATTTTCCCACTGAAATTTGATGGTTTGTGTTGTCTTTTTTTAAAAAAGAAATTACCTGCATTTTCTTTGGTGAGATTACCAGGTATGGCACTCACTGCTTTGGAAATCTCCAGCTTCCTCCTCTCACTGGACCTCCTCTCTTCCCTCTTCTTCCATGTTAAGTTTTATGGTGAGGTATTACACAGAGCTCTGGCATCAGCTCCTAGCTCACCCCTCCTTGAGAGAGTTTGGAATCAACTTGCAAAGTGGGGAAACTTTTTTTACACCTTGTATACACCTTCTCACTGTTATTTAACTCTAAGTAGACTGGGAAGGCTTTACTTTGCAACAGAACACTGACGCTGTACTCCTATGTGAAACCTGTGTGCCAGTGCAGCAAGAATGGGAAAAGCTCTGATGGGGGGAATTGTCTCAGCCTGGCCCCAAACTGAACAAATCCTGCAGTGGAGGAAGTCTGCATCCTCAGAGGTGTGTCCAGCCACACTGAAGAAGGCTGGAGATCTTACAGTAGTGGTTCAGCGTTTGGTTAGGCTTTGTAGGGAAAGAAGGTGACATGTGGGCAGCTGGAAGTACCTGTAAAACTAAGACAAACACCCCAAAAAACAAACAGCTTGTCCTGAATTTACATACCACTGAACTGAAATACTCCACTTTTTGCCAAATGCTGGAAGATCTCTCACTGGCTTTCAGTATCAACCAAGTGGATCAGTTTAAAGGATTTCTGTAACTATGCTATGAATAAAAAGTGGGCTTGCATGTGTGTATTTGAAATGTCTGTGAGAAGGAGAACAGAAAGCCTTCAACTCCTACAATAGCTACGAAAAAGCACAATCGATCTCACGTGTAATAGAGATAAACTGTTGGAAACAGTTACTGTGTGTTACCACAGCCAGGAGAAACAGCTCAGTCAAGTCAGAAGACTGTCTCCTGTAATAATCCTATGCGACTTGGAGGGGACTGCCCCCAGCTTAGTGATGTCAAATTGGCAGAAAAACCAATGGATGCCCAAAAGCTGCTCCGTGCACCCAGCTGCAGCCACCAGACTGCAAAAATATTATTTCTGCTTGCAAACCTTGTGATTTTCTGCGTGTCACACTGGTATTTGTGTACGCAGCTGACAATCATGTGCTTGCAACTACCCAACTGCAGAAGCAATTATCCACAGTAATGGAATGCACATATGTCTACGTTTCCACTGTATTTTGCATCTTTGGAAAATGCTGTTTTAGACATAATTTTGCTCCACAGCAAAGGTACTTTCCAAGAATAAGAACGAGAGAATAGCTGCTTAACTGGGAAATGATCAGATGCCTTATTTTTATTAGCTCTTCAAAAATTCAATAAGCATCCAACAGCACAGCGGAAAATTGTTAACCTTCATGAAAATAAACACGCATCTTCTTTGTATTTAGCCGGCTGAAAGCACATATTTTTTAAGCACAGGATATAGGCTGTATATTAAAATGCAACAATCACATCAAAAGCCTCTGCTCTTCTCACCCACACTTTCCCATGGGCGATCTGTCACACTGCTTATCTTCCCCCAGAACTATGAGCTTTGAATTCAGATTTTCAGCAATAGCTTTGAAATCCTGTCTCAGAAACATAGCTACGTTGCTGTTCTTGCAGAGTGCGCCCTAGGGGGCAACGTGGGTGAGAATCTGAAGTTTTATTTTTAGTTAAACTTTGTTTAAAATGTTGTGCTAATACAGAAGAATATTGAAAAAAAGAATAGCTTGAAACTTTAAGGCTCTAAGTGTTTCAGCTTTGCAAAAAAGACTCATTATTATGCCTGTATCCCTTCTGCCATCTGCAAAAGCAAGATGGAAATATTTGATTCAAGTGCCGTGACGTTGTGAAGCTTCATTCATTGCTGTTTGTTTGAAGGATCCAGACATCCTCGTGTAGAATAGACTGAGGAAGTCAGAAGCACTGCAGTCTGTTACTTAAATAGCTCTGCAAACCACAGCCCTTTTACAGTCTGCCCTTCCCATTGTTAGCGCACGCCATGTTCAAAAGTGCAACTTTAATTCTGTCTCATATTGAGCGCTTCAAAATCAGCTGCCTCCAAGAGTTTTGAACAGTGAGTTCAGCTTGAGCAGGGGGAGGCCTTGGAAGCACCCCAAAAGTCAACATAGAGAGTTTGGACTTGACCGAGCATCCCTGAAGCTCAAAGAAGAATGAGCAGCAGGGATTGGCTCTGCCCACCCATAAGGAATTAAAGGCAGCAGCAAGACACTGTGGTTCAAAAAAAACACAGAAGTCAAACTGAGCCTGATGGGTTTTAGCGAGGAATGGCAACTGTTCCCACTTCCAGCACTACTCACCATTCCACTGATGCAGCGGCCACAGGCTGTTGTTTTGAACTCTCCATGCAGCTCCTTCACAGCACTTGTTGTATAAAAGCCTTCTGCCAAAAGGATTATTCCATACAAGAAGAAAAACGATGCAATGCCATAAATTACATACTGCATTAGCTGTATTCTAAAATGGAAAAGAAAAAAAGACACAATTAGATTTCAGTCCTATTAAAACAAAGCAAGTTCTCCCTAATCGTAACAGGTATGAGACAATTCCTTTTTTAGAAACACAGTTCAGGGCTCTTTGATGCATTTTAAACGAGTGGGCTGCAGGAGGATGCTACATCGACTGCCCCACTGCCACAGGCATGCCCTGCTGATATTCTTAAGTCCTGTGTCTGCTCGAGCATCTCCTGTCTGTGCTGTGGTTCCTGTGCTGAGTGCTGTTAGTCATAAGCTGGAGGCCTCCATTTCATGCCTATACCACAGAGCTGTGCTTTCCTATGAGATACTCTAGAAATGTACAGAGAAAGGCTACAAGGCACATGCCTTGGATCTTATCTGAGGAGGTTCTTCATTCCCTACAAATCTACTGTCAGCAGTGACACCCTTAAGTGTTTTTACTCTGGCTGGAACAGTTAACAGAAAGAATCACCTGTAATATCAGCAATCTCATCACAGACTCAGCAAACATGCTGACTGTATTGAAGGACAAGAATGGCAAATCTTCTATTCAACATTTCTTCTGGTCTCCAAAAATCACACTTGATCATAGAATAACAGAATCACAGAATGCTTTGGGTTAGATGGGACCTTCAAGTTCACCTAGTTCCAACCTCTGCTATAGGCAGGGACACCTCCCACTAGACCAGGTTGCTCAAAGCCCCATCCAGCCTGGTCTTGAACACCTCCAGGGAGGGGGCATCCACAGCCTCTGTGGGCAACCTGTTCCAGTGTCTCACCACCCCCACAGTACACAATTATCATTAGCACTAACTTCTCCACAACTTATATTCTTAAAAAAAATATATACATATGTTTGTTGGGATGAAGATTTTTAATGAAGCTATTCACAGAACAGAAAGATTAATTTTATAGATCCATACTGCTTTTAATTTTTTTTAAGGATATATATATGTATGTCTTTCCTCAGATTTTTTTTTTCAATTCTTACTACTCTCCCTAAACTGGCTGCCTGCACAGATATGCGTCTCTGAGGAACACCTGCATGATTTAGCTTCATTTGAAGAAAACTGATTACCACAATTTACATAGTTAAGCATTACCCAGACAGAACGTAAACCTCTTGCATCAAAACAGGATACTGATCATTTAAAATTACACGTGGGAAGTGAAGTAGCATTTATGTTTATTTTCCAAACTGATTCAAAATAACAGGATAAATCCATTGCACCTGTGCTGTAAAGCATAAAGAAATTAACTCATTTGATGGACAACAGAGTTCATTTCGCTGTCACTAACAGGCTAGAAGACTACTAAAAATTAGCAATATGAATCCTGGCTAAAAATCAATTCCACAAATGGTGGCCCACTAGTATATTTTTCATTGAATTTATATCTCTTGGCCTTAAATTCTTTGCCCTTTTCTATCACTTCATCTCTCCAGCCTTTCTTGTTTGCCTTCAACAGAGCTGGAGCTCTTTGGTAAGAGTCTAACAATCCCCCAGCTGCTGAGGCTGCCTTGACAAGAAATCTTGTCAACAACTCTCCAAAATGCAAAGCTTGTGCCTGCTGTGGCTACTTTTGCAATTTCATTTGCAAATTCTAAGAACAGCTGCTCATTGTTTCTCTCTAAATTTTTATGCTAATGGCAGCATCCCTGCGCTTCACACAACAGAGAACCCAGTGTCTAGCAGCAGGGGGGGGGCATGCAGTCATAGAGGATCCTGAATTTGGGCACTGGGAGGGAGAGAAGCCCCAGTACATTGCTGTAGTGCTCCCAGAGGATGGGAAGAGGTGACCTGTGGCAGTCTTAGGCTCAGTACCTGCAGATTTGTGGTCTGTGTCCACATGAACTAAAAGGGAGGCTATTACCAAAGAGAAGCCTCTCTCCCAGAAATGGAGAATCAAGTGCACTGGACTGAACTCAAATACAAAAGTCTTCAATTGGTGTCCTAAAAACTGGGTATTATGGGTAGACAAGCAAAATCTGTGCAAAATCTTCTCAGCACAGGGTATATATAATGCCCAGATGGTGCTGTGAAGAGCAGCGTGGATCCAAACCATCAATCCATTGAGAACTCAGGTTCTCAATGTTAAAAGGAACTGGATATTTGTTTCAGTGGGGCTGGATACAGAGCCAAAATTGTTCACCCATAGTAATGATCACCCCAGCAAATAAGAACCAATAGTTTCATGATTCCAACACATTTATTTGTGAAATCTAATTGAAGCGTAGGATCTTATCTTCCCTGTACACAAAGCTGCTTCTCCACTCTGGGCACATCATTGCCTTCTGATGGCTGACAGAAGTCGGGTGCAACTCCGGAGCAGCAGGTATAATGCATGTATTTTAGAGGTCTTTGAAATTGATGTAATGAATATAAATGGGTTAAAGCAGGATACACACGCTGCTTCTTTGTGTGTAAACACTAAAAAACACCAAAAAATACCTGAAGATGTTGGACAAACAAGCATATCAATGCTTGGAGATGGAGATCGAGATGCAAATCCATCTCTACCCACTCAGCAGGAGAGTGCTTGGATGAGCAATGGGTCTTCCGCAAACAATGGCAATGGGAGGCATACTTACACTTCACTCAGCAAAGCATGGTCACTGGCAGTCGTGGAGAAGTGCTGCTCAAGGATGGACACGGTGCCCGTGAGCGCCACATGGCCACAGCCACAGAACAAGGCGACCCCCGAGAAGCAGAGAATGGTTGCCACCAGCGAAGCATATGGCACTCCTCCTAGGCACTTAATGCAACATTCAAAGCAACCTAAGCAGAAGAGAGAAAGCAAAAGAAATGTTATGAGCAAAAAGGAAAAGAATATTCAGTCTCTGCTTAGTAAAAAGCCACGGGGAATAAAAGGCCCAGACACTGTCACTGCGCTAAGCAAAAAATCTATAGATGGTGCAAGAAAGCATCATCCTCTGAACACTGACCTACAGATCTGTCAGAGTGAGCTCAATGCTCAGAAAGTGGGCCGAGTACTCCCAGTTTTACAGGATCGAGAGGAGATCGATGAGACAGCCTGTGAAATGGAAAAGGAAAAAAAACGTTTGTCTGAAGTGGTCCACTGTGATCCAGCTGCTGACACAGAGCTTGCCACACTTCAGCACTACTGGTATTAAGGACACGAGCACCAGGTGTGCTGGTACCGTTCAGAAAGCTGGAGAAGCACTCAAGCCAGTGAAGCCTTTTGGAGAAATGAAGGGTGTGTGGAACCCATAGTGGTCTGCAAAATCTAACTGCTTTGCACTCTGCCATGGCTCCTGAGTATCTTTGTCAAAATCCATATACGGATACAGATCTATCAACAGAAAAAATTAGTGGGTGACAAAGGGTAGAAATTTTTATTGAGTGGTGAGATATAGTGGAATTACATAGACAATACATTTCCAGCTTTATAGGATGCACTGGATTTACAGTGATCCCTGACTACAGTCTGCAGTAGCATAATCATAGTTTTAATGAAATTTATTGCCTAAGCAGTCTGAGTTAAGAAAACGACCCCCCAGAACTGCTGCTGGCAAACACTGCAATAAGGTCGCGGCAGCTGAATTACCAGGCTCCTCCCGACCGCGCTGCCTGAAAGTCCATCTGCTTGCAGAGCTGGGAAATGTAAATCGGAAACAAACACAGCTTTTAACTGCGTTATAATGGTAATGGCAATCCATACCAATTCATTACTTCAGGGTGACGGCATTAAGCTGTCTCCATTAACGTACATTTCATACAACTGCGCAAAGCACAAGCCATTAGGACGCCGCTCGATGCCGTGCCTGGCGTAGCCAAATCCTGCCAGACAGCACACCATGAAGAAATGATGTGCAGGTATGGAACTGCTGAACCTACATGTCCCAGTGTCCTCAGAGTCCTACACCATGTCACAAGCATAAAGCTCTCCATTTTGAATGCCACTAGCAAGTGCCTAAGTCAAGCTAGAGAAGCTACCATCAGGGAAACAACCTATGAAATGCCACTTTGCTACATATGGGTGAGGTGTAGTTGCATGGGAGCAAGCCTGGGAAGCATTTGTAGCTGAGTCCATAGCTGGAAGCTGCACAGTGGGAACTGCCTCCAGGACAGAAACCCAGCAACAGCCACAGACATGGCAGTGGGGCACACAGGGATGAGGCACAGCAAGCAGACACAGATGAGCACTATCACAGAAAATCATCTCTGGTATTCATCTTATCAGAGAGGTCCAGGGTTGAGCTCAGATAGCAGACCTTGCAGAGCGAACCTCAGCTGTAGTGCCTGGGGGATGTGCCTGATGGCAGTCCCCAAGCCACATGTCAGGCATAAAGGCAGTCCTACACGTCAGGCTGGCTCACCTCCCTCTGCACTTGCCTCCACATCGGACCCAAATCTCCAAGAGTTAACCCTGGAAACTGCTGCACCTGGCTTGAGATCAGTACTAAAGGCCTGCCCAGGTCTAATGGCACAGCAAGTCAGCAGAGCGTGTCCGGCAATGCAGGGCCGCAGCCTGGCACAAAATGGCCTCCCAGGTCCTAGTGTGAAGGAGCAGGCAACCAAACACCTGCTTGCTGGTTGGTGGGCAGGAGGTCAATCACATCACTGATTAAAACTCATGGACGGATCCCATCAGAGATGGGAAATAAAAGCAGCTAGAAGCAAAGCCAAGAGACCCTTGAGCAAAGTGATGGTGGCAATCCCCCTCTCTCTTCCAAGTCACTAGCAGCAGCACACAGCACCTTTGTGGCTGCACTCTGTGTGTCTCACCCCAACAGCTCAAGTATGAAGGCACACCACAGTATTTGGGTGGTCTTCATTGTATCAGGTCAGACCATGGCTCCAGGAAACCCTACGAAGTCTGTAGGGTGAGGCAGAGGAAGCTGCCCAGATGTGGAACTGCAGGAACCACTCAAACCAAGCCTCAACCAGAGGCAGAGGGGCTTCAGCTTACAGGAGTATTGCATGCAGCCAGCTTCTAAGTGAACAAAAGCAGCCCAAAACAGCCCGTTTCCATGAAACAGAATCCATGTAGTTGCTGGGTACCCAAATCAACACCAGAGCTTCTGCACAGGCTCTTGCCAGAGACTGAACTCATTCCCCACCTGGACAACAGAGCTGGTTTTATATATTTATATACAGAGAGATAGATAGATCTCCCCTAAAACAAGGGAAGCTTTCAAAACCAGCTAAAATCAAATGTTCATCAAGCACTTATCCAGATGCCCAGACTAGCACTGAAGCAAGACAGGATTTCTTCCCCAAAAAAAAGCTTCCTAGGCAACATGCTTTATGATCACTCTCTGCAACCCCAAGCCAGCAAGTACCCATTACCGTATGACTGCAAACACACAATGTCTGCTTATTTCACAACCACTTTTACAAATTAGCTTGATAACACAGTGATGACAAATGCAGACTGAAGGCCTGTAAACTAAAGTTGATCAAAATAAGAAGTTTTAGTAAAAAATTGGAACAAATTTTTTTTTTTTTTAATCTTCACGTGGCCGACACGCTGAAGTTTTCAGCTGCACATCTATCACAGCAGAGTAAAATGATTTAAATATGAAACTGTGCAGCACAAGTACCCATCGTTGCATCTCCCCTTTCAATGGCCATTTTGTGCAAGGCATCACTAGAACCTTTTGTGCAACTCAGCAGAATAAAAACATTTTTTGTCCCCAGGCTGGTGAGCAGCAGTTGCCATGGAGGCAGGTTAATAACAGCCCAGTGATTTGCCCAGGGCTGCCTGTGATCTTGGCTACAGATTTAACACACTCTCAGAAGGAGGCCAGCTAAAACAAGGACTGAGATTATTCTCTAGGGAATGAATGCTATTAAACACACACGCACACACACACAAATATTCTCGCTAAAGGACTAAAATAAAGAGAAAGGAAAAAAGACAGGAACCAACTATTCTTTTAATCTCCTGGAAACTATCAGTCACAGGAAATTGGTAAAGGATGAACCTACATATGTACACAAATCAGCAATTGGTTGCTTAATGTATGAAGAATAATTATATAATCTACCCAGCAGTGTACGGGCTGTTGCATATATGCAGGGGCTTAGCTATTCAATTTCCCATGTCAAACGGCAATTGTGTGGCTAAACCTTCTTTGGTACTTTAAGTACAGCTTTAAGATTTAAACTCAGAAAAGCAAGGTAATGCAGAATTAATGGAAAGAGGTCTTAAAAAAAAAAAAAGAAAAAGCAGCAATTCTCAGACTCTGACTCATCCGACTAAGGTCAAGATGGACTGGAACGACAATGTCTGTGCTAACAGAATGACAAAATGCAATACATTGGGATCAGTTAGGTGTCGTGGGTAGTCCTAGGGCTTTCTCTAGGAAGTTAACACAGCAGCTCTGGAGGCCAGGCTTGAAAAGTTGAGACAGGTGCACGTTCACAGAGCCATCACTCAAAGCAAAGCATGGGAAGCATGATGTACAGAGTGTCCACAATACCTCCTAGACAGAAACTCAGCCTGTCCTCTAACGTCCCAGACTACTATGAGGTTGAACTAGTGTTTCTGTATCTCTGGTAGAAACCACTGATACTGTAAGGACTGAAAAAAAAAGAAAAAAAAAAGAAAACCTGAAACGTGGTTGGAAAAGCTCCCCATTTCAAGCAATTAAACCTCAGTGCTGCAATGGCCCCTTTCTGAGTTGGCTTCCACTCTTTTTCCTTAGAAGTTCGATTTCTTTTCACATAAATCTGTCTTTGTTTTTTTAAAGATGAAGCAATAGGCACTAGGTTTTTTTTCCTCATTGCTTATTCCCTGCAATTGCATAATGTGTTTTTAGAAGTCCTGAGACATGATACATCTGTCCAGTTTACACATGGAAGAAGTGACATGGCCTCTTCCACCCCAGAAGAGTCACCTCTGCTGCATTCAGCACAGGGCTCAGAAAGAAGCACTGAGGAACTGCTTTCACAATGAGAGAGTTGTAGGAAACCCTAGGGAAGAAAAAGCACCAGATAACATCTTAAACGTAGTCACTGCTTGTAAATTAGGTTCATTATTACGCATCTACATGAGCCCTATGTTGGGAGCACTACTCTCAATTCACATAAGAGGAGAACTCAATACTTTACATTCATCTCCTCTTTCCCCAACACTGAAGATTACCTAATGCCAAACATGCATAATTACCATTGGAGCCTTAAACTGCCGTGGATCTTTGTCAGAAAATTAACTGTAAGTCAATGAAAACAAATGCCAGTTTTACTTTCTGACACCTACTTCATTTTTTAAAATCTCCATTCCAAACAGCTTGTGCATGGTAGGATGTACATTTTTGTACCTTACAGCATGATTGACAGCTACGGGGGAAGCAGCGAGGGATGTGGGAATATGCCAATACCTCCAAAGAAAAACCAGCATTTGCCTCCATCTTCTCTGTGTGAGAATAAGACAGTATCTAGCAGTGAGATAACTTCCAGTTCTCACAGCTGTCACCCACACTAACTGCCAAGGGTCAGCAGCAGCAGTACAATAAGATATTTAGTCTTACAAGGGGGTAAGTTTAAAGCATGTGACAAATTTGCCTCCAAGCGTTCACAAGGGCACTCAAATAAAAAGTCTTTGTGTTAAATCACTTGAAAGTCTCAGTTAATGCTCTATTCTTACCTGTTACTGCTCTTAAATATTGCTGGTTTACAAAATATAACACAGAAAGCTAAAACCTTTGTTACAAATGATGAGAAAAGCTCACTCGCCACTGTTACGGATCAGAAACATCAAACAGACTAAAGTGGTAAGTTCAAGTAGAAAACATCTTGTGTTTTCCTCCCACAGACTTCTTAAACCTCTTAAACAGAGAATTTCAAGTTCAACCTTTCTTACTTTTCTCCTTTTGTTCTCCTCCAATCAGAAGAGCTGTGAATTCAGTTTCTACTGAAAGAGTGCTCTTCACAGGAGCCAGAAAACTTCATGCAAGGATGTGTCAGCCTAGCTAGATCAAGCTGTAGATTAATATATTAATATGTTTTCCTAAGCAACGTGAATGGTATCGGTGATGAAGGTGACATGACCTTTATAGACCACAGCCATCTGGGCTGTCACAGAAGGTCAGACCTGAAATCCAGCAATACCACCATTCCATGCCTCATGGTGGCTAGTGGGAGATGTTCCCAGTGCCAGCGCAGTGAGATTTGGATGGTCTGATCTATCCAGTCAGCCTCAGCCTGATCTCTTCTAGTAAGAAGTTACTCGAAGGACTGAAAAACAAGGTTTAAGTATCTCTTTCTAAGGGTTACCAGCCTTATTTGCAACTTCTTCAGATATTGTCAATACATGTGAGTTACTCTGTTTCTGCACTGTTACAACCACACAGACGGTTCCCCACTACTGAGGAGGTATTTGCCATTACTGCCCTAAGCGTGCCATCCTTAGAACTTCATTAGATGCTTCTCACTCTTGTGCAGCAGAGAACTAAAAAACCTTGCACTTGCCTCCCGTGCTGGAATTGGTGCAGAGAACCCACCAAGAACAAGCATTTCAGAGCCTGAAAGCACCGGCACCAAGTCCCTTTTTTAAATACTTGGAAGCACTAGGTATCTAGTATCAAGTAAGAATACTAAGCTGTTCCTGAATATTCCAACAGTAAACAGCTTTTTTTTTTTTTTTTTTTTTTTTTAAACACGACTAACAGCAACAAAAATCCTTGTATGGTTTATCAGGCTGATTTGTTTTTTTTTTTCTTTTCACTATAGAAAACATAACAGTCATATAGGGGGAAAAAAAAAAAGGCCTTTTAGCAATGCAAGACCTAGATGCAATAGCATCTAGAAAGATGCTATTAAATGACACAGAAAATACTCTAAAAACAGAAATCAGTAAACATAACCCCTTTTCCAACAAATCTCAGATCCAAACTGTCACTTACAGGGAAAAAAAATAAGCACTCCTACTGCAGG
The DNA here is from genome assembly GCA_037305975.1 of Chrysolophus pictus. Lineage (NCBI taxonomy): Eukaryota > Metazoa > Chordata > Aves > Galliformes > Phasianidae > Chrysolophus > Chrysolophus pictus. The sequence goes on from CM074576.1 coordinate 73,570,548, forward strand.
AAGCAGCAGGTCAAATCCTAAGACCTGTTTAGTGCCAGGACAGACACACTGAATGGTCTTTTTACAGACTTCATCTAATTTATCTTCTTCAAATTTATTGAAATACATACACTTGCCATTTATTCCATTCTCATCCTTCTGCAAGGCTCATTAAGTTCACAGGTGTTCCGAAGGCATCATTTTCAGACAGCACGATCTATAAAATATGAATCACTACCTCCACGCTCACTGCAAGCAACCTCCCCTAGTGGTTTGCTATGTGACAGTGAGGAGCTGGACCTGCACAAGAAGGACACTGCCACCCCATGAGACTGTAGCACCAGAGCTGCTCTTGCCCAGCTTTATTCCCTTGCACAAAAGTCTGGCTAAACATTGTCAATTTTAACTCAGGTCTTCTCTGTTTTACTTCTGGTCCATGAAACAATGCAAATTACACCAGAAGAAATACATTTGATTTATGCTATGGAAAAGGCCTTACTTCCAACTGGTACAAAAGGGACCCCTTGAGGACGGTTATTTTTTTAGCTGTAAGCTACTACCGGAGAAGAAAATTAAGTAGATGCTTTAAAAAGAGACTTCTCACATAAGGAACAGCTCAAGCAGTACTGATAAAAGCTTTGGCATTATTCTTCCTGCAGACTTGTTCTAGTATTCTACTATGCAAAGCAGCCCCTTGGGACTCTCGCACAGCCTGAGCATGTGGAAGGGCTCATTGATACACAGAGCTCAAAGAGCAAACATATTGCATCAGCAAGGGCAGCCTCTGGTCCAAGCTGTGCCACAACTCTCAATTGACGGACCAGCAACTCACTGCTTAAGATGCCTGAAGACACTCTTCCTCAACCTCACCCTGACCTTCCTCCCCTCAGTTCACCTATTCTTGCTTTCTCAGAGAAACAACCAACAGGGATTGCAAGGATTTCTGCCTCAGTAGCTGGTAGATCAGGTGATCATTGTGCACAAGCTCAAGCTAAAGAGGTGAAACAGATGAGGAGAGTGTCAGAGATACTCAAATGCCTGGACATCCACGCATGCTCGTTGGGAGAGGCACAAAAGCACCTAAGCACTTCAGTCCCAAGGGTCACTTCAGCAGTTCTGTGAAATATTCTTTAATGACATAAAGGTCTCCCTGAGCAAATTCCCCTCCAGTCCATCTGGAACTTGGAAAACACAATTTCTAAAGCTGACTTGATTTAATCAAGGGCAAGTATCTTACCTGGAAGACAGGAGTTGTGGATCTTAGCTCCACCTTTCTGTCAGTCATAACTGACTTCACTCACCAGCAGTCGTCAGCACATGACTTTTGCCACATTGGATTTCAGCCACTATTACCAACTGCTTCCCCAGATGTCTCCTCCCCAGCTACAAAGAAGCAAACAGAAATACAGCCTCTCCCTATATAGGGTTAAAGGGCCAAAAACAGTGTGCAGGAGGCATTCTGCCAAGTGAGTCTAAGATATGGTAGATTATTTCTTCATTTCAGAGAAGCCTGGGGATGCCAAGATCTTCTGTAGAGGTTCATCCAAAATGGAACAAGAGAACTTACAAGAAACCCGAATCACTACTAAAGAAGTCCTCTCCCCTGCAACAGCCACCATGTAGGTATTTCCCCAGCTGATGTTCCACCACGCCATTTTCAAAATTTCAGCTTGTTTCAGAAAGGGTGCAAGCTGAGAGAACATAAGTTAAGGAAAAAAAAAGATTCTCAAAAAGCAAATAACGCCCACTTCCCCTGTAATGCCTACAGCTCAGCTTACATTAAGCAGCCAGTGCTAAGTATCTCTTTCTAGAGACAGAAATGCTTCCTGGAGAAAAAAGATTGTTCTAGGCATTTTGGAAGGCTCATTGAGCTTGCAGGTGCTCTGAGGATGCCTTGGCTCAAGCACTGCAGCAAATCTCACATTGATTCTACCATTATTGCTCAAGTACTTGATGAAAGCTTAAAGTGGCTGAAAAGAGACCATGTCGTACATGAAGACCCTCTGACCACAGCAGATACCAGGGGGATGCCTGAGAGGGGCTCTCTTAGTGATGTCCACACTGACACTGACAGGTCAGGTGAGATAGGAGCAACCCACACTGCACAGAAACTCAAGAAGTAAGGTAGGTTGTCAAAGCAGCTTGAGCTTATATCTCAGCACTCCAGCCAACGTCACGGAGCAGCAGAGAGTTGCATGCCAGTACTGAAGGGAGGTGTGTTAGAGGAGGTGTGTGGTGATTAAAGCCACATTTTCCCTGCAGTCTAAGAGAAAGACTAATATTTTCACTGTGGCTAATTCATGACTGGCAAGTTGAACTTGCTCAAGACCTACTCAGAACAGTCTTGCTGCTGCCTAGAAACCTTTTAATTTATTCAAGTGCAGTCACTTATAGCACCTTTCTTTGAACTGGCATCTCTGTTGTGTGGTTTGGTTTCTATCAGTAAGAACCCTTTCTTCTTCAGCCCTTCCATGACAAGGCATCACATTTACCTACATGTTACTGTAGGAAGCTTCCCAAGTCAGCTTGCAAAGGGTTCTGCTGCCTAAATAAGGGTTTCTATCCCCATTTAGGTGCCAGACTCCCAGCTGCCATGACAGAAGGCTGCGAGTCTCCTCTGCGTCCGGCTCATCTGTGCCAGCACATACGGACGTGTCTCAGTGCTGAGGACAGCTGACAGGGCACAAGGCTCTGATAATCAGGCACCTGGCCTGTTCCCTCCATGCTCTCCACAGACCAGGAAAGCAGCATGCATAATCTGTCACTCCTCCCTAAACCTTTTATTCTTGTACAAAGGATCCCACACATACAGATCTCAAGTTTTGACGTGTCTACAGCCAGCTGCGAGTCTGTCACTGGGTCACTTATCATAAAATAGGGCCAAAATGAATACTGATACCGAAGATGGGAGACAGAGATCATGATTTACTATCTAAGTACTTGCAAAATTAAAAAAAAAAAAAAGACATTCTGAAATACATAAACATATGAATCCTAAAGAACAAATGGATATGAACATATAATGGAGGCAAATTGGTGAACGTTTCTCTGCAATTGCAGTTAAAGACTATGATACAGAGGCAGACATCTCCAGAAAACAGTCTGTCATGCAGGCTTCAGTCACTCAGCTCCATGAAAAGAAGAGGACTGCTGGATGCAGATAGTTGCAAATGCTCTCTCTGGCATTTGTGCCCTTAACTTTGTAAACCCATGGTCAGGCTGGAATTTTCCAATACCATTAGTCCTGTGCTTGACTTCAGGCGCCTTTCTGAGATGCTTCAAATCTAAATCCCCCCAGTTTCTCAAAACAAAGCTTCAGGAAAATAAAAAATGTTTTCAAGGATTTCATTGAAAGCATGTGGAATCAGAAAACAATTTTTAAAACTTCAGCTTCTGTCTTTAAAAATCTGACACACACTACATAAATCTTTTAAAGTCTGACATATACACTACTATTTCTAGCAAGGGAAAAATGCAGAGAAAACCACAGAATATTGTCTAGGAAGCATATTGTAGGAAACCAATAAATCAGATGTGCTGTCGCTGGTTTAGTGTCAATCAGTGCATTTGTGGCTGACCATTTGGATAGATTCATCTGCACACAAAAACCATGCTACACCATCTCATCATTAAACAGTTCTGAAACAGTTCTGAAACAGGCAGCACATTTAACAGGGAGGTATCCTTCAACACATTACTGTCTTTCAAGCTTTAACAACCAAAATTGAATGTACATCAAGTATTCATATGAAAGAACTAAATTCCTTACAGGCTTAACAAAGAAAACAAAAACACAGAACATTTCTCTGGCATTGTTAGGACTATTGCAAAGCATTAGGTTCATGCTACCATTTCTGAACTCTTCATTCCAGTTTCACCCCGCCCTTTATTTACCTTGAATCCCCAAAGGACTAACATTGCCTCTCAATGCTGGCACATGATGGTACCGGTGTGGCCTTGAACTCCTGTACATCCAGTGGTACCTGCCAATTTCCATTTCTGGTCTGGTGATCACTGCCAATTTTAGGTGGTAAAAAGTCAGTGTCACCAAAGTGTGTAGTTCAGTACTTTCAGTCATTTAACTTAAAAAATACGAGCCCATAAAAACACGTTTCTAATTACATCACTGAAATAACATAACTTTACCAAAACAAGGAAAGGACTGGGAGGAGGGGAGACAATCAACAGGGAAATGCTCATACAAATATTAAGAAGGGCTGAAGAGTTGAAACCCATGGTGGGATTTGAATTGAATGCCCAGGAAAGGCCCCTCTGCTACAGCTGCCAGTCATCTCCCCCCCACCCTTGCTGCTCCCCCTCCTTGTTCACAGCATGGGGCTCTGCTCCGGGAAGACACAGTCATGGAAAACCACATTATCCATTTTGTAAAATATTCAAAATCTGACAAAGAAAACAATAGCTACAGGGCAAAACCATGAGCTTACTCATTACCTTCCTACATAAAGTAAGTCGTGGGCTTTATCTCCTGCAGGCTCTGGTCATTTCCAAAAATCCAGAACAAATAGGTTAAAAGAGGTTTATTCCAAGGGTCTGCTTTTGAGGTCAGAGGTACACTCAGAAAGGACACCGCATGCATCAAAACGCAACCAGTGCATGTTTACCAGCAAAGCTTTGCTGCTGCTGAACGCTGAGGAGCTCAAGGGCAAAATGGCGCCGGACCACTCGCACATCGACATTTCCTGCTCGCCTCCCTCACAGCACTGCTGGGCTGTCAGGGCAGTGCGACCCAGCCATTCATTAACACGCTCTGCAGTCCCACTCAGCTACAGCTCAATGAAAAAATAATTGTCATCCCTGGCCAAAATAAACCTGACTGCACAGCATTTCAGCTGTAACGGCGAGGTTACGCTGGTAGGAAGAAGTGTATTGTGAACTAGGTCCAAGGCAAGTCTCTGGTCTGCGTGGGACTGGGAGGGCCCTTGTTCTTCCCTCAGGTTGCTTCACTACTTGTGTGCTGACAAGTTTGGCACGGCTGTATTTGCACACATCAGAAGAGAAACATCCAAGCGGTGGATCTAGAGGTTCCCAAGATGAATTTACTCATCTTATGAACCAGTGAGAGCTGGTGAATCAGCTCTAGCACTAAAAAAGTCTTTGAGGTTAAATCAATGTCTCTTTAAAGGAGACACTGTAGTTTGCTGCTGGTCCCCTCTGTGCAACTCACACACAACCCACGGAGTAGGAACCAGACAGCATATCTTTCCCAGAAAGCATTGCTCACTGAACTCATAGAATTTCTCCTGTACGCAACATTGTTGAGATCTCACCTCCAGTACTGTGTTCAGTTTTGGGCAGCTCAGTACAGAAGGGACATTGAGGTGCTGGAACAAGTCCAAAGAAGGGCAACAAGGCTTGTGAAGGCCTTGGAGAATACTCCCTACAAGGAGAGAATGAAGAAACTGAGGCTGTTTAGTCTGGGGAAAAGGAGGCTGAGGGGAGACCTTATTGCTCTCTTCCAATATCTGAAAGGTGCTTACAGAGAGAGCAGGGTTGGTCTCTTCTCACTGGTGACAGGGTGAGGGGAAACGGCCTCAAGTTGCACCAGGGTAAGTTTAAGTTGGATATCAGGAAACACTTCTTTACAGAAAGGGTTGTTAAGCACTGGAATAGGATCCCTAGGGAGGTGGTTGAGTCACCATTCCTGGATGTGTTTAAAAACCATTTGGATGTGGTGCTCAGGGACATGATTTAGCAGAGGGCTGTTAGTTAGGGTAGTGTGGTTAGATTGCAGTTGGACTTAGTGACTTTTAAGGTCTTTTCCAACCTGAGCGATTCTATGATTCTAATATCCTAAGTCTGCGCCACATTGTATGGCTTATCTTTCCTTTTAGGAAAGACAAATGCCACATTTTATGAATACAATCAAATTCAGAATGTCTTCAAGCTAGCATTCCAAAATGACAGTGCATGCTCAGGGAAACTTCTGTCATGGTATCGTCTCCTCCTACTTACATTGGAACATTCTTGTTCATGTGATCACAAAAACCATAATAATCAAATTTGATACAAACTGGAAAACAACAGCACTGCTTGCTGGAACTCTCTGCCCCCCTCCCTGTTCCCTGTATTATTTTAAGATGGTTATTTAGGAAAAACTTCTCTGAAAGAGTGGTCTGGCACTGGAACGGGCTGCCCAGGGAGGTGGTGGTCACCATCTCTACAGGTCATCATCCTGGAGGTGTTCAAGAGATGTGTAGATGTGGCACCAAGGGATACGATTTAGTGTACAATATTTGTGGTAGCTGGATGGCTGGAGTAGATTATCTTAGAGGTCTTTTCAAACCTTAACGATTATATGATTCCATGATTAGCTTCTTACTGGACATCAGTAACAGATTAAGATTTAAAAATAAATAAATAAACATATGGCAAAACTTCCACAAGGAAAAAAAATCTTCAACTGCTTTGCAGTAGCATTTAGACCAAATCCTTGGAAAAAGAAGGGCCTCATCATAGTAGGCTGAAGCCCACAGTTTGAGACTTCTCCTGCAGCAGCTACAAAAACCACTTGCTGAAAGCAGCCAATGCCAATGCAGGCACTGCTTGCTGTGGGACTGGTACAAAACCCTGATACATGGAAGTATCACATAAACTTTGCAGCATCATTCATGTAAAATAGAATATTCTGTGAGTGTTTTTTTAATTAGTCATTTCTAATTTTACAAAAGCAGGACTCCTTTCATAGAGCAGTGGGTTAAATTGCATGCAAAATCTCAGTGTTTCCACTGCTCTCTGAAGAGTCACTCAGCATCTGGCCACCTGGTGGCCTCTGCTGCACACCTGTAATGATTTCCCAAATCAGACAGTATCTTCTAGTGATGTTTATGAGCTCCACACAGGCCCATTCATGTAAAATTACTACCAGGTCAGATGCCCCAAAGGCTTCAGTGGTGTACAATTACTGCACACAATATGGAAGAAATGGACTTTAGTACTGCATCCCCAAAGTTCAAGAAATGAGAGGGGTTTATTTAGTTAGTTAGTTAGTTTCTTTGTTTAGGAATGAACTATACAAGTGGCATTTCTGGGTCCAGGTGGTAACGCTCTCCATGCACAGCCAGGCCCCCTGAAACAATCTCCTGTGGAGCTGGCTTTCAGGTATAGCTGCTGGTTGTGCATGGAATAAGACCAACAGTATTGGTGGTGTGTCACATAGCACATACTCACTGATGGCAACTGGGTGTTCAGCATTCATATTGGATGAATCATCTCACATGCCTGCAGCAGGATTCCTGGTGTCCAGTGTGTTTGATGTACGGCTTTAGAGGAAAGAGTTTGGACTTTCACCTGCAGCAGCTGATGAAGCACCATACAGTCCATGGGAGTGAAGAGAGGGTTATCACTGGGGCACTATGGTCTGACAGCCTGGTGAGAAATACTGAGCCAGCAGCAGGGCTGGCCAGAAATAAAAATAGGGAAATATTGGGAAAGAAATAGGGAAAGGCTGGAGAAACTGAATAGGGATCTCCTCTCCAACCTCTTTGCTCTCTTCTCCTGCTGCAATCTATTGTCCACAGATATCGCCATCTGGGTTTCTTCCCCTGTTACCATATACCGTGACACATATATCTAGTTCTTCTGCTTCCATGAGGTCATTCAGGCAAATATGAATACGGCCTCTGAGCGTTTTTCAGCCCCCTCCTATTTAGAAACCAAATCCTATTCATTAAAACCTTAATCACTAAGCCTGCCAAATTATTATCCCCAGAATATGTGTCCCAGATTCTCCCCAGACTGGACCTCTCTTCCTGCAGCTATATCTTCAGGGACTTACACTAAACAATTATTATTTTCTGAGGATCTGAAGGACTCTGAATAAACTGTTTCAAATAGGAAAAAATATGCAGCGTGCTAAAAATCTTTAAATGGTTTGACAGCTCTGAAAGCACTGTGTGAGCCTCACGTTAGGGAATACATTTGAAAACTTTGGCTAATAACCGTAACATGTAAAAGAGATTTTTTTTTTTTTCCAATTTGCTGTAATGAAAGATACATCTATTGGTGATGCATCAAAATGTTACAAGTTCACTGATTAAAAAGAACTTCACATAAACATGCACATTGATATAGTTCCTTCCTTAAGTCACATTTCAGCATCTCTGCTCATACTGCCTCACACAGCTGCACAGTTGTGTTTAAGAGAAGTATTTTCTCTGTATTTTTGGCTCGCATATATTTGTCTAGTTAAATACTGGAAACAGCTTTGTATAACATGAAAATAATAATCGAAGCTCACAGCCATGGCTGTGCACAAGGTCGCCTTTCATCAATAATTTCTTCTAGGGAACAGCCAATTAAAATAAACCTTTGGCACAGCTGTTCAGGTTGGCTTTCATTATTCCTCAGTACAGCATATGCAATTTGAACATCATATGCATCCATACAAGGAAATCATTTTCTAGTATAATGGCTTTCTTCCATATGCAATTGGTAAATTCAGCATGGCTATCCACAGCCTTTTTTGGTTGGTTAGTTCTGGTGTGTATATATGTATCCGTATTGTTTTGGAATTTTGCAGCCTAGTAATACTTTTCTTAGTTAAATGAAAAGGGAAACTTCTTGTCTCTGTTGATGTGTATCAGGATCTATATCCTTCATTGCTGATGTAGAACGGCATTTCGTTTTTCTTATTTATTCCACCTCAGTAAATCTGCCTGCTCAGTCCTCACGTTTTGATTTAATTTAATGCCTGCAAGATAAGCCCTGTCATTTGTAATAATTTGTAAACCTTCATCTTTAAAATGCATCCAATCTGTCCTGCAGCCCTGTAAAGTATCTGCTAAACATTTTGTTTGAGCTTGCTCATGGTGTTCTCTGATAAGGGCTGCTGATATGCAATGCAAAGCTGACTTCTTATCTCCATCAGCATGGATGTTGCTCCATTTCCAATCAAAAAACTGGGGCAGCAGCCACTCATCTGGGTGCAGAGAAACAAATGCCTGATAAGCGCTGAATCCAACAGCTGGGCAGCATCACTGCCTGAATCAGGCAGGGGACTTACAAAAATAACTATTAAAATATAAAATCGGAATTCCCATACAATTTAGAACAACTTCAGAAATGTAAATAAGACCGTTTTTGTTTATCAGTTGGCAAATATTCATTAAGAACATCAGCTTGTGTAAATCATCTCGACTATATTGAAATATAAAATAGAAAGCCATCCACGTTTGCGACACGGGTGGGTAGCACAACCAGTAACCATGGGACACCATTCTCCAACTGTATTAAATGGCTGTATTAAATGCTTGAACTCAAGACAGACCTGGCTGTTCCTCCTCAGCTTCTGAGTGGTTTTGCTACCCAACATGCCCCGTCAGAGTAAAGAGAGCCCTTTATGCAGATAGCCTGCAGTCCTGTTCCTGGTTCCTCAAATTATTTATTCTGTATAACTGTAGTACATCGTTAACGATGCCCCCACATTAAAAGTCAGAGCCTAGAAATCTGTTATTTAAAACTGTGGAAGCAGAGAAAGCCTTAGATGAAAGAATACTTGTGCTAATACCTACTTGCAGATTCCTTCTCCAGAATTTGGCAGTGCAAAGCACAGAGCACGTGAATCAGAATATCTAGCATGAAACACTCAGGATCTTTTATTGCTCAGTATCAGCAATAATAACATCCCTCAAGCCGCTATGACTTTGGTTTATTTCATCTCCTTGGACTTTGCATTTCATTTCTGGAAGTAAGAATTAAAATAATCTGCGATAGCTCTTTGAGTGCTTCAACCTGCCATAGTTGCCTTGCAACCAGTAGATCTAGGACATTCCATATAGGACAGCCATTGCAGTAACTTCAGGTGTGATCTAAAAGGAAAAAGGTCTTGCAAACTGGCAAGCATTTTGGCCATAAAAATTCAGGACAAGAAGTCTGGACAGTAAATGAATGCTGTTTTTGAATGATTCAGCTGCACGCTCAGAGAAAACTGCGACATTTTCCAGGACATCTTCCATTTTACAATGAGAAGAAGCTCATTCCCACCATGAGAGCTGCAGATAGAAGAGCCCTTTTGCAGAAGTCTGCCATGTCACATAGGCACCTGATGCTGAGCCCATCTGAAAACCTTACTGCATCTCAGCATGCTGGAATATCTGATCCCAAAAGCCCAACAAATCTCAGCTCCTCTCTATCAGCGTTTCATGGGGACCTCAGCTATTCTGCTACTGAAAGTGGAATTGAGCATTTCAGCTTTGAGCATTTAATTCTCTGCAAAAAATAGTTGGAAGTTAACTGAATGGGAAAAAAAAAAGAGTATAGTGTGAGAGACCGTGTGTTAGTTTCAAAGATTAAGGAACTGTCAGAAGCAAAGCCTGGAAGCGTTACATAAATACACCTATGTAACATAACAAAGTATGAAATTATCACAGAAAAGCCAGGAAATGGTGATAAAATTAAGAGAGGAAGTTCCCCAGCTTGCATCCGATGAAAACAGCAGATCAACCATATTGACTTGGTAACAGATTTACTGTTCTGCGTGCTGTGCTTTCACTCTTGCCAAATCAAAGGCAACCAACTCATCCTGAACACACATTTTGTTTTGCACAGCTGCTAATGCATACAGAAATCTTGTTTGGTGTTTACTGTCACGAGTTCTAACCGTTTAAAAGAAACTCATCAATCAGCAGAGAAGAAATCAATGCACTTCTTGAAAAATTATCTATGAGCTCAAGGTGGGTTTACAGCCAAGGTGTTTAGGACATTTTGTACATTAATTACTCAAAAACTACATTGAGGTGGGTTACCGCCTACATACACTAATGGCTTTCAGAGTTTAATCTCTCATCAGTGGAACTCCTTTGGTGAAATCCCTAAGGGATTATGTAGTACTGTCTAATCACTTGACAAATTTCATTTACTTGAAACTGAAGCTAGGTTTGAATTATACAAAGTGTGTAGGAGGAATCAAATTCAAAGCAGGAAAACAGAATCTGGACAGGACCAGATTTATCATGATGCTCATATCTGAACTGTTTCACAATAAATAAAACAATTTCCCCAGGGAAACATATCTCAGTTGTGTATCTGCTGCATATGCCCATGAGAAACTCAAATTGCTTACAAATGACATACAACATAGCATGAATCAGGAAAAAAAAAAAAAAAAAAAGTGGAAATTTTAATAATTTTGTATCATCTAATAAAAAAAAACCAACCACTTATTACTCTGATTTGTACAGTAGGCTGCCACACTACAAAGATGGTTATTTGGCATAAATTACATGCTGCAGAAACACATAGATGGATCTGTGCTCTGAAGTTGAGCCCTGCGACCCAAAGGCATCACCTGTACCGCCGGGTGAGCGGAGCCCCACTCTTGTGCACTGCCACCTCCCTGCTGCAGAATGGCCACTGCCAGTTCCCCACTAAATAGCAATTCTCAGTGGCTGAACACATCCTGAAGGCTAATGCCGTGAAAGTCGTGGCATTATTCTGTTATCAGTGCACAGGCAAATCTCCACATAAACAAAATCTACCAGAAGAAACACCAGAGAAAATGAAAAGGAACTTAAAATGATGTGTAGCCCTCGGCAGCAAGCTAGCAACATGAAGGTTGTGTGATGCTGTAATCCCTTGTGTGTTCCATAACCAAGGTCCCCTCTGCCAAGCCCCGCTACATGGCCGGTCCCAGGGAAACACTGTGTTACGGCTCTGAGAAGGACACCCAACAAACACACAGACCCACGCTATTTCCACCCAAATTCATCAAAACCTATTGAGTACGCAGCAGCAACAAGACTTCTTTTGCAAAAAAATCCCTTTTGCTCCATTCAGGAAAGGCTCAGAGCCACCGCATTCACAGACAGACAGACAGACAGACACTCCATCCATCCCTGCACAGAGCAAACGGTGGAAGCGCGGGCTGTTTCAGAGCCCTGCTCAAAAGTGACCCAACTGGCCCCATCCCCTCTCAGCGCCCTCAGAGAACAGATTTAAACAGGCTATTGTTCGATCCCCGGGTACCTTTTTTCTCTTGGCTTTGTTCCGCGTTTTCCTCTGCTGCAGTTTCCATGGCTGGCTTCATACCATCCACCAAAAATGCCGCCCCCCGCCCCCCGGCACAGGCGCTTTCCCCTCGCCTCCTTTCCCGCTCCCTATTGACGGCAGCGACGATGAAGCGCCTCTGTTCTCCCTCCCGCGGATCACAGCCCCTTCCACATCGCCCAGGCTCTTGTCAGCTTCGATCTCGCACCACTCACTGGCCCGCCCGGCGCCGTGCCAGTCGCCGCTCCACCGTACGTCACCACCGGCCCCAGCTATAAGAGAACCCCCCGATGCCCCTTCCCCACTGTGAGCCGCGGCGAGGGCAGAGGGGGTGAGGAAGAAGGGAGCCCCCGGACAGCGTCTGCAAGGGGTGCCCAGGTCGGTGAGCTGCCTTGGGGCTCGCTTTCCCGTGGGAGCCGGCTGCCACGCCGTGCATTTGGATTCATCCCACACACACCCTGCCCTCGCAAGGAATGGGTCAGCAACGCGGGTTTGCCTCCTTGGCTGAGTCCTGCTCACAAAGGGCAAAAGCGCATGTGAGAGAGGGATAAGAGCAAGAGCTCCTGTGTGTATAAGGAAAATCTAAATTCTGACTCAAGAGCACAATGGATAAAAGAAAACACCAAAAAAACCCAGCAGGCTTGCATGACCTACGATCTGTGTGCAATACCATAAAGGATAAAATGTTTAAGGAAACACAGCTGGGGTTTTAAAAGAATGTCTGCTGTTTAAGACCTAAAGCCAAGCATGAAAATCATAGAAGCATAGGATGGCTTGTGTTGGAAGTATCTACCCAAGCCTCAACCCCTGCCATGCGCAGGGCTGCCCCCCACCAGCTCAGGCTGCCCAGGACCCCATCCAACCCGGCTTTGAGTGCCTCCAGGGATGGGGCACCACAGCTTCTCTGGGCAGCTGTGCCAGCGCCTCACCAACCTCTGGGTAAAGGATTTCTGCATAACATCTAACCTAGATCTCCCCTCTTGTCCTGTCACCATCTGTTTGTGTAAGTCAGTCTCCCTCCTGCTTATAAGTCCCCTGAAACACTGTGAGGCCATAATGATGTCTTCTCAGAGCCTTCTCTTCTCTAGGCTGAACAGGTGCAGCTCCCTCAGCATTTCTTCATAGGAGAGGTGCTCCAGCCCTCTGATCATCTTTGTGGCCCTCCTCTGGACCCACTACAACTACTCTGTTCAGTGAGCAGATCACTGCCAACAAGGCCACATCTGATCACTCCCCTACTCCCTTACCTCCAGCAAAGCCAGGAAGTGGCATCAGGCACTCCTCAGGCCCATGCAAGTATTATTTAATTTCCAAAACCCAAGCCAACATATTCAAGGCACTTTTATATTAAGGCTAATTACTTTGTCCATCACCTTGCTTGTCTCTGGCCTAGCAGCATGTCCTGCTGCACAGCACAGCCATGCTCAAGCAAACCCCTTGTTGTAGGCAAGGGTAGTGAAGCACCCAGGGTGTAATTTGCTTTGTAATCTGGTGGATTTTGGTGGTTCACAGCCTCTGCAGCTCACTCTGCGGGCTGCAAAGACATTGGGCAGATTCAGCAAATGCTGAAGATGTAAAACCTACAAGCTGAGTGTTCCATATAACAGATTCAACCAGGAGAGTGGGAAGAGGGAAGCAGTCCAAAAATTTTTAGCTGCAATTCAGCCTTTTCTGACTGAAGTTCTTACACCCACAATTTTGCTGTGCGTTTTTATTTCTATAGATGTTGAGTGACAAGCAGAACAAGCCTCAGACCAGCCTTTAGAGAAAGTTCCCTTGTTTCAGAAGAAACCAGCACACGATTTTCCTTTCTTAACACTGTCACCACAGCAGCAGCTGAGCAGCAATGCCCAAAGCAAAGTAATGAGCATACTGTGTCCCAACCACACCAACAAGAGGTCTCGTGCTTCTCACTTATCTTAAGATTTCATAGCATAGAACCAGGACTTGACAACTATCGGGCATTTGCCTAAAAACCTAAAAGAAGAGTCTGGGATCAAAGTTTTTATCTCAGTAGAACTCCTTATAAGCAGGATGAATTAATTTGTAGAGGAAGTTTCCTCAGGAACCCACGCGCTGGGCTTCTGCAGGTAATCAAATCAGCAGTACCAGCAGAAACCTCACCCCAGGTGCAAGGCTTAATTTTCCAGTCTTCTGTAATGCACACACAGCAGTCCACACACATTACAGTGCCTGTCCCAGTACAACCACGTAAAGCAAACATGCTCCTTCATGAAAGCAACTGAAAGGGAAAACCACATGTGATATGTTTGGCAAGTTGCTTGAACCATTACTAAAAGTTTTTCAAATTTTGTAGCCAAAAAGGAAAGAACTTCATTAGATTTGGGATAACAGTTATGTAAACTTTTTATAAAGAGTGTTTTTATTCCATTTAGCATCACTAAGATAGAAAATACACAACAAACACATCCTTACTTGCTGAAAGTCATACCAACTTCAGCCATCGGTCAAATCAGTAGACCATTTCTGACATTGAAATTCCCTTTTTGGAACTTCTCATCATTCAGTCCATCCATCTGCTCTCAGATGTAACAGTCTAAAGGTCATTAAGAAGGTGAAGTATAGACTTTCACATCTGCGAGGGCTCAAACCTTGCTTCTGACTACCCCACATTACAAAAAGCCTGCTCAAAAACGAATCCAAGTGTCAGAATTTTAATACACTTAGTAGTATAAACACACAGAAAATACAAACGTCACCTAAATCTTCCTTTCTTTAAACAGAAAATATGTTTGGCAGGATTTTTGGTTCTGCATTTGGAGGAAATCTCCTTTTCTCTCTGTCAGTGAGACCTACACCTTCAAACAACTGTATGCTTTTCTGCTGGCAAGCAGATTTTGTCGGGCAGGCTCAAGACTTCAGAGCAGATGTTCTATAAATACAAACCTAAGAGGCTAGGACACTATTTTCCCCTACTTTCTCCCATGATAACCTCTTTCCCGAACAAGCAATGCAGAAGTAAGCGCACAATACCGAAACTAACGTCACAAGAGCTTGAACAGAAGACTTCAGAAGTCATCAGTCTAGTGTATTCAGAAGCATTAATTCTTCTAAATCATCCTCTAAAAGCTTTAGGAGATGCCTGAATGTAACGCTCTCTCCCACTGCCGACTGTTTTCCTGGTTGCTGGATCACACAATGGGTTTAAGGACTTTTCATCTTAAGCCATTTCTTAATCTTCCAGCTCGTCTGATAACAAAGCAGATATAAAGCATACACTACTCAGTGCAAACATGGGTATGAATCTCATGCATCAAGTCTTAATTTGAGCCAGCAAATTGCCTCCGCCATCACTCCACCTCTTCATCAGATATGTCCTTTTCATCTGATCAGACTGGGAAACATCAAGTCTATGTCTATGACAATATGGCAAATGCCTCAGAGGTAGAAATGACAAAAAAATTATTTAAAGACTGATACTTAGCAAAAACCTGCTGTACCAACCAGGCTGATTTAGATCGCCAGTGATCAGAAAGGTGGCTCATTACATTTCAAGAGTCTAGCCCCACGTTTCGCTAGCAGTTCAAAATAAAAATGCAAATAAGAAGGGCAGACCAAGAAAGGGTTCTGCTGCTAAAGCACATGGTTGTGGGGAACATCATTGAGACTTGGGGAAAATAAGACAGAATCCTGGCTGACATAGCCCCAGGAAGAACAGCAGTGGAACAAATATATGAAGGTACTGCAGACCAAGTGACATTTACTGCAAAATAGCACTAAAGAGGTTTTACTTCATTTCATCTAGTTAAAAAGAAAAAGAAAACATGTAATCACTTTGCTCAGTCAAGTAAAGCAGCACCCATCTCAAAAGTTTAAATTCTGTTCAAAATCCAATTCCATTCAGATGGCAATTCTTTTGAACACCTATCTTTAATATCACTGAATCTATGTAGTTTACATTCCTGAAGCCAAGGAACTCTATCATAAGCTACTGAAAATTCTTTAGAAAGTTTAAGATGAGCACATTTTTGCCATTTCTACAGAGACTTCACAGAGCTGTAACAGTGTTCCCACATAGTTCAAGAACAATTTGAGATCCCTCTACAAGATCTGAGACTCCAAAGGTAAAATTCAAAACCTGTCCCTCAGACAAGACTGACCTATTCCAAACAACTTATTTTAAAGGCAACTTGTAGCATACATGTTTTAGAAAGCATAGAAAAACATCCAAGAGAAGGAACAAACACAGAAGCAATCACTTGGTGCGTCTCAGTTTAACTACTTGTGTTCAGATCTGCTTTTTTTTTTCAAGGGGAAATGGTTTTAAGTTGAAGGAGAGAAGATTTAGGTTGGATATCAGGGGGAAGTTCTTTACCACGAGAGTGGTGAGGTGGTGGACAGACTGCCCAGAGAGGATGTGGATGTCCTGTCTTTGGAGGTGTTCAAGGCCAGGTTGGATGGGGTCCAGGGTAGCCTGGTCTAGTATTAGACATGGAGGTCGGCACCCTGCCTGCGGCAGGGGGGTGGTTGGAGCTTTTGTGATCCTTGAGGTTCCTTCCAATCCAAGCCATTCTATGATTCTATGATTTTGCTTTAACCTTGGTTATGCAAAAGCAATCAAATTTTCCACGTGGATAAAATTAGAGCATGACAACAGGCCTGTAGTTGCACAGTAGTTGTGTACCTAGCAAGTACTTAAAAATAAATAATCTGGGACCCATTCTTCAGCCGTATTAGATTACTTGGAAAACAAAATCCTAATTAATGATCTCATGAACAAATAATAGTGAAAAAAACCCTGCATTTTTACCACAGCATAAAATACAGACTAATAAAAAATATGAGTTTGCACTGCAGTTAGGAATTGCAGTCTTGGATTTCTGCACAAAGGCAAAACTAAATGTTTAAGCCAGAAGAGTTATCTTTTCAAGCAAAGGGAATTGCTGAGTTCACACATGCAGGTGGTCCAGGAGGGTGAACAGAGCTTAGCAGTATGAAGGTGCCAGTTCTGCAACCTCTTTCCCCCAGCCACATGAAAACCACAGTGATTTCTGCCAAGCAAAACAACTGGCAGCAGGCCCACAAAGTTGATGTTTTGTTGTTGGGTTTCATACATTTCTCTGGCTGGCCTGCTAGCATCCAGCTGGATCGCGGCTTCGGTCCACTGCAGTTTTCACCACTGGAGAGAGTCATAGGCAGTAAAAAGCCTGAATTTGGAACACAGACAGATGGCTTTATTTGTAACAAAAAGAAAAAAGAGACCTTACAGATTGAATAGGTAGTCCTATATAGCTTTTCCAGTATCTAAGGCTTGGACAGCTTCAAGTCTCAAAAAATGATCAAGTGGCAGAGACGTGAAAGCTACCAAAAGATAAAATCCCAAGAGCCATAATCAAGGTTAAAATGAAAGCAAGAGTAGATGACATTCTCAACCAGATGGAAAGTCCATTTCCACTTATGAAAGGCATGCAACAGTATGTAAATAATTTTTTTTAAAAAGCAACATATTATTTCTTTAGCCAAAATGGCTTAAGAATTTTTTTTTTTTGGGGGGGGGGGGAGCATGGGGGAAGGAGGGGATGGGATGTGTTGGGGGAGAATAAGAACTGTAGGCACTATTTGAAAACAGACTGGGAAAGAAAATTCATAGCCCTGATAGACAGAACACAAGAATATCAACCACACTGAAGATTTCTGCTTCTGAGAAAAAGCAGTAAAAATTTAAACAGACTACATTTGAAATTAACCTGGAAGTAACATCACATTCTGCACTACTCTGGTATAAGGAAGCAGCACCAAGGCAAAGTCAGAACCATGCTGACAAATCAGAGCCATTTAAACAGCAGTTGAAGGAGCTCAGAAACAAAGGACTAGAAACGAAATGGAAATATTAAGTGAAAGTAGTAGACATACACAAAGTATAAATAAATATCAAGAAGAGAAGACCTACTTTAACGTAATAAAAAGAAGATGCAGTTGAAAGGCAAAAACTGACTGAATTTCTGGCAAACATCCTGGTATCAAATGAGCCTCTAAGGGAAGGAATGAAATCTTCTCTCCCCTGGGACTTCTAAAACCAGTAGACAGAAATGTAATGGATATTCTGAAGAAATGAGAGACTGTTTGCTATAACAGATATTCAAACTGCATTACAGGCTGAGCAAGAATCACTCATAGCCACTCACATCCCTTGTTGACTGAGAACAAGTGCAGTCACATCCTCACACTTACACATTGACAAGGCTCAGCAGACACCACCTGGGTATGACAAAGACTGTGAAAAAAACAAAAGCAAAGACAACCCAGTATCTCCCCCAGTAGCAGCTGTCACTCAGCAAGCAGCACACAGAGCACCAGCCCTGACAGTTGTCGTCATCTTCTCCAGCTCAACAATTTCATGGCAGTACACAGAGTTTCGTACAAATGTAATGTGTGGCAGGATACAAATTCTTTAAATTTATAATTAGCAAAAACAGGGTTTGAGTTATCCAATCATCTACACATTTGCCATTCGCACAGCAGCAATATCCTTATATACATGACTAATATATAAAGCCTTCCAATAGTGCTTCAAACATTCAGTCCTCCATCATTTAAAGGCCTAGGTTCTTGATTTTGGCACACACTCCACCTTTTTTTTGTGCTGTCACTTTCATGACGGAGGAGATTCTCAGCTGTCATTCTTGTTTCTCCATCCCTTTGCCATGAGCCATGATTTCATAAGCAGGAATGCTGCAGTGCAGAGGGAAACTGATAATGCTTGCATTCTTTGTCTTCACTCCCTTAATTCTGTACCTTGAGGATGGCCCAACATACTTTGCTTTTACTATGAATCATCTCCTCCAATACTACTAGCATATCCTGCTTCCATCACAGAAAACTTAAACGAATTCCTTAATTCTTGGTCATACTGAAATAGCATCCTAGGTGCTTTTGTCACACTTGCTTAGCACATCTACATCAGTGTCTCCTCTGCTTGTAGAAGTTACTTCTAGTACAGTCAGCACAAGTGTCACTACAATGCACTCCTGCCTAAATGGCTGCTTAGTCTCAAAACACGTGAAAGTTTGAGACAGAATCCATACTGAGAGGCTATGAATTCAATTTTCCTTTCATTATCTATCTATAAATAAATCTAAACTTCACTGAGTTCTGTCTTGACAAAAAACTTACTCTACTGCAGCACAAAGTTGGATTCAATCAGATAATCCTGTGCTAACTTCACATCCAGTTCTGATTTTGAAAACTGCCCTCCCACTCTTCGCACAGACTTGAGCATCCCACCTACAATCTCTCATCTATTCAGCGCTCGTTTTGTTCTTCAGTCCTGGCCTCAGTCCAGCCTTTTCAAAAAGCATGGAAAAAGCAGGGAAGAATAAAGAAACACAAAAACCCGCCTGCTCCCCAAGAAGAAACCAGAGGCACTCATTATAAAAGGTACCCCATGTTGGAGGGGCTTGGGGAGAGACTGGGATGAAGATGCCTCCTGAATTTCCTGAGGGATACTGTGCATGATGTACATGTATATGTTGAAAGCTTACATGTGAGTATACACACGTACACAAAGAAAACATACATATGATTATGCACATTTATAATGAGCAAAAAACTTCATCAGCGTAACTGAATCATAACATAGACTAAAAACTGATTTAGGCAGCCATGCTATACTGCTGAGCATCATCACACTTCTCCAATTTCTTTCAGTTAAAGGCTTCAGACCACTAATGGAGGTCCCTGCTCCCCCATTGCACTGCCTTGTTTTTGTTGCTTCAGAAAGAGGGAGAGAAGCAGAGGGGACTGAGTAATCCCAAATCTGTCTAGAGTTGACGGAGAGCTGAAGTAAGCAGTGAGGGCACTGTGTCTGAGCCCTTCATCTCAGCATATCAGGCTAAGCCCGGTCCCACTAACACTGGTCTAAGTTGCTTGTTGCTTCAAGACTCACTCATGGATTGTGCAGCAGTTGTGTGACAACATTTTAGGAAAGCCCATCTGATCCAGCAGTCAGTCATAATGTTGACATAAATAGAGCATTAAAATAATGACTGGTACATGATATTGAAATTCAGTGTCTAAAGTTTCAGTGCTCTATAAGTCACCACTACTGTAGCTATGCCACTGCTACTGAAAACTCCTATTCCAGTGTAATTAAACTCTACTTTGGGAAAGATCCTGGTCTGGTTACGTTTGCAGCCGTGGACAGCCTGTTGAATTGCAAATATATTTTCTGTTCACATACAAGACGCTGGTCATGAAACCCTCAGTTAAGACACCAACTAAAGGGCTCCCAATTAATGCCCATATTCTTTGCAAGTGCAGATATCCTCATTAGGAAAGCGGCAGGATGTTAACAAGTTCCACTTCGAGGGCGCCCAATTAACTCGTCTGCTAAATATGTGCCAGCCAACTCCAACCAGCCTAGCGTTCCCAGTTCCCTCTTTCTAGCAGCACCAACTGGGACCCTAGTCATGTACAAAGCAAGGGCTCTTTCTGTGCTCCACAATGCCTTGGTGGCTGCTGGTGGACAACAAACAGCAGCCCCTCAAGTGTTTAACAGGCCTCTCGCTGGCGCACACAGAAAGTTAAGTACGTACCCAGGGAGCTCAGTGTAATTAAAAAAACCCACCCTTCACTTTATAAACAGTGAAGGACTTAACCTGCCAACAAGGAGCATGTTTGGGGCTCTGTCTGGATCATGTCACGCCCCCATTTTGCTGAATCGCAGCGGTGGGTGATCCTGCATACAAAGCAAGCTCCAAGACAAAAGCGCTATAGGGTGAGCTAAGGACAAAGTAAAAGCTTTCAGCCCAAATTCCCAGAGAGGCTGTCAAGCAAAACCCCTTTGCCAAGGCAGGATTATTCCCTACAGTATACATTTCCAACACTTTGTCTCGCCTGGTGAGCTTGGAGCTTTGGGGTGGCTCAGCAGCAGAGCCATCCTGCAGCCGTGACTGTGAGATGCTGGAAAGCTCACGTCAAAGGAGCTCTGCCACCAAGGCCAGCCAGCGGTGGCCTCATACAGCCATGCTCCCTCTGCGACCCACTGAGAAGCAGCTTCTCCAAAATCAGTCAGAGCTGGATCCCTGCCTCCCAGTCCTTCTGTTCCACTGCATCAAGGCCCTTCCAAAAGCCACCCAGACTTTCTTCCAAGTGATCCTAACCTGACGTTAACATCCTTGTTTTCCAGTTTCTTCCCAAACATGACATTCACTTGTTTTAAATAGCTCAAAGCCATCACTTCCGCAGGTTGTCACAAGTCAGAATGACACTCATTCAGTATCTAGCATTCTTGACCTGTTTCTAGCATCATTTCTAACTCACTTTACTTTCCTTCTCTAGGCTTCAGCACATCTGTAAAACAGACTCTTTGCACTTAGTGCTTCTGAAGTGTAAACACTAAGCATCATCACCATATGCCTGCTCTGTGTTCATGATACAAAATGTCACTTGAGTATTTTTGCTCTCAACAGTACTACAGAGACATTGTGTGTCTCTCTCTGTCACCACTTCTGTTTCCCTAAGTACCACAATCTTCACCACTGCTCTGCACCATTTGGAGAGGTAAAAGATGAGAGCTATGGAACCAGGCAAATGGAGATGTGATGGATATATTGAAAAAAAATATAAATATATATTAAAAGATGGAGAAAGGCACAAGACAGAAACAACACAGGCAAGCCTAGGAATAAGATGCAATCACTGTTCTGTAGGATGAGGAACTGTGTATCAAAAAATGTGCTATGAGAAGTATGTGTTAACCATCCTGCAGGTGACTGAAGGGAGGTTGCTCGACACAGGG
This sequence comes from Chrysolophus pictus, assembly GCA_037305975.1. Lineage (NCBI taxonomy): Eukaryota > Metazoa > Chordata > Aves > Galliformes > Phasianidae > Chrysolophus > Chrysolophus pictus. Next base: position 73,592,290 of record CM074576.1, read on the forward strand.
CAGAGGTCTCCTCACGGTAGGTCACAGACTTGCCCACAGCCTGCTGAAAAGGACCTCCACTTCTTAAGCCTAACCAAAATCATCTAGTCCCATCTACATGTTCACAAGCAGTACAGGTAAGAAATCGAAGCCCAACCACTGCATTAAAAGCATTTCTGAGAGAATAATTCCAGCTACGGTCCTCAGCAATATTTAAACTAATTGTGCCCTTGATTGTAGTAGATACTTCTACTGCAAATGAAACATCACCAAATTGCAAATGCAATCAAAAGCCCATTTTCTTAGTTTAATTCACCATTAGTATACGGCAGGTTTGTACAGCCAAACAAACAGCTAGAGCTAAAATCTCATTGCCATTTCAAACCGTCTCCAAGCAAATATCATAGCAACATCACCAGAACCTCAAGATCATTTAATCCCAAGTTCTCTACAAAAAACCAACACCAACGCCTGTCAGAAAGAAAACAGAAAACGTAGTCTTTCTGGGTAAAGTGAGCATCCTCCCAGCTCCAGACCAACAGGGTCAGACTCCTGAACCAAAATGTGAGACTCAAAGCTCTCGTAATGACTTGAAGGAGGAGGAAAAAGGAAAGGTTAGGAAAAAGGAAAAGCTAGGTTTTCACATACATCACAAAGTGTTTTAAATGAGCAATGCCCGTACATTTTCCACATAGGCCAAACAGTGATGGATGCATTTTTCTTCACGCGAGCAGGCGGCGCTGCCAAGGAGAGGCAGGGCAGGGCAGGGCAGGGCAGGGGGCAGCCGGCACCCATGGGAACCTGCCTGGCCCCCGGGCTGCAGGCCTTCACGGGTGACTGGGCTCGTCAGCCCCATTCAGCCCCGCACACAATGAGGCACGGCCGCGCACCCGCAGCGCAGCCCTCCCCTGGCCCCCCTGCTTTTATCGTCTTTCATATCTCTGTGATGACACGGCTGAAAGGGCTTCTAATGGGAAATGTGCTTCGAATTAGCATATTTCCCTCTCTGTACAATGGAGGCATTAAGCTGCTGCGTTTTGAAAGTCTAAACAAAAGCAGCCCAGGCTGTTTTTAGCAGCGCTGTTTGAAGTTCTATCCCCTCCTCCTTTCCTGGTTTGCAAGCACATTTAACAAATTTTCACTCTTTCTGAAAAGAAGGAACTGCAGAGGATAAAATCTTTCAAATAATTATATTATTCAGTATTCTTCAATGCAAAAAGAAGGAGAGGAGGAGAGGAGGAGAGAAGGAGAAGAGGAAAGGAGGAGAGGAGGAGAAGAGGAAAGGAGGAGAGGAGGAGAGCAGGAGAGTCACTCCTTCAGCACTGCAAAGAGCAACATCTTCTCCATGCAGTGCTTTCACCAAAGCATGTGCTGGAGGTATCCTCCAGGAGTGTTTGCCTGGCTGCCCCAAATGCTGCAGCAGACCCTGCTGTCAAGGATCTCAAGGCCAACAAACACGAACACAACCCAACATAAAGCCATGTGGGCTACTGCACCTACAGTCCAATTCCCCTGTAGCACAGCACGCTGCTGAAAATACCAGTTTTCAATGAGAAATTTAACTGCTACAATCTAGAAGGAAACAAAGCCACCCCACATCCTGGGATTATCCTTTGGCTCAGTGTGAGGTTTACAGACAGCAGACCTGAATCGCAAAGCACACACCTCTTTACAAATTGGCTTCAAATTAGAAAATCAGTACTCATCTACAGGAAGAAGCAGGGCAGGGAGAAGATGAAAATGACACTAATTCAGCACAGTGCAAAGTACTCGGGTATCAAAACATCTTTGGGAAATAACTTCCAAGAGAAGAGATTCACTTCAGCTCCCTGTTTTGGGCAATTGCTCATTTGTACAGCTGGGCAAATAGGCAGTCGGTCAGTGGCTTTTTCAGTAAAGAAGAGGCATGGTTGCCTTCTTCCTCTTGTATGTTAAACAGAATGTTCTCTAGGAGGAAGACATAAAATTACAGATTACATGGATTTCTTTTTTCCCTAAGATTTCCAAGGTACTTATGTAATCTTCTATATATGGCACAGCTAAGAACAAGAATCACGCTCCCTAACAACATGAGATTACAGCAGAAAAGCAGAATGCCACTGTGATCCTAGGCAGCTCGTAAGTGAGGTGGATCTGAAAATTGTTCAGAAAAAAGAGCCTGCTAAGCCTGAGATGCAACCTTTAGAAAAGGCCTTGTAGAAGAAATGTCTGCTTTGTTCATATCCTTATCCTGTCCCTTGCTGAGGATCAGGATCCATCCACACTCCTTGCTTCCTTCAGTGGCAACACTCAAGACATGCTCCAGACGAGCAGCAGCTTCTTCTCAGGGATCCATGTGCCAAGGGGACCCACAGCACCATGCTCCCTCCAGTTGGGTATCAACGCAATGGCTTTTGAAAGTCCCCCACTGCCTGGTAGGAACAGATCCTACCAGTTCCATTTCTTAATTCCAAAAGAAACAAACAGCTTTTGCATTATATCTAGTAGATGCATGTTCGCTTTAAACAATGTTTGCTGCACTCAAGGGCACAAACGACTGGATTGAGACTTTCTGATCTACGAGGTAACAAAAACCTAGCTGTAGACCTCTTTATTTGGCAATATTTCTCCACTGCCACCTGTGAATTGCCTCTTTTTCCACAACTCGGTATCAAAATGGCGGACAGGGCCACCTCAGTTTGCCACAGAAAGGCCTCATATTAAATCAAAGGGAGGAAGGATTTATGACAGCTTTTAGAGGCCTTTATCCAGTCATTAACAGATGCATTACAGTGGTAAAGCAATCTATGCAGGAAAATTAATGGGTTTTCTCACTCATACAAAGACAAGCAGATCTTTACTTTGTAAGCACTTTTTTTGAGATGGATCCTCTCAGAAGTGTTGTTCAATCAACTGCCATGATAGCTTGGCACAGAACTAAATAAAAGAGATTTCAGCTCTGTTTACAAATGGATGTTCTTGCACTACAACAATTATTGTAGGTCACAAAAAGGCAGCATGAGAAGCACCTGCAAAGAAGTCCAGTGAACTCAGAAACAAGATTTTAGGCTTCTTAGGGATAGGTGTATTAACTGAAACCTTAGGTAAAACAGTATCATATCTTGGAATTCAGATCAAGAAAAGAAAAGGTTGAGAAAAAAAAGTATCCAATGATATGAAGGCATTAAATCTCACATGCAGAATTTATCTTCAAAATATTGGAGAAGAAAATGCAGAGAAGTGAAAGGAGTCATAACAGGGTAAAACAGTACATTCTGTATTGCAAATGCTCCAAAGGGATTTGACCACAATACCACAACCCTTTACCAACCAAGGACATATTCTCAAATTCCAGTTTTACTTCATACTCACTAGATACAGGCACATGATAAATATACCGCACATGCTGCCATCTGCTGTGGCATGCTGGCACCGGACAGCACCCTACAAACAATGGCACCACTCTTCCTTTCAGAAAGCCCCAGAAAGAGCGCTCTGTACTCTCATGTAATGGGATGGGTTTTTACAGGTCAGATCACTACAGGTTATTGAACCCTGATACCACTTCTACCAAAGATTCCCTTGCTTTTTCTCAGACCTCAACAGGTATGATATGTAAGCTAAAACAAAACCACGCTCACTGCATTCACTTCAGCATCATGAGTCACTATCTTGCAAAACTATCTTCTCACCTCCACGTTGAGTAAGTGCTATTAACTTCTCCAGTATCCCACCTACTGCTATTTTCTTCTATGCAAGTGAACAACATCCAAGTATCTCAGAATATGCTTCACGCTTCAGCTTGCAGTGAGAAGCCATAGAAAATGTTCAGGACATGCTATGCTTGCTCCTCTAAGCAGAAATAGTTTCTGGTCTTCTATATTAATCTCATATAAAAGCAACCCCCCTAACTACTGGCAATCAAAAAAAGATTGATTTGCCACAAAGTGAGATGAGTCCCTCATGTCTTTCTTCCCTTCTAATTTAGCATAGTAAAATTGACTTCCTAAATTGTTACTATTTTTTACTGCCTTCTAAACACTTCCCTGACTGGGGGAATCTGACTGAAGGTATCAAGTTAAGACAGAGGTGATCTTAAGTCTTTTCAGGATATAGTAAAAATTAGCTAGTCTGAAATTTCTGCTCTGAATGCAATAGCCCAACTACTCAGTCAGACACATACCTGTATCTCAAAGCATCCTGGACTCTCAAGGCTATTCAGGGACAGAGAGGTCCCAGCTGCAGAAGCTGATCCCAAACTGGGGAGGGGAGAAATATCCTGTACCCTACTATAGGGTGCCTTCCTCATAGAAATGTAGCTCTGAGGTTTTAAGAACTCCAGAAACATTCAAGTGCCTGCATATTGAAAGCATACAAAACCCTTCCCTCTCTAAGAAGCTATACTCTATTTCCTACCTACGATATAGCCATAACGTCACGTTACCGTGGATGCTGATTAAATTTCAATCTAACTTCCAAGTATTTCAAAGAAAAATGGTTCTGGAATTCCTACGTACTAACACACACACACAAAACCATTAATCCAAGATATAACAACCAAACAAGATGCCCTACAGAACTAAAGTCAATTGTAATTCTCCCACAGTTCTGAAGAATCTGGTGTAATGTTGGACATGCTAGTCCATAATGGTGGTAGTTGTTCAAGATTTTTCCTGAGGACCCAAAATACATATTACCAATACATTTATCTCTTTTTATCTCTATAAGCTGAACTGCCATTATGGATATCCTGGGCAAGTAAGTAAGAAGAAAACTGCACATTGGAAGGTAAGCAGATAAACAGAACTGCTACAGAGAGAGAAAAGAAAAAGCTGTTATTTTATTTCCATCTGAAAATTTTTGTAATTTCTTCCACCCAACTTGTCATTTTCTTTTCGAAAAGCCTTTGGTTCTCAGTGCAGGTGTAAATCCTAAATTTAGAGATGTGGGGGAAGAAGTTCTACACCTCAACAGTAGGCACTGGAGAAGGATTTTCTGCCTCCATCTCTCCTTTGAACCACGTTTCAGCCTGAATTTTAAACTCTTATTGCCATCTAAAATAGATTATATACATCTAAGTGATGGAGATTGTAAAGGAAAGCAAGTTTTAGCTCAGAAACATACCATGACAGTGCTGCAAAATGAAGTACATAAACCAAATAGACTGTCTTTTTGTGTTTGCTGAGATATTTCACAAATATAAAAGAGGTGTATCTTTAATTCAAAAACCAGGCCAGAATGTTTTCTTTCACAGGCAATGAAACTATTGATATTTCATGGTGTGTGCCTAGATTTCTGTGTAAGCTACAGAGGTCAGCTGATATAACAATCTTTAAACATACCAAATTACCTGTATAATCCACCTTACACATGCTGCATTTTCAGGAGCACAAAAACCATGTTTGGGTTATTCCCAAGGAACATTTCAGTAATACCTCCCTCAGTTTTTAACTAAACTGTTTCTTTCTTTTACATATTGATCTTAAAACTTTATGAAAGTCTAAGTTTTTCATCCCAGTTAGATTTCAACCCAATACATCAGATGCGGGGGCAGTCACCAGCACTCGGCAGCAAGGACTAGTGATTCATAAAAACAATGAGGGTGCTTCACTTCTCTCTTGGCAAGGAAGACCTCTTCAGCACTTCTCTCTAACAAAACTATCAACCAGGCACTGGAGTGAGCAACATAGGTTACATTTCTACATTATACCAAGCTTTTACCGAGTTTCTTCTCTTAATAGATTTTGTATTGTTTTGTATGTTTATGTTCCCAGATGCAACAGAAGCACATACGAACTTTCAACAAGAACAACAGCATCTCTTATCTCACCAGTTTCTTTTGTAACATTCCTTTTTGGAGGAAGATTTACAGAGGCAAAACAAAATACAGTTTTAAAAGTGAAATGGTTAAGAGTGATAGTGCAATTTAGGAAGCAGGGATAGGTATTCTGGGATGAGCATAGGGATGCTGCTAAGTTGTATAGGGATGGGGTCAGGAAAGCCAAGGCCCAACTAGAACTGAACTTGGCAAGGGGTGCTAAGAAGAATAAGACCTCTACAAGAAGGTCAGGAAAGTTAAGTCCAAGAAGGTACAGATCCCCCTAGTGAGTAACACAGGCAGGCCAGTAACAGAAGACAAGGAAAAGGCTGAAGTACTCAACATTATTTTTGCCTCAGTCTTAATTGACGACTGCTTTTCATGTACTCCACGAGCAGATGGATCAGAAGGAGGGACTAAGGAAGCAATGAACCTCCCACTGTGAGGACCAGGTTCATGACAGCCTGAGGAATCTGAAGATCCACAAATTTATGGGTTTTGATAAGATGCACCCCAGGGTCATGAGGGAATTGGCTGATATAGTCACCAAGCCACTCTTGATGATATCTGAAAAGTCATGGTAGTCAGGTGAAGTCCTTGGTGACTGGAAAAAAAGGCATTGTCACATTTATTTTTAAGAAGGGTAGAAAAAACAACCCAGGAACTAATGATGTGTCAGCCTCACCTTTGTGCTGGGGAAGATCACGGAGCAGATCCTCCTGGAAACTATGCTAAGGCACATGGAACAAAGAGAGATGATACAAGTCAACTAGCATGGCTTCACCAAGGGCAGGTCCTGTCTGACCAAACTAGTGGACTTCTTTGATGACATAACTACATCTGTGGACTAGGGAAGAGTCACTGATGTCATCTATCCACACTTCAGAAAAAGCTTTTGATACGGTCCACACAACATCCTTCTTTCCCAATTAGAAGGATAAAGATTTGATGGGTAGACCATTAGGTGGACAAGGAACTGGTTGTGAGATCGTACCCAGACAGCAATAATCAATGGCTCAATGTCCAGTTGGAGATCAGTGACGAGTGACATCCCTTGGGGATGAGTACTGGAACAGATGCACTTTAGTATCTTCAGCAACAGTGTTGACTGTGGGATTGAGTGCGCTCTCAGCAAGTTTGTGGATAACAACAAGCTGTGTGGTGAAGTTAACACACCTGAGGGATGGGATGCCATCCAGAGAGACCAAGACAAGCTCAAGCAGTGGGCCTAGGTGAACCTCAAGAGCTTCAACAAATCCAAGTGCAAGGTCTTGCCCCTGGGTCACAGCAACCTCCACTATCAATACAAGCTGAGGGATAAAAGGATGGAGCACAGCTTTGCTGAAAAGAACGTGGGGGTACTGGTGGATGGCAACTTGGACATGAGCCAGCACTGTGCTCTCACTGCCCAGAAAGTCAACCGTATCCTGGGTTGCATCAGAGGAAGCATGGCCAGGAGGTCAAAGGAGGTGATCCCGCCCCTCTCTGTGCTGATAAGTTCTCACCTTGAGGTCTCTGCAACCAGATGTGGAGTCCCTAGTACAGGAGAGACTAGGTCCTGTTGGGGTGTGTCCAGAGTAGAGACACAAAAATGATCCAAGGGATGAAACTCCTCCCCCGTGAAGACAGGCTGAGAGTGAGGTTGTTCAGCCTGGAGATGGCTCCAGGGAGACCTGATAGTGATGTTTTAGTATCTAAGGCAGGGGAGCTATAAGAAAAAAGAGGACAGACTTGTTAGCAGGGTCCGTTGTGAGAAAACAAGGAGAAATGGTTTCAAACTAAAAGACGGGAGATTTAGATGGAATATAAGGAGGAAGTTTTTCTACAGTAAGAGTGGTGAGGCACTGTCCCTGTTCCTGGAGACATCCAAGGTCAGGCTTGATGGGGTTTGGAGCACCTGATCTAGCTGTAGGTATCACCTTTGTCCACTGCAAGGGAGTTGGACTAGATGGCCTTTAAAAGGTCCCTTCCAAATCAAACCATCCTATAATTCTATGAAATACTCATGCAGCAGGCACAGCTAGAGTCTACAATAGCACATTTAAACACTGATAATTACCAAATATTACTCATTACTCATTAGTGTCTTTCCAGAATTCTGCTTAAGTTTTGTGGGTTGTTTTTGCCTTCAGAATACCCAAAATTTGCTATTATAGGATGTGCCCTAAACTCTCTATGACAAGTTCTACTGATAGTCATATTTTTCCCACCTAGATTTTCACATAGTTTGAATGCATACATTGTGAGAATCCTTTGCCTCCACCTTCCCTGCACCATATTACACAGTGTCCATTTGTTTCAGATAATAAAAAGTGTTAGTGGATTCTGAAACCACTAAAAAAAAAAGGTAAGCAGCATATGGGAGTGGTGGGAAATGATTCTTAGCTTCAGAGATAAGTGATTAACAGGACATAAGCTTTAAATATTATAACTGTAGGATAAGTTGGATTTTTCTTTCAAGTTATACAGAAGAACTGGGGCCACTGCCCTTGCAGAAAACTGCAAGAAACCTGATAGTTTTTCTTTTGTTGGCTTTTTTTTTTTGGGGGGGGGGGAAGGGGAATAGGCAGATGGCCCCAGATTTAAATATAGACCTACTCACACAAAACATAGGTGCTGGCACGTTATATGTGGGTAGAAGGATTTTTCTCAGTACTTTCCAGGCAATTAGTACATCCAAGAGATGAAATGGCAGGATAAGAGAGGAAAAAAAAAAAAAAAGGAAAAAGAAGAGGAAAGCACCATACACAGAAGACATGTTAACAGCACCCTAGTCCAGAGAATACAAAAACATAACTTTCTGAGCAGATGGTGTATGCAAAAGATACCTCAACGTGGGAAATCAGGTTACCATATTGATTACTATTTCTGAACAATAAATTAGTGATTAAAACGAGCACGAGATGGTGAGCAATGAAGCAATTTTGGGGAGTGGCCAAGCTCTGACAGACTTCATCCACTTCCCATACAAAATTCCAAGCCCTGCAAGCCAGCAGTCATACTCAATCCATAGCAGGTTTCTACCCATAATGGGACCACCTCAGGCACCAAAACTGGAGTCTTTTCCACCAAAGTGCCATCTACTTGCAGTTTTCTCTTGCCAATGACCTTCCTCTCCCAAAGGCCGCAGCCTGCCCTGTGCCTCATCTGCCTTTCTTTTGTCTCTCTCCCAGATAGTTCCTCCTGCTTTCAGCCACTACTTAATGTTCCAGGAAACCTTGCTCTCCCAAGAAGAAGAGCTCTTCTGTGCATAATCCCCAGACAGCAGCTGTGACCCCGGCACCCAGAAAGGGGATCATTGTGCTAAGCCGCAGCACTAGGGCTGAACTTCCCTTCTCCCCCTATCCATGCAGAGCACGATGGAAGTGGGCTGACAGCTTATGCACACACGCTGCCAGCAACTGAGGGGACCTTATCCCTTCTCCCTCCTTGCAGGCAGCCCTCCAAATCCCCATACTCACATACTTTATTATTTTTATTTTGCGTTTCAAAGGACTGAACTTACCACCTGCCAACAGAAGGAGCACTTGTTTTGTCATTCAGTCCTCAAGGCTATGACAGTATCTGTGAAAAGTCACTTCATCCACTTTTAATATGCAGAAATTCAAAACAGCTGTGCTTTCTCACAGTCCTTTTGTGTAAATCGGCTCAAAGACAATATTAAATTCAAAGCAGCTAAGGCTAGGATCTGAACTCCCTGAAAAATGCCTTTTTATCTATTTATTTATTACACTTTTCATAAGTAGACACAATCTTACCAGCAGTGAAGCAACAGGTGTTAGGCAGAAGAATGTGAACAGTGTGATCCCTCATGGCAGGTTTATCAGCCTTTTAGCACATTCAGCTTTTATTATTCTGACACAAGATAACCTTGCATAACAGCACAGAATGTACTAATTTACAGAATAATGACATGGATGTCAACTCCAGAACACCACACCAACTTGTTTCAGACAGTGGCTACTGTCCATACTCCTAGAAAGGTATATGCTGTGCCAACACTTTCAAAAGCATCCAAGAGCAATTCAATATATTTAGAGAAGCTCAAGTACACTGAAAAGGTTAATAAACGTGCTTCAGCACAAAAGCAAAGGACTAAACCCACAACAATACTAAGAAAACTAAAAACTCTCCAATTCTTGCTGCAATATGTGAGAAAAGCCCACTTGTGGAGTACATGTGGAATACAGAGCTGGCTGCAGATCACCTGTTTACGAGGGTGAACTGTGATAGAACAAGGGGAAATGGTTTTAAACTGAGACAGGGGAGGTTTAGGTGAGATATTAGGAGGAATTTTTTCATACAGAGGGTAGTGACACACTGGAAGAGGTTGTCCAAGGAGTTTGTGGATGCCCCATCCCTGAAGGCATTCAAGGCCAGGCTGGATGTGGCTCTGGGCAGCCTGGTCTGGTGGTTGGTGACCCTGCACATAGCAGGGGGGTTGAAACTACATGATCGTTGTGGTCCCTTTCAAACCAGGCCATTCTATGATGATTCTATGATGATGATGATTCACTACAAGTAAGAACAAACTTTCCTGTGCTCTCATGAAAATATCTTTAGAGCATATAAATGCCTGTTCAGAGAGACAGCAAGGACATGTTTTGCTGTGAGGCTAAACAATACTTGTTCACTGCTTCCTCCCTCAGGTAACGTCTTCCTCCTGTGCAAAAGAGTAAAAAGAGACCCTCACTCAGGAGCTGAACACCATGAGTGTAAGATTAGGTTCAAAAAGAATATCAGAAAGACAAAACTGTCTGAAATGGCAAAAATGATAAACCACCAGGTCTATTACTATGTTTTTTAGACTTATCCTTCATTCCACAGGACAAATACAAAACACCCAAGGACAAATTAAGTGTGGCTTTTTGTTTAGCTCCATTAAAGCTACAAAATCATGTGCATTATGTCCTCATCAAAATAATCACAGAATCACAGAACTGTAGGGATTGGAAGGGACCTCTAGAGATTATGAAGTCCAGCCCCCCTGAAAAGCAGGCTCTCTACAGAAGGCTATACAGGTAGGTGTCCAGATGGGTCTTGAATATCTCCAGAGGAGAATCCACAACCTCCCAGGGCAGCCTGTTTCAGTGCTCCATCATCCACACCATGAAGAAGTTTCTCCACATACTGGTGTGGAAATTCCTATGTTTCAGTTTATGGCTGCTTCCGCCTGTCCTGTCCCCACAGATTGCTGAAAAAAGGTTGGACATGTCTCTGACTCCCACATTTAAGATATTTATAAAGATTAATAAGATCACCTCTAAGTCTTATTTTCTCAAGGCTGAACAGACCCAAGTCACTCAGCCTTTCCTCACAGGAAGATGCTCCAGACTCTTCATCATCTTTGTGGCCCTCCGCTGGACACTTTTCAGGAGATCCCTGTCTTTTTTCCACTAGGGAGCCCAGAACTGGACACATGCAACTCTACTGAAAGGTATCAACAAGTCATAGAATATCCTCAGTTGGAAGGGACCCAAAAGGGTCATCAAGTCCAGATCCAGGATCCATACACATCCAAAATCAGACCCTATGTCTGAGAACACTGTCGAGATGCTCCTTGGGCTCTGGCGCTCGGGGCCGTGCCCCCTGCCCTGTGCATCCCGTTCCATGCCCACCGCCCTGTGGTGCAGCCCCTTTCCCTGACCCCCATCTGCCCTCCCCTGACACAGCTCCATGCCGTTCCCTCGGGCCCTGTCGCTGTCACACAGAGCAGAGCTCAGCGCTGCCCCTCCGCTCCCTGTGAGGAGCTGCAGCCGCCATCAGGCCTCCCCTCAGCTCCTCTGCTCTGCACTGAAGGAACCAAGGCACCTCAGCCATTCTTCATACACTTTGTCCTCCAGACCTTTCATCACCTCCAGAGTCCTCCTTTGGATGCACTCTAATAGTTTCATATCCTTGTACTGGCACCCAAACCCACACCCAGTGCAGGAGGTGAGGCCACACAGCGCAGAGCAGAGTGGGACAATCCCTCCATTCACCCAGCACTGCTGGGCCTGGTACATCCAGGGTATGGTTAGCCCTTCGGGCTGAAAGAGCACACTGCTGACTCACATTCAACTTACTGTCAGCCAGAATCCTAGAACCTTTTCTGTGATGCCACTTTTCTGCCTCTTGTCCTCCAGTCTGTACATATGTCCAGCGTTACCCCACAGAATCCAGCACTTGCTTTCATTAAATTTTATGCAGTTGGTGATTGCTCAGCCCTTAAATTTGACTAGATCTCTCTGCAAGGCCTCTCTATCCTCAAGCCAACAGCCCCTCCCAGTTTAAGTCACCATTCACCTTACTGCAGTAGATTACAGCAAAATTGTGTTTTGTTCTGGTCTTTCCAAGTGTCTCTCATTCAGTCCTTGGACTACTTTTGATATTGAAGTCCTCAATACTTCAGAAAAGTCAGTATGGGAAGCAAAAAGAAAAACAAGAAAGAAGTACTCACAGTGCTTTCTCAAAGGCTAAGACAAATAGATTTCCAGAAGAAATACTATGCTGAGCTACTATCTTCCCATCTTACATAGAGGTACATGCACGCACACATTCCCACTGGCTTTGGCATACAACTTTAGGAGTGAATCTTTAAGGATAAACACTTGTTTATACACTGTTTGCCCCATCAATGCTGCACACAGAGGCTGGTCTGAGCACTCAAGCCTTAACACAGATCTTCTATAGATCAGGTGCCTCAGAGCAATGGGCAGCCCCATCTCAAAGAGACAAAATGCTTCTAGCAGAAATGGGCCAAAAATGTTCACATACCATTAAATCTATTGTAGTATCATCAGACAACATCAGCAGTACATCAGACAACTTCAGGTGGCTGGCACTGAGGCTGCCTTTCTCATCATGTGCTCTGCAGTAAGTAGATCTGAGACAGATCCAGAATCACTGCAGATGCTGTTTGCCTGCCTTCATGTCTACACAAGTGAACATATGGCTTCCTAGCACAAGGCCAGATTATGAAAGTCATTAATTACACATAACTTCAGCCTGTTCAAAGTATCTGGTACAAAAATCTGTGCCCTAGTAGGAAGATCATAACTCAGTAGAAACTTTTTTGAACTTTTTCACTAGATGAAGAAGAGTTAATTAGTTTGCCTGTAACAGAATAAACTTCTGTTTTCTGCAAATGCAGGTAGGTATAGCAGCATAAATATACCAAGACTTCCCATTGGGTTTCATCTCACTGTCTCTGGTCAGCAAGTTGCCTCACTACCAGCAGAAAATGGGCTCCCTCTGGAAAGCAGTAGGTAAAGACATTCTCCAAAAGCACCATCACAGACCAGCAACGCGTTACAATGTCAGCAATTCAGTCATGCTGATCTGGTGATTCAGGTATCAGAGAGCCATTTGCCAAACTCAAAGGAAGTGCAGCACCACAGAATTGATCATCTCATACACAGACATGCCTCATGCAACTACATATGAAAGCGTACTTAGTGAATCGTTGGAGTCTGTTTTTAAATGAACAACCAGAAGGAGGATTAATTAAAGCTATAGCCTTAGAAAAGTCAGTATGGGAAGTACGTGGTCAGATTTCGTCTTCCTCACTTTCTCACATAGCAGCACTAAGCAGCATAAGGCACAGAGCCTCAGTTTAGGATGCTATTCTGGTAAATGGAGTGCACAAGCACCTTACCTGGGGGTTCCTCATCAAGATACATGCAAAAGAGGAGAAAGTTGCTTTCTCCTTCCTCAGAGCACCATGCAGACGTTTGTAAAACACTACTGTTTGCAGAAAACTGTAGCAAATTCATTGAGAATTTTGTAGGGCCAGATGAGCTGTAAAATGACAGTATTTAAGGAGAAATACCTGACCTACAGGCCGTTTGAAGTTAGCAGGCAAGAAGACCTTCCATATGAAATGTGGGGAATCTTCAGCAAAGCAGAGCAAGAACTTTACAGAAAGATATGAAAACTTAACAGCAGCAACAACAATAACAAAAAGAATTTGAGGGACAGCATCCAATTCAATTACCCTTCTTTGATGATACCAAACTATTCTTGAATTACTGTTAAAGTACTTCTTGAGCTCTCTTAATAGCTCTTGATTAAACATCAGTTATAGAACAAAAAGGCCCCCTACAAGAGCAGCTCTTTAAAATACAGTGATGGCTAGAGGTGCTTTTCTGTGGAAGCAGATGGGCAGTAAGATATCTCCCTTAGAAGAAAGCTGGCTCATCGGTTTCCCCTTGAACCCTGTAATGTTTGCATATGCTTATTTTTAGCTGAGAAAATAAATTTATTTAAAAGTGCACTGAACCCCCTCTTTCGTGTCAACTCTGTCAGCTTTACTGAATTGTTCTGTTAGAAATACCAGACTTTCACAGATTATTATGAGAGGAAATTAATTCCAAATGCATTGTTGTGTTAATTGCAATAGTTTCTTTTTTAAAATTGAATTCCAGCAAATTTAAGTATTACTAGAAATGTTATATCTTAAACATCTATGGTATACAGATAATGCTATTCTTATGTAACATATTCATTCTTTCTCAGTTCCTAATAACTGATTCATTATGATTTACACTATTTTAATATAATTCTTGGGAATTGCTGACAGATTGCTGCTGCTAACCGTAGGTATTTTCCTAATGTCTCTTTCCAGATGAGGTCAAGCAGGCCCAAGGCAGCACTCAGTGGTCTATGCACAATTTACCATTCCTTATTAAAACTTATTTTTATATCCACATACACTACCAAGATATCTAGAAACACAAGAGTTGAAGATCTAATATCTTTGCTATTTCTCTATCTCTTTCTCAAAAAACAGTTGTAATGAATGATGACATTGGGTTGGTAATGAAGAATCCCTGAACCTGGCTGATACTCACATGGAAGGCTTTGAAGGAAGTACTGGCACCAGGAGAACTCAGTCTGCTCTAATAAGCCGGAGACAAATCACTGAACTGTTCCAACATCTGCATTTTAACGCTACATTTCCAATGTGTCAAGAGACCAGGGTGTTACAAGACGGGTAGGGGAACAAGAGTGACAGCAACTTCAGAAGATTAACTTTTCGTCAGTTGAGATGGAGCAAATATACCATATAGAGTCTTGTACTCCCCAAACACACAGGACGCATGCTTAAATAATACTGCATAGAAGAAAATGAAGATAAAATAATTTCAGTTTCCCTTTCAACTTCTGCATGGTCACATATTTCACATAAAAGAAGCAGAGTTCTCAGGAGGTTGGTTTTGGGGAAAGGGGACACATGACTCAAACACGGCCAGCACTCGTTTGGCTGTGAAGGAGAATGTCGTTCAGATCTGACATCTGGGAAAGGATACTAGTGCTGAACTGATACAGTCCAAGCAAAGAGCAGAAAAGCCTACCAAGACAGCAGGAATACAAAATTAATTTCCTATCTCTAACCTAAAGCAGTATCTTGATGAATCCACAGGAAGTTACTTACAAGCAGTAACACATACAGTTGCAAATAAATCAGAACTGTCAATAGAACATATTACATAATTTAGCAAGCCTCTTCTAAAGGCTTCCAAAGAGTGGAAGTTAACTGCATGTGAAAAGCAAACAATATCTAACCTTTCTTTTCCTTCTATGCAGGTTACTAACCTGGATTTTTGTTCTGTATTTTCTTGCATTTCCTCTGATGTCCAAACAAATGCTCTGCTAAAACACATTTTAAAGTGCATCATCCATTCCTGCAGTGAGAAGACTACGAAGCAAGCCACATACCCTTCCACTGCCAAAACCACTTAGACTTTTTGGCAACCTAGGATACATTCTTTATGTTAACTGGCAGCTACTGTCTGACAGCTGTTTAGCAGCCTATCTGAAAAAAAACCTGATGGCCTCACTCCAGTTCCTGACAGATTTATTCCAGATCACAAAGCTTTGAGATTATTATAGCCCACAAGACTTTACCCAGTTAGTCCTGTGTGTCACCGTCTTCTACTTTTGCTACAGAGCTATATAATTTCTTCCAGAAAAAGACAATCAATTTGACGTCTTTAAAGATTTCACCAGATGGGGAACCTACCAAATTAATTATTTAGTTCTTTCATAAATTAATCATCAGCATAATAAAGAATATTACTAAAATTTTGTTATGCCACTGCCTTCTGAATCAAATCTGTCCTCTCTCAGAAGTATGGATTAACATCTAACAACATCTTAACCTTCTCTAGGAACAATGCAACAGCTCATTTTCTCACAGCTTTTCTAGACCTGCTGTTCTCCTTGAAGCTATTTTCAACCCATCTCTCTCACACAGTTCTGAATTTTCAGCACTCTGTAACCATGAATCAGCTGTGTTCCATTGCTGAGTACACTACACTGCAAGCTCGTGTTTCATTATCCATTACAAATCATATGTGCTTTTCAAATAGCAGTTCTTCTCCTCTTGAACTGCAATCTATACTTGATTTCTAGACAGTCTCTTTTTCAGCTGTATAAATACTTTATCTTCATCACTTCTGCCGGTTGAATTAATTAGAAAAGATAATACTCCTCTCTCATCTCCCCCCAGAAAAAAGATCTACTTGAAGCTCACTGGATTTTTATCAAGCCATTTTATGTTGTGCAATAAACTGTATAATTTGCTCTCAATAGCATTTCTTTACAGCTTAAATGCTGCTACCAAGACTTTTAAAATGAATTTCTATCTCTTTATTAGGAAATAAGAATGTTACCCTTAATTAGACACCTTGGACTATGCAGCCCAAGTACTCCAGGGAATGTTTATGTTAAGTAATTACTTTTGCATGTCTAGGAGTGACTGGAGGAAGGAAAATACCCAGGTGTTGCTTTCTGAGTCACAACTACAAAACCTTTCAACTAGACTCAATTGCGTATCAGCTTTAAATGGCTTCTGCAGCTTTGCACATTACAGAAGATACATCTCAACACTACTTGGCTGAGTCCTTCCCAGAAAAAAAGAAATGATCCTCATAAAGTATCTCAAGACATATTGTCTTGCAGTGAACGCTGCCTAATACATTATGAGATCTGTATTCTTCCTCAAGTGCACTTGAAAAAATAATCACTTTAAAAAATAAGCATAAGGAGACCAATGAGACGAATGTTGCAGGAAACCAAGCTCTCTTACCTATTCTCCTTCCAGTCTGGACCACACACCTAATCACTGCAGAAATCTCTTTGGCATTGATGGCCCAGAATTTCTGTGCACCTGCAACAGAATAGCACTGGCGGATATACATTAAGAACTAAGATATCTTAAGATACACAGTTAATGAATTCTTTCAAAACAGCAAGGGAGAAGACATCTAGAATAGAGACCACAACCTTTTCTGGAAGGCATGATTTTTCCTGCTGAAACACTTAAAAATTAGTTCATTTCATGGAATTTTCCCTTTCTCACCTGTTGGGTTGGGGAGCATCTACAATATGGTGCCTTTTTGCTCATCTTAAATATCTCCGGTAAAGGGCAATCACTATCCTTTCCAACAAATGGAAAACAAATCAGAAGGCTTAAGAGGATTAAAACTGCAAATCCCTGCTACTTTATATGTTTATTTAAAGCCACGTGAAAATTCAACATTTAAAAATATTTTTATGTAAGTACTTACTTGCAAAAAGACCTGGAGTTTTGCTGAGAGGAGACAGGTGTTTGAAATTACAGCTATTTGCTATTCTCAGCATTCAGGCAGTACTGAGATTCTTCAGGGAGACTGGATTTTTTTTAAACCAATTCTGGCAAAGAGTACATAACCAAGGAAACTAAAGCAATTCAATATTTTAAATTCACTATTTTCAATCACCAGTGTATTCTCATGCACATTATTAAAATCAGTCCTGGGTGTACCTCTTCACGGCTACTTAGAATATGACAGTCCGCAGTTGCCAAAGAGCAACATACACATAATGTGCCTCATTTCAAGACTGCGGGATAACACATCTTGCATCAACTTTCATTACTACCAAACCACTACATTTCTGATCTCTATACTGAGATTACCCCCTCTACATTTCTTTTCAGCAGTCAGCAATCATACAAAAAGTACGATCATTGAACAACATACTCATGCAATGCCAAATATATGGCATACGTAAAGTAAATTCACAGAATCATAGAATAACTTAGGTTGGAAGAGATCAGTGGTAGCTTCTAATCCAGTGCCCTGGCCAAAGCAGGGCCAAACACAGTGAATGATTATTCATTACTTTGTCCAGTTCAGACATGAGCATTTCCAAAGATGGAATGTCCATAGCCTCTCTGAGCAACCTGTTCCACTCTCACAGGGAAAAAAGATTTCCTTGGAGCTCGCCATATTCCTATATTCCAGTTTGAATACAGTGGCTTCTCAACACCATGCGCCTTCAAGGAGAGCTTGGCTTCTCCAAAATCTCTCATAAATGGTTGAAGACTATTCAACATGAAAAACACAAGATTATTCTCAAGTATTTCCATCATTTTGTAGCTTTTAGCCTAATACAAAACTGATACAGTCAAAGCATTTTGCAATTTCACAGAACTATTATGAAAAAGCTGAAAATATTTGTTAAAAAAAATCACTTTGAGAGGATGCTTCAGTCAGAGTCCTGTTAAAGACCTTATTCTGTGCATTCACAGATCTGAAAAGAAAACTGACTACTCAGTATTGAAGAAAAAGCAGACGAGAGGGAGGAAAATTTCCTTTGCTAGTGCCAAAATCTTCAGCTCTTTCAAAAAAAGTAAATCACATCCTGTAGTTCTAAAAGCTGCTGCAAGAATCAACACAGTATTTTTTCTTCCAGGAAGAAGAAAGTTAGTTTCCCATCAGGCGATCACGGTTAAAACAATTCATCCGCATTGTGATTAAATGAAACTTTTAAAAATGTACTCAAAAGCTACATTCATGCCTGTAAGGAAGAATGACCTCCCTCATAATGAACTCTGAGGCTGGCAGCCAGTGTGCAGAGGTTTTATAATGACCAGTTTTGGCTTCGGAGTAGCTGGTAGCTTCATTTTGCATGTAGCGTAGCAGATTTGGGAACCCACTGAGACAACTGAAGAGCTGGACTTAAAAGTCTGTAATCGAGGCTGGAAAATGTTATCTTTGTATATAACATACTATAAACCTCAAACTTAGTATTTATTTCAATTTTTTTATATTCAGATAAGTTCTAGAACTAGATAACTTGAGGCAATCTTAAGTGCTAGATTTTAACTAAGTGTGACACAAGAAAAAAGCTTTTTACATAATGAAAAGGAGTTAGATTAAGGGACAGACAACACTCCTGAATGCAGATTGCCTACTAAAATCCTAATCCATGTAAGTGCCAAAAAACATTCAACTTGCACTGGAGCCAAAGGTTGTCTATGTAGGAAGGCTGAGGAAGAGCTAAGACCACAAGCTTGCAGGCTCGCACGGCTTTGCTGCAGAACAGATCCACTATGCAAGGTGCACAACAAGGTTCATCCGTGGTCCATCATCACACATAATCATATCCTGCTGCCGTGGTAAGATGTGGAGCAGTATGAGGCTAATAGCTGCAGTTCTACAGAAGAAGTACAGAAGAAACATGGACCTGTTGGTGTGCATTCAGAGGAGGGCCACAAAAATGATCCAAAAGGTGGAACGCTTCTCCTATGAGGACAGGCTGAGAGAGCTAGGGCTGTTTAGCCTGGAGAAGAGAAGGCTCAAAGGTGACCTGAGAGCAACCTTTCAATATATAAAGAGGTGCTACAGGAAAGAAGCAGAGAGATTTTAGCAGAGTCTGTGGTGATAGAAGAAGGGGAAATGGCTTCAAGCTCAAAGAGGGTAGATTTAGGTTGGATATAAGGAAAATATTTTTTACAGTGAAAGTGGTGAACAGGTTGCGCAGAGATGTGGTTGATGCCCCGTCCCACGAGACTTTCAAGGCAAGGCTTGATCAGGCCCTGGGCAACCTAATCTAAATCTGGATGTCCCTGTTCACTTCAGAGGAGTTGGACTTTAAAGATCCCTTCCAACTCAAACGACTCTTTGATTCTATGATTCTTCCACTTTGGCCTAGACAAAGAACTGGGACAGCTTTTAGGTGTCTGGCTGGATTTCAGAACTTTGAGCTATTGGGCAGTAAGGTTCTGCAGAAGGTAGGACACATGTCTATAGGCTAGCAATCAAGTTGGGACACAAAAGCATGCTACAAAAATAGTTAAATGTTAAGAGTTCAATCTCCAGTAGTATTTTTCCTACAAATGGAAGCACAAAAGCTGGCAAAGCAGTCTGCCAGTGAAAGATCTCTGAACCATATCTCTGTCCCTTTCCTTGCAACTTAAAATCCCCAAATAACGTCTGTTTGAATAAAGCAAAGAACAGCACCATCCTTGTATGAATTGTGTGAAGGGTTCCAGTAAGTACATCTAATGATTACCATCAAATCTGAAATTTAGTCAGGTCACCAGTGCTGACAACAGCATTTATGAAAGAAGAAACATTCATGCTTCAAAGCTAATAGTGTTTGTGATCTTGGTTCAAGAATTCACTGACTCAAGTCCTCCCCTGAACACAGCAACAAAAAAATGCTTGAGATCTTCTTTCTTCTTTTCTGACTTTCTCTCCATATTGAGCTCTTTTCACTCCAGTCTGTCTTTAGCCCAGAGCCCAGCAACAATCAAGAGTCGGAGAAGGACACCTGAAAGCTGGCTGGATGATGCTCTGCCCAGCTACTGAAACCTGGCAAGGTAGGAGCTTATTGTGGTAGTCAAACCCTGACTGCTAAGGTAGGGCTAAAAATGGAAGAAAAGCAAGCAGAATACACAGAAAAATGTTGGCCCTTCAGAAGTCATTAATGAAGAAGAACTTGATGTGCTCTCTTTGTAAGAAATATTCTTAAACTGGTATCTCATAGTGCCTGGCAAGCTTACTCAAATGCACACTTCCCAGAATGACACTTTGGATATCCAGAACAGAATAAATAGTGTCATTTTGTCAGTACAGATAAGTTAAATTAAGCAGGATAATTCAAGGGGAATAAGGAGAGAGGGAATATAAATAAAAACAAGCTGTACTACAAATGCTATGACAGTTTAAACTAAGTAATAACTCTCTTCAAGAGACCCTCTTAAAAAATACACCTGTTCAATTAATTAACATAGCATTCTATTAATTCAAAAATAAATAAATAAATATTTGCTTGTGTTCTAACAGTCAACAATTATTTTTTGTGGGACTTTTGCCTAGAAAAAATATAGTCAAGCAAACAACATTAAAAAAAGTAAAGCAGAGAGGAGACAACTGCAAGAATTCACAATGACCTGGACATTCTTAATATATTTTTCTCTAGTCCAAGTTATTGCCAGAAGTGTGATGGTAGCACTGGAAGATGTGCCCATACTAGGTTCTCTCTAGCTGCCATTACTAACTACAGGCTATGTCACAAGGAAACAGATGCGAGGACAAGTTGTACGAATTCAATACTTTGGCATTTCATCTGAAACAAAGGAAAAATGCCAATTTCATTAGAGCTCCCATGAAACTATTTATAGAATCAGAGTATGGTTTGGGCTGGAAGGGACCTTTAAAGATCATCTGGAAGATATAAAGTTAAGGAATACTTGAGCAGTCTGGATATTCTTAATTCCACAGGACCTGATGAGATGTACCTATGAGTGCTGAGGGAGCCGAGAGATGTCACTGTGAGGCCACTCTCTACAATTTTTGGTTAATCACAGCAACAGAAGGTGATATCCAAAGACTAAAGGAATGCAAATGTCACCTGCCTTCAAGGAGAGCAAGACGGAGGAAATGGGGAATTAGCGAGGGGCACACCTCAGTACCGGATACAATTTAGGTTCCCTCAATATGGAAAAGATCTGGTTATTCTCAATGGAGCACAGTAGAGAGCCTCCAAGATTATTAAGGGACTGGAACATCTCTCCTATGAGGTGCTGACTGGTCTGGGACTGCTTAACCTAGTAAAAAGAAGGCTCGGGGAGGCTCTCAACAATGTATATAAATACCTGAAGGGGGAATGCAATGAAGATAGAGCTAGGCTCTTTCACTGGTGCCCAGAGATATGGCAAAAGGCAACAGTGCACAAACTGGAACACAAGATGTTCACTCTGAACACCAGAAAGGACTTCTGTACTGTGTGGATGATGGAGCACTGGCACAGGCTGCCCAGAGATCTTCAAATGCCACTTGGATGTTAGCCTGGTGCCCTGCTCTGGGTATCCTTGCTTGAGTACAGCTTGGAACAGGTGGACCCAGAGATCTCTGCCAGCCTCAGGCACTCTATAAGTCTGTGATCTAGTTCTGATTCTCCCGCCATAAGCAAGGACACATGCCTGGGGCCCCATCTAACTTGTCTCAAACACCCCCAGGGACAGGGCACCCACAGTTTCTCTGGGCAGCCTGTGTCAGTGCCTCACCACCCTCATACTAAGGAATAAATATGGCTTGCCACCCTTTAGGCTAGCCTGAATATTCTCTGCTGTTGTATCCAGCAACAGCGCTTCAGGCACGCAGACCTTCTCCTCCGTTGTCCCCTATCTGCATCTGTGTTGCTACTGCTTGCAGCAATTTAACAGAGACAAGCAAAATGTAGGCCATTTTCTTTACTACATTATTCCAATCTATTTTCTGGCTGCAGCAGTAAATGTGCTTTAAACACATAAGCACTGTAAAAGCCCTAAGATTGAACTGATGAACTCGAGACTGTGATTCTGTATTAGCACAAAGTACACTATACAATTACGATGACTACAAATATTTTATGAAGACTTATTGGCAAACCTCTGCTGGGCTTGTAATCCCTAGCACAATTTCCTGTCCTCTTATTAAAGGAAGATAACCTTTTGGCAATTGTTTTTATAAGATGGCTGTAATGGCTCACAATAAAGACCTTAATTAGTGAAAGATTAAGGACTTATAAAGAAAGTGAGAACTGTGAAGAATGCATTTTACTATCATTTTTTATAATAGTTTATAAAACTGAATAGATCTTATATTTTAAAGGAACATGATAAATTAATTTAGCAAAACATAATATAGCTATTGCAAAAACACTTTCTATCCAGCTGCAAATAGCTGGACAACAGCATACACATATCTGACTTTCCCTTGGGTTCTTTGTGGGTTTCTTGTTGGAAATGGTAGAAATTGTGATATACACAGACTTCTAATGAAATGTTGTAATGGGGTTCTTTGTGTGACTGGGACACTGCATAACTGCATGCTTCATTTTACTCAGAAAAGAAGTCTGAGGAATTTTAATTAAACACAGTGCAAGCACTGCAACACACAGTATGCCAAAAGTGATCTTAAACATCTTGTTTTAGGTTAAGATAACTGTCATCTTAAAAAGCTATTGGTTTCTAGCTTTGGTTAACAGGAACCCAAAGCCCCATAGCATGCAGGAAACTCAAGGCACAGAAATAGAAGGATGAAGCATGAAGACAAGGATAGGCAACAACTACTGGGTGTCTGTAGGTGCTCGTAGTTGCCACAGCAACACAAGAGAAGCTGCAGGAGGCAGGAGGAAGCAAGGAGATATCCAGGACAGCATTGCTCACACTCTCCCATCCTGCAGCTCTTTTAGACAGCAAAATGTTGGTAGTTCTGAGACATCTAAAACTCCAGTGGAAAGACCTCAAAGAAATATGCAGACAGACCAAAAAAATGTCCACCACATATTAAGTAGATTTTGCATTACCTTGACTTTCATAAATACTAGCTCTTAGGTCTATTTCTAGACACTTCTACCCACAGAAAGCAAAATATAGGCTTTGGAAGCAGGGAATTCAACAGTTTGTCTAGGCCAGCAGTTTCTGCCTGCATTCCAGGTTAGGAAGCATTAGCCCCAGGATTAAGCAGAAAGAAACAGAAGAACCACCTTGACCATTTGGATGTAGGGAAAATTTTAAGAAGGAAAACACCCTTCAAGACAAGAGAGGAAAGTCAGAACAGCAAAAGGTTAACTTGTCCCCAGTCAGGAGATGACTTGCGTGAGAACTCTCCACAGCCACTGGCTATCTGCAAGGCTGGCAAAAAGAAGGACATCAGCCTGAGAAGGGAAAACACCAAAATTCTGGGAAGTGAAGTCAGAAATATGCAGCTGAGATCTGTTTTTATTTATTTAGGTACTGAATTGGCAGGATGCAAAAGCAGAAGAAATGATTATAGACCCTTAGGACACTTGGATCAGGCATATCCACAGGTCTCATCAGCATTTCATTTCAGCACTGGTTTATGCAACGTTCGGTCGCAAATAAAAATAGCATCACATTCACTATGCATCACCTTTCTGGTGTGCATGAATTCATCCCAGACGCACGTAGGTGTGACAGCAGATGCAGACCAATGTCCTTGTATGGGTCCCACCAAGAAGATACCACATTCCTGAGCAGCTCTGCCACCAGACACCCACAGGGGAGCTGGGAGCTCTCCAGCGAGCAGCTGAGCCAAGCACAGCAAACATCCGGGTCCCGGTATTTGGCAGCATGCAGGGTTTACATCTGTCTCTGCCCAAAGGGAATAAGTATTTAATGGAAGTATTTTCTCCAGATGTAAAATTGGTTTCAAAAGCCAAGTGGAACCCGGAAACATAGCTCTTTTCTTGGCCTGGCCTCAGAGCCTAATGTGAGCCACTCACTGCAAATCTGTGCCGTGTCAGTGAAAGTCTGAGCGTGGAGCTTTTTGCTCCTCTCTGCGGTAATGGGCTCGAGAGGTCCGTATTGATTATTCTTATAATGTTTGGATATGTAAAAAGAAACAAGAAAAACAGGTTTTAGGGCAATTATAGAAGGTGGTGGAATAATCTTCACCTCATTCCTTCTTCCGCAGAGTCACCAGGTCTCTGAGGTGAGGTAATGAACTCATAACGCAACACAGAAGCCTTACAACAACGAGCATTTCAAACAGCACACTTGAAGGACCCATGTGAACCTAACAAGGTTCAGCATAGCAAAGTACAAGGTTTTGCACTTGAATTCGAGTAATCTCAAATACGCATACAGAATGGGAGAAGAACTCCTTGAGATCAGCCCTGCAGAGAAGGACTTGGGTATTCTGGTGGATGAAAAACTTAACATGAGCCAGCAGAGTGCTCTTGCAGCTCAGAAGGCCAATGGTATCCTGGGCTCCATCAGAAAAAGGGTGGCCAGCAGGGACAGGGAGGTGATTGTCCTTTACCCTGCCCTCATGTGGCCCCATCTGGAGAACTGCATCCATGTCTGGGACCCCCAGTACAGGAAAGATGTGGAGCTGTTAGAGAGGGTCCAGAGGAGAGCCATGAAGATGATGAGAGGGATGGAGCACCTCCCCTATGAAGACAGGCTGAGGGAGCTGGGCTTGTTCAGCCTGGAGAAGAGAAGACTGAGAGGGGATCTCCTTGCAGCCTTCCAGTATTTAAAAGGGGGCTATTAAAAGGAGGGGAATCAAGTTTTTATAAGGGTAGATAGTGACAGGACAAGAGGGAATGGTTTTAAGCTCAGGAAGGGAAGGTTTGTATTGGACATTAGGGGGAAGATCTTTACCACGAGAATGGTGAAGTGGTGAAACAGGCTGCCCAGAGAGATTGTGGATGCCCCATCCCTGGAGGTGTTCAAGACCAGGTTGGATGGGGCCCTGGGCAGCCTGGTCTAGTACCAGATCTGGAGGTTGGTGGCCCTGCCTGTGGCAGGTGGGGTTGGAGCTTGATGATCCTTGCGGTTCCTTCCAACCCAAGCCATTTTATGATTCTGCGGACAAAATCCCAGTCCAGGTGAGCTCTGCAAAGCTACTGACAGTTCATTTTACCCATCTGTGAGAAACTTGAAGCCCTAACAAGATTTTGACCTACAAACAGTTGAACAGATCCCATTCATCTCTGCATGCTGTTCAGTAAGGAGGGGCAGTCACAAGAAGGAGAGTACAGCACATGTGTGCAGCTAATCTTCGTTCAGATGCTTTCTTCTAATTAAATGTGTTTTTGTGTTCACTGGAGACTGTCCAGGAAACAGGTCACAGATAAGTCTAAGTATTAGAAACCGCAAGAACAAGACACTTTGGAAATACAGGACAAGCATTTTGAGGCCATGTTGTGGCAAATGCAAATGTACACATATTTGGAAAAATAAGTTTGTTCAGGGCATCAAAACTCATCAGAAGCGGTAAATAATACCAACTCAGAGTATAGCTAGACCAAGTGTTTCCCAGTTCTCCTTCCCTCTCCATCCAGTCAATTCACTGCTAGGTATCTCAGTTCAAATGGCTCTCTCTTCTTTTTAATGGATCCTTAAGCACTGCCCTTGAATTACACACACAAAAACTCTTTTCCAACCCAGAGGCATAGCACTCTCAGCACATGACATCAACATCCTCGGTCTGCACGTGGCGCTCAGCACATCAGATGGCTAACATATGGCCCCAACATGAGAACGCAGCAATTCAGAAATGACTCGCACCATCTCCTACGCACCTAAGGAATTTGCAAATGGGGGTCCCATGCCTGCCCTCCTCTGACAGGAACTTTGACACATAACTACAGTAGGTTGCACAGAGACGGTTTCACAAGACCCTGCTTGTCTAATTGGAAATAGGAGTGTATTTTTCTTAGCAACTGACATCTCATGAGACTGGCTGCTTTCTCAAGTACAAAGCATGTGTGCAGGGAAATACAAGGTCTGTCGTATGACCTTCGTGTCTTTTATAATCATTCTGGGAAGAAAAAAAAAAGCATCAGCCCATGGCACACCAGGTGTCCTCTTTTCTGACTAAAATGCGACATCTGTTTCATTTTCAACAAATGAAAAACATTGCCTTTCCAAGCAAATAGTAGCATAATAATGCTAGGAGTGCTCCAAAAGTAATGCCTCCTATTTTATTATCTTGGCCCACAACATCAGAGATAGATGTTGGTGGTATGACAGCAGAGATTGAACCTTCTAGCCAATTTCTCATTAAATTTTGTTGCCGTGAAACAGATGGCACTGAGGGGCAGTTTGACAACATGACATTTGACATGGAAGCGCAGATGAAGTAAAGGTGCATCACTGATATCCTTTGTATGGAAAAAAATGCACCCAGTGATATGCATCGACACTTGCTGAACATTCCTGGAGACCAAAAAGTGGATGTGAGCACAGTGAGGCAGTAGATGGTGAATTTCAGCAGTGGCTGCACTGACATAAAAGACAAGTCATGTTCTGGATGGCCATGCAGATTTTTACTGGCATGGCATGCAGGCTCTTGTTCGTTTTTGGCAAAAAATGCGTAGCTGATGGTGGAGACTGTGTTGAAACGGTGTTTTGAAGCTGAGAATTTGCTCCATCAAATAGTGTTACTGTGCTCTTTGCATCTGTTGTAGTATCTACGGAAATAAATAGGAAGCATTACTTTCAGAGAGACCTATATGTATTTCAGTGTCTTTGTCACTAAGTCTTTGATGAGGTAAAGCAATGGTAAGTAATCCTATGTCACTATTAAATTCATTTACATTTACTGTGGTCCTAAATCACTTAAATGCTTCTAGAAAATCTCACCCCAAATTTTCATCTGGACTTTCAGGCAATCAGTCACCAAGACAAGCTCTCACAAGCATGCACCTCTATCTCAAACCCTCTCAGCAACACCAAGACCAAACCTGCCAGAAAGCTTACGGAGAGGGGGAACTTAGGCTGACAAGTACCCCAAAGTCGAACTGCCTAAGAAGTAATTGAGTATTACTTACATTTGCTCTTGTCCCCACTGTTCCTTGCCTGTTCCCTAAGACCAATTGATGCTGCAATGTCTGCACCAGTGCAGATTGCTGAGTCGAGAGCTATAAACTTACCCATAGGTAAATGTGGTGTGAAAGGTCTTCACATCCAAGTGATGCCTGAGCACACAAACCTACTTGCACCCAAACACTGTGGCATGGGTGTAGAGGACATTTGGTTGTAAACATAAGGAAGACTTTTCACCATTCACCCATGCAGTCATCAAGTTAAGAGAGGAGGAGGTGAGCTATCTTCACTTTCCTTACATTAACTTAGCACTTCTATACTGCAGCGAGTAGGTACAGGACACAGAACATTACCATGTGCAAATGCTGCTCACACTGTTGAGTAATACCGCTATTTTAAACCTTCTGCTGCTAAGCAACACTGACAATCTAGTTAGAACATTTTGGAAATATCGCATGCTTCAGCTCTTCCCCCTCTACTCATACAAAAGCTGTTCCTGCACTCTACAGCAATCCAGAAGCTATTCAAAAATGGGGGTTCAGTGTTTGCACAATAGCAGTCCCTTAAGGGATACTCAAATCTAGCCCCTTGAGTCATATGTAGGTACCCCAAAGGCATTGCTCTTGGGAAGGCTCAGCAGTCAGCTGCTTGGTTGGACACTCAGCCACCAAATAAGCAAGATTTCAGCCCGCTGAAACTCAGGCATCTAAAACAACAGAGGCTTGGATGGCCTTCCAGTTCCATGCTTACCTGAGCTGTCCAAAACAAGGCTAAGTTTACTCTAATAAGAATCAGGAGACTATGTTAGACCAACACTGCAACTGAAGGAGTAATTACCGATTGCTAATATGAAAAACTTCCAATCCTTGTGGAGCAATAGGACAGAAGACAGCAAGGGGAAAGCACAGCACAACGCTGAAGAAGCCAGACAAGATAAGGGAGAACTTTGTAACTCATCTTGCTACACTGACTGACATTTATTGTAAACACTTCTTCTATTTGCCTATACTTCAGTAGGAGGGACAAAATCAAGCTTGGAAGGCTCTGCCATCAGGGCTGCTGGCAGTCTTGTCTCACCTTGTACAGAGCTCTCACTCCACTCTTTACGAAGCACAATGCGGCCTGGCGCTTATTAACTTATTTCCTGCTGGGTAGACCGTCTCACAAGGTTTGTCTGTGCTCATGATACACCTTACTAAGAAACATCCAATTTTGGCAGAACAAACTTTTCATAAGCTTACTCCTCTCACTGTTAGTCCAATGTGTTTGCGCGTAATTAATTTTGCTACAGACATTAGTGAGGTTACAAATATTCATTTCACTCCAAGCATTAATTTTATAGCATCTTTCATTTCATCACATATTTACCCATCTATTAACTTCCATGGATGATTTCATTGCTAATAGTTTCTACTAACACCCTTCCGGACATTTGTGACACCAGCAATGACGCTGTAGGTAGCTAGAAAGACTTGCCTTCCTCCTCCTCCTGCTGTCTAAAATTAAAACGATGTGACCAGGACAGAGTGCTTCACACATCCTATACTTCTTTGACAGATAGCACAGGTCTAGACCCAATTTCCACCCAAAGAGTGAGTCACTGAAGAAAGACATGGCAAATCTCCTGAGCAAGCACACTACAGCCCCCTGCAGCAAGAATGCCACAAGATAGATGTAGGAGCCAAATTAGGATATTATAAAGCTACTGTTACATAAGATGCATTGAAAGAAAAGCTCATCTTTCAGTTGACTGATTTTTACTGGAACAGACCCAAATAATTTGGTAAGAAAAAAACCATAGTACCGTGTGATTACACCGTGGCTGCAAAAGGTATTTAAGATGAATGTCTCTTTGCACCGTTCTCTGACTATTGCAGAAAAGAAAAAAAAAAAAGGTGCAGCAGCTCACTCTCCATAATTAAGAGAGCCTCACAATCCTTATCCTATCACATACGTCTCCCTGACTTGCCATACGATCTTGATGATCAACTCTTGTGGAAGACATCATTGCCCAAACACAGTGGACTTCAGTCCGTGGTATTTTAAATCCCTCTTCAGCTATCAAAAGGCAACACTCTTCCCTCTTTTCATCACGACTCACAGAAAAACAAGAGACTACAGCATGACTAATGAGTCCCTGAATTCCCATCTGCCAACACAAGTCAGTCACTATTTCACCCGCTTGCACCCAACCACTGAGCACTGCTCCTGATCTGCCTCAAAATGGGATCACTGAGAACCACAGCACACGCCATGCTATAAAAATGTTCCTGACAAGGCGCTGGGCACCTCTTGCTTGCTTATGCTGTTACACAAAAGGGTATTTTCAATACCTTTTCTTTTGTTCCACAGTCAAGTTTCACTGGCTCCAAATCACAGGAAAATCACAAAAAGAGTTCGTTTTTATTTCCAAGTTCAGTATCAAGGTTTACTTTTGACAACTCCTGGAGTACGAGACAGGCAGAGATCATTACCTAGTATGCAACTTAATGATTTCCTTGCAAATTTTCTGTCCTCGCTAGAAGTTTATAGTAAGTACGGTCTGCTGAGGCACTTTCTTGAAAAAATTCTAGGAGAATGATGGAATGGCAGTAGGCTATAAAGCACTAAATAATGCCTCGTCCAAATTCACCAGGAAATTGCCAAGTCTTCCCTGAAGAGTTCCCCACTGTGGTGTGTCCTTAGTAGAGTCTAAAATTTACTAAAAGAAAAAGAGGGAAATAAAAAAAAGAAGCTGTACCTTCTAAGTCAGGAAAAATCCCAGACAACGTGCCCAAAAGATCAAGCAATCTGAAATATAACTAACAGAAGTCACATTGTGGTCTTTTTTTCCCACAAATTTATGTGACCCATCATCCTCTCCCCACCAAAATGAACCAAGAGGCTTTTTTAAATTGATAATTTCACATAGGGTGCAGATGGAGAGCATACAGTCAGGACTGACACACTGTGTATGACTTACCTTTTCAAAGCCCAAAAATAAATATTGAAAAAGTTACACAGACACACAGCTCTGCCCGATCGATGAGTGATTTCAATCTACAGAGAATAAATGAGGACAAAGCCAATTTTAGTGAAAGCAGGCATTCCTGAAGACTCAAGCTAAACGACCGCAGAACAGCCATGGCCCAAGCATGTAGCAGCCATTGTGACAGGCGGCACGTTCTTTCTGAAGCATTTCCTGCTGAATTTAAATGTCAGGATGAAAAATTGAGCAATTAATTTAGACGTGCTTAAAGCAATATACTTTCAAGGTCCAAACTATTGAAGGAGAGAGACAGTGCAATCAAGGGAACTCTTTCTCCTCTGTCTGTTTCACTTGTCATTCAACAATTCAGCCTGCAAGCCCAATAAGTCAAAGGGATCCTCACTACCTCCCCAACCTTTTCTTCAGTCCACCAACAGTGGGTCTGGCTAAATCTGAAAGCAAACACTGCTACAACTTGGCAGACAGGAAAAAATTGAGCACCAACACCAAATAACTAAAGGTAGCATGGAGGGGCGATCACAGCCATTTTGATGCAAGTTTACTCCATCTTGTGTAATGAAGAAACACAAGCTGACCTGCTCAGTGTACCTTGCCGATAAGGGTGTTGGTATTTTGCTGAGACGTGACCATATATTGTAAGCTGTCACTATCAGCAAAAGCATTTCTGCATTAGCACCTACGAGGCCCAATTAGGGAGAATGCTCCTGCTGTGCTAGGTATGTCAGAAATGAGGAGAGCAGACAGCTGTAATCCCAGACTGAATTCTCCAGTATATTAGACAAGTTGCAGGAGCTAAACAAAAGAAACAGATGGGAGGGAATACCCTCTAACTAAAAGGGTAAAGTAATAGTAAAATTAGGACATGCTTTATCTGAGGATTCAATCAAATGCTGGAGATCCTGAACAGTCTGTTATTATCAAGGCAGATGCACTCTGGAAAGGCTTGACAAGGATAAGCATCACCTCCCCAGACAAGGGAAGTTCTTTCCACAGGCATGTGGAAAGAACCTAAGAGTGCATGAAAAACATGATGAAAGTCAACAGAGTTGTTTGAGGAAGTTTCTACATCAACATCAGGTCTTTGGCAGAATACTTTGCATGTGCAAACACAAAGAAAAAAAAAAAGAAGGAAAAATATTTAATCCTTTTCTATGCTTTTGGGTATGTACTCAGTAATAATCCTCCAGTGCCAGGTTATCTCAGAGGTGGAGAAAGCTGGCATCCTACTACCATGCATCATTACCAAATCTCACTCGTACATGCATAGGACAGCGCAACCAGGAAAGGGGATGTTCTTGCTTAGAAGAATGCAAAAAAAAAAAAAAAAAAGTGGCTTAAACAAGTAGCAACTGCTCAGCAATGTCACAGCAGAAGTCACTGGGCACACACCAGTCATACTGTCACAAAGGCACAAAGGACGGCAGAAGGACAATGACAGCCATTCATTTTTCAAAATGACGTGTTGCACCAAGACTTTCGGCAGCGCTTCTCTCAACAGAAAGCAGAAAACATGATCGCATGCCTATCCTCCCCTTCTCACTTCATTTTCCAAAGAGGAAAAAGAATAAATGTTAAGTGGCATCACCTCTCCTGCACTCCTCCAAAAACTCTTCTAGAACACCAAGTTAAAGAGAAGGAAGCCTGACCTATCAATTGCTGATGCATCATAACCAAAGCTGTCACAGAGAAAGAAAATATTCCTCCTATGATGTTGGGAACAATTTGTTTCCATGGCAGCACAGACAGTGATGAGCAGCTCCGGTAAATAGCTAGAGAATTATTAGGAGCACAACATGGATCAGGTGATTTACATGCAACATAAATAGTGCAGGAGGTGACAAGAGTATGAAATAGCCTTTGAAGTAGGAGAATTACACAGACAGTCACCAGATCCAGACCTCTGTCTTTTCCTTTTATCCCTCTGCAGTAAAGAGAAAACTGTCAGTGCAGATGGATAAACAGTGCTGCGAGAGATACGATGGCATCTCTGAATCATAATCCCAAAGTGGGACTGTAACAGCCAGTAATTTTAACAATTTTTTAAAGTGAGGTGTAAACTTTGTTTAATCTCCACTTTGCAACACATTGTCAGCTGTTGCCTGAAGAAGTCTGACAGATATTGTACTACGCTGTTTGTGGAAGGAAGTTGTACACGTAAAAACAGCATCCACCCCAAACTCCTTTTCAAAAATAAGTTTTATCAATCCTCAGTTTGAACAAACTGGCACAGATGTTCAAGGTCACACAGACTGCAGATGAGAACCTAACTCAGACTCCCCATCATCTGTCTTAAGTGCAGGATCTTCCTCCCTTCCTCCACCCATTTGTCCATCAATACCCTGAATCATTAGAGGATTCCACCTTAATATTGTTGCCTCAGCTCTTCATAATCTTGAACTACCTTTCCGGTTCCCCAACTAATGAAACTACACAGTGAGCTCAAATGCAACAGTTTCTTAAACAGCACATCAACCAACTCCTTCCCACCCACCCCACCCCACCCCCCCCCCAAAAAAAAGAAAAAAGAAAACAAAAACCTCAAAACAACCAAGCCACCACTGTAACATACAAAGAATTGCACAACAGCTAAAAGTTTCTACACTGTGATAGAAGATTAAGCTCCCTGAGAAGGTCTTCTACATGGATTAACATCCTTTTGTTTATTATTAAAACTGAAGATGGCTGTCAGGCATATTTGGAGAATACTGCAAAGGCTATTATGACACTGTAACCCTGAAGGCACCTTGAAGACTGAGTAGCATCACAGATATGCCAGGGCTAATCCACTTAAGAAAAATCAAGATGAAATTCCTTGCTTGACATTCTGGGAACAAGCTGAGGAAGTTCTATAAAGCCTATCACTGAACACTAAGAAGAACCATAAAGTTTTCAACAGAAAATATATCCAGTCTCCAGCATGGATTATACCCATACATATCGATTACATATTTGCATCAAAAGAACATTTCTTCTGTATGCAGCAACATAATATTCTGCTTGTCCCCTTCGCCTTCCTGTTTGGGGAATAATCTTTTGCAGCCATCAAGCAGTCTTGAAATAATAATGTGGGAAGATAAGCACTATGAAGGGGCATCCATCCCCAAGGAACGCAACAAAACACATCCGTGTATATACAGAGAGAAAAGCTTCGACTTTTCTATGCTTTTTTTTCCCTTCCCACTTACAGAAGTAATATATATAGCTTGATGCTTGTGGGAACATGGGAACAAGAATTTCACGTCGCTTAAAAATACAAGTAATGATGCCCAGCTGTGTCAGAGTAATAGCCATCCAGTCTAGTATTCTGACTGAGTATGACAAAAGCAGATGCTGCGAGTCTGGCAATTTTTATTTTTTGCAGTCATTTCTCCTGATACTCCCTGAGGGTAGAGAATTGATATGTTAAAGAAGGTAGTGGGTACTTGGAACTTAATACTGACATTTTCCCTGAAATTGTGAAACCCTTCCTACCTGTAAATTATAGCCTTCCAAAAGTAACCCTCACAGTGGCAAACGCTGCAGAGCTTTATTAATAGCAGCGTGCAGATTTCAGTGACATGAAAAAGGCCCAAAACCAGACACAGGCAGGTCTCTTCAACTCATTAACATACATAATTATATTTTCTTTTTTATTATCTGCATATTCCAAAGTCTTCTTTTAAGTTAGTTCAATTTCTATTTGTTTATTTAGGAGTAACTCAGAGCTGAATTCTATTTTAAAAAAAATCACCAAAGCCAAGCCAATAGCCACCATGGATCCTGGGAGAAAATGTTATTGATTCCTACCATCCTTTCTAAAGGACAGGAAAACCCTTTCCAGGAAAGAACCTTTCTACGTCTCACTGAGCCATTTCAACCTATCATTTTTCTAATTGTTCCTTATGAGCTCATGCTCTCAGATTATGTTTTATCACTTGCACAGTACCACAAGGAAAACCAAATAGCTGTCCATCAGCTTCACAGATCCACTTAGATTTGTAAGAATTTAGCAGAAGAAGAGTACAGGAATGGACTGAGCTGCTGCCACCAATATATCATAGAGAGGTCGGCTCAGTCACCTGAGTTTAGCATGCTGTGAAGCAGCTGCTATCACCATGCTTGGCCTCAGATAAGATTCAGTAACAAAACCTGTGCCTTATTCTTTTAAACTCATTCACATGAGATCGGTTTTCTACGTAAAAAAGCCACATATTAAATTCCCACCCTTGCAGCCCATGGAAAGGGTTGCCCACACAGCAAGCAAACTATTCAAAAGCTTCTCTCTGAGCCAGTTTGGTTTGCTCTCTAGCCAGGAAATGCTTCTGCCTCCCTCTGCTCAAAGGACATCAGTGTTATTCAA
Organism: Chrysolophus pictus; assembly: GCA_037305975.1. NCBI lineage: Eukaryota > Metazoa > Chordata > Aves > Galliformes > Phasianidae > Chrysolophus > Chrysolophus pictus. The sequence continues at coordinate 73,626,989 of CM074576.1, forward strand.
GTTTAGGGAGAGCTGCCATTATTCTGGCTGAAAGCAACAAAACGTCATCCTTTGAGTACATCAACTGCAGGAAAGCTTTGGGATGAGAACAAAAGCCTACGGCAAAAACAAGTACATAAAGGGAATAGTTACCCTTAGATCTATGAAGAAAGATTTTGCTTAGGACTGGATCCTAGTTAAAGGGGTACATAAGTACGCTGATACCTTTCCTAAGCTAGATTTGGAAGCACTGACACATTATAATAGCGCTGTCAGACCAAGATAAGCAAGCAACATACAACACTAGCTTCTCAGAAACCTCTCCCGGTGTCAAGTGTTTACTGAGTTTTAATGTACCTAACAAGCCCATGGAAACCAGACCTCAAATATTTAGACCTCAGACACTGAAGCTGAAGGATCACTTGAAAGTGTCAGGAAAAGCTCTCTGGATATTGTTAGGCCAATGATACCCTCATGGCTGCAATGAGTTGAATTAAATCGAAGCACATCAGTTGAGAGGCCAGTCCCTTCACACTTGTCTCAATGATCCCCACTGCCAGGGCATGCCTGGCATCGGCTGCCTTTTTCAAAGCCTCTCCAACGACTTCCCTGCTGCTACCTTCTCTCCTTAGCTGCAGAGAAAGCCTGGAAGGGCCAGCCTCCTCAGCTATGCATCTAAAGTTAGCTGGTAACATAGAAACGCATTCTCACTACCCACATCTCCAGATGTCAAGTTCATTTAAATACATTTAGCCACATTCAAAAGCTATGTGTTGCCAGCAAAACAAGCATATGAATTTGTGCCTGTGAGAACTTCATTTGACAAATCCAGATCAAATCATGTAAATTATAAACAGGTTAGATAGTGGAAATAATCATGTATTTAGTCTTGGCTGTTATTTGTCAATATACAGCTTTCAGCAAGCAAAAAGCGTTAGCACAGAGACCTACAAAATGAAGCACTGCCAAAAAGATCAGCTGCTAGTAGCAACACTGCCATCTCATGATTTTACTTCAAGTTTCATGACATTCAGTGCTTTTCTCAGTGCTTCAGCATTTCACCTGTTAAAACTCAGATGCAAATTGTTCAGAAGAAAACAAAAACAAACCTCCTAGCTTTCATGTATTCCAAAGAAAAAAAAACAAAAAAACCTTGAGAATGTAACCTTTAACAATTAACAAACAGGCAAAATGAGGAATCCAAAGCACAAAATTTAAAAACAAATGATGTGGTTTTGGATCACAGCATTCCAAGAGCCTGAACATCCGAACTGTACCATCATCCTCATGAGGTAGGTATGTGTAGCTGGAAGCTCAACAGACGTCCTCAGTGATTTGTTTGAGAAGGCTTTACTCAATGCTCTACCAGCTCCAGAGATGAACTTTGGGGATGAGACAGAAAAAAAATAAACAGAAGAGCCCACATCTTCTTTACACTGTAACAAACGCTGGGAGGGAACGGCGTGTCTCAGACTTCTGTTAAATTTCTACTTCCTAGCAAAACCTAAACACACTGAAAGGACAAGCCACCCACTTACCCTCATGACCCCCTGGCAATTTACTGGCAGAAAAAAAGTTTCATAAATTTTGTTGTTCAAGGCAACTGTTTTTCAGCTGAAAAGAATGGAAGCACAGACCACAACTTGATTCATGGCCATACCATCTTTACACTCCCACCTGCAGCTTCTTCACGCTCTCCCTAGCATACAAACCCAGATTCTCACCCAACAGGAATGCAGTACTTACTCAACAGCTCAATATGTTTCCCTGTTTTATGCATTTCACTTAATTCAAGGCAGCTGAAAGGCTTCCTAGCATCTCCAACTTGAGCTATTTCAGAAGGGCTGGAGGAGGTTAAGCCAGTCAGCAGATAAAGCACCTCTCTACTCCCAACCTGAAGCATCTGGCCTCACCAACCAGCAAGCCAGAGCCCGGTCAGGAGCTACTTGTGGTCATGGATGTTTGCAGGATTGGCTCTTGCACTGCACCCACCACCACCATGTCCAGGAGCACAAAGCTCACGGGACCTGCACCAAGTTTGGAGGCTTCAGAAGAGTTTCTCACAGGCCACATCTACTCAGGAAGGACACAAAATTGCTCTGTGTAACAGAATAATGTGAGTGACTTTGAGAGTCCTGCTCTTGATTTCAAGACTTGATTCCAAGTTCAGCCCAAAACAGTGAATGCTCGTGAAGAAATTTTTCCCATAAACCTCATTCACAACAGACACATTTTCTGGCAAGTTATATTTCTGAGAAGAGAAAACTCAAAAGATCTGATGGTTTCCCTGGCACAGGAGTACCAGTAGAGGCCACCACAAACCCAACCGAGCCGGTTTTTAAGACACGTGCTCGTGTTCCACCTATATCAAGCAGAAAAGAGACCGGGATTAGGGTTTAACTTCATGTGAACCAGTATTTCAATGCAGCATGAAAGTTGGCCTCGCCACAGACAGCTGGCTGAAGCTCTTTATGCATTATTCACAATTTTGTTTTTCATTCCCTTCTTCAGTTTGAAGCTCATTATAACACTGAAAGAGCACAAGGAAAAAGGAGTGAACTATACACCATTTCTGCATATCATGGAAAGTGCTGTGGCATTTAGCAAGGAGAAATGCCAGTGAATCTTTACCAAGAGAAGCTGGGGTTAAATTATCACCCCTATAAATTCTTGTGATTCACAATAAAGCCTCATCTACTGATTTTGAAGTCTGTTTCTGCTAGGAGAAATCAGAATGGCCTAGCTATTTTTGCTCTCCATTTTCTCCTTAGTTAAGTAAGGAGCTGGTCATCAACTATATGTTTCTGTAGGCCAGCATTTGTGGATAGGAGATACACTCAACAGTTGCATTTTTGGCTGATGCTCTTGAATGGAGACTCTGAACTACTAAAAAAAAACAAAACACCAAAAAACAAACAAACAAAAAAAAACAACCAATCAACCCACCAAAGAAATGCCAACCAAATAAAAAAAGGCAGCCTGCATTTCAAAGTAGCTACAAATGTGGTGACCTGATCCTTGTTATGGCACAAATACTGCAGAAATACCACAAGTTCAAGTTCTGCAACAGTCTTTCAGCTCTCACTTTTTTTCTGCCTACTTGCACTTCAATCTTGCGAAATGGGGGAGTATTTACAGATGAGCAATATGCTTGTGAGTTAACCTAGACTATTTTACCACAACACCTGAAGACTCATCCTTTTTTCTTAACATTTTCCATAAACATTCCTTACATAACCTGCCCCCTACACGCTGTGTAATGTTTCCATTGATGAGATCTCAAAATAATCCCAATCTCAAACAGTGCTAACTGTTGCACTCAGGGTCGCTGCCTACTGTCTCAGCTGTAGACATCAAGTCAAGGATAAGTCCCAGTACAGTTCAGAGACTGTTTTTCCAGGAGTCTCAGTTTTATGGTAGAACGTACAAGCAGACTGTAGAGTTCAACTTATTAATATACTTTAAAAACAAACAAACAAACATAAAACCACAAATCTTCAACAGTGGCTCTCCAACACTGCACCTGGATCTTGCATGGAGGTAGTTATTAGAACCAACAGTCCCTCTTAACTCAAAACAGTAAAAAAAACACATCTTTTTTGCCCTTTCCACTCTACAAAAATGAGAATAGCAGCCTGCAAACAAAGCCAGATTACAATCCCTCACTCTGGGTTAAGCAAGAGGGATGTGTCACCATAAATTCTGAGGAAAATGATCCAGGGATCAGGAGGTGCTGAGGCCCAGGCTGGCTGTGCATCAGAGATCCATGAAACACAGCAGTCACAAAGCAAGAGCGCCTTTCCAGTTCACCAGCGGGACCCAGTAGGCAAGAATAAATCAATAATTGTAACTAATGACTGCTACCTGATACTTTTAAGTCATTCTTCAGTGTCTAGTTATGTGTTACTGAGTGCTTCAGATTAATTGAGCATTGTAAATTAAAGTCACAAAAATCACAGAGTGATAAAAAGGAAAAAGTCATATACATTCTTTCTCTCAACTGCTTTCCTTACTTCTCAGCTGCTGAGCACATCCATGGATTCACATATATTTTTATTTTTATACTCAGACCTCCATCTGTCATTAGACCAACAGTCTATAAAGAAAGGAAGTGTGACAAAGATTTTGAACATGTGAAAGGTTTCTGCAAATAGGAGGAGAGCATATCATCCTCCACATTCACCAGGGACAGACAGTACAGCTGGCTTAAACTGATGATAAAAAGTAGTTTAGACTGTTTATTAAGAAACTGGGAGGAGCAGATGGTTGAAGGAAGAGGAATAATGGGAAAAACTAAGAAACTTAGCTATAAGGAGCATCACCCACCACCCAGAGATGCCCAAAGTTTCTGTCGTTGCAGGCTTTTCAGACAATGTGAGAAACGTATCCTGAAAATTGCATGGATACTGCACAGAGCTGGAGGAGAACCAACTTGGTGATACATCATCAGCATGCTTTCCTACAGCATCATGATTACCAGATTTAACTCACCTTTTTCCAGAGACTTCTCACTAGCAGCCACATGGTACCCATTAAAGATCTTCAGGAGATAGTACTTAGAGGAACTGCACTCAATGGAGGTGAATGCCAATCAACAGCTTCCTAGAAAAAATGCTTTAAAGGGAGGCACAGAGGCTCCAACTTCCAAGAGTTCACCACTGCAGGGTCTCATGACTTTGATACTCCCCTGACAATGCCTCCTGTGTTTCAAAGCAACACAAAGACCCATCAGAGACCATTTTACAGACTTTTAGGAAATGGGACATTGCAGTTTCCTTTTAAAGCCAAGGACTGTGAGGCAATAAAATTTATTTCACCAACTTCAGGTACCCATTTATCTTTTACTGGATGATTGGCAACCAAAAAAAAAACCCTAAATCATTTCATATTGTGCTGCTCAGTTATGAAGATAAATATTTTGAAAGTATAACAACTGTTTCCCCAGTTCAGAACAAGAAAGTTGATCATGCCATTTTTTAAAATTATTTCTTTTAATGGACTAAAGGACTGCGCAACTAAGCTATTTTTTCTTCCCTCCTTTTACTCGTATATATGTTTATCCTTTAAAATGAAATTTTGTGGAAGTCTCTTTTCTTTGTTTAACTAAGTAAGTAGTTAAATAAATGGTCCCGTAATGCCCTGGATAATGCATAACAGCTTTTATCCACAGATTTTTGGCAGTTGTGTCCTTAAAGTTGTCACAGAAAGCAACAGAAAATTTAAACATGATACTAGCGATTTTTGGAAGTCTTTTATAGTTCATTAGTGACCAGACCTTTCCACTATCTCCTAAGGCTTATGCAATTCTTTCCACTGACTGGTATTGGCTGCGCTCCAACGCAACTATACTTAATGTAACTATTCAACATATGTATTAGCTCTGTTTGGCCAGATGCTTTCTAGAAGAAATTTTTCCATTGAGGAAAAGTCTAGTTATGAAACTACAATTCAGTAACCTTAACTACATTAGCGGTTACAATTCAATGACAAATTGCCCCAAAAATACCAGACGTATTTTAAGACTCATGTTTACAAGGAGTTAAAATCCAGTATCAAAGGTCCAGAATATTCAGTGGCTCTCTTCAGTGTCAGAAAACACTTAAATGAGCGTCTAAGGAAACACTTCGGAAATCTATACTGCTTTTAATCCATTGATTTAGAATTTTAATTTCAAACATCTTATATGTGCCTGTAAAAGAATTTATGTTGTACACTTGCACTCATTTATGGAAGTAATCATAGAGTTGGCAAATTCTAGGGTTACACGCAGATCCTTCACTGAGTGCAGAGGACTGGGATACATCCACAGCTCTCTGGTCTCCCTCCTTCTTAGAAAGCTAATGTGTTTAAAGAGAGATAAAGGCTGCACTGAGAAATAAAGCAATGACAACTGTGATATAAGGGAGTATGGTCTGAATTACCACAGAGCCTCAGTACAACAAGAATGCAGGAAAAAAAATATATGCCTGAGTAGCGGTAACTTCTCAGCTCCCAACCGTATTTCTTGACTCTTGAACAGCACTGTAGTAGTCATTCTGTCAGAGTATTTTTGCTTTTTGTTTCTAATGGAAACACAGAATAGTCACTGATTATTCAAAGCAACAAAAACTAAAATTTTCTTAGCTTAAACAGATTGTTTCTTCAAGCTGCAGAAAGTGCATAATTAACTGTCCGCACTATCTATACTGGCTTCACTGTGCAGTGATCTGATCCTTCAACAAAGATCATAACAGCTGAATCAAGTAATTGATTAACATAGAGGGAAACTATTAACTCTTTAAAATAAATGTTTGCTACTTCAAGGTGAAAAGGGAAAATTGTCTTGTGTTGACTGATGCCACTTCTATCTCCTGGGATGAATGAGCCTCTAAAGTTACTTGGACTTCATGTTATGCAGAGCTCAAGTACAGGCAACCATGAATCCTCATAAAATGGCCTGACTCATTAAACGATGCTTAAGCACATACATACTAAATCTTCCACCGATTAAATATTCAGAAGATGTTGGGCATCAACAAAAAAAGTAACAGGCTGTAAGACTACATGACCAGGGTTGAAGGGCAGACAAACCGGTATTAAATCAGAGTTGAAACTTAACCTCACTGCAAAATCTTCAGCTCCAAAGAAGATATTGTAAATAGTGACACATGACACTGCATGGCCAAAACCAGCTCCGAACAGCTATAGAACACATTCCCACTGATATTTAATATCTATTTCAAATATGACTTGGATCTTTTTAACAAAGAAAATTGTGACACATCGCAGATGAGTTTCCCATTAAGTTGGGCAGTAGTCTGAAAGACCAGTTGTCTGACTAGAACTTCTCAAGTAACTCAGATAACAAGCATATAAAATCTTTGTAATGCCAGATATTTATTTCCCATAGTTTTATAACTAAATTTCTTTGGAAAGAAGAAAGGGAAGACACAAGACCACACACCCCATAAAGATGTGCTATGAACTGTGCAAATGAAGTCAGTCATAAAATAATTTCATTTGGAAGGAACTTTTGGAGGTGAACTAGCTTCTTTCCAGCTGGTCAGCCCCAACCTGTACCGATGCATGCGGTTATTCCTCCCCAAGAGTAGGACCCCACACTTGACCACATTGAACCTCATCAGGTTCCTCTCTGCCCAACTTCCCAGGCTGTCCAGGTCTCACTGAATGGCAGCACAGCCTTCTGGTGTGTCAGTCACTTCTCCCAGCTTTGTACCAAACTTGCTGAGGGTGCACTCTATCCCATCATTCAGGTCACTGATGAAGATGTTGAAGAAGACTGAACCCAGCACGGACCCTTCAGGAACACCACTAGTCACAGGCCTCCAACTGATCACAAACCTCTGAGCTCTGCCAGTCAGACGGCTCTCAATCCACCTCACCATCCACTCAACCTATCTCATACTTTCTAAACTTCACTTGACAAGAACCAGCACTCTTGATGAAAGTCTTCTACCACAACAAAACAAAAAAACATAATTGCACTGTAAGACACATAAGGTACATCAAGATAGCATCTAGATAAAAATCAAACTTGCTGGGCAACAAAACTATAGGACTTTTAATGATGAGCTATAAAAGAATCCTGGCAAGTTTAACAGGAATTTCTATAAAATATTCCAGCAAACCTACTGTATTTCATCTGAAGAAAGAGGGATTACGTACAAGGAAAATACTGTGACCATGCAGAAAAGTTTCTGATGTTTATTTATTTATTTATTTTTAATTAATGCGCCCACATGTAAGTATTTTCACAGTCTTCCAAGAAGGAAAACCAAAGGAAGTCTGTGTTCAGACAGATTTATAGGAGTGGTAGTCTCCTGCAAGCAGATATATAACATAACAGTTCAAACTCTAACTAAGATCCATAAAGTAGTCTGAGAAATGGCATTCTGCCTACCTCCCAATAAATAAAACGTAACTTTCCACATTATTGTAGCACTCTTTTAGCTAAAAACAACAAATAAATTATTTGATAAGCACTTCTCATCACAAAAGCTACCTCCCCATCAGGAGCTTGCAGGAAGCATGAGGCTTCCAACTGATCTACATCGAATGATAATCATGCAACAGTCATTTGTGGTGTTTTTTGTTTTGTTTTTTAAGAATGGGGGTGATTTATTTAGAAAGTGCATTTTAATCACTTTCAGGTAGCAGTAAAGACAGAAAATACATAAGCTTTTATAATGCTATGGATATAACAGTGAATGCACTCATGAGGAAAAATACTTGCACAACAGAAATAACAACTTTTACAACTAAGAAGTTTGCCAAGAGATTACTCTGCAGTGACAGATGACCAGTAAGTAAGTAAATAAATAAATAAGAGATACATAGCTTTCCTCACCAAGAGCCTGATCTATTTTGCTCATGGAGGCACAAAGCAAACGTGCCAGTGTTTCCACTTCAAACGTCCATCTTCCAAATGGTACTATCAAAAATGGTTTGGTGGCTTCTACTGTGCTGGAACGGAAAGAGCTATTTTTCAAAGCCATTTTAGAAAACAGAATGAAATGGAGATGGTTTTTAGAGAAGACTACAGATTAATGGCAGCAAGCTCCCCTTCTGCATCCCAAATGAACACTAATAATACTACCGTGCAACAATTCAGGTGAGGTGGCAATTAGCAAGTCAACATCAGACACACTTCTCATTATCTCTCTAACAGTTTCACATTAAGTTTTAATTGGTCCTGGAAACATCACTTATTTTGTGTGCACCGTCCCAAGAACTGCTAAAGCTGCAAACTGATGATTACAAGTAAACAGCTTGCACTAAATGTGTCTAGTAACAAGGCAGGTAGGAAATAACTGAAGACAAGTGGAGAAAAAACATTCTCAACCATCCAAATGCAAAACGAATTAGGAAAAAAGTCTGAAAACACACCCTAAAAAGCATTTTCCATCTCAGTAAAAAAGATGTGCGCATGCATACATTTCCACAATACAGGCAACTATCAATGTTCAAATTATTTGCTCAAATTCTGAGAATAAATGTTAACTCATGTTGAAAATGGTTTAAAATAAATTAATGTAGGTTGATCATTATTAAAGGAAAATGAAGTTCTCTGATTCCCTACACCTAAAAAGTTCCAATAGTAAAGGGGGTCCAGCCTTATGATCTTCACTCACAGGTGATGGAAGATGAAAGGACACTAATGATGACAGCTAAGCAGTCAAAAAAATGTAACTGTAGTGAAAAGGAGCATCATCAATTTCTCTTTTGCTGGATGCTTAGAAAAAATATAAAAATATCTGACATTGTAAAGGAAAACGAGTACTGCAAGTGTATTATCATGAGTTGTGAAAACTGAGCTTTGCAAAATCCAAGCATCTCTGAGATCCATGCCAGATTAGCAACTATCTTCTCACACATTTCCTCTGGAAGTTGGCTTTATTAATTAAATCACATTCAAGTGCAATTCTATAGAAAATGATCTAATTTTGCTTGCCCATAATCAATGCCTGGTTCTTCCTGCTAGTGGAAGTCCCTCTTTCTAGCTTGGAGTAGCTGTATTTCACAGAGTACTGAAATGGACTGCAAAAACATTGTTCAAATACACAAGTCATAAGTTACTGATACTTACCAGCAGAAGTTTGATTTTTTGCTCTTCTCAATCCCTACCACTACTAAAATGTAGGCAATTTTGTAGCACACATTTATACTCCAGTTTATTGCTTTAATTATATGGTCTGTATCTTTAGCTTTGGTAATGATTATATATCTAGCAAGCAGATGCGAAGACTAACATGCGAGTTGTAGTATGTTAGTGTCTGGGCAAGTGGGCAAGAAGAAGAAACATACCAGGATGCAGAACCTTCCCATAAATCACTTTCACAAAGTAGCTACAAAGAAAGCATTTATCTTAAGCTGAGTAATTTAGTTTAGCTCTGGTCTGCTTTCCAGCTGAAATTTAAACTCTAACACCGAAAGGAATGTACTAAACCTGTTCCAGAAGGACCAGATGTGCACAATCAGCCACCATTCACACCACTCTGATGAACAGCTGCAGTCAAGTTTTGACAAAGGCAACACTGCAGTTTAGCACTGACAGGCGACATCATCTGAATTACAACCAAAATACGTGCTCTGGTTAAAAAACAAACAAAAAAAAAAACAAGAAAACAAACAAACAAACCATAAAACAAAAAACACTAGGGAGATGTCAGGAATACCTTTAATATCCAAGGAACACTAATGCTAAGTTGCACAGGCAAAAAGACTGCCGTCTTCTCCCAAAAACATACAGGGACCAAACAGCTGAGGTGTACCTATTCAACAGAGCCCTCAAAATCAGTATTGCAGTTCAGATCCCAAAAGCACTTTTGACACGTATCTCCCCACAATCTCCCCTCACCATACCTGGACCCCACACCTCAGAGCACAGAATTTGTGCTCCAGGAGCATGCACTACTAATGCACTATTGTACTAATGTCTAATGCACTCACTCCCACTACATACCTACATTCAGCCTTCAAGCTCTGATGGCAGAGAATTTGAAGCAGCCCTCTGCTCCCCAAAAACACACTCAGCAAAGATACTAGGATCTTATTAACCACAGTTTCACCCTATCGAGCTGCACTACTTGCTCATGTAGGACACGCCCACATAAGGCTATGCCACTTGGTTGCACAGAACCAGTGCAGACTAGAACTTGGTGCAGGAGAGAAGTGGGTAGAACGGCACAAATGTACCACAAAATTACATTCTGAAAGAAATAAATAAACAAATGAAAGATCTCCTTGAGTATTCTTCAAAAGTAAACCTGCTTCTGAGCTTTGAAAACCTATACTGAAGCTTACACTGATACACCAGCTTCATGATTATGTATAGCACATACACAAGTAGTTTATGCCTTCTGCCAAGCTTTAAAGAAAGACAAATCAGATTAGCAGCAGTCACTAGGTGAGCACTCATAATTAGAGGCTATTGAAATGGCTTTTTTTGTTTCAATCACTGCAGGAAAATACAGGTTTCAACATCTCCCTCATTCTAGTCTACCTACTCGCCCAGACATTTAGATCTGGAAAAAAACACCATCTTGGCCATCTTCTTTACAGCTCAGTCCAAGAAGTCCTCCCTAGAACTGCCCCTGCACATGACAGCCACAGGACTTTCATGGCATGTCCTTCTAAAAACAGCACATGGAGCGCATTAGACAACCAGAGTACAAGCCATGCAACCCCACTGGCCCCACAGCAGGTACTAGGCAGGAGGACTTGAGAAGGTGCTAAAGACTGCACAACAAGGCCACAGGAAACAGAGAGGTGAGGTGTGGCGAGGTCAGGCCCTGGTGCCTATAGCCCACCTGAAGAAAGGAACATGTCAGTGACCATGCTAAGAGTGGTGAAGCACCAGCTCCCGTGCTTCACAACCTTCTCATCAAGACTTGCATCAATCCAAGTGTGGACTTGGCAGCGTGTGGGAGATCATACGCAGGTTTAAAGTACAACACAAGTGTAGTCAAAAGTGATCAGATGCCACTATTTCTACTTACTAGCTATACATATGCTTCAGTTTTTAAGGCAAGTTTGACAAAGTATCATTTAACCTTGGTTTAGTCAACTACCAAAAAGTAAAGGTGGTGGCATGCATTAAAAGGATGTTCTCTTTGTTCAAAACAAGTCTGACTTTGAATTAATTTATTGTTTAAAAATATCCATCCATTACCTTATAATAAATTAAGAATCTCAAATTATGCATCTTCTTAAAATAGAGATGCAAATCACACGTCTAACATAACTGCGCGCCAATGTAGCCCAAAGGCTATATTATCTATAGCTCAGTCAACATATTGTAAGTAGTTACTGGAGAGCCAACCGAGAAATAAATTTGCAAAGCAATTGCAACTGGCAGACTTGTTAATGCTGAAGTCTCAGTATCCACAGAACATGCACTTCTCCCTATGAGGACAAGAAGGAAGGTCACATCAAAGCGGCCTCAGTCTGAGCCCGTGAACTGAGCAGCCCCACACAGTGGGAACTTGATAGATGCCCTCCCAGTGCACACACTTCAGACTGCAATTCATTCAGATGAAACTGTACTATGTGCTACAGGACTGCTCTGAGATTTGAACCGAAGCACAGTGTGTGAAGATCAAAAATAAAACAAACGCAGAAATGCATGCAGTCTGCTATGTCCATTTACTTCACTATGGATTTCCCTTCATGCTTTAAATTTAAAGTGTTTGGGCTTATCTTCTTTGATACATTTCCACTGCAAAATAATTTTGCCTGCAGTTCAGAAGAATTACAGTAATTCCCTCCAGTTTTTCCCCTCTCATTTGCCAGCTTTGTGTAGTGACTCAAGCTGCTACCAGCAGGGCACAGCTGGAGAGAACATGGGGGCTTCTCTGGATTTGCCTCTCTTATTAAAGAATTAGCTTATTTGCACACTTATTCACAACACTTACTCTTAGGAATGCAGTACCGGGTGCAGCCACTGCTAGACAGTTAATTTTAGGAATATACCTCCATCTATATCAGAGCTCTTGCTCTGTAGATAGACTGAAACAATGCCTCGCACGACATGTAGCAGATGGAACACTTTTCAGATGAGCTGCTGCACCTTAATGGTGATTCACAATCAATCACAGTTTGGCCTATCCACAAAGAGGGTGGCCAGGAGATCTTTGCCTGCTGACTCATCAATATGACAATCTTTACCAACAGTAGGCAGTAGGACAGCACTTTCCTCCACAGGTTACTGCTCTCAGGTCTGAAGATATATTTTCAAAGATCTCTGTTTAAAAGAAAATAATCCTTTCAGCGTGACACTCACATTAATCCTTTGACAAATTTAAAAAAGAAAGAAAGAAGAAAGCAGTCCAATCATTAACATTTAATACAAAACAGTCATAACGTGCACCTTAGAGTATGTCAGAGCTATGGAGCATGGTAGCTAAGTAAAATAATCTATCTTCTTTCACTGCAGTATGTCACCAATTGCGCTCATGTACACAAAAAAAGAAGGAAGTGTTAGTGACAAAAATTCACCTATTCATGCAGAGGTTCAAAGTTGTGGTAAATGAGCGTTCAAACATTCCGCTGCAAATTGAGGCACATTCCCCACAAAAGTAGCATTTCACCTACATTAGGCATAATTTAAGGAGAGAGAAAAAAAAAGATTTATGCAGATGTAATCGGACACTCAGGACTGTGACTAACTTGAAAATTATGTCCAGATCTTTTGACAAATTTGACAGCTGTTCTGGAATAAATCTTTTCTCCTCTTTTCAACCCTTCTTTCTTCCCCTTTTTTTTTTGCTCTAACAGATGCTTTTATTGTGTTTTGGTTTTTTTGTTTCTCCTCCTCTCTTCAGTTACTGAGTTGGGGGGAGGGAGGGAGGAAGCGTAGGGTGCTAATGCACAAAGCGGTACTTGTTAAAAACTGAACATATCCAGGCAATTCGCCAGATTTAATTCCAAAGATCCTGCTTGTGATTCTATGCTAAAATGGAATATAGCATTGTTCTGTTCATAGGACACTGTGTCTTCTATGGAAGAAGGGTTAAAAACAAAAGGACAAAAACCAGCTTGACACTCCCCCCTGCTCCAAATGCATACTTTATTCCAGAAAATGCCATATTCATAGGCCTCCAGCCTTGTTAGAAATAAATCAAGCAGCAAAAAAACAGAATTACCTCTCAAACATCATGAGAAAACATCACTGAAGTTCACTGTGGACGCTGTAAGAGCCAAAACAGGGTCACATTGTGCTGCTTTTATCAGACCTGCTGCATTCAGTGTTTGGATTTGAACCTTGCTGCAGTGAAAACCATTCATTAAGAAAGGATATCAGGATCTGGCCTGAAAATGTTCTGTCCTTGAAAAACATAAAATATTGACAAACTCTTTTTGTCTGGATTCATTTCTTTACTGTGGGGGTGACAGAGCCCTGGATCAGGCTGCCCAGAGAGGCAGTGGAGTCTCCACTGGAGATATTCAGGACCTCCTTGGATGCCTTCCTGTGCAACCTGCTCTAGGGAACCTGCATTAGCAGCGGGTGGGACCCAATGACCTCCCCTACAATTCTGTGACTACCTCTTATTTTTTTCATAAAACAGCCATTACTTGTGGCTAGAGAAGGTACTACTCAGGTGAGAAACTTCTCATATACATAGTTCAGCTGCTTTGAAACTAGGATTGAGATTATTTCATGAAATGAGAAGGAAGAGAAAGAGAGATTACTTGTTCTTAAAACAAGTAACAATCACATGCACCTTCTATCCCACAATTTGCCACATAGTCTGATATGGGCAAACAGATATTAAACAACTCCTAAGACAATAAGCAATGGGAGCAAATACTAAATTGTGAAATGAGCACAACGGAACTTTAAATTCCAGATGATTTATGCTTTGTTTAGCATTAGATATACAACAGATCATGCATATACTGATGTATGAAGTAAAAATAGATTAAGCTATACATGCATGTTGCATGCGGTGACCCATCAATACTGCACTGATTTGGTCCAAAACATAAATTTGACTGTGTTTCCTATTTAGACCCCTTTTCCTTTTTGACTCACATGCAAAAAGTGCTTATTTTCCCACGACTTCCCACGTTTCCCACATACAGCCTTTCCCATCTCTACTGCCATTCCCTTGCTCATTGTCCGCCCCCTCTCCCCTTCTGCAGAGTTCCCGGAGCCCCCATTTGCACAGGAATTAGCACCTCATGATGATTTCCAGCAGATGTTCCTCTTTCCCATTCCAGATGTGGGGTCTCTGCTGTCACTTGAATTACCACTAACAGAGCACAGCTAACTTCACTTGCAGAGCACAAGGAAGAATTCGTTTTCAACAATGTGTAAGCAAAGCAAGAAGGGATTGCACATCTCAGGGCCAAAGAAGGTTGAAGAGCTTCTCCATTTAAGACCCTTCAAGCACATACACTCTAGGAAATGCAATTAGTCTTCCCAAAACCCTAAATACTGTCAGCCAGATCTTTCTCAGTCACGTAACAGAGGCAGAGGTCCCTCCATCACTTAGATTAAGGTGCAACTCAGCCAACCCACATAATTACAGAAAGCAATAATGGGCAGGCTTGCAGCCAAGACATATTTCTTCTTCATATGAAGCACAAGATGAATCTGAAACAGTAACATGAGTTTGGGTTTTTTAGCTTTGCCCCCTCCCCCCAAGTGTTGGTTTTTGTGGTGTCTTTTTTTTTTTTTTCTTTTTTAAATGATGAAAAAACTATGAAGTTTAATAATAAGACAAACTTACATGGAAAGACAGACAGAAAAGATAATGTGCCAAGCTCTTTCCTCAGCCACAGCCTGCTTCCTGTTCCAACTTTCAGCTTTATGGTTGCAAGAGGAGAAGCTAAAGGGATAGGATTTATGAGTCTTTTCAGACACTACATTTTGTGAGCATCTGAATCCACACTGAAAATACTGAAACAGACACGAATTAAGCCTGCAACACTAAGTCATATTTTTTTCACAGAGAAAACTCTTCACTATCACCTTCCATTTAGGTACCACAGCATTCTAAGATAATAAAGCTTCTTTAAGTATTCTGAATACATGAGCAAACAAAAGAGAACTGAACCAGAAGAATTCAACCCATTTGCTCAAAGCCACAGAATCAAAAAAAAAGGTATTGATATGATTAAAAATTTGTGTAAATCGCAGGACATTTGCCACTACGACATATTGCCTTAATGAATTGCTTCATATTCTGCCAACTCAATATGCCTGTTCCTGTAAAAATGCACTTGGGAAATTCTCAAGAACGTTTTCATTAGACTGCACTTTCTGTGGTCAAGAGCACAATGTTACCTCTGGCTAAAATACACAAAATTTGGATTAAAAAGCAAAACTAACTAAAGGGGTTTTACAGTAACCCTTCAAACTCTTCAACTGCTATACATGATTTCTGTTCTTCAGCAATCAATACATGTAACATCCACTTACTTTTTCCATTGTGTTTTAGGACACCTTGCTCTTGACAATTTTAGCTTCTAGGAAATCTCACATGTTGTCTTCTGACTCTAACAAATTACGCTGTCCTACTCAGTCTTACATATAATTAAGTTAAAACATTTTAACAAATATTCTTATGTTCCAAATTTTCATAGAGTTGGTTGCCATAGTAATTCTTTGGTAATTCAAGAGTTAAAAGAGCTGCTGTGTATAGTTTATTGGGGTTTTTTTTCCTCATTTTTTGGGGGACATTAAGTTCTACCTCCTCAAGCACTCTTTTAAACACTGTTTTGCAACAAAACATTTCTTTCCCAACCTATCACACAAAACAAGCCGCTCCTTCTTCAATAATTCTACTGCTCTCTTCTTAAAACAAATTAAGTTGTGTAACTTTGATAAGATGGTGTATTCAGCAGAACTTTTTATGTTGTTGACACAGCATGAGTTGCTTGCAGACTGCTCACTCAGACTGAAGAATCTGCTGCAATGATGGGAGGCTGAGCAGAGTCAGCCCTTTCATGAGCTTCTGACCCAATGTGTTATGCAGGAGAAACACTCAGCAGGAGTGAGCAACCATTTCCCATGAACTGTTTTTGCTGTTTTCTAACACTTCCTTTAATCAGAGCATGTGAATTTCTTTGCATCATCATTATGACAGTGATTGAAGAACCCACTACCCACCATAAGCCCTCTTACTTCCACAGAAAAACAAGGGTACCACCCTAACCGCCTAGTAGTTGCCAGCTCTAGAGATGGATCTTATCTTGAATTACAGAGACACGTGCAGAGCGGAGCTTAAGCCTTCTCTGCCTTCCTATCCAAACTGCAGCAGATATCAGCAAATACCAGAAAGAAAGGGCAGGAAGGTCAGAGAATTTTAAGCAGTGCACCACAACAACATATCACCTCTGCAGGAGAGCAGTGCCCAGCAAAGGACTCAACCAGCTACACGGAATTTCAGTCATCAATCCAGGTTAGAGAATTTCTTAGTCAGCCATAGCATTTGTTACTGATTGCATTTTAGGTTGATTTCCTTTTAAAAGCTAAGCATGCTTTCTGAAACAGTAGCAAACCCTAAAATAACCCATTTTCCCATGTAATTTTCTAGAATGTCTACTTTCAAAGAGGACCAGACCACAGAATCAGAGTGAGCCTCATCTCTGATGAGTGAGATGCAAACCCGTGAAGCAGTCTCTGCTCCCAGCTTTTCACATCCTAAGCACAAAGTGACATCTGCCAAATACAACGTTTATATTTTAAGAAAATATATATGTATATTTATATATTTTTAGAGGATAGACATGAAGCAGAAGAATGTTTCTGACCATTTAGGTACACAGCAAAATATGTCTCCAAGAAAACAGAAGAATTGTAGAATGGCCTGGGTTGAAAAGGACCACAATGATCATCTAGTTTCAAGCCCCTGCTATGTGCGGGGTCACCAACCACCAGACCAGGCTGCCCAGAGCCACATCCAGCCTGGCCTTGAATGCCCCCAGGGATGGGGCAAAAGAAAGTTGCTTACTTCTCTCTTCTCAAAGGATATGTTTCATATTAAAAAAAAAACCTCCTTCTTTTAAAGAAACTCAGCAGTCGCTGTAAAGCAACGCTGCTGTGTTTACAGCATCGCTTTGTTTTAGAAAGGCACAGTTTCTGCCACCTAGCTGTTAGTTGTAGGCTTTTGTTCACCTGCACCTACAGGAGGCTCAGCATTTTAGAGATTAAACTTTATTCACAGTATAACGCAGTTTTGAAATTATGTATGAAAGCATGACTTCATACTGTTAAGTGCACATGCAAGGGGAGCTTCCTACGAAGACAAATCACGTAGGAAGGCTACAGTTAAAGCACTTGTTAGCACGTCATTACTGAAAAATTAATAGGCATTTGGGGTTTTCTTTGGATTTTCATGGAAGACTGAAAAATGCAACTCAGAAAAGCAGTGCCTCCATATTCCCTTGCAGTCCCGGGGATCAATTTATCACCTCAAAACAACCTGTCATCTGGGAGAAGCACTGTTTTCAATTAAGCATAAGCAAGTTTAATGTACTTTGCAACCGTGAAACCATATATACTTGCAACTATGGAAGAACATCATTTATATCAGAGACTCCACCACAGAACAAATCTTTACTTATTAGAGTGAATTTGATTGCTAAATGGAAAAGTGTGGTAATAAGAGCATTGCAAATAGGAAGTTTAATGTTGCTCTGGAAAAAAAAAAAAAAAGTTCCAGCTTAAAGTTTCTCTGCATGTTAGCTTCTTCCTAGCTCAAATCATTAGAAGCCAGTCATCGTGCTTTCACGTGTCATTTCTACACATAAGCTTAACTGTTTGTATTTAAGTTGCAGTGTTATGTCATTTCCACGAGACCTATCCCTGCCATGGGAGTGATCTTCAATCACAACTTCCAAGATAGTTTTTGTAGCATGAAATATAATTTGTAGGTCTTCCTATTTGATAATGTACAGTAGCTTTTGATTATAGTAGTATGTATTTCTGTAGTTGCTTACCAGAAAGATAAAGCTAAGGAAATATTTCACTTTATCTTTAATGGACTGTGGCAGCCAAACTGAAAATACTGCAAGCCTTGCTTTATGAACCATTCCAAACCATTTTCCCCCATTCTGACACATAATACGACTTTTCCTATCCGTTAAAACAAGCATTTGGAATGGTAATAGTAATACTGCCACAAAGTGCCATATCAGTAAAATCCTACATACTGCACACGTGTATTTTCCTAAGTTTCTTTATAACACTAGCATGCACATACAGATCCCAGTCTCCTATGGGGTCAGGCTACTACATGTGCTATTGTCAAGTGGTACAAAAGACTCCTTCTTGCTGTGTCTGGGGACAAACTCACTTATTACTACATTTTTGAGCTGGATCTTTCTATCAGCAAGCCTGTGCCACCAACAAATAGTACATACTGTGAAAATTAGTTATTGAAATAAAAAAGCATTTGGTTTCACATTTTAGCCTACTTTTTCCATATAGGCACTTCAGGGTTCCATTTGCACTCGCTGCCCCTCTCTGCAACTTGCCGTGTAATTGGGGAAGGAAGAGGTCAGCATGGAACATGATGGAAAGACAATCAGTTTGAGATTCAGAGCCAAGGTACCTTTCCAGAGCTTTTAAAAGTACTTGTACTTGAAAGTTTCAGGAGAGTGTTAACCACTAAAGGAACATTTTGTAGACGTCGACTCTCTAAAAACAATTAATGCTTTAATTTTTAAGCTCTTTACATAAAACAAAGCAAACCAAGTTAACCCTCCTGTTCTTTGAAACATTGAGGCAACATCACCTGGTTCTGGGTCCTCCTATTTCCAATGGAAGACAGTGTCTGCACTGAACTGCTTCAGAGCTTAAAAAAAGAAAATTGCCAATTTTTTGATATTAGGCTCCTTTAAGGCAGCCATCAATAAGTATCTAGTAAATGGTGACTTTCTAGCTTTAAATACACCATTGACTCAGCCTGCTTTAGATAAAGAGTTGAATAAATACTCGTGTTAATTGGAAGAAGTTCAGCTGAATAACCTTCAAATTAAAGATGCCTGCATCTGATGTTCACTGAGGCTCTTTTACTGAAATGGACTTTCTTTTTTTTTCTTAAATGAAAATTGCCTGCATGGAGCTTACTGTCAAAAAAAAAAAAACAGATCTATATCAAGACAAATTGAAACGTATCAGAATAGCCCAATTAACACACTGCCTATGGTATACAGTATGTAAGCCATTTAGCTTGAGTATCCACAGCCTCCAGCATTTCTGCCATCACGTTAATTACATTTACTAGGGGCTGAGCAGGTGGCAGCAGTAAGATCTGAAAAGACAATTCCTTAACGTGAAGGAGTATAACACCTACAGAAGCTGTACAAAGGAAAAAGAGATCTACGCAATTATTTCCCAGCACTGTAAATTAATTGCACGTCTAATTTTAGGCACAGGGCTTTCCTGGATCCTTACACCTTGTCTTAAAAAGACTGCAGGAGACAGGAAAGGAAACTCTCCACTCCTTCCAAAGGGAGTGGGTATGGCTGCACTGGGAGCAGGCCTCGGTGGTGGGTGCTGAGGGTAGAGACCCCCACGTGCTTCCAGAATTGGACAGATGCCATGCACGGTCCAGTCAAACACATTTTTATTTCATAGAATCACTGAAGTTGGAAAGACCACTAAGATCATCTAGCTCAACCATCAATCTATCACCACCATACAGCTAAATCACATCACTACGTCAAGCCACGTTGTTATGGCTTTGAGGAAGGAAAACAGTGCTCGTATGCAGAGCGCAGCGTTGATTAACAAGCGCTAACTTTTGGCTGAACAGGACCCAGTTCAGCCCCTTGGGCCCATCTGACCCACTAACCACTGCTTCCTAACTATTCTGCTATGGCGAAGTCTGACTGAAAAATGCAGAGCTTGCAAAGCAGAAGTACATGACGCTTACGTCAGTTTTGCAAGGATTTCCTTAACAACATTATTGTGAAACGCCCTGTTTCCCCCACCCTCAAATTTATTGGTTTTAGATTAAACGTTTGCAACAAGGACGTAGCAACGAATGGAGCCTCTTTAGTGACTGAACAGGGAATACGTGGAAGTATCGAATAGACCTATTGCATCGCTCAAACGCCAGCAATTATTTTATAGCAATTTCTCATTTCTCTAAAGGGAAAGGGCAGGGAAAAAGTGCAGGGTATTTGGAAGACTGCAAAAAAAATGCTGAATCTCTGTGATGTTAGGAGAAAACGCTTTTCTTCCAAATGCTGTCTGTCCAAGTAAGCATCTCCTTCCAAAAAGATGATCCCCATTTCTTTCCCAGAGGTTTGTTTCAGATATGCTCCCCTAAAACACAAGTATTTCACGTGCACTTGAAGTTTGAGCAGATTTGGTGCTTTCCTATGCAACAGTAAACCCTATACCAAAGATAAAAGCGTAAAAAGCAGAGGCAAATGATTTGGAACAGAGTTAGTATTCTTTCCAAAGCAAAAGCAAAGGTGCCAGTATCACCTAGGAAAAGAGGCATGCCCTGCCTCTTACAGTGCTGCCACTGAGGCCTGATGCTGGCCTGAAGACCTAAAGCAAGCAGGAAAAACTGCAACTTTTCAAGATCAAAACAACAACAATAAAAAACAAACACGGAAGAGGGAAAACTTAAAATAAGTACCAGCCACTAAGTGGTCAGAAACTAAACAGTAAACAGAAGTCTCCAAAATAATAGCGGGTCTTGTGACTTTTTGAGCATTCAAGGACTACAACAGACAATGGCTGGATAGGAGCTAGAACAGACACTGAAGATTTTGTGGTGCCTAAGAACAATACACCCACAGCCCTCCGGAAGGATGCTAATCAGCCTCCAGCATAGAAAGCAAGGAGACAAGAGGGGAGACCCTATCTAAAGATGTGAAACATCTCTTGGGTCATAGAGATTAATGGCATCTTCCAAAAAACCTACTCTTAAAAAGGGAGAAAGGACAGGCATGCTTAGAGATTATCAACACTCCATCATTTCACAGGACTTAGTGATACCTAAAATAACTTAGAAACAGAAAAAAAAAAAAAAAAAAAGAACAAAACAACCAAACAAAACAACAACAACAACCAATAACAAAAACAGCTTAGTCTAAACCACAACATCTATGTACAACTCACACATTTGCTTTCACTTCCAATGGCTTCCAAAATGGGGGAATATCCAAACTAAGGATTGGTTTCATTTCACTGCAGAGACAGCTCCCTCAGAGGAAAAGAAATAAGTCATGCTACAATGCATATTACAATTTTTTTTTTCCAGCAAAAAAGAGTTTCAATTTCTTAGCAGAGAAAGACCTTACTAACGTAAGTATTCTGCTTGTCTGGATTAATGAAAAGAAACAAAAAAAGTTTTCTACTGTTTTTTGTTTCTGACAACATCAACTTCTTAACCACTATGAAAACAAGCAATGGTGGAAAAAGACAACTACCTAATCCAGTAGCAGATGGCACACCTATGTAGGGCATAGCACAAGGCAGGGCCATTGGGGCAGCCAGGCCACTGTCCTGGAGACGAATTTGAAAAACCACTTTGGCAGCTTTCAGTGGGACCTGCCAGGAAAATGCTTTGGAAAACACACAGTATAGCTTCAGCATGATGGACGTTGACACATCTTGCTAGCTGTGGCCTAATAACAAGACAACCTTCTCTAAGACACTTCTTTTTCGATGGCTTTCCTGCAGTTTTCTGATGAAAACTCACGTTCAGGCTTCCATGGTTTGAGATTAAAACTGTCTCATTCTCTTGCTTTTTCCTGAAGTCCCTACAAATGTATACAGAAAGCAATTTCCTCAAAGCCCAAAGAACTTTAATGCGATAACTCCTACGAGTCTTATTTTGTTATGTAAGCATTTCAGATGACACGCCATAGCGTTCCCTTTCACGCCTCATTTTTTGCACCCACAGCTCTACCTCTTCAGAGTTCGGCTCCCACAAGGCAGTGGCAGCGATCAGTGAGCTCAGCAGCTTGTACCACTGCCCTGACAGCATCTCACCATAGTGCATGGTACAGGTTGGCCAACCCCCTCTTCTCTCTACAGAGACAATTTGGCCTCAGTCAGGTGCTAACAGATGATACCTAGGGGATACTACTGAAGGGAAGGGAAAGATTTCACAAAATAAAATACTGCTAGAGTCAATAACCATGCCCTAATTCAAAACAGGCTCTTCTAAATGCGTTCAGGTTAATTTTAATTACTGTACAGCTCTTTCTGGGCATAAGCCAAAGGGGTTCACAGCAGAAATCACTTAGGAGGCAGGAAGCTGCTGTGCTGATTCGGTGAGCATCATGACCTGAATTGATTAGTATGTAGTGCTGCACGTTTACTTAAATCATCTCCAGCTTCTGCAGTCCTGATCTCACACTGATGGTTGCCACAGCTGTGAGGGAGAGAAAGGGCGGTGGTAAAACCTCCCCTTGAACAGAGGGAAGTTTAGCATTATTGGTATTATTATTACCATAAAAGGAAAGAAGCTATGCAGCCTAGGCAGAACACTACTAGATATTCACACTAAGTAACTCTTGCCCCACTGGTTATACAGTAGTTGTGACTGCCTTCAATGGAGAGCCACCTCATCACGGAGCTTATTATAAGTGTAGGGTATGTCATAAGTTTACACAAACTCAAGGAGGATTGCTTTATCTAGTGCTACTGTTAGGCCTTTCATTGCATCTGGGCAATAATAAGACATAAAGCAGATACTAGGAGAAGAAAATCTAGCCTTATTTCACACTCAATCCAGAAAGGATATACAGAAGGACCATCCGCCAAACCCCAGATGCTCTATACTTGTTATATGTTGTTGAGCCTCAAGAGCCCCTGATCACCCACACCAGGGATGCCAACAATGGGTACATAACTAAAGATGGCTGCTCTCCTCTCTTCCTTCATGCTCTGTATATCATTAACTTCAGCGCTTAAGAGAAACACAGTATATTTATTTTGGCAGGTCATGGTCAAGGAAGAAAGGAGGTTTTGAAGATAAAAAGAGCAAAAGCTCCTTAAAATCTTGACCTAGGGGAAGGATTTAAAATGAATAGCCAGCATCTCCTGGCAGGAAGCACCAGTACCTGAAATGCAGTGCTGCTGTCAGCGGGGTGCTCCCCCCAGCTGTCCTCTGCAGGACAGACAGAGGTACACAGCAGCTGTCCTGCCTAAAGGCTTTAAGCATCACAGCTTTGGCTTCCAACAGAAGAGGAAGGACTCTGATGGAAGTCCACTTGTGACTACAGAAGTCATGTGAGAGCCCACAAGCCAAATCCAGAACATCCTCAGACTCCAAATAGCAGTTAGGATCAATTCAGATTTGGGATACTGTAGTGATATCAGAAAGTTATCCCTATGCCAAGAAAATACTACCAACATGGAAAATAAAGCATTTTTCTCCTATGCTTAAACTCGACTGAAAAGAAAACTCTCCATAAAGATATAACAGTCTGATGCAAATGCTAAGCACAAGTGTTGGAGCAATGAAACATATGCAGTGAAAAGCTTGACATATTTTCTGAGCAAGGCAACAGAAAACACTTCATTTACAAGGTACATGCCCTAACAGAAGGGACATTTCACACGTACAGAAGAAGGCAGACTACTGACCATGTGGAAAGTGGGCACAGCAGTCACGCTTTTCCTGATGAAAGCAAAAAGACATGTTTTCCTCCTACTATTCTTACCATCCTCTTCCCTGAAAAAACAAAGAGTTAAGGATCAAGTATTTTCATGAGGATGACAGTAGATGAGAACTTAAGCAGGAATGATTGCATTTTCTGAATTTCCAAACCTGCATTATATCAGAGGAAGGAACACTTCAGGATTTCACATGGTGGCTGCTAATAACGTCTCCCCTCCTCTATGTCCTTATGAAGCCCATAGTAGGAGCTCCCCAAGGAGTTCTGCACAGGGACTCATTTAGCACACCAGAGCAAAAAGGAGCAGAGATACTACATTTCCAAGCAGCTGCTGTGTGGTCTTTTTAATTATTATTATTTCTTTGGTTGTTGTTTGTTTCTTTTAAAAACAGAAACTCGGGATTTATTTCCATTCTCATCCTTTAGTTAAATTGTGAAATCGTGGAATCATAGAATTCTTTGAGTTGGAAGGGACCTTTAAAGGTCATCTAGTCCAACTCCCCCATTTTCAACCATGTTGAGAAAGAAGGAATACTCCCAATTCTCAAATTCATTTGAACAGAATTCTTTCTAAGGAGTGAATACAGTAGTACGTTCCTCTTTTGTTTTCTTTGTATGTTCTTATAACAACAGAAAAGATTCAGCATATTCAGTAATTAACATATTTATACACTAGGCTTTAACAACAGCTGGGGCATCCCCATTAGCCACTTAATATTCCATGTGTACCATGCCCTCCAGTTACTGCGGCAAGAGAAACACAGGCCCTTAATGGCCCTCCAGGAAATCCCTTCATTTTGATTTGAGAGAGCATCTTCTGACATTCTGTTTATTTTAAAACTGTTTCTCCCAAACTTCCCACTGTTTTCTCTCCCCAACAGGGGTACACCGTACGCTTTGAAGCAGATGACAGCTAGCTGCTATCACAGAGAGATGTCATCCACAGAAAGCACATCTGCACGTGCCAAGCACATCGCCTGCCTGGGCCACAGCAGCTCTCACCTACTGCTCATGGCACGTGTGTGTGTGAACACAGCGAGTGCCTTGGCCATCAGTCCACTGAGAGAGCATTCAATGGAGGATTGAGTGTCGACACAAAATCGTCCAAAAGGCAGGAGGAGACGGATCAGATAAAATCTGACACTGTGTGAGGAAAAACAACGAGGAAAACAAAGCCATGGAATTACTATATACAAGGGAGTACGCTCACTCACATTGCAACTACGGGATCGGTATGAACCAGAAGGAGAAATAAACAAAACCAGTGGTCTCCAGGAAAGGAGCATTTAAAAGCACCTATAAAAAAAGCAGGGATAATAGGGACTGAGAACAGCTTACCCACAGACGTGCACCCTGCATACAAATCTCAAAAGAGAAGCAAATCAGGAGGGAAGGACAGGGCTTGGCCATGAGGTCCAATGCTTCCTCCTCTCTGTGAGAAACAGCCTAACCCAAGCCAGGGAGCTGATTTAATGGGGAGCACACGTGACTGCAAGAAAACTGCCATGGGAAGCCCCAGAAAATCCAGAAATAAAGTTTCACAAGAAAAAAAAAAATCATTTCAATGAAATCTACAGGCTATTTGAAGCTAAAATCATTCCAGTCTTGATGAAAGCTGTTACCTCATTAAAGCTTTCTTTTATTTCCACCCACTCCTCAAATAGTTACCTTCAGTCTGCCACGGCTGCTCTAAATTATTAGCACTTCCAAGTGATTTTTCTGCTTCCTGATTCTTTTCAGCCCCTCTTAGAGGAATAAGAGGAATCCAGTATGTCATAGATTACCATGACTTCTCAAATGTGGTGTTGCAAGGATATTAGTGGCAGATAGGACCAAAAAACCTCGTAGCGGAATATGAGGAGGAAGTTAAAGAGCAAATATCTACTATAGGCTTTCTATGGCTCAAATTCAAGGAGAAAAACAGGTATTTTTCAAACTGTTTAAAAATAATTTAAAGGGGGAACTAAAAATAACAGGCTATAAAAACAAAATTACTTATCCGGCTATTTTTCATGCCAAGTCATTACAGTTTCTAGACGCTAGCTGAAACGTGGGATTTTCATCATACAATTACTGTGCATGAGAAATTGCCATTTTAATTTCAGTCTGGAATGGGTAGCCCTGGCCAAATCAGTCAAGCAAAGCCCTCTCATTGTACTTGCTTACATCAAATTCTGGTTTAATGGAACATTTATCAGCTTTAGCACCTAGTAACTTCATTAGCTGGGGAGCAGGCAATAACAGATTATGCAATGGGTTTTGTTATATTCCCCTGGTGCGGTATGAGAAATATCTCACAGATTTCCAGAGTCCTGGCTTTTGCACCAGCCCCCGTCACAGAGCCGGAGCAGATGTTGTAGGAAGTGTTGTTTGGGCCACCTTACAAATCGTGGGCTCTTGACAGATGTGCTGGAGCAGCTCCCTGTGCCTGCACCATGAGTTCTCGGCTTCATGTACTCCCACTAGTCAGCTCTTACTCCCAAAGTTTTGGCTTCTTTTTGTAATGCATGTCTAAGCAGCTCAAGAAAACCATTTGATTTCCCATGAGGGAAGTACTGTGTGGCAAACTTATTCTCAGCTGCGTTACTAGCAAATACAACAACACTTCTTACACTTTAGTTTGGAGAAGAGCATGACATTTATGTCAACGCAGTTTGGCCCAATATAAGCATTAGTTTACATGTAAACAGGAATCAACTGAAGTCTCTGAAAAATACTTAAAAAGAAAAAAAAACAACCAAACAAACAAACAAAAAACCCCATGGCCTTTTAATATAAAGCACTGAAGATCCAGGCCACTGTTCTAGTTTTTCATACTTGCATGGTATTTGTAGGCATGATGCTTTCAGGACTTTCCTGCAGTAAATCCCAAGTGTAGTTCCTAGAACCTAGGATTTAAACAGCTGTAAAAAGACATCTTAACTTGAACAAAGCACTATCTTCAGTTGCAAAATCATAGAATCACGGAATCTTTGGGTTGGAAGGGACCTCAGAGCCCACCCATCCCCAACCCTTGCCATGGGCAGGGCTGCCCTCCACCAGCTCAGGCTGCTCAGGGCCCCATCCAACCTGGCCATGAGCACCATCACAGCTCTAACTGTGCTCTGAGTAAAGAAATTTCCTCCTCCTCCTCAACCTAATCAAAATCTCCCCTATTTTAGTTTAAAGCCATTTCCCCTCGTCCTGTCACTACCTGCCTGTGTAAAAACTCAGACTCCCTCCTGCTTATAAGCCCTCCTTAATTGCTAGAAGGCCACATGAGGTCTCCCCAGAGCCTTCTCTTCTCCAGGCTCAACAAGTCCAGTTCCCTCAACCTTTCTTCACAGGAGAGGTGCTCCAGCCCTCTGATCATCTTCATGACCTTTTCTGGACCTGCTCCAACAGCTCTGCATCTTTCTGGTTCTGTAGGCCCCATGTCTGAATACAGTACTCCAGGTGGGGCCTCATAAAGGCAGAGGGAAGGGGGACAATTCCCTCCCTCTCCCAGCTGTCACCCTTCTTATGATGGGGACCCCAGTTGGCCGCCCAAGCCTGATGCACACACTCCTGGCTCACATCGAGCTTTTAGTCCACCAAAAAAATAACTGTAGTGCATCAGAAAGTAAAACACACATAAACCTAGAGAATTTAAAAATCTCAGTGCAAAATCTCTCTTGAAAAGAAGCCAAGTTTCAAGATCACCAGGCCACCCTTAGCAGCTTTGTTCCCACTTGCTCTGCAGTTTATCTTGTGCACACTCCCTATATTTTAGAATTAGAAGCCTCAAAGAATTTTCTAGTGTGCAAGCTGACAAAAACGTACATTACAAGGTAGAGTGAAAGTATATCGGAGAGCTCAAGTTAGTTCCCACTTGCTGGCAGGACGAGGAAGGCAAATTCTTCCTTGAGTAGCCATCAGCTGCACAGCACCAGCCCAGCAAACACTGATAAGCTCAAATATATGTTTCCAATATTAACAAAACCAGCGTGCTACTCAAAACGTAATCCTCCTCTGGCCACACTCCCATCATTTACTCTGTTTCACAGATCTCCCTGGACACCAGGCCAGTCATACTCTTAACACCAGGTATGCTCCCTAACTGGCAGCACCCAAACCAGCAGCAGAAAGGCAATGACTATTCTATGCTCTCATTCAAACACTAAAACAAACCAACAAACAAAAAAAACCCACTACATAAAATTATGAGAGCCATATCTTAAACTGGATATCCAAATCAGTTTGAACTTTCAAGAAGTTCATCATCCACATCCCCACTACTTGTGAATCATAGTCCTTTTTGAAATTCTTCCACTCCAGGCCAAAAAAAAAAAAAAACCCACCAACAATCACAGAGCAAAAATACATTCCTGAAAGCCACTTTCTTTACATATTCCTGCAGGCTAAAACTTCCAAGCACCATGTGCATTCAAGGATCAAAACAAATACACACAAATGGTGCACAGAGAAGCATCATCCTGCATCATTCAATGGCTCTGATTCAAGCACACCTTTCTATTAATGAAATGTAAGCTCCATTCACATTTTGAAATTGCTGCTAGACAAATAGCTCAAAAAAAAAAAAAAAAAAAAAAAAAAAAAGGAGAACAAAAGACCTTGATTCTCAAAGTTCCCTGCACAGCTTGCAAATGTTTCCCAGGCTGCAACTCTAGTGCAACCTTTTGAGCCTAAAACCCAAAAGACAAGTAATTGTGGAGAAGGAAACTGCCAAAGCACTAAAACAGCATGGCAATAGAAAGCAGTAGAGCAGTGAGCACTAAGCAGTGCACAGGATGCGAGCTGTTAGAATGAGCAGTCAACCATTCCTCATTCCCACTGCTTTCTGCTGTGCTTACATGGGATGGAAATGGGACATGCTGAAGGGCATAGCTTAGCCAAGGCCACACCACCACAAGTTCACATCTAATTGCAGAAGAAGGGCAAGAAGAAGTCCAGGAGACTAGGATCCAGCCCAGGCACTGTCACCAGGAGTCAGCTCCCTCCAGGCCACATAGCATTGCCTATAACCTGGATGATGCCACTGTACACTCCACGGCTCTTTGGGTTGTCCTTCACCCTCTCTGGATATTTATGTTGCAGTCTTCCCAGTGCCAGTTTCTGGATCTGTACAGAGTGCAACAGGCTCATCTGTGACCCGTGTACTTGTTACAACATCTCAGCTGCCCCTGGCTGTCAGAGACAGCCTTTCCTCAGACTTGCCTGCCACAGCTCAAAGCCAAGCTCACCTGCTCCAGCTCTCATCACTCTGCACAGGGCAGGGAAGTGTGCCATGACATCAAGCACAACGGGTGCAAGGTGTACTGAGAACAGGGCTTCTCTGTGTTCATCTTCAATTCATTTTAACTTAGTCCGAAATACATGTAATACATAGCCTTACATAACCAAGGCTAACTCTTGGTTTTGACAGTAATGACTCTGGTAGCAACAGTCCTGAAAAACAATAGCTGCCAAATACCATATGAAAAAATGATGCTTGCAACACCATAACTACTGGCAGAAAAGCACAGGAGTCAACCTGAGAAAAGATACCTGGCTGGAGAGAAATAATGCAATGCTTTAAGTGCTTTAAACACTGGATGTGACACATAGGTTTCAGCTGGTTGAAGAAGATCTAGAGATACACTGAAGGCAATGGATAATGAAAGCACTCCCACTGATTAGGTCTCCAGGGGGTGAAATCCTTAACCAGGAGTATATTTTCAAAATGTGACATTTCCAGATCCACCTGATGTATCATTATCCACAGAGGGGACAGCAGATGTCCTGTATCACTGAACTTAGAAAAAGGACAAGAGAGAACCTGTAAATAGGGTGAAACCTCAAATTATTTAGGACACTGGGAAACAGCTGAAATGCACGTTTTCCTCTCCATTTCCTCCTCAGACAGGAAAGTTTACATCAAGAAGGCAAATTTAATCACTTTTCAGTAGCCTTAAACGGGTCTCGTGGAGACAGGGAAAGGATGGCAGTATAAAATTTTACACTTCTCCGGTTAAATATATTTAAGAGGTGCAAGATTTAATAGAACACAGACTACAAGACCTTGTAATTGAAATCTAGCCACCCTTAATGACCAATACTAATCAGATTTTACTATTACCGGGACACACAAAAGACTACAGCTCCTGCCTGGACAAAGTGAATAGTTGACAGAAAGAACGAGGGCTGATTTTCTTTCAGGATTTGCCCCCAGCTGCTTATAATAAGAAAGCCTAGCTTGTGGAATATCTGAACCTCCTGTGAAGACACTTTACAGCAAGGTGAGGACTTGGTTCCACGCGTGGAAAGAGCATGTAAGGTACTCCTGAAGTTGACAGAGATGGTCCACATGGGGCATGGGCCATTGCTGGGATAGGGGAGAATCACACCAAGCTGCTGGAGCCCTGGGACCCCACAGGCTGGTAGTTGTCACAGAGCAGTCATGGGCATAGCATCCAAGGGGAGGCACACAGGGCAGGCATCACTCCACCTCTGTTTGCAGCAGTATGGTGGAGAAGAAAGAAGAAAAGTTATAAAACTATGGGATTACAGTCATTCATGTACTGCTTTTCAAGGTTTTAGAACAAAGCTGTTTTGCAGTTTTTGTTCATTTTGTAAAGCATTGCCCACACCGCCCAGCTGAGGCACTGCAATATCAAGGCGGCTGTTGGAGCACAGGATGCACAAAGCACTATAGTGGTTAGTAATGACAACCCTAGAGCCAATGTGAACCAAAGATGTCAGTAACTACAACAAACCCAACTTTTCCAAAGTGCTGAGTGAGCCAATAGCCCAATGCGCTCCACGGCAGCAGCTTCAAAAAGGAAAAAAAAAATCAGTCTAACACAAAAGTTTTGCACGAGTAAGGACAATTCAAAGGGTCCTAATTAGAAACAGCCAAACACATCCTCGTGATTGGGATGGGAGGCTGCACACCAGCCCTGGTCCCACAGCCCTGGCAAGGCTGTTACGCAACACATCAACAACGCACTGCATTCACCATGGACCAGTTTGCTGCTACAAAGGCTCCATTGCTGTGAGCTCTGTTTGCAACATCCCATCCGAGGATGTCCCCGCACCCGGTGGGTCACAGCACAGCCACCCATAGGTTCAGTGCTGCTAAGCCAAGAAGCTGGCAGGCGCGGGTCCTTGGGCCATTGTCACCAGCAAGGAGTTCAATAGGTGCTTCTTTCTTTCCAGTCCTCTTTTCTCAGCTGCTCCATGAAGGACAACGCAGCCATTGGGATACAACCTGTACACTGCCTGCACACCTATGGCCCACGACTCATGAGGCTGTGTTCGGGCTCTTCTGAGTTTCCAGCGCAGTAATACAGATTGGCTTCTTCAAGGTGAACCACTTTTGAAGACCTGGAGCAGCTTTTTGGTTTTGAAACCTGAGCCAGTTACTGCACAGACAAAGCTACCTAACAAAATGCATACTCGCACACCTCAAATAGGATGCTGTGATCCAGAGAAGGCTTCTCTTTCAGTAACAACACACTGCTAAACTCTTCTTCCCCTCTCCCTCCCTCCCATCCCCATCCTGAGGTCCCTCTGACATCAATCCACAGCAGCAAAGCAAAAGCCTATGTTAAGAGAAGGACAACAGATGCGGGAGTGGCTGTAACTTCACAGCTTCATTTAATATCAATTTCAGAAGTTTACACAGTGGAAACAGTCTAAGAAGTGACTACAGGAATGCACACACAAAACCCAAGCTTGTCAATACATACAGATAATTCAGCCGCTTGCTGTATCACAGCTGAGCAGCGGGAAGAATCGGTGCCGTAACACACATCTAAAGGGTGTTGGAAACTTCTGCAGAGCTCAGTAACGGGGCCACAGTGCCGCAGGAGCCAGAGCCCAAGCCGGTTAATAAGCAGTTAGAAAGTAAGGAATGAGGTGATGCGAATTAATTTAACTAAGTAGCAACCGTAGGAATTCTGTCAGCTTCCCCTGGCTGGGCAATTAAATTCTCTTTTATTCCTCCCCTCTTAATTAAAACCGGAGGCAGCGCCACAGAGGCGCGCTGTTACACAGGGACGCGCTGAGCGCTGCGCACCGCGGCGCTTCCCGCCCGCCCAACTTCCCCGCGCTCCGATTCATTCCGTGCGCTGCCGCTCGGGGGGAGACCGGGGACGGCCGGACGGCGCCCGCACTCAGCCCCTCCCGCACGCCCGAAGAAGCCTCCAAACCCCCGCCCGACCCCGAGCTCCAAGCGGGGCTGAGCCGGGGACGGCACCGCTTCCCAGGACCCTAAGGGCGCTGAGGCCAACGAGCCCCCCGCACCTGCCCCCTCCTCCAGCCCGGCTCGCTTACCCATGGCTGGCTCCGGTCTCCCGAGCCGTGCGGGGCGCTGCGGGGAGCAGGCGGGCGTTCGCCGTGCCGGGCTGGGCTGGGCTGGGCTGAGCCGGGCTAGGCTAGGCTGGGCTGGGCTGGGCTGGGCGGGAGGCGCGGCGGAGAGCAGCGGCCGCAGCGCGCACACTGCCGGGCTCCGCTCGCCTCGGGCAGCTGCGGCGCGGCCGGAGGGGCGGAGACGGCCCCGCCCGCACCGCCCGGGGGCCCGGCCCGGCTCGGCGCGGCTCGGCCCGGGGCAGGGAGGCGGAGCGCCGCCCCGCGACAGCGCCGGGCAGTGCTGCTGCAACCGCGATCCGGTCGCGCGAGTGGGGTCTTGGTTCCTCCGGGGGAAATGGGAGGGCAGCCCCAAGAACCAACGGGGTGGGCTGGAACTGTTGGTTCTTGGGGCGCATGGAACCCTTCCACGGCCAGATGCGATGGAGGCAGAAGTCGTCGTGTCGCCCAGTTCTGCCCCATGCCAACAGGTGTGAGGCAGAGCAGCAAGGTCAGAGCTCCTCCCAGCCATGTTGATGTTCTGGGTTTGGCCATCATATTTCACCATTAAATTGAGAGGGAGGTTCAGGTTGGATATCAGGAAGCATTTCTTCTCATAAAGAGCAGTGAGGCAGTGGCTGCCCAGGGAGGTGGTGGAGTCACCGTCCATGGAGGTGTTCAAGGACTGTGTAGATGTGGCACTGAGGGACGTGGTTAGTGGGCACGGTGTGATGGGTTGGTAGTTGGACTAGGTGATCTTACTGGTCTTTTCTAACCTTAGTGATTCTATGATTCTGTGATCTGGTGATAAGCACCCTTGTCATGTCCTCTTCATTGTATTCTGCATAGCTGTGCCAAATGTAGGCCTGTATAATTCAAATCATTGAATCATAGAATGCTTTGAGTTGGAAGGGACCCTTAGAAGTTCAAGGATCCACCATCTCTTTGGACAACTTATTTCAGTGCCTTACAACCCTTACTGTAAAAAAGCTTTTCCTTATGTCCGATTAAATCTTCCCTCTTTTAGTTTGGAGCCGTTTTCCCTTGTCCTATCACAACAGACTCTGCTAAAGAGTCTGTCCCTTTCTTTCTTACAGCTCCTCTTTAAATACTGAATGTCTCCACAAAACCTTGAACTCTCCTCCCAGCAGAAGTAAGCCATTTTATAGACAGAGGAAAATATCTTACCCAAGCTTGTCACTGGCAAGCTGTTCCCAGTCTTCTTGGGATCTAAAGCAGATGAGCTACACAGCCTTGCATAAGGAGATCATGATGGAAATGACACTGAATTGCACTAAATTGCACTGAAGTCATTGAATCATTAAGATTGGAAAATGCATTGTAAGATCATCTAGTCCAACCACCAGCTCATCCCTACTATGCCCACTATGTCCCTCAGTGCCACATCCACGCATTTCTTGCACACCTTCAGGGATAAAATCCAGAAGGAGCTGAAGGCAAGTGGTAACAACACCCTGCTGTGTTCAGTTTAGTATCAGGAGCAGCTGATTCTGGTTCTGGCTGTGCTTGTGGTCATGGGCACCCCTGCCCTGCAGAAAGCCAAGGGCCATTTTGCATCCCAGAAGTTGACCAACACGGCCAATGCCAGCTGCTGAGTATGTGGGCTTGCTGCAAAGCAGGGGGAAAGAAGCATTCCTATAAGATGTGCTAAGGAGAGAGGCCTGCTTTCCTTGATGAGCCATCCCCAGGACTGCTGTTCATTTTCCCTCCAGAGCACAGCAGAGAGCAGCTGTCCAAATATTGGCCACAGCTCTGCAGTCAGTGGGGATTTCCACTTGCAGATCCCAAGTCTGGGGGACAAAGGGGTGTATGGAGCTGGGGTCAGGGCTTGCAGCCCCTCGACCTAAAGGAAGGGACAGCACTCAGCGAGGCCAGGAAGGCAGGACTACGGGGGCAGGAACACTTGGCTTCTGCAGGACAGCACATCAGAACTGTGATGCCTGCAGAAATAGCTATTGGTTACACGGACTGTGCTCTACACCCTCACACTTTTATCCAGTGCTTAAAGGAAAAGAGAGACAGGCAGAGGAGCGCGGCTTCTCAGCCAGCCCTGGTGGCCAAACAACTCCTCCATGGGAAGTTATTCTGGAAGCTGGTTAATCCCACAGGCACCAAGGGGTAACAGCAGGACCTAGTGCTGCTGCAAGCTAGAACTGTAAAGGGCAAAGTGAAGGCTGCAATTCTGTGCTGATTGATGTAATTTATTGCCTATGCTGGGTGCTTGAAACCTTTTCCATAGCCCGGGTAACAAACCGCAAACATTTCTGTGTTTGCTAACAGTGGACTCAGTGGTTACTTATGAATATTTCTTCTGACTACAGCACCAGCGGTGCCAATGGGCAGCAGTCATTTCCAATTTCCAGAGGGTTGGAGTATATAGGGAGCCTCTCTTATGCTTGATTTTACAAAACCGCAGCAAATCTCCAAAACCATGTAAAACCAGAGGCTTATGAGCCAGCTTCCCTTTTGATGCTATCACCAATATATTTTGGGTTTAAGGGAAGCAGAAGTGCTAACATCCGATTTTAGTTCTCTGTGTTCTCTGTGGCCTTCCCCTATGAATTTGGCACTCCTCTCTGTCCTGAGCTCAAGAGATTCCCTCGCAGCCAAGGCCTGCTGGGGCCCTTCTCTCCCATGTGATCTCCTGCTCACAGCAGCTCTACAGAAGCCATGGATGTTAAAGAGAAATAGATGACAATTGAATCTCTTCATACTGTCATCTGCGTGCAATGGAGCAGTGACCTTTCCACGCTTTGAACTCAGCATCTCGGTGTAGATTAAGGAGAATGACTCACGCTCTCCTGTGTCCTTTGTACCTTTCATGTGAAGTTGATCTGCTTTAGACTCCCACTGCTGCTACCAAAGCCCCTTCTCAATGCTTGCTACACAGAGCCGCTTAGAAAGTTCATATAGCAAAATGCTGAGCAAAATGGTTCAGATCATTGGCCCTGTGTAGACTGGGGAAAAAGAGGGAAAAGGAAAGATGAAAAGCGAGAAGTGGTTTGGTAGTTTAGCTAGCATGTAGAAGTCCTCTCCTGGAAATTAACATTCACGTACAATAGCATATGGAATAGATATTCTTCAAAATCAAAACTGTTTCTTATTACCAAGTAGGTCACATTTTCAGCAACCATTCCTCAATATGTAAATATCAGCAGTGATTACTTTAGAATAGATATAATTATATATTCAACAGAATGCATAATTTTTCCCAATGAACTGCTGTTAATTTTGTCTGAAAATTAGTGATTACCACTTTGGTGTTAATTACAGAGTGCTAAATACATCCTTAGTGTTAAAAGATAGACTTCTCTGTTTCATACAGCCCAAGTCGATTGTGAAAGAGCTAGTGTCACTTAGTGATTTTAAAGAAAATAAATAGAAGGTATTGTAAATGAAGGATAATGCTTTGATCAGGACTTCTGGCAACTCAGGAGTCATCTTTCACTTAATGGCTCTGCATGCTGGGCCTTACTTGCTCTATATTTTGCTCTTATGTGCATGGGTGTTCTGTGGCACAGGCTGCCCAGGGAGGTGGTGGAGTCACCATCTCTAAAGGTGCTCAGGAACCATGTGGATGTGGCACTGAGGGATGTGATTAGCGGACATGGTGTGATGGGTTGGTGGTTGGACTAGATAATCTTAGAGGGCTTTTCCAACTTTAATCGATTTTATAATCTGAGTTTAGAGAGAGCAGCAGAAAAAGGATAGAAGAATCAGCCACGGTATTTCATATTCTGAACGCACACACTTGCTTCTATACCTTCACCTCTGCGCTTTTTAGCTGGTAGGGAGCCATGAAGGAGGTAATGTGAGGTCTGAAAGTGGGTGGATGGTCTTAGTAAAGCATTACACGGAGTGGGAAGCTTGTGAGTGAAAAGATCTCTGAAGACTGAAGTCTGTTATACAGAACAAACACAAGCTGGTATGAATTTCCTCAAAACTGGAGCCCACCTGCCTTCGTCCTCCCTTTATGAATCTGTGAAATGTGGATGGAAAACCTTGGCAACCCCTCCTCCAAAGGAGGAGAGAAAAATCCAGCCTCCTCACAGTAGAATGATCCCAGTAAAGGCATCCTTCCACAGGCTTCATTTTAAAATATTTAGGTTCAGAAATGCATTTGAGTTTGGCCAAAGATGTAAGGTTTGATCTAACAGGCTTGGGTGTAAACATTTATTGGAGTGCTTTGTCACATTATTGCTGTGTTGTGAAGTAAGGATCCTGTGGGCTGGAGGGGCCACTCTACTGTCTTTAGGAGGAGCCGACTCAGATGTATGAGTTATCCAACACTTTGATTAGTACCAGAGGGGAGATCTGAATGTGGAATAGTTTGCAAATGGAAAAACCAGACGGGGCAATATGCATACCCATACAATGTCAGTATTCGACTTCAGAGTAACTTCTGTGTGAGCATATATGTGCTCATTGCAATATCCTGAAAATAATTGCATACATATGTACAACAGCCACACCCTCCAGCAGTATCAATAGACTTAACCTAAGTTTTATGTTGAGTCGCAAATTAACGGAATAGACTTTATTTCAGGAGTGTTGAACACATGGCTGCCATCCAATAACTTCAGCATGGCACCCACCCAAGAAATCGCTCTAAGGCAGCCTAATCAGGACAGGACTCCTGGCAAAAGCACATTTTGAGACAAGGCTCTCTCTCTTTTTCCAAATTAGAAAACTCCTTTGATGGCACTTGCAGAGAGAGAGCATTTAAGAACATTCTCAGGTGCCTTTCTGTTTTTTTTCAAACTGACTCAAAGAGCACGGAAGGAAAATTGCAGGACTCATTTTAACACTTCTCCTGGATCCAGTTGGACAGTGAAGGTTGAGTAACAGCCAGCTGATTTCATTTTAGTTGTTTTTTTTTTGTTGTTGTTGTTTTTTGTTTTTCATTTCTGTCAATAGGGAAAAGCTCATAACTTAATACAGAAGGTTTTAATTCTTCTCTGTAAACATCAGTGGTGCCTTAGACCTAAACGGTGTCAGAAAGCTGAGCTAAATTCTCTCATAGTGGGCTACCCCAGCTTTAGTTTTTCACTATTATACATTTCAAAATGCTGGTTTGGGTTTTTGTAATTGTTTTGGTTTTTGTTTTTACCCACTGTTTTATTGCTTCTGTACTACTGTTCTTGCATTGCACAGTCCAGTTCTTTCAAAAGGCTCTCAGAGCTGTGGTTTGTGGCAAAAATGTGATATGCAGGAGAAAAGATGGGAGTGATTCAACAGCAGCAGTACAACTGACTGAGTGTTCCCAACAGCACAGTGCAAAGGGACTGCAAGGGATGGATGGCCTGGGCTGCTGCAGTCCTGCAGATTCTTCACCAGTAGTTAACAAATGAGAATGAGTTGCAAACTCGTAGAATCATAGAACCACAGAATTACAGAATGGCTCGGGTTGGAAGAGACCTTAAAGCCCATCCAGTTCCATTCCCCTGCCACCTAGATCAGTCTGCCCAGGGCCCCATCTAATCTAGCCTTCTATGCCAGACCTATGAAGTGTGGTTTTAGAATGAAAGTGTGGTTTCAAGTCTGCTGACATAATGGAAACATTTAGCCTCCTTCTGACTTCACAGCCAGCCAAACACCTTAAAATTGCCAGAAATGTGACATTCAGAAATAATAATAATCATAATAGTAATAATAATGATAATAATAGAAATAATTAAAAAAAGTGCAATTCTGATCAGATGAACGACAGCCCTCCAGGAAAGCCCAACAAGGATGAGAGTGCAATGGAAGAACTTGAAAAATAACAGTGAGATCAAGTTTGATGTTAAATCTTGGTTTCAGAGAGTTAGTTTGACATCTCATGCCCCAGACTAATAAATATTTTTTAAAAAATTATCCAAACACCTATTTTAAACATAAATATTTTCTTCCCATTTTCAATCCAGACATTGATTTTTTTGCAAATGTGTGAGCACATGATTAAAAATAAAAAAGTAGGACTCACTAATCACTTGTACACACACATTGTCCAATTTGAGAGACCAAAAAATAAATAAACGTGTAAAGTATCCTACATTAGTTATCATTTTGCCTTTCTTTTGTAGTATAAAGAAGATAGGTTGTAGAGGTTGTATTTTTGAAACATAGATCTGTCTTAGGAGGCTTGTTATCTGATTCCTATTATTTTGGATATCACATACAGCGAGAAGAAAAATAACACAATTCCAAGAGAGGAATGTAATAGAACTTTTAATTAGAGTTATTTAATTATATATTATATAATATATATTATTGGGCTACTGTCATATGGGGGTTTGGATTCTTACTTCTTGTACACTTTATTTTAAATTCAATTCAGGCTAAACTGAAAAGTTTCTAAACCATCAGCCTACAACATCAGCTCTGGCCTCCCATACTTTAAGGTAATAATTTAGAATCATAGAATCATAGAATCTTTTGAGTTGGAAGGGACCCTTAAAGGTCATCTGAGCTGTGGATGTCTCTCTTCATTGTAGGGGTGTTGGACCACCCCTGCAATGAAGAGAGACATCCACAGCTCAGAGTGCTTAGAGCCCCATCCAGCCTGACCTTCAGTGTCTCCAGGGATGGCTTCCACCACCTCTCTGGGCAACCTGTGCCAGTGCCTCACCACCCTTATTGTAAAAAACCTCTTCCTTATGTCCAATTTAAATCTCCCCTCTTTTAGTTTGAAAACATTTCCCCTTGTCCTATCACAACAGAGGCAGCAGAAATGGATAGAAAAAGGTCTTGCTGCAGCAGTTTCTGTGGCACCAACTGCTGCTCTACCTGCAGACAATGTAACCACATCTCTGTTCTGACTAGGGACAAGCTCTGACCCGGTGGCTTTCCCTTTCCCCACCAGACCCACAGCCTTGGGACTTCATGTTGCAGAGCTTACAAATCCCAGCAGCAAAGCTAGAAAGCTGCATCCACTAGAATAAAGTGAGATATCCAGAGAGCAAGTGCTGCTGCTATGTAAAGAATTTATTAGCAGCAGGAACAGACGCCCGTATCAGCTCTTCACCAGTGGATAAATCAGTGGGTTCACTAATGATGTTTCAGTTCTCTTGATTGAATTGGATTTGTAAGACAGAAATGCAGCTGCAGACTGAACATGCCAAGAGAATAATGACTAACCAATCCCGAACACCCAGAGCTTCTGTATATATGGGATAATTTTGTTTCTGTTATTATTTTTTGTACAAGCAAAATTATCAATGTCTCTACCTAATGCCTTTTTGGATTGCATTTATTCCTGAGTTTATACCTTTTTGTGTGCAGGAGAAACTTCTCATTTTAGCTGGGGCTAACACTAAATCTTGGTCCTTGCAGCTTGTGGGAGTTTTGCTATATTACAGATGTGACCTATTCAGAAGGTACCTGAACAGCAAATACTGGAATTGCCCATGGTTATGAGTGGTATTGAGATAGGCCACATAACTTTATGCTATTAGCTGCATATTACATGTGCTGCCTTTGGCATATTTGGTGTTTCCTTCACGTGCATGTCAGGTTCCTTTAACAGTAGCGTTTCAGAGATGATCTGGCCAAGTGCCCTCATTTGCCTCTTCCCTGGTTGCTCTCTGGGGTTCCAGCCAGTAAATCCTCATGGGTTTTAAGCTCTAAATAGGCTGCTGCTCCCCCTCCTCGGGATCATGCTGAGCTGAAGTGGTGCCTGCTGGAAAAGTAGAAAACAGGATGCCAGCTGGCAAAGAGGGCTGAAAAGAAGGAAGAAAAGAGATAAAATGATTCTCAAATTGAGAAACTGCCTTAGCAACATCCTCATTTGCAGGGTGGGAATAGATCACGGTTGCCTGGATGGTCTTTCAAATGGCTGAGCTCTTAAATCACAGTTACGCCTTTCCACCAGAGAGATGGAGTTGACAGAGATGTACTGTTGAGACACACTATAAATTGAACAGATGGATTGTGAAGCCCAGGCTCTGTATCCAGTAGTTCCTCCCACGAAGGGGAAAAGCCTTTCAAAAGCTTCCCTGGTGCTCAACAGGATCTTGGTGGCTTCATTGCACTGCTACTTTAGAAAGGCTTTGGTCAGTAGTTAAAACAAGCAGGGATATTTACTGGAGGTGGTTGACTGAAGCCTGCCCAGAGAAGAGTTGGCAGTGATCCTTGTCCCACCAGTGGCTCAGTAGGGAGGGAGCTTTGTGGTTTGCCTGGGAAAAGAAGAGAGAGCGATCCTTCCTCCCTTGGCCAGCTC
This sequence comes from Chrysolophus pictus, assembly GCA_037305975.1. Lineage (NCBI taxonomy): Eukaryota > Metazoa > Chordata > Aves > Galliformes > Phasianidae > Chrysolophus > Chrysolophus pictus. The sequence continues at coordinate 73,667,595 of CM074576.1, forward strand.
TGGGCTGGAGCTGCTAAGAGGTACCAAGGGCACCTGTGGTAAGGGGCCTGGCACCTTCCTCTGGCAGCATTGATGCTGCTGGAGGCACCAGCTCTTTTCCAGGCATCTAGACTAGAACTCCTCATTTGTGGAGCTCTTCTGGCTCACAAGTGTCTGGGTAACCTTTCATTCCTTAAGTGTAGGAGACAGATAGGAGCGTAGGAGCTGAGAGAAGAGAAAGCACAATGAGGCTGCTGAGAGTGTGTGTCGGGGTGGAGAGAGACAAGTGAGGTGGGATCAAGAAAAATCATAGAATGGTTTGGACTGGATGGGACTTTTAAGATCACCTAGTTCCAACCCCCTGCTATTAGGCAGGGACACCTCCCACTATACCGGGTTGCTCACAGCCCCATCCAGCCTGGCCTTGAATGCCTCCATGGAGGGGACACCCACAACCTCAACTGGACAACTTGTTCCAGTGTCTCACCACTCTCACAGTAAAGAATGTCTTCCTGATATCTAGTCTGAATCTACCCTCTTCCAGTCTAAAACCATTTTCCCTCATCCTATCACTACATGAGCTTATAAAAAGTCTCTCCCCAGCTTTCCTGTAGACCCTCTTCAGGTACTGGAAGGCCAGTATAACATCCCCCCGGAGCATTCTCTTCTCCAGGTTGAGGAACCCCAGCTCTCTCAGTCTTCCTATGTGTGTTGTGAAGTATTTATTCGTGCTGCTGTGCCACAGAGCTAGGTCCCAGAAGTGCAATGGTGGGTTTCTGGTCCCATTCTGATTTCACTGCCCCATGTGTTGCAGGAGCACACCTGAAGTCCTTCCATGACACCTTCTTTAAGAAGCCCTGCAGCTTCATCAGCACCAGGTTTTGAATTCATTTCAGGAACGCTCCAGAAAGCAGAGCTGTGCTGTGACAGAGAGACTTCTTACTCCAGAACCAATCTCCTCTACCACCAGAGGCGATAAAGAAAATTACTGACAAAATAAATGTTCAATGCTCACTCCTTTGCTCGTTCTGTTGAGAAGATCCATTTTCATGTCATCTACAACTGCAGTGCGAGAGCCAAAACAAGTATCTCAGGAGTGCAGAGTTCTTCTATAGAGCACATCTAAAGAGATTAGTTATTTGCCCTTCACAAGCTTTTTTTAATATGCAGACTTTCACTAGGAGAACATCCTATATTTCCCCTGTCAACAGCAGTTAAATCTTGTTTGGAAGGGGAAAACGAGCTGCCTTAGTGTAGTCTGGTGCCTTCAATAGCTCTTTTAGTCTCAATGTTACCTGCATTATGCAAGACCAGCAAATTTAAATCCATCTCTATGACATGCCTATGGCTAAAGCTTTTTTCTTGGTAAATACATTGATAACAATGAACTGCATGGATAGCTTGTGTTAACACTGTGGAAATTGTTATTCCAGGCATAGACTGCAGTTTGAAAGTCCCCACCAGTGTAAAAGAATTGTTCCCTTCAGCCCAAGAAGCTATCACATCCTACTGGAATAAAACATGCCAATAGTTTATAGTGTTGAAACTTTAAATCATATTGAAAAGTGGTAATGGAACAATTTTATTTAGATAGTTTAACTTCCTTCATGCCAGGATTTTGAAGTGGGAAATGATGTAAAACCACCATAATGTTAGAGAAGATAAAACAGAATGTCAAGAACAATGTATCTTTCTTTCTGTAATAGGATGCACAAACTTATAAAAATAATTGTGAAGAAAAAGTGTCAAAAATTGTGTTTGACGATTTTACAGTATTATTTTCATTTCTTGGTTTCTAGAAATAAAATTGGATTTTCTTTATCCTTCTTAACTGAGCAACCTTTAAATTTTGTAGAACAGCTTAAGCAGTCATACTTTGCAGGGCTTGAAATAACATTAGAATGCAGACTCAGTCTATGAAAAACACCTACGCTGCCTCTCCCACTGCTGCCATCCCCACAAAGCTACCTGGAATTAAATGGATGTGCACCGCAGTGCATTTTTCTGCCAGTGTCCATCATGCTTCGGATCTCTGAGCATCCAGCTAAACAGTTTCCAGAGCTTCTCTCACTTTCAGGTCATTTTCAGGTCACCTATGTTCTCTTCCTCTTTCCTTTGTTTCACAAAGTTTCTCTCAGGTCCAGATGAGGGCCAGGAAGATGACCAGAGGGCTGGAGAACCTTCCCTACTAGGGCATGGACTTTTTCTTGCTGGGTGCTTGTATATGGCTAGCCAAAGAATGTTGTGTGATTGAATCTTGGGCCTCTGATCCCTGCAGTGGTTTACATTGAACCAATGGGGATAAACCTCAACCATGTAAACATGCTCCTTTGGCACAGCATCTGCAAGCCTGTAGAATTGTAACTATTACACATAAAGTAGCAATGCAGAAAATAATTAGAAATCCTAGGATAAAGCTTTCTGTGGTTTTGCCAATCTTTTATATTCAGCATGGAAGAAAAAGCACATTTTCCTATATAAGAAAAATATACCAGAGAAAGCCAGCTCAACATGCCTAATGAAAGTAGTGCAAGAGGAATGCATCAAGCAGGAAAAGTCTGTGCAGGCTGTGAGCACTATAAAAGTATTCGTGTACGCTCTTTTTGTGATGGCAAAATCTACAAATGCATGCATCTGTGGAGTTCGTCACCTCCACAGATCTGCTCATCTGATTGCACAAGCGAGTGTTTCCTGCAAACCTACAGATAAGCTGTAAACAGCTTAGCAGAAGGGCTCTTACGACTGAGCTTCTTAGTTAGGGAGTGATCAGACAATTGAGAGCTGCTGGCAGATCCAGGTGGCAGAATGCTTTGGTGGAGCTGAGCCACGGAGTGACTTCCGTAGCTACAAAAAAGATGCGTGGGACAGCTGAAAAAGGAACCTCAGGACTGGTATTTCACTCCTGATCTTCAATATAAACAGCACATTAAAAATTCCGTAAATTGCCATAAACAGATCAGAGGTCTCCTATACAATCATCCAATGGCAGCTGTGTAGATGACAGTATAAGGAATGTTCACGAATAAAACTATTTTTTATCCCTTCCCAAGATCCAGTAAGGTATAACTTAGGGAGATCCGAGGACAGTGGTTCAACTCCATGTTTAACAGCCCTTTGTAGACTTTTGCCTCGCAGCTTTTTTGAACCAAGACTTTGGTAAATTGTTATCTTTATTCAAAACAATGTTTAAAAATCAAAAAGGAGGATGTGTCAGGGCCTCTATTTGGAAAGCAGTTCTATCAACCCTTTCTGTTCTTTTTTTCCTTTCCTCCCCACAACAATATTTCTTTAGGATGGGTGTAAACAGCAGCCATGGGGACAATAACAAAAACTCCTGCCCTGCTGGAACTGATAGCTGAAGCTGAGGCACGTGCACTCACCTACTTCAAAGCATGGACTGAGCCCAGCCAATTCTACAACAGCCAGGTCCCCAAGAGAATACCTGAATACCAAAGTCACAGTCCCTCACCTACTCAAAGCTCCATTGCACATCACTTATGCAACAGCTCAGCAATTCCAGCCACATAAGAACAAGAACATAGAGGTGTGGAGCTTCATACTTTAAGTGTAATCACCCTTCAAGAGTGACTGAGACTCCTTTACAGGCTGCCACTCTACATAAGAGAAAGTCCATGTTTGGTTTTTTTTTCCTTTGGACCCTCCAGGCATGACCGCAGGAGACAAGATAGCAGGTTATACAAAATTTCTCCACAGCAAGAATGTATTATTTATCAAGCAGTATATTTTCCAGTTAACTCACAGTTTTAAGAAAATAGAAGGAAAATAGAGTTCTTGATGCTTCCTTTAGATAGACTGTATTTCACATTTTGGTCAGTAATCTTGGCACACTGTAATTCTTTCAGACAGATATTCAGACCAGCCTGCCAAATATCACTTAAAAAGCCAGGATTAAGCAGCTGAATTAAAGTATCTTGCTTTTCTCAATTTCTATTCAATGAGTTGTGCTCTGACAAATGTAACAACAGATGAAGATGTCAATATTTGAAATTATTTCATATATTGACTGAGAAGCTTCTGCAAAAAGCCATAAGAAAGAAAAAATTCACTGTGCATTATGTAAGTATTTATCCTTCATTAAAGCTGTTAGAGAAATTTAAGTTGCTCTACATTGTAGATCCTTCTGATATTTGCAGCTAACCATTAAACAGGACTACTAATAACAAAGATGAATACTTACCAATAATTTTGATGAAAAGTTATTTTGGTCAGAATTGTTTAATCTCCTCTGTTTGCCTGTATACACAGGCATACTAAACCATCAGCTGCTTTACAAGGAAATAATTCTACAAGGACAGGTGTCCTTGACAACGTCATCACTGTATAAGTAAGTGTAAGTAGTTTTTCTTTTGGTAGGAAACAAGGTCATTGCTTCATTTTTGTTTAATTTATACTGTGCCAGTTCTTAAAGGTTTTTTTGTTTTTGTTTTTGTTTTTTTTTTTTAAGAATGTACACAGTAAAAGAGATCAATTTCCATTTTTCTCCTTCAAAAGCATCTTCAACCAACCACAAGCACTGAAGATGAGGCAGTTTGCATATTTGCATGTAGCACATCGTCATAGTTTCAGAAGCTGGTTTCCCTAATTTCTTGTATGAGAATTTTGCTTGTAACTGCAAGATGCATTTTTTTTTTTCTGTTATAGTTGACAAAAGCTCAAGACAACTATTACCACCATGAAGAACTTCCTTTCAGCAGGACTTCACAAGCAGTTGGTGTAAATGAAAGTCACACTGTGACATTCTGGAGAAGGAAAAATCAAGTTTGCAGCATCACTGCTGCATTCTATTCATGAGGTTGACATACCATCATCACTGGGGAATAAAATAAAAAAAGAAGTACATGGTCTGTCACTTGAAGATTTCAGCATAATACATGCATGCAGGAGTGAAGAGTGTTAAAGACATTCTGACTCTGTGTGCATTTTTGAGTTGCAATTACCTTGCTTTCACGATGACGCTTTTCTGAGATATTTCTTAGAACTTTAAAATGACCCAGGAGATGAAATAAACTGTAACGCAAAATCTCCAGGTTCCACTGAATAACCAGCAAAATACAGCTCACCAGTAACTGCCTGTCTCCTGAAATCTGGGAGCAGGAAGAGATTATTTGGCAGCAACACTGTTTGCAACAGTGGCCTCCTCTCGCTCAATCTTAGTGCATAGTTCTTAGGGAACTTTTTTATTTTATCCAGATCTCTCTACTTCCAACCTCACAGCACATGTTAAAACCTCTTAGAAACAGTTACAAGAAACAAAGGCATGGAAAGTTCTTGTATATTTTATCTGAAGTGAGAAAGGAATTCAATGTTTGTCTTGTATGGGGTCTCTACAACTACTTTAGAAGATCAGGATTTCAGCTTCTGCTAGCAGGACCAGAAACATCCATCTTAAGAACCGGGTTGAAATCAAAAAAAGCCCAATCCTATGCATCCCTTCTTTCTTCTTCAGTGAACTGCACAGGGGAGACATCATCAACACAATGGAAATATTTCCAAGAGAAACAGAGAAATCTATGCATATGATTGGGACACAGTTTTCCCCCAGCTCTCCTATTCATTTTGTACCACACTCTGTGGTGTGGTACTGATAGGCATTCCTGTGAAAGTTCTGTCAGCACTCTTTGTGCTTCTTACTATGTTAAAACTGTGTCTAATTTTAATGCAACTCTCTCTAACCGATACAGCAGCAAAAGGAAGGCTTTAGATCTGAGAACTGGAGTGCAGAAGTATGGAAGTTTTGCCTGTATGTTTTTGTTTTAAACAAAATATATGTCATTAAGAACATTTATTTGGTCAACAAGGAAGTCCATACAAAATATCAGATTTCTGACAAAATCCAAGAAAAAACAAGAGTGAAGACAAATGCAGGGCTGTAATTCAGAACACGCCTCCCTTGTGTGTCAAGCCTAAGTTATTCACATCAATCACATCCGTAACAAATCTTGAACACTGGGGGATTTTAATTTCAGTGTTTAACTCATCTCTTCACATCTAATGAGGAGTGAAGGAGGTAGAACTGAAGTCAAAATGCTGATTTACAAAAACATGGTAACTACTAGGGAAAACAAAGTCTCCAAAACTGCACCTTAGATTTGGTTTGATTCAGCTGATTGTAGCAGAGAACACCAAGCACAATGGGCATGGGAAGTTAATTTCAGTTGTGACATTCTCTGCTGTGAAAAAAGGCACACAAATGTTTGTCATATCTAAAACAGTATGCTGTTCCCTTGCTCTGCCATGGTAATAGTGCTTAACGCAAACTACAGATCTTCAGCACACTGTGGTATGTAACAGCAATGTTTCACAGTTAAAGACTGATATATCTTCCTTCAAGCTTCAAACCAATAAGATGTTATTATTAGAATGGCAAAAATAATTGTTGGCATTTGCCCAAAAAGCATTTTGTCCTCTTAAGGATCTCCTTTGCTAGACAGATCTCTAACAGACAGGGCCACATCAAGTTTCTCCCCCAAACTCCCGACCTCCCTCATTAAAACATTTTCCTATCTAATTTTATGTTAGAGTTGAACTCCTGCCAGATAAGTATCAGTCTTGAAGAAAAACTTCCTGCTTTATTATATGCATTTGAAAAAAGAATTCAAATGGCCAGGCTACAGTAATTTGATATGTTGTGTCTTGGCCAGTGGGCTCCTGGCTCTCAAAGACAAAAAAAAGAAAATCAAAAGATTAGGAGACACAACACTTCAAGCTGTGTTGCATTAAGCCGGATCCAAACGCTGCTATATTAAATAAGACTAAAGAATAAGACTACTTAGTTTCCTAAATAGAAAGAGCTGACAATTTGTATAGTCTTTTTCATTTTGTAATTGCTGTTCATTTTTTCCAGTTCATTATGTATAGATACTGTCACATTTCTCCCCTGCACGGTCAAGGCAGGCTGAGATCAAATGAGTGAAACAGACTTCAGACAGTTATATTACTACCTCTCCCTTTTACTAATTGGCAATGGTATTTATATAAATGAACTCTGACCATCACAACAGATGATGTTAAAGGAACACAGGGCAAAAAAATCACTTTGTCCTTGCTAGATCCTGCCCTAAAACCCATCCAAAAATGACATGTGCAGTTGATTCTTCCAGCAGCACAGCTTGAGGCAACTGTCCCTACAACTCTGTGCCAGGTCAGAGCACAGTCCAGGTACTCATAGCTTGAGGGGAATAATTGGCCAGTATTTGGGCTGTTTTTTGTCACAGTTTCTATCAAAGATAAGCTGCATGGCAGTTTCCATAGCTAGGATTTTGGCAGCTTCATCACCGTACAGTTTCTCCATTTCTGCCATTCTTCTCTCCCCAGGTCTTTCTGCAGGTGGCTCCACAGAACGCTTCATGTTTCTGTAAAGGTCTTGATCAGCCTCCACGTACATTTCTTGTTGCTCAGCTTCCAGCTGCTGCTGTCTCCCTAGACAACAGAAACACAAGACATGTAAATTACCCTATCATATTTTATTTTAACTTCTAAAATATTATTCAAATCTGCGGTGAGTCTAGACTGCCCAGATTCACTCATTTAGGTTGCTGCCAACTACTTCAAGGGACAAAGATCCTGGAAAACACAGAAAACCTCTCTGTTAGTAATAAAAAGTAGTAACTAGCTTTACTTCAGTTCTTCCCTAATGTACACAAGTCCTGAAAAGAGAAAAAAACTGTAAGAGTTGGTTTCCAAAGTAATTACTTAGCAGCTGAGATAACAAAACAATGCATAGGATGGTGCAACTTTAGCTGAACTACAGCCAAGAGAAAATGTAATCAGTTACTACTCTCTGAAAATGAACAAGCCAGTCTGTCACGCAAGTGTCAGCCATCGAATGTATCCAATGAAACGCAGCTGTAAGCATTGTGTTTAGACAAACTAGCCAACCTCATCCATTTTGCACGACCTCGAAGTTCAAAACTGACAGCCTTACTGTCATTGCTTTAAAGACAAGACAAAACAACAGCTAACATATATCCCTGCACCACATCTTTTAAAGAGGATTCAAAACAGTTCAGGGAGGTGAAACGCTTGGACCAATCTGCCAAAAATCCTCTTTAGTAAGCCCAATTTTGAAGCAAGAAATTGGTTTTGCATGCATAAGGATACCCTCACTTCATGAGTGCTACTCTGATGGAATAAACAATGCTCTAGGCAGTTAAAACACAGCATGTGCAGGACTCCTCGCTAATGGGAGACATCCAAACAAGATGAAAAAAATCACCTGGGAGGTACTGAACTTCTTCACCTACCAATAACAAATGATGGTTCCTAAAACTGCATCACAGGAATGGTACACTGTTAACGTGAACACTTTTTTAAAACAAGCAAACAAGAGGGATGAGTTCACTGGTCAGGATGCTTTAATCACATATAGGACATACTTCTCAGTATTTGGTGCTATGGGCCCCTTCTCTCCTTCCTCAGAGAGTGAATTTAGCTTCTACCAAACACACAACATCTGCAAATCCTAACCCAAAGCTAAGTATCCTCACATATCCATGTCAAACATCTGCAGTTTATTGTTACACTGCAAAGCCCTGTATCAGCAGCCAACTGACTGTCAGACTTAATAAAAGAATTATCCTCTGTACCTCATTCACTGTTGAAAAATAGGTATTTTCAACAGTGTAAGAAGAAACTTCAATTCTGGCATCTATTTGTCAAGAGAAGGACAGGGAAAGCTTCTGTCCTGCCATTTCCACCATTTTGTGTTGATAGAGGCAGGGCAGCAGTGCTTGAGGGGCTATCAGAATCATAGAATCATAGGAATCATAGAGGTTGAAAGGGACCTCTGGAGACCATTGAGCTCAATCCCCCTGCAATCTACTCCAAAGAGATGCTTCAATTTCAGTGCTTCTTCTTTAAGGGTACATCCCCAGAGTGTGCTGCATTGCCAGAACTCAAGAGGAAACATACATTAGAGGTCCATGTGCATTTCTGGAAGAGTCAGATTTATTTGGTGTGAGGCCATTTCAACCAGAGGTCTTCATTAAAACTACTAACACCACCTGTAGAGGGCCCAGCATCATGAGAACAGGCTTAGAGCTCAGGTGGCACAGGCCACTTAGATTGCACTGAAGCAAACTTTGTGGGAACCCACAACTAGGTAACAGGCTTAAAGGACAAACCTGCTGCAAATTACACAACTCACACTGAACATTCCTTGACAAACCCCAATAATCTATGCTGAAAAAACATCTCCTGCTGCAGGTTATAAAGCAAAACTCTGGCAGGGCAATGAACTGAACCCACACTTATTGACTTTTGGGTCACAAAGACAATTCCTTCCACTTCTGTATTGTCCATGGAAATTACTCATTACTTCTATAGCTGCATACTAGAAACAGCTGCTTCCTCACATGCCTGAGAATATCTCTGATAATTCACTGCACACAGTAACACTTAAAAATTAATTTCTCTGGAGATATATAATGAATCCTTCTCTTTGGAAATTAAATATATTTCTAGCAGAAGCTTTATGATGGATGAGTGGATTACAGTTTAGCGTGCATCAATCTCTATTTGAAGCACAGAGTGGTTCATAAACCCACAGATCCTGACATTAACAATCAAAATAATAATATAAATTATAATTCTATTCTCTGAATTACCTAATGAACCTCTGAAGCATACATTTTACATTATGCTTTACTAATCGCACGTAACGCCATTAACTTACCAACCTAACTATTCCACAGCAACTGGCTTAAAAATTCTCCGAGCGACAATATTACATAGTCCTAGATCTAAGAATGAGCTTTAGAGAGTCTGGGCATAGGCAGTGGACAGAAGTCTACTACCCACAACTTTTAACTGCAGAGGCTGAATTTGAGCACAGAATATGGTAGCTGTTGCTAGTAATGCCACTGCAGTTGCATGAAAGATGTAGTTTCTCATCAGTTATTTGTTGAGAGGCACCACTGTGAGAAGTGACAGCGCCGGCACCATTTGGTATCACGGTAATCATGTAAAGAGAAGCCATGGAATAAAATGGGTATGTAGGCTACTGCTTTTACCAAAGCTGTTATTTCCAGCCAAATATTGAGATAAGAAAGAAGATGGCTGAGAAAGTTTTGTCCTGTTGAGAAGCATACTAATTACCTTTGGTAGACAGGGAAACAGAATCCCCCTTCCTTCCAGTCAGTCTGGGTTCTATCTGTTACCTCAAAATTTACTTTAAAAACAATACAACTTGTGCTACATCTGCAGCTACTGTCTCATCAAAAAGATGACAATAAGTCATCTTTTCCAATAATGGAAAAAAAAACCCCAAACAATATCACTGTAAGCTGTTTATAGCAATAATAACCTACAGCAAGAGGAAGAATCTCTGTGAAGAAAGCACCAAACATTCATTTATGAATTAGACAGGAAGGTTTATTAAGAAACTAATTCTCAGCCCACAATAATGAAGTTCCCAGCTCATTTTCAAATCTGAGCTCCACACTCCAAATTTGTCACTGTGCTGCTGCGCAATAAATGTGAAACAAGTTTTTTTTACACAATTCTGAATAGTTTCTCCTTCCACTTCACACACTGAAATAAAACAAACAAACAACAACAAACAAAAAGCAGTGTTTTCCTTTATAGCATTCCGTTTCAACTTCTGGCAAGCTTCACTTCTTCCTGCTGTGAAAAAGCATTTTGCAAATGGTCAAAAGGCAGGCACACCACAGCAGCAGCGTTTGGTTACCATACCAAGGATAAGCATTGCTGACATTTTCTCGACTGGCCAGTTCTGTTTGTTCTCAAACATTCTCCTCTGCCTCGAAGCAATTTTCAGAAGTAACTTATCCTTTCTAAGTCCACTTCTGCGAAGCCATAGCTAAAAACTGGCCAAAAGCAGTTCAGATACCTTTTTCCAAGTGCATTAAGTAGTTTTTTCTTCACGTTTCAGGAATACCAAGATCTCTACCCAAGTCATACTGCATTCTGGGACATCATCAATTATTCTTATTAGGTCTTTTAAAAGAAGGTTTTTTCCTCCCACTTGTTGTTGCCTGCTATGGATATCGGCTTTTAATTTTGGATATACTAGGTGAAAGAAATGTGAATGAATGCAGGCAATGACCTTCATCCTCAGGGGCTGCCAAAAACAGGATAAACAGTAAAAACATCTTGGCTATTCACTGTATTTGTGGCTTCATATGCACACAAAGACCATTTTGCATGCTTTCTGTGACCAAAGCTCTTCAAGATGTAAGCAATTTTCCCTATAGACTCTCAAAAACTCAGAGGTCTTGTTCCTCCTATTTTGTAAGAAGAAGGTCATACACTGTTAAGTCTGATCCAAGTGGTTCTTCTTTGCTCGTAGTATTCTGTGAGAAGATTAAGAAGCAATCAAAAAACAACTATGGAATTCATCCTTTTCTTACTAGAAGAAAACAGAAAAAAAAAGAAAAAAGGACAAAACAAAAATCTCAAAACCAAAATGTAAGAAAATTCCTTGTTTGGAGACAAGTCTTCATGAAGAGATTTTTCCACATAAAGAGAAGATAAAAGCAAGGACAGTAATTATCTATGCAGAATTTTCATTGAAGGCAGTGAAAAATTCACAACCAGCATTCTATGGTGTCTTGTACCATTTTTAGCTCTTCGTATGTATATGCTCAGCCCTTAGCTTGCTGTAGCCCAGTGATCACACACAAGCTGATAGCATTTCTCACAAGACAGCTCTCTCTGTCCCCACTTCTCTGGGTGCACATCACCTGCAGCTGGCTGTACTACTGGATGCTGACCTGCACCATGGCAGCTATGCCACGAGACCAAGGTCTTGCTTGCCCTATATGTGTCACAGCCTCCACTGACTTTCGGTTTCTTGCTTATCTAGCACATTGTTCTTGAAGGAATTATTTCACTTTTCCCAGACTCAGTTTTGCTTTTTCTTTTCCATGCTCTCATTTTGACCTATACCCCTGTTCACATATTCGTCTGCTTATTTCAAGTGATTAATGATTTTGTTACTGCTGCATGTGCACTTTCTGAGCTTTCTCATCCTGTCTTAAATGCTACCTGAGCTGAGCTTGAGCAGCCCACGCTAACAGCATTTAAAACGCTTCCCTTTTCTACTGATTAAAGACTCCTAGTTCCCTGCCTTTGAATGCCACTTCCCACAAGCCTATCTGCTGTGTTAAATATTCTGCCCACACAGGCTTCTCAGTGCAAAATGCCAGATTCTTCAGCTCCCCCAGAAAACTAAACACCTCTACAGTGAAGTTACATGGTTTCTCTGAAGTGATAGCATCAGACCATTTTATTATGCCAGTACTTGTATAAACCAGGCATACCACATAGAAAACCCCAATCTTGACCTAAAGGAATTCTATCAGAATAAGGATTTCAATTTAAGAATTTGCCAACAGGATACTCAAGGATTTTAATTTTTCCAGAGCTATCATGAAAGCTGATATCTCCATCATTACTCTTTATCAAGTGCAAAGCTTTATGGACCAAGAGTTTCTATAGGTGGGAACATTAAAGATTCAAGTAATCACAATCTTACTACGCTAGCAGTGTAACTTACACAGTTAAACCACGTAGTTGGCTTGAAAACACCATCCTGGAATAAAGGTGACTTTTTGGGGGAAGTAACTGCCTGCAATGATAAGCTCTCCGTCATCGGAATGACAACCACTGTGAAAAACAGCTACCACCAATGCCAAAAGGCATTAAAAACCCAAGTACCTATGCTGACATCTTCTCCATCCGCTAGTTGAGAAGGGAAGGAGTTAAAAGAGATTGAATATTTCACCACGTATATCTACAAGCAATGCAATATTCTCCAGAAAAAAAAAGAAAAAGGAAAGAAAATGTTCTGTTACAGGCTTTGAAGTAAGAGCAGATGTGACTCCTTGGCAGGATGAAAATGTGGTTCCACAGACATTCTTCTTTTCTCGACTACAAAAAACAGCTCTTGCTTCTCTCTTTCCCCTCTTAGCTGCACGCTCCAGCTCCCAGGCCCCTCAAAGATGCTGGTATAACTGTCCCAGGGGCACTACACTGCATCCCACAAAAAACAGTTATATTTAATCTGGGTACAGTTTAGTGTCTTGGCACCATGAGCTGAACTAAAATGGCAGCACGGAAGCAGAAGTGAATGGGCTGGGAAGAGAAACAACCTAAACTGGCTTTGGTACTAAGAAACATTCGCTGAACCACAGTCTGACTGAAAACTTAGTGGTAGAAGCAGGAAATAGTTTGAGAAACATGAGTGTCTCTCTAAGAAAGATGCAGTAGCAACAGGCTGTCAGAGCAGACAGGAAACAGATTTTGCAAATCTAAAGTACTCAATTTGATTGTTTCTTTATTATTAGAGTTCTACAAATTTCAAAGATGAAACTCCTGTAGAAACAGGACAAGATCACTTACTAAGACAACAAGTGACTAGATGTTATCTTTGAAACCAAGATGAAAACACAGCCAGGAAGCAAGGTTAGAATCACGGCGTTCCACTCCCTAGTTTGCTACTGAATAGTACTTACCACTCTTGTTAATTATCCACATCATGCTTCAGTGTAATTACTCTACAAAAGGAGCCTAATGCTTTCCTACCTGATAATTATGAAGAATTAATTATCTCACATAATTTTGAATTTTTGGGGGTAAGTAACTGGATAAAAGCTGCACAGTTAACTGGCAATTAAAAAAGCTGATTTCTGTTCCACAAATAGGATTAAAAACTAAGAAGGGCTGTCTTGTAGTCTCCAAAACAAACTGCCCAAGCTCCTAGATAGAAACAATACAAGCCTTCACGTCCATGTTTACACTAGCAGTAGGCTACACCGGTTCCCATCCAGCTAAACGACCATTAACTTTTGTTTTATTTCCTCATACCATCTTCCACAACAAAACCCTTAAGAAAGGATATTCTTATCTCCACCAGAAAATGAACTGAAGCAAAACCCATGAACATGAATCAACCAGCTGGCTCCATGGAACCCCAAGTGGAAGCCTGCTCTAAAAAGTGGAATGCTCTGAATGTAGCTCTCAATCAGATATGCGTGCATCCGATAGCCACAGAGAGAGCACAAAACACACAGGCACACCCCAGGTAACTAACCAGAGCACTGCATCACACAAACCAGAGATACTAAAGCATCCTGACTCTACATATGCACCATCTGAAAGAATTAAAAAGCTAGGAGGTTGCTGACCACCATGCAGAAATTAATACAGGATCAGGCACTGGCAGCTGCCTCCAGTACGGATCAAGCCTACAGAAATAAGATTAAATACAGACCAGCTGACTCTGCACTCCCATCCCCCAAACAACTCCAATCTGTCGTTGATGGCAACAGTGCTGACGCCAGACAAAGACACCAGTGCTAGAGTAAACAGAAGGATTACTTAAATCTATATATAACTGTATCTATATATACACACACGCATATATGGCACAGCCGGAGTAGATCGAACAAAGAAATACACAAAATTAGAAGTGCTTCTTTAAAAGCAAACCAAAACAATGAGGAAACGTGAGTTTTGCTACCAGCTTTGTATGTGTCCTGAATAGAAAGTAGGCACACACACTGGGAAGACAGTATTTTGCGATGTATAGAGTGCTCGACAGCAAAATAAAACTGAATGTTTGGTGCTTCCATGGGAACAAAAAGGAGTAGCCTGTATGAGTCTTTCAAAATAAACACATACATGAGACTTTCAATTGAATTTTCTCCTTGATTCTAGCCAAAAACTATACTGCTGAATGCAAGCTTGTTCTATGGCACAATATGGCAAAGCAACTCAGTAAGATACGCAGGGAAATCTGCTAAGTTACCAAAGCGAAGACTTGAAAGCAACCTATGCCCACGTCACCAATTTTTTGAAAGAAAGCACAGTCAGACTACGAACAGACCTTTCAGTTAACCAGCAGATCCAGAAGTTAGTGTCACTGCAGCCATGCGGAACTAACAGTCACCAATCCAGATAAAATTAATCTCAGAAGGAAATGTACATTTTTTCCATGCTGTTTGTATAAAACACACAAACCCCTACAGCATGTTGCTTGACCAATAATTCTGTAAGAGACATCTGGAACTAAAGAAATCAGCACATAAAACTTACAAAAGAAAGGGCCAAGGGGTAACTTTGGAAATTAACTTTCCTTCTGAGTTTCCCATAGCTACCATGCTAAAAAAAACACATAACAAACTAGGACTTCAAAGCCACCACAATAGTTTAAGAGCAATGCCAGGATGCATATAAACAAAACAAATGCTTAGTTCTGTTTCTAAACCTGCCTTTCACCTAGCATCATTTCATTGCTCTAGCAAATTAAATTAGATTTACTTAAATGCACAAGGTTAAATTGTTGTGCCTACTATGGAAAAACACAACAATAATAACAAGATGAAAATATGCCACAGAAAACCTGCAGGCGTGTGCCTATCATACCTTCTGCAAAAGGAAAATGTTTGACATGAGAAGTAGTTCAAGAGCCCCTTGCTGGAGCAGAGGTCTAAGCACTGCCTCCTTTCAAAAAGGCAGCTTTCAGCATCCTGACTTCTACAGTTATTAACACTCCTCAAGTAGGAGCTTCATGACTCCCTTCTGTGACTTCTCCAGACCAGGGCAGCCTGGTCTTGTGGTTGGCGACCCTGGACATAGCAGGGGGGTTGAAACTAGACGATCATTGCGGTCCTTTTCAACCCAGGCCATTCTATGATTCTACGACTTCAGTGGTGCAATTCCCACATGAAAGAAACACTGAAGAGACTTGAAAAAAGGAAGATTTCACATGAGGAGAGCCATCAGAGTAAAATTCTAAGGGAGAAGGAGGACCCAGAGAACTACCGTCCAGTGAGCCTCACTTCTGTGCCTGTGGGAAGACCATGGAACAGATCTTCCTAGAAGATATGTTAAGGCACATGAGGGATGAGCAGGTGACCCAAGACAGCCAGCATGGCTTCACCAAGAGAAGGTTGTGCCTGACCAATCTGGTGGCCTTCTGGGATGGAGCGATGTCACTGGTGGATAAAGAGAAGGCGATTGATGTCATCTACCTAGACTTGTGCAAGGCCTTTGACATGGTCCCTCACCACATTCTTATCTTTACATTAGAGAGACTTGAAGGGTGGACTATTCAGTGGATAATGAATTGGTTGGAAGGCTGTAGAACGAGGGTTATGGTGGATGGCATTATGTCATTATGTCCAGGTGAAGGCTAGTGATGAGCGGTGTCCCCCAGGGGTCTGTCTTGGGACCGGTGCCCTTCAACATCTTCATCAACGACATCGATGATGGGCTTGAGTGCACCCTCAACAAGTTTGCTGATGACACCAAATGGAGTGGTGCAGTTGATATATTAGAAGGAAGAGATGCCATCCAGCGGAACACTGACAAACTCCAAAGGTGGGCCCATGTGAACCTAATGAGGTTCAGCATAGCA
This sequence comes from Chrysolophus pictus, assembly GCA_037305975.1. Classification (NCBI taxonomy): domain Eukaryota; kingdom Metazoa; phylum Chordata; class Aves; order Galliformes; family Phasianidae; genus Chrysolophus; species Chrysolophus pictus. The sequence goes on from CM074576.1 coordinate 73,683,976, forward strand.
AAGTGCAAGGTTTTGCACTTGGGTTGGAGTAATCCCAAATATGTATACAGACTGAGAGAAGATCAGTCATCACCAGCTTTACCTACTGAGAAATAGAAAGATCAGAAAAAGCAGATACTTCTCCTCACACTCCACCAAAGCCAGCCAGATAATCTGCTAACTGCCACCTCAGCACCTCCTCCTCTAACACATTACCACAATGACAAATCATGCTCTGGACCCTTCCACAGTTCCTCAGACTCCTTCTCACCATACCACTGGCCAAGAATCCCAGAGCAATGACAACTGATGAATTTGAATTCTTCCACATCCCTTCTGGTCAGCAACCAGATGAGAAGCTGCAGATCTAAAAATAGAGATGCTCTGCATGTGCAGTGTGAGATCAGAATAATACTGGCTTTGTAGCATTTGAACAATTGTATTAAAATCAAGGTCTAACATGCTCTCAGGAAACCTACATTCCTTTGCAAAGTTTCCCTAATTTCCATGTGAATATAGAGTTGATTTTTAAAGCAACAACCGCGGCTTTGGCAACTACAAATGAAATTAAACCCAAGAGACTCTTACCCAGCTAAATATGAACAATAACAATCACCAGTACAGCACCTATGGTGTTTATTTCAGTACTTATATAATTTCAGTAAAAATACCCACTTAAAATTTATTTTTCATTTACATTGTCTCTGTGATTTCAGTGTATAGTAGAACAGTGTTTTGACAGCTTAGACATATGTCTTCGAAAATATCAAGGGAAAGCTCTGACATCCAGATAAACACGTTTTTGTACTTTGGAGGCAAATAACAACTGAGGCAGTAACACTGATGAACAGCTGGATCAATCCATGCTGAGCACTTCATATGCTTGCAGTACAACTTCTTTTTAAGTCTGTTGACATATCAACAAAGTACTCCAGGCTCCTGAGAGACAGGTAAGTGCCACTGTGCTTCTGGATTAAAATCCAAAAAAGGGATTCTGGACACAAATTCCTAGAGCAGAAGATGATTTAGATTCTTGGAATGGATGGGCTTTGTAAAGACCACATCATAACGTGTCACAGGTGCTCAACCCTGCCACTGGAAGAGACGGAATGATAATGTTTCATTGCACATAGGAGTTTAAGATGCCTCTTCCTTTGGATATGATTTTTTCCTTGAAAGCATGGTCGGGAAAAGAAAGATTGTTACTTTGGATATGATGCTAAATTCCATCCATTTTGATAGCTTTTGTGTATCCAGTACCAAATGACAAGGCCATGATGCAATTCTATAAAAGGCACCTAACTCTGAAATTGGTAGCCCAAAAGCCTCTGTATCTCTCAATTTTGAGCATGCAAGGAGGTAAGTTTCTACAAGATCCAGGTAGAAGGAAGTCTTTCAACTCTCAGTTTCTGTCCATGGAGAACCCACAGTCCCTAATTACAATGAATTCCATCTGGATGTTTCTGATAAAACTGAGGAACAGTGAAAGGTGTTGCAAAGCAAATGGTTCCTCTGAAGTTTTGACTTTAGCAACATCACAATGAAATTTGCAAAGCTAAGTTACGTCTCCAAGCAAATCCATACAAGATGTTTGCTTTCTAAGAGAGCGATCTGAAGTTTTAAAGACTTGAGAAGTATTGTTGCACCATACTGTTGTGGATTCTGAGTAGATTTTGGAAATAAAGAGCATAAAAAATGCACACCGTGGTTATATTCATTTCTACCTTGGTCCTCGAAAACGCATTCACTCAAGTACTAAAAACCTTAAAACTGTAACTGTTCATGCTACAACAACTCCCCTAAGCAGACACAAAAAAGACTGGGTTAGAAAACACTTAATTCATTGCCACTGCCCAATTACAGGGTTGTGAGCGCTACATTAAAGATGGATGAATTCAGATTTATCATCACAAAACTGAGTAAGAGCTCTCTCCTATTTGAAAGCATTTAGAAGTCCACAAATGCCACATGTGGCACCAAGACGGAACCACTAATCCAGGAATTTTAAGGGCAATAGAAAAGTGCATAACAGACTGCCTGAGTTCAGTGATTAGCAGTGAATGGCTTTTACACCACTTCCCTAGATCTATCAGCATGATCTCACCTGCTCTTTTCCACAGCAGCTGCAGCTGCTTTCACAGGCTCCCCTGCAGGGACAAAGAATGAAGAGAAGACTAGGGGAACCACACAGAGCAGCTGCAGATGCTTATGGCATAAGCAAGCAGACAGACATGACTTCAGAAAATTACCAGCACCAGTTCCCAGTTTAAGTAGATTCTGTTTGTTCACCCACCAAACCTTCTGAAAGTTGTTCTTGCTCTAACAAGAAGAAGGGATTCCTTGGGGTCTGCAGGGTGGCTCTTCACCAGAGCTTCACGGAGCCCAGGTACATCACTGCAGTATACTTTCATGCTTTGGAAACTGCGTGGACACAAAACAGGAAATGACACTCTGCTTGTCTGACCTAAAACTGAATTGCCAATTTATTTGTAAAGAGAAAGTTCTAATAGCTGACCTATCAGAGCTACAGAAGAGACCACGTACACAACTGCAAACTACTGAGCAGTTTTCACTGCATCTTTCTGAGACCACTAACAATCAAGATTTACCAACAGCAGACCTAGCTTGCAAATGGTAAGGGACAGCTGAGAGGAGTGATGATGTCTGTCCCATGCATCTCATCCTCAAGAAAAAACTCCATTCAGAAGTAATTTTACTACAGCAATGATTTACAAAGAGCAGTAACAATACAAAGTTACCAGAGACTTCATTGATTCACAAATAACTTAAGAATAAAAGCTCTCTGGAAGAAAAGGAGTTGAAATGTTGCACTCATTCAGTAAAGATGTCAATAGGATGTATGCAGGGGTGACATCTAACTTAAGCATTAAGCAGAAAGTCTGGAATGAACAACTCTTCTCAGATCATACTGTTTATTCTTCTGTCACCTAGGGCTTTCACTTCTTGGTAAGGTACTCAATATCTCTCATAAATGTAAACAAATTGAACCTCTCAACAAGCCACCTGAGGTATGTGTTATCTTCCCTGTATTAATGGAGACAGAAAAATAAAGGGTGAGATTTTAACCATAGGTTTCCAAAGTTTAATACATATTTTCACACTGAGACAGCTATTGAAGCATTCTTCACTTCTATCAAATGAAAGAAAAAAAAAGGAGACACCTGATACCTCAGCACTCCTCTTAAAGCGATGTCCACATTGCAATTGCACTGAACCAGACAAGCTGCTCCTCCTATGCCCCTAGTAATAGCCTGCTGCATCTCAAACACCTGTAACCCACAGCATGCTTGGGCAGAACCAAGCACAGCACAGCCATGGGCAGACAAAGCTTCAGCCCCAGCTTTCCCTGAGTGCCCAGGCTGCATGCTTAGAGCATGGTTTGCAGCACCCCGGACATGATACCTAGAGCATCCCAGAAGCAAAACGATTGCACACTTGGCCTTTGCTTGTACACTTTAAGCAGATGCCAACATTGTCAAAAAGTCTCAGCCTGAGGCACAAAACAAATAAGAGCAACTTCAGATATTGTAATTCCTAGCTCTATGTACAAACCCTTACAAAATCCTCCTGACAGTGCAACAGAGGAAATTCATTTCTGACTGTATCTGGTCCAGTGAGGCAGAAAGCACATAGCCACCTTGTCTCTCTGTTCTATTAAACTTTTAGCAGTATAACAGCCACCAGCTGCAAAACATGCTGGATTAGTGGGAAAAATCATAGGTCCACACAACAAAGCTAAACGTGTTAGAAACTCAAGCTCTGTCTCCAGCATAAGATCCAAGGCCATTTTCTTGACTACCTCTAGGAACAACATTCTCTAGGAATATCTGTGTTCCCGAGCTGATACTCTCAGTACAATGTTAATCTTTTCCCTTATGAAATAGATATAAAACTGTGCCCAACTCTGTTGTTCTGCAAATGCAATTCAGAACCTTTTTTGTTTCTTTTGCAAGTACAGATTACCTTTCAATATTAAGGTGATGAAAAACTGTGGAACTTTTCTTTGTTTCTGCAACAAGGAGGCATTCTTCTGCCACTGATTTCCAAATAATAACCACCTCTACATTGGCTGCAGCAGCTTGTACGCTTGAGAAGACTCTGCTACTACATGATAAAAGGTTCAACCATTAAGAAGAGATATTTCTCCTTCCATTAAATACAAAAACACCCCATGCCTCAAAAACGTATCTCAGGCACCCGTATATATTGTGGAGAACACTCTATTTCACAAGTTCTTTTCAGAAACTTCAGCAAACCAGCTTACAAAGACAGTGATAAAAATTTGGATGATGGCAAGGCTGACAAGCCAAGGAGTCAAGCAGACATTTATAGAGTCACCATGCACAGAGTTTTAGCAGTCCAGGGCAGTGAAAAAGCAGCAAAAAGATGCTGGTCATCTAGAGGAGAACTAGAGTCTAACAGAGCAAAATAAGTAACAGAGAAACATCTATTTCTTCCACTTTTGGTAAAGCATGGTAACAAACATGAGCATAAAAGCCTTTATTTTCCAAAGTACAAAGACTTTAAACAAAACTAAAAACTTCATGGATCTGGTATTATTCAGACAAGTTTAAAAAACATGGAAAATTCCATTAGTCCCTTGTCACGGAAGAGGCAGTGGCAACTGTCATCTTTCTCTGAAACCCAAGGGAAAAAAACTACCAATTGCAGATTTGAAACAAACATCTTCATTCAGCATTTCCTTTCAATTTCTTTCTTTCTTTTTTTTTTTTTAGAGGTCTTCCATCTGGCATGAAAATTTTAAGTTGAGACAACATTATTTTGGGAACAGCTGGAGGGTCTATGCGGGCAATACAAACAGAGGCTTTAATGGAAAAAAAGAGTTGTAGCATTAACAACTGACAGACCATTATCCTACAGTAATGAACTGACATGACAGTACTTTCCCTTGCTTTTGTTTTTAAATAAAAGACACTTTCATTGCTTGTTGGCTGCTACAGAATGGTTCTCAATGTATTTGCAAGGCCATATTTGCTCAATTACAGCAGTCATCTTCTCTTGTATGTAAAAAGGGAACAAAGAAAAACTGCCTAACAACAAACCACATTTCAAGGGCTAAATTCGGAAGTGCAATAAATAAAATATATTAATTAGAAAATTCACTGAATTGTTAGGCTCGTGAATCTTACTTTCTTGTTTCTGTTCCTTTAAGTCTTGCAAATGTAAGAAGACAATGTATTCAGCCCCTCATATCTAGGACACCTGGAGAATAAAGTATACTACCTAGTCTGACAGGTGTGATAACTCAGAACAATGATTTCATGCTTTTTAACAGCCTTAGTGAAGACCTAAATGCTACTAAAAACATCCGAGGGAAGCACAGGGTACTGGGATCATCAGTTAAGATGAAGAACAAAACCCCTTAGAACAGATACATTAAATAATTGTGATTGCATATGAAGGTAAACAACTGAAAAGAAATCAAAACTGCCTGTAAGAAATTTTACCAGGTGTACAGGATATCTAGAATATGGAATAAATTTGTGGTGCATTAATGTGTCTGAGCTCACACAGACTCAGCAGAACTCTGCTCACAATTACTTTGGGGCATTCCAGGAACACATAACTTGACTGCAACACGTGATGAGAATATAAAAACTATGAGGAATTTGATATGAATTCAAAGGCAAAAAAAAAGGTTGTTTGTGAACAACTGTATCCCTGCTAAGCGTTAAATCATGCAGCAAGACTTAGAGCTTGCCAGTTTTAAAGGCTCTACTGTACAAGCCAGCCAACAACTGAAAAAAAACTGCTGAAGAATAGGCATATTCCTGTAAGTCTGTGCTAGTTACTGAAAACTGAACTAAACCCGAAGTTCTTTTCTGTGGCTAGTTTAAAACAATAGCTTCCTTCTCTCTGAAACTCTTCTTTTTGCAATTAGTATTAAGACTTGGATTTTACCACCCAGACATAAGCCTTACCCTCCTAAATCTCAGGCCTATATAAGTCTTTCAAATAAAGTTTGTAAGATGCTCTCTTCTAATGTCTGTGACCCCTGTTACCTTGAGTGGACTCTTCAACAGGCTCTAGAAGTGAGTCTGATAATTTCAGTCTATTTGACTATTCTTCCACACGTTGATGAAACATGGGTCATGGATGAGAACCAGCTGTACTTAACTTGGTAAATCAAAGCTCTCATCACACACGTGTCCAAATAGCTGCACTGTCTCAGTTTTCTTGAATATCAATACAGAACTACAGGGATTCTTCAGCATAGTATGAAAGATAGAACATGGTAGTGTAATGGACTGCAGTTTAATGAGCTTCTAAATTTCATTTCATTTTGTTCTGAAAAGACATCCAGGAAAATGAATAACACTACCTTATTGTGTGCTTTGAACAATCTCCATATCAGCTCATTACCATACAACGAGGGAAACAAAGATTCTCTCCTCTTCCTGCTACTTCTGCTACACAAGAAACTTCAACAGAACAAAAAATGTATTTTACTTTTCTTTCTCCCTCCTGCAAGAAAAAAATATTTCTGAACAAGCTTATACTATATTTTTAATTATCTGTAAAATTAGCATTTAGATAGCAGCAGTCACCCAAGAGTTCTGTAACACTTCTGTATTTTAATTATATCTAGTACTTGTTTACTTTTTCATGACTTGAGTAATTACATTCAAGTATTACCCTCGCTTTATCATACCACAAAGAAACTTCAAATGACAAGAAACTGAGGCATGCAGTAGCTCAAGTCCAGATTCTGCTTAACTTTGGACAAAGATATGGAATACTGTCACTGAAGAAAGTGAAGTCACACTTACCCATAAATAGGCTAGTACATGGCACAGAGCAGAAACCTAAATATTCCAAAAGGCTGCAAATATCTCTGTGGTGGAAGGAACAGAAGTCAAATCTGTATTCTGAGTCACAAATCTCTTCCTGATTCACCTGCTCATCATAAAGGATATTTTTCATATTTTTAGCAAGAGCAGGCAGTGAGGGGTCAGGAATAGACTGAACAGTTATTCCAAGGTCATATAGGATATTCGTGACAAAGAGCATCTGTAAGCCCAGATTTCCCCATTTCCAGGACACCACTTTAATCACTCACACACTTTTAAACACCATTAATCATAAAGATTAAAAAAAATATCAAAGCAAGTACTGCATTTTCTAGAATCAGCCAAGCATCTTAAAGTATCCTGTACCTCACTAAAGGAATGTTTCAGAAAAAGATATCAAGCTGATGCTGAAAAACCATAGAGAGAAAGGGCTAGCACATCACACACTACCACTTGAGCTCTTTGGCTCACGTTCCTTTCCTAACTACAGAAACGGTGCACCATACTGATAAGAAGCATGAAGTTAAAGCTGAGGAGCCTCAGCTCACCGGATACCTCAGATCAAAGACCTTAGAATAATAAGGTCTTTTTTTTTTTCCTTTAGAATATTTCCCTCTTTCGGTATGCGAAGAAAGCTCTATAAAACACTTATTCCAAGTACTTCCTATTTGAGTTAAGGGGAAAAGTTGTTCTCATCACATTACTTTTTAAAAACACATCGTTAATCTCTCTGCAATATTTGTATATGGAATAAACTACCAATAAACTTTTTTTTTTCTTTTAAGGAATTTCACAGAGAAAGGATGATGATCAAGATCTGAGATAAATACTAAATCTTTGGCTTACATCCCCTGCCTAATGACTTGGCTCCAGATCAAGATGCAAAATAAAGAGAAACTTCTGGTATAGTATAGAATGAAGAGTACCTTAGGGATGCAGAGACAAGAGAAAGGTCTTGGAATTTTACTGTTAGGTTAGCCAAAAAAGAACAAACAAAATGGCTGCTCCATAATATAGCACACACTGAGGTTTACCCCAGGGTTCAGTAGGGTTCATGTAGTGCAGCGCTTCCTCTGGGTTCCCCTCTTGAACATACAACATGTTGACTATATTTAACCTTCATTTTCAAGAACCCCAGAATTTTTAAGAATACTGTCTCCTAGACAAGCATTTTATTCTCCTCTTTGTGGTCATAATTCTTTCTCTCACAGAAAGTGTTTGAAGATTTTTCTAACAGTTATTTCTAATGAACTGTACTCAACTGTACCCATTGGTTTTGCCTGATTCAATCTGCTTGGCCTGCAGTGAAACCTGCAGTGCCTATTTCTACAACTGTTATACAATCTGTAAACTCTGAAGCTGTCCACGATTCAATGGCATGGCCACGAAGCACAAGAGAACACAAAACAAGCACAGACTTACGTAGTTCTTCCCGATGCTTCTCTGTTTGGGCAAAAAACTGGCGAAGTTCCTCTGTGATCTCCATGTTACTCAGGTCATATTCAAACTCCCCTTCGGACTCTGAGTCTTCCTCCACTTCAGAGTCTTCCTCCTCCTCCTCTCTATCATCATCCTCCTTCCCTGGCTGGGCATCCATGTACTGCTGAGCTCTGCCATGTGGGCTATAGTTGGAAAAATGGTTGTGGGTACACGGGGGGTCATCCCCATCCCAATCTGAGTAGCGGCTACTTGGAGAAGCTGCATAAGGAGGCCATGGTACATGATAAAAGGACTCCATGGCTTTCCTGTAGGCTTCCTGGTGTCTATGCATCCAGCGCATAGCTAAATCATAGTGCTTCCAGTATCTTGCATACATTTTCTGAAAATACCATGGCTCAGTTTCTTCCTGCATCCAAATAGGGGGAGACACACATGGAAGAGAAAACAAGCAGTAACTGAGAGATAAAACACTGGAAGAGTAAGCCCTATATTCTATTTTAGTCATCGATCGCTCTTTTACTAAGGAAAAAAAATATCTAAAAGAAAAGGGCAACTGTTAACACAGTACAAGTGCATTACACTTTGTTACTCTTACAAGAGATTGTTTTTTCATCATCATATCTACCAAGGAAGAATTAGCAACAGAGAGTTGTGGAGTCCAGGAGGTTTTTTCCACGCAAGTGTTTGTACTATTATCATGGAAGTCGGTGGTTTTTAGGGAAAATGCTGTGCAGATATATTCCACATTTCCTTTAACCACTCACATGACTTCCAAGAACGGAGTCATTCCAAGGTGTATGCATTACAACCAACACCTGATTTCCAAATCCGCAGGCAGAAAACACAAGAGATTAAAATTCCTCCATATTAAACAAAGGCATTCATTTTATCCAGTAACATATTTCCTCCATCTGTCTGCCAAAATAAGTTTCTCAGGAAAGGTCAAATGGCAATTCAGCCAAGTTCATATAGCCATCGCGGCCTTGATCAAAAACAAGTCTGTATTTAGCCAACTTCCAGTTGCCAGTAAATCTCCCTTTTGTACTCATCAGCAACCAACACATGAAAAAGGGTAACAAAGTACCACTGATAAAGCACAGGGAAAAATAATTCTGTAGAGGGAAATGTATTGCAACACCACCGCCTCTTGTCCTGCATCTGAGCTTAGTTTCCCTGAAAAAGCTCAATTTCACTCTGTCCACGTCCCATAGCAACTGAAAAGCCCTGCAGTCCTTCTAGCCCTAAGCCCTGTCATACAGACCATTTCACCTCTGTCCTCACTCTACTGACAAAAATCAGCAGATAACAGAGGATCTTAAAAGAAAGCCATAGAGTAGTAACCTAAAATCTAGAACAAATAAAACATGTAGCCATTCTCCTTCCTGTCCCATCTTGATTTCTATAGAAAATCTTTTATCTAGGCAAAACAGAATGCCTGTTAAATGAGAAGACTTTTAATTAAACCACCTTTTGGCAAACACTCAATCCATGGCAAGATTAGCCAAGGTTTTCAGAGACGAATGTGACATTTACAGCCCTTTATTACTTTTTTCATCTTATTCTTTTTTTAGAGGCATAAAAGAAAAAAAATCTTTATATGTGTTTTCTTGATCTGCACTGGCACAAATTCCACAGCTTTAAAAGAATGGCCCTCTGGAAAAAAAAATTAAATCCCCAAACAAAACAGAAAAAAAAGAAGCACTTTCCGTTTAATGCTAACAAAGTAAAGTAGGTTAACTTCATTTACTTGTATTTGTTTTCATTTTCTTTTTGTCAAGTAATAATTCAAATGCTGGAGAGCTTGGAGTAATTATTATTCAGATAAAAAAAACACCCTCAACTGTTTTGTTTCCCTTCTTTCTACAAAGCTGAGCCCATTACTCCATAAGAGGTCTATAAATGCTCTCTTTCTAGGTAACTGCTAAGTGCTTTCAGAAACAAAAGATCCCCAGCCATGAGAGTCCATAAAGAAAAGAAAAAACCTTACACAACAAAACAAACTTGCATTCCTTAATAACTTCTGATTAAAACTGCACCCTAATCGTGACGGCCTATGGGGCTCAGCAATCCAAATTAAAAGATCACATAAATGATCCCTGCCATAAAATAACAATTCATGGGTGTTAAACTTCATGGCATTGATTCTTGTTTTAGTCCAATACTGCGTTGCTACAAGACCTGTCATTGGAGAAGATTTATTCCTAAAACGAGTGGGTGCAAAAGAAGCATCTGCCTTCCATATGGAGTTTCTTCATTCTTAATCATCCAGGGACCTAAAAGCTATGATATACAATGTTTTTTTCATTTATTTATTGTGCTTACTTTGCTAAAGAATGTCACAGTGACTCCTCATCCCTCAACAGATGAGAACGTTCTGTTGTCGAATTTGATACATTCACAGGTTTCTTACAGAACATTTTATTTTTCCCACCACTTAAAAATCCAGTTTTGAAACATCATGCAGCTTGACAAAAGCAGAGATCTCCTACATTCTATATATTTCCAAAAATGACAACACGTTCTTTCAAAGCTCAGAAAATATCTTCAGTTCTTCTTAAATGTTTCTAAAGAGCCCTTGGTGACTTTACTCGAAGCTCTGGAATCCAGCTGGTTGACTGGCTCCAGTTGTTAATTTAGGAGAAAAGGAAGACAAAAAGCCAGTTCATGGAGACAAGACTGTGATGCTGGTGCCTGTCCAAGTACTTTTTATGGCTTTTCTGTTGAAAGTGACCCCCCTTTTACATTTGAATTTTAAAAATCCATCTGTTAAAAAAGAAATTACAGACATGTTTTACACTGGTGTGGAAAGAGGAAGGGAACACTTTAAAGTCTATCTTAGTTCTATGTCTGTGCTTTTTCAGCTGCAGAATAAATGGAAATAAGAGATTTCCTCAAGAAAACAAAAGCTATAAATCTAAGGCAAATGATCAGAGTCCTCTGTTATTTTCCTGTTATGACTCTGGAGCCTCTCCAGGAGTAGACAAATCACTCACTGTTGTAATCTGAATTCTATTTCACAGCCATTTAGGTATTTTCACATCTAATTTTTACATGTCTGCGTTGACAATTCAATAAAAGTGCTTATATGCATTTTGTATATAAAATATGACTAAGCAATCACATTGACAACCATAAAGACTGCTTACCATCTCTTGTGGAGTTTGTTCCATGATCACAGTGAACTAGAAAACAAAATAGCAGCTTTTAATTCATAAAAATGTACATTATGATGGTCACAAGTAATCAATATATTTTTTGTTAAACTTCAGTACTATGGCCTACAGGTATTGAATATCTTTTCTCTGTTGTGACTAGCTGAAGTCTCTTATTAGTAGCTTTTTATTAGCCGGCACAAAACCCAGTCCTTAAAATTCTCCCCTACAATACTAAGGTTAACAGGGAGCCATCTACTACTATACAGCCTCAAACGCTGAGACTGAATGATTTTCCACATTACTGATTTACTGATCTTTTTCTCCAGACAACCAATCCCATCTCCTGCAAAGGACACGTAGACTGACACAGGCTGCAATGATATTTTTGAATGTGAGGAAAAAGAAAGAGGAATACAGGCAATGGGAGAGAAGGAAGAAAAAAAGAAAGAAGAGGGGAAGGGGAGGAAGGGAAAGAGCAAAAGCATGAACAAGATTACTGTACCCACAAGGTATTCTGCCCAGAGAAGTTGCAGATGCCCCATCCCTGAAGACATTCAAGGCCAGGTTGGATGCAGCCCTGGGCAGCCTGATCTAATAGTTGGTAACCCTGCTCATGGCAGGGGGTTGGAGCTTGATGATCTTCAAGGTCCCTTCCAACTCAAGTCATTCTATGATTCTAAGGCTGGATTTGTGTCTGCCATCACTTTCAGTGTGATCTACCAGCACGAAAAACTGAGAAATATTTCAGCTTACCTCCCTACCTGACAATTATTTTATTACAACATTAGCTACTTCATCTGCATACTTCCTCCCAGGACTGTCATTCAAAACTTGATGTACACGATGCCTGTGAAAGGGAACAGGCACCCAGCACACTAAACCACCACCGCTACCCATAAAACATAGTCAAAGGCTCTTCCCAGCAATACTGGAATATAGCCAGGACAGCACTTACTTACAACTGTTGTAGATTTATATCAAAGTAAAACTAGGGTTTTTCACAATGCACGTGCATATAGGACAAAAACCACTTGTGCTCTGTCTCCCATTTAATACTTCTAATTAAAAAGCAATTTTTTGCCTCTGAAGACAAAATATACTGAGTGAAAGAATAAGGATGAGCCACATTCAAAGAAAATGCAAATCATGAAGCTACCACAAAGGCAGATTATTGCCCTTAGTATGGCACACAACAAGCTCAAACTCATAAATCTTTAGTCAGACCAACAAGGAGCCCTCCATACACAAGCAGTCCATTGCAACCAATGGCTGACACTTAAGTAAGTAAAAGGATTGCATCATTAGGCAAACAAAGTGCACGAATTCATTGTATTCCCCCCTGCCTACTTAAAGTAGGAAGAATAAAATCCAGAACTGAGATCACTGAAAAACACTGCAGTGAATTCTAACATTTGCCATCCACACCTACATCAAATACTCATGGGCTATCCCTCTGCACACCCCAAACATCTCATTTCCCATGCTACCTCTCGTCAAAACTTCTAGCTCCATTCTCATGACTTAAATGTGTACTTTCTGTCCCTTTCCCATATACATCTGGATGCTGTCAAGGTCACTATGTCTCTTCCTTATACTTAAAAATCTAAGCTCATGGTAGCCAACTCTTCAATTTCCAGAAAAAAATTAGATACATTTCACATTCATTATCCCCCTAATTCCTCCTACATGACAGAACGTTCTTTGAACTAGCTTCAGCATAAATAGAAATCAGATTCAGAACTTAATGTAAATGTATTTTTTAAAGCAGTAACCGGGGAAGTTTGATACTTTATTCTTAATATACGACATGTATGTGTGCTTTCTAATGGGGAACGGAGAAAGGAGGGAAAAAACCTGGTGAAACTATTCAACTCTATTCAGTTCACCAAATATGAAAGAAATTAACAAAAGAAAGTTTTCTCTTTGATAAGTTTTACTGCTTCCTTTTCTCAGTTTTAGAATATTTCTCCACAGATAATGAAGTATGGAGGCAATGCGTTTAATCAAAACATGCTTTTATCAGCATCAGTCAAGTAAACATTAGTGAAAGTAATTACGTCTGATCAAAGTAGTGACAGCACTCAATTTGTATGGAGTCAAATGAAGTTGAGACCAATTGTTGTATTTTAAGACTTGATAGCACAGTATGGAAGCAAAACCATCTTCTGGTATGTCAGACACAGTGCTGTCACATGGCTGCCATATTGGAGGCTACAGGTACAGCTCAAAAGGCCCATTAATTTAGGATCAAAGAGAATTTGACTTTATTTAGAACACTGATGATTGGAAAATTAACCATTCTGTGTTACTGAGATAAGAACACCATATAAGATATTATTAAAGAAAGGTGAACTTTCAAGAAATTCAACAGCATTCTTCACCAAAACATTTATATAAAGCTTTCCTGAAAAAGTAATTTACATGTGCACAAGAAATGCCCAAAGAGATAGACAACAGAGGACCACAAACTTTGCCTGTTGCTGCTAATGCTTCTGCTCCTTGAAAAGTGTCTTCTCCAAATAAGACCAGAGATCTTCCTAACTCAGTACCTCATTTCTGGCAATGGGTAGCAAGAGATACTCTGAAAAACAGAGTAAGTACATATGCAATACTTCTCTAGCTACATTTGTCATGATTTCAGCAACAGAGAGTTCAGAGACTTTTTGAGCTCCCAGATGGTTTTGGCATTCAAAGCCAAACTGTGTCACCTCTGTGAACCCATTTTTCCACAATGTCCCATGGGTGTAAGTTTAACAATTCAAGGTGTTAAACATCAACCTGCACTGGGTACTTCAACCTCACCTGCTTCAAGCTCTTTAGAAATAATCCTAAAGTTTAGCAAGATAAAGCAAGTCATCTATATTAATAGTGTGCATCTTCTGACAAACACCTACTGCCTTTTTTTTTTAAAAAAAAAAAAAACAAACAAAACAAAACTCTAATGCTTACTTTTAATGCAGAATTACCAGGAGCGTGAACTGTCTGAGTAGTGCTTTGATGATATGCCTTAGATTAATATCGGCGCATGATGTTAACTTTAATACCAAAATGCCTTAGTTACAATCATGAAGAAATTTCAACTCTGTGACTGCTAAGACAGTTGGCTATACCAGTATTTCCCTAAAAACAAAGAAAAAGAGGAAAAATTCCCAACTGCATACACTGCATTCTTCTCTAAGAATGCCCATAAACACAAGATCTGTCTGGGACTTAGGATTCACAGCTGGCCATCATCCAAAGAGAACAATGTGAAGACTTTGGTGTTGTAGCAATAGCAATCTCATACACCAGCAGTGCTAACTCCTGCAAACAAATTGCACGTTAGTCACAATTACAATCACTGCTGGCTTAACCAACACAGCTGTAAACAAGGCACACTGATCAAACTTTAGAGTTTCTTATGGAACTTCCTAGCCAAGCAGAGCCTGAGGCAGTAACCCTGTGCTGCCATGAAAGGTGGGTAATTGACATCCAGGACACAAACCCAAAAGCCATGTGGGCCCAAAAGCTGAGGCCAACGGTGCAGTGCAATTACCAGCAGCCCTGTCAGCTTTTGCTTCATGGATCCTCATCGTTTCAGTCATTAGCTTAGGAAAAGAACAAAACTTCATAGGTTCTGAAGGCAAAGCCAGCTTCCTGCTCTCACATACTCGGTGCCCACGCTCTGCTTAGAGCCCTTTAGCTCACTGCCAGCACAAGAAAGACCAACAGGCCACGGCCCTGCTAAGCGCGAAGGCCACGGGCAGACAGGAGCACGCTCCCATACAGGTCTGCCCGCAGCACACGCGGGGCCGTGCCCCCGAAGCACCAACGTTTTGTGGAGGAAACACAAAAAGTCCCGACCCCTTAAGCCGATTTGCTCGCGATAAACTGCCCGCCCCCACCAGGCGCCCAAACTCCGAAAGCACAACCAACTCCCCACGAACTGCTCGTTCTCCCGCTAGCGCTACCGCTTTCCCCGGCCCTTCCCTCCCGCAGCATTCCCGGCATCGGGGAGAGGCCTCGGCCGCAGCCTGCGTACCCACCCGGGCGGCCCGAGCGGCCAGCGGCGTGGGGAACCGAGGGGAACCGGCCCTGGTGCTCCGTCGCTCCCTTCCGGCACGGATGCAGCGCGGCACCGCGAGCGGGGCTTCGTCCGCCGCTTCCGCCCGACCCTCAGCGGAGCCGCGGCGCCATCTTGTGGGAGGCCGGGCCGCGGCAGGCGGCGTGTGTGCGTGCGGGTGGCAGACTGGCGGCTGGGAGCTGGGGGAAGCAGAACGCGGAGATTAACTCGAGAGGTTAAAAAAAAAAAAAAAAGATATCAGGAAAGTCACGCAGTGGATATTTGTCATGCAGATACAGTCCTGGCTTAGGAATTCCACGAGCAAACCACCAGATGCTCAGAGAGTGCGCTGAGAATCAGGATGACAGAATGACGTGCTGGCACACAGCTCTGCGTCCGTCAGGCCCAGCCCCTGCCCCTGCAGCACACCCAGAGCAGGGTGCCAGGTCCACGGCCAGGCGGCTCTTGGAGATCTCCAAAGAGCAGACTGCACAGCCTCTGGGCACAGAATCACAGAATTGCCAGGGTTGGAAGGGACCTCAAGGATCATGAATCTCCAACCTCTCTGCCACATGCAGGGCCACCAACCTTCCCACCTTATGCTAGACCAGGCTGCCCAGGGACCCATCTAATCTGGCCTTGGGCAGCCTGTCCCGGTGCTCCGTAACCTGCGCGGCACAGAAGTGCTGCCTTCAGAGGTGCTTCAGAGGCAACCTCCTACACTCCAGTTTGTACCCATTGCCTCCTTTCTTGTCTCTGGGCACTATTGAAAACAGAGCAGCTCTGTCTTCATTACATTCTCCCTTCAGGTATTTGTGTGCGTTGTTGAGAGCCCCCTCAAGGCTTGACTTTTTTAGCTTTAGCTGCCACAGCACTTCACAGAAAAGATGTTCCAGTTTCTTCATCATCTTTGTGACCCTCTATTGGATTCTTTCCTGCATGTCCATGTCTCACTTGTACTATCCTTCTAGAATTAGACTCAGTAGTCCAGGTGTGGCCTCACCACTGATGAGTAGAGGGGAAGGATCACTTCTCTTGACCTGCTGTTGATGCTTTGCCCAGTGCAGCCTATGATCACACAGTCAAAGAATCATAGAATGGCTTAGGTTGGAAGGGATCTCAAAGCCCACTCAGTTCCAAATCCCTACCATGGGCAAGGTTGCCAATCTGCCCAAGTCCCCGTTCAATCTGGCCTTGAGTGCTTCTAGGGATGGAACATCCACAAGTTCTTAGCCTTCTTCACGGCAAGGGTACATTTCTTAGCTCATATTCAGCTTGGTGCCCACCAGGACTACCAGATCCTTTTCTAGCTAGGTGGCCCAGGTTTGGAACCAGAAGCATTACAGGGAAGGTTTGCTGTTACCAGTTTTATAAACGGTGGCCCATAATGCAGCAGGGCCCTCTTGAACTTTCTTCTGTGGCTGTATTCCTTTCAGTTTTCAGGGCTGCTCCAATAATTGAACACTAGTCAAGAGCCAGGCAGAAAATTAGGATACTGTTGTCTGGGCAGAGATTGAAATGCTGGAGTAGAACAGCTGTGAGAGCGGAGAAATTTCCTTGTAAGCAGTTGTCAAGTCTTGACATCTCAGAGAGCATTTATCAGCTACTCCGACTCACTAATTGACCAACTAATTAGCTCATACTTTAAGAATCAAAAAGTACAGGCACTGGGGATTTGTAAAAAAAAGTAACAACAATACTGTTGACATGGCATTGACAGGATAGTTGTTTCCATCACACGGTGATTCTAATAGAAAGTAGGAAATTAGATATTGACCTCCGTTTCTTGAATTACTATTCAAGAATTGTATATCTGTAACATCTAAATGTGTTGTTCTGTTAAACTGATGCAAAATTGTATGTAGAAAATTATTTTGCAATTGTGTTATTTTTGTGTTGCTCTACTGATTTAGAGATAATCCAAAATAAATCAGCCCTAAAGCTCTTGGCTAATTATTAACCATCTAAAGCGTTTAATTTAATATCTGTTTTCCCTTTGATAAGACATAATCATATTAAACATTGTTTAATTTGTAGCAGTTTTTTGACTATAATTCAAAAGCCACAACAACCCCATGCAGCGCTATAGGCTTGGGGATAAGTGGCTGGATGACTGTGAAGAGGAAAGGGACCTGGGGGTGTTGGTTGATGCTCGGCTGAACATGAGCCGACAGTGTGCCCAGGTGGCCAAGAGGGCCAGCGCCATCCTGGCCTGCATTAGAAATAGTGTGGCCAGCAGGAGCAGGGAGATAATCAACCCCCTGTACTCAGCACTGGTGAGTATTGTGTTCAGTTTTGGGCCCCTCACTACAAGAAAGACATTGAGGCCCTGGAGCGTTTCCAGAGAAGGGCAACAAAACTGGTGAGGGGTCTGGAGCACAAGTCTTATGAGGAGCGGCTGAGGGAGCTGGGATTGTTTGGTCTGGAGAAGAGGAGGCTCAGGGGAGACCTCATTGCACTCTACAACTTCTATCTTTGGATTAAAACAAATCCTACTTTGGTTTAGCTCTTGTATAATCTGAATCCAAAATTTGTAACATTTGTAGGAAAATCTGATGACCCTTTCTGATATTTGTGTGTGTGCAGGAAACAACACGTGACATTTCTTTTACTTAAGCTTTCTGAGATGGGAAATGACAGGCTATGAAAGCAAAGCAGAGAGAGAGCTAGAAACATCTTAAACTGTCAAGGAAAATGTATACTGGAGCTGGACTTCTGAAACAAATGTCATCCCTCATCCATATTTAGATGCAGTTAATCACCTTCTGCCTGTTGCCTCACTGTATGTGAATACAAGTTAATGAATTAATAGCAGGACCTCTGAAGACTTCCCCACTGGATTATGGAGGACTAAGGAGAATCTCCATTCTTTACTGGATGAGGCTGGGAACGTGACTACTGAGGATAAGGAAAAGGCAGAGGTCCTGAATGCCTTCTTTACATCTGTCTTTAAAGGTCAGACCAGTTATCCTCAGGGTACTCCACTTTTTGACCTGGTGGTCTTGGCTGGGGAGCAGACTAAACCACCCACGATTCAGGAGGAAACAGTCAGAGACCTGCTACTCCAACTGGACTGTCACAAGTCCATGGGGCCGGATGAGATTCACCCGAGAGTGCTGAGGGAACTGGTGGAGGTGATAGCCGAGCCGCTTTCCATCATCTATCAGCGCTCCTTGTTGACTGGTGAAGTACCAGAAGGCTGGAGGCTTGCCAATGTGACTCGCATCTACAAGAAGGGCTGTAAGGAGGACCCGGGGAACTACAGGCCTGTTAGCCTGACCTCGGTGCCAGGGAAGGTTATGGAACAGATTGTCTTGAGGGAGATTGCGCGGCAAGTGTGGGATAACCGGGGGATCAGGCCTAGCCAGCATGGGTTCATGAAGGGCAGGTCCTGTTTGACCAGCCTGATCTCCTTCTATGATCTAGTGACCCGCCTAGTGGATGAGGGAAAGGCTGTTGATGTAGTCTACCTTGACTTCAGCAAAGCCTTTGACACTGTCTCCCACAGTATTCTCCTGCGGAAGCTGGCAGTCCGTGGCTTGGACAGGTACACTCTTGGCTGGGTAAGGAACTGGCTGGAGGGCCGGGCCCAGAGAGTGGTGGTGAATGGAGCCAAATCCAGCTGGCGACCGGTCACGAGTGGTGTTCCCCAGGGGTCGGTGCAGGGGCCTGTCCTCTTCAATATCTTCATTGATGACCTGGATGAGGGCATTGAGTTCACCCTCAGTAAGTTTGCAGATGACACCAAGTTGGCTGGAAGTGTCGATCTGCCTGGGGGTAGCGAGGCCCTACAGAGGGATCTGGACAGGCTGGATAGCTGGGCTGAAGCCAATGGGATGAGGTTTAATAAGACCAAATGCCGGGTCCTACACTTTGGCCACAACAACCCCAAGCAACGCTACAGGCTTGGGGCGGAGTGGCTGGAAGACTGTGTAGAGGAAATGGACCTGGGGGTGTTGGTTGACGCTCGGCTAAACATGAGCCAGCAGTGTGCCTGGGTGGCCAAGAAGGCCAATGGCATCCTGGCTTGTATCAGAAGTAGTGTGACCAGCAGGAGTAGGGAAGTAATTGTCCCCCTGTACTCAGCTCTGGTGAGGCCGCACCTTGAGTACTGTGTCCAGTTCTGGGCCCCTCACTGCAAGAAAGACATCGAGGCCCTGGAGCGGGTTCAAAGAAGGCAACAAAGCTGGTGAGGGGTCTGAAGCACAGGCCTTATGAGGAGCAGCTGAGGGAGCTGGGATTGTTCAGTCTGGAGAAGAGGAGGCTCAGGGGAGACCTTATTGCTCTCTATAACTACGAAGGGAGGTTGTAGCGAGCTGGGGGTCGGCCTCTTCTCTCGTGTAACTGGTGATAGGACTAGAGGGAATGGTTTCAAGCTGTGCCAGGGAAGATTCAGGCTGGGTGTTAGGAAATACTACTTCTCTGAAAGAGTGGTCAGGCACTGGAATGGGCTGCCCAGGGAGCTGGTTGAGACACCGACCTTGGAGGTGTTCAAGGAACGTTTGGATTTTGTGTTGAAGGATATGGTTTAGCGAGAACCACTGGTGATAGGTGGATGGTTGGACTGGATGATCTTATAGGTCTTTTCCAACCTTAGTGATTCTGTGATTCTGTGATTCTGTGATTCTGTGATCACTCTTCAGTTGTTGTTTTAGCCCTTGGAATAGGGCATTAATACTTTTAAAGTAGTGCTCGTATCTGATGTCTGTAGGTTATCTACCTTGGGATGAAATAAATCACTCCTCAAAAGTGCTTATTTCTTCCACTGACTTTCTAGGAAGCCTGAGACAATTCTCATGAGGTTCTGTTATTGCAGCTGTTTATGTTTAGCCACCTTTGAGAAAAACTATATAAGTGCAAAAATTTAAATATGGCAATTGTGATTATTAAGCATGAAACTCCACTTAAGCCAAAAGATGGCAGCATTGTAAAATAGTAATACACAACTTTCTGTTTCAAGCAGCAGTGCTGGTATCTCAACTGTTTTCTCTGATGGAGTAAAAGATTTGCCAAGTGGGCAGGCGTGTAGCTCTGTCTTGCTAAAATATGCTGTCCTCTCTTAGCTCTCAGATGGCACAAGGTTCTTCTTTTTCTTGCAGGCTAGCAAAGGGACCTGTGCCATCCAGATTTTCAGAGCCGGAAACCAAAAATGAACAGAGCACTTAGTTCTTAAATTTCTATTTCTGGAGGCTTAACACTGGAACATTTGGCATAGCAGCTTCTGATGATTTAGATCAGAATTTTATATGTTAATTTTATGCACACAATAAAACATTGTAATGATACATTTTATTGTTGATTTAAATTTTATCCTGATAGTCTTTGGTTATTGGGTCTCTTTTATGTGTGTCTTTGTTAATCTTGCCATTATTATTATACAGCAGCAGCATATAAGGATTTTAATTAGGAGGAGCAGATGACATTGTACTGTTTCTTTTGTACAGAAAAAAAAAAAAAAAGGTATTATTTCACTGTCATCAGTTACTTTTCATTCAGAAAACCCTCTGGTAATGTCAGATGTTTAAAATGTCCAATCAGTGCCTTGATTGGATCAGGGAAGAGTTGTACAGCTGGATGGCTGTGACTACAGTGGTGAGGGAGGGTACTGAGTCTGCTGTATGGTTTTAAACCATAGAGGGTAGATTTAGATTGGATATAAGGAAGGCACTGTTTATGGTGAGGACTATGAGACACTGGAACAGTCTGCCCAGACAAGCTGTGAATGCTGCATCACTGCAAATGTTCAGAGCCTTGGTTTGTTGGACTAGATGATCTTATAGTGTTTCCAACCTTAACAATTCTATGATTATATGAAATAATGACTGAATAACATTCAGCATTTTAATGTAGGTTTTTTTTTTCCTGCTTTGACAAATATTGCTTATTAGAGACGCATCTAACTTTTAAAAATACATCTTATGTTTTAGTGGTTTTTATTTGTGCATTGAATTCCTTCATTGGTCACTGGAATATGATGAACTGCCTAAGAGGTATGGGTATAAAAATTCTACCAAAATTAATGGAAAGAGTTTGTGCAAATCTCATGGTTTGGGATCAGATTTATTTACATATTTTAACTTCTGCCTAAACTTAATAATCAACTTTTGAATAGTCTACCTTTAACTGACTATAGATTAGTGATAGAAGTGTTGAATAACACTTGAAATTCAGTTAAAAACACTCAGTTGCATACTTTGTCAGGCCATGTAGCTGCTTGATTTATTATCATTGCCCTACATAATCTTTCTTCTTTTCTTCCTTTCTTCTGTTATTTTTTGGACCTAGCTGTTGTGTCCATGACTCTTAAAGCTGGCTGTTTGTAAGCCATAGCTGTCTTTCAGCTGTTAATGCAAGCTCTCTCACTGATGATGTTTCCATGACCTTTTAAATTTCCACAACTACAGATGGTTGTTGTTTTGCCCAGTACAGTAGGTGAAAATAATAAAGCCTGTAGCAGCACCAATATCCCGAGACAGACCATAGAAAATATTGGCTCACCTTTCTGCTAAAAGAGGGCTTTGAGGAAGCTAAAGTCTTTCTCTGTGTTCTCTCTATCCTCTGTTACAAAAGCTTTAGTCACAATTTCTTTGAACTGAGGCTAGAAGTGCATTGAGGGGCAGAGTAGAATGTAGAACAAGTGTGTAGTTACATTGACCTGTCCCAAACAAGAGGAGTCTGCCTGATCCTTCAACTGCATTGCTTTGTCTCCATATGACTGAGAATTATGAGAGAAGAGCTGCAGAAAGTTCTGTGTGTAAAGGCAAGAGATGACAATGGCTCCACTTTGGGTCAGAGCTGAGCTAGGTGCACAAATGGATTGACCCCAACAAAGCTGCAAAGTCAGTCTCAGTTGCTTCTTCCTGCAGCTGAGGATTTAGATACCCCTCCAGCTGTGTTTGTACTGAAAGCAGTATTTCAGTGTATTTCAGTGTGTTTGTACTGAAAGCAGTACAAACCTGCTTTCAGAGGTCTGTCTTTGATGTCAGGGCCCCATCTGGACCATTCACAAGTCTCTAACTGTTCAGGAGCTACACATGTCTTTTAAGTTCCTTAGGGGTTAAAATCAGTCTGTGAAACTCATGACTGACTCAGGGCTGGACTAATAGGGAGAAGAGGAAAAAAAGGTGGTGGGAAAGGATGTAAGTTCATGACTCTTAGATGCTTAATCCACAAGGCAGGATCTGAAGCAGAAAGCTGTGTCTGGGGTTTTCTGTTCAACTCAGGAAGATATGTGGGTGCTCCAGAATAGTTATCTGAAAATATTTGTACTGGCGCCTGTGATTGTTTTACCAACTTCATACTTCCAGATGAAGAGCCCATACTTAGGCTCCATGAAAACATGCAAGCTCTATGAAAATGGCTGTCTCCATTGACATTAGATACCAGATACAATGTTAGGTATTTCTGCTATGTATTTGAGGATAGGCAAAATGATAGAGAAATCATAATGCAAAGACATCTTCACCTGTAACTATTCTGTCAGAAAGCGATGCATGTCTTTCTTGTTTTAGGTGGCAATGATAAGTCATGATGAATGTGCTCCCTTTGATTACAGAATAGCCTGCTGAGTACATCACTTGGAAAATGAGAGATTGGGTTAAACTCTTCTAAACCTCAGAGGCTTAATACTTTACCTCCAGGAGAACAAACAAACCACTTACTTCTCTCTGACCTTGAAAGCCTGACCTCTGTTTATAGACCACCATCAACATTCTCTTTTTCATTGCAGTGTTTTTATGTTTCCACAGACATAACTTGGCAAGCTGTTCAGCTGGCTTTGTCGGAAATATTGCAATGTTCAGCACACAAATATTTTGGCCAATCTAAAGAGAAAAAAAAAAACAAAACAAAAAAAACAGGCAGTCAAAATGACTTGAAATTTAGGGAGACAGTTGCAGTAGGAATGAGTAATCATGAAAAAAGTATTAGGTGGGTCCATAAATTTTGAATATTTTGAGCATCAACAGCCTGTTTTATTTTATTTGATCATGGTCCCAGTTTCTCTGTTTAATTACCACCATCATATTAATTCAATGAGAATGCTCTCTGGGGCTGAAGTTTTCATGGAACTATTTGCTATTGTTCTCAGTGTAGTTTGTTCCCTATGGGGGCAGAAGAAGAAGGGAAGCAACTTTCCTCAATAAGGTTTGTGTGAAGACTGAGGGAGGTGTCATGTAGCCTTTGCCTTTAGTGTATTCTCAGCTCTCACCAATGGGATCTGGCTGATAAATCAGAAGCTGATTTCTATTTCATGGATGTGAGAGGTAAAATTTGAGTCTTGGAAATGTCAGACAGATGTGTTTGTACATTGTATGGAGATGTGTTTGTACATTGTATGGTAAATACAGAGCTAGGTCTGTGCTATTGAAAAATGTACAATCTAGTGCTAATGAGGATTTCCTCATGTAGAGAAAAACCAATACATCTTGGAGATGGGAGATCTTACTACTACATCATATATACTACTTCTCCAGCAGCCCTCTGGTTCTGGAGCTTGCAGAACAGGTACTGTTGTGCTGAGTTATGCACAGACAACAAAACCTGGAACATTCTCCCATATGTCATTCCAGAAATCCCACACAAATGGACATACTCCTAAGATTTCCTTGACACAGATACTCAAATCAGAAAAAATGAGTTCTTCAGAAGAGCCCAGCAGCATGCAAACCCAGAGAAATGGCCTGCATACTACATGTACCTACTGCTGGTCTAGGAGATGGAAGTTCTTACAGAACATCAAATTGTGAAAACTTCACTATTTTCTCAGTCCTGAATAACAACCAGATATAAGTTGAATAAGAACTTTAGGATATGGCAGACATCGATAGATACTAGTACTGGAAACTCTCAAAATATTTTTGGTAAATTTAAATAAAAATGGAATTGAATTTAAATGAATCAATATTTGTACAAAAATTGTTTCTGCATCATTGAAAGCAAACATTTTCCTTTGAAAGTTAACTAATTGTTGCTTCTGGGTCTTGTTATTGCTAGGTTATACTTGACTGAGATTTTCTAGCTAGAAGTCCCAGGTAAATTCTGAGAATCCTGAAAGGTACAAAGATGTCAGCTTTGAAGCAAGGTTTTTAAAGAAGCTGGACACATGTCCTGCTGAGTTGGCTCCTTTGGATCCTGTGTGCTTTTAAGCTTTTTGCCACCTGAATAATTTTGGTGTTGTTTTCTTGCTGTCTTTGATAAACTTCTTATGCAGAGGCTGGGCCTCTCTCAGGAACAGGGCTTCAGTGCCCAGAAGCCTTGACACACCCAGGAGCAATGCTGATCCTGAGCATTCTTTGAATGCCAATTCTCACTCTTTCCCAGAGCTCAGACTGTGAAGCTATAATGGCTTTATAAGAGGTATGTGGAAGACGAAACAGGCAGATGCATATTTGGTGTTACAGAAATTAGAAGCAGTGTGAATTCACATACACCCATGCTCCAGTTTTCTCCTTACTCTGGACCTGTCCTTGAGGCTGAGGTGCCCAGAACTCTCCTCCTGAAGCAATGTTGTTCCTCTGCCAGCAGGGTCTCTATTCTGGACTCTATTCTCTTCCTGCTTTCCTGGTCTTACCTTTCCTTTCTCCTCAGATAAAAGTGCTCTCTGCATATTAAACATTTCACCATTCTTGACAGATGATCCAAGTTCCCATTATATGATCCCCTGCTCAGTTACTTCCTCTTGAAATTTAGGTTTCAGAAAGCAGCTGGCCAGTGTGATAATGAACTCTTTGTCCCATGACATTTCAGTGTGATGGAAGACAAAAAAATAATGACTAGAAGAGGCCAGCCTCTGGTGCATCCTGACTCCCTCTTTCCTAAAGGTAGCCTGGAGACGGTGAGACAGCCTGAAGTGAGCTGGGCAAAATGTTCTGGTATCTCACAACCTGTTCTTTGCTAATTCTGTCCTGAAGACTCATCTGTTTTTTCCATCACAAGGCCACAATATTTATTCCAGCTGGCATGCTCAGGACCTTTTTGCTGTGTCTGGAGATGTACATATGAAGTCCTTTGGGAGACTTGGTATGTGTGTGCATAATCCTACCACATGGCCAGACGTGATGTGCACACAGTGACCATCTGAGAGGGAGGGCCTTGTTGTGCTCTGAAGTGCTGCATGTGTGTAATCATATGAGTGAGAAAGGTAGTGGTGAGTAGCTGCTGAATATCTCTGTAACAGGTTATATGACACATACTGTCAGAAAGATGGCAACCCTGCACAACCATCAGCCCTGAATCACCCTGAAACACAATCAGCAGAGAAAATAGACATACTCTGCATGTGAATTGAAGATGCAGTCTTTATAAATTAAACACAAATTCATAGCATCAATCTGTTTTTAAACTGTGCATGGAGAGATTCCACAAAGCGTTGCTCAGTCCCTTTCAGCCAGTCACACTAAATTCATAGGCACAAGCTTTGACAGTTCTCTTTGTTTTTTCCTCAAGAAGACAATCAAGAAGATTTAGTTTATTACTGATGTCGTCCTTTGCACAACTTTTAGCTGAGATGTCAATGCAGGACTAAACACCCAACCTTATTGGTCATACTGGAATGGGATGGGCCAGCATTCAGTAATGACCCTGAAAAGACAGTAAAAGGCATTACAGGTGCATGTACTGCCTTTGCACATACTTGATGATAAATTGAGGTGGCATTCATTCCCAAATCATTAATTATGAATTGTTCATCCATTCTCTGTTAATTTAAATGTTCTTTGTGGTTTTCATCTTCCCAGTTTGGTATCCTATGATTTACAACCAAAGCATCTCCCTGTTCAGTGAGAGCTTGCTATTTCCAGGGAGGCTCCCATAGAATGAATAATGAAGGACTTTTTATTAAATGATTCTGAAAAGCAAAATCTCACTACTGCTATTTCCTGGAGGGTTTATCTTACAGAGATGCACGTGGAGTTGAACCAGAATGGCAGGAAATCTTCAGGAGTAGAGATGATAATCTGCCTTCACAAAATGAGAGAAATTCTGGTGTGATAAATAATATTCACTTGCACAATCAAATGTAATATTTACTTGATGAATTTCCCAGGCATGTATATACACACAACATGGCCAGACAAACCAGCAATCACTTCTGTTATTTTGTATCATACTTACTATATGTTGTACTATGAGACACAGGACAAGCTGTGATACTCAGACACACAAATCAACCAATTTGCTAGCATAGAACTGAATATGAATGCTGTCCTATTGTGGGAAAGGAGACGGAGATTGTTGTTTGCATTGTAAGTATCTGGAAGGTGTTCAAATGCTCTTGTAATGAATACAATGAGACATAACTGGATAGATACAGAGGTGGTTCCAGAGATTTATTCCTGAGAACATAATTCCTTTCTTAGACATCTGTATTCTGTGACACACTTAACAACGACAAAAAAAAGCTTGTACATCTCCATTGTTATTTTAGGGGTTTATGAGGACACTGTAAAATGCTTTAGTAGAGATCTATATTTGGAATACTACTCGTAGGAAGCAATAATTAATTTATGAGAATAAACACTGAAAATCCTTCTCAGAATCCTTCTGGCTGGCTAAGCTTGTACAGATTTACCAAGACTTGTAATATTACTATTTATTTAATGGTGTTAGATTTGCAGAAGAGATTCTCATGAATTATTTGCTAGTTTTTATCCTTTCTTCTGAATGGCTATGACCTGTCATTACTGTGAGCAATGAGAAAACAGTCCTCATCTGAGATCATTATAGTTTCCACAGAGTCATTGTGGTACTGTGTTTGGCTCTGGCTGAGATAGCAGCTAGGTTCCCTGAACTTAGACCAATTACCTCAGTGGAAACACTCTCACTAACTTCAGAAAGTGTCTGTTCAAGCTAGCACTGAGGTTCAGGCATGAGACAGCAAGAGGAGAGACACGTTACTTGCAAGAGAATTACAAGAGAAAGCAGCGGTGTGTCAGAAGTATTTATAGGGAGACAGCTACACTTGGTGCATGTGGCACCAAGACCTCAACTGTGTGTCAATAGTCTGAGCTATTTGAGTTTGGGGATAATTGCTACAGCAGTTTTCTTTACCACGTGCTGTTGCTGGCTTGTGCATAAAGAATTTTTGATGCATTACGTTAGTGCCAGATCTGTGGGTTGTTAACGGAATACTGTTTGTTGTACATACTTTGATTAACTTTGCATCCAGAGGTTTCAGGAGTTGTGCATCCTCAGGGTACCTCTAATCACTTTGTTAGCTAGAGGAAAGACTGCTACTTGGTGCACTTCCACACTGTGACCAGGTGTTCCGGAGTGCTGCCCCCACTGCTTACTAGGTGCTTTCTTCCTCCCCTTCCCTGTTGTTGTTGAGGCTAGCTTTTTATTAAGCAAAAAAGTGTGGCACACAGTAACATCTTCACAGAATTACTTAAAGAAAAAGTGAACAATCAAAGAAGTCATGGTGAGGGAGCCAATGGGAGAAATAAAAATGTACAAATCCCAGAAAAAAAATGCTCGTAAAAACAACAACAAAAAAACTGCAGGCAAAGCTTTGAATCGTAAAGATCTAAAAGCCCAACTCCTATCCCTTCCATTCCTTCCCTGTCATTTATCTCATTACCATCCTCATTGCTCAAGAATTTACAGAAATCTGTAACTGGATATTTTTCATTTTGATGTAGGGCTCCTTGCCATTTCTTGGCATCAAAATACTATTCAAAATTCATTGTGTTAGATTGTCTGGGCATTGCTCATAGAGTGCTACATTTTTCAAACTCTCAAGACACATAGCTCTCAAATATTTTAGTTTAGATTAATTTCGGCTCATTTTAACTTCCTAGAATAGATTTAACAGAGATCTCAATGCTTTCATCATCTCTTAATGGTTATAGAAGTCTTTCCTTAGCACATTTATACCAGTTAAAGCCTTTGACACATTTAAAAGGTTGTCAACTAATGAGATGTGGTTTTCACATGTATACTACTGGGCCTCATCTCTCAACTTTCATTAAACAAGGAAAATAGAACACAAAACTCTCTGGCCTGAACTAGTCAGAACTTTAGCTTAGTATTTTCTCCACTGCTTTAGGAATTTTTATGGCAGATTGAAAGATAGTATTATAAAATATTTTAAATCACTGAGCATTTTGAGATCATTGTGAATACCGCATTTATTTAAAAAGAAAATGGAACAATCTTTTCATAAATAGTTACTGCACTGAAATAGATCAGTATGGATTTATGTGGGATACTGCTGGATAATGCTGTATGTTTAGCCAAGAGACTCAGCCTCACAGTTATTGAAATGCTGAGGTGGAATAGTGTGCAGAATGTATATCCCATGTATAAAAGATATTGGTAAAATGTGGTCTTTGCATCATCTTTCCCTCACTTCTCTCATCACTAGAGATTGGAGCGTTACCCACTCAGTAATAGCTTGGAAAGAGTAATTTTTGGGATGACCTGGGCAGGCATGCAGGGAAGCAGATATTGTGGTTTGGCAAGGCAAGGTTCAGGAAGGCTGAAGTGCTGGCTGGGATGCAGAGCTGGGATGGATAGGGCTGGTGTGGCGTAGGTTGCAAGGCTGTATCTAGAAAAATAGAAGTCAGGGGTTAAAGGTAACCACATTTATAAGGGAGGTGGGAGCAGAAAGGTAGACAAACTTTTACAAGAAAAGAGGAATGTGACCCTGATTTAAAATATTAGATAACTTTGGAAGAATTGTTGCCAGCTACTTAATGCTCTTGTTATGACTATAGAAATAATAGCTTTCTAAGTGCTCATCAAATCTTTTCTTCCTACAGATTTTAACAACAACTGGACTTATACAGTGGTTTCATCTCTTTAGGCTTGTCTTCTCACCACTGATTCTTTGTACTTTTCTAAAAATATATATTATAGGCTATTATAGGTGAAAGGCAAAACATCTGACAACTCACAGGGACAAGAGAAAATTTTCAGCTTTGATGGTAATTCACACAAATTATTGTATGACCCTGAAGTAACAATAGTCATAAGACATTTCAGTTGTTTGGAGAGCTTTCACAAGAGCAACAGAAATTTCATTACCACGCTCTCTAACATGACAAATGAGCTGAACTGGAACTACAAGGAATAATGACATCAGAGGAGGACAACTATGGGAAATTCTTTCTTTTCTAAAGTCTAATAACATTTAACCTTCCACTAAACTGTTTGAAAACTTTGTGATGTGTAGCTAACATTGCAATGCCCTTCACCTGAGCCTTTTCTAGGAAGTGCCACAGCATGCCTTTCAGTGTCAAATTCTCTCACAAAGAGAAAGAAAAGAATCAAAGCAATTTTGCATCTAGCTAGTTAGTGGGAAAGTTTCATAAAATATCTGTGGGAACAGCTTTCAGTATGGTTAATGGGAGGAAGACATTTATGCAATTGTCATTTTATTTCTTGTGTATCATGCCTTCCGGCTTCTAAAGGTTTTGTTCTGCAGTAAGGATATTACTGAGGCAGAATCAATAAAGTCTATCTGTTTCAGAACAAACACTGGGAATTTCTCCCATAAAAGTGTTTTTTTCTTTTTCAGTAATGGTATTCATATTAAAATTGCATGATTCCTTTTTGTAGATAAAAACCTGTAGCAATTAGATTTTTTTAGATGATTATGGTTCCTGGCAAAGAGATACTGTGCTTTTATTTTTTTTCGTATTTCAGTCAGGTATAATCAGGCACTGCAGCAAACATTTGCAAGATAGTTTGCTCTAGAGCAGTAAGAGGAGGCAGGAATCCCCCCATCAGAATTCTGAGCAGCACAACCCATTTTACTGGTGTTACCAATAGTAATGGCTACAGCTCATTTAGAAATGCAGTCTGGAAGAGGAGCTACAACAAATATCAAATGCTGGAAAACCTGTGTTATTCCCAAATATTGCAGTGCAGACTAATTCCTCTGGCTATGTTGTGTCAAGTTCTGTCTTTTATTTTTGTTTATAATGGGTGATTGTTTAAAAGAAAGTTGACTCTACATAAGCATACCACAGTTCCTGAAAAGCTAAATTTTTTCACCTAAGGAGATGATCTTCTTCGTAAATATTTGATTTACTTTGGCAAACACTTAAATAGCAATCCTTCTACATCTACAGCATCTATAAAAAGTGCAGCAACTCAGGGCTCATTTTTCTCTTATGTCCCCTTCTGGATCTATCCCACTTTTTTCTCTGTTCCTGCCTTGCTTCTCTTAGTAATAATTGCTGGCTCCCCAGAAAATCAGGCTTATTCTGTAGATGCTTCGCCCTGCTCATTAAAGAGGGAGGAGAGGGGAAGAGAGAGCACAGTCCAACACAATATATAGCATCCTCCTGAGCAACCTGTCTTGAGCACAAACTGTCCCCTGCAGTATGGTGATGCTTGAGAACAGAGATGCTGATGAGAGGAGCACAACTGAGAGCTCACATGGGAGTAGAAACACTGAAAAGAGTCAAGATCATGCTCTAGGAGGGAATAAAGCTAATGCCTACAAGTAATTAAGTCCCCACTTTTGAATCTTGTGTTGCCAAGAGAAGGATGTATAATACTTCAGGGTACTGACTTTCTTCTTTCCACTACTGGTGGAGATGTGGAATTCAGTCAGATCGTTATTATATTAACATATCAGATAAATCATTTTTCTCTGAGTCTTTTTTGTTTTGTTTTGTGTTAATTACAGTAAGATGAAGATGGTGGGAAGATTTGCCAGAAGTGTTTTTCTCCCTCTCTTCTTCTCCTTCACTTTATTCAGCACATTTCTGCAAATACAGCATACAACATGGTGGATGTTAAACACCCAAGGAAAGGCACATTTAGCATGGGAAATATCAATATAACAGTATTTATGTGGCAGGGTAATATATACCTGTTCAATAAACAACCACAGGTCCTGGCTCCATGTGCCAGAGGGATGTAGGTAGAGAAACTAAAACTTCAAAAATAAAAAAACCCTCTGAAGGCCTTAAAGCAGTTTTTGAAAGTCAAGAATTATTTTATCCCCAGCTTTCTACAAGAACTTTGAGAATAGTATTAACCTTAATAAAGCATTTCTCTAAAAATGCAATTTGAGAGGGAATGCGAGGAGCTGTGCTTACCCACTGTGCATTTATTTTAATAGTGTTTTACTTCTCCCATGAGTACTGAAGTAAATGATTCTTCTTAGTGTTGGATTTCATTTTGTCTACAAGGGGGAGTTAAATTTTGTCTTAATCACATTCTGACTGGAGGACTTCATATGGAGCCCAAAATACTTTGTGTTCTCAAGAGCTGATCTGAAATCCAAGTCAGCTAAATGAAATAAAAAATGGCTGTACAAATATTCCTGCTCATATACTTTTGTTTGTTTGTTTTTACTTCATTTCTTGTAGTAGGTCTGACCACATTGCCAGAACTCCATGACTTGGGCCCAGCACCAAACGCAGCCAGTGTCTTTTGCTGTCAGCTGACAGTATGGGTCTATGAAACTCAGCAATTCCTGCAATTTTCTGCTCCGTGCAAGGCTCTTTCTTTTGTACATCCATGTCCCAGTTACTTTGGTAACCTTCTTAGAGGTTGTTGAAGTAAGAAAATAATAATTCTACATCTTTTAAAGCATCTTCATGACATACTAATAGAGTCCCTCTTAGATTCACCAATGGTATCTTAGTTCACAATTTATGAGAATGCTGCAAAACTCACTTTTTCTTCTCTGGTAATGAGAAGGCTTAAAGAAAAGTTTTTTGTTTATGCTATCATTTGTTAGAAACTTTTTTTTTTAGGCTATCTGTTACCACTGATGAGGCCCATCCACAGTGCTCAAAGAGTTCCCTCTTAGAACTTTAAATAAACAATGGCACTCAGTGGCCCATCATTGTTAAACATTCTTCATAGCAGGTCATGAACTCCACACTGGCCTCATTAGAGCTGTGAAAATTCCATCAGTGCTATGTTTCTGTGTAATGATTTAATTGAATTTTCTTATTGCTGGAGCTTGTCATTATGCCAGTGATTTTCATGCTGGCCTTCTAAACTCACGTGTTTTTGCTCAAGTCTAAATAATCCAAAATTGTTGTTATCAGTGTGTAGTCTGCTGGCAACGCACAAGGCCTGAATGAGCAAGCTCTTAAATAGAGGACTGGGGGATTTTCTTAGATTTGTCTTCTTGCTTAAGAACTTAATTTTCAACTCCTCGTTTTCCATTTTTTTTTTTTTTTTCATTTAAATGGAATACACAGTAGAGTTCCCACCCTGCAACATAGGTCTTAGGAACCTCCTTCTATGTAAATGGAAGGAATATATATTCATTAGTACGTACTAGGTAAAGCTGAATTTAATTTTGAAAAAAAAAAGACAAGAATTGCCAAGAATCTGGGCAATGTGGAAGTGTTAAGCTTCCATCTCACACTGTTCTGGGTAGGCACAAACCTATTCAAGACACAATAGCTTTTCTACATTAACACAAGATTGTGGCTGAAAATTTAAATGCTGCAAAGCCTGTGGAATTCCCACAACAATCACATCTCAGGCCTCCGTGGTACTGAAGATTAATTTTAGTCTGGGCAATGTTTTTGTATGATAAACCCATTCTGAGCAAGCAGTGATCACAGGCACAGGATATTGACACTGAGGTGTGTATGACTTGGAACAAAATAGGCATTGATGAGGAAGTGGGTGTGGCTGAGGAGGTAAATAAGTAAGGTTAAAACATGTAGCTAGAATACATCCCACTTTGTTTTATAACTTGGAGTATCAGCCCATGCATTTTGACTGGTTCTGCATAATGACCAGTTTTTCATTTTACCCAACTCAGCTGTTTTATACTCCTTCAGACAGCAGAAGTGCTATCTAATTGACACAGGAATAAATACTAAAGTGAGTCATCTTACAGTTGTGACTTAATATTCATCAGTAATTTTCTCTTTTCACAAGCTCATAATTTGAATTTTATGGTTTTGTTAATATAAGTTGTAGCCTTTTCCCTAAAGTGCGCTTGTTATTTTTTGAGGGTAAAACATTCATCCCTCACCTTAAAAAAACATTTTAAATATTAGAAGCTTTGGCACAATTCTGCCTGGCCTCTTGGTAGTTAGCTTTTATTGACCTCAAGAGCTGGTGGAAACCCACTCTGTTTTTGTTTTTGCCCAAAACAACTCCCCCATATCCCAGTTTAAATGAGAATATGAATAGCTTAATTTTCTTGAGAAGTGTACATTTGTTAATATCCGTTCTTAATTTTCATTTTACAGTGAGTAAAAAATAATTCCAAAATAGTGAAAAATTCAGAAGATATTTTGGTCATGGATCATGCATTGTCATTACATTGTTCAGTTAAACCATTTATGTTAATTCCCTTTCTATCTGTATGTCAGTGTTTTGTTCACAGCAAGGCATTGTGTGAATACCTGTGAAATGCCTTTAAGACAGAAATAACAACCATATCTTTTGTCTGTCTGTCTGTCTCACCAGATATTCAAGTCCTGGGGACAGCAGTCCTTCTCCTCCCAAGACGAGACAAGTTCTAGAAATAATGCACTGGAAAGTAAATATAAGAGGACTGATACTGTAAGGTCATATTTTGCATGCTGTTCACCTTGAAGAAAAGGGCTGTAGATCTCACAGTCTTCTCTTTTTGGCACCCTAAGCTGGATGTTCTGCATTATTTTATTATTGATGCCTGCTTTGATCAGGCATCTGATTTTGAGATTTCAGCACTTGTGTTAGGCAAATAAAGTAGGCAATTTGAATAGATGTCATTGTGCCAGAGGACTGCAGGGAGAGCAAGTGCCAAATTTAAGACTATATTATACACACAGAATGCTTCTAGCTCAGCAACCCAATTCAGAGACAATCCCTTGAGCCAAAAGTGAACCAGCTCTACTTATTTCTGAGTCCAAGCACAGAAAGCAAGTAATTTGTTTTGGACTTGGAACTGTAGATGGGAAAACCAGTGTACTTCATTTGGATGTTTACCTTGCATATTTCTCATTTTCTTTATGGGAGGTCATGGAGTCTGCAAAACCAGCTGTTTGTCAATCTTGCTTTAAATTTTCTATGAATTTGAGTACTGAAGTATGATTTTCAGAATGCCCCTTTTTCTGTTTACCTTGCTTTGATTTATTCTGCAAGAAATTCTGTTTGCCTATCTTGTTGAATTGTGCATTTGAAATTGAGTTGGGATACTTTTGGTGTTAACCTTTTGTTTTCTTATTTGTGTACTTCTGACTGCCAATGCAGCCTGTGGAAACAAACTAGTTCCTTCAAAATTGCATTGACTTGAAGGGCAACAAGGCTTGTTATGGGCTTGGAGAATATGACCTAAAGGAACTGGGGCTGTTTAGTCTGGGGAAGAGGAGGCTGAGAGGAGACCTTATTGCTCTCTTCCAATATCTGAAAGGTGCTTACAGCAAGAGCGGGGTTGGTCTCTTCTCACTGGTGAGAGGTGACAGGACGAGGGGAAACGGCCTCAAGTTGCACCAGGGTAAGTTTAGGTTGGCTATCAGGAAAAACTTTTTTAATAAAAGGCTTGTTAAGCACTGGAATAGGCTCCCCAGGGAGGTGGTTGAGTCACCATCCCTGGATGTGTTTAAAAATCGTTTGGATGTGGTGCTGAGGGACATGGTTTAGTGGAGGATCGTTAGTTAGGGTAGTATGGTTAGGTTGTGGTTGGTCTCGATGATCTTTAAGGTCTTTTCCAACCTGAGCAATTCTATGATTCTATGATAATATGATTCTTTCTGCCTGCATGTGCTTGACTCTTTTGGGAAACAGGACATAGGCAAGGAAGGAAAGTAAGGTGGAGCATACGGTAATAAACTTACTTGAACTCCTTTTTGCCTTCTGAATCCCCTTTAGCCTGATACCAGATAATCTTTGGGAAAGGCCACGTGCTTTTGAATAAAACTGACACTCTCAGTGTTATAAAGAATCTTTTATGGAATGTGGGGAATGATGCAATCTGATCTAGCCACTGAATCCAGGTCCACACAGTAGCAACCCATAAGCAGGTGACAGCTTCAGACTTTTTTACATTTCTTTTTCCCTCTGCCATTCAGTAGGAGTGCTGTAGTACTCTCTCTCCTGTTCAGAACAGTTCCAGACTGAAGACTCAGTTTTGGTTCCTATGTACAACAGCTCTTTATCCTTGTGCAAATGATGTCCTTTCATTTTGCAGGTCAGACAAGTCAGCATTTTCTTTTCTTAGAGAAAGCAGCAGTGGCTTGAGGGTAATTTGGAGCTGCAGCATGAGCACTTTATGGAAACACAGCCACATGCTTGCAAAGCTGGGCCAGACGAGGATACGGCTTCTAGATACTTGAGGTTTCTTTTTAATATAAACCAACAAAAATTGCAAGAATCATACTGACAGGCAATTCTCCATTTACATGGGCCTGGTATCACTGAAATGT
Organism: Chrysolophus pictus; assembly: GCA_037305975.1. NCBI lineage: Eukaryota > Metazoa > Chordata > Aves > Galliformes > Phasianidae > Chrysolophus > Chrysolophus pictus. Next base: position 73,719,767 of record CM074576.1, read on the forward strand.
GCTGTTAAAAGATGCATGCCCTCCAGGAGTCTCTCTGCCAGCCTGAGCTGAAGGTTTGGCACATGAAACTGACAACTGAATTTGGAAGTCTGAATGAAGGACTAGTGTTCAGGCAGAAAAACTTTGAAGGACAAACCAGGTCTCCAAGATAATGAAGAAATTATTTCCAAATTGAAAAACTGTCATATGGTTGTTTGAAGAGATCTCTGCAAAAACCTATCTTTAACAACGTTCTTGCTGAAGTTTCTAGACACTTAAAATTTACACATGAACTATTGCAAAAGAATTTGGGGTGAAACTTGGTTCATGGTGAAATCAGTGGCTGGGCTTTATATTGGTTCTAGTGCTTTCTATGCAATAATTTGAAACTCAAGGGGAGAGAAGGATTGTCATGTGGTTACTTGGCTTGGCTGCCTTTCTAATTTGCTGTTGTGGGAACACAAAATTGCTTGTCCAGTGTGTCACTCAGTGTATAACAAGTAGCTCGAAATTACTTGTGTTGAAAAAGCAATTACCACTCCTGTAGCAAAAAAAAAAAAAAAAAAAAAAAAAAAAAAAAAAAAGGCATGTATATACCATGTCCTTTTTTCTAGGAAGGCTGCTTAATGACACAGGACATGTACATTAAAAAGTAATAAGTCTATTTTATAGCTATATTGCATACTGGACTTTTCACATTTCAAGATTCCTACTCCCGAGGAGCTTTTGCCTATGTGTAGGTGTATGTGTGTGGGTGGGTGAGAGAATAAAAGGAACATGGTGTCCTTAGCTTTAATAGTTTATTTTATGTTATTGCTTTGTGTTTTGCAGTCCCTCCAGCCTATCTGCATTTATGAACTGAAGAGAATAGGAGCCAGGGGCCTAATATTAGAGTAAATTAGGTACTGAAATTCTACTCGAGAGATTTAGTTTTGAATTTAGCCTTTATTCTAACTAGTTAATGTACAGAGATATCATATTGGGAGTTAGGAGTCTTCCCTCTTTCCTCAGCAACAAAAAGATGGTAGTCAAAGAGCGAGGGAGAATGTTTCCCTTTTAAACCACCTTTGTTCCGTTCTTTGAGGATGTTTCTCAGGCATTTATGGGGCCAGCCTTGGACAATCAATGGTCCTGTTGCTATGGCTACTGGGATTTTTAATTATGAGTAGAACCGTAACAGAATTTCTGCCCATAGAGAGAAAAAAAAGTGTTGATATGCTTTTTGGACCCATGTGGAGTAAGCAGCTGTTTATGCTAACTTTTTTTTAAAAAAAGCAATTCTTTGATAGTTTTATTTTCTACCACTGCTTAAAGGAAGCAGACTGGGTTAGCAAATGGGAGATGCATAGAGTTCACCTTTTCCTGTTTCACGAATGATGAGACACTTTGTGTTGGAAATTTTATCAGATTAGGCTGCTCCTTCTGTTCCTTTTTCAGTGAATGTATAACGTGTTTATGGACATGAATTTATTCGGATTTCTAGGAATATAGCATTTTTCAAAGAAAAATTGTGCTTTTCACTGAGGGGTATCAGACTAACTCCCAGATTCACTCCTCTTCATTGTTCAGTAATATTATGCATCCAAACTTCAAATATCCATAATGGGTTTTCATGGATATTTCACAAAAATTCTTACAGCTTTTTATCTTCTTTACTTCAGTCATTCCTACTTCTGAAGTCACATCAACAAGAGTTTTAACTGTAACCATCATACTGGAACTGTAGAACTTGTTGCTGCTGGGATGATCTACGAGCTTGGTTAAAAAGGTAGCATGGCCTTGTGCTTCCAGGTAAAGAACTCTCAGGAACACAGCCCCAGGGTGAAAGGTAGCAGCCTTCTCACCTCATATGAGCACAGGTTGCCCACCTAAGATTTTCCCAGGAGCTGTCTAAGGAATCATCCTAGAATTTCAGAGAACGTGTTCAGCACTGTGGATATATGAGAATTTCCTTCTTTCCAGTTGACTTAATGGCCTCCTGTTGTGGTATGTAATTCCCTGTCCTGAAGCCATGCTATTTACCATTAGCCTCTTGTAAGAGATTATTCTTTTACATCATTGTCTCAAAGCTTGCTGGGGACGCAGATGAACAAGTCCAAGCAAGTCCTGGGCAAGGGTTGAGAAATCCTTTGTCTGGAGAACATTGATGGACAAGTCCTGGGCAAGGCTTGAGAAATTGTTTGTCTGAGGGACACAGATAGACAAGGCCAGGGGCAATGAGAGAGAGGGATAAACCACAGATTAATGGCCAGGAAGCAGTCTTTTGTGGGGGTTTATCTTGAGAAAGATGGCCATCTCAGGAGGTGCTGCACATGACTCTTACCCAAGCACCCAGGAATGCCACGATGGCGGAAGCAGAAGGATAAAAGGGGGACCTACAGTCATGAGGTTGAGGTTTTCTGGCAACAGATTCCTCATGAAGAAGAAGAGGTTTCTGACATGAGAAGCCTCACAACCTGCCTCTCCCCCTCCTGGATTTGTTCTGCACTCTACCAGCATGCTGAAAAAGAACAAAGGTGTCTGCCATCAGATTCCTCACTATGGCATTCCTGCTTCCTGACGGACTCACCTGGGCCTGCTACCTGAGTCCTGCTGCTTCCTCCAGATTGGCTCTGCGACTTCTTCCTGCTACCTGCTTGCTGCCCAAGGCCAGCCACGCTACTGATGTTCTCCCCCCTGCTGCTGGATCCTGGTGGTGACTATCCCCGCTTTATGTGATTCTTGCTTATTTCCTATCTTTTCTATCACCCTCCTTCCTTTCCCCGCCACCCTAATTCATAATAGATGCCCACATTCCCTTCCCCATCTCCCTGATCAGGATTTATAATAAACTGGTCAGACCAACATTTGAACCGTTGTTTTTTAATCTCACGCCAGGTATACAGATATTAAAAGAACTTCCTCTCCCTCCTATAAATTGGAGCGAGACACCTCTGTGAAAAATGACATCATATACGGGACTGGCAATTTGAAGGAGTTTCTTCAGGGTGCCATTATAGCCGCAGTTACTTTAATCAAATATGGAAGACATCAATAAAATATGCTGACTTGGACAGCTGATGCTGAAACTGCTGCTTTTTATACTAGGTATCAGTATGTCACTGTCAACTCACGTGTGGTTATTTATTTATCTTTTTCCACGCAACACCTTGTGTTACCTAAGTTTCTTTTCTTGAAGCAAGGACCATGTTGTTTCATTATGTGCATGAAGGTTTTACTTCTCCTACTTAATAGGATGTTTTAATTGTCATACGATTATAAATCTGTTGTCATACCTTAAAATTAATGCCATATATTTTACTAAAAATGGGGAGATGAATCATCTTGACTGCAGCCAGAAGAGTCTGGAGCTTTATGGTGAACTCTTTACTCTGGGGCAAAACATAAACCATCTTTACATCTTATTGCAAAGAAGGTGATCTACACGCTGAGCCACTTTTAAGATGAATGTGGCCAGAAGTTGTTATCCACTTCTACTCAGAATTGGTGATGCTGCCACTAGGATAAAGTATTTAGTTTCAGACCTGTCTCGTTCAAGATGGGTATAGATAAACTGAAGAAGGTCCAACGAAGAAGTCACCAAGATGGTTGGGGGCTGAACCACATGCTACACGAGGTGAAACTGAGGAGGTACCTAGTAGTGTCCTGCAGCTGCTTGAAGGGCAGGGTAAGGGTGATGGAATCAATTTATTTTTGGTGGTGTACAGTGCTATAAGAATTGCTAAGAGACACAACGTGTGACACTGGATATTCAGATTGAACATTAGGAAGAGCTGTACCACTTGGAGGGCAGAGCAGCACTAAACAAGTAGATTTTCCAGTATTGATCCTTGTTTTCAAAAAAGGGTTGGACAAAGTTGTGGCTGGCTTGAATGAGTATCAAGCAGGAGGTGCATGGGATGACTTCCAGGTCTCTTTGAGTCAACACTTCTGCAGTTCTCTAACTTTGTATCTATATTTACATTCTGGCAAGGATCTAATCCTGAAAACCCAGCATACTTTTTAAACCTAGCACCTGACATCTACAATGTACTATAATGCCAGGCTGTCTGCAAGTTTAGTCTGTCCTAGGTCAGGTGACCTCTGAGCCTTTGTATGGAGGTTTTCTCTTCTGCTTGACATTGGCCATATGAAACCTCTGAAAAGGCAGAAGACTGTATGGTCACATTGCAGAGAAGGGTAGTGTCAGCTGAAAGCATGGGGAATATTCAGGATCTCTTTTCAAGGAAGATCAGTTGAATTGCCCACCGACAAATATTACGGAGAAAGTTAACTAGAATTATCAGATGCATAAAACTTCTGCTTGGCTACATAGAGGAGAATATTCAGTCTGAAGCCTGTAATCTTCAGAGAGAGGATGAAGTCCATGACATCTGAATGTCACGGATAAGGTGAACATGTGTTAGTTGACCTTTTCCTGTTACAATACAAGGATCAAGAACTTGAAATGACACTGGAATCACAGAATCATAGAGCATCCTGATTTGGAAGGCACCTACAAGGTTCACTGAGTCCAGCTCCTGGCTTCACACATCACCACTCAAAATTAAAACCCTATGTCTGGGACTGTTGTCGAAATACTCCTTGAACTCCTGCACTCAGGGCCGTGCCCACTGCACTGGGCAGCCTGTTCCATTCCCACCGCCCTCTGGTGCAGAATCTTCCCCTTACCCATTGCTGCCCTTGCCCTGACATAGCTCCATGCCTTTCCCTCGGGCCCTGGCATATTTGCAACTCCATTTTCAGTCAGCATATATACATGACCTGCATATTTTCAAATGGAATGTGTAGAGTTGCAATCAGACATTCAGCTCAAAAATCTGACCATGTTTCTTTACTGTTATAAGACCTCTCTTACCAGAGAAAAACATTCCTCCCGTCACAGTCACACCTTATTCATGTCATCACTCTTCAGCAGTACATACATTCATGAACAACTGTTTTTTAGAATGTTTTAGGATGAAGAACGGGAAGAGTAACATTTCATCAAAGATCTCTGATGAAGACCTTGAGAATATACTAAAAATTGCAACCACTGCCATCGAACCAGGGTGACACATTAGTTTCACAAAAACAAGATCACATATCCCACCAGTTTTATGGTTTTGTCCCTCTACTTTCTTGTCTTAACAAAAATATCAAAGATTAAAATATTTTTTTTCCTTATATACATTAACTATGTTATATATTTTAAGAGAGCTGCCCTGAAAATAATGCCTCCTGTTTTATTATTTTGGCCCATAACATCAGAGGCGGATGTTGGTGTTAGATGGCAATAGAGGTTGAACCTTCCCATCAGTATCCTGTTACATGTTGCAGTGTGACAGATGGCAGTAGAGGGGCAGTCTGACACAATGATGTCTGGCATGGAAGTGTGGATGAAATGAAGGGGTGCTGGTGAATTCCTCCTTGTGGAGAAAATGGCACCCAGTGACACCCGTAGATACTTGCTAAATGTTGATGGAGACCAAACAGTGTATGTGAGCACAGTAGGTGGTGAGTGGCACGTATCAGCAGTGGTGACAGTGACAATGAGTCACCTTCGCTGGTGCAGATTTTTACAAATGCTTAGCTTGTGGTGACGACTACATTGAAAAATAGTGTTTCGTAGCTGATAATTTGCTCAATCAAATGGCATTATTATGCTCTTTGTATCAATTGTTGTTTCCATGAAAATAAATAGGAGGCATTACTTTCAGATCAGCCTTGTGTGTGCAGCCCAAAACAATTCCTGTTCACTCAGTATGGCCCAGGAAAGGCAAAAGGTGGGACACCCATACTGTAAGCTGTTCTACTGTAGGCACAGGAAAGGACAAAGCTGAGGAAATGGATGAAGAAACTGAAGTGTATGCGCTGAATAATGGATTGGTTGATACTTGAACAGCAGCTTTCAATAAAACAAGTTTCTAGGTGTTTATGTGACAACAAACCACTCATTACTTGTGAAGGAAGGAAGGAAGGGAAAAGAGAATGAATGACAGAACCTGAGTGATCCCAGTGCTGCATGTCAAGCAGTGAGTAGAATGTGAGGGGAATTTAACAGTCCAGCTCTTTTTAAGCAAAGGAATGGCTGTGGATGCTCTGCTCACTGTTCAGGACTCACGTAATATGTGTATGCGCTGCCTTAATAGCTTCTATAGTTTTGGATCAACACCTTTTGCTGTATTTTACTCACTCGCTATCACTGACATTGTTTCATTAGCTTTTTAATTCAGCTGAGATGAGCCAGCTCATCCACAGATGTCAATAGACTGAGACCAGCTGCACACTATGCAGACAGACTAAGTCAGTGCTTGTGTGAGTGAATTCAGAAATACTTTCCAAGTTTGTACCAACCCCTTCCCACTCAAACCACTCAGTTCTTCTGTGGAAGTGAGGCAAACTCTGAATGGTAAGGTACAACTTGTACTGTCATAACGTGCGAAAGTAAATGTATAAGAACAAGGAAACAGCTCACACAGAAGTCCTTCTCTCACCATCAGTTTTGGAGGAAGCTGAAGACTGTCTCTGAGACAAGCAGCTGAAGGCATGAATGCACCCGTAATGGTACAGTAGCACCACCACACTGCTCTCTCACTTCCCCTTCTCAGAAGGACAAAGAGAAAATACAATGAAAAAAGTAATGGGTTGAGATAAGGGCAGGGAGACCGCTTTCCAATTAGAAGCAAAATGGATTCTGCTCCTCCATGGACATCTTCTGGGCTGCAGGAAGCTGCTGTTCTGTGCCTCGAGCACCTCCTGCCCTCCTGCTGCACTGACCTCAGTCAGTGCCTGCAGAGCTGCTTCTCTCACCATCTCTCACTCCTCTCTCCCAGCTGCTGTTGCGCAGCAGTTTTTCCCTTCCTTAAATCTGCTCTCCCAGAGGCACAAGTGGCAGGTCCCTTTTGGATTAGATAGAGCTGGCGCTGATCTGACGTGAGCCCATCCCTGCAGCTCCCCTGCAGCCCTCCACTACCAAAATCTTGCCATGTAAGCGCAATACAGTAGCCAAACTCCGCATCCATGCTGCTTCTCTCAGCCAGTGGCTGGCAAGGGACACTGCTGGAGTACAAAGATTTCTAATGGGAGGACTGGGTCAAACTATCCAAACAACCCTCAGTGGTGACCGGGTGTTTTGAAGGACAATTTTAGCTGGACAATTGAGAAGCAGCCGAAACCCATGGCATATTCATGAGGTCTTTACAGCTGAGCAGTGAGAGGAAAATAAAAACAAGTATTGAATTCCTCAGAGCTGCCTATTTTTATTCTAGGCATAAACACAGAGGCAGACACAAACTAGTTGCTTTTTGAATCTCACATCGGGAACTCATCTGTGCATGGCTGCCTTACATGGTCTTCTTTTAATTTTTTATGTCATTTAAATGTTTGTGTTTTAGTTCATCACGATTCTTAAAAAATGGCTTATAAAGAAAAAAATAGCTTTTCTTTTTTCAGTGACATACAAAAGGTATTTGCTGCCTTCCAAGACATTTTGTTTGTGAAATTAATGATTAGAATAGACCAATAATGCAAACATTTCATAAAACAGAAAATGATAATTTTTGAAAAATGCAGACCTAAGATGCTTACACTACTACTCAGAAACAAAGAGGCCACTTGTGTTGAGAACTGCACTGATTTAAGTCACAGTGCATAGTGCATCCACCCTGAAAGCCTGCTTGTGGCTTCTGCAGCCATAAGCTCCTGCATGCGGACCCTGCTGGCTGCTGTGGGAGAGGACCACCGCTGGCCTCTGTTTCTCCTCCTGTGCACTGGCAGGCTATGTCAGCATTTCCATCCCTCCCTGGCTCTGGGATCAAGAGAACAGTGGCTTGTGTTCCTGCACAGGCCCACGGGGGAAGGAGGCAGCGATGCTGGAAGGCAGCAGCTTTTCTACCAGCATGAGCTCTGGCTCACTCTGCAACAAACGGGTTTCCCCTGGCCCCTGGCGGAGCACTGCATATGCTTGGGCACGCTCCCGGCACCTCTGCTTGGAGAGGAAAGCTGTCCAAGGCCATCTGTGCTGTCTCTGTACTGTTAAGGGTTCAGCAGCTGGCCGTGTCAGCTGTGCCTGCTCTAATAAATGAAGCAGTGCCAGGGCACACTACCGGACCTGATTATTTATATTGTTAAACTATTGAAATGCCCCCTAGCTTGCTTTTGGCCAAATAGTACTCTCCCAAATGATTCCCAGTCACAGCTCAGAAGTTAGCCTAGGCCAGGGGCTGTTCCCAAGTGTGGTGTAACTACAGTCACCCTATGTTATATGGTAAGGGAGTGTAATAGTATGAGCACAAACCACTCCACGCCACTTGGCCCTGGTGTCAGGGAGCAGCTTTGAGAATGCTTCATTCAGGCCTAGCTTTTGGGTCCAAACCTTCATGTAATCAGAGTGGCATGAGATTAAAAATCCAGGCCTGAAAAAGAAATCCATCTCATACAAATAATTGCGTTTTTTGTCTTCTGCTCCGTTTGCTGCACAAATATGTGTTCTATCCACTTTGTTTGAACACACTCTTTTTTTTTCTTCTCTAGCTATTCATGCTATTATGCTTTTTCTAAGAGTCACACGGAGGCCTTAGATTTTAACCTCAGTGTTTTAGAGGACCTCTTCTTGGAGAGAAAAGGAAGTGCTAAAGCTGAAAAAAAGATTTTATGCATCTTTACCCAGTTTGGTAGAAAATCTCATAGCCTGCTCCAAACACGTTATGTATCCATACACCCACATGAGATATATATGCACGCCACATAACATTCAGTAACTTATTTTCATATAAAGATGAAAAACATCTAATGATATTAGAATTGCAATGTGCACCTTAATGTTCTTACAAATTGTCACAGCTCTAAGTTTTTCTTGGATTTCCTCCCGCTATTTTTTTTAACTGTTAATTTCTTTTTCCAGTGGATTAAAGATTTCTGTGCAACACAGACTTTTTAATAAACATTAAATTTAATTTATTCTCAGTGGAAACAACCCAAATATCCATGCTTTGCTTTTTTGGTTACCGTTTCAAGTGTAATATTAGCTGTGAAAACAGAAGACTTAACACCTGCTGTTTCTTGGACCAACTTATTATCTTTCCGTATTCTGATCCAGGGACTACAAAGTAAGAGAAAGCTGCTCTGTTTGTATGCTTACTCCCAGCTGGAGTCCCAAAAGCATGAATTTTATAGCAGTGAACATTTTGATGGGAATTTATCCTTATTTTAGACTTTCACTTAAAAAACATTCAGCAACAGGAGACTCAAACCATATCATACCATGCTGCAGGTACTCCTGACTTCCTCCTTATGCCTTGACCCCCAGAAATGCTTTCTATCAAAAGCACTAATGGAACCAGCAAACGACAAGCTCAGTTTCACTTTGCTACATTCCCATAGAGGAAAGATGGGTCTAAATAACAATCACAGGATGGAAAAGGCCACTGTGTTATTTGCTTGTATTTTACCTTGGTTCAGATGAGAAGGGAAAGGCTTTTGAACCTACACTTTTGCTCTTTGAGTTCACTGGCAGCTAGCAGTAAGGGTATCCAACTTCCTTTGTCACAAAGAATGTTATATATCTTACTTGCATGATGACACTAATGTTTGAAACATCCAGAAACTACTCAGCCCTGGAGATACGGACTTTTCTCAAAGCGCAGCTGCTCTTGGCAGTGGTAGTGGTGGAGGGACAGATGAAGGGAAAGATGAGAGATTTTGCCAGCAGTGTTGAGTCTAAGAACCAGGTTCCATGCAGCTTACAAGAGAAAAACAAAGATGTGATTCTCCTTGATAGTGCACCAGAGAAGGACAAAAAGTAAGTAATGAAACAAGGCAGAGTTTATATTTGAACAAGCAGCTGGATATAGAATGGAGTCGTGGAAAAAAACCAAAACATCAGGAGTTCACTGCAAATTTTAATTCAGACTGAGGAAAAAAGTTGTGTTTCTATTGACAAAGGGAAAGGAAAAAGGCAGAAGGCAGAGCTGAGTGTTAGAAAGAAGTCATGCTCAACTGAAACCAGTGAGGTCAAATCACTGAGGAAATTCCACATTATCTTTAGGTGGTCTGAAAAACTTCATTTTTGAAAGCTGTCTACTACGTTTAGTTATTGTCTCAGCTGAAAACAGGGTGAAGAGTTTCATAAATTAACGAAGGTTTGATTCCATGGCTCCTAGAACCTTTTTAGTGTAGCTGCAACCAATTAACTTCATTTGAGCTCAGTGAAAATTAAAGTTCACAATAAAAATATATTTCAACCTTTTAGCAATGGGAAAAAGAAATCTTTTTCTACCTAATGTGTGATATTTCAGAATTTTATCTTTCTTTGTAATCAAGAGCATAGCCTCCTTTAACTTGATAACAAATATAAATCCATGGCATTAATTTATCTCATAGGAAAAATATAGTGAAAAAAAATTATAACTGAAGTTTATTGGAAATGAGAAAATGACAAAGAAAGTTAGACTGATAGATTAAAAGCTGAAAAGCTGTTAGTTAGGTTTTGCTGATGCTGCGTAGCAAGGCACTGTGTTTCTTGCTCCTTGTCCAGTCCATTCCAATCCTGCCAAGTCTATCTAGCTAATCTACCCCAGTGGGCAGGGGTAGGTAAATCTCAGTCTAATGATCTCAGTCTGTGGTGGTCTAGTCTAAAAAAATGTTATTTTAAGTACTGTTTTAATGGTGAGATCTCTGACCTTCGTCCTCTTGTGTATCTAAGGTTAAGAATGAACTCCCCGTGGCCATGTGGGTCTTGATCTTGAGCTCCTGGCTGTGGATACCTGCCTGAGCTACCTCTCGACTCCTAGCTAGGGTGATACACATGCAGCTCAGAAATAGCCAGTGTAAGCATGGTTATTACAGGGAACTTGGGCACTGACAAATAATGGGGTCACTTAAGGGCTTAAATACAATGTATTTTATAAAACTGGTGGGAGAGTGGCCATTTCTCTCCTTCCACTACTCTGGGCTTCATTAAAATGAGTAGTGAAAGGATCAAGGTGGATTAAAGTGAGACCAGAAGGATGCTGACACCTCCATTAGCAGAGTTACTTTCCGCCATGTGATGGGGAAGGGCCAAAGTGTTTGCACAATCCTTATTCAGGTAGTCATTGCAGCCAGAGTTGGCTCAAGACTTTGAGATCTGTGGAGAAATCTTGGTTCTAGTTCTCAGCATTTGCAGAGGACTCAGGAGGGTAAAGAGGAGAGAAGGGGAAAGCGGGAATACTGCAAATTTAGATAATGCTGGGTGTATAAAACAGATAAATGGATAGTTTAGATTTGGAGAAACAGTAGAGGTTTGGGGAGACTTCGAGAAATAACTGGAGTTTTGAAGAGCAAAGATGAAGGCAGCAGCCCATGGTTTCTTTTCCCTTTCTGCCATTTCCCCCTGGGATATGACAGTTCCACCCCCTGAGTCATGTCAGGCAGCAGAGAATTCCCCCAAAACTCATGGAGGTGACCTGCTCCCCTTCCAGCCTCCTTGGAGGCAGCCTGCACTGCTTGTGTTCCTGTGCACCTTGATCGTCTGGGGTGGAAAATATTGGGACCAAGGAGAGATTCTAGAGGTGGGACTGGGAAGCCAAGGGTTTCCTGTTTCAGCTTCTCACCCCTATCCTTTCCCAGAGCATCAGCAGGGGATGTTTTACCTGCAACAGCTCCCTGCCAATTTCCATGCCAGCAGTTGAGTCATTGTTGTCCCTACCACCTCTCTGAGGCATTCTTTTTTTGGCCATCAGCAAGAACTTGGCTGTAGTTTAGGGCTCAGGTGTTAATCAATTTATTTCCCCCTTGAATAATTGGTTACAAGTTTCAGAAAATGCAGAATATGTACAACAGAAAACATTGTGATTATTTCTTAAGGATCAACAGAAGTAACATACCAGTGTACTTTTGAGACTTGCAGTCATTTTATTGTCCAAAGCAAAATGAAAGAACATGTTGGCAGTATAGAAGCCAGAGAATTTACTGCTTTTCACTGCTTTTCTTATTGCTTTGCTTTTACTGTAAATTTTTACTGCTTCCTTCTTTCATATTTGTAAGATAACAGAAACTATGACTCCTGGAGACAATGACCTAACACAGTTAGCCTTGCATCAAAGCCAAAATAAAGCATCTGATGATATTTCCAGCCCCTGCAACATGGATCTGGAAATCCTTTGAATTTGATTTGACAGATGGCTAGAAAATAATATCATCATTCTATGCACAAAACGTGCCCACCCTAATATAGTTTTGACTCTTGAAATTCTGACTTCAGCTTTATTGCTATCTTTTGGTAAAATGCCCTTTTCCAATTGCTTTTAATAGCTTTCAAGACTCCTGCTTCACAAAAGGTGTCTGTTTGGACATTTCTCCTGGGGCCACTTTGATTTCTGTTATGACAAAGGATCTCCTGGTAGGAAGATACACAATTAAAGGTAATATGAGGCAGCAATTTCTCATATAATATTTCTAAGCTTCTACAGAATACACAGTTGCCCTTCTTGCCATTTGGTTCTGCTTCTCTGCTGAAAGAAATAACAATATTTCATTTGTTCTTTAAAAGGATTCTGAAACCCTTTCATCTGAGATCTAAGATACCAATTGTTATTGGTATCAGAGATGGACCAAGGTCCCATTGTGCGTGATGAGTTACAGAGAGGTGCAAGAAGTGTTTCTTGCCCCGAGAAGCTTATAAACTGAGCATAACAGGGAGGACAACAAACAAACAAATTTCTGGGGCAGCACAAGAAACTGATACAGAATCACTGGTCATCATAGGAAGCGAGGTTTGCACAATTATATGTAGCAGATGATCTTTGTTTTCTCTGAGATTTTGTGCTTAGAAAAACAAAAATATTCACAACTACAGTTCCAAAGCCACCATACAGAATCAGAGGAGGTTTTGCCAACATTTCAAGTATTTCTATTTTTTTATTATAACTCCTTTAGATTAGCAGACTGTATCTCTAAGTGTATGGAATCATAGTACACTGAGTTATCATTTGTACTGCAATGTTTTAGTTGATTCTGTACTTTTATAAGGAACACAGGGTTGTAGCTTCCTATCAACTATTGTAATGGGTTGTTAAGAAGCTTAAACCTTTAAATGAATCTTTTGATTGCATAATGGTTTCAAGAGTACAGTGTATTGTACAGTGTGTGCCCTGCGATTAAGGCTGTTTCTGTTGTTTAACTGAGAAAGTTTTTCAAAGCGATAACCACATTTTTCTCTCGATTAGTACTCTTAGTACAACCTGGAACACAGTAGGAAACACTAATTAACTGACCATTCAGGTAAGACAGTGCAAGATATAGCCCACACTCACAAGATTTGTTCATTTGCATTTTTGCAGGATGAACTATGCATGAATTATCTTTGATTAAAAGCTGATGTTTGTTACATATTACTCTGGCAACGTAAATGTGAACTAAAGAGTAACAGTCACATATTCACGGTGACAAAAGTAGACATCAGCTATTTTTCAGAGAAAAGCAACAGCCAGGCTAATTTCTCTAAGGCATAATTATGACAAAGGCATCATAGTCAATCACATTAGTTGGCTGAGCGTTCATTACTGTCTGTAGTTTTGGCATAATTCCCTTAAGAGTTATGTCATCTGCCCTGGCCTGGCACTTGGCTTGTGCTGCATGCTTCAGGTACTTGCAGACCAGAAGTAGCCAACAAGAATAAATGCGCAACAGCTGCAATGCACACATGGCAAAATTAAATCTTAGACCCTCTAATAACTAGCAAAAATGAATCCTGTGGGAAATATCCAAGAACCAAAATTAAAATGCTTTAAACAACAGCAGATTATAATAGTTTAGTGTGATGGTCTAGGAATAAATTCTGGCATAAATGCAAAAAGATTTGCGATAGATTTCCTATAAAGTTTCTATTAGCTGGAGGGAAATGAATGATTTTGTGCTTATATGGGTTTATAGGAAAATTTAGAGTGATGTCTTTAATGAAACACACCACTGCTTAAGCATGATCAAAGAAAATAAATAAAAAACCCTACTATTTTTGTGTACATTGTGATTTTTGTTAGGACTGACATCTCTCAAATTAAAGATCCTGAATAAATTACCCGAATCTATGGGAATGTTGTCCAAATAATGACATTTTAGCTGTACTTCTTTTTTTTTTTTATCTGAAACCTTTCAGAAAAAAGGTAATAATTTTTGAGTTTCTCAATAACCGAAGAAACTTGATTTTGTTGTAAAAGCAAGGAGAAAGCTATTCATGAATGTGCAGATACTCAGAATTAGCCTGAGTGTATTCCAGTTGCCGAGCCTGTCTTCTGTAGTCTTCTGCATCTATTTCGTTTGCCTGACTGCGGAGTACAGCAGTTCTATGTTAAAAAAAAAAAGAAAAAAAAAGAAAAAAAAAAGAAAAAAACCAAAAAAAAAAGGGAAAAAAAAGAAAAGAAGTTTAGACTAATTTATAGTTTTGTTGGCCTGGCTTACATTAAAAGCGTCAGTTCTGTAATGTAAGTAGAAAGCACAGATGCTGTAGCAGCAATTTAGTGAACTAACAACTCCTCACGATGGTTTCATTCCCATCAAATCACACTGAAAACTGTTTACTGTACTGTATGTATTGCATTCCTCTTTTTGAACATCCTTCCCCAGAGAGTAATACAATAAAGAGGACTTTGCAGGACATGCTAGTGGAGCATCTTTGATAACTAAGTCAATGAATAAGAAGAAAATGAAATTTTCTCACATGAAGCTTATCCAGATGACAGAGTGGACTGATTTTTCTTTTTAAATTGTATTGGTCATCTGCAATATTTTTGTTTAATGCATTCTTTGCAATGTAGCAGTTATAGATCTGTATGTATGCAGTGATTTCCAGAAACAAGAGAAACAGCAGGCAGATTTCATGTTTTCTATTCCATGGAATCCTAGAACGGCTTATGTTGGAGGGGACCTTGATGGTTATCCAGCTCCAACCCCCTGCCATTGGCAGAGCTGCCCCTCTAGATAAGACTGTCCAGAACCCCATCCAACCTGGCCTTGAATTTGCATGTTTCTATTTTCAGGTTATGAGCAGAAACTATAAAGAAAATACAGTTCACTGATATTTTTGGGAATATATCATAACTTAAACAAAAACTAACAAAAAACCAAACCTTCTCAGTGCCTTTGGTCTGTGTAGTGCTTTTGAACAGCAAACAAGGAAGATTTTATGTCTGAACAGTCAGCTGTGTGTTACTCGATGCCACAGATCTGAAGCCTTCACTGAAGGAGACTTCAGAGAGAAACAGGGAGGCACCAATAATTTATGAATCAAGACTCAAGAATCACTACCCAGAGTGCTTAGAAAAATATGCTTATTCAGTTCCTCACCAGGGGAACTCTTATTTCAGGCCAAGACCTTAGAGAATTCCAGTTTGCTTGAACTTCTGAAATTCTGTGTCGCTGTGCATCAGAGCAAGACAGTCATCGGAGTGCTGTATTGTAGGGAACAGCTTGAGGAAAGCTCTAACAGAGACAAAAGTCCAGTGATTTGTCTCTTCATTTCAGATGTACCAGCTCCATGTAAATTAATCTGGACACATTCTAACCTGTGGTGTTCAAAGCAATGACTTCAGCTGCTGGTGTTTGCTTATTCCCAAGGTTGGTGTCTCTGAAATGCTTTGATGGAAAATCCCATCCGGGACTAGAAAAATCCTTCTGAGGAAATTTCTGTGTTGACTATATTCTGCAAAGATTTGACTTTGCTTAACACTCCTCAAATTGATGGCAAGAAATATGGGTTTCCCCAACGGGTTCTCTTCTTCTGATAACATTCTATCTGTATGGTACTAGTGTTCTCCAGAGGGAAAAGAGTGTGAAATCTGCTCTACTGAACTGAACTGGATGAGGTACATTAAAGTACATGACATAAAGATGTTCTCTGCATCCTTTAGTAGCTGGTGTTGCAGCAGTGATTCATGTAGAAACGAGCTAAATAAGAAAAAAGAGTGCATCTTTGCTCATTATTTTACAGCAATTGAAGCTCACTTTACTAATAAATTAAATCTGATTAAGTGTTAATAGTCTACAAGGAAGGCAAGAGCAGAGAATGACAAGTAACTGTGAAAGGCTTGTGAGTAAATGTGAATGTTTTCCCACTGGAAGTGGAATTGAACAGCCTGGTAGTCCAAGAAAGCTATTCTGGAAAAATCTGTGGCTTTAAGGCTACAGCCTCTTTTGTCTGTGCAAACTCTTCTATATAAACTATATCATCCTCTTTGAATACTCCTCTTCACTTTTTAAAAATCAGAACATATGTGCCTCTTCACTCAGCAAGTCAGTCCTGGCCAAGATTAAATGGTGGAAGAGGAAACATCCCCTACCATCCCCTACAATGGTTAGAGAATTTCCCCCCTCAGTTCCTGCTTTTCCCATCAGTTCTCTGAGACAGTTCTTAAGGCGATTCATGGCCCCTGATGGACAGAACTGAGGGGCTGCATGCCACAGAGGGTGTAGGATTTCATACAGTGCTATTTGTGCCAGTGGACTGTAAAACTCAAGGTCTAGTTCCCTCGCTTAGGATATCAGGCACTTCTCAATAGCAGTGTCTGTAGTATTCTGTGCATTTTTATTTTTGTTGTTATTGTTGTTGATTTGCCTGTATTCCAATTTCAAAGATGTATAATCAGTAAATGCAAATGCTTCTTTCTCATTAGCATTTTTTTTGCATGTCCCATTTTTTTTTTTTCCATTCCTCTTGCTCCTTCATTTTCTTTCCCTTTCTTCTCCTCCTGAAAACCTCCTCTTTCCAAATGCTGCCTGACCATGTCTGCAGCCAACAATACTATTTGGATATCCTTTGTTCCTTGTTGTCACCTCTGCTCTGATCTCCATACTGGTCTCCTTGTTGGCTTCTTCCCTGTTATACTGGAAAGGATACTGAAGAGTTCTGCCTGGAAGAAAGGTTTAATACCACTTTTATTCGTTAGTCTTTCAGTCTGTCTGCAACTTCAGTGCTGTACTTGTTACTGTTTTTTGTTTATTTTTTGTTTGTTTGTTTTTCTTTTTTTTTTTTTTTTTCATCGTCCTGGCTGCTCAGGAATGCCTTGGGTCTCCTTTGTGCTTAGTGTCTGCTTCATGCTCACATCAGAAGCAGGACTGTTGGAGGGCTCAGTGAAGAACTGAGTTGTCCATGAACCTCATCTTAGAATGAGTGAAATACAGACATAAAGGATGTATATGGTAGTGGTGTACCACATCACTGAGATCCTTAACACAGACTGATATCCATTACATTTAATTAAATCAAGTTAGAAAGATTGGTCCAATGAAGAAAGCTCTCAGTTAAACTTATTTACACTTCTAGTCTGCTCCTTAGTAGGTGGAATACATAGGAACTCTGAAATTCCCCAAATTACATATGGAGACAGATGTGTCTGGAATCTCCCTGGACTTATCTGTCTGCTACTAGAATGACATACCAACACAATCTTATTATAATAGCATGTGACTAGTTAGGACTAGTGACGGTAATCTCTCAAATACATAAATACATGTGTGTGAACATATATGAAAAAAAAAATCAAAAAAAAAATATATACATAATGATGTAAGTGATGTATCTGTGGGGAATGGGTGATGCACAATTAAATGAGTGTCAGGATGAAGATAAAGCAATTGAAGTAAAGAAGCAATCGGTGATTTGCATCCGCTTCTGATGTTGTGGGCTGACACCATACAATGAGAAGCATTACTTTCAGAGCAGCCCTCAGAAAATGCATCATATAATATAATAAGTAACAAAACTTATTTTATTTTTTTACTTTTTATTGTTTAATAAAGAGATCAGACTTTAGATGGATGCAGCTCTACATGTTCCATTTGAAAATCATAATGTATTTATGTCAACAGAAAATGGAGATGCAAAGAAACAAAAAAGTTGATGAATTTCTGGCAGACTTGAAACCTATTCTCCAATTCCTGTATCAAAATGGAAAGCACAGCTGCATTGTTTTTTTTTGCACTAGGGTCTGACCTGCAGGAGAGGAGCTCTGCAGAGAAGGACCTGGGTGTCCCGGTGGACAGCAAGCTGGCTGTAAGTCAGCAGTGTGCTCTTGCAGCCAAGTAGGCCAATGTTATCCTGGGGTACATTAAAAAGAGTGTGGCCAGCAACTCGAGGGGGGTGATCCAGGACGCTTCTCTTCTCAACCTCTTGTAAAGGAACTGCTTTTAGCTGTGGGGATTGGTCTCAATGATCTCCAGAGGTCCCTTCCAACCTCTATGTTTCTGAGATTGTAAGAGAAAGAAACTGCAAACACCACGTGCTAATTGCACGGGATGGATGTGGCAGAGGCAATCCCTTTTCCAAGGCAAAAGGAAGGTCTTAGCAGCAGTAGTAGGTAGACAGTGCTGTCATACCAGGAGAGAGGCCAGTGAGTCACGCTTGCTGCCTGTGGGTGCTGGAGGCCACCCTGTACTAGGAGAATGAGCAGCCCCACAGCTTTTGTCATGATCCAAACAGAACTGCATGGAAATGCCAGAGGGAAATGGTGGCAGGTGACAACCCCACCACGATACGGAAGGCTTGCCACAGTGTTCTGCAGCACAGGGAGGCACAACTTGTAAACCAAAGGAGGGAGATGTTACAGTTGGCTGCTGGTTACTGGCTTTCATTCCAGTTGGCGGTTGCTGAAATGCTCTTGGGAACTGTGGGTGATTGCAGGTGAAGGGAAATGGGGGAAATGCAAATATGCATTAGAATATCTTTGCAGGAAAAGCAAGCCCCAGCACTCCCAAGCGTGAAGTGCCAATCCCATGCCCAGATGCAGCTCTGACACGCTGTGGGCAGATCCAGGAATGAAGGCAGGCAGACCCCCGCAGGTAGACTGGGTGTTCCCAGGATGAATGGGGTGGGGGGTGTGGTGTTTCTCCTTGTGGAACCGTTCGGTTTGCTTGTGGAGGTGGAAGGCCTTGACCTGCTGCATTTTTGATGATGAAAGCAACAGGGAGACTTCACAGGAGTTAAGGAGTTATCCTCCAAGAAGGTGACAAGACCAGCTGCCCAGCTGAAGTGCCTCTAGGTCAACGCACACAGCTTGGGAAACAAACCGTCAGGCCTCTCACAGGCCTGACACCACTGAGGCACTGAGGCTGCTGTGGCACCTCTGAAATGGTGTGCAAATGTTCTGCATCAGCACTTTGGCAGCAGCAGGGCCCTCTCTTTCCTACTGGCACGGGATGTATGAGGAATCTTAGGCTATCCATCACTTCTGCCTGGGGTTTTACTTTCTATCTCTGGCTTATTTTTCACGAGTCTAGGGAAATCTTTGAAAATGTTCTCCCAAAGATATCAAGATCTATTTCATTCCATGATGATGTTATCATTATTACAGAAAATTGAATGAAAAGATTGTTTGGAGAAAGAAATTATTTTGAGGTAAAGTTGGTTCTGTATGCCACAGTTGTCCCTTCAGACTCTGGCTTTGTTAGAGTATGACATGTGGAGACTAAGGCATTGTAGGTGGTACTGCTGTTCCAGACAGTGGCTGAAAACCAAGTGGTGTTTGCTCCAGCATGGACTCTCACTGTGATTTTATCACAAAGTTGTGGCCTTTCCTGCTGTACAACTCTGGTGTAAGCTTTAATGGCTGAAACAGCTCTTATGTTAAGCTCCTCTTCCATTTCAAATATTTATACAACATCTCTCAGGTGAATTTGTTCCTGCTGTCTCAGGCAGTGTCTCTAGCTCATCTACAATGGCTGTTTATGCTAAGTCTCTCCCTTGGGAAGATCCCCCAATGCTGAGGAACTCCTGAGCTCCCACTGCAGATTTTACTTCAGCTATTACATGGATTTGATCCCACTCCTGTGCAATGGCTGTCGTGATCAGGAATGCCTTTGTGAATACTTTTCATGCTGAGCTGTTTTATCTGATTCTTCCTTTGGGAGCTCTTTTGCTGCTCCTCTGAGCTATATTCACTCTGACAGTCTTGCCAATTCCATACCTCGGGGAATGTTAATTTTCAATTGCCTTGGTAATGTGTTTGTGTTTTAATTCCTTGAGCATTTCCTCTTGTAGATCCTTGTCCTTCTCATGTAGGGTGTGCACCCAGCAAAGAATCAATCAAGATTTGCATCATACGCTAGAAAAAAAAAATCTCAGAAGGAAGAACTGCAAAAACTTAGGTATTCTAAAATTCTCCTCCAAACCCTGCCCGCCCACCTACCAAATCCATGTAGACTCTGCTGATGCTCCAAATACTCCAAAAAATCAGCAGAGCAGTCTCCAGATGAGATAAAAAGAAACAGATTCTGCTTTCAGATGAAGTCTCAGGGAGAAAAAGGGATAATGTTATTACTTGAAAGTATTTATGATCATTAAAAAAGCAGTGGGAGGCTGGAGAAATTGACTGTTTCTACTGCAAGAGGAGAAGGCAACCTTAGGCAGCCCAGAAGTCCTTTCTCACCTGATCATGGTATTGGTTTCCTGATGGACACATTCTGTAGTCACAACCTCTGAGGCTGTTGTCACAACTAATTTATGCCCATAGCTTCATTTTCAATTTAGAGTCTCAACAACAAAACAGTCCAACTTGATCTGGCTTGCAATGAGCAGTTGTTAAGGAACAAGTGCTGATTTGGGTAATATGGCAAGAATTGCTGGAGTGGGAGCAGAGCAGATGCAGAGCACGACCCTTTGGGTCTGCTGAAAGAGGAAAGGGTGTGTGGTGAGCAGGAACAGGGCTGTTATCTGGTAATCCTTGTACAACCTAATGTGTGGTGAAATCTTTCTGAGACTGTATTAACTTTCAGTCTCTAGAACATATACTTGAGTTACTTACTTGAGCTTTCATTATCAATGGAGAAAACATTTAGGAAAACTGAATGAAGAGTTCAAACTATACATCTCCAAGACAAGGATGAATCCTGCTTTCTGTAACTGTGTAAGAAGCTGGAACAATTTTTGGCTCAGAGCTCTCTTCCAGTAATTGGATTGAGACAAACTATCACCTGAAGAGTGTCCACCTTTGGCTAGAAAATAAAAAGCCCATCTTAATGATGAAATGTGTCTTTATCTCTGTAAAGAACTGTGTGAATGAATCTGTTCCCTGGACTTTTATTGTCGCTTTTGTGCATGAATAGTCATCTGCCAAACTTTGAGTGATTACTCAAGCATTTAAAAGAACAGTTTATGGAAAATGAGATGCTCTGATGAAGAATACCCTCAGGTTAGAGAACTGACGTATTCAAACTGAACAAGCAGCCCAGCTCAGACTTACAAAGCTGTGCCAGCCCCATTTGACCCTACAGGGCTGTGAAACTTGGGGTCAGGAAATCTGTGGCCTTTGGTTGGTAATCAAGCCTAAATGAAGGGGAAACGGGATATCAGAACCAGGAGCCCAGTCAACAGTAACAAAGTTGTTACTGGTACATGCACAAGATTCAAAGGTTGCTTCAGTCCCACTTTCACTAGTTTTCCAAAGTTAAACATCAGGCTGAAATTTTTCTGAGTTTCTTAACACTTCACTCTCTGTCATTTGGTTGCCAAACCTCTCTCCATCATATTGAAAAGTCATTACTGTCAGGTGAGGTCCTGGATGGCTGGGGAAAGGGTCACTCCCATTTATAAGAAAGGGAGTAAGGAGGACCCCAGGAACTACAGACTGGTGAGCCTCACTTGTGTGCCTGGGAAGATCATGGGACAGATCATCCTGGATGACATGCTTGATCACATGAGGAATGGGTATGTGATCTGAGACAGCCAGCATGGCCTCACCAGGGGAAGGTCATGCTTGACCAATCTGGTGGCCTTTTATGTTGGAGTGACGGCATTGTTGACAAAGGGAAGGTGACCAATGTCATTTACCTGGACTTGAGCAAGGCCTTTGACATGGTCCCCCATCGCATCCTTATCTCCAAATTAGAGAGATGTGGATTTGATGGGTGGACAATCCGATGGATAAGGAATTGTTTGGAAGGCTGCAGACAGAGGGTGGTCATCAGGGTCATCAGTGGTTCTATGTCCAGATGGAGGCTGGTAACGAGTGGCGTCCCCCAGGGGTCTGTCTTGGGACTGATGCTCTTTAACATCTTTGTCAGTGACATCAATGATGGAATTGATTGCATCCTCAGCAAGTTTGCTGATGACACCAAGCTGAGTGGTGCGGTTGACACAGTGGAAGAAAGGGATGCCATTCAGAGGGACCTCAACAGACTTGAAAGGTGGGCACAGGAAAATGGAATGAGGTTCAACACAGCAAAGTGCAAGGTTTTGCACTTGGGCCAGAGGAATCCCAGGCATCTATACAGACTAGAAGGAGCGGTCCTTGAGAGCGGCCCTGCAGAGAAGGACCTGGGGGTCCTGGTGGATGAAAAACTTAATGTGAGCCAGCAGTGTGCTCTTGCAGCTCAGAAGGTATCCTGGGTTCGATCAGAAGAAGGGTGGCCAGGAGGGACAGGGAGGTGATTTTCCCTCTCTACTCTGCTCTTGTGAGGCCCCATCTGGAGTACTGTGTCCAGGTCTGGGACCCCCAATACCAGAAAGACAGAGAGCTGTTGGAGGGGGTCCAGAGGAGAGCCACAAAGATGATCAGGGGACTGGAGCACCTCCCCTACGAAGACAAGCTGAGGGAGCTGGGCTTGTTCAGCCTGGAGAAGAGAAGGCTGTGGAGTGACCTCATTGCAGCCTTTCAGTACCTAAAGGGAGCCTACAGACAGGAGGGGAATCAACTCTTTGAAAGGGTAGATAACTGCAGGACAAGGGGAAATGGTTTTAAGTTGAGGGAGGGAAAATTTAGGTAGGATGTCAGGTGGAAGTTCTTTACCATGAGATGAGATGCTGGAACAGGCTGCCCAGAGAGGTTGTGAATGCCCCATCCCTGGAGGTGCTCAAGGCCAGGTTGGATGGGGCCCTGGCAGCCTGGTCTAGTATTAAATGGGGAGGTTGGTGGCCCTGACTGTGGCAGGGGGGTTGGGGCTTCATGATCTTTGAGGTCCCTTCCAACCCAGGCCATTCTGTGATTCTGTGATTACTAATTCCCATTTTGCTCCCCTTTTCTTCTTTCCCCAGCTTGCTATTTCCTCCTGGTGCAGGGAAGCCCTGGAGGAATGAAACAGATGGAAATAGTCTCAGCTATTCTTGCCTGTTCACTCCTTTCATGGCTTACAAAAACTGATTCAATTCGATTTCTTGAGCTGACATAGAACATCCACAAAATCCAGGTTACTCTTGATGTTCAGACTGGTCTGAACCAACAGACCCATGACTACACCTTTCTGCTCATACTGAACCCTGCAATACACTGGACAGCCATCTGTGAACTGTCTGCTCCCAGCATAGGACATTTTTGCAGGGTAGCCCTGGGATCCTTTGTTCACACATCTCACCCTTCTGCAGTCCCCACTGCTGGATACAGGCCTGGTAGATGTCGCAGGAGTGGTTACCAATTCATCTCTATTTGTATCAACCAAAGTTGACACTTTGGTACAGCTGTCAAAATTCAGCAGGGCAAGAGAAGACAACACCAACTGCCTTAAATATAATGGGAGAAACCCATAGGATGATTTTTTTTTTGGCATTTGCATTTGTCTAACTGAAAGTGGTGGAAACTTTTTCTGTCAATCTGTATTCTTAAAAACTAGGTAACTTTATTTTAGCCTGTAGACACACAGGCTGGAAAACTTGACTTAATAGTCTGAATTACCTACAGCCTTTTGTGTTCAATAAAATGATCTCATTGACTTTTTTTTGGAAAAGATAATTTATGAAAGTCTGAGCTAGGTATAAAAGCTACACAGAAGTTAATATTGTTATGTAAAAACTCCCACATGGAGGGATACCTTTTGAAAAATCATCCTGTGTTTTATTAGTTTTGAATAAGCTTAAGGAAAGTGAATTTTCTCCACTTTTGAAGACTTAGCCTACTAGAAGTTAGCCTCAGGCAATCTTTTCTTTATATTTTTCTTGAATTTCTTGCTTCTTCCTGTATAATCCCTCTTTAAACTGTTGTGTCTTTTTGTAGCCCTCTTGGTCTTTCACACACTTTAACGTATAAATATTGTTTGGTCTGATCTCAAGAAATACCCATCTTAAAAAAGAATGCCAGTGCTCCTCAAGATATTCTTAAAATCGTATCTCCATATATAACGTATGCTTGCTGCTTCCTTCCTTTCAGTATTGTTCCTGCTCTTTAGAGCTCTAATCCTTCTTTGTCTATTTCTCTGAATACCCTCTGCTTTCATGAATTTTTCTGTGTAGTAAAATGGATGCCACTGAAAGCTGTGGAATTCTGGAAGACAAAATCCCGCCCCTGCCAAGCTGAGGCACAGTTCAAAATTATAATGCCCATTTTTGCTGCTGCTTGTTCTCACATCAGATTCAAGTCCCTAAATGACAGTTCCGTTTTGGATGTTATTTCCCCCCAGCTGTACATTTGCAAAGCTGCAAATGTAAGATGCAGGAGCTGAACCCATATAATATCTGCAGCATTAACACTGGAAGAAAGCCCTCTCTGACCTTGCTCGGGTGCTTTCCGCTCTTCCCTTTCCTACCTTGCATTCTTTCGCAGCTCTTCTCTGCTGCTGACTTGGAGACATGCTACCTCTTGTTTCACCTGTGGCAAGAAAGGGGAACAGAAGTGATTAGCTCAGTTAGCTGAAGTTTCATTCCTCTTAAGAACAGAGAGGAAAACACTGCTTTGAAAGAGAAGTGCTTAAGATTTGTCCCTTAATAGGCTGGAGGGATTCAGTTGACCAAATAATGCCATCAGCGCTTGTCTAATCTTCTCTTAATGGCCAAGAGAGAAAAACAGGCACTTCTCCTAGCCCTGAAGGAAATATCTGAAAGAAGTGATGAAGAGCCCCAAGTATAACCAGTGCTCATATATGGAGCTAGGTGAGATTATCTCATCTCACTGTCCCTATCAGTCTTACAGAGGGGTTGCACCTTATAGGAAAGTGTTTTTAAATGTAACTTCAACAACATTTCACCAGATCTAAATTCATTCTCTGTGTTGCTCACCATCTAGAAGAGGTTTTTGCTTCTCCTCCCTGTGCATAAGGCTCATTTCCTTTGCCCTGACTGTGAACTTTGTCCATACCAAATCAAGTTGCTTTCTGCTTCAGGCTCAACATCCATGGTTCCTCTGGGAAATGGTCAGAGTTTGCTCAAAATGTAACACTTCTGAAATTCTTACAGAAATTGCCAAACTGGTATGGGGCTCTTGCCTCTGGGATAAAACGTAGAAGTCCATGTTATATCAGAGCCTTTCAGACAGATGCTTCCGTGTAATGGTGCTTGCTGAGAGGGCATCAGAGGCACCAGAGGAAGGAAAGAGCTGAACCACAGTCTCCCCTGATGGACTAAGAAGTGTCATTGATTGCATATGATTTTAGTGGGGCTTAACTGTATGCTGCGGGCAGTAGGGTGTTCCCCAAGTGGATAACTAAAATCAGGTTCAACTCTCCCTTCTTTAGATGAAGACGGAGTAGGAATAAACTGTTACTGATAGGAGGGAAAAGAAAACACTTGCAAACATTGGTTATACTTTTGCCTCAGAAGTTGAAGCAAGGCACTCTGCATTTGTCTTTTCTACTGCTCAGAGTCCCCTGTAATTAATTTGCTGTCAGAAAAATCCAGTTTTTTTGTTGCTAGGCACAAAGAGCATCTATAGGGAGCCACTAAAGTAGCGCACCTGTGTTCCTGGCAAAGACTGGAGCCAGCAAGAAATACATTTTGCAGCTCATCTGCTGACTTTCTGGGCACCTGTAGGGAAAAGGAGCTGAAGAGAGGTTAAGAAGGGATAAAAAACGTTTGCAAAGAATTTGAGAGCTGTGTAAAAGCTAATTGTTTGCAGGCTGCTGACCTGTGCCTTTGGCTGCCTCCTGCTCTCAGCCTGGCACTGCACTGTGGGTGTTTCTTTGTTTCAGCTGGGATGGAATTGTTTTCTTCAGAGTTTTCTGGTATGATGTTATGTTTTGGTTCCAGGAGAAAAACAATGCTGATAACACACTGGTGTTTATAGGTGCTGCTAAGAAACGTTGCAGAGTCAAGGCCATTCTCAGTGAAGGGCCCAAAGAGCTGGGAGGGAAATAATTAGCATATCTGACTTAAACTGGCCAAAGGGATATTCCATACCATATGGCATCATGATGGAGTTTTGAAGGGAATGGGGGTTCATCTCTCTCTTCCACTTGCTGGAGACCAGCTAGACATCACTTGCTATATACATTCACATACATACATACATACATACATATATATATATACATATACACATACTACTATCCTTTCCTCTGTCTTAGTAAATAGTTTTATCTCAGCTCACAGAATTCTCCTTTTTATTCCACTGATTCTCTGCCCCATCCCACTGGCAAGCAGGGCATGAGAGTGAGCAAATGACTGTGTGGTGCTGAGCCCATCTGCCAGGTTAAACCACAACAGTGGTTGCTGTGGTTGAACAAGAGACATTTGTGAATTTTTTTTCTCTTACAAGCTCTAATCAGAAACTCACAGTTAACAGCATACCTCTGAGTCGCCTTTTCAATTCTGAGCGCTAAAGGTCTGTCCTCCTTTTTTTTTGAGGCAGGAAGTTGGAGTTGTGTATTTGTTCAGACTGCCACATAAGTGGTTGTTCCAGACACATTCTCCTACAAACACAGGATGGCTGTACTTGTGCAAGGGCAGCAAAGCCAGCATTGCAGAAGACATCAGGCACTTCCACCAGGCATAAGTTGTGGGGCTGCTGGGGCTTAAGTCCCCGCCTCCTGAGGCATAGGTTCGCTGTGTATCCACAGATCACAGGTCTGTATCACACTATGAACGGACTACCATTGCAGATGTCATCCTCAGCTACGTTACTTGAGGTATTGTCCTCAGAAAAGGATGCACTGAAGCACCCCTTCTCACTCATAATTTGAGCATTCTTATCTCTAGAAACTACTGGATGGCAGTTAGCATTGTTAACAAGTGTGTGTGATCTGGAACGCAGGGACACTTGCAAGGTTCACCTGCCTTGTATGGATAAGTATTTCAGTTGGATGGAAGTGCTGTAATTCATACTTACTGTATGCAGTCTTGCAAACTTTTCCTTTACATAAAATAGTTAAAGAACTCACCCTTCCTCTCCTCCTCTCCCTCCTCACCTTGTCTGCCCTCCCTTCCCCTCCCCTCCCTCAAGCTGATAAAAATTATAATTTTAGTTTTTGGAAAGTCTTAGCCCTTTCAAACTTGCTTTAATTCAGAATCGAATAATAAAAAAAAATATCACTTATAAGCTTCCCACGGAATGCAAAATTTGATTCAGAACCATTTAATTGTTTCATTCTGATAACATCCAGATACTATAATAGAAAATATACAGTTGTAACATAATGGAATGGTAGTTTGCATGTATTACATAGCTAAGCAAAGTAAGTCAACACAAAGCAAACTTGATTTTAATCGTATTTGAAACAATGTTCTCTAACATCAAAAAGTAATGGAAAATTGAAAGGATTCAAATTAATTTATGCTTTTCCCCATCAGATTATTTTAATTGACACATTCATTCCTTCCATTGATTCGATTCTAGTTATATTGCCTTTTTTATGTAAATTTTGACCAGTACCCTGTGACAACAAGCTCCTTATTGACTGGCAGAATGAACTGCTGTGAAAGTCATATGTCAAATGTTCAGTCCCTTTGTTTGTAGTCTTTTGTCATAGGCTATATGTAAAGGCCAATTTAAGTCATCCCTCTAGACTTATTCCTATATACTAAGATTTATTCTCAGGGATTTTCTGAACAGAAATATGTATATTCAAACTTGATGATGATTTGTAATAAACAAAGGTTCCCTAGCATGGACATACTGACTAAACAACACATATGCAACATGTCCATCCCTGCAGCAAAACTGTACTATACACAACTTATGTACAATAAATATAATATTTTCTGAAAATGTTGGCAGAGCCACACAGGGTGCATGCATACACCTACTATTTATGATAAATTCTGATTTAATCATAGTTTGCGTGGGCTGTAGCCATCTCCAGAATTTCCTGCTTGAGGCACTCATCACATTCAGACATCCAGAAAGTAGATCAGATGCCTTCACATGGGTTTTTAGGACCAGTTTACATGGTCCAGCATGTATAAGACATTCATAGGGTCTGGCAGATATAGCATAGGACACATGGGAGATCTTTGTCCATCCAAGAAAACATCTGGAGGACATATGGGATACTTCAGGATGTCTAAAATACCAACAGACACCTACAAGTAGTGACAGAAAACATTTCCATCAAGAACATAGTTTTTTATATATATGTACATATATGTACACATCTCTATATGCATTTATACCGTTATCTATGTATGCTTATACATAGATATAGTTGTGTATATGTATATTTAAGTACATAAGGGATTTAAATCTACTTTGTCAAAATTTCTAGGAAAAAAAGGGATAATATCTGGGGAAAGGAAAACATGGTTCTAAAGAATACGGTCTTAAATATTCTGGAAATTATGTGAGTTCTTCTTTCTATACTTTTCCTTTAGATGACAAAATCTCAGCAGGAATAGCAGCTCTCCTAGTTTCCAAAGATGTAAGATGGCAGAATTCCACTTCAGGAAATTTCCAGAGGCCTGTCTACTTTTCACTGGGAAGCTCACTGAGAACAGTCACATGGTTTTAGCACTGTATGAATCCAGTTTGGCCAGAGTTTCGAATTGGGCTTCACAGTAACAAAGATCCAGATGCAAAAACCAAATCCTTGCACTTCATGGCACCTCTTAGAGCAATCATGGGTCATAGCATACCAGAATAAGCACAGGACTAAAATGTTATATTGCTTGTTTTCTCCATAAAATGAATTACTTAAAGCCCTTAATGTATTAAGGGGCCTCTAAATTTGCATTATTGTTTCCAATTAATGCTAGGATTTTGGATGGCTGTTGCAATAGAACACATAGGTAGTTACCCAAATCTACTATGGATATATGTCTGAGCATTGTAATGTCTTACCTTGAAAGACAATAAATTCTCACAGCAGTTTGTTACTGCAAAAGTTCATTACTGAATCAAGACAGTAACAGTTTATGTCTGTAGTATGTGAGCAACAGAGAAAAGTTTGACAGGATGTTGCATTTTATACAGTGCTGAGGTTCTGTGCTCACACCAGTATTTTGAGTTAATATCTTCTCTGTCTA
Source organism: Chrysolophus pictus (assembly GCA_037305975.1). Taxonomy (NCBI): domain Eukaryota; kingdom Metazoa; phylum Chordata; class Aves; order Galliformes; family Phasianidae; genus Chrysolophus; species Chrysolophus pictus. The sequence goes on from CM074576.1 coordinate 73,748,853, forward strand.
GTGAAATCCAGTGGTACAAAGGTGCTATCACACATTGTCATAAAATACCCCTGTACATTATTATGCATTTGACTCATCTTTGAACATTTTCAGCAGTGAGTTAAAAGAAAAAAAAAAGGTAGCTGGAGATTTGATAGAGTTTGGCTGTTAGAAGGAATGTTGCATAAATCCAAAATTCAGAAAGATTTCTCTAAAAATTGCCGAAAGAGAATGTTTTAAAGCATTATTACCTCCTAAACTGGTGCTTTGCCATAAGAAACATGATGAGACCTTTTCAGTTGCCAGAGCAGGTTCAAGAAGTTGAAGCCTTATTGTTCACAGTGCACAACAGTAAAGTTGGCAGAAGTAACTTGAGACTTGTAATAGTTATTTCCGAGAACTGCTGGAGGTTGAGGAGGCTCTCAAAAACTCACCAACAGCCCCTCTATCTACAGAAAACATAACAACAGGCCAGCTGGTTTAACCTCGTGCTTGGGGATAAGCACTAAACAGAACATCATCACAGCTTGAGAAAGGCCTTTGACATAGTCATATCTTGTTCTCATAATAGTCTTATAAAGAAACTAGGAAAATCAGAATTAGCTGAAACTACTGTGAAGTTCTTCAGTGGTTTGATAATCATCATATTTCCATGAATGTCTTAATGAAAGAATAGAAACGAAACAAGAATGAAAGAAAAGAGAGTATACTTTGCAGGTACAGCAAACACAGTGAAGGAGAGAATTAGAAATCAGAATTATTTTAACAAATTAGGGAAAGGACCCTGAAAACAGATGGTGAATCTGAATGTTAAAATAACAGTTCTTTTAAGACTTAAAAAATTTTTTTGGTAGGAAAGTTCATTTGAATAAATGCAACATGGAGGAACACTTTGAAATGAATAAGTTTAGATGGGAAACACTAATGTAGAAAATGACCTAGGAATGTACTGGCTTACACAGTGAAAACAAGTGAGCAAAGCTTTTCAGTTGTGAACAAGATTAGATACGTATAAAAAAATACAGTCTGAGACACAGAAACTTGTTCTTTCAATCCAGTGCTGATCCTTAGCTTATAACCAATACCAATTCTTGGCACTCTGCTTCAAGTAAGACTCCTGATTGGAGATTACTTTACTAGCTGTTCTTCAGAGGTCCCTTCCAACCCCTACAAATGCAATGGCTGAAATACCTTGAATACAAAATATTCAGGGAATAGTGAAGGAATTCAGATTATTCATTAAAAGGAGAAAAATTGTGAATACAACTTAAAAGCATGTGAAAGACATTACTTAAAAAGGAAGGGAATAAACTCACAACAGCACTCAGTTAAATGACAGAGTTGTGCATAATACACCTGGAAATTCCTTTCAGCTGTAGACAGGAAATGCTGTAATATGTTGCTGTGAAATCTCCATCACTAGCATTTCTCAAAAAGATGTTGGACATATGTCTGAATGAATGATTTGCGATCTTGATTTTTGGAGTAGTTTTGTCATGCTCTGTATTTCTCCTGACTCCTGTGAATTCCAGTTGATACCAACTGAGGTTAATGAGGATACACTGTGTAAATGAGCAACATAAGTGTAAATCCTTCAGGGGAAATGTTTCTCCTTAAAGGAAAGATAAACAAAAATGAAACTGTGGGAGGCCAACACTCAGACATTTAAAAACATTCAGCTTGAGGTGCTGGAATCTGAAGCAGAAACATTTTGTACATTATCTTCAGGCAGCAAAGCAGATTTTTTATGTGTTGTCTTCTTATATATATACATATACATACATATATATATATATATATATATATATATATATATATATATACTGTCTTCTTTGTCTGTTGATTTATGGTCAGAGCTTCCAAATGATCACACCTGTGAGAAGTTGCAGACTAAATTTTTTGCCCTAATTTGGGCAATACTGTTAGCTGAGGGCTGGAGAATTTAGCCTGGAATCTTTACTAGAGATGCTGGATGGAGCTCAGCTGCAGAGTTATTGGGTAAGGGAGAAATCCTCCCTTTGGGGCAGGGTTTGGCAAAGGTGTGATGTGGTATCTGGGTTTTTTGTAGTTGTCAGAGTGTGAGAGACCCAAGATATACCAAATATGCATGAGGTTTTGATGAAATTTTCCTCATTTTGTGTTGGAATGCAAAATATCACAAATAATTATTCTTTCTATGGCCCTTTAAGAAGGGTAGGTTTGCTTAAGAAGTGGTTCTAGAATATTTAAAATTTTAGAAATGACAGAGATTTAGAATATCTAGAGTTTTAAATTCAAAATTTTAGAAGATTCTGTGTTACCAGCTTAAAAGGCAATTCATTTTCAGAGTACTTTCCATGAAACCTCTCATCAGCATAGCCAAACATGGTATCTTTTTGCTGGAGGGAGAACAGTAGCAACTTCATAGGTACACAGTTTTTAATCCCCTTCTACTCTGCCATGGTGAGGCCACATTTGGATCACTGTACCCAGTTCTGGGCTCCCCATTTCAAGAAAGACAGAACTTCCGGAGAGAGCCCAGTGGAGGCCACAAAGATGATGAGGGTCTTGGAGCATCTCCTGTATGAGAAAAGGCTGAGAGATCTGGGGCTGCTCAGCCTGGAGAAGAGAAGGCTGAGGGGGAATCTGATCAATGCTTATAAATACCTACAGGGTAGGAGTCAAATGGCTGGGGTCAGGCTTTTTTTCAGCAGTGCCCAGTGACAGGACAAGGGAAAACGGGCGCAAACTAGAATACAGGAATTTCCATATGAACATGAGGAAGAAATTTTTGACTGTGAGAGTGACAGAGCCCAGAGGGGTTGAAGAGTCTCCTTCTCTAGAGATATTCAGGACTCATTTGGAGCAACCCACTGCAGGGAAACTGTGCAACCCACTGCAGGGAACCTTCTTTAGAAAAGAGTTGGAATAGATGATCTCCAAAGGTTCCTTCCAACCGCTCTGATTCTGTGAATCTTGCAGTGAAGTGCCTGTGCAGGAGAATAAAACCTCACTTGTACAGAGGGCTAACTCAGTGCAATGAACATTATATTAAACAATGTGTTTGTGGCCTCATTAGTGTAACCCGCCCAGATGCAGTGCAGCTTTCAAGAATGTTACACCGAGGCTTTTGATGCTGCAGACTTGGAACAAGTTGGGCAGTGTGCTTTGAGGGAAATACTAAACATGCCAATGAAACAACAGCAAATGTTTGAAAACAAAGGACACAATTTATTCTAGATGATACCCTATTGGCTTCAAGGCTCATTCGGATGTATTCTGATATAGAGGAGGGAGTAGGCATAGACAGATTGCAGGATGCTTTGCTGAGATAGGGACCCTCTGCTGATTGTTTACTCTTTCCTTGTGGAGTCCCTCTGAGAACACTGGCAGGTTTTTCATAGTAATAAACTGATGAAATTTTCTCTCTTTTGATTCTCTAGTATATTGTAACAATTTCCATCTGACAGGATGTTCAAAAGCAAGTCTTTGGTTACTGAAACACAAGGAGTCTGGGATATCATAGAATCCTTAGAGTTGGAAAAGACATTTGAAGGTCATCTTGTCCAATGCTCCTGCAGTGAATGGGGACATGCACAGCTAGATCAGGTTGCCCAGGGCCTGATCCAGCTTCACCTTGAAAGTCAGCAGGGATGGGGCATCTACCACATCTCTGGACAACCTGTTCCAGTGCCTTACCCCACCCTCACTGTAAAAAGCTTTTTCCTTGTATCTAACCAAAATCAATCCTCTTTAACTGTGAAGCCATTTCCCCTTGCTCTATCACCACAGACCCTGCTAAAGAGTCTGTCCCCTTTTTACTGTAGCTCCCCTTTAGATATTGAAAGGCCGCTATTAGTAACCTCAGACCTTCTCTTCTCCAGGCTGAACCAGGATGAGCCTCATCTCTTTCAGCCTCACAGGGCAGGTGTTCCATCCCTTGGATCATTTTTGTGGATATCCCCTCTGGATGTGCTCCAACAGGTCTATGTCTCTCCTGTACTGAGGACTTTACATCTGAATGCAGTACTCCAAGTGAGATCTCACTAGAGCAGAATAGAGGGGTAGGATCACCTTCCTCACCCTGCTGGCCATGCTTCTTTGGATGCAGCCCAGGATACAGTTGGCTTTCTGGGATGTGAGGGCACATCGCTGGCTCATGTCCAGCTTTCCATCCACCAGTACATCCAGGCTCTTTTTGGTGGGGCTCACCCCTTTCATCCCCTAGATTGTATTGGTAGTGGATGTTGCCTCAACCCAGATGGAAGACCTTGCACTTGGCTCATGAGGTTCTCCCAGGCCCACCGCTTGAGCCTGTCTACGTACTTCTGGACGGCATCTTGTCCCTCTGGTGTGTTGACCACACCCCACAGCTTGGTGTCATCGGACACTTGCTAAGGGTGCACTCAATCCCACTGTCAGTGTCATTGATGAAGATATTAAAGAGTATCAGACCCGGCTCTGACCCTGGGGGATGCCACTTATCACTGTTCTCCATGCAGACATTCAGCCATTCACCACCACTCTCTAGGCTTGATCCCGCAGCCAGTTCTTCATCCATTGAACAGTCCACCCTTCAAATCCATGTCTTTCCAATTTGGAGAGAAGGATGTGGTGGAGTACCATGTCAGAGGTCTTACTGAAGTTTAGATGGATGACTTCAGTGTCTCTTCCCTTGTCCATTGATGCAGTTACACCATCATGAAAGGCCACAAGATTGGTCAAGCAGGATTGTCCTTGATGAAGCCATTCTGGTTCTCTCATATCAGCTCCCTCTCTTCTGCGTGCCCTAGCATATCTTCCAGGAGGATCCACTCCATGATCTTTCCCAGCACAAAGGTGAGACTGAGAAGTTAGTATACCTGGAGTCATCCTTTTTACCCTTTCTAAAAATGAATGTGATGTTGCCTTCTTCCTGTCACCAGGGTCTTCACCTGATTGCCATGATTTTTCCAATTTTATTGAGAGTGCCTTTGTGAGTAGATCAGCTAATTCCCTCAGGACTCTTGGATGCATCTCATTGGGACTCATAGAAATGTGGATATTCAAGTTCCTCAGGTTGTCACAAACCTGATCTTCACTTACAGTGGGAGGGACATTGCTTTCCCAGTGCTCTCCTACCAAACCAAACATTTGAGGACAGTGTGTTGAGCAGTTATCGGAGAAGACAGACACAAAAAAGTTGTCAAGTACCTCAGCCTTCTACTTCTCTGTTGTTGCCAGCTTGCCTGTGTCATTCACTGGGGGGGTACGCTCTCCTAGGTTATTACCAGAAATATTACATTATGTTTACCTTTTTTTTTCTAATGACTTGGACATACTTTTATATTTTGTGGGTTTATACAGAAGCACTTTGAGCCTCAAATATGTCCGATGTTTTAGATTAGTTATGCATAAATATATAAATAATTTAAACTGTTATGGAAAATCACTGGAAAGGAGGGGAAAAATTTGTGAACCATTAATGAAAAGCACAAAAAAAAAACCAAACAAACAAAAAAACCAACCTCTGCTAACTTCCCAATGCCCTTTGATTCACGTAGGTTCTAGGATCACCAGGCAAAAGAAACAGCAAACACAAGTGCGCTGTGTTAAAGTATCTCTGCTCTTCCAGTGTCATTAAGACGCCAGCTATTTCCCTCATGGTAAAGCAGAGGATTATACATTTCATGTATATGGTAGGTTCTTCGCAAGAGATTTGAAGTCTTTTCCATGTATTTTGCAATTCAATGATGCAAACGTAGAGTCTGGGGTCTTGTGAGCGTATGAACTCAAAAAACTCCCAGAATATATGTGTAAAGAATGTATAAGTGGCTGAATGCCCATAGAGATTTTCTGCCATATTAAATGTGAAGATTTCCCTTTCCATTTAATAACTGCTGTCTTCCAGCAATTTCCATCTGTTGCTTTATAGTGTCAGTATCTCACTATTCATTTCTGTTGTTATATCTTTTCTTCTAACTGATCCTTCTGACATGAAACTGCAACCAAGACATTTTCACGATCTATGTGCATACTATGGACCATTTTTTTTGCTATTTCTCAACATGAAATTATTTCCTACAGTGATTTGGATGCTTTAGGCTGTGTATATTTGTATACATTGCAGATCTTGTTACTTGGTCAAAAAGCATTTCTGAATATTAAAAAAAATATTTTATGTCTTTAAACCAGCATCTTTCATACTATAGAAGACAGTGATGAATTTTGGATGCAGTAAATTTTTTGCTATAAGAACTGAACTTGAATCCATTGGAAAATGCAATACAAATATTTCTAGATTTGTAAAAAAGAAAGGTTATATTTTTGCTGATTTGTTGGGTAATTTTCAACTCTATTCAGCATCTCTGCCAAGACACATATACTAAAAGTAAAATGTAATTCCCAAAGGAAAAATGATTTCCCTAGGTTCTTACAAATATTTATATCTATAAAGAGGAATGTGCAAAGACCAAAGTTTTCCAGAGTGAGAATTAAATCCATAAATTTCAAACAATTTTGTGATTGTATGACATGCTCTTTCACTTTATGAGAAAGATTATTTATTTTGGAAAACTGCCTCTGAGGACTTCATTTCTGTGGAAGCGATGACGTTACTTGGGTTGACTCAGTATCCTATACTGGTTGAAGTGTAGAAGTAGTATCACATGAATCATTTAAGATGAACTGCCGTGATTTTAGATAGGAACTCTCAGTGGTTACTGTTAAGAAACTATGCTTGCATCCATCATGCTTAGAAAGTAATTGCTTACTTTACATAACTATTAATGCTAATTACATTTCTGGAGTTAACATGACAAGCTATTTGTTATCCTTGCAGGTATGAAGAGGAAAGTTCAATACATTCAGTGGTAACATTTGCTAACGTACTTGACAAAGGCACCAATTCTTGATTTATCTTCACAATTCTGCAGATGTCTTAGGTTGCATTTTGCTTCTTAGTATTTTAGCATGACCTTTGATGGTTGAAGCTTGTTCAAGTGTCAGGTAATGAACTATGAATAGAGTATCTTTATAAAAAGCCTGTATTAGTAACTCCCTTATTCTCCCTTATTAGGTTTGATTTTCAATAGGATTTGATTTGTTTTGTTCTCACTTTCAAAGACACAGTAGCTTCTGAAACTGAAAGCAAAATTCCATAAAATGAAAGGTAGATTCTGCAATTTTCTCATTTTCAGCAAAGTTTTATACAGAAAAATGCTTAGAATTTGAAGTTTTATGATGGCTGATCACAAATTCATTCCACAGATTCATTCCATTCTATGGAATGAAACAATGGTTCTTTTTTCTCATTTCTCTTGCTAAGTGTACGTATGAATATCTGCATGTATGGTTTAAAGCCAGTCACAGTATCCCTTAGATACTGTGGATGTGGATGTGGAGATTGGAGATTTAGAACATATGGAAATCTTTTTTGCCCTGAACTCCAGAGGCCAAATGCTCTGCACGTAACTCTGTTTACAGTGAACAGATGGTGCTTTGGGATGCAAGGTTCTCATATGAATGTGCCAGACATAGGAAAGAGATTTGAGAGCATAACATTACTAATGCCAGTGTGTGAGTAATATCCATGACTCTGCAAAGTAATGCAAGGAAATAATCTGTTTGTAAAAAAGCTAAGGTAGTCCATAAAAGTGAATGCAGTCCTAGTCAACCAACTTCTCCAGTTTTCTAAATATCAGAGAAATTCAAATTCTTCTTAAGGAGATTAATGTTCTTGTGGGAAATAAAAATGGCTCTAAAGCCTGGATGCATGTCTTCATGGCAACCATTGGGATTACTGATAGAAGTTTCAAAGCCCTCTGGTAATAGAGATATATGACTGCACACCTAGATCATATGAAACACACATCTGATAGCAAAAAGAGTATGTGACCAAAGAAAAAAGATTTCCAGCATCTGCAGAAGTATATTTACTTTTTCTATTCACTCAGTAGAATGTGTGTGTATTTATGCATATTTATATATAAAAAAAACCTCTCATCTTAAACTGCTTCTTTACTAAAATATCTTGGAATGAATAATGCAGTTTTGACCTCTTAAGTTTAAACAATCAACCTAGGGTGGTTCAGCTGGAAAAATACACATAGCTCTTTTGATCTAAAATATAGTGAGATACCAATCACAGACTGCTTGCTGCAATGTATGTCATGCAGGTTCACTCCTGCAACTGTAAAAAGGCTTTTTTTCTCTCTCTCTCTCTCTTTTTTTTTTTTTTTTTTTGTCAGAAAAGCATCTTGTTGTGGAAATGGTTATTGGCTTTAGTGAAAATCTAAAGCCTTTTCACAGAAAGTTTCTTAGCAGCTGATTTCACTGTATAGTAAACATAATGCTATGCTCCTTTGCACCTTTCTATACTGTCCAGATGACAGTCAGAAGAAGTCATACTTATTACACAGACATTTCAAGTGGCCCTGAAATTTGTTTTGGGCTAAGAAATGCAGGAGCATCAGCTCCCTGAAACCAAGAAGAATCACTGAACCTGGTGGCCACTGAAATGTCTGTACCAAAATCAGTGGTGGCTTATTGGTGTTGCCCATCACATGTGGTGAACTGGGAAAATGCTCAGTAAGAGGTATATGTCCAATTATATATATATGTAATATTATATCTCCAAAAGCCATGGATTTGTGGAGAAAAGCTATGTGATTTGCACTGTTCTTCAGTACTGCAAAGGGAGCTGAGTCAACGTGCAGTGTCTATTAACAGTGAAAAAGGAACATATTCCAACAAGAGTGCTATGAGAGCTATTGAAGAAGGCATCTTGTATCCAGTAGCTACTGCTTTTAAAGTTTTAATTTTAATATTATTTCATGTAATGACATATGCTATTAAGTTATTTTAGGATATAGGTTGTGACTGCACCTGGCATTGTATGTCACATTATATCACATCAGGTGGTAACATAAGGTAAATTCTTGGTTTGAGCTTTTGTTTTTCATTTCAGCCATTAGGGCTATTCAGGTAAATGAAGTGAAAAGGGTAAGAAGCGAACAAACCACGAGGTGCCTATCAAAAACACAGCAAACTCAACAGCCTTTGAGGGTTAGATATCTCCCCAGGGCCTCCTGGCAATGTCCCAGCACTTTCACCACATTCCCTTGAAGCTCTTGGCTTTGTTCCAGTTGAGTATAATTCTAACTCTCTCACAAAATCAAACCAATTTTTCCTTCTTCTGGGAAGCTTTTCTGGACATTGGAGCTCTTTTGTTTTGGAGAAGAAAAGTCAGGTTGTGCTTTGAGCTTTAAAGGCTGAAAACTCAGGATAGCCCTTTCCTCTCCCCTGCTTCTGGGCAGTGCATCTCATTTGGATGAGGTCAGCAATTTTTGGCACCTATGTCTGTGAGTGTGAGCTTGCTCAGGAGCCTGGGACAGAAGGAGAAAGGCATCCTCCCTTACTCATATTCTGATTAGAGAATGGCAAAAGAGTGAACTTGGGCTTATAGTCTTTGATACCAAAATATTGTAGAATCACAAAATGGCTTAGGTGAGACTTCAAAGCCTACCCAGCTCCAATCCCTGCCATGGGCAGGGCTGCCCCCCACCAGCTCAGGCTGCCCGGGGCCCCATCCAACCTGGTACCTCCAGGGATGGGACACCACACCTTCTCTGGGCAGCTGTGCTAGTGCCTCACCAACCTCTGAGTAAAGAATTACCACATAACATCTAACCTAAATCTCCCCTCTTTTAGTTCCCCCTCGTCTATTTCATCATCTGCTAATGTAAAAAGTTGGTCTCCCTGGTGTTTATATAAGCTCCCCTCAAGTACTGGAAGGCCATAATGAGGTCTCCCCAGAGCCTTCTCTTCTCTAGGCTGAACAAGTGCAGCTCCCTCAGCCCTTCCTCATAGGAGAGGTGCTCCAGCCCTCTCCTGATCATCTCTGTGGACCTCCTCTGGACCCACTCCAACAGCTCCATGTCTTCCTTGTGCTGGGGATGCCAGAGATGGCCTAGTAACTAGTACAGGCACAAAGTGGGAAGTAAATTTGGGACTCCAGTTTTGCTTCTTCACAGATCAGGTTCCTACTTGCCTGAATACTTTGTTGCTTCTGACTTTTGCTTTCCTGTCTTCACAGTTGCCTACTTCCAGAGAGTAGGTGAGCAACTACTTACCTTTTTTGCTTTCCTTCCTGATCAGGCACTACAGCCTGACTATAAAGGTACTTTTCTGGACTAATTGCTTAAACTCAAACCATGCTTGACATAGCTTAAATTTAAAAAATAAAAAATTCATTCCCTTTGTGACCAAATGCTCTAGGCTCTATCCTGTCATGCAGGAGTGACAAAAACTCTACCTTCTTTATAAAAAAACAGTCTCCAAGCTATTAAGCTGGTTCAATCTTTAAGAGCTACAGGAACTTTGCTTCTCTCATTGGGTTCCTATAACCTTTACCAAGAGGAGCAGACTATCAGTTGAGTGGCCTGAGTTACCTTCTGTAGGTCTTCACAGTCACCTAAAGCTCTTTGTTGTCTTTAAAGGAAGCTAAGTATTTGTTATGTTTTTTCCTCCATGCTTTTTTATTTATTAAATAATCCTTTAAGTGCTCTAAATGCCTAATTTGAATTCAGTAGCTATATATGAGAAGGTTTTGAATGGATCGGTAGTGAAACAGTGGCAGGAGATGAAGTATCTCTCTTTTTCCAGGTCATCAGCTGAGTGAGAAATAGATCCTTCTTTCTGACTGCCTTCTCAGTTTCCTAACTTGCCTTCTCTGCAGCACTTGGTGACTTATATTAGTTGGAACATGCCATTCTTGCCTATCTATCAGGCAACCCATGTATATTTCAGTCAACCATATGGAAGAAATGATATTCAGATCAAATGAGTGACAATTAGACAACTAATCCACCAGCACTAGCTGAGAGACAAAACTGGAACCTCTGCAATCCCTCGGTTTCTGCAGCCTCCTGCATTTTTCCAATTCTGTAGTCCTTATGCGCCAGACCAGCTGAAGTGAGAACTGCCACACTGTTGTCCAGGCAGATGAATTTCTGATAATGTAAAAGAGCTGAAGGAGAGACAGCCCCTGAGCAAGTGATCAGATTTATTAAATCTGTGAGAAAATATACTCTGGATTTCAGCTGCAGTTAAATGCTTCTACCAAGACTCCTCAACTCATGCACTCTTCAGTTTATATCTTCATGCAGATCTCTAGCGATCAGGGACAAGGTGTTTCACTGATATTACCATCAATGCTATATGTGAAATGTTTTGCTTGCAGATGATGATGTGGATCTGCCAATGGCTCCCCAGATAGAAGCTAAAGACCTTTTGTTTCCAAGCTGCTAGCAGTCACAACTCTCACTGCTGACATTTTCATTCCTGTGTATACAGGACCTATGAGTAAATGTAGGCTTGAAATTAGACAGCAATCAGAGGTAGAGGCCCTATAGCAGCATTGCAGTAAGAATGATGGGAGTGAGTGAGCTAATTGCTTTTCAGATGGATCGCAGCAGGAAAAGGGTTTGGCTACTGTGATCCATGTGTTTCCTTCTAGTGCTTTTTCCTGTTCTGATGGGGAAAGAGATTCTCTCTAGTTCCATTTTTCAAACTATTAGCGTCTCATGAGCTCTCAGTGCAATGTTTAAGTAATAGACTGTCAAAATCCCCCATCGTTAGCTTTCACCTAAGCATGCTGATGCTTCATATTTAGTTTAATCTGCCCAGTTGAGCTCAGATGCCATTTTCATTTATATTGACTAAGTTGCTCTCAAGAGCAAATGGTCCACTAATGCCATCCTATAATTTCCTCTGTGAATCCAGAAAGACAAATGAGGTCCCAAACTGTCCTGACTGAAAGATCAGAGTAGCTCAGCATAATATGGCATTAAGAACCACAGGAGCTGTCCACGGATCTAAAAAGATACATGAATAAGCAGAGTACCAGAAAAGGTCCATTAAATTAATTGTGACTTTGTAGTGTGATTAAAATCTCTTGGACAAGGATAATCCATCTGTGCTGATGCAAGATAACTATTCCTGTGAGTTAATGGTGTGTTAAAGAACATGCAGCATTTTCGTCTACTAAGAACATAAGAACATTTCGTTCAGACAAAAGGACTGTCTGGTTCTGTACGTTGCCTTTGACAGCAACCAGCAGTGGTTACTTAGGGCGGGGATAAAGAAGGATCATGGACTTGCCCCAGGGGTAAGAACTTTAGCTGTTGTCATAGGAAGTGTGGACATCTCTGGTGAACCAAAGAGAGAAAGGGTTGAGCTGAGTTGCAGTATTCAAGTTAATGGGGAAAGCAGATTTCCGTGGGGCTGGGATTTCAAAATAAATTTTCACCCTTTGAATTTTTCACAGCATACATGTCTGTTTCTATTAGTTCTCTGAGAATCAAAAGCTACTTATTTTTATCCTGTAGGCTCTGCTCTCCTATTAAGAAAAGCACCGGTGCCAGTATGCCAAGACTGTACAGATTTATGGGCTCAATTTGTCAGTATATAAAAACAGCCTGAAGCTATTAGTGCCATTGTGGTGCATTGACCTGCTGATCACCAACTGCCCACTGAGTTGCTCTCTACCCCTATTCAGCAGTAGAAATACAGTGAGAAAGCTCATGAGTTGACACAAGGACAGACAGATTGCTACCATCACAGGAAAAACAGACTTACCATAAGGGAGATAATGAAATTTATTGCCTATTGATAGCAAAATAGGGCAGTGAGAATTAAAAGTAAACTAAAACCACCTTCCTCTCCCATCTGCTTTCTTCTATCACTTCCCCATGAGCAGCACAGGGAAATGGGCAATGGGGGCTGTAGTCATCCATAATGCTCTGTCTCTGGTGACAGAGTGGATTGTCTATGGCCACTCTCAGCCCCCACTCCATGTGGGTTCATCCCTTAAAGCCATCCTTCCCTAATTGATCCCCGTGGGATTCCCACAGACTGCAGCTCTCCCAGCACCACCCCAGAATGGCTCTGTACCATGGGGCCCACCTTTCAGGGACTGCCCCACACGGTCCCCACAGTTGCAGCTCCCCCAGCCCTCCTACCCCACCGCAGCCCTTCTCCATGGTCTGCAGCTCCGACTTGGGCCGCACCTGCAGGGGTACCCACAGGCTGTGCTCATACACTGCTGCCCCGTGGGCTTTTCTGTGGCCAAATCTGTGTCCATTTAAACCTGAAGATAGGGAGTGTTCAATGATGCCTAATTGTGTACCTAGTGCCCAGGTATTGGTGCACTGTACAAAGCCTAGCTCTTAAGAAAAACTAGAGAATCTGGCCCTCTGGTAGGCAGGAAGAAGGAGGGGCTGGTAAGCCTGCAAGAGAATGTATCATTCTACTGCAGCAACTAATATGCAAAGACGGATGAACAATGCTGGAGCCTACTGTTCTTTACTTCCTTATTTTAAATGGCTTTAACTGGGACTCATGGTCTGAAATGCCTATCAAGTGTTTCAAGATGTAGCTGGGTTAACATTTGTAATGATGTCTGTGGCTTCAGTTCCTTCTGAAATGAGTGACAGTCTACACCACCAAACTAGCCCTAGGTCATAATCAGGCTTTTGACCTGATTCTGCAGTGGCTGACATATATGTGTATGGTTAAAATATGCATCAGTCTTTACATATCAAAATACAGTAGGGTGGCGATGGGCTGCATTCACAGCATGTGAAACAGATTATTTATTTATTTTATTTAACAAAATATTTTCTTAATTTTATTAATAAGACTGTTTTATATAATGTGTGTTCACATGATGGATAGGCAGTTCTACCATGCTGTACCTTTTGCAGACAGTAGTAGTGTAAGTTACAGGTAAGGATGAAAAATGAATGAGTACATCTAAGACAATATATCTAACTCAGCTGACAAATGGAACGATTCTGTAGCTCTGCAGCACAACACATACTGAATGAAGGAACAGAAAAAATGTATGTTCTGTAATTCGTGCCCAGTACTGTAAGATCAATATTGCAGAAGGGTGAAATATGAACAAAGATGGTTGTGTTTTTTTTCTGTACCACTGAATACAAACTTTGTCTTTTACCATCTGTATGCCAACATATTAGCTACTCATGTAAAAAAGAGTGACTCAGAGCAGATTTTAAGGATTTTTTCCTGTTTCAGATTTAGATGAGGGATATTTAGACCTTCCAGAGGAGAAGGCAGTTCTTTTATCTAGCTGTGAAAAAGATCTTTGAATCTATATCTTTTTCTTTGGGCACATCAGAACTATTGGTGATTAATGTGGGTCATGCTTTCAGAGCATGTCTTTAATAGCATTACATACCAGAGAGATCTTAAAGCAAGAAATAAGAGGATGGTTCATTATAGGTTGTTATACAAGCGCTCCTGGGGAAGGGAGTTTGTAATGATTTTCCAGCACAAAGGCAGTCACAGAGCTCTCATTATAATTTCTAAAATTGTAAAGGTCTTTCCAGACTTCTTGCATTGCTTATAAGTAGCATAAACAAGAAACAAGCTGAGGGTTGTTGTAATGTATGATGTGATAATATCTTGCTGGCATAGGCTGAGACAATAAGTCTCCAGTATTTCCTAAATACTTAAATACAAAACAAAATCTAGTCTGTAAAGTAAAAGAGGAATGCTTTGTGTTGGAAAGACAGCTTTTTCCTTGGTTTGTCTTCCATGGCTTCATAAATAAATACAGCTTGTTAATTTGGGCAACAGTGTAGTCAAAACACTTACTTGAATTTAAAAGCAAGACTCTAAAATGCAACCACTAGATGCACATTGAACCATTCTGAAACTACTAAATGTTTCCAAACAAAGAGCATCAGATTAGCTGCATGCATGCAGCAGAATTTAAATTCTGGAATTACGTGAACCTGCACTTTGGGGCCTGAGAGAGATCCTGAGACACCTGCATGTCCAAGGTAACAACAAAAAAAGTGGTAGGCAAGTGAAACAGAGTTTGAAAAGTGGCAGTCAGAGTGGAAATGTTGAATGGAAGAAAATGGTTGTATTTTTGAGGACCAACCTTCAGGTTAAATTCATAACAACTGCCTTTAGATTGAAGAAGTCAAGTTGTTTTTTATTCTCTGTAGCATAAGATCTTTTAAAACCATGGGTTGTACTTGTAACTTCTGAAGAGCATTGAGCCAATCCAGCCCTTGGCTAGACAGAATACTCTGACTTCGGTGGTAGTTTCATTCTTGTTCCCCTACAAATATTTAAAACTGTTTAATATGCCTTCCAACGTTTTAGACTATTCTGTCCTGTAAGAGCAAGAGGATCCACACATCGGAGAGCGTTCCCAGCCCTGGCATACCCCAGTGATCACTTTATACTAAGTTCATTCAGTGGTATCTAGGGAACAGTCTGTCTTTGTGGAGTAGGTAGATTTAATTTCCAAAATAAAACCTTACAGGTTCAGATGTGGGAAGAAATAAAGAGGCATTTATTATTGATGTTTTTTTGAAAATATTTATGAAGAGCCATAACTTTGGCTGGTATATTAAGTATAGTACTTAGAGATTTATTTATCTTTCACCTGTTTTGGAGTATTAACAAGATGTACTTTCATGGGCTTTGAGTTAGCTGTCTTAGCTCCACACTAGCATCAATCGCATTTCTCCAGAGAAAGCTTTGAGGCTAGATTCAGCTGGACGTTTATATCATCTTGTAGCATGATATGTTGTTCTGATGAGATCCAGTGAGCCTCTGGATATTGCACATTTCCAACTGGTCTAGGTCAAGGCTCCCTAAAGATACAGTTCCCCTTTACCAAACAAACATAATGATAATACCAAGTAATAAAAGTCAATGCAATAGAATTTCAAATTCTGTTAAGCAGTCTCCTTTATTTCACTGTATCCATTTGCCTATACAAGCAGCGCAGTTTATGGAGTCTGTGAGATATTTAGCTATCCAGATATAGAATGAGCTGAACTACTCTTCAGGCTCCAGTTGTTTTAATTATGTCTATGCAGATCATAATGGGGGCTTAGCTCACATATAGAAAGTACACATTGCAAGCCAAACCCCACCCAAACTGTTCAATGTTATCTTTCAGAACTGGACTGGGTACTCACACATAGGTGTCAGGTACAATGTGCAGTTTGAAATCATGGTATATTACAGAAAGGTGAAATACTTTTAGAGACCCTGTTCTGTATCATTCAGCCATTGGTTTTATGGCATTGTATACCTGTATTCAGATACAGGAATTCTGCTTTCAAACTCTATGCTGATTATGCAGCTCTGGCAGCATATCTCCATGAAGTAGATGCGGCTCTTCAATTACTCAACACAGAATAAATATGTACCTTATATTTGGCAGCATTTTCTTAATAAATACCTTCATGCTAAAGCCTATCTTATTTTTCATAGTTTTTCTTCTTGGTCATTTAACAATACATTCACTTTGAACCTGTTCCTGCCTTCTTTGTTTGGTGTTTTCCTTCACTTTATGTATATTGCAACTATCTGTTTTGTAACTAATAACAGGAGCACATTTCTAAAACCAGTCATAAGATATGTTCATTTCATTTTATTTTTTATAAACATTTATCCTTGGAATATGTTTGGGTTTTGTGCCAATCTTATTATAGCTGTTTACTTAGCATGATGCATTTCATTCCAGTAATAACCACTCTCTAACAAGATGAGCTAATTTTGCATAAGTGAGTATGTAATTATGGATTCTTTTCAAAAATAGTGAAAATCCCTTCACTCTTAGAAAAGTTATTAAACTATGTTGATTGCTTACATTTTATGCATAAAATGTAATTGAGCTATGCACATTTATTATTTCAGGGTATCAGAATGGACAGAAAATTATTGTAATCATCCAGTAATATAAGCAAGATTATAGTTTCTCTTAGTCTTAGAGCAGAACTGCTTGGAAGTTTTTGGGATAAGGATAGTGTCAATTGTTTCTCAGGGACTTTTCTGAAAGACATGGAGGGAAATTTCTGTCATGGCAGAATTTTATCTATACTCTCATGATCTGAAATGTATTCCGTAAAGATGTGAGAATAAGTTATGTATCTCCTTGTTATGATTTTCATACACATGGTCATCTTCCTTATACCTGAATGATAATTTAGGTGACTGATACAAGTTTTCCGGATGGATCTGCATTTGTTGGATTACTTCTCTTGTATAAAACCAGCCACTGCCACTGTGATGATCAGCTTTGTTCGTTACCTGCTGATTCAGTCCTTCTAAAATGCATTCTAAGTCAGTTTTTCCATGGGACTATGATGGCAATTTGAAGAACAGCACAGCTGACAGACTGTTCTGTAGCATGAGACCGTTAAAACTTCAGTCACAAGATTAGTTCCCAAACACATGACGAATAAATGTTGTAGATTTACCTTTACTTACATTTAGTGTAGAAGATGTGCTGGAGTCAACAGTCAGCTTTCTGGAAATGCTGATGATAACAAAAAGGTGAATTTCAAGCACTGTGATATTTTCTCTAAGTTCATAGGTCATTCAGGAACAACTTCTCCTGTACACTGGATTCAAGCTCATTTTCTTTAGAAAGAACTCCGAGCTGAATAGAAGATACCTCATCATTAAAAATATTGCTTCTTCTTTAATGATCAAATTAGTTTTACCTGCCAGGGTCAACATCATTGATTTCAATTAAAAGAAAAAGAAAAGACCTGTCAGGTGACCAACTTCTTAATGTCCTTGGTAAGATCAAGGTTGGAGCAGCAAAATATTTTAATGAACACAATGTCTGTTTGCCATAAGTATAGCTATTACTGATTTCATATTGATCTGAAAAAAAAAGGATAAAATAGGTTAGAGGATATTTCATGTTTTGTCATTAAAAATCAATGAAACATAGAGTGACCTGCTTTCTCTCTCTTGTGTTTACACTAGAAATAGATTAGACCATTAGGGAAACAGTAATGTTGTATTTATTTAGACCACTCTTAATTCAAATTGTAGTAGTAGATGAACTTGCCTAACGATAAGTAACAAAATGCCTTCATCTACATAGTAGGAGAAGATGTAGAGTCAAACTATGGCCAAGAACGTATTATTAATATACGTAATCACCTCACAAATACTATCCAACAGTAGATCGAATGGAAATATCAGAGTTCAGAAAACAAATATCTTTCAGATCAGATTTAGTAATAAGTGAACTCTCCTCTCTTTGAAGAAAGATAAACTGCTAAGTCCTTTCTGATGATGTTATGTGATGAGCATCACAACTTCTGAATTTGTTGTCTAAAGGTCATCCTGAATATCTATTAAACAAATAACACATGTTGCTCAGACAGATATTGCATTATGGATTGTTATAATGACAGCTACATTTGTACAGTTAAATAGAGGCAGTTGAAAGAGTGACTCTGAACACTGGATTCCTATCTGCTTTGGGCCTTTCCAACTGGCTCCGTCCAAGACTAAATTTCTGTAGGCGTTGGCAGTGTGGCTGTGAGCTACCCACTGCTATTTGGTGTTGGTGGCTGCAGTTTCTCCTCAACTTTTTCTGCTTGACAGCAGAGACACGGTTAGTTTGCTTAGTTGGAGCTCAGGCTTACTAACAGAGAAATATAATTTTCACACCAGTGGCATGTTCTTGCTTCACTGTCATAGCAGTGTAAGTAAAGGGCAACAATGACTTTTTGAACAACGAGCTTTAGGGCTAAACTTACAGTCTGTTTATGGAGATCAGCCCAGTCATTGCTGGGAACTTTCTGATGTTTCTACTTTCATTGGCCTAAAGGCTGTTTGCCTATTATTATATACTACACACTACATACTATATACTACATACTACATACTATATACTATATACTATATGCCATATACTATATACTATATACTACATACTATATACTATATACTATATACTATATACTATATACTATATACTATAATAATTTTAAAGAGGAAAGCATGTTACTCTATGTTGGTGATTTTCTAGCCTTTAAATGCATTGTTTTCTATTTTTACCTTAAGCTTTGTGTAAAAAATCCTCTAGATTTGGAGGTATTTAGATGGTATTATTAGTCTTAAGAAGGAAGCTTGTATTGTACTGCATTGAAGGGCTCTGAAAGGCAACTATTGTATTCCTTTCTGAAGTGTACAAACAAGTTTTATTTTTTGTAATTCCTGCCTGCAAGACAAGCTGTCTATAATGACTCAAGTAATCTTATTTAGGCAGCCAAACAATCATGCTTTGAATGACTGTATTGCAAGAGAAATCTAATCTGTTTCTGATGATGAATGCTAGTAAATTTTCCACCATTTATTTGTATGTGTGTAAAGTACCTTCTTTTGTCAGGCTTTCCACTTCAGTTCTTATATGTGGCTTCATAGGTCCCTAATGGTTTTACGCCTTTTATCAAGTCTTTCCTACATCCATTTCAGTTCAGCTGCAAAAGTCTCAAGCAAACTTTTAATGCAATATTTTTTCTTATAACTTACTCAGAAACCTGTTCAGCCACTGTTTTGATAACAGAACCTTCACATTTTTTGTTGCAATGCTACAGTCAGGGTTAGACCAATGACTTGGTAATTATAAAGCTGAATTTTTAAGATTATACTTTGTTGGATCGGTTTGATAAGCTCACCTTCGCAGAAGCAAAACAAAGTGGTTGTGTCAATGAACAAGAAAGAACTTACTTTTTTTCAAGTTTTTACTCCAATAGTGACAAACTGTAGCCTACTGAAGCCTTTTGTTATTACTGTTCTTACTGTAAGCTCCAAGAACTTATGTGCACAACTGCAATGTCAGTTACAAAATAGGCTAGGCAGATGCCTGGGTCTTCCTTTTTTTTTTTTGAGATGTGAAATCTTGTTAGGTTTCTTTGTTAGCAGTTTCTGGGAAATTAGTGCAATTTAAAGTCAGACGGTCAGTATTATTTGTCAGACATCTTCAGTTTCTGCTTAAATAAATGAAAAAAACAACTTCACAACACAAAGCCTAGCATTCAAAACGCGTATGTTTTAGTTTCTACAGTGAGACAGTAAATTTCTACAGTAACCATGGTATCCATTAGGATAGTGCTAATATGCTGGTGCACCAATATTGCTAAACTGCTGGTGTTCGGTAACTGAGGGCTATTTCCTCCTTCATTTCTTGTGAAGTGCAAAATATACTATTTTTATCCTTAAAGGGCCTGCAATCATTTTGAATTTTTTGACTTGCTATTCTTCATTCTACCGTTCTCCTTTTTACTGTTTGCCACTAGCCTGTGCCAGTGTGCCACTGTGTGGCAACGAACTAAGTCAAAGAAGTAGCCTTATTCTCAAAGAGTGTTTAATTTTACATTTAAACTTCGCGTTTTAAGCTCCTTCTGAGACTTAAATCTTAAAATTAAGCCCTCGTGAACTATTTTAACAGTTCAGGTCCTATTTATTAACCCAATAAAATGTCTTTATTACAACTTCATAAAATGAATGCTACAATTAAAGTTAACTCTGTGACCATATATTGTTATGTTGCTATGATTCAAATAACAACTCCTCTTAGAACTTCAGAGGGGTTTTAAACATGTATATGAGTACACATCAGATTGAATTAGAGACAAAGTTGTTATCAGAAGACGGAACATTCCTTTCTTAATGTTAAATAGCTTCTTGATGCCCTGTATGTGAAGTTATATGGCCACATTCTGGAACCCAAGGTAATAAATATAGTTGCCCTCCTCATGAATAGGGGCAATGCAAATGAAGTGTAAAATAAACAAATAAAGAAATAGGGGAAGAGATAACAGAGAAAGATGTCAAATTTTTTATGCCTTTCTGTAATAAGGCACTGAAATTACTTCACATGTTGCTCCTGTCATGCTGCTGCTGTTATTGTCCTTACTGTAGAAAGCATATAGAAAGCAGTTTGCCATGTCCACAAAAATCTATTGCTATTGGATGTGCTTGTCTTGGAACATACAGTGTTTGGGCATGAACTGTAGCAGGAAAGAGATTTCTCTCTTTTTGTTCCCTCAGCAAGGAATGTGGAATGTGAAATGCTCCAGGGGATGCTGTGCTCAGTCGAGTGTTTGTCTTTCAGTTGTATATAAATCTGTTTTCAGCTATCTATCACAGAACTCTGAAGCAACTTATTCAGCCCTTCCTCCAGCTCTTTCACCCAGAAAATACAATAGAAAAACAAGTCATAACCTTTTAACATGACAAAACAGCCCACCTGCAGCACTGTTCTACTGCCCTCTCTACAAAAAAGTGTTAGGAGTTCACAAGCTTACATGGGAAAATAGATCCTATATGCTTGTAGGAAAAGGCAGGTAAGGTGGTTTGTGTGAAGGGCATAGCCATGGAGCAGCACCAGTGAAAGATTAGATCCCATGTAGAGGAGAGCAGGGTGATGGGAAGCTGCATGGGCATGGGAGACTGACCTGGTTGCCCAGCAGGAGCTACTGGGATAGTAATTGGAGCTAGGTGGTCAGCCCTGAGCCCAGCTAGCCTAAGAAAACTCAGACTAGCAGGTTTATAGTGCTCTTATAGCAAGCATATTCCTTTATCTTCATAGAAGTTTACCCATGAAGTTCAAAACAGATTGGAAAAGATCTTCATTTCCTTTCTGCAGGTTTTTATATCTCTAGCTTTCTCATCTTTAGCCCCAAATGTATTTTCCTATCATGCCCTGAATGGCTTGATGTGAGGAATCATAGTCTATAACCACAGAGTAGTCATAGAGCAGGCATGTTTACTCAGCGCTGCGCACTGATGCTGGATGCAGGGGAGTATTCCCTCCTAGCCTGCACACCAGAGGTCAAGAAAGGCACATGCTTAAAGAACAAGCTGCTCACATATGCATTGCATGTCCAAGAAAAGGTTGTTTTATTACAATGAGTCCCCAGAATGATTGACATTTTTCCCCACCCCGTCTCAGTTCTTTTATGCATGAGTGGCATTTCTTGCACATGAACGCATCCAGACAAGTTTTGAATAATGTCTCCAGAGAAGGAGACCCCACAACCTCTCCGGGCAACCTGTTCCAGTGCTCCATCACCCTTACCATAAAGAAGTTCTTCTGCACGTTAGTATGAAAATTCCTATGTACAAGTTTTAGGCCATTACTCCTTGTGCTATTGCTACACACCAAGAAGAGCCTGGCCTCATCCATTTGCCTCCCACCTTCCTTTAGATATTTATAAATATTTACCAGATCCCCTCTCAGTGTCCTTTTCCCCTGGCTGAACAGAGCACGGTTACTCAGCCTTTCTTCACATGGGAGGCCCCCAGTCATCCTTGTGGTCGTCCTCTGTTGGACTCCTTCTAGGAGGTCCCTGTCTTTTGACTTAACTGGGGTGCCCAGAACTGGACACAGCGGTGTAAATGTGGCCTCACCAGTACAGAGTAGAGGGGGAGGATCTCTTCCCTCGACATGCTGGCTATGCTCTTTTGATGCCAACATGCACTTAGGCCATTCCACATGGGCCATTTTAACTTTCTGTCAGTTTCCAAGAAAATTGTTTCAGAGACTGAGATTTTCAGGGACTGCTATGTGCTTGCATCCTGTGCAAGAAGGTGGTATTAATGTCTAATTCACCTAAGTGCGATTTTGGCTTTCTTGAGTATGTTGTTACTACTACTTTTAAGTTGTTTAGGATAATATTAGTGCTTGAGGAGATAATGGGTTTTTGGTTGTTATTGTTGTTTGGGAGTTTATTGTTCCCGTGCATTTTATGGCATGTATTTCTGAAAGCTTTTAATCATTATTTCACCATTTTATTTATCATCATTTATGAATCATTTTGTCATAATTTGATCATATCTGTAACTTCTGCTTTTTTATGGTATTATATAATTGTGAACTTAGTCAGTTTTTCAAGAGAGAAGCAAATTCAGTACACAAAAATGTCCTTTGCCTATCTATCACATATCACCAATATTTTCTTGCTGTTAATCTTTTCATAAATATATTTCATGAATTTCTTTGCATCCAGTACAAGCAGGTTTATGTTTCTATCCAAAACATTCAAGCAATTACAAATTAACTCTGAGTGATAGTCACTGAAAGTATCTCTCCGCTATCTTCATCTTTATGATCCTTAAAGATTGCAGTGGGGAATCCTTATTTAATGAATGAAAACAATGTCTGAGATCTGCAGAATGTTAAGTTCTTCTCAATTGCAAGCTGTAAGATAATTGTCGTGCATGAACATGCCTTGGACTTTCCATACATTCAGGGCTGACAAAATGAATTATCTCCTTCAATTCTTTTGGCTGTTGAAGAAAAGGGATTGAAACCTTTTGTTACATAACATTCAGGAGTAAATGATCACATTTGTAGAGTAGTTTTTGAAGGATGTAGTATAGGTTAAGGAAATTAGCTAGGTTTTTTTTCTACTAACCTGCGTCCAAATTCTAACATCAGACTCAGGATCAGCAAATGATACCATCAGTGTTTGCTGCTGCACTATTGGGATTTTTATGAACGTTAATAATGCAATGCATTCTGTTGCTTCTGCAGAAGCCATCTTCAAATTTACTCACAGCAAAAAAAGTTTCAGTTTTGCTTTTCAAATTTTGTGCTAGAATTATGATCTGCTGTAATGCAAGCTAGTTTGTGTCTGACAAACCATTGCAAACAAACAACAGCTTTTCTACAGAAAGCTTTACAGCAGTTAGTGCAGATTTCATTCATTCATGCAAATCATTTTCTAACTTGTTCCATGAAATGCAGATTCTTTTTATATCTTTTCTTTTGGGTGGAATGCAATTGTGACAGTCATAATTCATAGCTAACCAACAGCAAATATATGTTGACTCATCTGGCTCCATATCGTTGTGTTTGCTCTCTATTCTTTGTGTATTGAAGAAATAATCTCCAGATATTATGCTTACACAGGCAGAATTTATCCCAAAGCAAGTATGGAGGATGAAACCACCTTCACATGCCAAAGAGCTGCACACGTAAGAAATACCTAGCTGCGCTGTTTTCTTTTTTAAGTTAGATTTTGTTTGCTCTAAATACATATTTAACTGTATTGCTAGTGCAGTGGTTCTCATGTTTGTACAGAAGCACAGAATTATTTGGCTTTAGGGGCACTGTGCACATGTAAACTATTGCAGGTTGAAGCTAGACACAGAATTTGATTTTAATAAAACAGACCTTTAATCTTTTCAGTTTCAGGCATCCCGGTCTGCTTGAGATGCGGATGTCACGTATTCTCAGAAGAGATCACAAGGGAGTCCACACTTCAGTCATTCAGCTTCTTTTCAGAACAAATGGAACCTGGATTCCAGACCCTCCTTACATGCATATATATATACATGTATGTGCATAGGCTTGTGTGGCAGAGAGTGGCAAGGTATCAGCTTCTACTTTGTGGGAGAAGAATCTGCTTCCTTCTGCATTCCTGGGGATGGCGGGCAGTCTCTATCCATTTTGCTGAAGTCTGAAGAACACGAAGGGACTTGCAAAAAAGATACTTATTTCTTGATTGTGTAAGAATGAGCCTTACTGTGAGGCCACTAAGCCATCTTGTCTACTGGAAAATGAAAATGGTTGTTTCATGCCTCTGTGCAGTAAAGAACGTCTGTAAGCTTCCTCCTAATATCTAAACTAAATCTCCTTTGTCTTAGTTGAAAACCATTCCCCCTTGTCCTATCACTATCCACCAATGTGAACAGTCGTTCCCCCTCCTTTTTAGATGCTCCCTTCTGGAAGAACTGGAAGGGTTCAGTGAGGTCTCCTCAGAGCTTTCTCTTCTCCAGCTAAACAATCTCATACGATTTTCCTTATGGGAGAGGACTTTCCTCACAGGAGAGGTGTTCCAGCCCTCTGATCGTCTTAGTGGCCCTCCTCTGGACCCAATACAAGAGCTGTGCATCTTTCTTGTGCTGGGGGCCCCAGACCTGGATGCAGTACTCCAGATGGGGCCTCACAAGAGCTGAGTAGAAGAAGACTACCACCTCTCTTTCCTTGCTGGCCTTCCTTTTTAATGCAGCCCAGGATATAGTTGGCCTTCCGGGCTGCAAGCGCATGTTGCCGGCTCATGTCCAGTTTCTCGTTCACCAGGACATATTCATAAACATTTATGTGATCCCCCCTCAGCCCTCCTTTCCCCAGGATGAACAGACTCAGGTCCCACCATGTCTCCGTGATTGCAATGACATCGCTCCCCTGTAAGCACGCACAGATCTCTAGTTCTTCCTGTTTATTTTCCACATGGCGTGCATTGCTATGCAGGCACCGTAGGGAAGCAGAGGGTGCAGGAATTTCTAGAGGGATGTGGGAAGGTTTAAGCCAGGCTCTTGGCAGTGTTGTCTTCCCTGAGGAGTCCTCAGAAGATCCTACTGGACAATGGGGAGGTTTCTCTCTGCAGTTAACTAAGAAGACAGCATTCTCAGGTCCTTCTCTGTCGCAAGTGACATGTGGAATCAAACTCTATAACCACAGAGCAGTCATAAAGCAGGCATGTTTACTCAGCGCTGCGCACCTATGCTGGATGCAGAGGATATTCCCTCCTGGCCTGCATATCGGAGGTCAAGAAAGGCACATGCTTAAAGAGCAAGCTGCTCACATATGCATTGGATGTCCAAGAAAAGGTTGTTTTATTACAGTGAATCCCCAGAACAACTGACATTTTTCCCCGCCCTGACTCTCAGTTCTTTTACGTGTGTGTGCCATTTCTCATTGGTCATCTGGTGGTCTTTCTGATGAAGGCTGTTGTCTTTCTGGCTGTGTACTCTTTGACCTGGGAGGACACTTTCCTGGCTCTGGCTGGTCCTCTTATCAGCGTCAACTCCGTCCACCAATCCACTGCTTCTTTGTTAATTTGTGGCTTCCTGTTCTAGCCAGGTGCCTTACATTCCAGAAATAGGATAGAAACAGGAGACTTGCTGTCCATACTAATTCTCTAGGTCTACAGAAAAGCATCTGTTTTCAGCAGTGAAAACCTGGCTTAGCAAAGACAGATCTGTTTTAACCTAACTTATTTACCTCATTTCAGACTGTAGGCCCAAATGACCCCCAACTGATGAATCCCATGTGTTAGGTTTGATGGGTGTAATGGTTAACCTCCTATGGCCATTTCTGAAATGCCACAAATGGCAGAAATCCACAAACTCAAGGTGGCTGTATGAATAACACTGCTCATGTGGACAGAGAACTAGTGCTAATGTAAAGGAGGTCACCAGAGAGACAGGTCAATCTTATTCTGCACTTAGTTTTAAGAAATTTGCAGTGTGCACATAAAATGAACATTGTGGAGACAAAAGTTGGGATCAAAATAGTTGGACATACAATGGGATAAAAATAAAGCACAGATCTTTTGCTGGGTTTGGTTCTCAACTTTTCAAAAAATAAGAACCACAATGCAGAGTCACTAGATCCTCAGAAACTACACAGTTCATTTCAGACCTGCAAAGGTCCGTGGGCTTACCCCAGTAGGCTGCACTGGTCATTGTTCATCTACAGGAAGAGTGGTATCCAGCTCCTGTGGTTTTAGGGTCCTTTTGTTCTCATCTTTGCTTGAATTAGTGTGGATTGACTAGAACTGAGGTCCATAACTGATTTCAAAACAATGAGTTTGTTCTCTTTTTTCAAAAAATGCTATTAGACAACTGCTAAATTATTAGAAGAATGTTGACAAAAGTGTTTGAACAGTATTTGTTTTTTCTAGTTACGTAGCGTAGATGAATGGGAGAAGAGATTAATAAAATCATTGATAAATTATTTCAACTTATGTAACAATCAATGTTAATTCTCTTATGGCTGTGTGATACTTGCATCTAAATGAGTGCCAATGGCCAGACATATCCTTGTCAAGCCATGCCATTCAACTACCATTGGAGTGTCCAAAATTTTCACCACCTTCCTTTCACCTTTATGAGCTTGACGTCTCGATTACCTGCCAGTATTAGCATTCATTGTACTAAAACATTTTACCTCTCCATAAGCAACAGTAGACAGAATTATAATTTCTATTACTGATGGTTGTTGACAATTTGCTGAAGCCCTGAAGTCACATCAGTTTTGGTTTTTACTGTCTAACTGAATTAATGTGATTTCTTTTTTATTCTCAACTGGAGGAGAAAGTACACCATCAAATGCTGTCTTTCAACAACAAAAAACAAGAGCTCTGCGCATTTTAATTTCTACACTTAAAGCCTGAGAGTTTGAAATTATCTTTTGGCAGAAGTCAGGTTCTCATTTAGCCATCTACACTTTGAATCAGACTTTTCCTGGGATAAGATCTGGAATATAAAAAGGGATGGCATTGTTTCAGGTTCAGCTGTTTCTGGAATATCCATTTTATGGCAATCCATTCTTTTTCTTGAGCAGTTCTGTGCCTACTGAAGTTAGTTGCTCGTGACCAGATTGTAAAACAGGAAGGTGAAGCACCTAAAAAACCTACGATGAAACCTAGTTCAGTGAAGAGTATTACTAATCTTTTTGACCACTACAGAACATGATGAATTTACTGAAAAATGAGGATAGGAAATAGGCAGTTTCTTCAGGAAGCATTCAGTAGCTCACAGACTGGGCTTGCTGCTGTACAATCAGAATTTGTCATTTATAAATTATAAATCCTCAAACTCTTCACTCACTGCATAAATTGACCATAATTTTTATTTGACTTACAAAGATGGAATGTATTATCCAAACTTCTCAAGTATATCATATTTATCAACTCTTTCAGGTGATTTGATTTTTACCAGATAAACAACAATAGACCATTTTAGTCTTTAAAGGTATACTGACTTTTTTTTTTTCTCAGCACGATGCTGACATTTTCAGGATAGAAGTTAATTACATTTTGGATAAACAGAATTAGTGAAATCACACTCAGAAAAGCACAGAATTACCATTCTGAATATGTGGTTTACAAATGGAGATGCAAATGCCTTTGTTGTCAGGAAAGTCTTTGCTTTGCTAGCTCAGCTTGCAAATGAAATCTCACCCCACAAAGTAGTGTTTAGAGTGATCTCTTCTAGCATCTGTTGGGACTTTGTCAACCGCGGTACATACTTGTGAATTTCTTCTAACTTTCCACAGGAAAATGTTTGAACAGGAGTTGTTTAGAAATGCCAGTCACACAAGTGGAGGTAGGAAGGTAGGTGCCAATATCAATTCCATTATTTTTGCAACTTGAATGACATATCAGTGTCACTCGTAAGTCTCTCATATTCAGAGAGTGTACATGAGTTTGAATAGCTGAGTCAAGGAACACTGTTTTCACAGTTCATGCCATCCGTTGAAGAAAGCAGCGCTTCTTTTATCAGCTCTTCAAACTCTTGTTTTTTTAATGTGTGCTGCTAACAAGAAGTGAATACTCTTCAATTTTTCTTCCAACAACTGTCTCTTATAGCTCTCCAGAATTTGTATATGGTGGAATACATTTTGTAGGTTATGCAGTCAATAGACAAGTGAGCATGTCCACCCCTTTTAATTCTCCTTGGTCACCTAGCAGAGAACAATCTTTACAAATCAGTCTTCTGTGTTTTATTGTCAGCAGTTGTGCTGTTATTAAAAATATATACACATTGCTTTTCAGATCAGTAATTTGGGAGTTCATGCAGTGAGAAGTGTTAATTATAGTGCATGACATCTTCATTTTCTAACCCTGTACACAGCCAAGTTAGATTCTATTTGTGTAAGCAATAGGAAGAGGAAGAATATTAGGTCTTAATGATCAAAATAATGCAGATTTTATTTTCCTAGTTGATAGAATTACACAAGAAATAGCCTCACCCGATGCTTTTGGTGATCCCAGTGTCTTTATGTATGAATATTTTTATGTATGTTCAGAAACATAGGTGTGTATGAAGGACTTACAGCATTATGTATGCGAGGGCCTAGACCTATTTTCCAAGCTGGCATCTCATGGATGCTTGACAGATCCATGGGATAACAAGAAAGCTGTAGTGTGTAGTTCTTGTCTGGGGAATATACGGTAGTGGATGTATATGGATGGCAAATCTTAAGGTAAAAGTCATTATCTGACCACTGCATGTCTCTGATCAACATTGGTACTGAAAAAATTGGTACATGTACTTGTAGAGCAGAGGTGTCTGATAATGAGTGAGTGGAAAAACAGTGCAGGCAGAGGGAGAGGGGTGTCTCTAATAAAGGCTGAAACTTGCTGGAGGCAGTTTTGGAAACCAAGAATATATCTAATAGTTTTCTGGAGGGGGTTAGGATTACTTCCAGCTCATCTGTGACTATAGCTAAGGAGATTATGGAGGCTACCTGTTTTCTACTTTCGGAGTTAATCCTTTTGAGTCAGTCCTGGTATTTTGGTTGGATGTTTACATTGCTGCTGCTTCAACCCAACTTTGTATGTGGGAAAAGTTTCTATATCTACTCTGGATCTAATATATGAATAGCAGGACCTCTCCAAATGACAGTGCGCCCTAAGGACAGGGAGGAGCTCAATGGCTCTGTTTATACTGATAAATAAAGGAAACAGAGACCAACCATGATGTCATAAAATGACTTGCATTCACACGGCTTAGAGTTTGTCCCTCATGAATGAAGTGGCTGTAAACATGCACACCCCGGTTTTCTTTCGGGAGACAGTAAATGCCTATGAGATATCATAAATATTCTGTATCTGGAGAGGTGGGTTTCAGTTCAAAATGTCTGAAACAGCCTGAAGTCTGTGTTGCAGTTGGATAGAATGGTAATTTTTCAGCATGAAACTGAGGATGTGTCTGGCATGATTTGAAGTATGGCATAAGCTGTGTATTGTAAGGTGCAGAACCTGTTGAAAAAATATTGGAGGATCTTGGAGGAGCCCACACATGGAAAGACTGGAAGAAGGTTCAGCAGTGACAGAGATAAATGACCCCTTAATACCCTCATGCCCTCCTCTTGATTTTCCAGACAATGATTGTCCTTTGTTATGTCCCTTCTCGTTCCCACTACTAGAGACATCTTGTACATCCAGTACACATTCAGAGGTATTATTCAATTTCTTCTATAGAAGAATTTGATCTCCATCTGAATTTTCAGCTATGTACTTTTTTTTTTTTTTAAAGCCTTTCCTCCAAAGCCCTTGGTAGAGAAGATTGCATCAAAACATTTGTCTTTCTTCCTTCAGCTTTCAAACGCTGGGTGTGAATTGATGATAGCAGGATAAGAGATAGTTGCACTGAATGCTGAACTGACTCTCATTCAACACAGTTCCTATTAAAGACCTCAAAGTCAAATGTTTGAATGACCTTTCATCTTCACAGTATGCGTATAAAGTGTGATCCCCTCCATTAGTGAACATTGATGAGAACTGTGTTTTCTCTTTTCCCTCTGGGTATTACTGACATAAAAGCCACACAATTCTAACAACAAAAAAAAAGTTAAAATTGCTTCGGAGACAATGTGACCCCTGGGTTAATCTCAGATGCAAGCAAAACAAATGGGTAAAACTTGCCAGTTTAAAATAAAGCATTTTGGCTTTCCTCAAATTTGCTATTTTTCTTTTTTCCTGCAGAGTGGTGTTTGTCAAGTTTACTGTGTCCAGATACACCCAGATCTGAAACACTGATCCTAGTCACACATTCATGTAAATTTTAAAACACTTAGATGAGGAGGGAGAGTGAGTGCACTTTTAATTCCATTACAATTAGCACTCAGCTGTAAAATTAAGCAGGAAAGAGAGTTATTGGAAGTATATCTTACTTTTAGTAGACGTGTTCTTCTTAATCCAGGACACTTCTAAACAGATTTTAATAGATTTCTTATCAAAATTGTGACAACATTTTAATTAAGCAACATTTGTTCAATCAGTCTCTGAGTCTTTTAAACAGATAAAAGCCTCTTCAATGAGTATTTTTTTTTGTCTCAGAAGATCCTTGTTGGTTTCTTTCAAAGATGAAGACCTGACTAGTACGAAGGTAGGAGGCCAGATCTCCCAGCATCTACAGAGCTGCAGCTTCTTACAGCTGGGGCAGGTCCTGAACCTGCTGTGGGGAACTGCCTGTCACAGCCACATCTCCTATTCCTATCATCTCCTTCTGTCTGCTATGGTATTTATGCGTTCAACATGCTCTCACCTTGAATTTCATGCCTATGTAAACAAAGTCAAAGGAAGCTGCTACCATCCATGGTAGCATTAACACCCGAGACTTTTGATGTTGTGGCAGAGCACCTAGTTTTATACCATTCAGAGAGATGCCTAGTGACTCCAAGAACTACTTTATAAGCAAAAGAGATACAGCATTGCTATTCCTCCCATATACAGCCACAGAGAAAAGAAATCATCCAGTTGATAACCAACTAACCCCAGGTACTTTTTCAGTAATGTAAAGCAGTGATGGTGTTGGAATATGGATATATTCACATTAAATACCAGTTCTATTCTGTTCTCTTTACTTCTCTCTTTTACAGGGAGAAGTGACATTAGATTGTAACACGGTGATACGCTTTGGCTGAAATATCCTGGTGAGTGACTGCTGAAAAAGGGCTGCATGCATTATATTTATCCAGGGACTTTGCTACCCAATACACATAATTAAGAGTTGCAGTGTCAGGCCTTTGGGAGGAAAGTTGGGAGACAAGAGGGGAATGCATTTAATAAAGAAGATAAGCTACCAGAAATAGGTTTTTCATCTTGCATAGTACATGAGATTTTTTCTAGAGTGGGCAGTAAAGGACATCATCTCACAGCTCCCTTAGTATTTTTCCCATGTATTGCTTTATATTACACTGAAATAGATTACATTATTTTACATTCTTTTAGGAAATGACATGTTGGATTTCATTTGGCATGGTCCACTGAAAACTGTATCTGATGGATAGCAGATTTCACATTTTCAAAAGGCCTCAAGGTTTTAAAAGAGAACTGTTGATATATTCAGGTTCAGAAAACAAATTTCTCTTAGTATAATTACAAAAACATTAGGATGTCTCGGATCACCTGTTTCCCTTAAATTCTTTGTTTATGTACCATATCTTCTTATTATCATGTTAAAGTTTATATTCCTGCCATGTTTGGAAGGGCTTTAAAGAGATGCCATACCAATTAGGACAGTCCAAGATTTCAGCTACCTGGAGTTCTGCTTCAAAGCCCATCTCCAGACATCATATAACTGAGTTAATAAAACATATTTTCTTCAGCTGCTTGTGTATTTCTTCACAACTAAATCTATGCTATCGCACAGAAAAAGGATTTTTAGTCTTTCTTTACATTTTCCCAGGGAATTTTAGACAAAATCAGATGAAGCTGTTATAAAGATCTGAAAGAAGAGAAGCACTACAGAACAATTAACATTCAAACATTAATTGTTAGTGTAACAAATCACAGAAAGCATAGGATTCTTTTCTAAGTTACCTTACGAAAAAAGAAAGCAGAGGTATTATTTTGAGAACTCTTTCCACAATGATACAGTGTCTGGATGAACCATACAGAAATAACATCACCTGTAACACCTGCATGGCTAATGTGAGTTTTCAGTGAGATTTTTCAATTCCTTTATTGCGTCTATAATTTCTCAAGTGATCATTCCTTAGGCTGTGAGCTGACCTAATGGACAATATAAATCACATGATTCTTTGAAAGTGACAATGTGATGCCTGCAGCCTGTACCAAGTTTTGCCTTAAGAATATTCAAAAGACCATATCTATCTGCACACCTGACTCCTGTTGCCCAGATGATCTGAATCTACCTTCTGCTCATGGCTTGCTTTCTTCCTCTCATCTTTTCTTCTCCTTCTGTTTTCTCTCATAAAGCAAAACCCAACTGGAACTTCCATCTTGACCACAGACAGATTGCAAACCAGCAGTTCATAGGACAAAAGATTTACAGGAAGACTATGATTACCCATTTATTTTCAGATTAAATTAAGCTAATTCTGAAAATCAGCTGACTTTAAGCTTGACTTCTGAAGGAAATAAAGCCTGTAAGGGTACATGCCATACCTATACATGTACATATATTCATTTGCCTGTCAGTACCCCTATTAGCTTTTGAATAATGTTTCACCAACTTCAACCAGATTGAAAAAAAAAATGGAAAAAACAATGTACTGAATTACTGCAATTGCCATACAATTCTGTAATGTGTAGAAGAGTACAGACCCACTCAGTATTATTGCAGAGATAGAGCCACTCATCTTTCATTAGACAGTAGAGAACAGAGTGGCTTCACTGTAAGGTGCAAATCAGTTAGAAACCAGACAGACTGATACAAAGTCTACTGCTTCTGCTGCCTACAAAAGCATTTGTTTCTTACTTCCTCCCCCTCCCCCCTTTATATATCTATGGGCTTGCTGGAAATGATTTAGGCAGATTACTCTGCAGTCTTTTTTTTATTTAAGATGCCATTCTATAGCTCATCCTGGAGGAAACCAGCTGGAGGAGGATGCAGCACTTTGCTGCAATTCCTGGATACTACATGAACAGCATGAATATGCTCTCCTTCTCTAGTATTTTCCCCTTGTTCTTTTTGTTATGTACATAATTTTTTTTTGATTTCTAAATAGATGTTATTGGCTCTCAGGCTAATTAATTATCAAAAATTTTCTTTGTTCAGCATAGGCTGAAGGCAAATTCATTGGTACCTTCTGAGAACTGCCTTCTGTAAGATATCTGCCACCTCTTCTATTCAAAGATTTTGATACACTCCTCATTAAAAAAAAAAAAAAAAAAAAAAGGATGAAATGACATTTTTTAAAATGGTAAGTATTCTTGCAGTTCTGGAAATTGTTGTGCTGTTCATTGATTCCAACTGTAAAAGATACTTTGTGCTATGGGAAATAATGGGCAAGAATACATGCAGCCATAGAGGCAGGTGACCTCAGAAAGCTCTGACCTCAGGGAAAGGACAGATAATGAAGGGGGCAGGAGTCTGCTCTTGCTTGAAAACAGTCAAGTCTGTGGAAACCAGCAGAGAAATACTAGGGAAATAATCCCTCTGTGAATGGCAAATTACTTAGTGGATTGTTGTGGTAAAATCCTACATTTGCTGCATTATAAGAAAGAAAATCTTGAGAGACTGTATAAAACTGTTAAAATAAGAGAAAACTTTACTGCTTCTGAACAGGTTCAGTTGCCACTACTATGTCCTCAAGGATTCAGTTTGGTGTTTTAGCTGGAAATGAGTAGTAAAATAGGTGGAAAGTAGGAACATTGTCTTCTCTGCACCCAAACAGAAGGGATGTAACTTTTCTTTTGATATTTTTTTCTTCTCTCTCTTTGATTGGATTAGTGATTCTTTTCTTACATTAAATAATGATGAAAGTAGCGGGCCATCCTGGGGACAGAAAGCAGACAAGTATGTAAGTAGCTTTGAGACAATCTCAATATTCAAATTAAACCAGAACACGTTAGGCAACTGTTTAATTCTATGCCTTTGAATTAACATTGTTCAGGTTACTTCTCTTTTCACACAAGGCTTAGCAAACCAAAATATGGCTCCCTCTCCCTCAGTCCCCTATTGCTAAAATAGAGGAAACTCTGTCCCTGGATGCAGGCAACCCCCATTGGTTTCAGTAAGAACTGCCTATGTATTTTTCTGGGAAGCATCTGGCTCCTAATGAGAACACAGTGAAACAGATCATGTCTGTTCTTCTCTCTGACTCAATGGCTAAAATATAGAGTATTTTAATTTGCTATGCATCTTATCAAGTGATTTTCTCAGAATATGAACCAGAAACTCTCAAAAATAATCTTGTCTGCTTCTGTAAGCTGTTGTAATGAATGAATGAAGGTATTTTGGTTATCTTGAGTGGAGAATACTTGCCATTATTTCCAAATTTGATTGGGTGGAAAATCCACAGAGCAAATTGACATACATTTTATTTTAACATATGAGTTTATCAAAGAAGAAACAGTCTGTGTGTGTTGGAAGAATGCAAACGACCATTTGCCATGTCTGACTTTTCGCGTAATCACATCCAGTTTTACTGCTGTCTATGCTCAAGCAGTACCATCTGTCAGAGCAGCGATGAAGCATGTGTTTATATCACAACAGAGATCTCATTATAGTTTTTCTTTCTTAAACAAAGTGGAGAGAAAAAAAAATAGCTTACCATTTGGCTTATCATCATGTCTAAGCCATATAATGGCTTATCATTTCTGTCTAACTGTCCCTTACCAGGTGCCAGACCTTAGTTTGGGGATTCTGTCCTAAAGCATCATCATTTCCACCCGTTTCTCCAGAAATTATGGAACTCAAAGAAAGCTCTGCAGCTTCATTATCATCCTCCAGAACAAGTAGGTGTCCTAAGCAGTCACTATTTTGAGTAACAACTGAGCTCTCCTTTCCTTTGTGTGATGAGAGCTAGGATCTGGTGCATGCAGTGGGACCAGTCTTCCTGGTAGCTTCTGGCACTGCTTGGGATGTGGTGAGTGATCAAATTATAATATATAACACTGAGATTTCAGAGCCATAACTGAATTAATTTCTGCATTTTTTGCATCCCTCTTATTCAGACCTAAGAATACTTGCCCACTTGAATTGCACAGTTTGAGTTTAATTTAATTATTTGTTTCCAAATATATATTTACTATATCTGCCAAGATATTTTCCTTCTTCCCCCTTCAGCCTTCTGGAAAAAGATTCTTTATGCCATAAGAAGCTGAAAAATTTTCTTCCCAAGGGTTTTCCCTGGCAGATGAGGAGTTCTAAGAGCTGGACTAATACAATTTGTTAAATTCATCACTAGGCTCACACTCTGGAAATAATAGAACTGTATGTTGCAGTATCTTGTTAGGATCATAAGCTTACAAAAACATTTTATTGCCTAGCTTTCAATACTTTTTCCATGGCTGCTTCTAGAACTAGATTGCTGCAGAACAAAGGTATAGCTGCCTCTGCTCATATGCAGAGAAATGGCTCCAGAGTGGCTGGAGGAATGAGGCATGCACAGGGGCACTGGCACATGAAATAAGTAAGATATTACTCTGTATTTAGGATCTTTCTAAAGAAAGGGGTCTCTCTGTGTCTCAATCAGATGAATTTGCAGCTGAGGTAAGAACATTTTCACATCTTATTATTCAGTGAAATGCTACGAAGTATTTTGGAGAATGGTGAAGCACAAATGTTTTCTGCAAGGAAATGATCATCAATAAAACATCAAATCCTATAGTAAATACTTTTGGCTACGTTGAAACTGTTCAGTTAAAATATCTTTTAGCTCATAATGTACAATATGACAAGCTTGTCTGGGGCATGTGAGACAGCTACCCATGGCACTGTGCCAGACAGAGCATCGTCTTCTCCCTGGCCCTTTGCTTCCCTTTGGTCTGTGCCTTCAGTGAGTCCAGCTGGCTGACGTAGAGGCAGACAACACTGGCTCTTTCCCCTAACAGCAATGGGTCACTGCAGCTGTGCCCAAGGTCACCACAGAGCTGGTGGAACCTCCCCCCCCCCTCCCAAGTACCTCCTGCAACCATCTGTACAATCACCACCCCCGTGGTAACAATGGAGTGTTCAGCAGGCCTCTAGTGCTCCCAGGAGGGTCACCATAACTGCCATGCTGATGCTTAGTCTCTCTTGTGGGACTGTGAAATGACACCAGTTAGCAGCCTTTTCTGGATAACGCTGAGCACACAGGCTAATCACCCCCTCAAGACTCCCTTCTTCTACAACTGCATCTGTTTCCCTGTAAGAACATGGTTCCTACTCACTCTAGCAGGCAACTTCCTTCTCAAGCCTTTTGAAGATGTTTTATGTTTCAGTTGCATTGCTTTGTAAAAAGCATATTGGACAAGCTAACCTTTAACAACATTTTATTGACCTATGTTCTTTAATAATTACGTAAGCCAGACACATTCCAGCTACAGATTTTGAGTCACCTCTTAACATCGTAGTGAGGAACTATTGAGACCTACAGCCCTTTAAAATTGCAGAAACATTTTGCAAAACTATTTTCTGTGTTGACCGAGTTGTGGCTACCTTGGGAAAAATCTCTGAGTCCTTGAAAAGAAACAATTTCTTGTCAGCTCAACGGGACACTATAAGCAGACTGAGTATTAGGAAATTATTTCATTGACCTTTCACTTAGCACAAATGAGGTAAATGAAAACATCAGTATCATATTAGGTAAGCAACTAAACTGATACAGTGAGTTTGAAGAGTCAAAGGACCCACTGGGAAAAGAAGAACCTCTCTTCAATGGGCTGAAGAAATGAAGAACATTCTTCAAATGGATGTTTTATCAGAATGTTAAAAGGCCGGGCCTTTATGCTGCTGTAATTTATGGATATCTCCTGTTAGTAGGACAAAGTCAAATAGAAACACTTAGTTATGTTTTGCTGGAGGAATAAAAGACTCAGTCTCTTATATGTAAAAACTCAAACTAATTTTACCTTGACTGCCTACTGAAATGTTACCAAATATGAATAAGTAGACAGGTGCACAGTTTAGATTTGGAAGCATCCTTACCAAATAGCAATAGCAGTAGAAACTCAAAAATCCCATCTAAAATTAGCACATGGCCTTGTGTTTTTTAGCATTTTATAAAGTGGAAAGCGTAAGGCTGAAGTTTTCAAGATCTTCCCTCCTGTGGGGGTCTGAAGTAATTTTAATCTGGTCTCTTCAGCTTTTCTTTCCATTTTGGTTATCATGCACATAGTTTCATCATGATTAATGAAGACATCATCATGCACTAGAAATGTTACATTTGACAAGTGCTCCAATTAATGCATCAAATGCTATGCTCAGTTCAAATTCTCTGAACCTACAAAGTTTACTTGAAAGCAAAATCTTTCTTCTGAGTAATACTCCCAGCTTTCATAGGACTCTCATGCTTGCTTTAATGGAGAGGGGAATTAATCATCCCACAGCTGCCATTTATGGAAACAAGAAAACATACTTCCAGATTTATTGGGCAATACTGGTGACTTCTGAGTAGAGTCTAATCTAATCCTAGACTCACTTCCCTGGCTGATATCCCAAAGAATGAATGACCTCTGGACTGTTTAAAGGCCATTCTCAGAATTTTCTTGGAGGACCAAGTTGCTGTTGGGCTGCAGTACAAGTTCAGTTTTCCTGTTGGTACTGAGTTTTAAACGATGACTCCATGTGTTAGAAATAGAAACTGTGACTACTTTTGATTGCAAAGCACTGGTGTGAAACTTAAAGCACATAATCTTGTCATTTGCTTTATTGCTTTTTACTAGGTTTTGAAATATGTAGGAAAAGATGAAGGATGAACATGGGCAATGTTAGTGCTTAGCCAATATTTTTACGATCTTTTTTCTTCTGTATTCTTATAAATGTGTGCTGATTTTGTCCTTAGTTTACTGCCAGCCACTCACACAGCTGCTCTCTCACAACCTCCCTCAACAGGACAGGGAGAGAAAAAGCCTGCGGGTCAAGGTAGGGACGAGGAAATTGCTCACCAGTTACCACATAGGGCAAAACAGTCTTAAGATGGGGAAGATTAATTTAATTTACTGCTGGGTAAAAAAAAAAATAGGGTAGGATGGTGACAAACAAAAACTAAAAATACCTTCTTCCTACTCTTTCACCAACTTCTTCCCAGGATCAATGTAATTCCTGCAGTTCTACCTTTTCTAGCTCTTCCCCTCTGTGTGGCTTGAGGAATGGGGAATGATGGTTGGGGTCAGTTCATAACGCTTTGTCTCTTCTGCTCCTTCCTCATTCTTCCTCGTGCTTCAGTGTAGGATTGCTCCCATGACATACAGCTCTTCATGAGCCTCTTTCCATGGGCTGCAGCTCCAGCCCAGGGCTACTCCTGTGGGGGGATCCACTGCTGCCCTACGGGTTCCTCCATGGCCGCACAGGGAGATCTGCTCCACTCAGTGCCTGTGGGCTGCAGGGGGACGGCCAGCTCCTCCATGGGCCTCTCCTGGGCTGCAGGGAGCTGCTGCTCTGACCTTAGTGGCTGCACGGCTGCTTCTCTCTCATTTTTTCTCACTTTTTTCCTTAAAAGTTTTCCCAGTGGTGCTGCAGTCAACTTAATTGTCTTTTGTGATTGGTCCCAGCTGGAACTGGCTCTGTGCAACACAAGGGTAGCCCCATTTCTTCTCACAGAGACCACCCACACAGATACTTCTTTGCTGCTACCAAAACCTTGACACCTAAACCCAATACAATATGTACAGTGTCACAAAAGGGGTCTGAAAATCTTACTGGATATGCTATATTGAAAACGTGATGCAGTCAATACAAGCTTCTCCTTAATGTTAATAGAACACGTGGCTAATTTTTCCGTCACTTATTCAAATTTTTTATGTATTGTTATTAAGAACCGTAATACTGTCTCTGTATTCTTAATGCATGCAGTCACTTTTGTTTTGAATCGTACCTTAAATCATGCTCAATTACAATCACATCAGTAGTAACAGTGGGGAGCTGGAATATGCCTCCTTCTAAGAGATACCTACAGCTAATGATGGTGATAAATGTAAGCACATTTGTGCTTGTGGCCTGTGATGATTTGTGGTCTTTTTTTCCTGCAGATTCTGGCAATTTAGATAGGCCTTGCACAGTT
Source organism: Chrysolophus pictus (assembly GCA_037305975.1). Classification (NCBI taxonomy): domain Eukaryota; kingdom Metazoa; phylum Chordata; class Aves; order Galliformes; family Phasianidae; genus Chrysolophus; species Chrysolophus pictus. The sequence goes on from CM074576.1 coordinate 73,788,127, forward strand.
GTATCTGGATGTAGGTCAGAAAAATGTATTCTGGTTTTGATGGTTATTGAGAGTGTTTTAATTCTGGAGATTCTTCAGTGTTATGGTGCTCTTCAAGTCTGTGTTGGCTATCATCTGCCAAAAGGGCTCTCTCCTGACAGCATGACTATGAGCATTCCTAGCTCCAAACAGGAGCTAGGGCTTAGTAAAGGAATATGAAAAGCATGCCCCAATTCTCTAGGCTTTCCCAGTGCTCTCTGTTCAACTCACTGCTTCCAAAAATGTAGGACCTTTTTGCCTCTCATCTCATTCAGAGAGGGTTTTTTTAACAGATGATATGTAGGGATACAAGGAATCACTTGGCTTTACTCTGTCAAAATGAAAAGATTTTGCAATTCTGAAAACAAAACACAGGACAATGAAATTAATTATTAACAGTGCTCTTGTATTTTGACTCACACTTCAGTCAGGTATTCTGGAGATGTAATTTGCTAGTTGCTCTGAGGTAAGCCTTTTTTTGCATCTTGTCCATTTGTGTAAGCCTCTGAAAATTTTTTTATTTAGTCTATAACCTTTGTTTATTTCTTCATTCCCTTCTCGGATTTTTATTCCTGTCTCTTCTCTCCTATCCCAATTTTTAATCAACAGGAATACTTTTTTTTTTTTTTTTTCTTTTAATAGAAACTGGGATGTGGGGAATCCATCCTTTGGCACCTAAACTGAGCTGCTCTGCCTGGCTCATTCTGAACATATAAACTGAAACATAGATACTAAAACTGATGAGTCTGTGGATGAGTTTCAGTGATTAAACTTTCCCATTCTCTTCTCAAACTAATGCATTTGTCCATTCCATCATACCAGCCTCACTGTGAGCTAGTGCAATGTGTTTTTGCTGCCCAGCTTGTCAGAGTCACTTCTGCTCAAGCCAGTTAGCATGCTAAGCCATGTGCTAACGCAGCAAGGCTTTCTGTTGCTTAGCTGCACTAATATTATGCTTTACAATCCTTTCTGAATAATAGAAATAAGAAGAAAAATAACTATGCAGTGACATCTGTACACTGTCCTCCATATTTTCACTTAGCATACACAACAACACAGAACAATTTGTCAGAAGGGCTGATTTCAATCCCTTCTTTTTCTGTTCTAGAAGTGGCAGGCTAGAATTTTTTTGCTATTAGAGTGCAAGCCTCTGATTAGAAATAACTTTTATTTATTTTCCAATTAAGATCAAAGGGGCACAGCACAGTCTCCTCCAGAGTTGCTTCTAACATAGCTGTATATATTGTCACTAAAAACAGCATTTCAGCAGTTGCCAAACAAATTGCTTCATATTCTTATGAGTTTGTTTTACAAGTAAAAATTATGTGAAAATAGAATTGCATATGCTAAGGACAGACATGATGATTTTATTGTTTGTTGCTCTGCTTGAAAATAAATTGGGTTCAGATCTAACTTCTCTGTGTTTTCAGCAGCCATGAAGTGAGTGAGGGTGGAGGTCAAGATGTTTCTGTTGCTTCTCTGTCTGATGCAGGGCTCACATTCTATATAGACACTGATGGTTCTTGTGTTTACAGTAATAAGTGTAAGGGGGCTTGGCCACCCTTAGCCTCTGGGGCCAATGGCTGAGCACTCATGTGCTAAAGTCTCCACCAAAATGCAGTGGCCTCACCCATTTGTAGTGATTTGCTAGCTACAATGTGTATATGAGCTCTCTTATGTCCTTGCTTTCCTATGGAAAGTTCTTGGGTACTTTATGTGGGTGGGAGATAGCAGATGCAGACCAAATCTTTGTCAGCACATGAATGTGCTGATAATTAAGCAGGATGCATTTTCAAGGTCCTTCTCTAGGCATAGTCCCCAGGACTTGCATTGACCCTGAGACTTTTTGTGGATGTTGGCAAGGGAGGAAGGATGAGGAGCACAAGCTTCTCCAAGAGTAGCCTGGCAAGCATGGAAGCAGTGGCCTTTGCACTGTATGTGCCGGATAAGCAGCACTGAATGAATTACCATGGTCCTCTCTTGAATACAGGTTGAAGATTGAAAAGCTTTCCTTGCCCAACTCAATTAATTTTGAATATTCTCTTAGCAGAGAGAACAATAAGAAATACAAGCATTGCAGGAAACCTCAACAATTCGTGTATGCACCGGCCAAGCCAGGACGCAGCAATGCAGCAATGCATCACAGTGAGGGTGCAAAGGGTAATGAAGTAGCTGGCCATGAGAAGACAGGTTACACTTTGCCACTTAATCAGTCTTTTTCCTTCCTGCTGCTCCGAGTAGCACGGGGCTGTGGGCCTCGTTTGTTTACTCCGGGGAGATGGCTCATTTAATGCAGAGAGATCAGCAGAGCCCATTCTCTAGCAGAGTTGTGTGAGCAAATGTTTAATTTTCTTTGTTTGGAAATATGAATTTGTATCCCCAGCCACCTTGGTGGTTAGCTTCCTCTATAATTAACAAGTGTTTATATTTTCCCCGTGGGGTATAAGTACAAGTCAATCTTGACTGCCTTTCCAGTACATGGAGTATATTTTTGCCAAGGCTGAAATGTTTTCTAATGCAGTACATTCCATCTCTTTCCTAAAATCAATGTTTCAAAACACAATTAGCAGTACTGTAATAGATCACAGAATATCACAAAGGAGCTGTGAGCTAGAGGGCTCCAAGATACCACTAATAGCTTAGATAAGAATATGTCAGCTCTACTGTTGGAGAAAGAAGATGAATTCTGAGGTTTTCCTCATTCAGTCAGATAAAGAGTCTCAAATACTATATACTATATGAATTATTTACATAATTACTACCACCATGGACCTGCTTTTTCACATTGTTGAAAGAAAATATATTGACCTTGAAGATATAAAATCATTTTTCTTTCCCTTCTAAAAGGAATATTTGTCTGTTTTATTTGAATGCAAGTAATTTAAAATATTTCAGAAATTTTAGTTCTATCTTCTAAACTTTTATGACCTTTAGTAAGTAAAAGAGCCACGCAAAAATAGGTACTACTGATTGCAGAAAAGGTTTCTGTCATCTGTCAAAAAGATTCTAGTATGTTTAATCTGATGACATTATAGGCTATCTGCTTCCCAGTTTCTTCCATGAGCCCTACATCACAAGTTTGGCAGTTATTCTAATAGAACGTTAGTACAATAGAGATGGCAAGGGAACTGCAAGTCTCCTCCTGTGTCATGTGGAAATGCCTATCATCTGTCACTTATTTGTTACAGAAAGGGGTGTAGAGCTTCTTAGGAGTCACATAGTGAAGGACATATCCAGGTTCATGAGGTGCTGAAAGGGGGACTGGAACTCTGCAGTTTTAAGTGGCAGATGTGTATGTTGTTAATGAAACAAGTCTGTCTCCTTCCGCTAATCTTTTTAGCTCCTAAATCCATGTTCCTGATAATAGGCTACCTTGACTTAAAAAAAAAAAATTGAACAAAAATGAAACCCCCAAATACTTAGTACCTCTCTATATATTTCACAGTAACTGCAGGATATGCAGTCCTTTCACTAACATCCATCAGGATATGGCTATAAGAGCAGAAATATGATATCTATTTGATAAAAAAAAAAGAAAAACAGAAAAAAAATGTGGTGTGAAAGCTTTGTGCATATTTTTGCTAGATTTGCTAAACACTCCTGTCAATGTAATAAAACACCAAAATAATCCTGACAATTCACTGAAGAGGCCAAGAGTCTAAGTCACTATTGATTTTCTCCTTTAAATAACATTCATAAAAATATTTCTAATTTGCTGTGAGCAATGAAATGGAATCACCACACTGCAAAAGCAGAAACTCTCTTCTACAGCTGGGGTACTGCTGAAAGCAAGAGAAGAATTGCAGCAATCCATTGATTTCAGGGAGCTGTTAGAAAAACTTGTGAACGCTGTAGTCAGGTAAATTAATGCCAGACAGTTCATATATTTTCTCACCTTCCCTGCACCAACACCTTAAATGTAAGCCTCCATCGTTGTGCTGAAAAAATCATGAAGTTAACTAATTCAGGAACTTGCACATGTGCGTGTAAATATTTGCAAATGCAATTTAGGAGGATTGTATTGAATTTGTACATGTGAGAGGGAAAGACCACATATAGTAATAGCTTACAGCTCAGAAGCTGAGATTTCAATAACAGCTGTGGAATTAAATGTATGGCTTTCCCTTTGTGCTTAATAAGCTTGTATATTTTAGTCTTGTTCAATACATATGATAAGGAGTTCTGATCTGGTTAAGAAGCCCCCGTGCGCTGCTGTCATCCAAATGAATCACTGTAACTTGGTTTACATCTTCAGTCAGCCATAGAAAAAGCAAGTGAGTAGTTCAAAAGTCACACATCAGTCACATCAAGTAGTGATGTGAAAAAAGCATACTCACTTCCAACAAATGTCCTTGTAAGGTTCCCCAGATACTGCTGTAAACTTCTAAAAGATGTGTCCTTTTCTGAGCATTAGGCCATTCTCTTCTTCCTGAACGATTTAAACTGCTGTGGATTTCCTCTGTGCCTGAACCTTTGCAGTGCCTAGGGGCTTCGCTTTGCAACTCTGCAGCCCTTCTTTCATACTACTGCTGGCTGCCTTTCACTTGTTGCTGTGTGAGCTGTTGTGCCAAGGCTGTGACAACAGTGGTTTTCCTGCTCTCTTCTTAAGCTAGTATTTGCCATCTTGGACCTGAAGATCCTGAAGTGCTGTTAGGTGAAAGTAACTTTAACCACTGGAGGACTCTACACACATCATCTGCTATGGACACAAATCAATCTTTAAGTCCATCATAGCATTTTTTAAGAAATACAAATCAAATCAAAACTGATATTTTCCTGAACCAGAAGTGTGCTCTTGCAGCTCGAAATGCAAATGGTATCCTGGGCTCCATCAGAAGAGGGGTGGGCAGCAGGGACAGGGAGGTGATTGTCCCCCTCTACTCTGCTCTTGTGAGGCCCCATCTGGAATACTGTGTGTCCAAGTGTGGAACCCCCAGTACAAAAAGACAGGGAGCTGTTGGAGAGGGTCCAGAGGAGGGCCACAAAGATGATCAGGGGACTGGAGATGAAGATAGGCTGAGGGAGCTGGGCTTGTTCAGTCTGGAGAAAAGAAGGCTGGGGCGGGGTGACCTAATTGCAGCCTTTCAGAACTTAAAGGGAGCCTACAAACAGGAGGGGAATCAACTCTTTGAAAGGGTTGACAACTGCAGGACAAGGGGAAATGGTTTTAAGTTGAGGGAGGGAAGATTTAGGTAGGATGTCAGGGGGAAGTTCTTTACTATAAGAGTACTGGACGTGACGTACTGGAACAGTTTGCCCAGGGAGGTTGTGGATGCCCCATCCTTAGAGGTGCTCAGGGCCAGATTGGATGGGGGCCCTGGGTCTAGTATTAAATGTGGAGGCTAGTGGCCCTGCATGTGGCAGAAGGGTTGGAGATTCATGATCCTTGAGGTCCCTTCCAACCCCGGCCATTCTGTGATTCTCTGATTCTGTGGATTAACTGATGGAGTTTTTAAACAAAGTGTTGTTTGGGTCAAGTGTTTGAAAGTCTATACAGAAGATAGATGAAAAATAACACTGTCCATGCAGCTTCAAAACAAGATTTCTGAAAGAGAACATGAACATGAAACAACAATTACCAGTATTGGCTTAGAAGTGGTTTCCTCTGCAATCTTGAGATTGGTGATGCACTGGAACAGGTTGCCCAGAGAGGTTGTGGATGCCCCATCCCTGGAGGCATTCAAGGTCAGACTGGATGTGGCTCTGGGCAGCCTGGTCTGGTGGTTGGCGACCCTGCACATAGCAGGGGAGTTGAAACTAGATGATGGTTGTGGTCCTCTTCAATCCAGGCTATTCTATGATTCTATTATTCTATGATTTTTTTATTACTGTTCATTATGGGGCTTCTCTGAAGATTTTGCCCTAGCAGGTACATGAAAGAAAATACGAAAACATTAATTTCATAGAGAATGTTTCTATAGAAAACAGTAATGAGACTGAATTGCAAAACTTTGAGAACATGGCTGTTTATGTGGTCTTCATTAAACAGTAATTGCATTTACCCTAATAGCAGAGGTGAATGTTCTAATAAGCAAGTGAAGTTGTCATGGTTTCTTGGATCCAAAGAATCTTGAAGCACATTTACAGAGAGAATTAACTTTGCCAGTTGTCAAGAGAAAACTTCTTTATAACAGCAATTAAAAACAGCCATCTATAAACTTTTATAAGTATTGTGAGACTGACTTAAAATCTCTGCTCCAGGAGGGCCTTTAACCTGGGTCTCACACTGATAGGCAAAGTGTTGACAGTATGATGAGAATTATAAGGGTATAATTGGATATTAAAACATCAAGGAAGGAGAGATGTTTCTCACTTGTTTTTTACTGGACTGGGTCCTACAGTGCTGAAACTTCTTGTTATAGATTCCCACTACAAAGTAACCGTGCTTATTTATGACATAGCCACCTATTTCTGCTTTGAAGAGATTGTCATCCACATGAACATAGTCCCGAAGGCTTCTGTGAGTTATGGAATGTTTTCAATTACCCATGACTTCAGTAGGGCTTGACAGTACTGAACATCTCACAGGAGCTGTTTCTATTGCATCAGTTCTCAAATTTACATAGTGCAGAAAGTGGTAACAGAGCATCTCGAAATTCTGACAACTGGGTCAATTATATACCAGCATTTGAGTGTGCAATAGATTAGGACCACTTGTTTTCACTAAATTTAAAAAAAAGAACCGGATAAAAAGCACTGCTTCTACAAAGTGACTCATTTACTTTACAAGGACAAGTTGCCTTGCTTTGGGTTAATTAATATACATTTATGTAGCATTTTGTGTACCAACAGAAGTAGAATAGTTATGAGTGGTATTCTGTAAAGCCTATGGGAATCCAGAATAAGAGATATAAACAAACAAAAAAAATCTATTCATGGTTGAAATATAAAAGCAATTAGATGAGCAAAATGCAAACCCAGGTCGAATTTAAAACAGGCAAGTTAGAATTTGTCACATTACTAGGGTGAAAATAGCATAGCCAATTATTTCTGAAGAAGCTAGATCTTCAGTGGTTATAATAGTTAATAAAAGGTAATTTGGCTCCATCACACTGTGAAGCTTTAACAGTAATGTGAGCTTTCCAGTAATAAAGCACAGCCGATAATAAGCATTGGTTTACAGCTGTGGTCATTCATTTCTATCCAATTCTTCTGTCTTAGTGCCTGAAGCTGTTCAGCTAGACCAAGAGACACATTAGCCTCTTTATTATTTATAACTTTTTTTTTTTCTCTGATAACACCGCAATATTGTAAACGGTGTTTCCATGGAAACTCAAGCAGGAACTAATTACCATGGGTATTTGTGATTTATACCTCTAGGAATATAGGTATCTAAAGTTTCAACCTGTCTCTGATAACAAGAAAATACAGAAGTGAATGATATTTTTAATTACTGGATAATATTAGCTAAGTTGGAGAATTTCTCGACTTGCAGTATAGCGTGCCATACTCATGCTATCCAATTGCATGTCATGCTTTTCATTGAATTCATTTCCTCTGAAAACTGTTCTTTAGAAAATATTTAGAAAATTAAAAGGAGTTCCTTTTTTCTCTAGACTTTGGTAATGCTAAATTTGCATTACATTTATGTGCTGTAGAGTAATAGCCTTCAAGGACTCAGTGAGTAAAAATGTTTGTCGGTCTTGTAACGCAGATGGATAAACCTGAGTATGAGAAATTGAAAAAAAAATGAAGTGATGCGAGCTGTAGAGGTCATCCACAGGTTACCTAAGGCATAACTGAAAAGGAAAATATTTCCTTTGAGTTAATAGCTGGCTGGAAGTATGAAGAACTTTATAGGGATTTTGACATCCTTTTGCTCCTTTTTGAATTACTTGATCAAACCATGTGGTCTATAATTCTGTAGTCTAATATACAAATATAAAAAGGGCCAAAAGAACAGTTGTAGCAATACCAGAAAGTAGTAGGTAAAGACTTCTGCTCTTATTTCATGAAGTATATCTGTGATAAGGTCAAAAAATCTATGTGTTAGATAAAAACTGTACCACTTCTAAGTTTTGGGAATGAACGCTAGAACTACATACGTAATCCTCATACTGGAATTGCTCTATTACTTCTAAACAAATATGCCCAGGACTCTCCTCCAGCCCTGGGGCTAATTGGCGTGCAAAAATTCCTGTTCAAGCTGATGAAGGCTTTCAGTTGCCTGCAAATGGTAGCCACACACAAAATGTTCATTGAGAATGTATGCAGGTGTGTGCTGTCTTCCCAGATGACCAGAACAAAAATCTGGGGACTCTCCCAAGCCTTTCTGCTTCCTTCTTGTATCCTTTTTTTTCTTCCTTTTTTTTTGGCTTGGCCATTTGCATTGCATACATTTGGCATTTTTTCATGGCTTCTCAGGCATGGTGAGAGACATCTGCTAAGGTCTGGGAAAGAAATAACTTGAAACAAATAACATGACAAACTAGTGACGAAGAGTGGATGGAAGGTTTCCTTTTTTTCATACTACAGCCACATTAAGGAGAGCAGCCTTGAGATCTACCATTTTGTGTTTAGCTGATAAGTTGTGGCAGGTTATTCCAGCAAGCCTTAAATTCTTTGTTTTTCAATTCTCATTTTTTATCATGTGTGCTTTAATTCATCTTGCTACCTAATCACGAGCTGCATACCACAAAAAAGGATTTCTTCCCTTACCTTCTGTGAAAACATGCCTTTTCAAGTCATTACTTCCTTAACAAATGTCAGCTTGGCTTCAGTTATTTCTTACAGAGGAAGAAATTTCATAAACATGAAATGTGCAATAAGCTGGACTGCATTGTTTCCAGCAAACAGAGACAGAAGATTGTAATCACTTACTCATTTAATTACATTAGAAAAAAGACTAACAAAGGAGATCTCAGTCCAGCCTTATCATTTCAGCTCCTTATTCCTTCATACTTATCATTCATCCCTGAATCAGCAGCCCCATGAAGGCCCCAGGAGTGGCAGGGAGGAGGCCATGTTGAAGTGGAGCCAGGCGTTGGGCCTGGCTCTGGTCATGACTCTGGGCTTGGGCAGGGTCCAGGCTCCGGAAAGTGCCAGAACACGTTTCTTGGTGGTGGCAGGGGAATCCTGAGGTGGCTGCCCCCACAGTGCTGCCCCAGCCTCGCAGCCCTGGGCAGACCCCACGGTGCCATTGGGCTTGGTGTGTACTTGGAGTACTGCTGTTTACATGCTGCCTTCTCTGGTGCTCTCCGTTCTCTGGTCAAAATTATGGTATGACTTCCACATAAAGACTGTCTTAGTGTTCTAGGTCTTTCCAGCATGCAAAGTAGGCTACTGTTCTATCTTTTTAATTGCAAAACATAGATGGCCTCGAGTCAAGATAGGAGAAACATTATCCAAAATAAATCAAGTAAGTTATTTCTTTGGTCAGCAGATAAGATTTGGAGAACTCCTTGCCAAGGCATTCTACAATTTTGAACAGTTTGCAAAGGAAACTGAGAATAAATGAATGAACAGCTCTCATACATAGCTAAGGAAATGCCAGGGATGAACATATTTGGAGGCTGATTAGGAGGAATTCTGATATGTACTCGACCTGTTCTTATTTTCCGACAGCTGCTTGTTACACCTACTGTAGAAGACAGTACTTACAGTGAGATAAATCTTGGGTCTATTCAGTACAGGCATTCTTATCTTCTCAGTTACAGATCTTAGGAATTGTTCATTTTTTATTTTCTCAAGTGTCCTTGTATGGCAGTATGAATGACAGGGCTACTTTGGGCACAGTATCTCAAGATCATTAAATACACAGTTCTATTGATTTCTGAACATAATTGAAAATTATATTTTCTTTACCCTGACTAAATTTTGTCACACAGTCTTTTGCCTTTTCTACTGGTACTTTTATGAGACATAGAATTAATTTTTGCAATGCTTTCTCTATGACAAAGAAGGAAGCTTTATAATCTGGGCAGCATTACTGTCAGGAAAAAGCTGTCATGATACTTTTTTTCCATAATTGCCTTTCTCCTTGTTTTTACACAGCTTTCCTCCCAGCTCCCCTTTATTCAGGATTCTCGAGGTGTATAAAAGTCATTTAATAATGTGCACAGAGTGCACCCCTCTTTATTCCATCCTACTCCACTGTGAATACCTTGAGTCTTTAAAAGTCATCCTAGCTGCTTTGCTCTGAATTGTGCATGCTGCTACAGCAGACTTGTATGTTCAGTGTGAGATGATTCAGAGGCTGCCACTGCTGTTGTATAGGTTCTAGATAGTTAGCATGCATGATAGATTGGAAGACTTCCTGTTTCAGTGACCTCTAATACACATAGGGTAGAAATACGCCTCATATGAGCTGTGTAAAAGGCAGTGATTTTTCCACCTGTGATCTGTGGGTCCCTGGAGGTGAGTGAAAAATTGCAGAAGTGTAAATTCATAGCACAGAGTAATATCCCTTCCAGAAAAACAAGGCTACACAATTTCCAGACAAGTTGAGAATCACTGAAATGGTCAGATTGTAGTTGGAAGAGTTTCCCACAGCCCTCCCAGGCAGTTGCACTTCTAGGTCTCTTTCACAGCAATTCTTTGTCCTTTCATAGCCTCTGAGAGCTTCTGTGCAGGAAAATGAGAAAAGGAGCAAAAAAAATGAAGAAAATCGGTGTACATTAAAGAAATAGCAGAAGCAGAAATCTTTGTTAAAATGTGAAATACACATCTTGTTGATTCAGATTATGTTTAATGACATCTGGTTATTCAAAATTCAAGAAAGTAGAATTTTGAATAAAATATGTTTTATATTCATTATCATGACATCTGTCCTCCCCTCTCTGCTCCCCATTTGAAGCTGTATGCACTTTGTTTAATAATAGAAATTTTGATAAGTTTTCAGGAGAGCAAAGCCACTGAGAGCACAGTTCATTCATAGCTATAACTACTCTCTGAGTGCAGTGCTTTTTATTAATTCTTTGAAGCAGCAATCAATTATTGAGTCTTCAGATGTCTTTCCTCTTTGTCAAAGGGCCACTGGAAGGCAGTGTATAAAGCATGCTCTCTAACAATAAAGATATCTCAGCCGCTCTGTCAGAAGGGTTCTGTATCCAATTACTTGCAACCTCCTTGCAGATACGATTCTACGGAGTAAATGGAAACATATTTCACTCATTCTCTGCACTGATAGTAATTTAATAAAAATAAAAAGCGATTGATTTTTTTGTTAACTCTGCTAAAAGGCCAATGTAGTATTGGCTTCACTCTGCTGTTGGCAGAGCATACACCTAGTGGATTTTTTACTTTTCCTGGAGCACCATATATTAAATGCTGTCTTAATGTGTACAGATGATTAGTTTAGCTGAAGTGGGCTAGGATTTATAATACCTTTCTGTTATTTAACTTTTCTTAGTCAATTCAGATATTTCAGCATATTCAGCATTTGCAGAGATTTATCTCCTGTACTTTGCAATTATTTTCTTCCATTTCTTAAGCCAAATGATTTCCTAAGATTCCTCAGCCAGGACTTTGTGAGCAGTATCTACTTTTGACATACAAAATAGTATTCTACTAGTTGACTATTACTGTAGTAACCACCCTGGGATGCTAATATCTTTGGTGAAAGAGGAATGTCACTTAGACTATATTTTAAACCTCAATGTGAATAAGAGGTTAAATCAGTAAAGATGGACTCGGGTAAAATGATTTGATTTGTTTAAATGTGTGGCTCTACTACCGACTAACTACTACCATACAGAGACACATCTTCTATAATTATTTGAAAGATTTTGAGCTGTAACTCAGGATCAGAGGGTCCATCTTTATTTCCATCTAAGATTTATTTTCCAAAGCTAAAATTAGAGAGGAAGTCCATGGGTGATCTAGGTGTCTAGACTCTATTATAGTCAGCTGCTGAAATCAATGGAGAGCAAATCTGAAACTGTTTACTTCAGAGTGGGTTAAATTCTTCTTCAGGCTTCACTGACTAGATCTGCATGACTATATTGAAAACTTAGATACACAACTCTCCTTTAAGTAGATACAGTGTGATTCTGTTCTGTATCTAGCAATCTTTAACACATTAGTCACACTCATGGAGATAGCAGAAAACACAGAACATGCATTATTTATGCAGAACACAGAATCACAGAATCACTAGGATGAAAAAGACCTCCACGATCCAGTCCAACTGTTCACCCACCATCAACAGTGCCCACCAAACCATGTCCCCAAGCACCACATCCACTCCTTCCTTAAACACCTCCAGAGATGATGATTCCACCACTTCCTGAGCAGCCTGTTCCAATGCCTAGCCACTCCTTTTGAGAAGAAATTCCTCCCAATATCCAGCCTGAACCTTCCCTGGCACAAGCTGAGGCCACTCCCTCCTGTCCTATAGCTATTACTTGGGAGAAGAGGCTGACCCCCACCTTGTCACGACCTCCTTTCAGGGAATTGCAGAGAGCAATAAGGTCTCCCTGTGCAGGACCACGCACTGTCCTACCAAAATTCATTCCACTAGCCCCAGCCCATTGACCCAGCCCATTCAGATCCCTCTGCAGGCTTGAGGCCTTCCACCCTCAAGCGGACTGACATTCCTCAAGCTTGGTGTCATCTCACCAGCTGGATTTAAGTCAGTTCACCACCACTCTGGGCCTGGCCCTCCAGCCAGTTCTTTATCCAGAAAAGAGTGTGTATCATTCCAGGCCATGGGCTGCCAGCTTCTCCAGGGGGACACTGGGGGAGACAGTGTCAAAGGCTTTGCAGAAGTCTAGGCAGACTACATCAACAGCCTTTCTCTCATCTTCCAGGCAGGTCACGCAATCATAGAAGGAGATGAGGTTGGTCAGGCAGGACCATGTGAAACCATGCTGGCTGGGCCTGATCCCCCAGTTGTCCCACACATGCCATGTGATTGCACTCAAGATGATCTGTACCACAACTTTCCCCAGCACCAAGGTCACGTTTACAGGCCTGCAGTTCTCTAGATCCTCCTTACAATTCTTCACAGAGATTCTTGTCATATTAGCAAGTCTCCAGTCATCTAGGACCCTCCTGACTGACCAGGACCACTGCTGGACTGTGGAAAGCTGCTTGGGAACCACATCTGCCAGCTCTCTCAGTGCCCTCAGATGGTTCCTAGCTGGCCCTATCTGTTTCTGTAGCCTTTCAGATTTTCTCCCTTTTTTACAAACATATTGCATATGCTAGCAAATTCCTGGTATTTTGCCCCAGTTTCCCATTCCTTTTTTCACAGGAAGTAAGCTCTCTTTTTCTCCTGGAGTCTCAGAAAAAATTTACTGTTCCGCCATGCCCTTCTTCTTCACTGCCGGCTTGCCTCATGGCATGTGGAGACAGCCTACTCCTGTGCCTCTAAGGCTTCCTTCCTGAGGAGTGTCCAGCCTTCTTGGACCCCTTTGTCCTTCAAGACCGACTCCCAAGGGACCCTTCTCACCAGTGTCCTGAATAATTCAAAGTCCACCATCTAAAAATCCAAAATAGCAGTTTTGCTGACTTCCCTCCTGACTTCACCAGAGACTAAGAACTGTGCCATTTTGTGGTCACTCTGCCCAAGACAACTCCAAACACATCTCCCACCAGTGCTTCTCTATTCACAAAAAGCAGGTCAGGTGGGGCACCTCCCCTGGTAGACTCACTTACCAGCTATGCCAGGAAGTTATTTTCCATGCACTCCAGGAACCTCCTACACTGCTTCCTCTGCCAGCTGCTCATAGAATGCTTTGTCTGTCTCTTCATCCTGATTTGGTGATCTATATCAGACCCCCACCAGAATGTCTGACTTGTTGGCCTTTCAACCATTTTGTTAAATGCAGTAGGAGAGCAGGTGGATGTCCCAGGGTACCACAAATAACATCTATGTATGGTTAGGCAGGTAAGTTGTGCCTACATTACAACTCTTAAACTGAACAATTTTCAGGCCAGAGCTTAATCAAACTCCTGCTTGTCTTGAAAGAAAGGAATTTTTCAATGGGTATATGATTAAGTTACATAAACATAGCTGTGCACTGATATGGGAGATTGATATCCAAATATCATTCTTCGTTTTCAGCTGCAGAAGGTACAGGTCTGCCAGCCTGTAAGGTAAGTGTCCAGGGTGGCTTTGGACATCTTAGATGCCATGACAATGTTCATGTAACTGAATAATATTCTGAATTGAGATGGATTTAAGAAAAAAAAAATATTTAAAGAAAAAAATATTGAAATTAGGAAATATCTTGTTTGTGTATTTTGAGAACTACTAGTTTGTGTAGTTTTACTGACAATGATACAAGGTTTTCTGAGCCACCAGTGCACTAGGAATACTTGTTACCAAAGCAACACAGTAAGGCAGTATTACAATTATCTGATGCACTCTGCTGGTCCTTAGCAGATGAATTTTGGCTGTGAAGATCTGGTGGCAAAGGTAGAGACATTTGGAGTAAACCCTTGGCCTCCAAATGCCCATCTATTTCAGTGGAACTAGAACTGTAGCTTTTTCTGCAAGGGAAGTAGATGATATAATCTGGTGTCTTAGTGAGATCCTGCCAAGGGGTACGGTAAAATAATGCAGATACAATAAATATGCAGAAGTGATAGTAAAACGAGATCACACCTAAAGATTAAGAGGATAACAGTCCTACTATAAATGAGGAAGTAAGGAAGATGATAAGAGTATGTAACTGAATTTCTTGATACATAAAATTGGGAATAGTGACTACTCTGCACAGCTCCTACAGAGGTAGGGTATGTAGTTGCTTTTGCTGCTCAGAAAGTAAAGAAATAGCTGTAGTTATAATAGCTGATTCACAGTTGACATTTCTATCTGTCTTCTTGCACATGTTTAAGGAAGTGTATATAGTAAGTTGATGGGGAACTGAATTGTTCTCTGAGGCAGAAAGAAGTCTCTCAACTGTGACTAAAAATGTGACAGTAAATCCTAGAGTAGCTATAAAATTATTTTGTGTTGATATTGAAGCCAGCAGCAAATGGCAAACCAGCAGCGAATGGCAAAGGTCACATCTAGAGTGTCACATGACAGATCTGAAGCCAGACCTTCCAAATTGGGTTTACTTCAGTGCAGCCCCTGCCCTCACAGGGGAGTCTGACACATCTCATCACTCAGTGGTCCATAGAGTTTCAAGAAAAGGGAGAGGTACATCTAGTAAGATTAATGTAAGGCACCCAGTCATCCCATCATAGTCAGGAAGCATCTGGTCATCTCTGTATGGAAGCTGGCTCCACTATTTCTCTGTCCAGTTGTGGCATAGCAGTTTGGTACTAAAAAGCCTGCTGTGATAATTGCTGTGATGAGTTATGCGAATTCCTACGTATTGTTAGATGTGAACTGACACCACCAATGTGGCTGCTCATATATTCCCCTCTCTAGAAATGTGACGTGCCCAACACCATACGGTCATCAAAAACTCCATCTAGTGTTCTCTGAAAGAAGCCAAGAAGCCAAGATTGTAAAGAGTACCTTTGTGTCTGCCTTTGGGACATCAGCATTCACAGCAGAATTTATGCACACAGCAAATGGACTTGCATATCCTGTCTGCACATTTTGAAAGCTGGACATTTTCCTCCATAAATTTATGAGCACCCATTTCCAACCACATTATTGATATCAGTGGAGCAAAGTTGTACATAAATTTCTGCCAGGGTGCACATATCTTACGATGACTGCATCCCCAACGAAAAGTTCAGTTATAGCTCAGTTCCAGGCAGTTATCCATAAATACATCCCATGATTTCATCCTTCTTACACAAATGAGGATACTGTTACGACACACGGAAAGCAGTCCAAGGTCTAGTTGCTATGGGTGTTGCTAGAGAACAGTAGAATCTGAAGGACAGTCAAAAAGGTCAAAAGAGATGAGAATCATTTGATCTAACAGTAAAATGATAAGAACACCATTCTCAGTGTTTCTGGAGAAAAACAAAACCAAAAAAACCCACCAGCACACCGGATGAATTTTGTACCAGAAACAGAGGTAGTACAATATTTTGCAGATACGGTGATTCGATATCAAATTTTGCTCTGGCCCTTCTACTGTCTTATAGATCTAAGTATAGATCACAATTGCTATTTTTTATGTCCTCTAACATTGCTAGTCTGAAGGAAGAAAAACAGTGAAGATTTTCATAAATAATATGCCAGTGGTCAAGTTATGAACTTTATACTTACTTCAGTCAAAAACCGAACAACTTTTGTAAAGAGCTGCATGCATCCCTAAAAGTACATTAAAAAGAGGTAAGAAGAGGTTAGAACCTTTCCGTAGGCATTTTAAACAGAAAGCAGAGTTTTCTTTAACTATTTCTGCTGGCTGTTTACTTCGTTAAGGCAGAGTACAGTTTTTATGAATGACATATAAACAAGTGTCCGTGATCACTACTGATCAGTAGCAATGATGTGACAGCCTTTTTTTGCCTTCTTACTGTGAGAGAAGCTGTGAGAACCGCTGCACTGATAATGAATGATATACTTTCCAGCAGCCTGTAACTGTGAAAAGAAAGCCTTTCCAATTACTGCTCAAATTCACTGCTTTCCTTTGCATTAACTTAATTTTCTTATTACTTTGGTCCCTGTTACTCTGGTTCTTGTTGCACAGTGTATTTTTATAGAAATCCCTAGCTGGGAGAGAGTGCTTGTGTCTTACCCTGACCCTCCTCATTGTTCAATGTTTTTCTAAGCAATTTTCCTTTGATTGCATCCAGCAATCTGCCAGCAGCACCCTGCTTTGGTCTATTCTCCTTTCATTGCATACACCTATTATGTAGACAAAGGGCTTTTAAAATAAAAAAGTTAGTTTTTGTTCAAACTTCGTTCAAGTTCTACTTAATAGCTTTTAGCTGTCAGTAGAGTAGATCACTTCTGCAGTACTTCTGACCCAAAAGTAAATGCTGCGTTTTCGTAACCAGTCACTGAAGGCAAGTCATACCTCTTTAAAGAATGCATTAAGAATGTTTGCTTTGTTTAGAGGATCTCATTTATATCTAAAAATATAGCACGTGGAGAACATCATTTTTTCACTGTTAATGAAACAATTTATGCTACTTTCACACCATTCTTCCCAGAATGAGAAGGCAGCACTATAGGCACATCTGACAAGATTCAGCTTACCTAACTATACTTCAGAAATGCAGTTAACTAAATCAAAGGTATTCCCCTTCATCTCCCATCAAACTCTATGGTGAGACAGGGGCGCGGCTCATCTGACTTGTTTCAGCTTTCTCCTTTGGGATGAAGTGAATCACACCGCGTGGCTCTTTCTCCACGCCGGTTACAAAAGACACTTTGGGTGACTTGCTCAGTCAAATCCGATTTTCCTGTCCACCTTTTCTTCCTGCTTCATGGGTGATCGGCATGATTACAGTTTACCACTAACTCAGCACCTGAACTTGTCATTTGACTGCCAGTATCCAAAATAGAAGAGTGGAGGAAAGGTTAGCTTAATTTTTTTGGTTGTTGTTTCCGAATACACAGACAAGATGATTGGGCTAATTATATCTTTAAACATAACTTATACGTTCTTTTAGATGCATTAGGCAGTTATACATCCTTCAGAAATCACAGAAGCGCAAAAGCCTTGATCGCCGAGGTTCGCTGCTTCGGAGCTATTCCAGCCAGAAGCGCGGCGACTGACCGCGAGGTACAGCGGGGTTTCGCTCGGTACCCTCATCCAGGGATCCCCGCTATAAAGAGCGGCCGGGCAGCTCTCGGCCGGGCAGTTCTCGCGAGAGCAGCTGACGCGGCGGGGACGTTGCCAGGGCAACGGCTCTGCATCCACCGCCTCGCCTAGAAAAAGCCTCGGGTAGACGGAGAGGAGGAGTCGGTGTGTGAGAATCACCTGGGCTGATTTAACGAGGAGAAACTGTAAGCCACTCATACAGGGGACTACACGGCGAGGACGGTTGTTATCACCGTCAAGTGAGCGAGAAGTGCGCGGGCTCCCGTTAACGACCCGGCAACGGGGCGAGGGCAGAGCCAGCACTACGGCAGCAGGGCGGGGCTGATCAGGCACCGCTCATGAAGGCTATCGAGTAGTGTTATGTGCCTGCTGGTGGGCCATGGCTGCACCCCGGTGGAAGGCTAAGGCCACAAAAACTGTGGAGACCCAGATGCTGCCTAGGCGCTGGCATACTGGGCAGTTTATTTAGAAACTCGTTTCTAAACACAGGCGTGTTATAGACATGAAAAATTCACTTGGGATTGTGTCTGTGAAAGTGCCTGCAGTTGTCACGCATAGGGCGTAATTTGTTGTTCAGTTGTTGTCATACTCGTGGCCAGTGTATGAAATGGCAACGCTTAACGTGGACCTAATTTCTGTTTCAGTTAGTCAAGTGTGTTTCTTTTGTGGATAGTTCTACTTGGAAAATTATGATACTAAAGATTCATCTCTTTAGTATGACTGTTCTCCTGCTTCCATATTGCTTCTCCTACGTCCACATCCCTCTCTACACAGGGTTTTAGTCGTTTCCTTGAGGAAAAGTCTGGATGAAGAACTGGCTGCAGGACTGAGTTCAGAGTTTGGTGGTCAATGGCTCAATGTCTTGCTGGAAATCGGAGACAAGTGGTGTCACGCATTGCTGGGACTGATATTCTTTTATATCTTTGTCAATGACATTGACAGTGGGGTTGAGTGTACCCTCAGCAAGTTTCTGATGACACCAAGCTGTGGGGTGTGGTCAACAGCGGGATGGGCTGCCACCAAAATGGACCTAGACAGGCTTGAACACTTGGCCTGGGAGAGCCTCACAAGCTTCAACAAATTCAAGTGCAAGGTCTTGCACCTGGGTTGAGACAATATCCACTGGCAATACAAACTGGGGGATGAAAGGATTGAGCACAACCCTGTTGAAAAAGACCTGGGAGTACCGGTGGATGGGAAGCTGAACATGAGTCAGCCCAGAAAGCCAACTGTATGCTGGGCTGCATCAAAAGTAATGTGGCCAGCAGGGTGAAGGAGGTGATCCTTCCTCTCTACTCTGCACTGGTGAGACCTGACCTGGGGTACTGTGTCCGGATGTGGAGTCATCAGTACAGGAGAGACATAGAGCCGTTGGATTGAATTCAGTGTAGGGCCATAAAAATTATCCAAGGGGTGAAACGCTTCTCCTACAAGGACAGGCTGAAAGAGCTGGGGCTGCTCAGCCTGGAGAAGAGAAGGCTTTGAGGTGAGCTCAGAGTAGTGGCATTTCAGTATCTAAATGGGAGATACAGGAACAAAGGTGATAGAGTCTTTATCAGGGTCTACTGTGATAAGACAAGGGGAAATGGTTTCAAGCTTAAAAAGGATGGATTTAGGCTAGATATAAGGAAAAAGTTTTTTACAGTAAAGGTGGTAAGGCAATGGAACGTTGCCCAGAGATGTGGTGGATGCCCTGTCCCTAGTGACTTTCAAGGCAAGGTGCTGGGGAATCTGATGTAGATGTAGATGTCCCTGTTCATTGCAGAGGAGTCGGACTAGATGACTTTTAAAGGTCTGTTCCAACTCTAAGGATTCTATGACTCTATGATAAAAGACACTGTACACAATCTCTTGGCTTTGATTTCTATCTCTTGCCACTAACCCTTCCTTTCCTCCTGTCACTAATATAAACATCTCATTTGCTTTTCTCTATTTTGTTTCCATGTAATCTTCTAGTGTCTTTGGATGCCTTTCTTGTACTCAGTTTCTGTTTCCTACACATAGGAAACCCACCCATGACCCTTCCCTCCCCCCACCCTTCTAATTTCTTTCAAGGCATTCCATTCCTAAACTTATTGGTATTCTAAACTCTCCTCTGATTTCATCATGGCTACAATCCATCCTCCATCCTTGACATATCTCTAAAATTTCTCTCACTAAAGCCTTTGATGACTGCAGCTGAATCTCAGATCCACATCAGTACACTTATCTTTTTCAAATTATCAGACACCTGCCTCACATTTAACCAGGCTTTTCTTACTGAATTCTTGCCCTTCCTCAGGGACTCTATCCTCTCTGAGCTTCTCTCATTATTCTCTCTTTTTTTTTTTCTTCATTTTTTTTTGGTGGGGGGGAGTGGGGTAAGAGCAAGTCAATTCCTTTAGCTTTCTATGGGGTTTGGATAAATATTTTATGTCTTTATCTGCATGCACTGTCTTTGGATAATTTTGTCAGAAAACAAAGTCAGTTCCAGATTCTAAGACAGAGAAGCAGATTAAAACTTGGTTTTCTCTCTTTGTTGCTCTCTTCCAAACATTCAGCAATCCACTCTATTTAGCTGTGACTAAAGGTAAACTCATTTTCTCTTGGACACCTGGCAGCTTTGTGTCCTGTTTGTTCAGTCCTTAGTCACTGAGGTTATGGCCTGTGACTAGAGTGCTGCAGCAGTGTGACAACTAGAATAACAAATAGCTACAGAGTTGAAATAGATAGAAACAAGTCAGTTTTGAAATGAATGTCACACTACCTTGAAGAACACTTACATGAAGATTTACTGTCATTAAAAACTAAGTGTTTGACTCAGTTGTTCAGCATTTGCGTGCGTGCTGCACGGCCTGAATTCAGTGCTCTACAAAAGTTTCTGTTGTTTGGCATAAAAGAGGTCTGGATCTGTTCTTTGCTACCCTAGTAACTCCTGGTTCTGCTAGTACATCTCTTGTGCCTGGAGCTGGCTCTCCATCTAGTTGAGACATCATCTTTAACACTTAAAAAAACAAGCTCAAGGAAAAAAGATTTTGGTGATGGGACATGAAAATAAACAGCACAAATATAGACCAGTATTAACAGAAGATATACATGCTAGGTGTTGAATATAATTTGGAAACCAAACTACAGATGAGAAGTCTTATTTTATTTGGTTTATTTTTGCTGATCTCCTGGAGAAGTCAATAGTTGTAAACTAGAGATGCATCATGGGGATATTCATAAAGGTGATGCAACATGTATCTAATTGTTTTTTCATAATTACAATGATTAATAGATATTAACATGGTAATGACTCTCTTCCTTAATATATGTTTACACTAAATTTGAAAATGGCATACTAATAAATAGGGCTTCTAAAAGAGGTGTGTTGGTAAAACCACGCTTCTTCTACTTGTTTTTAATTGTAATATCAATATATTGAAAACATGTGCACAGGATCAAGTAATTGTGAGGGGATAAAACAGCATATCAGGTTATAATTACTATGTTAGGTAAAACAGAGCCTTATCAGTCTTCATTGTTGTTTTTTTTTTTTCCTTCCAATTACTTGATAGTCCAGGAAATTTTTCACAGCTGAGCCATTGTATTTTCTTCAGAAGTTGGAAATAAGATTGGCAGATTTGTCTGTATTCAGCCATGCAGCAAAGTACTGGAAGAGCTGCATTATTTCATCCTACTCTTCTGTGAGTTTCTATTATTTACCATGTAAGAACAACTTCTTTGTAATGTCTCCTCTGTAGAAAAATGACATGTTTATCTTCATTGCCAACCCTTGATTTCCAGTGTATGTTCAAAATAGTTGATTGGTGAAGGAATGCTGGGTTCTATGGTAAGAAAAAAAGCCTCCACGAGTTCACATTTAGTAAAATACACTTTTTTTTTTTGCTAGATGGTCTGCTGGTTTCTCAAGTCTTCTTATGTAACACGAAGGAATATTTTGATGTTTGAATTTTTATAACTGCCTATTTTCTGTGTTCAGAGGAATAGATTCCTTTACATATGGGGTATTTTTAACTGGATAATGTAACTCAGAGAAATAACATATAAAAACAATCTTCTGTGTTGGTTGTTTTAATTAGAGTTGTTTGTTCATTAGAAACATAATTTTATTTCATATTAGAAACATAATAATCCCATTTGGTAGTTTTTCATCTGAATATTAAGTTCCGAGTAGAAAGAAAATAGCATTTAAGTTTACTTGCATGTTTTAAACAAGTTTTAATAACATATACACCTTTTTAAATATCCCTCAATAATGTGTACTATTATTGTCCTTAGAACCACTGGATGTCCTTGTTTTAATGGTTCAAAGCATGTGAAAAATCTTTATCTGGAAGATACTGAGATTTTTTATTTGTACATGATAACACATTAAATTCTATCACCTTTAATTAACTTGATGCCACAATTCACTGCTGCAGGTCTTAATATAAAGATTGCTGGGGCAATGCTTTCAGGGCCAAAACTTCAGCTAGACTGTTATGTGTTTTGAAGGAATTATGCAGATACTTACTATTTGAGGGTCTAGCTTTTGGCTATCATCTTATGAAGTCACTGCTTTCTGTGGACTTCCTGGCATTCACCTTAATCAAGAGTTGATGAGGGATAAAAGCCCTTGGCTGATCTCATATCTGCACTTCTTGCATAATCTTTGTACTAAGTATCATCTTTAATCTAGCACTCTAAAATAGTTTAATTTATAATGATTAAAAAGATGCAAAAAGATGTCAACTTTTACATACCTTCGAAAGATCATAGAATCATATAATGGCTTAGAATGGAAAGGACCTTACAGGCCCACCCAGCCCCAACCCTTGCCATGGGCAGGGCTGCCCCCCACCAGCTCAGGCTGCCCAGAGCCCCATCCAACCTGGCTTTGAGCGCCTCCAGGGATGGGGCACCACAGCTCCTCTGGCCAGCACCTCACCAACCTCTGGGTACAACATTTCCTCCTAACATCTAATTTAAATTTCCCCCTTTTTAATTTAAAATCATTTTTCCCTGTCCTATTACTAACAGACTGTGTAAAAACTTGTAAGCTCCCTTCAAGTACTGGAAGGCTGCAATCAGGCCTTCCCAGAGCCTTCTCTTCTCCAAGCTAAACAAGCCCAGCTCCCTCAGCCTTTCTTCACAGGAAACGTTCTCCTTCCCTCTGATCATCTCCATGGCCACCTCTGGACCTGCTTCAGCAGCTCCACATCCTTACTGTACTGGGATACAGTACTCCAGATGGGGCCTCACAAGTACAGAGTACAGGGGAGTAATACCTTCCCTCTTCTTCCTGACTGCCTCTCTTTTGATGCAGCCCAGAATGCAGCTGGTCAGCTGGCCTTCTGGGCTACAAGTGCACACTGCTGGGTCATGTCCAGCTTTTGGTCCATCAAGACCCCCAAGTCTTTCTCTGCAGAACTGCTCTCTATGAGTTCTTCACCCAGTTTGTAGTCGTATCTGAGATTGCCTTGACCCAAGTGCATGGCCTTCCTTATTGTAGCTCATCAGATTCTGATGGGCCTGCTTTCTGGGCATGTCCAGGTCCCTCTGGACAGCATCCTTCTCTTCTACTGTATCAACTGCACCACTCAGCTTGGTGTCATCAGAAAACCTGCTGAGGGTTATGCTTGATCCCACTGTCTATGGCATTGATAAAGATGTTGAAGAGCACTAATCCCAGTATGGGCACCTGGGGGATGCCACTTGCTCTTTAGATGATGTTGCTTGCATTGTTCTCACTAACGTTAAAGAACTGTGTACAATCTGAAGAGGCAAATAATATTAAAGATATTAAAAAAGGAATCTGCTACAAATAGCAATTTTGAGCATCAACATTTTTGTGTTCCAATCACTTTTTCAGACAGAGTAATATAACAACACAAAGCTGCAAAGCACAGAGGAAATGTTCTTTCAGCGGTTTTCTGTTGACTTATACCACACTTTAGCTCCCACTGTTCTAAATCTACAATGATTTTTTTTTTGGTGATATCAGCCGAGAATCAGGTAGAATCAGGTAGTATCATTAGACCTTATGTGTATTTTTTTTTGTTGTTTTGTTTTTTTCTTTCTTTCTCATTTTTAATCTGGTAGAGGTATTTTGAAGAGCTCGTAGCCATAGCAACCAAAGTTGTTTTAAAGGCTGCAAAAGGTTCAGCTGTCTGTAGAACTGACAAAATGGCATGCTGCAGACAGCGGCAAAATGAATGGTATGCCTTTTGGGACTGCTACATGGAAGGACAGACTTTTTGTTTGAGCCACTTTTGAGCATGAATATGGAAATATTTTTTTCTTCCAGATGTGAGTATGAAATAAAGGGTCTCTAATAGTAAAAATAAATGACTGCTGCTGCAAATTACATTGTGGACAGTATTGTGAGCCTTAGTTTCGTATTACTGCAATCTTTGCTGTGGTTGTGTTTGAGCCGTGAGGAAAAGTGAGCCCATGTAGGATGCGGAGGGCACCCTGAAGACAACTTTGTCTCCCACTAGTAACACTGCAATTGAGTTTCAGAGGTTGTACAGGTGTGAATTCAGTTCATGAATGCACACAGTGCTCCTTGCACTCATTGGTTGGCTGCTTCTGGAGGAGCTGGGTACAGTATATATTGTCTTTCTTTTTGTTCTACTTACAACATACTTAGTTATGTTATGAATATAAGTGATCAGTAAGCCCTAGCTCCTTGAGTGATTGTGATCTTGAGATTTTCTGGTCTGCAGATTTCTGTGATTGCTTTTTTCTACTTGAATGGGAGTATTTCAGGGAGGGTCTCAAGTCTTGTTAGGCTTCTTTCCCTTTTCCTGGCTAATATTTATGTTTTTTCTAATCTCCTAACTAAAATCCAGTATTTCCACCATATTTTTCCTTTTCTTCATGAAGTTGGATTAACTCACTCTTTCTGATTCTAGTTCACCAATGAAAATTGTCCTGGAAGCACAGAGGAGGGTTTAAGTGCTGGGTCACTGAGTCCACTTCGTTTCCACAGAAATAGTATGTGGTAAAAGTAGTGTTGCAATCAAAAGATGCTTAATAAAAATTTGTTTGGTCCATTGCTTTCTTGCCCACAGGGAATTTCATCCTCATTTTACTTTATTTTACTTTATTTTATTTTATATCTTGGCATAAAGATCAAATCCTCTTCTTGCTTGCAGGAACCGTAAGGGGAGTGTAGGTGCAAGAAAATTAATATTATACCTACATTGTCAATTAATCCTCCTTAGCTTTTTCTGAAGTCCACTTTTACCCCCAAGTAACAATGTGTAGAGGGCAGTATGTTCTCAAGTGTAAGATGCTGAGCGTCCCACTAGATTTGTGTTTATATGTTGTGTGTAGATGGGACTTGTGAGGGTTGAAAATGCAGCAGTTTAGGTTTCCAGCAGACATTCTGAGCTCAGCCCTTCTCCAGCCTGTTAGGGTTGCAGTGATGCAGTGACCCAAGTTCAGGTTGGATAAAACCCAGCATCCTGGCTGCAAAGTGCCCAGGCCATGAAAGCAGTATGCTTACGTGTATTTCTGAAGCTGTAATTTGATTTTTATGGTATATATAACTAAGATTTTTCAGCACATGTTCACTGTAGTTGGGAATTATCTGGGGCAAACATGGAAGCCTGGCAAACTGTAGCATTGTGGAATAAAGAGAAATCCTGCAGTAGAACAACTTGAAAGCAGAGGCATCTAAGCAAAGAACTAATCACTTAATTGTACTTTTCTATCATTTGTTTTCTTGAAAGCAAGAAGGAAGAACTGAAGACAAGAAGTAAGAATGAACGTCATTAAAATATCACTAAGAATTTCTGTTCTAAAAGTAAGCTAGAGAAAGGGTCTATAAGTACTTATGATTAGAGGAATGTGGAATCGTAAATTATTTTTCTTGTGTTCTTATATTCAAGTTTATTTAAATAAGACATTGACATAATCTCTGTTTATGCTTGTGTGTGCATAGCAGTATATTTGGAGATGCTCAGATAGTAGAAAATGGTGGGCCAGTAACTCAGTTACTCTATTATAACAAGAAAGAATTTAAAACATCCCTATAATATTATAGAAATAATTGTTAGTCAAAAATGGATTTTTTTGGTTCCCAGTCTTGGCAAGTATTCGTTTCAGTGTATGTATTTGTGTCTATATGTATGTAAATATAGAGATGTAGATACTTTTGTCTCAGTTCAGAATCAAGGAGTCTATGTCCATAAGGCTTCCAAAAATTTAGGCAAGTGCTTCCTTCCCTCCCTGGCACCTCCCTGCCTGCCCTTCCTCAGGCACACTCACAACAGGAGCGTACACTCGTGGACTTGGTGCTCATCTAAAAAAAAAATGTAAGCTGGAATATTGACTTAAGACCCAAGCTTACATAACATAGTAGGTGCAGCAAATACAATCTATGCAAATACATTCCCCCCGTGTTCTCAGAAGTGTTAGTCTTTTATTCTTGTCTACTTTTGCTTCAATCCTGTCTACAGTGGCTTTGTACCAGCTATTTGCCATTCAACTGGCTCCTTGCAAAACATTCTGGTGTCCTGATTGTGCTGATGAAATTAAGACTGTTCTCAGAAGATAGATCAATTGCCTGCCTCCTATTCATAATTAGTTCTTGAGACCACAACAACTGCCTGCAAGCATAAGGAGAGCACAAGTGGACATTTAAAGAAGCGGATTTTAAAGGCCAAAGAGAGCAGTACGTTTCTCTAGTCTGGTGTCAACAGATGGGTCATTCATTACCAGATGAAGAAAATCCTGCAAAACCATGTGGAGCAAACTGAGGGCACAGCAAAATAAATGGATCGTCAGAACCAGATGGATGTATGTATTTCTCAAAATTCCCATCTTTTTATATAGCAATATAGATGGCGATACTTGTCTTGTCCTTAGTACACTTCAAATACTTTGATTCCAACCTGTTCTGACTTCCTTGTCAGTACCAACTGGAAGTACAAATCACCTCACTTGACATCAAACCTGTAACAGTTAGGTGTGAAGTTTAAGCTGGCTGAAGATCAGATTTGGCTGCTGTGTACATTCTAAGTGCATCTACAGAGGAAGCTTAATCTTTCCCATCCCAGATAGCTGTCTTAAAAAGGAATGGATTGCTATCCTTAATCACTCCTTTCTCTTTGCTGAATATATAGGGAATCTAAATATTGATTTAAGATGATATGTCTAATTTTTAAATGGCTGATTCTAGAGAACAGAAATTCTATTTTAAGAAGGCACACAAATCTTTCCATGCAGTACTGTTCTCATAGATAGCTTGTAGTTAAGAGATTGTAGCTCTTGTAGGCCTGGGATGTAGGTATCTTATGTATTCTGAGGAAGATAACAACTTAACTGCTTTGTCCTGTACTCTTGGTGTATTTGTTTGGTGCTGGGGGAGTACTGGTCCATTAGGATTCTAGTATGAAAGGCAGTCAGAGTCTGTAAGATATTGTTTGAACTGCTGTTTATTAAATCTAATGCTATAAGGACAGAATAATAAATAACTACTGTCCCTTTTAGATGCTAAGAACCCCAAGTTATGCAGCACCAAAGAAGCATCTATGCAGACCCCTTTATTTGAAGGGGTACTCCCATTTTGATAATTTCCCAATGTGCCAGCTTTTTGCTGTACTTCTAGACAAAGGCAAGATAACCCAAGTGGCATAATCACTGGTACTAAATGGGAGCTGCCGGCAGGCTCCTCTGGTACAGTGAGGCAGCTGAGTTCATCCTATGGCCAAGGATTTGTGCAGAACAACGCAGACTGAAGGCCAGGTGGGATATGCAGTGCAGGAACGTCCTGTGTAGGCTGACTGTTGTGTGGATCACTAACTTCTCAGGCGTAATGATCTTCCAGTCAGGATTGTGACTATATTATGTGTCTTCAGAGCATTTTTTTTTAACAGGTAGCCCTGTCTACTTTTTGTGGAAGCTTTGCAAAGTTCATTAGCTACAAACATGCATTAATCAAGAGCACTCCTGTTCCTCGTTCCTTTGCTGTATGTCCTAGGCTCCTTACTTAACAGTTGCTTTCCTGCAGCAAGTTAGTGCACGCTAAACTGAGGCATTACAGAAGCCCTGCACATGGAGTTTTTGGGAAGGAAACTTAAAGCATTGCAGTACTGAATCAACAGGTGAGAATGATGCATAGAGCAGAGATCCATGACAGTTCTAGCCTAGCGTAGGAAAGTTATGTTCACTTGTAACCTTTAATGTCAGGAAAGGAGTTCAGCGCTGAGCTGTGTATGCTCTGTTTTTCTGGGAGTCTCAGAGTGACTTATTGAGTCAAACTGACATCTCTTCCTGGAAGGCAGGTTCTTTTGTGGCTCACACAGTCCAGATTACACACATTCACATTTAAAGGTTGTGAATGAATGGCTCTGGTTCTTTTGAAATGCTACTTTCCTACCTATCTACTTCAACAAGTAAATAGTTTTGTGTCAAGTTAAAGATCAGAGTGTGTTATTCTACATGATCGTATTTGTGGCTTGGAGACAATCATTATGGCAGATTTCCTGCTCTGAAGAGTACTGCTATGGCATTTAGCTAGGAAACAGAAATTCTATTGAAAAGACGGACCTCTTCTGAGTTACTGAGGCTTAGTGTCTAGAAGTGCTTTTTTGGGAGAGCAATTTGAAAGAAATCATCCTGAGAGCTTGTGACATTTCTAAGTGTAGACAGAGCTGTTTAGATCTGTTTCTGACCACCACAGAGCCAACAAGAAAGCTACCCCAACACACCCGAAGGGGTCTTATGTGATTGATGATGGGGCAAAACCAGGGGCCTCCTCCTGTTAACCTATCCCCCTGTCAAGGAAGAAGCATTGCTGCTTGTGTTTTCCAGAAGAGGTGACAGGCCTTTGCAGTGAGTGTGACATAGGATGCCAGCAAGGAAGTCAGGCTGGCCCTAAGTAAAAGTGAAAAAAATCATCTGCATGTAAATACTGCCTTCATAACCTGGGGTTCCCTTATTGCATCTGTTTGCAGAGGGACTGGGCTTTTTCTTGGTGACGGAATTAATGAAGAAGATTCAGTATGGATCAGATAGATAGAATTGGAGCTGAAGGTCTCAGCAGCAATGTGAGAGGCCTAAACAGTGTCATCCTACGAACTCAGAAGGCTCAGGGTGCATTACAGTCATACATGAATTCATGGAGTTCTGTAAAAGGCTCACAGTAGGGGTTGCATGGTCAAGGCATTTGGCTTTTGATCTGAAATGTGCTGCATTTAACACATTACTCAAACTGATGGTATGGGGCCAGAGCAATGGAAATCTGTGCCCTAATATGCAATTAAGTCATATTATGGGCCTTGCAGACAAATTTAATGTAAACAGAAAGATCAGAATTTCCCTTCTCCTATTAGAAGCTTTTAGTAGAAAAGAAATTACAGCTTAAAATCATACTTTTAAAAAAATTCTTATTATTTGGAAGAGAATATCAGTGTACAGCATGGCAAACACAGCTGAATGAAAGGATTTGCATTTGTAATTGGCTTGAAGCTAATTTCTTTTCTATTAGGATCTCCTCTACCAAGATTTAATAGTAATCAGAGGGCTGAGGAGTGAGGAGGCTGCCCATGCTCTTTAGTTGCAGTAGCATGTGCAGTGTCAGTTTACTAGATCTGTAGGTGAAGTCTGTGCCCTGTATCTCAAATCCCTGGGCGCTGCCTGCCTTTTAACTACATTTCTGGCTTTTCATCTGATATTCCTACCCTAGTTTGCAGATTCTTGATTTTACCTTGGTAATCTGTTTTGGCTTGAAACCTTATTCTGGACTATGAACTTTGATCTCTTACTAGGTTAACGACTAAGGAAGCATTGGGGTTTTTATTAGGTTTGCTCAAAGAAAGTTTGGCAGTGATTATTTGGGGACATTTTAGAACTCAAAGTTTTAGTTTCATTTGATTCTGTTTTCTGTATCGTTTGCCTCTCTGTCTTAATGTTTGGTGGCATAGCTAACTTCATCTCCCCAGAGTCACCGATTCACTCATAAGTTTATTGCTTGGATGAATCTCAGCTGTATTCACTCCTCTCTATGCCTTCTTCTCAGATTTGGTCATTTCCTCCTCCTGTGTACTTTTTTTTCCGTTTATTTTTTCCCCGTGCATTTATTAAATCGCAAACTTTTCCATGTAGTCCTTTTTTTCCTTTGGTGTCCAAACAGTACTACCTCCTCTTCATACTGAGCTGATGAGATTTATTGCCACTCTGATTCAATCTGATCAGGCACTCAAGAACTTTCTTGTCATTTATGGAATTTTTAAAACTTTCGCAACTGTGCTTTTTAAGTGTTTCCAGTCTCTTGAGTTTACTTTTGCAAGATCAAGATTCTCAGAATTCTTTTATGCCTATTCATTATGAATAGGAAATAATATTTTTCAGCTATGAACTGAATACATGCTCAGATTGCTAAGTAAACATACTACAGCAAACAGCAAGAAGGCTAAGCCTTTAAAATCCCCTTCATTTGCTGTGATTTGACTTCTGTCTTTTATTTTTTGAGTTTTGTAGGACTTGTATCTAACCCACTTATCCTATGTCATTCATGCACATGTTGTACAGGTCAGAGCAGAAGTCTGCATTTGTACATTTGAGATTTGCTGTAGTTTGAGTCTAGCTTTAATATATTGATTCATTGTATGAAGTACTGATTCAACCTTGATGTGACTGTTAAACTGTGGTAGACAGAGACCTTGACTACAGCTTGCCCAGCTTTGAACTTGGCTGTCATGATCACTGAGACACTACTCCTGGAAAGCTGCTGAATATAAACTTAGCCTGAGAAGATGAATCTGGTAAATTATCTAATTGTTAACAGATGGACTTGCTTAAACACAGAAGTCTTTGTTATTCTATGGAAAATGCCTTTCAAAACTGAGGAAGAATGTATGAAAAGGAAAAATATGTAAACTTTGCGTTTTCTTTGGCTATGGGATACTCAGAAAAACTTAGCAATTACAGTTGGTATGTAAGTAATGTGAAATAAGATGAATTTTCTTTTTGAATCTGAAGTTTCCAAAACTTCAGAGATGATATAGATGTTATTGCAAAATAGCATACTGGTTACAAGTGACACACTTTTTGACCAATATAACAAGCAGAAAAAAAATCTTTATTATTTAGAATATTTCAAATAGAATTAGAAAAAATGCTTTATGTAAGCAAGAATGAATTTGGTATTCCAAGCACTATCATTCATTATGGAAAATTCTCGTACTCATATACCATAGATATCTACTGGGTACTTACAAATACATGCACTTACATACAAGACATAATATTTGCAAACTAATGAAGATCATCTAGTTCAGACACTGAAACCTAGCAAAAAGCTATTAAATAAACCTTAATAAAATAAAATAACTCCACAATTATCAACTGTTAGGATTCTAATAGGCTTTTATAACAAGTCTTTGTCTTGGATACTAAAAATACCTTTGGAAAAGACAGATGAGAGGCTATCTGACTGATTTTGTTAGAACAGTCAAAATGTGCTATGAAAAGGAATTTCCTCCTGTGTGACCTGGTGCACTGACGTCCAAGATGCAGCTCATTTCAGAAGTGTTGCTGAGCTTGTTAATGGTGCTTTGAGACAGCTTTTCCTTACCTGAAACCATTCATTAATGATGCAAAGGGTCTGAATAACTTTCACTGCTTTCAAATACCTGTGTACTGAACAAACTCCATTGCATAAATTTGAATTCTCTTCATTCTTTGGAGATAATTTGATAGGAAAATCTTTGAGTTAACTAAAATGATCCCATTCACCCCTGCTAGTGTAGGTGTTGCTGTTCACATTTCTTAGATAATCACAGATTTGTGTAAATTGCGTAGTTATTCAGGATAAGACAGCTATTACATTCCCCAAACTGGCTCATATTGCATTGTATACCTCAGTGTTTTTGAAACATTGTGTATACCTCTGCTGACAGCACTTCTGTATCTTCAAGATTAGCCTTCTATTGAGTACAGTGATACCACGGTTTTCATATTGCTTTACCTCAGTCTATGCGCATCTGATTGCTATTGTGGGTCCTTCATTGTATGGGTTTGATTTCACACGTCTGTATCTACCTGTATTAAATTGTATAAAATCTTTTGCTTGGAGAGTAATAAATGACTTTACCTCGGAAAGAACAGAAATATTCCTTCCTTCCTTCCTCCCTCCCTCACTTACTGCTTTGGCTTATTTGGAAATGCAAAACTCCTAGAGATCTTATTTCAAGTGTTTCAAATATTCTCTTCAGTACTTGTCATTAATTTATGTTATTGCTTTTTTGCCCACATTCTATTTATTATATGGAGCTGGCCTCAGTATGAACCTTGAGAGATTGCCATCCAGGAGCATTAAAGAGATTTAAATCCCTTAATGTTCAATGCTTTAAAAACTATTTTATGATATGGCAATTAAAAATGATATGCTGCGGAAAGTAAAAGGATCCCACAGAATATGTTACAGGTATGGCTCAGCAGAAAATGAACAGTATGTCCAATTTCTCCCCTCGGCCTCTCCTTATCTCATTAAAACTGTAACTTTCAAAAAATAAAGGAAACAATACAGATCTCTACTGGGTTGAAGGATGATGTTTTGTTGCAGGATGGAAAGTTACAAGTTATTAGGAAACAATGACCATTGAAAGCAGTCAATTTATGGTGCAGGAAATCTAATTTCTGGAACCATGTGTGCATGTATGTTCTCACTTCATAATTGTTTCCAGATAATGGAGCTACAAACTCAGGCAGTAATGGTAGGGCTGTCATCATTAGTCTCAAAGTTCAGATCTTGTTTCTGACTTTTTATAGTTCATTTGAGATGTCTGTAGCAATGGTCATGGCATTCTCTGTTTGGCTACAAGTCTGATTAAATGGAACAGAATTATGAAGGAAAATATAGAAGCTGATATTCTCTGGGCAAACCTGCATACCAAATCCACCTTTAGCAGAAAAAGATGTAATTTTTCAGAACTCAGGAAAGCTGTACCCGCACATACTACAGGCATATTTGATGAGCTTGCATTCCCCTTCTCTTGAATCAAAAATCTGCGCTAAAAGGTAATTTTACATGTAGGGAAAAGAAGAAGATAGAACATGTTCTTTTCAAGGCTCGCTTGGGAAATGTTAGGTCTTTCTAAAGGCACTATTCAGCCATAGGCCTTTTTTGCAAGAAAACAAAAAAAAAAAACAAAAAAAAACAAAAAAAAACAGGACAGACAGCACTGCAGAACTGAGTATTCTCCATGTATTTACTCATAGCCTGAAATAGACTATGGCAATTGTCTTTAAGATCATCAATATACAGTTAAGAAGTGAGCAACTGACAAAGGTAAGGGCATACCAATGAGTCTTTCCATTTTGAAAGATTTTCATATAGTCCTTGCTCATCTCTAAGTATTAAAGATTTATCACAGTCACAAATTCCATCTGTCTTTCATCATCATCATGGAATATTATTCCAAAAGCTATTAAGCTATTAAGCTATTGCAAATTGACCTTATCTGAGCCCTGTTCTTTTTTCTTTTTTAACTTGAACTGCTTATTATGTATTCATTTTATGTATCTCTTATTTTTGCCTTGCCTCAAGCTGGAAGTCACTTTAAGAAAGCCATCTAAAAAACTCTCTGTATCTCTATTTAGTATGTATGTACATCTCAGTGTGAATTGTAGTGTATGCGTATCTTTTGGTTCATCTTCTGTACTACATAATGTGCAGTATGGCTTTACTCTTTCCAGTATGCTTTTTCAGAAAGCACTTCGCTGATAGCTGAAGTTATTCCTGTTTTTTTTTTTGAAATGTAAGGGGGATAAGAAATGCCACGTGGAAGAAGCAGCTGTGCTGGCTGCATCTCCTCTGTTGTCTGGGGGAACATCTGATAAGGTGCCCATCTTGCACCTTATCTGTGGCTCCAGTGGAATGTATAGCAAGGCAGAAGCAAAAGACTTGAACTTTGCAGCTGGGAAAAAAACTTACAAAATAAGACAATTACTCACAGATTGAGATAAAAGTGACAGATGTGAATAATAAAGAAGTCCACGTAATATCTAACCTTCTTCCTCAAAGCAGAGATTCACCATCAGATAGGCTGCTTCAGACATTGATCTTATATTGTCACACAACTGAAGCAATGACAGCCTTTGCTTACTGCTTAAAGGGAGACCTCTAGGGCAAATGCACACACAAGTGTACAAGAAGAGTTAGCAGTTGTCACTCTTCCCAAATGCACTCTGATATGGGATGTGTTCAAGGTAACAGACTTGCTGGAGGGCAGATTTATTTGCAGCTTTAT
The DNA here is from genome assembly GCA_037305975.1 of Chrysolophus pictus. Lineage (NCBI taxonomy): Eukaryota > Metazoa > Chordata > Aves > Galliformes > Phasianidae > Chrysolophus > Chrysolophus pictus. Next base: position 73,822,001 of record CM074576.1, read on the forward strand.
AGGAAACTTGAGATCTCAGTGCAGAACTCTATGATAAAACACCTTTAGTAAAATCTATTTAAGAGGTGAATCCTCCTAGTTTCTGATTTCCATGAAGTTTGTGACTCCCTAATAATGAAATTAAAATTTGTATTATTGAAAATTATATGTTTGGTTATTTTGATCCAACTGGACTTCAGTTTTAACATTTACCTTCCTGCCTATCGGGGTACTTGAGTAATTTTAATCTATTTTAATCACAATATTATATGGCTCCTCCCTTTAACAGAGTGGTGTAGGCTGTTATCAGCTTGGCTGAGGGAGCTGGGATTGTTCAATCTGCTGAAGAGGAAGCTCAGGGGAGACCTTATAGCTCTCTCTAACTACCTGAAGGGAAGTTGTAGTGAGCTGGTCTTGGCCTCTTCTCCCATGTAACTAGTGACACGACTAGAGGAAATGGCCTCAAGTTGCACCAGGGGAGATTGACATTGGAAGTAAGGAAATACTACTTCTCTGAAAGAGTGAGCAGGCACTGGAATGGGCTGCCCAGGTAGGTGGTGGAGTCACCAACCTTGGAGGCATTCAAGGAACATTTAGATGTTGTGTTGAGGGACATGGTTGAGTGGAGAACTATTGTTGATGATCTTGCAGGTCTTTTCCAACCTCGGTGAATCTATGATAGCAGGAGAAATAGTTATTGCATATACTTTTTTTTTCTATTCTGCATCACTTCATATTTGGGCTGCTGCTTGGGATCTGCTCAGGAACACAGATTATCTTAGATACTTTTGATTTATAAAGATGAAAATAAGAATGAAGATGGGATGGATTTTAATATTAGCTATTGGGTGAATACCAAGGATGTAAAAAGGGATTTGAAATATTTTGATGAAGAGTGATAAAAAAGATCTAGTGGAGATTGTAGTGATTGAATTCTGTCTTCCCTTCTTCATGCATCAAATTTCTTAATAGAGAAAGTGTTCTTCAATATTAAGCGAAGGTGAGAAATTTTAATTAAATCATATCTTTACAGATTTTTTTTCTGTTCTCATGAAGTCATCTAAAAATGTTGTACGGAAGACTGCAACACTTAAGAGGAAGAGATTCAATTTCCAGTTAATTACTTTCCTGAACATAGTTGTCCTCATGTTGGTGTCCACATGGGAGCTAGGAACTTGATTCAGTTTCCCACATAAAGGCACCTGATGACAGTTGAGGTGCTCTAGGGTGCTCCTTGTTTCCTGCTGCTGGTACAGACAAGTCTGGGTGTCTCTGAAGCTGCCTGTCACGTTCAGCAGTCCTGTTGTCTTGAACTGCAGCACAGTTCTATGCACTTTTAAGGCCATGCTGTTGAATAAGGTGATTAGAGCACTTGACCAGTATAGGACAATATAGGAACACAGGATTCAGTATTGTCTTGAGACTTTGGAGAGAAGAAATAAAATTCAGCTACAAGTAGGCCCAGAACTGGGAAAGGGTCTGCCATCCCAGGCAGATCCTGCTAATGAACTGCTCAGCATAGAGTTGTCCCATGCTCACCAGTGAGGAAACATCAACAGGAGCAAAGCTGAAAGCCTCATGGTCAGGGACTTTGCCTGAAAGGGAGTTAAATGTGGCTCTAATTCTTAGTCTGAAAACCATACCAACAATTTATTCAATTATTGTTTATAGTAGAAGTAGCTACATAGGCTTACAATCCATACAGGCTCCAGGAATGCCTTCTATTTATGTGCTTGTTTTGTTTGTTTTCCCCTTGATCTCCAGATGGGTTCTTCATTTGTTCACATGAGAAAAAAATAAATGGAAGTAGAGAGGTGTGAATTGAGTGTGTGTATATACTTTTACATCCCTTTCTTCCCATTCTCAAAGCTCTGTGTTTCGCGTGCTTTATAGGAATGTAGGTGACCTGGACACAAACTCTAAAAGGCTACAGGGGAAACTTAAATATATCCCTACTCTCTGAGAACTACTCTATCTGTAGATTTTGCAGTAAGAATGAGAATCATAAACACTGTCTTCAGGAATACTGTTTCAAATATTTCTTAACATTGTTGTGTTTCCTGGTTGTAAGTGAGATTGGGGAAAAGAAGTCTTTTTTTAGGAGAACATAAATGCAAGGATTTGAATGAAATCAAATGAAGAGTTTTCTGCATTGGAATGATACTCTACAAATCTTTTTGCTAAAGACTGTTTAAAATATCTTGAGCTGGCAATATTCTTTTATCTGTTTAGTTTTACACAAATTAATTTGCTCCAAGTCCCCAAAGAATACAAGATCCTGTCCAAAATGCAGTGCAAGGAACAGCTGTGCACTGCAGTAGAACCTATTTGACAATAAATCTGGATTTCTCACCTATAAGACAGACAAATGCTCATAAAAGAAAGCACTTAAGAAATGTTTAAAATGTATATACCATGAATGTGAAATCAGAGAGCCCCATGACATCCAATTCTCCAACTTTAATATCTGCATAATTAGTCTCTAGACTAATGTTACTAGAATGCCAATGATAATAATTACAGATCTGTACGAGTACCATTGAGGCAATCAGGTGTATCAGTTCATCAGCCGGAAGCTACGCTTCTGTCAGAGGTGGATTGTATCCTGTCTATAAGAAGGAATATATATTAAGCTGGCTAGTTTAATCAGTATATCAGTGATTAAACAGATGCTATTCAAGGTTTCTTTGAATAGATCTGTGAATGGGAGATATATATGAACACAGAAATCTTTAAGGATGCAAAGAATATACTAAAATTCCACATGTACAAAGCTGAGCTAAATTGTTGTATCTAGTATTTTGTGTTCTCCTATCAGGACAAACTGAAAGTAGAGTTCAGTATTTCACTGCTAACTGTAATGTCAGAACCTTGAGAAACATATAAGGACTCAACAAATCGATCAACAGAATTATGCTCTCCTTTTAATATAGCTGTCCCTCCTCCTTGATGATAGCAGAGAAGGCACAGTTTGTATTAGTGTTTAATCAGTAGGTTCTCTGACTTGGTCTTGAAATGTCAGTTCTTAATCTCCCTTGCCTTGAAAAATGAAGATATTGGAATTTGATGTAATACCTTTGTATGAGAGGTATAGTCCTCCTCTCAGTATTCACCTCATGGAAGGGCTTGCTCATAAACCATAGTGTAGTGTATTTACATTATCCTGACAGAAGCCTCAGTGGTAAATTCAGAAGTTTTCTCTGTTTATTTTCTTCAACTTTAAACACATTAATTTTTAGTCATTTAACTTAAACCTTGGTTTCAAGAAAACGTTACCAATAAAACCTAGTTAGGAAAAACGCATGATAAAATTATTCACGATGCCTCTGCTAAAAGTTTTCAAATTATAAAGGTGAATGAAATCCCATATTTTTGAAGTTCCTTTAGAAATACCCAAGCATTTTCCTTCCTACCCCAATATACCTTAACTTAGAGGTGGCAATTAAGTATTTGTTATCATACAAAAGGAGGTTGTGTATGAACTGAGAGATCTGTCAATTTCTAACGACATTTCTGTAAGCCTTGTGGTGAAAGTGGTGAAGAGAAATGAAAGGCAAGTAGGTTGGCATATTAAATGATAATTCTTTACATGGAATAGCAATTTCATGCACTTTGAATCCAAGTATTAGAGCCTCTTGTTGTTTTGTAACTTGATCACAGCACAGTAACTCCTAAGCTAATTTCTTAACGGCTCATCTGTAGTCTTAGCTGATTATCCTCCTACAGTGAAATGTTTGGGATGGAAAACTGCAGCAAATATACATCTCTGATTTATTTTACTGCAGTCATTATGTCTATCCTAAGAGGACTTATAAGCAAATTCTTTTTTCCACGTATTCAAGCTAGAGTAAGTCTTTGCTCCAACTGTACTAAATGTAACTATCTGAAATGTTTTTGGTGTATCAGTAGTTAAGAGTGAGTGCTCTATTCAGAGTCACTGAAGTCCAAGACTTAGAGGTAGTTGTCAGAGTTCTAGACAAGTGGCTCTGTGGGTATGTTACATAGCCACGGTCCCTCATGCATCCCTACTGGTGGACCGTAGTCTACCAGTGGAAAGTACCGTGTGGTTCCCTTTCAGCCTCTGCACTTTACTTTCCTTCTCAGGGAATCAGAGTAAGAGATCAAAGGCAGAGATAACATGCACAGTGTTTTGCCCACCTGTGTTTTCTGGAGAAGTGCCTTCAGATGTCTTGGCACAAGTTTTTCCCTAATGATTTCGTAGGGCTTTGCATATGGCTGCAGACTAGCACTGTAGGCCAAATTTGAACATGCAACATAAAGTTAATGTAGGTACCCTGCTCACAAAGAAGCAAAACTGCTTCTGACAGATTCTTGGAGATACCGGGCAAAGTATTCACAGGTAGACCAGTAATTACAGAAAGAAAAATTGTACTCACCCAACTGGTGAAGGGGCTCTATGGCTACACAGCACTCCTTCACAGGAAGCAGTCTATCACAGAATCACAGAATTGCCAGGGTTGGAAGGGACCTCAAGGATCATGAATCTCCAACCCCCTGCCACATGCAGGACCACCAACCTCCCCATTTAATGCTAGACCAGGCTGCCCAGGGCCCCATCCAATCTGGCCTTGAACACCTCCAGGGATGGGGCATCCACAACCTCTCTGGGCAGTCTGTTCCAGTGCCTCACCACTCTCTCTGTAAAGAATTTCCCCCTGACGTCCAACCTAAACCTCCCTTCCCTCAACTTAAAACCATTTCCCCTTGTCCTGCTGTCACTCACCCTTTCAAAGAGTTGATTCCCCTCCTGTTTGTAGGCTCCCTTTAGGTACTGGAAGGCTGCAATGAGGTCACCCTGCAGCCTTCTTTTCTCCAGGCTGAACAAGCCCAGCTCCTTCAGCCTGTCCTCATAGGGGAGATGCTCCAGTCCCCTGATCATCTTTGTGGCCCTCCTCTGGACCCTCTCCAACAGCTCCCTGTCTTTCTTGTACTGCGGGCTCCAAACTTGGATGCAGTACTCCAGATGGGGCCTCACAAGAGCAGAGTAGAGGGGAACAATCACCTCCCTGTCCCTGCTGGCTACCCCTCTCTTGATGGAACCCAGGATACCATTTGCCTTCTGAGCTGCAAGGGCACAAGTCTAGGTCCAATAAATACTCTCTTGTTGTGATTTTATGATTTTTGGTCAGTATTCCACATCATACCATCACACAGTTAAAGGGTCAGTACTGCAGTTCTGTGGCTTGTCAGTATTTCTGGTTTCCTGGTCTCAGAAGAAAAGAACTACAACTCCCAGAAGATTTCATTGTTCCATTTCCATTTGAACAAAAAGATAAAACTAATGGAGTCTCAAGACTGTCTCTCTTGCTCTCTGTGCTCCTGGCTGTCTCAGCTATAGCATGAGAGTAAGGAATGCAGTTTTGTAAACTCTCTCCTATTTTATTTGAGTTATTAGCTTCAAATCCCATCATATTCTATTATCTCACATTCCGCTATTATATTTTGTAAATTAAGTTTTTCCCTTAGTTCACTGCTGCTGGTTTTCTTGCCTTGCCCTATCTCCCCCACCCTTTTCTCTTCCCAGTCCATAGATCCCTTAGCTCCCTATCACCAAACCTGGCCAAACTACGGCAACTCTGTCAGTGACTGCCCCTTACATGAGCCCAGGCTAATAAAAGTGGTCTTTTTTGCTGGAGAACATTTTTGTTCTTTTGTTTTTCTTTTAAGAACTGTGCAAACTTTGGGTAGCAACGTCATGGTAGCGAAAGGAGAACATGTGAACTTATCAACAGGTACGACATACTGCCACCTGCAGAGCCTGAGTTGACTTCAGACAGACCACAGAGGGCACCTGAAGAATGGGGTCAGGGCATAATGGATATACCTCATCTTTCTAGAGGATCATTAGATGAGGTAACTGGAGGTAAAAGGTAAAGGAGTTTACACTAGACAGTGGGGATTTATCTGAGCATCAGCTTAGTAAGGGCTGTGCAGAATATCTCATCATGCCAACCTAGCTTCTCCCCATCTCATTTTTGAGCATTGCACAGACTTTTTGACGTGCTGTACATTCTGACATGGTGGGACTCAATAGTCAGGAACCAGAGGAGATAGACCATACCCTCTCAGCCCACCTGGAGAGTTTGATTTGGAAATATCTTGGGCTGATGCAAGTGAACAAATCAGGAAATAATTTTTGCTGCTGTATCTTCAGTTAGTGAGTAGGTGTAGCTTGTGAGCTCTCAGGGCCAAATCAGATAGTATTCAGGAAAAGCAGCATTACTTTTAGAGTAAGGGTGGAACCACTCATGTGATTAAGTTCTGAAGTGTGGTCTAAACTACTTGAAGTAAACTCCAAATTGAATGAATATAGCTTCACATAAAAAATGAAGATGCATAATTGCTTACAACACGATAGACTTGAAAAATACAGCTCTCTAAATGTTAGATTCTCATATCCTGTTAGAGAAAGAAATTGTGTGATTCCTAATGATTTGATCTGGGAGCATCCAAAGGTACAAAAAGAGTAATTTCAGAGAATTTCAATTGGAATCACAGAATCACTGATTCTGGAAGGGCACCTTTGGAGATTTTCTAGTCCACTGCTTGCTCAGGTAGAGTATTGCTCACAGATGTGTCCAATTGTGCTTGAGCATCTCCAAAAATTCCATCGCCTCTCTGGGCAATCCGTTCCAGTGTTTGACTACTCCTGGAGTAAAACTGTGTTGTTGTGGTTTTTTGTTTTGTTTTGTTTTTTTCCTGTTTATATTGACTTTCACAGGTGTTCACTTTGTGTTCATCACTTCTTATCCTGTCACTGGGCAGAACCTGGCTCACTCTTCTTCATTCCTTCCTATCAAGAATTTATATCATCAACAAGATCCCCCTAAGCCTCTTCTTTTCCAGGCTGAACAGTCTGAGTTCTTTAGCTTCTCTTTATGTCAGATTATCCACTTGCTCTGTTATTTTTGTGCCCCTTCACTGCACCTGCTGCAGTAGCTCCCTGTCTCATACCAGTAAGCCCAGAGCTCCAGATGTATCACACCAGAACTGAGTACTGGACAAAGAATTCCTCTGCTGAACTGCTCTCAGTGCCTTGCCTAACGCAACTGTGGAGGTTGTTGACCTTCTTTGCTGTGAAGGCACAGTGCTGGCTTGTGGTCAGCTTTTTGTCCTTCAGAACCCACAGATTGCTTTCTGCAGTGCTACTTCTCATCCTGTTCTCAATTATGTACTTGGGAGTCATTCCTTGACAGACACAGAACTTAGCATTTCTTCTTGTTGGATATCATGTGATTCTTTTCAGCCTAATACTGCAGCCAATCCAGCTCCCTTTGAATGGCAGCACACTCAACTAGTGCATCAGCAGCAATGTTGTACCATCTACAAACTTCATGAAAGTGCACTTTGTCCAAACATCCAGGTCATTAATGAAGATAGACAATATTGGCCCTGATATTGTCCCCGACATACTTGTGGTTTCAAGATTTCTGTTATTGTATTCCACATCATAACATTATGTAATGCACAGGCAGTTAAAGAGTTAAGGCTCCAGTTCCATGGATTGTTGATAGTTCCAGGTACGTTTCACAGAAGAGAAAGAATGAACTATATCTCCCAGAGTACTTCACTGTTCCACTTCCATTTTCTGCTTAGAGGGAAAGAGAAAACTGGGAGTCATGAGACTTCTTTTTCTGCTTGGCTCTGCAGTGTATGCTCCCTAGCTGTCTCACCTTCAACATTAGAGTAAGGCCTTCGGTTTTGGACGATCTCTCTCTTGTTTATTTGATTTATTAGCTACAATTCCAATTGTATTGTATTATATTGCATTCTCTCACATTGTGCTATAATATTTAGTAAACTAATTTTCTCCCTTATTTCGTTGCTGCTGTTTTGTTTTTAGACCCATCACAGGGCGTGGGTTCATGGGTCCCCTTGTGCCATTTAGTCAAAGAACCAGGTCGAACCAGGCCAGAACTGTGACAATGTGATATTTAAATAACTATGTAAAAGGCACTAAGTGCACTGAGTAGGACTTCTGCTCCACCATACGTTTTTGTTGAGTTTGTAATATAGAGTTGGTAGTATTGAAATGGAGCTTAATTGTAACTTTCCTAAAATCAGAATGCTGTAATGTCATAATTCCAAAGATGTTCACTGTATGTTTCCCATTTACAAGTATTTATAGCTGACCTACTGTTACTGAATCCTCGCTAATTTTATATTTACTTTTATTCTTTAAAAGATGTAACTGTTAGGTGAGAAGATGAAAAATTCATTGTACTCTGCAGAGAAGAAAGACAATTTTCTTTGTATGAATGGCAGAACAGCCCCATGGCAAGATTTGTAGGGTGAATTAATTCCTTTTTCTAGACTAACTGAAAAAACATTGAGAAGACATGAAAGCTGCTTGCAGTTCTGGAATGGGGGATGTATGGCAGAATAATTAATATTGACCTTCAAAGGTAAATACAGACTGAGAACAGTTGTAATGACTGCAACTGCACAATGTTGCTCAGTTAAGGAAAAATTAAATGTAATGCAGTAGAGAAAAGGGGAAAGAAATGAAGAGTTTAGTGTTCAGATCACATACACTGAACCAAAAATTTCCATATATCACATGTGAGATGCTTCTGCCAAGTGAAAAAGTATCATTGATTTTACCCCTACAGACTAATGGCAGAAGTGAGAGGAAGCACCATAAATTTCTACCAAACACCGTACGTACGCTTGCTTCATCACATTTTTTCCACTCTCTGTCAAGACTAGTGGGGTAAGAATTCTCAACAAGGGAAAAACTGGGGCAAAAGTGCTAAAAGAATCTGCTGGGAGAAGGTGAAAAGGAGTTGGGCAGTGTTGTCTATAAGAGTGGATGTGATGATGCCCCAAATTGCAGGTGTATTTTGTGTTGGGTGTTGGCAGCAGTATTTTCTTTGTGTAACTCTGCTTCATAGTATGAATGGTGAGAGGTAGTCAGAAAGCTCACCTGGCTGTCTGCTCAACAGGGATCACATTGAACCTCTATTTCAATGGCAAAAAAAAATGGTGCACATATGATGTCTGCTAGTAGTCAGTTTGAGTATGCAATTTTTGTGGGAAGAATGATGGAACTGAGGAGACAGCTTGCCTTTAGAGAATCTGGCCTTCTAGTTATCCCTGAAAAGCAGTTTGTGCTACCATGGCCCGGAATCACAGAATCATGGAATCATAGAATGGCCTGGGTTGGAAGGGGCCTCAAGGATCATGAAGCTCTAACCCTCCTGCCACAGGCAGGGCCACCAACCTCCATATTTAGTACTAGACTAGGCTGCCCAGGGCCCCACCCAACCTGGCCTTGAACACCTCCAGGGATAGGGCATTCACAACCAGACCTTCCTGGAAGATCTGGGCATTCACTGTAGGGACTACCTGAGTTCAGTAACTCCTCTGCTACCCATAGAAGTACATGAAAATTGTGAGTAAATGATACTACAGCACATCAACCAATATTAGTACTGCTGCTAATGCTGATGGAAGTAAATGAGTAGATGTAAGAAAAAATGGGAAGTTAGAAGACACAAAGTTCTTCTATTTGCTGAGAAGGAGTTTTACTCACGTAAGTGTTTCCATGCATTAAAGTGGGATTGTTCACATGAATACATCTTTGAAGGATTCGGTCTTTAGCAATGTCATCTTTTTTACTTTAGAAGATTTCAATGGGACTGTTGTACTTCCTTTAAAAGACAAACAGATATTTTACTGTAGTATTCTTTTCTTCTACATCTTTTTAGTTAAGTTTTACATAGACTGCTTTACATATGTGATTTTTTGAGACCTTTTATGCTTCTCTTACTGTATGATTGTTAATTTCTATATTTGATTCAAATTAATGACTTTTTAAATTGTAATACATTCTGTTGGTTATATTGCAATGAGTCACAAATATCTCTCATGCTCAATTTCCTTTCATTCCCTTTGATCACTCTGTATGACTGATTTCTCAATACTAGTGTACTGTCTTTCATGTTTTTTGTCTTTTCCTTTTGCAGAAATTGCTGACCTTCACACAACCATTCATCCATACTCTGTTCTCATAAAACTAATATAACCACAAGCTTTAGTCTTCTTTTTAGCTTTACTCTTTCTCATCTATCACAGATGAGCTGCATTTAAGCTACAGCCAACAGTACCTCCTTGTAGGTTCCACGCACTGGAGATAATGGAGGTCCTTGCTGTGAAAAAAGGGGAACAGAGATGCAAGGGAATGATGGAGCTGAAAAGAAGTACAATAAGAGAGTTTGGCAAACTTCTTTCACAGGACAATGATTGATCAGTTTGCTCTCTTCTATTTATGAATCATCTGGAAGTGGGCTTTGCCACAGTGTATGCTCAATCTCTGAGTTGCTCTTGAATTAATTACTATGACTATCAGCCTTTCTATTAATTTGTAACGTGTAATAATCCAAATCACCTGTGTGATATCTTTTCCTTGGTTCAAAGATTCATTAATCCCACAAATGGCTTTCAATATAAATGTGAATATGTTGATATAACTTTCTGTTCACAAATTTATGTTCGGAGAATAAGAAGTAGTCCTATCTTTAATTTTTTTTTCTGCTTACAAACTGCCATAGAGTGCACTTTCAAATTTAGATGAAAAGAACATGAACAATTTATTGAAGGAGAATCTACAGATATGCAGATATCATTGTGCAATATTTGCCCACATTTAAAGTGTTCGTATAAGTATGCTACATGAGGAAGAATAAGAAACTCATTAACAGAATTTTAAGTACATTTGATGTAAACAATATTTACTAAAGACTCCAATTAGGAAAGCATAACATGGTTAATGTATGTGACTCAGCTGAATCCCAGTGTTAAACTTGCTGTGATTAAGTAATGGATGCTTTTGGGAAATGAATTGATGGTCTCAGGCTTGTTCCTGCTGGATAGTTATCACTGTCATACAAATGAAATTGTTATCCTATTGCTTTATGAGCTAAGGAGAAAGATAATGAACAGAATAGATAAAGCAGCAGACCTATTACTTGTCCTTAAAACACAGTAGCATTTAATCATCTGGATGATATGGTAGTAACTTATATTCCACTGGCCTTGCTGAAATCTTTGGGACAAAAAATATAACTTCCAAGGTCTCTAAATCTTTCTTATCAGTGACATCTCAGATATAAATGTTCACGCAGGTTCCTACATCAGGTTGCTCTTCTTACTGTCAGAATTTTACACAGAAAGTGCTTTACTACTTACTGGGAAGTGAGTCCTCACTTAGAAGGAACCCAACCCTTGGAAACCAAAATGTTGGTTAAAATAAAGCAAAATAACAATATGCAATAATGCAACATTAATTAAATAACTTTTCTTGGGGAAAGAGTTCATAAAGTATTTTTCATCAGCTCACAAAAGTTCAAGAGGAGTCCATTCTGTTAAAAAGAGCTCAGATACTTTCAGTACTTAAAGCTGAAGATACATATTATGAAGTATGAAATGTCAGGAGATGCCTTAAGATACCGTCTACTCCATCAGTGCCTAGCAAGACAGGATCAACCATAGATGTATCATTCTTTACCACTGTCTAACTTGTTATTGAAACTCTCAGATGATGTAGATCCTGTTTGTTGAACCAACAGTACATCTCATTGTTTAATTAGCTCTGCTTTATTTTTCCTCATGTCTGCTTGGATTCTTCTGTACTTCAGTTTAAGCCATGTTTTGTCTTACTGTCAATGGATTTATGTAATCCATACATAATATGTATGTATGATGCCATGGGCTTCTCCTGCCCTATTCCCTACAAGGCTTTCTCCTCTCTATCATATAAACCAGTTATGAAGATTCTCTTTAAATCCTAATGATTAATATTTTTCTTTTTCATCTTTATTATTTTGTCAGTCTTCAAGGAATTGAGAAGATGACAACATGGCATAGAACTAGTGGCTTAAACTCTTCTAACAGCTGTCACTAAATCAGCCAACTGTACAGTATCTGTAAGAATTCCTAAATATTAATTTTTCTCTGTTTTTTTTTTTTTGTTTTAGAAAAGATGATGGCTGTACCACGAGGCACAAAGGACCCAAGAAAAGATGAAACAAAGTTCACTCATCTTTGGGCCCTGCGAACAGTGCAAGGCAAAAAACTCTTACCATCCCGAAGGCCCTTTTTGAGCACACCACTGATGAATCATCGAATATCCTGTGTGGAACCCTGCAGACATCAGTAAGGTGAGCCAATTAACAGAATAGTGATGTAGATTGCTCTTAATCATAATAACCCATTAATTTTCTGGAAACTCATAATACAAATAAGACAGTAGCTATCCAAGCATCCCAATCACCTAAGTTTCATATAGTAGTTTCCCTCCAGTGATTTTCTTCCCATTGGGAAACTGTCCTCATGGATTATTATAAAAACATTTTTGTTGTCTTTCATACCCTCTCTGCTTCCACTCATTTTTATGGTCTTCTTCCCAGATGCTTTTACTAAGCATGTCAGTAGAAAAAATACAGCAAATGAAACTTCTTGCTTCCCCGTGAAAAAAAAATAACAACAGATGTAGAGAATCCCCCTTACTTATCCCTGAAGAATAAAACTAGGAGATTTGAAGTTGGACGAAGGGTTGCTTTCCTCAATTCCTCTTAAAAAAAATAAAAAATATACACATTAGTGATAGGGTACCACTTTGCCACTTAATGCTTTCTCAAAAACATGCTATTGTTGCTAAGAATTGTATGACCCCTGTGGGTTTTGGATCAGCTGTATCCTTGAGAAGTCTCCTCCAGGGGCATCTGAAGCAAATATTCATGCAAAGAATAGGAATACTGGAGATGGAATATCGCATGTGCTTCAGACTTTACACACCTACGGCCAAAGAGGCATAAAGGAGGAAATGTGCAGAGCAAATGTGGAAGTTTCATGTGAGATTTGGAGGTGGCAGGAGTGAGTCTGTCTGTAGACAGACTCAAGTGTTACTTCAGGCCTTTCTGTGAATACATATTGACTGACAATCATGTGTTCCTGCAGAGCAAAAATGTCAGGCTCTGAGATTTGTCTGTGCATGTAGAAGCCTGGCCAGAAGTAAAAATGAGGATCCTGAAGCAAAGTTAAGATAAAACCCCTGTAATTATCTTCTCCTCTTTTACCAGACCACCACTAGATTAATTCTGATGTCTTTTGCTGACAGTTTACAAATTATCTCATTAGTTCCTGTGAGTCTACATTCTTCTACTCAAAGTGTGAGAACAAATAAGCAAAGACAAAAGCAAAACCAAAAATCACAGCAGGCTGGAATTCCTACACTAAGTACATGTCAGGCAACACAGCAGTATGATAAAAGGAATTCACACAATAAAACTGAACCCAACCCAACCCAAACCAAACAAAAAACACCTTGGTGAAGGCTTTTAGTCAGCCGTAGAAAGAGGTATCTGGTTCAGCTTGTTATTGGAGTAATATATTGATCAGCCTTATGGTCACATTTTCCTGGAACTCAGCACTCAAACTTTACCCATAGGCATTCTGCACTGCCACTAGTTGCTACTGAAATATCTCCTATTTTTCTGTAATTTTCTTTCAGAATTATTTTTCTACTAAAATAATCCAGTTTTATACAAGCACCGTTGTTAAGTACTATATATTAAAAATATATGTACATAAGATATTTAAAATTTAAAACATAGAGTATAATTATACATGTGATTTCAAAGTGATAAAATTAGCCCTTTTCATTGATAGAAATATTTGAATACTGTCTATTTATTGACTACTTACAAATCTTGTTATTTCTAGGTGAGCAAAACTATTTTTGGAACGTGATGTTGCATGTGTCCTTTTAAAAAGCTAGAAACTATACAACACTTCGTAAAGTGTCACAAGTCTTACAATCCATGCTTGCAGTATTTAGTTTTGAGGCATATGGTTTTTAAAGCTCATCTCCTTAATGCCGTTTGTGTGCCAAGTTTAAAGCTTAGCTTCCAGACTGGGATTCTCTTCTTCTTTGTTCTGAGAAATATGAATGCCCAAAGCCCTAGCAAAGTGTCTGAAGAATTTGTTTCCAATAGCACAGTCAGCTACTCATATGGAAATTAGTGAGCGATTTTAACACTTGTGACACTTTTTAGAGCTTAAACATGGCTTTTTTTTTCTTTTCTTTTTTTTTTTTTTTTTTTTGAGAGTACAGACTTGAACTGAAATAAGATAAAGTGGGTTAAAGATTAAAAAAGACCGTGGACAGCTTAGAAAGTAGGTGGAAGGGAAATTTTCAGGACTCTACTAAGGACTCTACTAACAGTGCACAAATCACATAGGAATGACAGAGAACAGAGGCTCATGGAACAGAGGCTGAATAAATTACAGAAAATATCAGATATTATAACTGAAATAAGATGCCTATAGGTGGAAATTCCACACCTAAGTAGGTAAGCAAAGCATGAAAGCCATGTGACTGCCTGCCTCTCTTTATTCCAAGTGATGCCAGGGACTATGGAGAGCAAGTGACCATGAGATGCTACTACCACACAGTAATTTGATTGGAAAGGGGCTTCAGGAAGTCTCTGTCCCACCGGAGGACCAGCTTTGGAGTCAGACCAAATTGCTCAGGGCTTTGTTCACTTGAGTGTCTAAAGCCATCATAGCCATATCATTTGCATAGTGACACCAACACGTCAGTGCAACCTGCTCCACTTTTCCAGGATAATTAAGAGGCCTTACCATGAGCAGCTGCCTTCACTAGGTGTCCCATCAAGTTCCTTGGGCTCATGTGCTGTTTTATTCAAATGCATCCTAACCTAATTGTCCTCTACTAAGGATAGGTCTTTTTTTTGGCTTCTGACCTTCCCTCTTTTCTCAGGGGTCAGGAATTCCTAAAGACCAGTCTTACCAGGAAAGATTGAGGTAAGAAAGGCACTGAATACCTCAGTCTTTTCAGTGTTCTTCAAAGGGTTCTTTCTTCATTCAGCATTGGCCAATATTTTCCCTAGTTTTCATATTCCTGCCTGTCTACCTGTAGAAGTCTTTCCTGTTGCCTTTTATGTCCCTCACCAAATTCACCTCCAGATGGGCTTTGGTTTGAATAATGACTACTCTGTGTTTGTCCTGAGTCATCTGTTGCTGTTTATATTTGAGTTTAGTCAGGGTATCTACACTTGATCTTTTGATCACCTGTGTCAGGATCATCAGTGCTCTCCAGAAATCTGGATTGTTTGTGCTGGAGTACATTGTCTCTTTTGCAGATATTAGGGTGTGCAAACAAGAGGTTTCTTCCAGTTATCTAATAGGCTCTAATTATGTGAGCTATCCCACTGCATTCTGATGAAGTCATAGCCTTTTTACTGCATCCATTTCATCCTTTTGTTCCCATGACGTGGGCATTAGTGTAGAGCACTTCAGTGAGTCACAGAGATATGCTGATTTTCCAGAAAGAATGTGAAAGCCTTCACCATGTGCTGAGAAGACCTTTTCAGTAGACTGAGGCAAAGAAGAAAACAAATGAATAATGACAGATATTTGTAACTTCACTAGTCCACTTCTGATTCAGAAAAGTTAATATTACTATGATGTATTTGTTATGTATTCAAATAACGTTATCTCTGCTCCTTAGAGCACATTGTCCTGCAGGCAAAAAACAGCTTATGATTTAATTATAGAATCAGAGAATTGTTTGAGTTGGAAGAAACTTTAAAGGTCATCTTGTCCAACACTCCTGCAATGATCTGGTGCTCAGTGCCCCATCCAGCCTGACTTTGAATGTCTACAGGGATGGGGCAGCCACCTCCTCTCTGGACATGTTCCAGTGACTCACTACCCTTATTGTAAATCTAAATCTCTCCTTTTAGTTTAAAACTCCCCATGTCCTCTCACAACAGATACTGCTAAAGAGTCTGTCCTCTTCTTTCTTGCCCCATCTGGAGTACTGCGTCCAAGTCTGGAGCCCGCAGTACAAGAAAGACAGGGAGCTGTTGGACAGAGTCCAGAGGAGGGCCACAAAGATGATCAGGGGACTGGAGCACCTCCCCTATGAAGACAGGCTGAAGAAGCTGGGCTTGTTCAGCCTGGAGAAAAGAAGGCTGCAGGGTGACCTCATTGCAGCCTTCCAGTACCTAAAGGGAGTCTACAAACAGGAGGGGAATCAACTCTTTGAAAGGGTGAGTGACAGCAGGACAAGGGGAAATGGTTTTAAGTTGAGGGAAGGGAGATTTAGGTTGGATATCAGGGGGAAGTTCTTTACAGAGAGAGTGGTGAGGCACTGGAACAGACTGCCCAGAGAGGTTGTGGATGCCACATCCCCGGAGGTGTTCAAGGCCAGATTGGATGGGGCCCTGGGCAGCCTGGTCTAGCATTAGGTGGAATGATTGGTGGCCCTGCATGTGGCAGGGGGGTTGGAGATTCATGATCCTTGAGGTCCCTTCCAACCCTGGCAATTCTGTGATTCTGTGATTCTGTGATTATAGTCTTTGTTTAGATGCTGATGGCAGTAAGTCCCATTATCAATTTTGTCATGCTGATTATTCACCTAGACAATTTATCTCGAAGTAAAATGAAAGATGAGTCAGACTGAGCATTACAGATCTTTCTGTGTTCCCTACCTGTCTCATGTTAGCACTTGTGTGGAGCAGTGTGGAAATCAACCAAGAAAAGAATATTTTCTTTCTTTCCAGTATCTACAACTAAAAGATCAATCAGTTTGTTTTGCTTATATATATATATATATATATACACATATTCTTGGTATATCTGTTCCCAAACTAGATGATTGTTATCTGGATCTATGTTTGATTTTTATTTGGGTTGTTTCTTTTTTTTTTTTTCCCCTGAAAGCATCAGTTGTGAGCTCTTCTCTGCAAATTTTCCCTTCTTGTAGCAAGCTGGTGAGAATTTTCTTGCCCTTCTCAAAACTCACTGGCCCTGAAGTGTGATACTTGTGGGCTGGAGTATCATTTGGTCTATTTGGGTTAGTATACATTCTACTTTGCTGAGCATAAATGTTAGCATCTTTGATAAAGCAAGAAGGCGCCTGCCTGAAGGCATGTACTGATACAAATAGGAAAAAACCTCACTCTTGCAAAACCTTTGACATCACTCATAACCTGAAAATGGCTTTCATTGTTAGCTGAGAGCAACATATAAAAAAAATGTAGACTTGATGTTCATGGAGTTCATGGAGAATTAGGCACAGTTCCTTTTCATAATGCCCAAACATTCCCGAGTCTTTTCCTCTAGCAGCAACAAAATTGGTTTAGCTTATTCACATCAGCAGTAAGTTTCATTAGGTAAGTTTAATAATTTTTAATAATGTTATGGCATAATATTATTAAAGTGGTTTTCACGTATCAAAGTCTTTCAATCAAAATAAAATACAATAAACTATTTCTTTTGTAAGTCTAATAACTAGTAACAGGGTTACTGATTACCTTTCCTACACAAAGGGAGACTTGTCTTCAGATGCTTGTTAGCAGCAGGTAACATAGGGTGTTCAGGTATTCAGCAAGTATTCTTGTCCAAAAAACCTCATGGCCCTGCTATATTCCGCCCTCAGAATGAATCTATACCTGTTCTGCAAAGTGAACGGCTGCACTGGAGTTCTCAAAACAACTTTACAGGTGTAATTTGTCAAAGACAAAAACCACCAATCCCCAAGAAGCTGATAAAGGAGTCGAAAGTTCATTCTATTGCTTTGTCTCTGTCTGAATTGCACCTGTTCTGTTTATACCCCAGACTGTGCTGAATCTTACAGATATTGCTATCTTATACAGGGTATGAGGACTCTGGGGAGTCTGATTTGCAACATTATCACAGAATCACAGAATCAAAGAATCTCAATGGCCAGGGTTGGAAGGGACCTCAAGGATCACGAATCTCCAACCCCCTGCCACATGCAGGGCCACCAACCTCCCCATTTAATGCTAGACCAGGCTGCCCAGGGCCCCATCCAATCTGGCCTTGAACACCTCCAGGGATGGGGCATCCACAACCTCTCTGGGCAGCCTGTTCCAGCACCTCACCACTCTCTCTGTAAAGAACTTCCCCCTGACATCCAACCTAAATCTTCCCTCCCTCAACTTAAAACCATTTCCCCTTGTCCTGCAGTTATCTACCCTTTCAAAGAGTTGATTCCTCTCCTGTTTGTAGACTCCCTTTAGGTACTGAAATGCTGCAATGAGGTCACCCTGCAGCCTTCTTTTCTCCAGGCTGAACAAGCCCAGCTCCCTCAGCCTGTCTTCATAGGGGAGGTGCTCCAGTCCCCTGATCATCTTTGTGGCCCTCCTCTGGACTCTGTCCAACAGCTCCTTGTCTTTCTTGTAGTGGGGGCTCCAGACCTGGATGCAGTACTCCAGATGGAGCCTCACAAGAGCAGTGTGGAGGGGGACCCCACAGATGGAAAAAATTCTGCCTATTTATTTAAATAATATGCATAATTCACTACATCTTTATTACAGGAAACCAAACTTTGTGTCATCTCAAGCTTTCAAAAACACTAAAGTTATATTTCAACTATTTTTTATGTTACCAGTTGGGTGGACTTCTTATTTATTGTCTTTTTGATACTATTGGGAAGGAACCAGTCTTTATCTCTTGGTTGTCCTGAGCTTTGAGCTGCAGGGAGCCGGGGCAGTTGATTTGTATACACACATTCCAGTCCATGGGTGAATGCTCTGTAACAGTCAGAACAATTACTGAAGGGAACAGAAGTGATTTCTGTCACACAGAATACAGTCTGACTTTGCTGACTTAGTGTTTTTCAGAAGTGTTGTCTATAGGGTCTTTCCTGACCAGTGACTAGGATCCCTGCCTCATTTGTAATTTTATTCTTGCTTCTTTTATGCCAATACTGTGGGGATTTGGAGATGCAGAAGTGTTATTTAGTCATGTACCACCAGACTAAACTCAAGTCACCACAAAGTGACCCAACAGATCCATGGAGTGGTATCTAAATTTGTCATTTAATAACAGATGTTTGGACATGGTAGGAGTAATAAGGGTATCTTTGACAATCTGGGTAGTTTTGGTAGGGTTTCCTTCTCTAGAGAGACTTCTCCTATCTTTTTGTATTTTCTCTGGGAATGAGCTCTGCATGAGCCTAAATGGAGTTAGTCTTGTTCCAAAGGGGAAATAGAAAAATGTTGCCTTTTATACATAGTCTAGCTCTTAATACATGTAAGAATACAGGAAGAATTTCTAAATATTTCAAGAATCCATGAAGGAAAAGGAAGCAATCCAAATTTATCTGCTGTCAGAATATCAGCAAATAACAGGAAGTCTCTATGCGTACATTTTCCTGCCTCTGAGTCTCTAACCTATTGAAAAGAGTAGTGATACAACTTGAAACATCACCTTAGGAACAAGGCCTAACTGGAGATTAAACTCAGGGTGTTATTAAGATGAAACTGAGCAACAGCAAGAGCTCTAAAATGAGGCTCTTTGAGGAAACAATTTTAAAGATTAATTTGTAAAATGATGGCATTATTTCTGAAGTTCCCACTAAAAAATCCCAAAATAAAATGGAACAAAAAAAGCAGCAACCAAACAATAGCAATAAAAATACTCCCAAAACCACCTAGAGAAGATGCTAAAAATAAAAATAGAAGAGTTTTGAGATTAATGTTTCCAGCTGAGTGTGTACCTGGGGAGAAACATTTGAAAGTTGTTGCCTGAAACATATGCAGTTATTTGTGCAGATTTAAAAAGAAATTGAGGGTCTGTGGTATGCAATGGATTTCACCACTTAGAGAGCTTATTTGTAGCGCAGCTTCTGAATGCCCTATTTGTAATGCTGAGGAAATGATCTTCATTATCTTTAACTTGATTTAGTGCCTGATGCAGTGGTTGGAAACTCTGATTGTGGCGTGGGGGTTGGAGTCAGATGGTCTGAGGTCCCTTCCAACCCAAGCCATTCTGTGATACTATGATTCTATGATTATGAAAACAAGGCACTCAGGATTCTTCTGAACTAGTGAATAAGATTGGATTAGAGAACTCGCTAAGAAGAATAATCACTTTACTTTGAGGGTCCAGTTTTCTCCTGACTTAAAACTGCTCAGAGCTAGAAAAAAATATTTTTCCTTAAATGGGATTTAAGTGGTGTAAAGGAAGTCATTGTTTCACTTAAAGTAAAACTAGACATGCATCATGAAATGATCTTATGAATGGTACTAAGTCCTACCACCATCTCAAAGAGATACACCAATATTTTTGTGTCTGTCAAGCATTACAATAAATCGCAATTAAAACCTAGTGTCCACATACTGGTACTTCTGTATTTGCATGTCACATGTCTAGGTATCCAGTGGAATCACAGCTGTCACACAGAATAAAGATGATTTAGGTTTAGGTTGGATTTGTTCTACTCCCACTCCCACTGTGGTATACTTTGGGAGACATATCCTAGTGAAGTCCCTGTAAGTTGTAAGAAAACACAAATTTCTTTTCTCAGTTGACCTGGATGAAGATCTACTTGGGCATGATTGTTATTCAGTAGGAGCAAGTGTGGCAGAATTTGTCCCTGAAATGTTTTAAGGACACTGTGTCCCCTTCTCCCCCCAACCCCCTCCTTTTTTTCTTCTCCTTTTGAGAAGTGCAACAGAACCAGGGAAATTATGAGGCTGATAATTATCAGCCTGGTGAGTGATTGAAACATCAGCTCACTAATTGGAACTCCTTACACTTGTTTTGTGTTTTGTTCTTGTGCTCACAGTTCCGTAAAGTGTTTGATATATTCTGCAGAATGGAAGAATGAAATGGTGTAGTGACTGTGATTACCATTAAGAGTAATTAAATTACACTCTGAGACCTCTAGCAGTAATCATCTCCTTAAAAATACCCTTTCCTGATAATTAAGGGCCCACTGGAGTCAGTGTCATTACTCTTAGTGATTTATATAGGAACAGAGCAGGCCCTTGTTTTCTTTTCTAGGAGGTTCCCATTCCCACCAGATCTATGCAGATGCAGCAAAGTGTGAGGAGCAGTCTAAGGAAAATATAAGGCTAGGAAATTGGTTGTTCCTCCCTGATTCAGAGCTGATGTTAATTAATCTGGCAGAGCGGCCTACAGAGAACTGTATTTTATAACATAGGAAGAAATATTCTTACAAAATTTACATCTGGAGTAGCAGAAACATATCTCAGCTCCCCTTTCTTTCATCCACGTATTGCCTACAGGATTCCCAGGGTTTTTCACTGGTATTTCAGGCATATGGAAGGAGACAATCTTTTTTCAAGATTTTATTTTATTCTTTCTCTGTTTAAACATGGATATTTGATAGATTTTTTTAAAAAATAAGTGGACAAAGGTAGAAGTGGCAGATTATGTCCTGATTGTGAACAGCTATGAGAGGTGATGAGTACTCTCATTACTCTATCAAATCTGGATTTTTCTCTCCCATTCCTGTGTCTCACTTCAGTGCTGCTTTAGTTTTTCCATTTTGAGCTTCTCAGAGTGGTCAGCAGTTGCTTAAATAAAAATGCTTGAAGTATGATTCACTGAGCCATCACCAACAAATGACATCAAAACATGCTTTTTTCTCACAGTGGACACTTCAGTCTTGATCTTTCTGTCCATCCCACAGCCTCTCTGGCCCCTTGCCTTCCTACAGTGCAGCAGCCATCCTCTTCTGGCAATCAGATAGTCATTTCACCGTGCTGTTTATCTCCCCAAGCTGGTTACCTTTCTGGTCTCATTCACTTTGCACCTTCCCTCTTCCTCAGCTCTTGATTGCCTTTTCTGCTTCTGCAGCTTGTGCTGAGGTGTTGCCGTGTGGAGAAAATGCATGCCTGGAGGCTGTTTCTGCCCCCTGTTCTTGGCTGGAACCGTGCTGTTACAAGTGGTACCTGAGGCTGCTAAGGTGGTTATCCAGAGACATAAGGGTAAACAGGGCTGTGTCAAAAGTGTCTGGTCGCAGAGAAGCTGTGGTGTCCCATCCCTGGAGGCACTCAAGGCCAGGTTAGATGGGGTACTGGGCAGCCCAAGCTGGTGGGGGGCAGCCCTGCCCACAGCAGGGGTTGGAACTGTGTGGGCTTTGAGGTCTCCTCCAACCCAAACCATTCAGTGATTCTATGATTCCAGCTCCCAGTTTCCAACATCTCTACTATTCAGGGATTTCCAGTAGGGGAAGAGTAACAGCAGAGCTTCCTCTTTCTTTTCTACGATTATAAGCTCTTGTCACATGTGCCCAGGGTTTCCAGGCTCCTTTCCTGCAACCATGGGACTGGGAGACTGGATTTGGCAGGGCACTGCAGCAAAATTCCTGTTTGTATACCAGCAGAGATGGGAACAAGGGATATAGCTGTTATAGCTGCATAAGATAAAACAAACAAAACAAAACAACAAAGCTATTTCTGTGCCAGATAAATGTCACAGAGATCACGTTTTTTTTTTACTGCTTTATGACTGTACTATCCCTCTATAGTATAAAATAAATATCCCTGTGGACCTGTGAATCAACCTTGCCCTTATTTTAATATAGGGGTTTGTATTTATGTTTGTGAGTATAATAACTTGTCCTTGACTGAAGGAGCTCTGTGATTTTTCTTGCTCTTTGTTAAGTTTATTTTTGTGTGGTACACTTGCTGCTATTTTGATACTTAAATTTTTTTTTAGCATTGTGCTGAATTCAACCTGATAGCAGCCAGAGCCCTAGGCAGAAAATACCAATTTTATGATTGTATGGCAGGCTTATGACACCTGAGTAAAATTTCCTAATTTGCTATTGCTAGTGCCATACACTGTTACAACTGAGCAAAAGTACCTTAGATGTTCATTGTGAATTCTTATTAATAAGACCTTCTTGCATCTAAGCCCTTGCAAATCAAAAGGTTATCAGTAGGAGATAAAAGGAAGTATCAGAAAGGGATATTCTTAAGCAAGTTCTGTGAGATTATAGGAATTTTTCTCTCTAAGAAAACAGACCATACATTTGGCAAATTACTAGGTTTTTTTTTCCCTATGTTCAAAAGTTTTTATTAAAAATAATCAAAATAAGCCTGAAGACAAACAGCAAGGAGAGTACTCTTCTTTTCCAGTGGAGATAGTTCAGCTTTTGATTATCACTTTTCAAATACTGTTAGCCATGAGAAAGCTATGGAAAAAACAGAGTCTGATGACTACATGCAGTGATTAATGTAATTGCCTGCAGAACTAAGCCCAGATGTCTCTTATTTTCATCTTGTGGGCACTGTTGGTTTAGGAAAGCTATCAGATGTGTGTACCAGGTGTGTACTAGAACCACAAAATTATATAGGATGTAAAGGACCTCTGGAGGTCATTTAATCTAATGTCCTGTTCAAAATCAGGTACAGGCTAGATCTGGTTGCTGAAGGCTTAACCAGTCAAGCTCTGAATATCTTCAGGGATGGAAGTCTTACAACTTTTATGAAAGAACCTGTTCTAGATTTTGACTACAATTTTTGTTACAAGATTTTTTTTCTGACATCCAATCATAATTCCTCTTCTTGCAAGCAGCGTCTCTTGTCCTTTGTCTTTTTCTCTATGAATCTTCAAGAAGTGATGAGTCTTGTTCTTCTAGCCTCCCACTAGCCAATTGAAGATATGGCCCCCTTCCACCTTTTTAGTCTCTCATCCCAACACTGAACAAACACAGTTCTGTCAACCTCTCCTACATGTTTCTGTAGACAATGACATAAAAAATAAAAGGATTTTGGAAATATGTGGTAGAAGGGAGAAAGGTCATTGATGGGCTGCCCAATATTAGATCAGATATATCCTTAACATATATATCCTTGACACTAAAAATGTTAATATTTGTTGAGTGCAGATTTAATTTTTCATTTGTTAAAAGTCTGTAGAAAAGAGAAGGGCTCTTCAGCCACAGTGCAGCCCAATAGAATACAGATTTTCATGTCTCCTAGTATGTGTTCATATCTTCCAGGTACAAAGATGGGAGAATTAATAAATCACATGAATAGTATTCTGCTCTCAACAACTTTTCACCTAATGGAACCATCAAATCAGCTCCTCTTATTTTGTCTTCCCAAAAATCCTTCATAGACATCTTTCTTCTGCAAAAATTTTTGGGTATGTATGCAATTTGGTAGCTGATTTTTTTCATTATGATATACAGAAAATTTGAACACCTTAATGTGTGATGAAGCTATCAGTTCCCACAATCACAGTGTTTTATGTATCAATATTGCACTGCAAGAAGATAGCTATTTTGATCTTCAGGCACAAATTGGAATATTTTTACCCTACATATTTTAAAATATTCCAAACAAATGAATATTTATGTTTTGAATTATTGTCCCCACAGACATCAGTCTACATATTTTAACCTCTTTTTTTTTTTTTTTTCCATTTCTCAATCTTCTAGATTCCCTTTCTCTCTATTTCATTAGTGACTACAATCTTTTCTATTTGAATACAACTTGCAGCACACTATTGACTCTTTCATCAAGTTATGGAAGAAGTCAATTGGGCAGTCTTTCTTGTACTCAACAAGAATATCTCTCTGCATTGTGCTGGTCTATAATGACATCTTGCCAATATTGCTTCTCTCTGCTTATAGCCCTTCGCTGAGTTCTCTGTTGCTCTAACCTGCCATTCCATGCAAAACTACAATACATTTCACTCTTCAAATAAACTATTAACCTGTATTCTTAGAGAGAGAAACTTTTTGAGCTTTGTCCTATAAGAAACAATATAGATTGAGAATATCAGTAGAAATGAGCTCATAAAAGTATAAGGAAATATTACCAAGAAGTTAGGAATTAATGTTAAAGCATTACATCTCCTCTCCAGATTGATGCAGCTATATCTCACTTAAAATGTCAGTACATATATAGACATCATCTTCAAAGAACTTCTAATACATGCATACATGTATATATAAAATTATGTTAATAAGATCAGCCATTTCTGTCTTTGCTCTGAATACTTTTGAGAAAGTATATGTGATTTTCTGTAGTATGATGAATACCTTTTCAAATTAAGAGACTGTAAAAAAAGTAGATTCACCAAAGAAGGGCCATCAAATGATATCCAGACAAAACAGTGAATGACTGCATTTCTTTGTGCATGGTTACTTCTTTTCCCTTTTTTTCAAGATACCTTGCTGTTTGTTTAAAAATCCCAGTAAAAGAGTTTTTCTGCTAAACAGACAGAAACAGCCATACTGGATTGGACAGAAGATGCATTAGGGTTAAGTCTTTATTGTCTTTTGAGATATGCTTTAAAGCTACCTTACAGCCACATGGACTCACTCATGCTCAGTTGTATTCAAATAGAAAAGATTGTAGTCACACATCAGTCCTTCTGGGACATGCAGGCAAACTACGAGCATGCCTCTGGGTCCTGCACTACTCACTAATTTAGAACAGGCTTTGGAATCTAAAGATATGTAAAGAAGTTGGTATCCCATCTCTTATGCACTTGGGTGTTAGATGCTTCAAAGGAAGATTCCTGACTACTAATGGTGAAGAATTTTGAAATCAATTAGAATTATAGAATCATTGAATAATATAGGTTGAAGGAGACCTTTGGATGTCATCTAATCCAGTCTGTTGCTCAAAGAGGGTCTAATTATATCAGTTTGCTCAGAGAGGTTTCTAATCAAGTATTCAAGAACTCCGAGGCTGGAGATCCCAAAAGCTGTCTGAACACGTTTCAATGTTTGACTATCCTTATAGTGAAAATATTTTCCTTATATCTGATTGGAATTTCCTGTGTTCCAAACTTTGCCCACAACCTTTTTCCCCCTACTGTTCTGCATATCTGTTAAGAATTTTGCTCAGCCTCACTCCACCTGCTCTGAATCTTCTGTTCAGGTACCAACTTGGTTGTTCCTCTTAATCTAGTGTTGTCTGCAGACTTGTTGAGAATGCATATTGTCCTGCCATTGTGGTTAATGAGGACATTAAACAGTATGAACTTCAGTGTCAGCCCCTGAGGGGTGCTGTAGTTTCTGGCTGTCAGTTGGACTTTGCACCACTGATAACATTTTGTTCTGTTGTCTTCCCAGGGACTGAACTGAGACTGGCTAGCTTTTAAGTGACCTGGATCCTTAAGCCTGCAATTCCTGAAGCTGGATGAAGACCTGCTACAAATGTTCTCGCCCTGTAGGCTCCAGTAGTTAATAATTATTTTATTCCTTATACATAAGAACTTACAAACCTCATAGATAGATAATCTAAACCTCATAGATAGATCTAGACTTCCATTAAATAAAAAATACTGCAGATTTCTTGGCTGTAAGAGTAAATTGGGTTAGCAAATTCATGGGGCTGAAATTGTTCCTTTCGGTTGTTGTTCTTCAATATCAGCCAGTACCAATTTATAGATGTTCTTCTTCTCACTAACACATCTTTATTAGGTCCCTTCAGAATCCCTTGCAATCTTCTCTCATCTTGCCAAATGAAATAATTTTCAACCATCTGCAAAATTAATTGACTGACTCACTGTTCACATTTTTTTTCTCAGTGATTATACTCATACAAAACACATGGGGTTCTATCAGACGTTGGTCCTATCATGTTCCCTGAGATAAAAAGACTATTTTTATTAAATTTTTACAAGATTAACTTATATTGAAATAAAATTCTATGATCTGCGTTTCTCCAGTTCCCTACCTTTTCTTTTTTCTTTCTTTTTTTTAATAGCTGGAACAGTTGTTACCCTGCAGGTCTCTGGTGTAGCTGCTGATTTTAACCAGAGATTGCAAATTTTGATGGCTGTTAAATCCTTCTGTCTTCAGCACCTGCAGAGCTTTGGATAGATACCAGCTAGTTCTAGTGAGTTGTTGTTTGCCAGTTTGTTCCAGCCTCTTTTCCTGTACTTTTCATCTTAAGTCTCTATTTGAGGCCTATCTTCATTACTTGAAATTACTGATCCCGGATTGGTGAATGAAAACTTTTGTTGTGACATGGTGGGAAGGGATTATTCAAAGAATTCTTTAAGTTTATTTACATTTTTATTGTCTTTTAGTTTGTGGTCATCTTGGGCTTGGGGATAACTAGTTCACTTCTGACTTCCTGCTTCTGTAATACCTAGAAAGTTTCCTTGGGTTTGTTGTATCCCTTGCAGTTATTCTTCAAATTCCTGCTGTACTCTTCTATCTTCTTTTCTGCACACTGTCACTAATGATTTTCCCTTTTCCTGTTGACTTCTCTTGGGTCAAATTTCTTTCTTCTCAAGGAGACTAAGTGCACTTCAGTAGATTTTAAACTTTTTTTACTTATCTAGCTAATTTCTTTAGCTACTGGCTTATATTTTATATTAGTCTTTCTTATATATATATATATATAAAAGAATATATAGAATATATAGAATAAGAATATATATATATTATAAAATTCATTGTATCATTTTTCCCATGAAATAAAACTTCTAATATACTTCCATTACTATACAAAAAAATCCAGCTTTAAATAATGTTCTGTGGAAAACCCAGCTAATCACGAAATCTTTAGCTGTCAAGAAACCATGTTGCTCTGTCCAATAAAGCTACTTCCATTAATTAAGGATCAGCATTCACTTCATCAATGGAGACCATAGTGGAAATGTCAAGAGATGAGGAAGTGAGAGATTTTCCAGCAAGAAACGTTTAAAGCAGTAACCCTGAAGTCAGCTTTAACAATAACTAGAGACAGCAAAAATTTCAAAGTGCTTGACAATGGCCTTTAAGGTGAAGGATGAATACTGAGGGAGGAATAAAGAAACCACACACGTGTAAAAACAGGTTTTGGATTTATAGATTGCTACAGGCTACTAAAGGTGCTTATGTTCTTTAGTTTCTATAAATCTTTCTGTGTGAACTTGTTTATCCAGATGGAGACTCAGTAATGGTACTGATACTGCAACCTGCAGAGTAGAGTTGTAGATTACTTTCCTAAAGATTACTTGTGAACTTTCTTTATAATTTCACAGAGATCCACATATATTCATGATTTTTAAAAGTGAAGAAACTTTTTATTTATACCTAGAAGATAATACTTTCTCAGCACCAACCCTCACGCAGCAGATTTATTTTTCTAGCTTTGTTATTCTTGGCAGCATCTGAAACCCACAAGGACTTCCTCTTCATAATCTGCAGGTTTCACTACCCTACAACAATTCTGAGTACGTAACAAGTACGTTTCTAAGCCAGACATAGGAAGGAGATGTATTGACGATAAAATGAAATTGCCAATGGAATTCTGAAAGCTAAACAAGCTATCACTTTCTTTCTTTCCCCAGTTTCATCACAATATGATGAATCATAAATCAAGTTACCTTTTATTCTCTTGGAAAAGCTTTTGTAGCTACAAAAGCTAGTGGCTATAACACAGACAGCTCATCCCTCCTACTAGCCTTTAATTCAGATGACACCTATGCCATTGGGTCTCACATAAAAAGTAAAGCTTGGTGGTGAAAATCACAGAGATCTTGGCCATTTGTAAGTTAGCAATAAAAAGTTAACTTTTTGCGTGAATAATAGTAAGTGTATGAGCTTTTTGTTCATTTGCTTTCTTTTTAGAAAGTCAGAATTCTGAAATGCTGAAGATTTATAACAATCAGCTTCACTCATTAAATGCTTTGAACGTGCCATGAACCACAGCCTGGGCCTCAGCGGTTTTTCCAGCTGTGTTCTGGGTGCTCACTTACCCCAACATACCCATACCACGCTGGCACTGGTAAATGTTGGCCTGTGATGCCCTGGTTTGCAAAAGTGAGTAGTATAGGAGCTAAATCCTTTCACGGGCAGTCAGAGAATGACTGATGCTCAGAAAGAATGAACACTCCAATATTCATCAGATTGTATCCTGAGTCCTTGTCATATTTGTGCAAGATGCCCTCTGTACTCTTGAGAATATGGAGACTGAACGTGTAGCCAACCACTCTCCATGATTCACAGTCTGGGAGCCTGCTTTTCACATTGGGTCCCTTGGATACATCCCTTCCCTCTGGAAAGTGGCATTTACAATTGATTTTTTGCTGATTCTAGAGCAAATAGAAATAGAGACACTGTCAAAAAGAGAGTCCAGGTAGTGTTTTTTATCCAAATAAAATTGAAAATTTCCTGTAGAACTGTTTTCACCAGTTTTCTTGCTGATAGTTCAAGAATGATACTGGCCACAAGGGTGTGCTGATTCTGATAAGTTTTCTCATTGGAAGAAATGTTTCAGAAAAAGTATATAAGAAATAGCAGTCTTTCTGCTTTTACATTTCAAAGAGAAAAATTACCCTTTTGTGAAAATTCATTTTGCAATAGTAGTAGCTTATGCACAAACATTAAAAACACAATCTGAAGACAGTCCTCACAGTTTGGTGTTTGTTTTTTCCCCCCAAAATTACTGGCTCATAGAAATTACATATTTTGAGCTTTTCTTATTACCAATCAAGAAGCTACTCATGTTTCTTTCCAGATATCCTATTTCTTCTCCTTTACAGGTGGAATCACACAGCTCTCCTTTCTCTGCAGTCTGATATGTGCATGAGAGAACAAGCAGAACATTTTCTGTGCTTCAGGTAAAATTACTGGGATGGCTGAAATGAATGATGATTACTAGGATTTTCATTGTGAAGTCAAGTGAGCAGAAAATACTACAGTAGAAAGAATTCTTCAAGCTAACCTAAGTGCTGGGACCATAGCTTTGAAAGGTGTCTCTTTTACTTTCCAATTAGGCAACTACAGCAGTAATAACATTTTTGTGGATTTAATGGTCTAAAGCTGTGAAATACTAAAAGGCACTTATGAAAAATCTTTTAGTGTATATTAAATATCTAATTCAGAACCATGTTTCTGCAGAAACAGCATGGTGTTTCCATGCAGTGTAACATCACTGGAGACCTGGAGTGACTGTAGTCAAGTGGAAGAGCAGTCAGCTGTGATTTCTGTGGAAAGAAGAAGAGATGAAGAAATGAGGCTGCTAGAGCACACACGCAAATGCCGCATCCTTCTACAAGCATTGGTTGAATGAGCATATGTTTCTACAGTAAAGCCTTCCAGACTGAATATTTTTAAGCAGACACATACTGTCTATTTCTTTAATAATTTATATTTTAAAAAATATTTTGATAAAGTATTTCAAATCAGCTTGTCTTTGTGTCTATGACTCATTAAGGGCTATGTACCTGTCAGTTTTGAATATAAAACAAAGGCTTTCATACCATTCTTAAAGGGGGCAATCAAAAAAGAAGGGAAATATTTTTAAGTATTCTCAGTGTTACATAGCTTTAATTTTGAAAAAGAACTTCTCAAAGCTCCTAGTAAGAAGGATTACTTAATTTTTAATTAAAAATTTAATTTTTTATTAATTTCTAATTTGGAAAATTTGTAACTGGAGATGTGCAAGGTCAAGATCCCTCCCCTCCTAACACATTTCTCCCATGGCATTTAATTGCAGGCATTTCTACTGTAAACCTGTTCTGACAACTTGTCTTCTGAGTGACCAAAATCAGCAGGCTAGTTCACACTACCATCTGTCATTTAAGATGCTGTGTCCACCCCTCCTTAGAAATAGGGTAGCTTGTAAGGCTTGTCAAGAAGAATTCCCCAGACTCTTACACACTTCTTGAAAATTGATTATTTTATTGATTCATTGTTCCCTGAATGTGAAACATTTTCTGCAAAGGGAAAAAGCAGAATACACTATGACCTCTTGGAAGTTAGAAGGAATTTCCTACCATTTAATATTTACTCATTCACCCCAAATTATTTGCAGACCTCTAATTGAAAACATTTACGAAATGTAAATCTTTATGATACATAGAATTAGAGTGCATCACATGAGCTAGAAATGTTTCTGTTGTTTTATCAACGTTTTATTACTTTCCATCTTTTTAGTCCAGAGGTTTTGAATGTAGAATCTGCAATAGCTTTTACAAGAGGTTTACTGAGCACACAATTTCAAGATGTGGTTTACTGCAACTCCCACTACTTTTTAATCCCGATGAAATAGTTCATGAGACTCTACAATGGACCAATGCAATAATGCATCTACAAACTTGTCCAATAGAAAAAGACAGCCTTTAGCTTCATGCCTTTCAGATATCTGCCTGATTTCCAGAAGTAGAATCATAGAATCATAAAGGTTGGAAAAGACCTCTGAGACCATCTAGTCCAACCACCATCTCATCATACCATGTTCCTCAGTGCTACGTCCATATGTTTCTTGAACATCTTCACCACCTCCTTGTGCAGCCTGTGCCACTGCCTCACTGCTCTTTTGGAGAAGAAATGTTTCCTAATAGCCAACCTGAACCTCCCATGGGGCAACTTGAGGCCATTCTCTCTCATTCTATCACTGTTACCTGGGAGAAAGGGCTGACCGCATCCTCCTTTCAGGTGTGAGATAGATAAGAAATCTGCAAGTAAAAGATCTCAGTAGTGATTTCTCAGCCTGCCTTATATTTTCATTGATGTAACTTAACAAAAATCTCATCCTGATTTATGGTGGATTCTGAATAATATTAAAAAAAAAAACAACCAACCTTAAAAAGAGAAAAGGGCAAATCTTAAGAAAAGTGGAAGGAATGGGCTGAGCTGGTATTACATGCTGAATCAACTTTTCAGAGAAATTGAGATAAATTGATGCTAGCCAAAGGGAAGCTGACACAGTTGCAAGTTATTTGCTTTTTCTACAAAATGGATCAACCTGCACATACAGAAATGAAGCCAAAATCACTAACAAACCTGCACTGAGCCATTCTACCCAATTCAGATTCCAAATGTTTTCCTATTTAATAAAAATCATCACAGAGAACATGCTATTAAAATTCAAGTCAAAATTAATGCTGATAAATGTGTGATCAGAGAAAGACAGAGTCCCCAGATAAAAAATTAATAATGGCTGAATGCTCTTAACATATTTCCTTTGATTCATGGGAGCATGGCAATAGCACAGGGAAATGCCATTGCTTTCAGATGAAACAAATGGCTCTGTATTGACTATTGAAAGCAACAGATGTTCTGAAAACCAGTACTTCCACAAAGGGACAGTCTTGGAACTATTTTGTAAACAACCTAGCTTAAATTTTAATACATGCACTTTGAGGATGGCTGTGTGACAGAAGCTTGTACAGATGGGTCCGGGAAGCTGTGCAATGCAAAGGGCATCGAACTGAATTTGGAAAGCCTCAAGCAACCTCGTTTGTTGTTTGAAAAAGAAAGTCTGAGTGCACTTGGCTATGCTCATATACTTGCATATGTGTGTAATTCTCTCTAGCCCGCTCCTTTTCTCCACATGAGAAAATGATTTTTTTCTTCAGAACGTTTGAAAACAGCAATTATTGATTAGTGTGTATATTTAAATCCATATATATATATGCTATATACTTTCTGAAACATTTTTTCTCCATTTGACTGTGCTGACTTACATTAAGAGATGCATTTATGAATGGCTATTCAAAGAAAACATGGTAGAAAAGCAGCTGGAAAACTCCAGTGGTATTGTGAAGCCATTTGTATCAATGTCTTCAGGGTCTGTCACTCAGCTGTACTTCCCACCCTGTGCAGCTTGCTAAGATTCATCAGAGCATCACAAGATCCTTTTCAACTGAGCATTTTCTGATAGTTCATACTGAGAACTGGTGAAAGAGTGGTGCCATTTCAGAGAAAATAGCTTTGAAGGATGGACGTCCAGTATGCAGCAAGCACATGTACATCTGAGGCATCTATTTCTTGCCAACTCTGCTTGCTTGCTTTCAGAGTTCAGAGAGCATTGTCTGACTCCTGAGGAATGGGGAGCTGAGGAGACAAATGCTCTCACTAGTAGTGGACAGCCCTACAAGATCTACAGAACGTTGGGAAGAGCCAGGTGCTGATAATAGGAGTATTGAGAACACCCTGCAGAACTAGTAACGAGCCAGCCATTAGCTCCATTAGGAGATGGGATCAGAGATGAGGATGGAAGCTGGCACTGCAGTGACATCATGGGAGCAGGGGTGGACAGCCCTGGGCTGGGGTGAAAAGGGAGCCCATGGGTGTGATGGATGTGATGGAGAACAGGTACTAAGGCCCTGCAGGTGTCTGCAGGGCCCTGACACTTGCAGTACCACCATTTGCTTTTGGAGAGTTGTAACAGGATGATCACTGACCAACAGAAATCAGCATCATTGGACATATTTCTAATATGTCCTGTTAGAATTTACACATTTTAAAACTGTGAACAGAACCATAATTTTTTTTCCTTTCTCTGTTCCCTTACCTGCACAGAGTGGAGAAGGCTCCAACCTATGCTGCAGCAGGACTACATTTCCTTTAAGTCTTCTAGGGGTACACAGTCCCTTAGGCTGTTGTGTAGGGCATATTGGCATGTCCCCAGGAGAGCTGGCAACTTCATACTTTAAGGATCTTAGTGACTACTTACCATCTGTATCATAAGTTATCATTCAGAAGCATTTCCATCTGGCATAGAGTATCAAGAGGGAAAATGCTTAAACCCTTTTAAAATACCTTTTTTTTCCCCAACAAATGTCCCTGTGAAGAATGGAATAAATCTCATCTGGAGAAGGCAACTCTCTACTTTCTGTGTACTTTTAAGATTTTCTTTTGAATTTTCATTTGCAAGGGCAAAGACTGAATGTTCTGAAGTTTTGCAAAGATTATTTCTCCTTTTGCGAAATAGAAAAAAATATATAGACATTTGAAGACAGTGGTCTTTGAATTTACTTATTTCAGCAATGAGCATCATGTAGTCACAGTTTCAGGCAATATCTGCTCTTCTGGCACACATATGACCCAGGTCAAAATTTAGCAGTGGTTTTAGAGAAGTTTTAAACAGGAGAAATAGTTGTTAATTGAGACTGTATACAAGCATGCACAGTTATCTAGATTAAAAGTTAATGCTTTCTTTAATAGCATAAATAATATTTTTAATCTCATTGAATAAGTGGGCTTTAAGAAGGTACCTATATGTCTTTCCAGATCATCCCGGAGCAAGAGCCATTAAGAATTAATGTTACTGACGTAGAGCCCCAGGAAAAAGCAAAGTCTTATTTATCTGTCACTTTGGAGGTAGGTGGATGAAAAACACCTGGCCGTTTTAGGGAACAATTAAATCTCCCTAGTGAAAGTAGGATGTATGAAAAATGGATTGTTTACCCATTAGAAAAAGGGTTGATGTGAACCTGGTTGTGATCTCATACAACACTGATTGAATGCCAATGAAGTAAAATACAGGATAAAAAAAACAC
The DNA here is from genome assembly GCA_037305975.1 of Chrysolophus pictus. Classification (NCBI taxonomy): domain Eukaryota; kingdom Metazoa; phylum Chordata; class Aves; order Galliformes; family Phasianidae; genus Chrysolophus; species Chrysolophus pictus. The sequence continues at coordinate 73,856,057 of CM074576.1, forward strand.
AAACAACAAAAAAGAGAAAGTTAGACTAATGCCCAAAAATATTTTTTGAATTTCCAAGTAATTTTTTGATTTATATTTGTGTGGACCAAGAAAGGTACTGCTCTGGCCCCTGGGTAACACATGCAGCAGTGGCACATGACCTCCAGGGACAGGTCTAACAACTTCTTTGGTAGAGACCTTCTCTTTCAAAGACAGTAGTTTGCATTGGATTCAGATAGGGTTGCATCCTGAATTCAAATATGATCATAATTAATACAAGGAAGGGACAGGCATAACAGTGCACTAGTATGCCTATATTGTAAAATTCATTATGTTTAGAGGGAAGCCCTGACATAAATAGCTTGCTTTCTTAAATTGCAGTAATGACAAAAAAGAGGATAAAATGTCATTGATAAACTGTTGCCACTCCAATGCCCTTGCAATACATTAGCCCAAAATAGCACATCGACAGTATATAAACCTGTGCAGTTACAATGGGGAAACATGAAGGATACAAAAGCATGCATACCCAAGGGCATTTCCATTATGCAACACACTACTGTGAGTCAGTAGACTTAATACATTATGCCACTGTCTGATAATGAAAAGGGAAGGGTTACTGAGGATTTTTGACTTTATTGATTTATCAAGGAGTCAATGGAAACATTAGCATATTAAGAGTTCTGAGATACAGAATTGTACCAGAGCAATGGTTCAGTTTTGACAAGAAATGTAGACTGTCCCAGATGCTGTTGAAGTCAGTGGCAAAATTCCTGCAGATCCTGTAGTGAGCTGTCATGGGATGACACTGAGAAATCATGGGATGACGTGATTACCTATTTATTTCCTTGTGATAAGGACAAATGACCTTAATTCTGGGCTGGGAATTTTAGCACTCATCCAAACAATGCTTCTAGACACCGCCCTAAGTCTTGCCCCAAAGCCTCTGGTTTTAAGTTAAGGGAGGGAAGATTTAGGTTGGATGTCAAGGAGAAGTTCTTTACAGAGAGAGTGGTGAGGTGCTGGAACAGGCTGCCCAGAGAGGTTGTGGATGCCCCGTCCCTGGAGGTGTTCAAAGCCAGATTGGATGGGGCCCTGGGCAGCCTGGTCTAGTATTAAATGTGGAGGCTGGTGGCCCTGCATGTGGCGGGGGGGTTGGAGCTTCATGATCCTTGAGGTCCCTTCCAACCTGGGCCATTCTGTGTGACTTTTTGTAGCGCCTACCAACGTGATCATTGCCCAGTCTGGGGATACTTGGTGGATCTGCTCTGAGTTCACTGATCAGTTCGAATCCAAATCTTAATCCTGTGAGTGAGAAGTTTGAACCAGGACTTACGATATCCACAGCCACTTAAGGAAGGCACTTCTGTCACCAAAGCTGCTTTTGACGGCCTGGTCTGCTTTACTGACTTCTGCAGAGGGCATGGGCCTGAGGTCTTGGAGCAAGCATGAGTGCTCTAGATTTGGCTGTGGTTGCTGCCAGCCCTTTGAACTAAACAGAGAGCGAACAGATTGTGGAGGCACTGCTATCAGCTGAACGGCAGGCCTTGGTGCCAGGCTGACGTGCGGCCTTGGCATGAGAAATCTGAGAGATTGGTATGAGTAAGAAATTAACTGCTGGCCCTAGCAGATAACACGACTTTATTAATAACAGTTAAAATTAGTACCGGTAAATATAGCAGCTCTAGTATTTGATGTTTTAAATTTTAAACTAAAATGAATTAAAATAAAATAAAATAAAATCCTACAGAAGCTGATAAGCTTTTATGCAACTAATTAAGTCATTCTGTAAGAACAAGGGCTTACAACTGCAGCCTCAAGAGCATACTTAATTCAATGCTTTCTAAGTGTTATTTGTTTTCCCTCTGGGCAGATGTAATTGGTGGTTCTGTAACCCCCAGCATCTGATTTTCCTAATTTAATAATTACTAATTTTTATTTTTTAGCTGCCATGTATCTATAACTCACTGTATAGCTCTGATCAAGAACATACTGCATGGGATGAGCTGTGCTAGTAGGCAAATGCTGGGGTTGACTTTGTTTGTCATTTATGCCTCTGTTGTTTTTGTTTTTCCTTTAGTAACAGAAGGCCCGTTCTGGCACATCTTGATAGTTTGGGCAGTATCCCAGTGGAATTTCACTAGTTGCGTAACCAAAGTGGACACCATTTGGTCCAGTCAAATGCATGTGTGCACTCAACATTAAATCTAAAGATTCACCATTTCAGTATATGCCTGACCTTAAAAGTTCTGGGAACTGAGACAATGAGCTCTCCTGCCTATTCTGTGTTTTGCAGCAGCTTGCATTCACAAGTCTGCTAGTTCTGAGTAAGGAAAAATCATGAAATAGTACCAACTTTATAGACAGCATTTGCTTTCCTTGTTCTTCCCTTGGACTGGCTTGTCCTACCAATGGGAATAAAAGAACCTAGCTGTTCCCTGACACACATAACAGACAGTTTCCTGAGTGCTTTATTGGTGATGCTCACAAATAAATGCAGAGCAATCAAGCCAGACAGACATTCTAAAATTCATCGAATGCCACGCTGTCACTATGCATAAGTGAGCTCTACAGAATGCATGCTGAAAAACATAGGGCTAATCCTACTGATTCACACAAAAGCTAATTTAAGAAAGTTTCAAATCATCCCTATTTAGAGACAGTGAAATTGTCAACTTGTTTGTATGAAAGCACCTGAATTTTTTTTCTTTGAAGCCACAGTTAAAATCGTACCATACATTTTCTCTGTTGAGGCTGTATCTCATTTTCATATCAGTATCTCACTTTACTATGTGTCCCTCTTGCTTTTCTTGTGCTTTATGGACATAGCTTTACTCTTCTTGTTCTACTTTTCATTTCTTGCCCTCAGTACACACTGTGATTGCTATAACTTCAGAGAATGTGGCCAGAAGTCATTCAGAGCTGTAAGACAGAACTGTAAAGACTTCATTGTCCATAGTGCTGTATGTTGCAGCAGGAGGTCTCAAATGGTTTTTCTGATACCTGTCCCTATGACAGACTGATAATTGTTACTTCAGTGTGCCATTAGCCTCTTTAACATGTGGTCAAGGAGAAAGGAGAGGCAGATACTCCCCAGTTTCAGAACTGTTAAGTATGACCAATTCAGTCCATCTCCAGGAAGGTGGACTTCTGCTTCTTTTTCTATAACATGTCCCAAACAAATAAAGTATTATTCTCTTTACTGATAATGCTGTATCAAACACTATTCTATGTTGCATTTCAACTTCCAGATGAGTTGATCACCTTGTGGCAGATGCTGCCATTGTTGGATGCTTTCTGGTACACTGAACACCACCAGCCATCATGGAAAGCATTTACATATGATTTCTGAATGAGAGATTGAGCACATGGCCTTAAATTAAATGGGCATGGCGATCTGTGGATGTTTGCAAGGAGAAGAGGAGGCCTGGAAGTGGAAAGCTGAGCTCAAGAAGCAGGTTTGGGGAAAGACTGAAAGGGAGATGTAGGCTATGTTGCAGGTTTCAAACTGGAGATCAACATGAGTTTTGCCATTCAGTGAAGAGTCAAGACATGATAGGAGAGAAGGTATTGCGGGAAGGAAGGCACCCAGAAATACACCTTTGCCACAGCACAGTAGTAAGGCGACGCAGAAACAACCAGCTCTCTGAAGAGCTAGGTTTCTAAACACTGACCTTCATGATCTGTGAGAGATTTGATTTGTCTGGCTTCCTTCAGAAAATGGAAAGAGGACCAGTAAAGATGAAAGGTGAAGAAAAATAGGGTCTATTAATTTGTTACAGACTAGTAGAGCTGAAGAATTGTTTTGCAAAAGAGCAGCATAAGAGCTCAGCAAGACTAAGCCCTCTGGCCCTCAGGGCATGGTATCTCTACTATAGTTATGCACAGATGCTTTCCCTGGCACTCAGGCTGGAAAAGTCAGACAGCAGGCCTGGCATATGTACAAACATTCCTGCTTTGTTTATTTAAATATATAGTTAGAGATGTTTTGTGTACTGAAGGATGCAAACCAACTCTGTGCTACCACCATGTTTGGAGTGGAAGAAAAATCATCTTGTCGAGATCCCAGTGTACTCGCAGGCTGGCTCTGCCCCGGGGAGCTCTGCAGATGGCCCTTCTCATCTGTGAGGAGACAAACCAGCTCTCAAGCACAAACGTGATGTTGGCTCTGTCTGTTCCCTGGGATGCTGAGTCCTTGACGGGGAACAGGTTCATCATGCTTCAGTTGCCATGAGATTCTGCAGCTCATTTAAACCAAGAGGCTGCATGTATGTACAAGGGGCTGGAAGTTGTGCTTCTCTTCTTTTTAACTCTCCAATCTGTCTGAAACAGAGGGGCCTCTATGCCTTTATGCTTTACATTTACATTTACAATATTTCATAAAGGAACCTCATAGATCTCAGTTTATCCTTCATCTCTCAAAATATTGTACATGTAAATCGTCTGCTTGAGATACGTGTGATTCAGCTTGTGGTTGAACTTGTTTCTTACCTTGTCAGTTGCAGTATGAACAGATTCCAGAGAAATAAACATATTCCAAAGTGGAAATTCCACAAATAAGGCAAAACTCTGATGTGCTGAAATTTGACACAGGACATTATTTCTACAGTTTATAAGAATAAGCTCTGAAAGAGCACATTCTATATATGTCAGTCAGACACTGTTTCCTGAATGACTAAGTCTTCTTTGATGTATCTCATAAACATGTTTCATTTGAAATGATGTGTTGCACAATTTGAGCAAACAGCCAGACTAAGTTTTTCTTTTGGAAAAATTCAATTTTCAGCCCTCACATTGGGATTAGAATTTCAAACCAAGACTTTATGTGATTTTGCAGAACTCCTCCTTGATTGAGGCTTAGAGACAACGACATTGAATGCGTTCTCTTGCCAACATAAGAAACTACTCTGTGGTCAGAAAGATATTAACTATATTGAGAATGTAGCAGAAACTACATTACTTAGAAAGCATCTGCCATATCCTATTGCTAGTGCTTATAAATTGAGCATTTGGGATCAAGCTGAAAAGCATGAGGGTAATCGAAATAAATGCTGAAATGCTGAATTTCTGCGAAGATCATCTTCTTTCTTGCATTTCAAAGTATAGGTGCTTGAGAAATGTATGATCACAAACACATGTTGGAGGGTTGGGGAGGGGGGAACAGGTGGATCTTTCCTAACCAAGTACCTGCTTGAGTATATGCATGATTCTTTGCATAAGTTATATTTGAGAATGCAACCTGTAGAGAACATCAGCTCCAGGTACTATAATATGTCTTTCTTGGCAAATCTGAGAAAAGCCATTAGTATTGTAGGAGTCTGGGAGTGTGCGTATGTAGTAAGTGTGGACTCCTTTATGAGAGCTTCTGTTTGTTTTTCAGAAATATGCAAAAGGATTACCAAGACTATGAAAGAGAACAAAGGTCATCTTTCATTTATGCAAAGAGATTTCAATTAATCCAATTAATTTCTATATCTTGTTGTTTCTGGCAATAATGAATACAGAATTATGCCAAGAGTGTACTATGACTCTGATGCAGAGAGATTTGGCAGCTTCACATTCAATAATTCACAGCAACATGCTGAACCCTAAGAACTACTCCTTCTGTGATGTTGTGGTGCAAATTAAAAAGATAAACTGCCATTTAACTGGGCTGGATAAATGAGCCCATTACCAAGGGTTTAGTTCACTGTCATTTTGAGATGACAATTAGACAAAAGATCTGTACTTTATTTGATATTAGGGATAAGTCATCATTCTAGAACTTTACAAGCAGATTTGCCTTTTAAATGAATAAATTACTTATCCCCATTGTCTTAGAGAAACACTTTACAAACTGTTACCAACAGAAACACAAACGAAGAGGATGCCTCTGCTGTGGAAGGAGTCCATCACAAGGTCATGAATATCCAGAAATACCCCCAGTTTCTGTGCTTGCTTCACTGCCTGTCTTCAATTTATTTCTTTATTTGTCTGGAAGGATTATTTGGGCAGAATCCACAGAATTAATAATAGATTATATTTAAGGTCCTGTCCAACCCAAACATGTGACATTCAACAAATTGTATAAGGATGGTTTTCAAAAATGGATGTGCCACTATGCCATCTTCACATTGTTATGTATCAGAAAAATCTAGAAAATTCTTCTCATTTCCTTCATTTTCTGCATGTCAGCAACTGCTATTCAGGTGGTCTGTGACCAAACATGAAAGGTTCATGCTTCATGGGAATCCTCTGTGAAAACTTTGTTATCTGGGATTAAAAGAAATGTCTGAATTTCTCCTCTGGAGGGAGCCTAAGCCCTGAGTCATGGGTTTTTGTTTGTTTGTTTGTTTGTTTGTTTGTTTGTTTCAGTGGAACAGAGGCCAGTATCTCTAATGAATTACCCAATTCCCAGGATAATTTCTAGAATCAAAAAGGAAAAACTACTTTTCAGCTGACCAAAGTAGTGTTGGCTGACTTAAATGCATTGGATCCTCCACTTCCAAGGCAGCTCTCAATACACTCACGCACTGTCTCTCAGTGCCATGGACACACACAAACCCAAAGCCATTACAATTGATGGGTGAACAAGAACTCAATGAAGAGCAAGATGATTGCACTGCAGATGGGGAAAATCTCTGCAAAAGAACAAATTCTTCAAATGGAAGAAACTATTAACAAATGCAGCCATAGAACATGTAGAGTCCCTGGCATTCACTGTAAAATCTCTGTGTACTTATCACAATGAAGAGTTCCTCACCTTTCATGTAGCTTTATATAGTTTATCATCAAACTTGGATGGTGCAGTTGCATCTCATCTTTTTTTAATTACTGATATTGAAAATTTTCCAAAGGATAATGAAATTTTAGCTACTCATTTTTCCCAGGTCTCATGGGTTCATAGATGTTTCCCAGAATGCTCATTAAATCTTTTAACCCTGCACCATCGTTCTAAAACCCAAAGGGTAGCCAGGACTATACCTGAGCTGTGGGCACTGTGACTGAACCTTTAATCCATGCATTATTCCACAGCTAACGCAGAGTTCAAGAGCACACTTGAAATTCACCTCCAATGTGCTCTCATGACTCCCTATAAACAAATCAATCACCTGCTTACCTTTCCCTTGAAATTGCAGTCACTACTGAAAGAAGTGTGCATAGATTCGATGTTTTTTGGAGCTTGCTTTTATTATCCTGACAAGAACATACTGTTTCAGGCTGTCATTTCTTGCACATTCAGCTGTAGATGTATTTCCTAAAGGTCAACTTATCTCATCCCAAATAATATCAGAATGGATTGAAAAACATAGAATCTTGTAACTGCTACAGTTCTCAAGTGAGACAACATGGCTGATTGAAGCAGAATTCAGAGGTCATTTTCTTCTGATTACAAAAATATATCAAAGAAGAAACCCGTAAAGCAATGATATGCTTAGCAAGGCACTAATCCTTCCATAATGTTATGCACTGGAATTAGGTGCTGCATAAGTTGATGAGTTCAGAAAGAAATACAGCAGTGTTCAGCAGAAATCATGGAGGATCCTTGTTTCATTTCTGTGAATATCTCTAACAGAGCTCAAGTGTACCTGCAAGTATGGTTCTTCAAAGCTCTGTAGTCACTGAGCATCAATCTATTCCTGCTTTTTGCAGAACTACAAAGAAACAAGATTTTGCTGCTCATCTGTCATCTATATCCTTACACAAGAGCACAATGAGGCTAAAGGCACACGTTCAGCCACTAGTGACAGAAATTTTTGCAAACCTTCAGAGTGTGCTATAGTCCCTGCAGAATAAGCATCCTAGTGACACTAGAAAGTGGAAGTTTGTTCTTCACAGATGCTTCTAGTATGGACTTGCTATCACTGACACCACACAAGAAAGGTGTGTAAAATCTCCACACATCGCTACTATATCTGGGATCTGAAAGCTCTCTTTGACAGATCAAAATATATTGATCTAAGAATCATTAAGAGTCAAGCTCTATTCTCAGCTCAATTCAGATCAGCTCAATTCAGATCAGCTCAATTCTCTATGTCCAAGCTCTAAATTAGAAGCTTTATCTACTTGAAAACTGAGTAACAACAAAATATTACACTAATTGTGCAACTCCAATCAGTGGAAAGAGTCAGATGCTGAAAGAGGTCTTTGATATTCACAAATAGGAATACAAAGCAATGATGATGAAGGAAAGTATGTAAAGAAACATTTGCCCCAGAATTGAACCCTTCTTGCTGCTTTTTTGTTCTGTCAATACAAAAAATAACTCCCACAGGTAATGCATTCACTGTATTACGCTCTCTGTTGATCTCTGTGCTGTCTTTGGCCTAAGAATATGTCAGATAATGGCATGAAGGAAGATGTTACTGGGCTGCCAACTGTTGTGGCTGTTGTTATCTGTTAAGAAAACTACAGAAAGGTGTCAGGCAGCCAAGTTGATGACATTCACAGATGTCAGTGTTCTGTCCATGTTAGTTCAGGAAGCTTATCTGCTAATTTGTCTCCAAGACTAAAGAGTAGCAAACAATCTTGTTTTCCATGGGAAACCTCTGAGCACTCCATGTTGACCATCCAACACACAACAGGATGTAAGACAAATTCAAAGTTTCTGAAAACCTTGGAAGAATATGGCATTTAAAAAGAGCATGGAACCTGCCTGACTATTCCTCCATATACAGGCCTCAATAATGATTTGTTGAAGATTATTTTGGGTATGAATTCTGTGTAGCAATGACTACATTCTTCTTCTTAGGTAATTGACCATCACAAGTCATTTGCCATTAAGAAGTCTCCATCCATGAATCTATTTTATTTATGCTGGATGATTCCCTAATAATTCTATCAAATTCTGTGTAAGACCATAAATATATAATTTCTCTATATAATGTTGTACAATGTAGTATTTACCCTTTACACTTTTTTAGTTTTGTTGTTTGTTTTTATTCCACACAACAGTTTAGAGCCATGAATCAGGAAATTCTTGCTTTCTTCTTTAAAGAGTTCAGCAGTGATTCATTGGTGGATTAGAAGGCCAAAAAAAGGGAGATTATGTCCCCTGAATAAGGGATAACAAGTTGTCACTGTATGTGGTACAACAGCAATTGCGCTACAAAGCAAAATCCAAGGCTGTTTTCAAAGTGGGAAAGGCTGCATACAAATGAAAATAATTTCTTTTTCAAAACATTTTGAAATGATATGTTAGAAAATTTATACTTTAAGTAAAGATCAAAATCAAGAAATTTAGTAATTATTATGTTATTGTAAGAAATTTATAAGGAGTCAGGATCACACAAAACGCAAATGCTCATTTTATCAAAGGCTGTACAGAAATCTTGTCTGGAGGAAAACCTCTCTGAGTAGCAGCTGGTGTCTAGACTGCCTCTGCTCTCTCATACCTTTCTGTTGAATGTTGGAATCTTATCGATATAATTCCTAAGCCTGATTTATTTAGAAGAGATGAAAAGGGAATCGTGGCAAGTTCAGCTTTTTACAGATGTCTATGGCCCAGACATCGGTAGACCTTAAGCTAAGCATGTGTTACCATGTATTTTTTTTCAGAACTAAGGCTGATGAAGCCACAGATTATGGTTAGTTTCCAACTTCTGGCACTTTTAACTGCATTTTTAAACCTAAAATATAGTTTGTAACAACTTCCCTCAAATGCCAGATAGCTGCCAGGCTCAATCATGTTATGCAACTTTCTGTTTGCAAACAAGCACAGAATATGGTTTTATTTGTGTATCATTTGGGAAATGTTTCATACGGATTTAATGTGAAACTGCCTATTTGTCCACAGACAACAGATTTGCTATTTGTTTCTCAACATTCTTTAGCTTAAAATATGGGAATAAGAACAGTATCTTTTGAATCAGGTTCTCTGCCAGATGACAGGAGCTGTCAATCATGTTAGAACACCATCTGAAAGGACTGAGTTCTAAATTCTGTGAAAGTCTGGCTTAAATAAGCAAATCTTTAACACCAAAGGGATCTATCCTGTTTTCATGCTTTCTGTGTTTCTTAAAGGCTGTCCTACTCCACGATTTCATGTAAAGCTCAAACAATCTTAACCTCCTCGGACACTGCATTGCTGAAAAAGAGCACAGAGAGCCAAGTTGCTTGCAGTAGGTTGAGAAAATCTGCCCTAGTCCTGCAGGATCATCCAACATAGTACATATTCTATGGGACTGATTAGACAAATGCTAATGAGTCCTTCAATGCTTTTTAAAGTCTCTCCTTTATGATAATGCTCTTGAATGTGAAGGGATCTTTAGAATGAAGGCAGATTGCTTTTGCACTCTCTTTAAAGCTTCTTTAAAGAAAATTAAACCCTACAACAAGTTGGGAGTGTTTAATACTCCCCAGAGTTAGCTTCCCTGCCATGTTCTTTTTCCTGTTTCTCATTGTCACTTCAACCTTAAGACAACAAATTCATGCAGTTCCATGTACAGATCATCTTATAGATTTAGAAATCCATGAAGGAAATTGCAAAGAGCCCAGAAACTTCAGAGATGAGTAAAATAACAGCAGCACTCTTGTATAACTCATGGTGTGGCACAGCAGGGGGTGCAGTCACATGCAATCCAACTTCTTTGGAAGGATGATGGCAGGCAGGTTTTATCAAATGCATTCTTCTCAAATGCAAATATAGATCTCCATAATTCATAGCTTAGTGTTCTTTTAAGATTTATTTTTCAGTCTCTCTCTCTGTACAGTTGTGCAGACATGCTGTCTGAGTAATTGCAACAGTGGAGCCAGTGTTTGGAAGAGAGATCTACATTATGCTGTGAGGCTTCTAATAAGCGTTGCACACTGTGAGCATTTCAGCTATTTCCATTTCCAATCACCACATGGAGAACTTTCATAAACAACTTATTTCCCAAACTCAGACACCTTAGATAGCTGTTGTATGCTTTTATTCACACCAAGGATGGGCAAATCTGTTCAGGCAAAAGTAAGATCTGGAAGAAGCGCATATCAGATAATCTCTGTCAGCTCTACATATAGCCAGCTGAGAGATAGAAGAATGTCACCCAGTTCTTCCATTAAAGTTGTTTATGAACACTTCATAAATCAAATGCAGATAAGAGCTGTGGCCCCTGAACGGGACCAGCATGCTTTAGTCACAGACTAGGACAAGAAACATGAAGAAAGAAATACTGAAGGATAAGTGCTCTCAGAAAAATACTGTGCTCTCAGAAAATAAAGTCAATGGGAAAATCACACAAAATCTCTTCTTGTGACACTGTCCAGGGGAATTCTGAGGAAAAACAAACAAACAAACAAAAAACACCTTTTGAAAGCATGTAAAATTGAAGAATTATATTGCAAATGTGTGGGAGGGGTTTTTCTTACAATAAAATAAGGATCTCTTTCTTGCCTTTGTTAGTAGCCCAGAACAAATCAGCTAGAGATTCATTTTCTTTCATTAGAGCTACTACTATTCTCTTACAGCCTCAATAATCTATCTTTCTGTCTATAAGTAATGTGAGGAGGTTTAATGTGTATCTCTTGAGTGATAAATAAATCCACCTTCTCTGTAGGATTATGTACACTTCCTTGTGATAAAAGTCTTTTCTTTGAAAAGGAGGATGCTGTTTGTTGAAGAAATGCCTCTCAGAAGTAGTGATGTGAAATAAAAGCTGACTTTGAAACTAACAAGAACATTTGCTGTTTCCAATGATGAGGCAGTATGTGAAAGATGAAGAAGATACCTGGAAAAATGTCAAGATGTTATGGAATGGCTCATACATCCTCTCTGGAAAGCAGTTGTTGAGGGTCAGCAGCTCACTTGAGTTTTGGAGAGAAGAGAGGTATGGAATTGTTCACAAGCCTCTTTAAGACATTCTGTGCTGGAATAGAAACCATTTTCTATTTCTGTGTGGCCCCTAGCTCACGCTTGGCTACGATGCAGGGATTAGTCCATTATGAAGAAGACATCAAGACTTCCTTGACCTGCATCCCAGCTTTTTCTAATCTTCAGAGTTACCATCATCACAGACTTGACGTCATTATACCTTCTACTTTTTTCCCCTTTCAGGTACACTTTTTTGTGAATAATTCATTTACATGGAGGGCAGTGGAACCCATTTCATCTACCTTGCAAGAGTGCAGCTTCAGCATGATAGGGGGGCAACCACAGTGGTTTGGTCTGTCCAAGAAAGCCTTGCTGGTCTTCAGAGGCAGATTGTTCCCCTGCCAAGGGTCCTGTGCCTCAGCCTCCACTAACTTGGTGTCTTAGTACTGGGAGAATATGAAACAACAGGTATCCCACTGAGTTGTCAGTGCACACACTCGAGATATCTGATGATTTGCAATGCTGTGGAGAAGCAAAACCTCATTATCTTTTTGAAAGACTTAAGCTGGCTATGATTGCATGTCCATTCTAAAATTCTTGCTACAGTTTGAGGAGGACTGATGACTATCTCTGCCCATGTCCCTGTCAGACAGACCCCTGATCTGAGCTGATGTGGGAGAAACACTCATCATGAACTCAGCTGTCATTTGACTCCACATCCTATTATCATTTCCAGCATTATCTGCTATCTTCTTTCCCAATGCCTCGTGTATTAAAGAAGATAACTTGGCACTGCTGGAATAAATATAGCATGCAGCACTCCTGTCAGGGTGCTTACTTCATTAGTCAAAGTAAAAATTGTTTCTTATAGTTTTGCTCCTTGTAATTTTCCTGGAAGTTTTTCTGCTGGAGGCCTTGTATATGTAGTCAGCCATAACACATATTGTCTAAAACAATTTTTGAGCTCTCTGTAAGTAACCCTTTCAGCCACATTACTTATTTCAAGAGGAGAAAGGAATGATACTGTTCTCTACAACTGTGTGCAAGGAGGTTGTGGCAAAGTCTGGCTCTTCTCCCAGGTAACAGCAAAAACAAATGGCCTCAAATTGCACCAGGGGAGATTCAGGTTGGATATAAGAAAAGATTTATTCTCAGAAAGAGTGGTGAGGAATTGGAATGCCCAGGAAGGTGGTGGAGTCACCGTCCCTGGAGATAGATGTGGCACTGAGGGACTTGTTTAGTAGGCATGTTGTGATGGGTTGCTAGTTGGACTAGATGGCCTTAGTGGTCTTTTACAGCCTTCACGATTCTATGATTCTATGATATTAAAAGGGTTGACCCTTTTACACAACGTTCAGCTGGGACAACATTCACATAAGATTTTGAGTTAGCAAACAGTGAGGTTTCGGGTGCAGAAGTAATGCTTTGCAGTCAGGCAACATCCTTTCTTTCTTCCTTTGTTTCTTCGTTCCTTTGTTCCTTTTTTCCTTTCATCCTTCCTTCCTGTTCCAGTTTCCTTTCCCACTAGAAATATAGACATTGCCTACTCTCCTTTTCCCGGATAATTCTACAGATGACTAAAGAAATAACAAATGTATATCATCAGAAACATAAGAGCAGTGAAATGTGAGAAATAAAGAGGACAAGGCTTTTAGGTAGGTTGCATATAACTCTTTCTTTCTCTCATCTGTTTTTGTCGACTCTTAATTAAGCACCTTCCAGACAAGGCATGAGAAAACTCTAAAAGCTCCACAAGCTGCTTTCATAGTAATCTAAGAAGACAGTAAAAAGAAAAGAAAAAAACATTGGAGAAGGCAACAGATTATATCTCAGAAATAAGGAATGAATATTAAGGAATGAAATAACTCATGTTCTCCATTTCTTTATGCAGAAAGCAAGCAAGCAGCCCCTTTTCCTTTTCCTTTTCCTTTTCCTTTTCCTTTTCCTTTTCCTTTTCCTTTTCCTTTTCCTTTTCCTTTTCCTTTTCCTTTTCCTTTTCCTTTTCCTTTTCCTTTTCCTTTTCCTTTTCCTTTTCCTTTTCTTCTTTTTCCTTTTCCTCTCCTCTTCCTCTTCCTTTCACTTTTACTTTTTTTTTTCTTTCTTTTCATGGGGTTAAACTGTAATTTTTGATCAGTGTCCTACATATCATGCTTAAATAGCTGTTCTCTCTCTTCTAAATACATATTAATGTGATCTTTCTTTATCCTGTTCTGAAAGGGTCTGGCCCGTCTCTGTTTGGATGGCTGATTCCTGAGCCAAAACAAGGAGTCTGCTCTCCAATTCCCAGAGCTGGCAGGCTGATTCCAAATAGAGTATACACTTTGCCAAATGGTACAGATTGCAAGAGGTCTGGGACATATCCAGTGTGTTGGAGTAGGTGTCAGGTGAGTTTTTCCCTCACAGTAGATGAGGCACTGGAATAACTTGCTCAGAGAAGTTGTGTATGCCCCATACCTGGAAGCATTCAAGGCCAAGATGGATGGGGCGTTTGGCAACCTGGTCTAGTTAAAGATGTTCCCACTCATTGCAGGGGGATTGCAACTAGATGGTCTTTAAGTTCCTTTTAAACCTATGCTATGATTCTATGAAACATTTTCAGATTCAAATATTTATTCAGTTTCTCACTCTCCGTTACATTTAGATATCAGGATTTTAAACAGATACGATTATTCTCTGGCAAAACTGAGAAACAGGAATGTCCTCTACAGAGGTGGACATCTACTCTTGTATCTGTAACCTGCATCCCAACAACCTTTGCTTATCCCCATGATTCCCATAATTTATTTTGAAAGTCCTAATAAATGGTGTGAGGGTGAAGATACAGCTGCTATAAGTCACAATTTGGCCTCACATGAATCATGAATACAGTGAACTGCTACTAATTTTCAGACAGGAAGAAAAGAAAAGAAAAGAAAAGAAAAGAAAAGAAAAGAAAAGAAAAGAAAAGAAAAGAAAAGAAAAGAAAAGAAAAGAAAAGAAAAGAAAAGAAAAGAAAAGAAAAGAAAAGAAAAGAAAAGAAAGGAAAGGAAAAGAAAAGAAAAGAAAAGAAAAGAAAAGAAAAGAAAAGAAAAGAAAAGAAAAGAAAAGAAAAGAAAAGAAAAGAAAAGAAAAGGAAAAGAAAAGGAAAAGAAAAGAGAAGAGAGAAAAGAAAAGAAAAGAAAAGAAAAGAAAAGAAAAGAAAAGAAAAGAAAAGAAAAGAAAAGAAAAGAAAAGAAAAGAAAAGAAAAGAAAAGAAAAGAAAAGAAAAGAAAAGAAAAGAAGGGAAGGGAAGGGAAGGGAAGGGAAGGGAAGGGAAGGGAAGGGAAGGGAAGGGAAGGGAAGGGAAGGGAAGGGAAGGGAAGGGAAGGGAAGGGAAGGGAAGGGAAGGGAAGGGAAGGGAAGGGAAGGGAAGGGAAGGGAAGGGAAGGGAAGGGGGAGGGGGACGGGGAGGGGGAGGAGGAGGAGGAGGAGGAGGGAAGGGGGAAGGGGAAAGGGAAGGGGAAAGGGAAGGGGAAGGGGAAGGGGAAAGGGAAGGGGAGGGAAGAAGATTAAACATGTGCCTTGTGTTTTTTTCCATATTGAGTGCCCCACAGTCAGCTTCACGGGAAGTTTTACATAGATATTTTTGAACTAAACTCTGCATTCATATCTGGTTTACTGCCAGTTCACATTCTGTCACAACTCTGTCCCCCTTGTAGAAACCAAGTTCTATTTTTATGCAGTTTCTAGCATCTTTTTCAGAGATTAGTCTAGCAAATTGCTGGCTATCCAAGGATGTAACGGATGTACTTGATTAAATTCTTATGTGAAAAACTAGATGCTCACATTACAGACTGCTGACATACAATTGGCTTTGTGCATTACTTACCCTAAGATGTCACACTTGCTGTGCTAAATAATTAGTTATGCCTTTTATTCAGCTACACCTAACTGAGCTGTGATAACGTGAGACTGCTGGTAAAAGGAGAATATGTAGATTAAGGAGATGCTGAGACTTGAAAACATATATAAACAGTGATGGTTAGAAAAACCCTCAGAAGCCCTGAGTTAAACAGGCAACTTGTCTGAAAACTCAGGAAACAATGACTTCTTCCTTGTGGAGTAACAATTTGAAAACACTAATAAAAAGGCAAAAATAAACAAAGCTTAATTTTATGAGAAGATTCAGGATAGCTTTTTCTGTCATTGTGATTACGACTGTGATAAGAGCTCTGTGCTTTGGTTTCTCACTTCACAGAGGGGAAATACCTGTTTTCATGGCAGATGTGATCTGTGATCTAAGGAGGAGCTGATAGGCTTGTTAGCGTTGGACTGAAGGATGAAAGAGACAACTTGTGTCTCCTCTTCTCATGAGGTAATGCAAAGTGTTCTGCAAAAATTTGCTAATGCCAGTTCTGTGATAACCATACTTGTGTAAATGGACATTTTGCAGAGAGCCATAGACATCTGTTCTTTGCTGCAGGACTAGAAATGATGAGAGACTGAGAAGCATCTTCACATCTGTGCTTCCAGCAGGGCCAGTTACCAAAATCCATTCTCTCTTTGGTTAGAAAGCATTTCCTTACATGGAGGGACTTCAGAGGAAGTTGAATAAAGCTGAGTTCTCCTGACATAAAATGTTCTCTCACTCCCATTTGAGTCACGTCAACACCCCAGTGGAAAAGTCACAGAATGGGATTATATCAGAAACTTGGAGTAGCTGTGTATGCAGGGAGTTGTGCTCTGACTCAGGCACTGAAGTCAGGCAATGGCAACAGCCCTTTTACTCTTTTGCTAAGGAGGAATTTCTTCTGTCTGTATATTTTCTATAGCAATATTATTCTAAAGCATTATACTACTAAATGTAACACTTCAATGATGTGAACACATAGAATCATTGAATCGTGGAATTACCAAGGTTGGAAAAGACCTACAAGATCATACAGTCCAACTATCCACCTATCACCAGTATTTTCCACTAAACCTCAACACTATATCTAAACATTCCTTGAACACCCCCAGTGTCTGTGACTCCACCACTTCCCTGGGCAGCCTGTTCCAGCACCTAACCACTCTCAGAGAAGTTTTCCTAACGTCCAACCTGAATCTCCCCTGGTGCAACTTGAGACCATTCCCTCTAGTCCTATCGCTAGGTATATGGGAGAAGAGGCCGACCTCCATTTCACCACAACATCCTTTCAGGCAGTTGTGGAGAGCAATAAGGGCTCTCCTGAGCCTCCTCCAGACTAAATAATCCCAGTTCCCTTCATAAGGCTTGTGTAACAGACTCTTCGTCAGCTTCATTGCCTTCTTCTGAACACACACCAGAGTTTCAATGTCTTTCTTATAGTGAGGGCCCAAAACTGAACAAAGTACTTGAGGTACGGCATCACCAGGTCTGAGAACAGAGGGATGATCACTTCTTTGCTCCTGCTGGCAACGCTATTTCTGATACAAGGATGTCATTGGCCTTCTTAACCACCTGGGCACATTACTGGCTCATGTTCTGCTGAGCATTGACCAAAACCCCTAGGTCTAATTCTTCCACACAGTCTGCCCCAAGCCTGTAGCATTGTCTGGGATTGTAGACAAAGTGTGGGACCTGGCTCTTGGCCTTGCTGAACTTCATCCCACTGGCCTCAGCCCAGCTATCCAGCCTGTCCTATCTGTATGGCCTTCCTACCCCCAGACAGATTGACACTTCCTGCCAACTTGGTGTCATCTGCAAATTTACTGAGGATGTGCTCAATGCCCTCATCCAGCTCATCAATACAGATACTGAACAGGACAGGCCCCAGTACTGACCACTGGGGAAACCACTCATGAATGATCACCAGCTGGATTTGATTCCATTCACCACCACTCTTTGGGCCTGGCCATCCAGCCAGTTCTTTACACAGCAAAGAGTGTTCCTGTCCAAGCCACGGGCTGTCTGTTTCTCCAGGAGAATGTCAAAGGCTTTGCTGAAATCTGACAGGCCTGTAGTTGCCCAGATCCTCCTTATGACACTTCATGTAGATGGGAGTCACACTGGCAAGTCTCCAGTCTTCTGGGATCTCTCCAAGTTGACCAGGAATTCTGATAGATGATGGAAAGTGGCTTGGTTATCACCTCTGCCAGTTCCCTCAGCACTCTCAGATGGATCTCATCCAGCCCCATGGACTTGTGACAGTTCAGCTGGAATAGTAGTTCTCTGACTGTTTCCTCCTGAATCATGGGGGGTTTATTTTGCTCCCCATCCAACACTTCCAGCTCAGGGGTTAGACTGCCCCAAGGATAACTGATCTGACTTGTAAGGACAGATGTAAAGAAGGCATTGAGAACCTGAGCCTTTTCCTCAATGGTCATGTTTCCAGCTGCATTCACTAAAGGTTAGAGATGCTCCTTGGTCTTCCTCTTACTATTAATAAATTTGTAGAAAAGTTTTTTGTTCTCTTCTACCCCGAGGTCAAATTGAGTTTAAGCTGGGTCTTTGCCCTTCTGATTTTCTCCCTGCATATCCTAACAACTTCTCCCTACTCTCCCTGAATTTCCTGTCCCTTCTTTCACAGGAATAAGGTTCTTTTTTTCTCTTGGAGCCTCAGGAAAAGCTCCCTGTTCATCCACACCAGTACTTTTTCCCACAGGCTCATCTTGCAGCTCAGGGGGATAGCCTGCTTTTGCACCTCTAAGACTTCCTTCTTGAGGAGGGATCAGCTTTTCTGGACCCCTTTACCCTTCAGGAAATAATCCAGGTATATATGGGGGGATCTCTCAAACTATGCAAAACACAGTTTGATTTCACTGCAAAGGAAAGTGTGCAGCATGCTTCACAGCTGGAAAGACCACATTTCCTTCCTCAGTGAGTGAAGCATTCAAAATTAGATGTGGTGCCAAGGACAGCATCCGGATAGGGAAAGCTGGGTTGAGGAGTCTTACAAAACGCATGCAGTGCTGCTTGTAACTGATGCTGAGTTTGGCCTGTGTATAGCACAAAATGGTGGCTGCAAAAAATGTGAGGCGAATTAGTGAGGAATTTAAGCAAGAATTATCAAATCAGAAATAATAATGTCTGGATAATTCCAGACAGCTGATGAAAGAAGGTTTCACACAACCTCATCTCATGCTTAATGATTGGGCTTTGACGTTAGTGTAAATTTTCCTCCTTTGCCTAAAAATTATATTAATACTGAGATGATGTTGCAGTCATGTTTCTGAATCTTCCAACCAAATCCTTGTTTAATATCATAGGCAGGGTTTCAGCCAGGTTTTCTCAAGAGAGTAACTCTATTTCATGAAACAATTAAATTTAAATTTGCTTGGTGACCTAAAAGTCCTCAACTGGATTTCAAGCTTATAAACACAGTGGGAAGAAAATGATTCCTGAGAAATGAGAACAGAGTCAAGTTGGGGATAAATACTCTAAATAGTAATCTCAGCCACAAATCCTGTTTCAGGAGCAGAGAGAGAATGCAGGCAAGGTGGTGACCCAGACAAGAAATGAAACTGGCAGTACTGGTTTATTAAGTCTAGCATGAGCATGTTAATCAAAGTCAGTGAAAGAAAAAAGGAATTGCTGAACTGAGGTGATAAAATAGATAACAAAATCTGATTTGCTAAAACAATCTGTGAAAGGCAAAATTTCATTGTAGGGAGCAAGGTCACAAAAAGGTACAGAGTTCTGTGCTCACTTACACTGAAGCAAAAAGCTGTGTAACAGTGAGGGATAAAATCAATATCATATAGGAATAAACAAAAAGAATATGTGCCAGCAGCAAGTCCTTTCGTTCTGTTTGAACTCTAGAAAACTGTGGGAACTGCACTGGGATTTGAATGCTAACTGCATTGCAACTCTTTTCAGGTTAAAGATAAGGATCACCTCCAGACTCTGTCTGATTTTCCCACTACATTCACGTCAGTGCATATAAAAGCAATTACACAAAATAAGAGCTATGCCCAAATCATAGAAACATATAATCATTAAAAGGTTGGAAAAGACCACTAAGATCATCTAGTCCAACCGCTCACCTACCACCAGTTAAACTATTTTTGGATATTCTATTTTAGGAGAGCCTTAGTCCATGTCTTGCTAGTCCATACTTGCCTTCTGCAACACTTTTTGAACAAACAGTTAAATAATATTTTCTGATGGGGGGATATGGCTCTGGTCTTTGGCACTATGGCACTATGTCTGACATTTTTCTTAACTTGTTAGCAATACCTTACTCCCCTCCCTTATACTTATTCTACCAAGCTTTCTCCCTGCTCTGATCCAAAGGACCACTGCATTTTCTGTTGCACATGGCCTGAATCTTGGTCTTCAGCAAAATATGTATTTCTATGTAGATGTTCACTGTTCTAGTTGGCCTGTTCTGTGGAAAGGATGACTAGGTTCAACTGAAAACAGATTTTTTAAAAGTTTTTTTCTATGCCACATTTTGGCCCATGGAAAGGATGGAATAATGCAGCTCCACTGCCACACTTCTGCTGCGTTTGAGTTCTGTCAGGGAAGATATGCTGCCACAGTGTGAGACCAGGTGTGAAAGGCTCTTGCCAGTGCAGTGGCTGTTTCCTGAATGCAGTCCCTGTAAAGACTGGAAACAGATCTGACTGTGAATTCTTTTTCTATTATTTTTTAACTGCTCAAACTTTTATTTTTTGGTGCAAATACTCTTACTAAAACCTCTGTCAGTTGCCATCTTTAGGGAAGTGGTAATACTTGGCTGAGAGTAGAAAAGGGAAACCTCAGTTAGAGAAAGTGAGAAGCCTGGGGCAGGGAGGAGGGGGAGCACCCACCATAGATTTTCCTGCTGGAACTATCAGGGAAAGGCTTTATGCACTTCTCTTTCTGCTCCCACTTTGCTAAATGAGAGGCAGAACACTCATCCCCAGACATCCCTTGGTGCCTTCTGACGTGTCCTGTGCGTCACCTCTGAAGCACACAGCAGTCCCTGCAGATGGGAAGAGCTGTCCTTCCGTGCTTTCCTGGGGACGTTCGAGCAGATTGCATTCTTCAGGGTGGTTAGTTTTTGTCCTCAAATTACCAAGAACAGCTTTACAAGGTTACTCAAACAGTGGTCCCTCCAGAGGAAATCATGTATAACTTGTGACCTGATGGCATTGTGACTGACTCAAATGGGTTTTGAACGTTCACATATGGTGTTACTGAATCTGGCTTTTGTAGTCCAGTACAGTTTCTTTTCAACACGGGCAGAGTGTTGAAATATTTCTTCAGTACACTGCATCTTTAACATCACACAGGCAAACAAGAACCTTATAGCTCCTCCCTTCAAATTCATGACAATTATTTAAATATCACAAGAAACATCACAAGAAGGATTGTATTTTTCTTTTTTCTTTTTTTTTTTTTAATATATATTTCTTCTCTGTTTACAGCTTTAAATTTATGGCTGTGGTGGGTTGACTCCAGGTGACAGCTAAGTCCCCACTCAGTTTCTCACTCCTTACCTGCACACTTGGGAGAAAAAATGGGAAGAGCAAGAGTAAGAAAAGATTATGGTTCAAGACAAAGACAGTGTATGTATTCCCAGCTTTTATGGTTGAGCATGACATCACATGATATGAAATATTCTTTTGGTCAGCTGGAGTCCCCTCCCAGCTTCTTTTGCAGCCACAGCATCCTCACTGGCAGGGCAGTAGGGGAAATTAAAAGTCCATGACTTGGTGTTTGCATCGCTCAGTAGCAATCAAAACATCGATGTGCTATCAACATTATTTTCATCCCAAATTCAAAACACAGAACCACCCCAACTGCTATGAAGAGTATTAACTCTGTGCTACCTGAAACCAGGACACCTCCCAACCCCTTACCGTCTCTCCAGCCTACTTTCAGTGGGGCCAGGAAGGAAAAAAAGACAAGGCCTATATACTGCGCAAGCGCTGCTCAGCAAAAGCTAAAACACTATTTGTTATCACCACTTTCTTGGCCACCAATCTAAAGTAGAGCCCCACAGGAGATATTATGAACTTCACCCTAGCCGGACTCAGTTCAATCTCTGCCCCTTTTTCCATGCCATTTACATCATGGTCAGTAATGCCCCACTATCTAATGACTCTTTATCAGCCATACCTCTCAACCTCACCTTCAGTACATCTACCCATTCTTTGTGTAACATCTATAAAATGTACAACAAATGTCCACTGAGTTCATTCAGTTCTGTCTGTACATGCCCACCTTGCCCAAGCCCAGGCCCGCACACCATCCTGGGGCTGCTAGTCCCTTTCCCAGCAAGATAACAGCAGGCTGGGCTTCACAACCTTTGCCCAGCTGAGCCCTGTGGGCCCAAACCCATCCCAACTTGTGGGCCTGTCCACATTTCCAAGGAGACTCCACATCCAAGGTCTGCACCACTGTCCCTGACTGCCTTCCTGTGAACATAGGATGGGATCAGGTTGCCAGGGTCTGCCCTGAGCTCCCCATGGTAGTCCCCAACACTCTTGTCTCACAGGGTGCCTCTGGCCCATCTTCCCATGCTGTGTCACTGTGTGGCAGAGAACTCTTTCATCCTTTTTTAAAAAATTATTATAGTTTTCAGCTTTTGTTTGTTTTCTACTTTCTACATCCAAGCCGTGTTTCTTGCCCAAGCATGAACCTTAGAGATGAATCTTTCAAAACAACAAAAAATAAAACCATACTTCACAGTGAAATTGTGTTTACACTTTTGAATATGTTGACAAAAAGGGCAAGTTTCAAGAAAGAAAGAAATTCAAGGGAACACAGAAGACACAGGAATAGTCTGTAGACAGAAATATGGATTACATTTATGTATGAATGGGAAAATACTTATTCTAACATAAGATATAAATAATTACAGATGATGACCCCTAAGAAATATTTACAAACAGTTGCTTTTTCCAACATCTTCTATTTTGTTTGGTTTAGGTTGTTGTTTTTTATTCAGTTTTTATGTCTCCTAGACTGGATCTTGTTGCCTTCTCTGGGCTGAACATTTGAAACAGATCATTAAAATATTCCTTCTGCTAGATCTTTGAGAGTGAACACTCAACCTTTGCAAATCCCATTAGTTCTAATATTTTAAGATCTCAACATCTTGTTGCTGTGGTGAGTTTGTTCTACCGTGTCATATGCACAGTTTGTAAAGTGCCAGTATGAAGGGTCAGGCTATGTCAGGTAGAATTCCCAGTCCAAACTGAATGCTGCTCAATTTTCTAACTGCCCAGAAGCATTTTGAGAAATTACCTTTCATTCATGCTTTTAAGCAGGAATCTTCAGACTGTCTAATTTGATCCATCAGCCCGCACAACATGGATATATAAAAGTTGGGGCTAGGACTTTATTCCGAATTACAAGATATTTTAGTACTGCTCATCAAAGTCCCTGGTTACTCTTACCAGTGTAGTACACACCATATTCTTAGAGAACATACTTCTAAACAACTGAGCTAGCCATTTCAGGTAACAAACAAGATGTTCTATTTCTCATTTGAGTTAACCATTAAAGAAGGGGCTGAACAAAGGACATTCTTTTCCTACTGATGGCAAACAAATCCAAAGAGAATGATACAATAGAATTGACAAAGCAGCATGAAATAGGAAGAAAGAGAGCTCTGACACTGATGACTCAAAACCAGGAAATACTCCACATTTCAAAGCTAATGTAATTTGAAAACTGTGATGAAATCATAGGAGTATGTCTGCACATTCAGCAAAAAAATACTGTGATTACCTCTTTCTTGACAATCTGCTGCTTCAATGGATACTTGATTAATGTTATGTGCATTCATAGCAGTACATAGTTTGAGCAGATAAATTTCAAAGTACGAAGCTAAATGTTTTCATAATTCAGTATTTTAGGATGAACATAGTGCAAGTGAGACCTAGAAAATTAGTCCTCTAGAAACATAGTCCATTACTTTTCTTACATTTTGGCTTGTTGAAGGATACAGGTAAGATTGCATGTTACAATTGTCACTGGAGCACATATTTTATATAAAATGTCTATTTAAGTTTTAAAATCATTTTACTAATTTTTTTTTTTTTCAGTATTGAAAAGATATTATGCTGTTTTGTGGATTTTAGGCTATCATTAATTCACACTTTTATGTACCACTAATTGCAATTCGTGTATATATTAATTCTCTCTTCAGCAGCTTCATATGCAAGAAAAAAATTGCAGCACAAGAGTCATCCTATCTACAAATTTTGCAAGGAGCAAAATTTGTGGAGCAAATTCTGAAAAACATTTTAATACAGTTTTCCATGTGCGACATCTAATATTGCTAACACAATACAGTGTTTTGTTCCCATTTCTAGAGATTTATTTACAGTATCAGGAAACATCAGCTGCACTTCCTTTCTCTTGCAATTTTTATTCCTTAATTGAAGTTGCTGTTGTATGGCTTTGCTTCTTCTGAAAGCTGTTAGCACTGTCTCTGGTCTCTACCAGCATCATGATTTGGAAGGTACAACATTTTTGCTTAACGGAAAGAAATTACATGTAGGATACTTCCATATTCTGGCAGCATTTGGTTACAGGATGGCAGCCCTTTGGCACAGTGCAGCTGGGTGTGATTTGGAAAGAAGTATGCCAAGGCATCTCCAGGCAGTGTGGGAAATTCAGTTCACAAAGGGCTTAGAAATGAAGGATGTATATTACTGTTCCCTTTTTCTGTTGCTTTGATTTTTCTTGGCAATGTGAAAGTAGGAAATAGTAATGGAAGGAACAAAAGCCTGCAGATGATGGATGATGTTCCTGCAAACAAAGTGCACTCATGTACACTCTTGAGATTTTCACCTTGCAGATCACTGAGTAGAATTCAGGTGCTTATGCATGAATGTCTAGTACTATTTTATATGCCTTGGGGCACTTGAAGCATTCAAAAGCCTGCAAACAAGCCATGGATTCGGAAGATCTGTATCCTTTTGGAGAGAAAGTTTTGGGCCAAGAGAAAAGCTAGGGAGGCGTAATTGGTGTTAGATGTCCTATGTTTATTTGAAAGATTCCTGTCTACATTGCTTCTCAGGTGAGTACCCTGTGTCTGAAAGGGAAGGACAAAGAGTAGAGAAGGGAAGTTCACATATATTTATTGGTAGAACATGTTCTGTAGATTAGATTATAGGTAAGATGGTTCTTATCTTCACCATCACTGTTAATAAGAAAACTATTTTGCATTATATAACATTGTATGAGCATGCCTTTCAGTGCATGGATTGTTCTTACCATGTTTGCTCTGAAAACTTGCCCCTTGCTCTACATGACTGCTGACATGAAAGAGCTCATCACAGCACCAGTACTTTTTGTGAGAGCACTTATATAGTATATGTTAGCCTTCAGAACTGCTGGATGTTCTTTCCCCAGGTCAAGAGGTACTGCTTAAAATGGAGAGTGCTTATGTCACCTGAAAGCAAGTAAACTGTGTTACAAATACTGATGAAATGATTAAATCTTATTTATTCATACAAATACAATTAAACCATTTTTCTCTACTCTTCCCTCTAATCCTCACACTGACACAGAGTCAGTGGGACACTGGATATTCTGGAGTTTGCTATCTGATAGAACAAAAAAAAAAAAAAAAAAGAGGAATTATTCATTACAGAATGGTTTATGGTCAGTGAAGCTTTGATTACCTGTTCTCTTATAGCTGTACTGTATTCTCATGTCAGGTATGAGAAAATACAAATTTTATTTCTCTTTTGGGAACAAAAAAAGTTGTTGCAATTTTTGTTTGGACATGTGCTGATTTTTCTTCCCGATCTAGGACAACATGGTTTGGAAATGGCTTTGACAGAGTGCTTTGGAAAATGTTCCCAGCTAATGAACGCAATTAAGTAGCCAGATCTAGTTCAAGGAGGATGGCTTTGGTGATCCTGTGTAAAGCAACATGCTGTTTTTGCTTTGCAGTATAATTAGTCTCTGAATGAGGCACACCTGCTTTTATTTTAAATGTAAAATATATGTGTGGTTTATGAAAACCAAACATCTGCCACAGAGACCTAAAATATGTACCTTAAAATATCTCCTGCTAATATACTACTAAGTACATTACAGCAAATTAGCAACAATCCAAACTGATATTTTAACACTGAAATTACTGTTACCTGTCAACTCATATCTCTCCTCGTTAACTATATTTCTGATATACAGAACTTACTTGCTTTAAAAATCTATCTTCTGTATTTCTGAATCACCTTTTTGTCTACTGACCGCAAGACTTGCTTCACTTCCAGAATGAGCAGATCTCATACATTTCTCTTCTTAACTGTACTAGGATTGATTCCTCTTTATCATTGCTTAGCAATGTTTACCCTAGAAAAACGTAAGACCAGTTTATCACCTGTCAAATGCTAGCAGAATAAGAGACATTGATTGATGGAACGATGACTTAAATCTCCCCACATATGCTGAAACTGCCTTAAATATTCTTTTGGCAGTGGTATTTACAAGAAAAAATGCTGAAATATACCAATAAAGGAAGTGAATATGAAGGGCAGACTGACTTTTCCACTGGTGGTTTTCACTATACAAAAAACTTAACTCCCCAGGTGGTGATACCCTTTAATAATGAGAAGCACCGTTATCCAGTGTCTTTCTTAACAGTATGTTAAGCTTACTTGAAGTTCTGGCTTTCTCTCTCCTACCAATTGAATCTAGAAAACACAACTAATGCATTTGATAATTAAATTGCCAAGTTACTTCATGGGAAACCACTTATACTACTTCAGCTTGTATTAAAATCAGCTACCTGTTGAAGAAACGTGGTGTATTTTCATCATTCTGTTGTAAAAGGGCAAGCTTGGAAAACAAACTAAAACATGCATGCTGGCTTTCTGTCACTGAATAGACAGTAGCCAAAAACTGAATGCTTTCACAGACTTAAAGTTAGGAAGAGCAGAAAGATTTGAGATCTTGAAAGTGAGGGAGGCAAGTTTTCCTAAGTTTTCATTAGAACTCTCTGGTAAGGCTGAACTCACAGACACTGCTGAAAACAGAAATAATTTCAATTGTAGTTTCATGGGAGGAAGTGCTTTTAAAATCACCTCTTGCCTGAATGGAGTTTGGATAGCTGGATAAGTTAATGGTGTAAATTAAGTTTCTGTCTGTATATTCACCTTTATTTATTTGTTTATTTATTTAGTATACTTTTCAGGGAGGAAGAGGCAGTAGGACAAGACTAGCTGTTTTAACATCAGGCTGTGAAAAATAGCCACCAAATTATTGCAATAAATTATTCATCTTGTCCAATGAGCAGCACTATGAAACTGTCTTCAGTGAGAAAATAGAAATTCTTAAATACAGAACATTTCACAAGGATTATATTAAGAAATCTTTGAAAACTGTTTCAATTTCATTTAGAATAAAAAATGTGTGCATTTTTTATGCTGCATGTTAATGGTAAACTTGAAACACACATAAAATTAACATACTTATACATGTATAAAAAGCCATGGTGCAAATGAATAATCTTTTTTTAAAAGAAATAGATTATTTTTCTCTGAGGGCATTCTGAGTCTTCAGAAGAAAAACAATGAACTGTTTGACATGTAGATGAAGTTATGTGATTAATGGAGTTGTTACCTAGAAAGGGAAATATTCCACAACATTAGAAGTCTAGCTTGTTTCTGTTTGTATATTTGGCAGCATTAAAAAAAGACATTAACTAGTACTGTTAAACTTGGGATGCCAGGGGTTCTTCCCGATATAATATTCTAAGCTTAAAAAGGAGAGGGAGAGAAAAAAAAGATACAACCAGGTTGTTCATTTTTGCTGTCCAAGTGTTTCTTCTAGTGCATAAATGAAAACATAGTTTTATTTTATCTCTGCCATTTGTCAAGGAAAAAAGAAAAGTTTAAACTTGTGCTTCTTGTTCTTGAAAAAGCAACAAGCAACTAGTGCATGATGTAGTAACCTTTTCATCTAAGCTGCATTTCAGTGCTTGTGTATGTTTGCAGAAAATAACACTTTTTTTTCCTAGCATCTGTCTGTAGTGCCATCTGCTACTATGCTTCAGGCAGCTTCGACTGTGTAAACCTAGCTTTCCAAACAGTTTGCCAAATGTAGAACTTCTGAAGATGTATCCTCATTCATCCCCTACTAAGAGCTTTGATGGTGTTCAGCAGATGCAGTGCAGAATGTACAGACCTCAACTATAGTGAAAACATTTCTTGCTTCCTCAGTTCTGCTTGTGACTTCACACATCTGAGACAGCAGGATGAGCCCTGGGGACAGATAACAGTATTCTTCCTGTCACTCCAGATTTGAATTAAACACACACTCATAATCTCTTTTAATTCCATTATTGAGTATAGCACCTGGTTCTACAATTTAACATCTTTTCCTTATGACTTTATTTTCTCATCACTACTGAAAGACAAGTTAGTCCCATAATAACAACAGCCACATTTGCCAACAACCATACATCCTTCTATGTTATATTGATCTCAGAAAAAATAGTATTGCCTTTTTCTGAACTACTGTGTAATCATTTGTTAAGCTGTACTTGTATTTTTGTTAGTCTGTTCCTCTGTTAGATAATCTTAAACTTAATGTAATATAAACTATCCCCTGCCTGTTGCCCTTGCTTCTTTCACTATGTATGGGGTCAGCCTATCTGTACCCATGTCATTGCTTTATTAACAAGCACCACGTTTCAATATGCTTGTACCACTCGTAATGTCATTATTCCATCACAAGACATCTTGTTATGGCAATTGCAGTATAGTTAGAGACTTTCTTCTGATATGATAAAGAAAAAAGAAGATTTAGTATATTCCCATTTCAGGGGGAGCCTGATTTATACACTTTTAATTGCTACTATGAAAAATAAGGGAGAAAATGTGGAAGTGAGAAAAGATCTAGGAGCTGATGGAATCAATACATAGATTGGAGTGTAGAAAAGCTCATTAAACTCTGATGAGTGAACATGATTTTAAACGTGGATGTTTTGAATCTATATAGAGTACCAACTTTCAGTGTTTGAGAGAGAAGCAAAATAAACATGTACATGCTTATTGATATAAAATGGATATTTTAAAAGGCTGTAATGCATTCTGTGGAACAAGGAAGTTATCAAAAATTTGCCATTTGAAAGAGATAGCTAAGTGTAAAAAGAAGGAGCACTAGAATTCTTGTTAGCAGTAAGAGCGATGGTAGCTGATGTTAGAGCTTCCTTGGACCAGTTGCTGCGGGGAATAATTGCACTGGATGTCTTGGTTCTATACACAGAGGAAAAATCACAAGTTCTGATCAAATGAAGCTGGATGTGTTCTTCAGAGGTGACTGTACAGCACGAGACAGCTGAGTGAAAGGAATGGTAATCTCACACATCCAAAGAATTAAATTCCTTTCAAACCTGATGACAGTGCTATTACCCTAAACATCAATAGGAGGAATTGCCACTTTTCATCATGGAGAATCCTAATCTTGCTCTGCATTAAGAAGGTAAAATGAAGTATTATGGCATAGTTAGACATCAATGCTCTAATTTTAGTAAGCCCGCCCAATAGGCTGTTAAATGACTACATTTGTTTGAGTCTTTACGATGGCAGATAGAAGCAATTTTGAATTTCTGATCCTGTGGAGAAAGGATCTGTTACCATACATGCAGAATATTAGTAACACATCTGAACTTTTAATTAGTATAATTAACATGGAGTAAAATACCCACATCCACATACATATATGAAGAACATGCCTGAGGCTGCAGTGCATGGCTAAGAAAACAAGATAGCAGCAATTCGTTTACTGGATCAAAACGAATGGATTCTAAGTATAAAACAGAAATGCACTCTCAGACATACAACAACAGTTGTTATAAGAGCCATGAGAGATCTCAGATTGGAAGACGGACACTGATTCAGCTCAGTTTGGTTCTAAATGTGAAGAAAATTTCCTGGAGTTGTGGAGCAAAACTTGTCTTTACAGGTAGAGAAGCAGAAACATAGAAGGGCTTCTAATACTAAGCAAGCCTCTAATGGTTCTCATACCTCCATGGAAATCTGTCTCCTGAGAGCTTCAGTTTCTCTGGGGATTGTTCTTAACGTGTGCACACTTCATTTAATGTCCCTGAATAAACAGTCCTCTGCTACTTTTAGAAATAAAGTTTATCTTCTAATTTTAGAAGAGCCCAGACACATAAGTCAGGAATTCAGTGATTTTCTGTGATTCCAGATAATGAGGCCATACTGACTTGGAGTCTTTTATGCTGGATTGAAGGTGAGGGAACTAGCGCAAATTTTCTTATATTTTTCCCATGGTAATTGAAGATTCTACTTGGAAATCTGCAGATTGAACAGTAGAATGTGAAATACCAGAAATGCAACTGGCCCTGAGATACAGTCTCATACCATAAAGAAAAGGGAACTGACTTCACATTAGCTTAAAAGCATAAATAGTGCTCTTGTCTCAAAGAGATTAAGTAGCATTTCCATATATACGAAAGTAAGTCATCTGGCTATGAACTTATTGGATTCATCTTTTCCGGAAATTGAAAGAGCAGCAGTTGGAAGAAGCTAGGACTATAGATATTCAAAACCAAAGCCACCATTTATCCAACATCATTGGAATAATCCACCTTATGCTTGATCTTGCCAGAATGCCACAAAGCATTCTGAATTATCCTGGAGGTGGAAGCAGCAGATGGTGCCATGCACAGAGCTGGCAGTTGGACTTCTGGTCCTTCTGTAATGGATGGGAGCTGGACTTGTTCTCATTCCCAAAGGCATTTACCATCTCAGTTGTGAACTTGGACTTTTTAAAATGGAAAATCAAAATATTTTCTTCTCAAAATTACTGGCTTCTTTCTTCTGCAATCAGACTGTTCCTATTCTTATGCTTATAAATAGTCTGTTACTGCGATATAACATCTCCTCAGAATAACAAATTTTAGAAGCTAAGGAGTATGAAGGCTTATAGATTAATGCAAGCTAGTAGAGGTGTTTTATCAGTAAGGAATTAGTGAGCAGATGTTTTGTGATACCTTTTGTACTTAATGGTTGTTGACACTTACAGAACTGTCCTTGCTGTTGATGATCACATCAGCCCTTCTTGTGCTGAGTTCCTTTAGTGTCACTAGGATGTAGCTCATGACAACAAAGCAAATAACTTTTATAAACAAATATTTTAATGCCCATTATCTGTGATGCCTTATACTATTCCTTTCTCCTCCATAGCAGAATTCCTACATCAACTTTATATAAATGTGTAAATTTTTTATTTGATGTGATCAGTTAATAACATCCTAAGCTAGTGTCACATTTACTGATGCTATTTAACCATATTTCCTTCAGTTTTGGTAATAATTTAGAACAAACGTGTCTCACTGTTTTTGAGAGTGAAATATTCTTCAGAGTCTCCTGTGTTGTTGGTTGTAAGATGGAATGATAATAAATTGTCATTATGCTAAATTCTCCCACTCGTATTGATTTAAAACTCACTCTCTTCTTCTAACACAGAACAACTTAAATGATTTCCCTTGGTGTCAATTAGTCAGATGTGAGATCATAGAAGAGATCTTCCTGATAACTGCAAGAAATCTTGCTGTTCAGCATTTACCAGGAACATAAAAGCTACATCAAGTGAGTGCTAGCTCACTGCCTAATTTTTGTCTAGATACAAGTGGCAATTGACACAAATCACTGTATTAAATGAAACAAGCTGGATACCTCTTTGGTCAGTATGGTCTAGATCATATTTTAGAAGATGTCTGCAGTATAGAGGAGTCTAAAACTTACTGGATTTGAAGATTATCTATAGATTGAAGATAGGCATGTGCTTGGCAGAATTTGACAAGAAAGAGTGAGGTAAGTTTGGTAGTTGCTACATTTTGTATAAAATGCTGAGCAAAAAGTGACTGAATTTATTCAGATCAAAGAAAGGGTTCATGCAACCCTTTGAACCTTATTCTTCTGACTTTGGACCCTTCCCTGCTCAGGAAGGCTCTGTACATACTGTTATTTATGTTTTGTTTACCTCAGAGGATCTCTTCCAATACTGATTCATCTTGTTCATTCCTATTCCCTTGAGTCTCTTTAAAATTTTAGACTTCTCAATGTTTTTGGTGAAAGTTTCCTCATCTGAACTACCATTTGTGTGAAGATTAACCATTTACTCTCTCCATGCCATGACTGTGCATATTCCACTCAGCCATGACTATGCTTAAGAAATCTAACTTACAAGATCTTTCTTCATGTAGAAACTATTGCATATTTTTGATCACTCTTCTCAAAAGACATCCCTTTAGGTGATGGACCTGAGGAGGACTAGGACTGTGCACCAAGGAAATCATGTATATACAAAGAGGCATGCCAGTGTCTCCCTCCATCCCTCCCTTCCTCCTCCACCCTCTCCCCCACCCTCCTCTCTCTCTTCTTTCTCCACCCTCCCCTCTTCCCCTCCTTCCTCCCTTCCTTCCTTCCATCCTTTCATCCTTCCATCCTCCCTCCCTTCTTACCTCCCTCCCTCTCTCCCTTCCTTCCCTATATGCATCTCTTGAATATAGAATTCAATACACTGAATTTAATTTACCATTTTATTTGCTATCACTTAATGTTATAAGATTCTTCTGCCAATCTTGATAGTTAATGCAGATCGTTGGTGATACAGATCAGTCTTTGTAAAGTTTTTGTTGCAGCTGCTTAGCGTGTGTTAATGCGTGCCCATGTTTGGGGTCAAACAGTGGTAGCTGGGCAGTAGGTGCCCAGTAGGCATTTCACAGTGGATGGAAGTATGTGGCAGAGAAGTGCCAAATTTTCTCCCATGCTTGGTTGGGCGCTGTCACTTTTTGTATGATAACCTGCCAGTTCCTCTGCCTGTGATGGTGAAAGCTGGGTTGGAGCTGAAAGATCTGGTGAACTTCTGTTATCTCACTGTGCTCAGGAAATACTGGCAATTGCAGGAAAAGTGTCTCTACACATTTACAGTGATCTGAAATTCTTTCTGCTGTTTGCTCGTTTTCATCATCCTGTGTTGGCTCAGGAATGGGGCTCCAAGTGAATTTAAGGACCATTGATTTTGATACATCTAGGAATCAACAGGTCCTCAAACACTGAGTGATTTCTTTGCATTTTTTCAGAAACAAATTTTAATGCCCATTATTGTAGCTATCAGAGAGAAGATAAAAAGGAAACATAACCTTCCAAATGGCAAATCAACATGCTCACGTTTCAGCCTTAAATATTCATGAATATTATCCCCCTTGCTTCTTTGAAGAGTTTTGACATTTACTTAAGTAATTACTGTCACCTTTAAATGGCTGCCCATATTTTGTCCTTTTGTAAATCCTTCTACTGTTTTATTTATGCCTTTGTTTCATCTTTGTTCTTTGAGCCAAGCTTTATCGGGTCTGCCAGGTGTACTGTGCACACATATTCTGAATTAATCTCTCCACTCTGTCAGAGTGTAGGGAAGTTCATTTATTAAAAGGAGGTGGGAGGAATGAGGGGAATTCAGCCTGAAATACTCTGGTCTTGGTTGTCTCTGTAAGTTCCTTACACTAGGCAAAATGCAGCTTCTTATGAGAACCATAAAAACAATATCAAACATGAGCATTCTCAAGTAAAATCCTTTGCTATCAATGTGTCTCGAAACAGGATGACAGATTCTTCAAAATCTTTTATTCCAAGAGCTTTGGTGCACTATATACGTGGCCATCATGTAAATCTAGCAATGTTCTTTCCCATCACAAGTCAAATAGAGACCCTGTTTCTGTAGCTAGGCACTTTGGTCAGCAACCCATCTAATATTCACATGAACAAATGCTTCCTGAAAGAAATGTAATGTCTGGTTTCCCCACTTGGCAAGCAGATTTATAGGTACAAAATTATGCTCTCCTTTGTGGGAATGAATGCTCCAATTATGTCCCGCAACTCCAACTGGCTAGAAAAGTTTGAGGGTGTCGTGTGGAAGCTTAGGGTATCAGTGATTAACTGGGAACTCATCCCTGACACCGTGATGTCAATCACTTGATATTCACATTTAAGCAATCAAGAGCACTGAATAAAATTTACAAGGTGATGAAAGAAAAATTGGAGATTCTTTTGAGCCAAGGTAGTCTCATCCAGTGTGACTCTCCCAGGTGATCTGGAAGAACCTGGCCCTTAAATAAGAACAAAGAATGCCTCTGAGTGACTTTTTTCTGCCTGGAAGTGAGAGGCAGAAAGAACCAGGAGGGAACTAATTAAAGTTCATCCTGAATAAAACCAAAGTTACTGCTTAAGTTTCAAAACTGGTGAAGAAATTTGTGAACCAAAACTGCTTGCACAAACTGTTGAAGACAGTCCTAAATAGATTTCATCAGTGCACTATAGAAGCTGTGTGAAAGACCTTAGATCCTGCTAAGAAGGGAGGTTTGTGGAGATTCTTTGAAGGCAGTTAATAAATATAGTCAGAAATAAGCATCTAGGGGATGCTAGGAAAGCCTTAGGGAATACTGAGAAGAATCACCCTGGATATTCATTATTACAGGCTTCATCTTTGGCCAAAGCCTTGAGAGAAAAGAAAGTCTGAGTAAAGAAGAATAAAAAAAATTGTTCTTTTTTTTTTTTTTTTTTTTTTTTTGTGATAACAGAGATTGTTTAAGTTACAAAGTTTATCTCTTCTGCCTTGTTGATGCTAGGCCCCTCTATCAGATTCTCAGTTGAGAAAAAAACAGAACAGTGACCATGGAGAAAAGAAATAGTGAACTTGTCGCAAGTCAGAGTTCCCATTGTTGAAAAGCTGCAAATTGGTCATGTTATTCTTAAAAGTTCTACAGAAAGGTCTGTGAAATGATGTGTCTAACCTTGTAATGCCAGTCTGTAGCTTTGTAATGTCTTTTTACAAGAAAACAGTTTTGTCATCTTTTATGGTCTGAAATTCTTAGCCTGTTTGCTGGACAGAGCTGACTCGCTGAGTTTTATTCTGTGTTTATGCTTTGAGCTTTGTCTTTCTGCTTGTGTGTCTGAAGAGTCTGTGTGTCTTCAGAGTGCCTGGAAAGCTGTGCAGAGGTGTGCCCAGGTGGCCAAGAAATACTGCTGCCAGCACAAGCAGGGACGAAATCATCCCTCTGTACTCAGCTCAGGTGAGTCCACATCTTGAATACTGTTTTCAGTTTTCAGCCCAACACTACAAGAAAGATATTAAGGCCTTGGAGCATGTCCTCTTCTTCCAGGTGACAGTCATAGGATGACAAAGAATGGCCTCAAGCTGCACCAGGGGAGGTTCAGGTTAGATATTAGGAAACATTTCTTCTCCAAGAGCGTGGTGAGACATTGCAGTCACCGTTTGCATGTGTTCAAAGCCGTGTAGATGTGGCTATGAGGGACATGGTTAGTGGGCACAGTGTGATGGGTTGATGATCTTTTTGTTCTTCTGCAACCTCAATAATTCTGTGACTCTCTCACCTCAGTGAGGCTCCTTCGTAGTCTACTGGCAGGCAGTGCTGCAGACTGAGCCACCTTAGTGCTTGAGGATTGGACACAAAATCTTGAGCTTTTGTTGTGCTGCCTTACGTGAGAGAAGAGAAGCCTGGCCTCAGCTCACTGCCTTGGGGCAGAAAGAAGGATGAAATTTGAATATTGTCACATGAGCAAAGCCTGTATGTCTCCCTGGTGTTGAACTGAGGGCAAAAATATCTGCAGGCCTATGGAGCAAGAAGAAAGATTTATTTCTCTTTACACATGAAATACAAAGGAAACAAGTTACATGAGTAAGTAACAGAGCATAGTCTCCAGGAGAGACACTGGGCCACTTTTGCTTTTCCTCCACAAATTGCAACAGAGAAAACCATTTAAAAAATTTCCCAGTTTTCTTGTATTACCAATGGTGAATCTTTGCATCTCATTTTCCACCTTGTGATTGTCAGTATTCTCTCTTGCTCTTCATTTCCTATTGTGAATATCAAACTTACATTTAGAAATTACAGAAAGAAAATTATAGTTTGATTTCTTCTGTTACAATCTCTGAATAGATTGTGTAGGTGTATGTAAACTCCTTTATTTTTTTAATATTTTCCTACTGTGTGTCTTCAAGTAGGTCATGGGTAGTTACTGAAGGAAATAAACTAATAAAAGTATGTACCGAGAGATCTTCTGGTTCTTAATTTGTAATTCCAGGAAAAAAAAAAAAAAATTCTTCTAATTTTTTTTTTTTTCCTTTCTGTAGGTACACTTAATTATTTTTTTTTCTGTCATAGGCATTTATGGAAAATGAAATTAAAACTTCCTCGCTTAAGTATTCACTTAAAGCAGATTTAAATTCTCCCTCCATAAGTAATTTTCTCATCAGATAATCATCAAGTGTGGCATCTCTGTTCCCTGAAATATTATGATCTGTTGACTCATAAACCTGCCCCTGTGACACAGCTGTGGTCTGAGCTCTGGGTTTATTTACCAAACAGAGCAAACACACGTTTCTTTCTTTCTACTGCAGAGTTTGCATCTGATCCCATGCAGCAGGTTAACAGATCTTTTGTGCAAGAATAGAGAAGATTGTTTTTATATTTTGCTGTTCTGTGCTGAGGACATGCAGCTGCTGCCATCTTCAAAAGATCAAGATAATTTGTGAGTTAATAGACCAGACATGATTGAACTAAAGCAATTTCAGGCTGAGTTTATGGAAGTAAGCTGTAGTGGCAGGTTTATGAATCAACAGATCATAAAGTTGCAGTGAAGGAGGTTGAAAGTTTAGTATTTCTGTGCTGAGAAAATTATCCAGCTTCCAGAGGAACAGGCAGACATTACAGCCATGACACCTATGTGAATTTTGTTATGTATGTCCTTCTCATTGACGTAGGCCCTGAGTGTTCAGAATTTGTAGACAGAAATGCCTTTAAACAACTTGTGTGTCAGTTTTGGACTGAGCCTTAGAGAAAAAATAGCCTCATACCACCCCTTCTCCTCAATTTCGTATGCAATGCACACCAGTGTAAGAGCCTCTCCAGAGAGTTGTAGAGTTGTCCTTGTAGGCTCTTGATCTGTGCTTAAAAAGCAATCAGAAATGTGCCAGCACATCCAGGTACATCTCATGGGGTTACCGTAATAACAAATGCTGCTCCTAGGCCACCAGTTGGACCTGTGCTTTTCTTCATGATGCTTTTCTGCAGTGTACAGCAAGACATGTGACCTTTGCATGTGAATAAAATGTATCATAGAATCATAGAATAGCCTGGGTTGAAAGGGACAGTGATCATCTAGTTTCAATGCCCCTGCTATGTGCAGGGTCACCAACCACTAGACCAGGCTGCCCAGAGCCACATCCAGCCTGGCCTTGAATGCCTCCAGGGATGGGGCATCCACAACCTCCTTACTCTTCTCCAGTGTGAGAAATTCTATTGCTGGGGCTATCTTTGAATTTGTTCTGTGTCTTCATGATGTTCTAGTGAATAGCCTGCAAACCTGTCTAATTAAGCGTGGCTGACAGCTGCTTTGTGCTTCTGGAGGTCTGTAAACCCACTAAATCTAACTAGTAGCACAGTGTAGTGGTGAGAGATGTGTGAACTTGTAGCCTTCCACCCTTAGCTGTTGTAGCCCATCTGTCACTGGTGAGAGTGGTCTCTTCCACCCTCTGTCTAAATATGTCTGGTATTCTGCATGTACACGTGCTTCTGGTGACTTCCAGAGCTGCACTATGGACCAGGGAGTAAGCAACTGAGTGGGAATGTTGGACATGTTTGTGTCGCCTTGGTTACTGTGATGCTGTTTAAAGTCTCATTACAACATAGTTATAATACAACTTATAGCTGCGATAGCTATAGCTCTGTGCTTTCCATGGCTGCTTTTAGTTATTTTTCCATTGCCGGTGTAAAAAAGTTGCACTTACTTAGAAAGCTAATTGGCTACTGTTGCCAGTTACTCTTGGACGACACATATTGCTTCTATTACTGTTGACACACATTTCGTGTTGTTGCCAAAATAATTTAGAAGTGTTCACCTATTTTTTTTCAAGGAAAAAGTTCACATAAAAAAAAAATAATCATAAAAGAGATTTGAACTCTTCAAATCAAATTAATTCCGTGATGTCTCATGGAGGCTGCAGTTCAGTTGCCTTAAATTTCCATTCCTCCGTAGATGGCTTTTCTGAGCTACATATATCCAGAAGCAAAAGTTGACTCTCTGGAAGAAAAGTTCATCACGGATGTTGATGGCTCTAAGACCAAGTTGAGTCAGTGAAGGTGGCCAGTGACGGAGTATTTGGACAGGAGACAACTGAAATACAGCTTTCAGATTGCTCAGCACAGATATCTAAAAGAAACTGAGTGTAATCAATTGAGTTATCTCAGTATTTGTAAGATTCTCAAACAATTGTTTTTGAATAAATTGGAAATTTAAAAAGAAGCATTCTAGGTACCACTAATTATTTTCATGACTTCGAGAGAAAAGTTTAGTGAAAAATAAATTAGGCTTAAAAGCTGTCAAACATTTAATATAAAATAATCTGTTTCAAGCAGAAGCATTATAAATTAGCTATTATTTCCTATTTATAAACTTCTAAATATTTCCAGATTTGCTGCCAAGATAAGTAGAGCTAGGAGATAAATATCTCTTTGGCCATCTGAGTTGCCAAGAGATACTGCTGAATTTTGAATGAGTGTCAGCCACTCAGTGAGGAACCACCCACAGTTTAAACATGGTGCAGATTCTCTCAGTGGTACTCAAGTTTAACTCCACAACTGAGGAGCCTCCAAATTTAAGGCATCTACAGCAACTACATTTGATTGTCTAAATTTAAGTGCCTAAATCTAGAGCTGATCTATACAGCTTCTGGTTTGAAAGACTGTTAAAATTAAAGCCTGCCACCAAATATTATCTGCCAACACATTATCTCATGAACATTTTGTCAATAAATGTTAGAGATGTGAGGAATTTAAGGGGGAAAAAGAGATGTGTAGATGTGTCATAGTTTCATGAGAGACAAATCCACTTAGACTACTGAGGTAAACTTTTACAACTAATAACTCAACTAGTTTTTCAATTCTGAAAGTCATTACAAGATGTTGTTAATTAAAGTAGAAAGAACTGGATTTGCTGATCCAGAACAGCTTTTCAACCCTTGGTTCTGTTGATTAAGACCTAAGGCCTGAGAGATTATTTCCTCTATGAAAAAGTCATCTATTTAATTGTTCATGACAGTTTTTGTAGCATTCTCTGAAACATCTGGTATCCACTGCTTTTGGAAATAGGGTATTGAAGTTGATGAATCACAACTCTGCTGAAGATGTCCAACTCTATGCACAGTATTCAACCATTTTCTCTACATGGCCTTGATTAAGTAACATAAGGAAACTAGAGAAAACATCTTATTTCAAAAATACTGGTGCATGAAGCTGAGATTACTGTTAGGGATGAACGGCACTTTCTTGCTCATGACCTTTTCCTCTGTGACTCCTTGACATAAGCAGCTGTTTCCATCCCTCTCCTCTCCTCTCCTCTCCTCTCCTCTCCTCTCCTCTCCTCTCCTCTCCTCTCCTCTCCTCTCCTCTCCTCTCCTCTCCTCTCCTCTCCTCGCCTCGCCTCGCCTCGCCTCGCCTCGCCTCACCTCTCCTTGCCTCTCCTCACCTCTCCTCCCATTTTAAATTTTTCTTTTTTATTCCCTTTTTCCTTCCATCCCCATCCCCCATTGCAGCAGCAAGCACTGATGGTATCATTTGCTGATCCTGAGTCTGATGTTAGAATTTGGACGTAGTCCTCTGCCTGCAGGTTAGTAGAAAAAAAACCTAGCTAATTACCTTAACCTATACTACATCCTTCAAAAACCTACTCTACAAATGTGATCATTTAATCCTGAATGTTGTGTAACAAAAG
The DNA here is from genome assembly GCA_037305975.1 of Chrysolophus pictus. Lineage (NCBI taxonomy): Eukaryota > Metazoa > Chordata > Aves > Galliformes > Phasianidae > Chrysolophus > Chrysolophus pictus. The sequence continues at coordinate 73,895,505 of CM074576.1, forward strand.
GTTTCAATCCTTTTCTTCAACAGCCAAAAGAATTGAAGTGGATGATTCATTTTGTCCATCCTGAATGTATGGAAGGGCCAAGGCATGTTATGCCATAAATGATGATAAATAAAATGGTAAAATAATGATTAAAAGCTTTGAGAAATACATGCCATAAAATGCATGGGAACAGTAAACTCCCAAACAACAATAACAACCAAAAACCCATTATCTCCTCAAGCACTAATATTATCCTAAACAACTTAAAAGTACAACATACTCAAGAAAGCCAAAATTGCACTTAGGTGATGCAAGCATATAGAAGTCCCTGAAAATCTCAGTCTCTGAAACAATTTTCTTGGAAACTGACAGGAAGTTAAAATGGCCCATGTGGAATCACCCAACTGCATGCTGGCATCAAAAGAGCATGGCCAGCAAGTCGAGGGAAGTGATCCTCCCCCTCTACTCTGTACTGGTGAGGCCACATTTACACCGCTGTGTCCTGGGCACCCCAGTTAAGTTAAGTTAAAAGACAGGGACCTCCTAGAAGGAGTCCAGCAGAGGACGACCACAAGGATGACTGGGGGCCTCCCATGTGAAGAAAGGCTGAGTAACCGTGGTCTGTTCAGCCAGGGGAAAAGGACACTGAGAGGGCATCTGGTAAATATTTATAAATATCTAAAGGAAGGTGGGAGGCAAATGGGTGAGGCCAGGCTTTTCTCGACGGTGTGTAGCAATAGCGCAAGGAGTAATGGCCTAAAACTTGTACATAGGAATTTTCGTACTAACATGCAGAAGAACTTCTTTATGGTAAGGGTGATGGAGCACTGGAATAGGTTGCCCGGAGAGGTTGTGGGGTCTCCTTCTCTGGAGACATTATTCAAAACCTGCCTGGATGCATTCCCGTGTGACCTAATCTAGATGTTCCTGCTAAGGTAGGGGGGGTTGCACTAGATGAGCAATTCCAGATTCCTTCCAATCCTTGACATTCGGTGATTCTGTGATTCTGTAATTGGTATGGAGAAGAGACAGCAGCTATAAAAATGAAGACTTGGTAAAAAAAAAATACCCTTTTCACATCTTAGCCAGGATTCTGGCATTTAATTTTTTTTTTAATAAATAATACAATTTCTTTTAGCTCCTCTTCTCTTCTCTTCTCTTCTCTTCTCTTCTCTTCTCTTCTCTTCTCTTCTCTTCTCTTCTCTTCTCTTCTCTTCTCTTCTCTTCTCTTCTCTTCTCTTCTCTTCTCTTCTCTTCTCTTCTCTTCTCTTCTCTTCTCTTCTCTTCTCTTCTCTTCTCCTCCTCTCCTCTCCTCTCCTCTCCTCTCCTCTCCTCTCCTCTCCTCTCCTCTCCTCTCCTCTCCTCTCCTCTCCTCTCCTCTCCTCTCCTCTCCTCTCCTCTCCTCTCCTCTCCTCTCCTCTCCTCTCCTCTCCTCTCCTCTCCTCTCCTCTCCTCCTCTCCTCTCCTCTCCTCTCCTCTTCTCCTCTTCCCTTCTCTTCCCTTCTCTTCCCTTCCCTTCTCTTCTCTTCCCTTCTCTTCCCTTCCCTTCTCTTCCCTTCTCTTCCATTCCCTTCTCTTCCCTTCTCTTCTCTTCTCTCCTTTTCTACCCTTCCCACCCTTCCCATTTTCTATTCCCTTTTTCCTTTCCTTTTTCCTTCCCTTCCATTTTTCCTCCCTTCCCTCCCCTCCCCTTCCCTCCCCTTTCCTTCCTTTCCCTCTCCTCTCCTCTCCTCCCATTTTAAATTTCTTTTTCATTCCCTTTTTCCTTCCATCCCCATTCCCTCCCCTTTCCATTTCCTCATCTTTTCCCCTTTTCCCTTTTCCTTTTTCCCTTTTGCCTTTCCTTTCCTTTCTTCCCCTTTTCTTTTCTTTTTTTTTCTTTTCTTTTCTTTTCTTTTCTTTTTTCTTTTTCTTTTTTCTTTTTCTTTTTCTTTTTCTTTTTCTTTTTCTTTTTTCTTTTTCTTTTTCTTTTTCTTTTTCTTTTTCTTTTTCTTTTTCTTTCTTTTTCTTTTTCTTTTTCTTTTTCTTCTTCTTTTTCTTCTTTCCTTCCCTTTCCTTCCCTTCCCTTATCCCTTATGCGTTCCCCTTCTTTTTTTTTTTTATCCTTCTTCTTCTCCTCTCCTCTCCTCTCCTCTCCTCTCCTCTCCTCTCCTCTCCTCTCCTCTCCTCTCCTCTCCTCTCCTCTCCTCACTTCACTTCTCCTCTCTTCTTTCTTCTATGGGCTCCACCGCTGAAGACAAAACTCTCTTACTCTCTTCCACATCTCACTAGAAAAAGGAGAGTCTCAAGTTGTGACTGAGGAAAAAGAAAAGCTGCTTCCTCCCTGGATCCCTCTGGCAGAGGCAAGCTACAATCGTAACTGCAGCAACAGCAAAGGCAAGGGTGCCAGTACCTGTCTGTGGGCCCAAGCAGCCGGGAGAAGTTGTCAATCATGAACTCCTTGTGACTGCGGGTCAGGATGACCACTGCCTGGCACAGGAAGGGCACAAACGTGCTCTGCTGTGCAGACGATGTGCAGCTGCGCAGGATGTAGAGGATTGGTGGCACCTGAAAGAAGGGGAGAAAGAATGACTTGCTGCATCCCGGACTTTGCAGAGCCTAACCATGGACATTCAGTGCATAAGCAGTGCCTGCTCCAGTGACATGCTGCCAAGGCCTAAGCCTAAATTTCATACCAGCCACCCTGTCCAAACCCTGCCTCTGCACTCAGTCTGTGCTTCTTTAGCACAAGAAGCAAACGGCACAAGGCATACTGCAACAGCCAGAAAAAGTCCAAGACACGTGGAAGAAAGTCTCTTACATTGCAACAGATGTCCTTCCCGTGCATCTGCAGAAAGGTGGTCATCCACTTCCCAGCAGCACGCACACGCACTCCGTTGGCTCTCCGGAAGGTCTCCTTAATGGCCGTCATGAAGTCAACGGTGCGTTCGAGGGGGAGGTTTCTGCACACAATCTGCAGAGAAATGAGAAGCAGGAGAGATCCCATCACTGCTCTGCAGCAGCGCTTCAAAACATAAAGCAGTCTTGAGGGTGTTGTTAGTTCAGCGGCATGCTGGTCATTCAGGCCGCAATCACAACGCTCCTGCTGTCTGTACCCTGCTGTTTATACAGAAGGCGGTTGAGTCTTCTCTCAACTTCTGCACCCATGGTGTTTGCTTACATGCAAAGCCTACCTCCCAGCAGCCACAGTCACACATTCATACAAACACAGACACACACACACACAAGCACATCATGGCATCGGCTTCTTGCACTGGGCACGTGAAGGTCAGACATAGCTGAGAGTAATAGTACTTGATGAGAAAAGCAGTCTCAGGGTGACAGCTCATTTTGGAAATGGTGTGAGAGGCTGGGGACAGCATAGTGCCATGCAGAATTCTACTCACAGAGATCCCACCACCCCTTTTTGGGTCCACTTACTCTTGCTATTTTGGACGAGGTCTGGAGCTGAGAGATGACACTGCAAGCATGCAGCCCCTCACAAAGGCTCCTGATGTCACCCATCTCGATTACTCTGTTGGTCACTTTGGCTGGAAAGAGCACAGGGAGAAAAGGGAAGTCATGCTTCTGGAAATGGAACTGCTTTCCATGGGGGAGACACAGAGGACAGGGTGGGGACAAGAAGAGAGCTGCTCACGGTGCCTCTCCCTCCTGTAAACAGGGCCCAGCCCGTGGGGCTCTGGTAGTGCTGCGGAGGAGAGCAGAGGGCTGGCACATGCCTGCTCTACTCACCTTGGATTTGGAGAAGGGAGTTCAGACAGGTGACGGCCAGCTGGCGGGATGCGGGCATGGGGTCACAAGTCAGAGGCGCCAGCAATCCCACCAAGGAGCCAAAGTGCTCGCAGGCATCTCCTCTCTGCAGGGGTGAGAGGCAAGAAGAAAGCTGTAGACGGCCCCAGCTCTCCCTAGCATCTCCCACCTGTGCCTTCCCCATGCCATGACACAGCATGCACAGCTGGGTGGAGCTCATCTTCCAGCTCAGGGCCACTGGGGAGGGAGCAGGGGGCATGCAATAGGGCTCTTTACTCACTTGAAGCTCTTCACAAACAGACAGCAGCTGGGAGCAGGTCTGCAGGGCCCTCTTGCGCTCCCACACGTTCTTCGATATCATAGATCTCTGCAGGACCTGGGGTAGAGCATCTGTCTCACTGAGGATGTCTTTTCTTTCCCTTCCTGCTGCCACCCCTCTCCCTGTCCCTCCTTTCCCAGCACTTTCCCTCAAGGCCTCCCGCCTCACTGAGCAGTGGCACTGCTGCCCCTGCTCTCTGCAGACACTCCTGCCTCCTAAACCAAGAGCTTTCCCTTGGCTGTGGCCTGCCAGGGGCCCATTTCTCTGCCCATTTCTGAGCTCGCAGTGAGCTGACACGTCAGCAGGAGATTTCTCCCCCTCTGACTGTCCTCTCAGTCTCCAGATCTCTGCCCCCACTATTGACAGGCACCATGCTTTCTCCCTTGTCCCACACATACTCACATGGACTATGTTTTGGAAGAAGCCACGCGTGGGCTCTGTCTCAAGCAGAACCGCCATGAGCCGGCCCAGAGCTTTCAATGATCTTTGTTGAAGCTGAAAGCATAAGAGGGCAGTGAGGTGTAGCATCACGGCTGCTGCCAGAGCATAGGTTGTGTGTGCTGAGGTAGGGTTTGAGCAAGAGGTGGCCGGGAAAGTTACGGCAGGTTACCTGCAGGTACTGCGCTGCTTGCTGTGACTTCCTGATCTTCAGCATCACCTCTGCTGAAGGGTGTGTCACAATGTTCTTGCAGCACAGGACCAACATCTCACGCATGTCCTTGCTTTCGAATGAGGGCTTCAGCTTGCTGACAGGAGGAAAAAAGGAAAAGAAAGCAGAAAGGCCCTTTACCAGTGCTCCAGACTGGTTCAGACAACATCTGAGTTTCTCCTAACCGACAGCTACAAAGCCAATACCCCCAGCTCATGCTGCTGAGCACTGTCTTCAGTTCCAGCAGTGCCTGCCTCCTCCCCGGCAGCAGTGAACCACCTCCCTCTCTGAAGGGAAGGACACCCCGGCTCTCCCTTCTCTTCCCTGCCAGGGGACAGGAACACCAGGGCCTCTCTGCCTGCCCCGAACCTCAGCTTCGCCATGCACAACAGCCCAGCTATCTCTCCTGTAGATGTGGCTCCTCACCCTCTGCCCCCTCCAGGCCTTCAGGAGCTACCCAAAATGGGGACCACCATCCTGACATGCAACCTCAGACCTTACCTCAACTGCTCCAGGGCCAGAACCACCTTGAAGGGCACCGGGGAGACAGGGATGCCCGAGTAATACTTCTTCAGCAAGTCCTGCAAGTCCCAGAGAGACACTGTCAAGGTGGGCAGGGGGCACACAAGAGCTGTTCCACCCGGTCCCGAGACTGCCACACACTGGCCCCATCACTCCCACAGTTCCCATGGAAGTACTGCAGGATGCAGCAGCTCCACAGCTGGTGCACCTAGCCCGCTGCCCAGCCACTGCCTGCCAGCACCCAAGGTCCCCACCAGCTGGAGACATGTAGCTGATGGAGACCTGTATGCCCCCAGGGAAGCGAGCCCAGAACTATGCTGCAGACAGCCCTGTCTCTAGGCACTCACCATCAGGATCTCCAGCAGCTTGCTCTTCAAGGAGGGGTTAAAGCAGGAGGAGTCACCCACAGCCTGGAAGGCAGAGCTGAAGTTGGTGATGCTCTGCACCAGCGCAAGGTTGTTCTGCAAGTCCTGAAGCCCAAGAGAGAAGAACGTTCTTTGAACTGCGGGAAGGGACAAGGGCTGCAGGGGGGACATGTGGGGGCAACACTAAGGAAAGGGCTTGGATCTTTATCTGGGCACAAACCATTCCCCAAGGGACCTTTGGAAAGGGAAGGCCCATCTCAGCATCCCCCCATATGCAGGGGCTGCAGCTGGGCGCTCAGACACCCTGGCACGCTTTGAGCTCTCACCCGGCAGCTGCAGCTGTACAGCATCAGGATGTTGCCCACAATGTCTCCCTCCAGGTGGGCGAGCAGCTGTTCCTTCGTGGCACGCAGTGCCAAGCTGCCATGGGCGAGCATGAGAGCACTGCATGTGGCATGAGCTCTTCTGCTGTCCAGCTCCATCTGTGTGGGGAGAAATGCCTTGAGACACTTGCGATGCACCTGAGCTCCCAAGGCAGGAGCTGCTGTGAAAATAAGGCAGAAGAATGCCAAGATGGAAACCCGTAACGCTTTACCTTCTTGTGCCTGGAAATCCTTGCATTGTGGCCTTTGCACAGCCTGGACGCAAACATGGTGAGCGTGGCCAGGACTGTTTGGAAGTTGCTCTCAGCAGCATGGCTGAGAAAAGAGATCATTCCCTGCACAAAAGAACAAGGGGCAGTTGGCTCAGGCCTGAATCTACAGGTCCTCACCTGAGGAAAATGGCAGCAGTGAGGAGATGGAAAGGCCCGGAGCAGGGCCAGGAGAAGGAGAGGAGAGCTCACCTGGGCCTCAGATGGCTCCTCTGCGTTTGCTTCCTCCAGGTGCAGCAGCAGCTTCTCCTGGACGTGGAGGACTCCCTTACAGGCTCCCAGCACTGTCCCCAGAGCCTTGTACAGGAAAGACTGCATGGGAAGGGAAGGAAGAAGCTGAGATGTGGCAGCAGCTGACCTGCTGGCAGAGGGACAGGTGGGAAGGACACACGCTCATTGGGAGTTGCTGAGAGCAGCTGCAGGGGCGAGCTTTAGCCATCCCTGGGCAGATTGCAGGGAAAGGCCCTCTGGGGGGCACGGGTCGGGGAAGCAGCATCAGCATCCCGCGTGGGCAGAGCACCAGCTGCAGCCCCGGCCCCAGTTGGGCACCTGCAGCTGCACCGCTGGGTAGAGCTGGGGGGAACTCACCTTTTCTCCAGAGCTGCTGGCAGAGCTGCTCAGCCAGCGGCTCAGCTCACAGCTCAGGGCCTCAGTCCAGGCCTCATCTTCTATGGTGTCCAGCGACGCCCTCAGGAACTGTTGGACAACAGGAGAAGACAATGTTCCCTTGCCCTTTGCCTCTTCCCTCACTCCCAAGTTGCTGCAGCCTTCTGAGGAGAGGTGCCTGGAAGAACAGTCCCTCTCCCAGCTCCCCCAGCATTCCCTCCATTAAAGCCGCCTGCCGCTCTTCTCCTAAGACCCCTCTGGGCTTGGGACAGAGCGGAAGAGGCAGCGCCACAAAGGCGTGTGGCCGCTCCGCAGCAGCGTTTGAGAGGCTGTTCCTGTCCCACAGTGGCTCATATGGGAGTGGGGCTACTTGGGGCAGGCAAGCACTTCTCTGCACCGCGCCTCCCGGCAATGCTGTACCTTTAGCAGACGGCGCTCAAACTCTGCAGTGTCCGGGAAGCTCTCCTCTTTCCCTGCACAGCAATAGGAAGCAAAAGACCCTTACTTGGGATCAAGCCACAGAAGAAGAGCTGCTGCAAACCTGACTTGGCCTGGGCACTCGACACTGCCAAGCTGGGACCCTCACCCCCTCCACAATGACCTGTCCCTCCCCACAAACACTGTCCCCGCAGGAACACAGAACTAACTGCTCCAAGACTGCTGTCTGAGGGGACATGAAGGGCCCATCCATGTCCTGGAACGGGCAGATCCCTGGGGGGAAAGGTTCCCAGGCCTCAGTGCTGTCTCCCTGGAATGGGAACAGCAGCAGAGCAAGCACTGGGCTGCAGACAATGCTTTCCCTCTGCCACACTGCGGAGATGCATTTTCAGTCCACCCCTTCCCTGCCTCTGCCTCTCCCTCCCCACCAGTGCTTTACCTTCAAGGCACTGCAGCAGCAGGGGGATCTCAGTAGCCCACATGGCCCCCACAGCTCTGTGGAACCTGCTGTGGAGGTTTTGCATCAGCAGTAAAGCAGTGGCTTGGAGTTCGCTGCCTGCAACAGGGCTCCCTGCCACCACCTGAATGAGAGCAAGGAGAAAAGTCACCTCTGCAGCAAGAGCAGCTGCTTCTCCCCAGGAGGGAGGCAGCTTGGCTCTGCTCTGGCAGACAAGGAGCAGCCAACAGCTTTGCCCATGGCCGTGCTGCTTCCTCCTAGGGGCTCGTGGCACTGGCCTCTGGAACATCTACTCACCAGCAGACGCGCCAGCAGTGTCTGAGGAGTCAGCAGTGGACCTGCGAGAAGAAAAAAAGTGCTGAGTAAGACTCCAAGACACTCCGTGCCCAGCCACGCGCGCCTCTGCTGTCCCTTCTAGGTGATAACACAGGTCAGCAGAGCTCACCAGGAGAGTTTATGCTCCTACCTTGAAACATGGACATGACAAAATGAGGATCCAGATCTTCTATCCGCCGTCCTGTCAGATCCTCTCTCTTAGACAGGGCTTGGACACAGCGGGAGACCGGGATCAGCATGCCAGTGTACTGAGCTGGCACCACAAACAGTAGCAGCCGCGGCCACAGGAGCTGTAAGAAACAAGGCAGTTGAGCATGTCAGCATTCCTGCCTCCGCTCAGAGATGAAGAGGACTCTGTGAATTTCCCTGAGTCTTGTGTGCTTCAGAGCACGTTGGAGGAGAGACCTGGGGTGTTGGAATGGGATGAGGAACATGTGGGGCGAAGGCAAGGAGCAGCAGAAGGGCAGAGTGTGACTTACTTTGGACATCCCTCTCACAGAGACATCCAGTGACCCCAGGATGTCCATGCATAGCTCCTGCAGAGCTCCTTCTTCCTGGGCTTCCTGGGTAGAAAGGTCTCCGGCTGCCTGCACAACAGTAGTGTTGAAACGCTGGTTATGCTCCATTCTCAGGAGCCTCTCAGGTTCTGTGCCACCCTCTGAGCAGCACAGGTCTTCCAAAAGAAGATGCTGCCCACTGTCCTTACCCTTCTTCCTGCAGTGCGGCTGAACTCACTGAAAATGTGCCCCACCACATCCCAAGCTGAGCAGCTCCGGGCATTAGCATTCAGCAGATCATTAATGAAATGTAGAATGGCCCTCCTCACCTGCCAGGAGTCAATTGTGGGTGTGATTTTTCTAGTCAGAAGGCAAAGGGAAGCCACCTGCTCATCGGGGCAGCCCTTTGGGCATGAACAGAGACAAGAACAGAGGAGAAGCTTTGGCTTCTGAGGTGAGGGCCAGGCCTTAGCACCAGGCTGTGTGCTTTCCATGCACAGCACAGGGACCTCCCCGCTCCACTCTGCCTGCTCTCCCCACAGGAACCATCACGACCATGTGGTCAATGCCCCAGCACCTCCCTGGTCACCCCAGCCCTGCCCGTGCTGCTAGCAGCATCACCACCCCCACAGCACTTTCCGTTCCCAAACCAGCTCACCCGGATCCTGGAGTCACTGCACAAACGCTGCACAGCCTCAATAACCTGGGGCAGCTTCTCCGTCATCATGGGCTCTGCAAGAGATATGCAGAAGCATGAGCGGAGCCACAACCCAGATGGTAGAAGGGATCCCTGGAAGTCCTGAGCTGTGGTACTGACCATCAGAGCGAGCCAGAGCACCAAGCAGACCCAGGGCTGCCACGCATCCAGCCTCCCAGTCATCTTCCAGCTGTGACTGCAGAAACAGGATCGTTTCCTCTGGACAGACTCGGGCTGCAGGGAGGAAATCCCGCACTGAGTTAGTGAGCAACTCACGCCCATTCCTGAATATTGTGAGAGAGGTTTTGGCCAGGGCACCGCCAAGCATCGCCAAAGCTCCTCTCCTTACCCTGCAGCATGATGCAGTGGGTCAGCTCTGCACGACCAGCCTCGCTGTGCTGCTTGGTGTCGTCATAGAGCTGTGGGGACAAGGTCCATTTGAGAAAATCACATCAGCACTGAGGACGGAAAAGACACTGTGCTGCCTGCTCTCATCTCCCTGGGAACTCTTGGGAAGAGGACAGGCCCGCCCCACAGCATCCCTGGGGGCACACGCACGGCTCTGGAGCAGCCTCGGGCACACTGGAGCTAAGGCTGAGTCGCCTTACTCAGGGACTTGGAGCTTTGCAGTCCTCCTGAGACTTAGCCAAGAGGGAAACTGCTGTAGGCGCAAGGATAGACTCCCCTTACCTGGTAGAACACTGCACCGGTGATGTCCAGAAACCTGTCCTTTGGGATGACACACTCAATGCCCTCTAAGGCCTCCAGGAAGATAGTGAGGCTCTGCAAGAGACCAGGAGAGGACGAAAGGGATGAAGCCACATCTAGCCACTTGGGAGCAGAGAAACTGCTTCCCAATTGTTTTTTCTCAGGGAGAAGCTCCTGCATAAGCATTCTTGTTTATTCCCCACCTCCCAGCTGCAGCAAGAGAGTCTTGCTGCTTTCAACCAAGCTCTGTTTGGGCATCGTTTGCAGGCATTTCCCACCCAGCAGCCCTCTTCTCCCAAATCAGGTGCAACTGGATGTGGTCCCCCCGGTTCTTAACACAGAGCTCCTCAGGCACTCAGCGCCCCACAGTGGTGGTGGTAAAACCTCCCATCCCCAGGAGATAAGCCTCAGTGACTCTTGGCTCCCTCCTGGCTCCTGTCCTGGTTATTCATTCTTTGACTGAAGAGCCCAGGAAGCTTCAGACCTCCCTTGAACACCTGTTCCTTCTTTCTCCAAGGGCTCCCCACCTCCTCCCTGCATCCCCCTGATCACTCGTGGCACTTGCACAGGCCCCACGTCCACCCTGAGCCATGCGCATCATCTCACCTTGGCCACCCTGCAGGTGTCTTGGATCTCCTGACACGGGTGAACGAGCCAGAGGAGCTGCTCCCAGACGTGCTCTCTGTGCAGCTCCTCTTGCAGGAGGACAGCCATCATGGCAGCCACAGCCCCGAGGACTGCCTGTTTGTCCTGGAGAGAGATCACAAAAGCTCGGCATCAAAGACTGAAGGTCTGCCTTTCCAACAGAGAGGGCTTTCTCTTTCCCTTCCCTTTCCCCATACTCCCATGCCCAGCAGGAGATGGGCTCGCTCTGGAGGGCAGGCAGATTTTCCCCACACCCTCATCCCCAGTTCTTCCTGCCACAATGCTGTGACATGCAGCTGCTTCCTGGAACAGACCAGTTCAGGGCCCTTTGCAGAGCCAGCCCACTCCCTGTCATCACCCCTCAGCTCTCAGCCTGCTGGGCACAGACAGAGCTGCCGACATGGGTGCCCCTGCTGCCATCCTGGTCTGGGAATGCAGCAATGCTCACCTCCTCCTCCTGGCAGTCCTGCCAGTTCTGCACCACAGAGAAGAGCAGCTCATGAATGTTCTCATAGATTTGCTCTTTCTCCATGGCAGACCAGGGGCATTGGGTTCCAGAGGACAAGGTAGCCTTGACTCCATCCAGCCACTGTTTCACAACTGAAAAAAACATAATAATAATTAAAAAAAAAAAAAATTTAAAAAGAGAGTGAAAGAAAAGGGAGCCAGTGAGAGTCTGCAGCAGGGCGAGGTGCAAGGGTTGTCCCGAGGCCCCCTGCTCTGGGCCCAGCACTCACCAGCACAAGCAATGCGCAGGATCTGGCCACTCTTCACCTGGCCCACCACACTGCGCAGGCCGGCCAGCGTCAGCCACACAAAGGGGATGCACTGTGGAGCTGCAGAGAGGAAGGAGAGGGCCACAATCAGTCTTGGCAGTGAGGGAGGAGGGGCTGCAGCCCTGCATCTCCCAGCTGAACGCAGATCACTCGCAGAGGGGAGAGGCCCCTTTTGCGGTTGTTATAGATGTCAGGAGGCTGAGGGCACTCTACCATAGGTGCTGAAGAGTTTGCTCAGGGTGATGAGCACAAACTCCTTGGACATCTCCCCTGTGGTCTTCAGAAGGCTCTGGAGCTCAGCCATCACCAAGGTGAAGTGCATCTGGGCCAGAGCCACCAGGACATTGCTGGCAACTGTCCTCATATTGGCTGTCACGCCCTGAAAAAGAGTCTCTGGTGACACACGGCACGGGAGACTGCCTGAGGCCCTTGGAAGGGTTAAGCCACCACCATCCACCAGCAGAACACCAGCGTGGGCAGGCGGCTCCCTTTGCCTTTGGGAGTGACCCCTCACCTGGGCTGCCGTCAGGTCCTGGGACACTTCTGCCAGCAGCCGGTTCACCACTCCGCACGGAGGGCGGCTGTCGGCTTCCCTCAGGGCGCTCTCCAGCTCACAGTACGCCTGCGCTCGGTCACCCTGGGAACAAGGATCAGTCACGCTCGCTTTGCCCGCTGCCACCCATCGCTATGTGGATGTGCTGCCGAGGCCTGGCACCCACGGGACCGTGGCACTGGGTCAGGAGGGCAAGGATTGATGGTTGGATGTCCCCAACTCACCTCCTGATCTTGCAGGCGCTGCAGCATCAAAGTCACGGCGCAGGTAGGGACAGGGCTTGACACCCTGCTTCTCTCCCTGCGACGCGTACGTCTGGGCATGCAGCCCACACAGGCAAAGAGACCTGGAAGGAAAGAGCAGAGCAGCTGCCGTTGGCGTTGCTTGGAGCCAGGGCTGAGCATCCAGCCAGCTCTGGGACAAACGCTCCTCCAGCCCCACAGCGTGGGGCTGCATGTGGTTGGCAGGGAGAGGGGAGAGAGCCTTCCCGTTGCTGGGGTACTGGGGAAACCACGGTGGGCAGCTGCACTCAGCAGAACAAGGACAGTGCTGCTGGCACATCCTAAACACATTGGAGGCACGCATGTGCTCGGGCAGTGTCACAGTGTCCAGAGAGGTGGAGGGAGCTCACCTCGAAGGGCTCTCAGCCGCTCCATCGCAGCAGGATATGTCCAGACAGACACAACGCTCTCTCTGGCTCCTCTTCCTGCGGGTCCCACAAGCGGACTGAGCCACCGCTCCCACCGCTGCCACAAGGGTGTATGAGGTAGCCACTGTGACATCACACCTCAGAGTGTCACCTCACAGAGAATGACGTGTCCTGGGCTGGGGACCAGACAGCATGCAGGGCAACCCTGCAGGCCCTCAAACACAGCGTGTTTTTGTGACACAATCAGCTCTGGGGTTCCAGTTCCATGCTGATGCAGGGAATCACCTCAGTGGGTGAGGGAGAGCCCCTGCCAGGGAGCAGCTGCTGGGCACCGTTGCCCGGCATTGTCTTAGTGATTGGGGACTCCATGCCGGGAGGCACTGAGGCCCCCATCTGCTGCCCAGACAACCTCTCCAGAGAGATTTGCTGTCTTAAAAGGGCACGTGTCAGAGACGTTAAGGAGACTCCACCGCATCTGACCAAACAAGAACATCACCATCCTCTTGTTGTCATTCAAGTAGGGTCATGGGAGGCTGCCACGAGGAAATGGCAGAACATCAGAAAGGGACTTTGCATCCCTTGGAAAGAAACTAAAGGGATTGGGAGTGCCAGGAGTGTTCTCCTCTGTCCTTCTGACTGGAGGCTGGGTCCCAAAAGGAAGGAGGAGAATAGAGGTGGTAAATTACTGGCTGATTACTGGGACGGTGTTGGGATCGAGGCTTTGTGTACCTTGATCTTGGGCACGCATTTGAGAGAACAGGTGTGTGGGCATGAGATGGAATGCGACTGACCATTTTGTGGCCAAAGCGTTCTGGGGAGCAAGCTGGTTGGATTGATTACCAGAGTGTTAAACCAGATTTGATGGAGGAAGGGCATGGAGTTCCTTGTGAAATGAGGAAAATAAGTTCGGTTAAAAGTTACATGCTTTCATGAGGTGCTGAATTGGCAGCTACAGATCTGACCTTTCTGAGCCAGGTTTTTGCTTCCGATAACGGATGCTTTTCTACAGGCCTAGAGAGTTAGTGCGGACAGCGAGTCTCCTGTTTCTCCAAATAACATTGTTAGCTATCCTATCTCTGGAATGCAAGGCAGCAGGCTGGGACAGTAACCACAAATTAACAAAGAAGCAGCGGAATATTTATATTTATGAATATTAATATTTATGAATATTCTGGAGGTCCTGGTGGATGAGAAGCTGGACATGACCCAGCAGTGTGCGCTTGTGGCCTGGAAGGCCAACTATATCCTGGGCTGCATTAAAAAAGGGGAGACCAGCAAGGAAAGAGAGGTGGTAGTCCTCCTCTATTCAGCTCTTGTGAGGTCCCGTCTGGAGTACTGCATCCAGGCCTGGGGCCCCCAGCACAAGAAATATGCCCTCCTCTCCTCTCCTCTCCTCTCCTCTCCTCTCCTCTCCTCTCCTCTCCTCTCCTCTCCTCTCCTCTCCTCTCCTCTCCTCTCCTCTCCTCTCCTCTCCTCTCCTCTCCTCTCCTCTCCTCTCCTCTCCTCTCCTCTCCTCTCCTCTCCTCTCCTCTCCTCTCCTCTCCTCTCCTCTCCTCTCCTCTCCTCTCCTCTCCTCTCCTCCCCTCTCCTCCCCTCTCCTCTCCTCTCCTCTCCTCTCCTCCCCTCCCCTCCCCTCCCCTCCCCTCCCCTCCCCTCCCCTCCCCTCCCCTCCCCTCCCCTCCCCTCCCCTCCCCTCCCCTCCCCTCCCCTCCCCTCCCCTCCCCTCCCCTCCCCTCCCCTCCCCTCCCCTCCCCTCCCCTCCCCTCCTCTTTCTCCATCCCTCCTTTTCCCTCCCCTCCCCTCCTCTCCTCTTCTCCCTTTCCTTCTCCCTTCCCTTTCTCCTTCCCCTTCCTCCTCTCTTCCCCTTCCCCTTTCCATCCCCCTTCCCTCCCATCCCCTTCCCTGCCCTCCTCTCCTCTCCCCTCCCCTCACCTTCCCTCCCTTCCCCTCATCCCCTTCCCTTTCCACTTCCACTTCCCCTTTTCTTAATTCTCCTGAATCAATAATATTACTAAGGAAGAAAGAAGATTTTATCTTCACTCTGTATTTCTGATTTAAGGTTTTAATCTTTTTTTTTTTTTTTAATTATCTATTAATTTGATTGTTGATTTATTGTTCCTAGTTCTAGAATTCACAGAACTATAGAATCTCATCATGGCTGAGATGGGAAAGGACCTCTGCAGTCATCAGGTATAAGCCTTGCCTCAGCAGGGACACTCAGTACAGAATGCCAGGCCCATGTTCAGGTGGCTTCTGGAGATCTCCAAGTCACTTACACTCACAGTTCTCTTGCTCTTAATTCAGTTCTCATGTTCAGCAGAAAATATACATGCATTTATGTATGGATGTGCATTTGTGTTCTTCTGTGTTCATACTGTGGAGACGGGGTCCATAAAAGAGAAATCTCTATATCTCCTTCTAGAGCTTAGACCTTTTGACTTAAAGTAGAACTCAACTTCTGTTTGTTCTCCATTTGACATCAGTAATTTTTAATGGCCCGATACAAATCTGTTAGGTGTACCTAGATTACAGTGGCACATGGATGAAGCTGTAAACTCTTTAAGGCATGTTAAAATCATTAAGGGATGTTAAAATGTCAGTGTAACATTGTTCCTGTTATTAGTTGTCAATATTGCATGAAAAGTTTATGAAGTATTTTATAGATTAATTAAAAGGCAACTTTTTTCTTTTTTTTTTCTTTTTTTCTGTGGGAGATCTAGAAAGAACCTTTGAGTCTTTTGAGTCCCTTCTTTTTATAAAGATGTTTTCTATAGAAGTCTCAGTTTCTTTTGGAGAAATAAATTGAATTTAAAAAAAACAAAAACAAACAAACAAACAAAAAAAACCCTGGCATTTCAGTGGAGAAGCTGCTGCATTTCAGAACCTAAAACACAATATGGACAAACCCTCATTAGGTTTTTCATTCCTTTCTCTGTTGTTTTGTTCAGAACTGTCTGCATCCAAATAATATGAAGTAGCTGAGATGAATGGGATCTGAGAATTACGTACAATGAGCTAAGCAAAGTATTAAAGCCAGCATTGTGTTTCTGATTTCTGCTGTTTTATTTCTGGCAGTATTCAGCATTGTGTTATCTCCACCAGAAGAAGGAAAAATCATTCCAGCCTCTCCTCAACTTGATGATGGCGTTTCTAAAAGGAATCGGAACCTTGAGAGTCCCTCCAGGCACATCTCTACATTTATATTTATCTTGACAATATTTAAACTTTTGATTTTTATGGATTTTTGATTTCGAAAGATGCCAAAGGGAGTTAATGTCACACTGAAGCAAAATTTTAAAATGTACATCTGTAAGTTTGAGACATAATGCTTTGACTCAGATACAGGTTGCACTTACAGAACTTCTGAAGCCTCTTTAAATGTCATTGTGTTATATGTGATATCCTTTACAGTCTGTGACTGCCTGCCTTAAATGATTTCATTTTATCACGCTGTGAAGCATTTGCTGACAAAAGAGCCTCAGAATTACTTCTGGCAGTAGCTTGCATGAGAAACTCTTGATGCTACACTTCATTGGGAACTTTTATTCTTAATCTGTGTTTCCATTGCTCTTTGGTGAGTTGTAAAAGTAGCTGTAGTTATAGTAACTATAGTGCATTTATTTAAAAAAAAAAGGTGAATGGGCAAAGCCAAAAGAATTAATTTATGAGAACTGTAAAAATTGTAGAGGTATAAACAAAGAAAAATGCAAGGAAAATATTTATTTTTTCCCAATTTCCTGCTACTTCAGCACAATATTCAGCACTTAACACCGTAAGCACCTAACAGACAGACCTGTAAGGATTCCTTACGTCCTTTGGAGGATATATCTTCAGTAAAACACTCACAGGAAATACAGATTTCCTGAACACTGAATGTGAAGAGATGTTACAATTTTTGCAAATAGTTCTCCGAGTCTGGGATTTTTAAAAAGATTTGATGTACCTATTACAAGTACCCAGCAAAAGGAACTGAAGTTAATTATTTGATGAGCTTTAGATATGCAATATTTGTCCCTAAGGTATGAGAAAAAAAAGGACAGGAAAAAAAAACCGAAAAAAGGTGGCCAATTACTTTGACACTTTACATTTACATTGAAATTTTTTAGTAATACTCGGTTAAAGGCAGTAGTAGGAAAAAGGCTATATCCTCCTGTACACCTATGAAACAATAACTGAAACAATAACTACACTTAGAAACAAAATATTGTTTTATGTGGCACAAATTCTTCCAAATCTAATGGAAGGAATTTAATATGAAGCATACAATAAATTATTATGAGCAGCAAGCTTGGGATCAGTTCTGTATTTCACCAGGCTTGTTCTTTCTGCTGTTACACAATAGACCACATATGATGATAACATGAAAGATGGTTGTTTTTTTTTTTTCATTTTTGAATTTGGCATCGCAGTCCCCTGGGGAACAGCTGGTGTGAGATGGTTGTATGCAGGGCTGCAGAAGTGTAGGGCAGGCTGAGAAGGAGGAGGAATGCCCTCACTTGTTATTCCAGGTGGCTGTCACACTGCTGAATTGCTTTCAGGCACAGGAACTCTGTATTCCTGTGTTCATCTTACGCAGATTTAAAATGCCTCGTGGCAAAAGGTCTTTGCCTTCCTTATGGCCTCTTACTCTCTGCTGTTCCTATGGAGCCAGTAAATCTGGAAAGAAATGTGATCACCCTACTCTGTCCATGACCAGAGGATGAGAGAGAAGAGAAAGTATTCTAGTCAGACCTACTGGGTCTGCAAAATACACAAGTGTCTTTTTGGTGCAGTCAGCCTCAGAAATTAACAGAGGAGAGAAAGGCCATTTCTTAAGGCCTGTTTCTTCCTGTAGTGGATATTTATCTAAAATTCTCCACACTTCTGCTCCTGCAGCCCAGAATGTCTTGAGTGAGGCCTTTCGTTTACACCCTGCCCTCCAAATAATTGTGAAACGTGCGTGATGGCATTATGTACAATTAGGTATAAGAGAGCTGCTCTGAAAGTAATGCCTCCTGTTTTATGACGCTGGCCCACAACTTCAGAGGTGGATGTTGGGGCTATGGCACTAGAGGTTGAACCTTCCCGCCAATATCAACAAAATTACATTTTGTCGCCGTGTGACAGATGGCAGCAGGGTGGTAGTCTGACACAATGGTGTCTGACACGAAAGTGCAGATGAAGCAATGGTGTGTCATTAAATCCCTCCATGAAGAGGCCATGCAGGCTCTTGTTCATCACTGGCAAAAATGCATAGCTCATGGTGGTGACAATGTTGAAAAATCATGTTTTGTAGCTGAGAATTTGCTCTATCAAAAAGTGTGATTGTGCTTTTTGTATCTGTTGTAATTTACATGGAAATAAATAGATGTTACTTTCAGAGCAACCTATATACATTCATTGCATATTTGTTTCCCTCTTGGTTACTTCTGAGGAAAAAAAAATCTCATATATTTGTTATTTTAAGTAGAGGACAAAAAAGAGCAACCAACACATATCAGTTAAGAGGGATGCATCCAGCTCTTCTTTTAATCAGATGCCATACTGCTAGTAAAAACTTCCTCTTTCTATCACAATCTCTATCATAATCTGGGATTGAGGCAATAATCCATCAACCACTTTATTTCATAAGCTTCATAGACTCCTCAAATCTTAGACCCTGACTGCTTTGAGAAATACCACATTCCAAAACCTCGCATTCATACTTGTGTTTATCTTATTAAAATGCACAAATTTGAGAAGTAGTCTCCTCTTTGTTCCCTGTTAATTACACTCTAGCTACAGCCTTCTGCACCACCATAAAATACTTGGAGTTAATTTTCTCAGTGACAGTTTCATATATCGCTCAGATCATCACCCAGACGTGGCCAGCCATGAGCTGATTAGCTTCTTGACCAACAGGACATTTGGAGGAATACATTTCTATAATGGGCTTCAGCTTGTGCCAGAGGAGAGGAATGTTTCTATGAGTGGGAGTTCACCATTTTTCATAAAATTGGCTTACAGCACACCATTGCCATCTGACTTACAAAAGACACATTTGCTTCCATCTGGATGAGTTAGTAAGTCATCTGCCTGCACCTATCGTTCACTTCTAGCTGACAACTACACATCATGCAAATCCCTGCTGTCTGAGGGAAAGCAATGATGAGCAGTAAGAAATCAAGGGCTTTCGTGATCAGGGTACGTTCCTTAGTACTCCTCTGTTCCTGAACAGACCCAGTGCGGTCAGCTGAGCAATGATCCTGCTCTAAATAATTACTCCTTGTAACAGCCTTACTCTTATCAGCTCACACTTTCCTTTCTTAAATTGTATTCTCACTAAGAAAAAGGTTCTTCTTTGTGTCTGATGCAGAAACCAGAGCACAGATACCCTACACGTGCCAGAACGACACAACAGGCCACTCCTGCTCTGGATGCACTAAAAAGAAATAAGGTGTCATTTTGAATAAAGAAAGGATTTTGAATTAAAATTATTCTAAAATCCACTGATTCATTTCAGTGCTATTCCCACATCTGTTAAGAATTTTCCTGCTGTGAATTTACAAATATGTATATTCTACATCTACTCTCAGTGTCACATTAAAATTTCAACAGGCTGCAAACAATACCACAAGCCAGTCCAATTCTCATTATAATATAAACAGGCTTTCATGCAGAATTTTCTAGCAGATTTCTTTGCATTACACTACAGAGTAACAACACCAGGATCTTTTGTAGTGTTTTGATACCACAGTACAGCATGCTTAACTTTTATCATAGAATCATAGAATCATTAAGGCTGGAAAAGACTAAGATCATCCAGTCCAACCATCAACCTATCACCTTTCTGTCTACCCAGTCATGTCCCATTAAGTCATATGATAGAAGATACAAACACAGTTTCAGACAGAAAGATTCACTTTAATCAGCTTAACTCAAAGAATCCTCAACCTGTAGCACGGTAGATGTACTATCTGTACTTTTCAGGCTAACCAGATTTTGATACAGCCTCAGGGCTCCCTGATTTCGCATATTCTAGGAGTTGCAATAAAACATGACTTGAATAAAAAGACATTATCTGTAGGAAAAAAAAGAGAAAGATAGAGAAAAAAGCTTTCTGCCTGCAAAATAGACCATCCTTTCACAACAAAAAAAGATAATTTAAGGACAGCACAAGCCTTTATCTGCAATAAAGACTGAAACAGCAAGTTGCTATGAAAAATTAACTCTGATAAGTAAGGCAGACACACTTCTACCTGACCCACAGCACTTTCACTTGTTTCACCTTCCCCGTGACTTGCTGAGACACTAACCCCCTTGTTCTGCGTTATCAGCTCCCAACCTTGGGCTCAGCTTTCAGGCTCTCATGCTGTTTGAACATCATTGACGTCATACTTCAAAAAGTTGCCCCCTGTTATCTCAAACGCTTTGTAAAAGTCTAATTGCAGATGCTTTTCCCAAGTGGGCACTGGAAACTGAATGCTTTGTTTTATCATGTGCCAGCTTAGCTATAGCAAGCACTTGCTACACAGCTCACAGACCTGCTTGCTATGTCCTACAGCACGTTTACATAGTGCCTTAGCTTAGAGGCTAAGCTGGAGTCTGCCTTAGATTAGATTCAAGCATTTATGGCTTTACTGCAACGTCTGTTTTGCCTTTACTGCAGTCCAAGGCATGGACATTCCATTCAAAGGAAATTCTTAATGCTGAAAATTTAATGCTCTTTTCAGGATTTGGCAACAAAATCTCAAGCTACAGATGGGAAGGAGGATGACATTATATGGAAAAATGTAGTCACCTAAAGAGAAAATCCCACTCAGATCATACTGTAGGAGATTGCTTGTGCCATTATAGTTTCCCCAGAAGAGCTTCTGTTCCAGAAGCTTATCTCCATGAGAGCATTTTCCTCACAAAGTTATTTTAACTCAGTGGTGTTTTGACCTAGATTTTTTCATCTTTGTCAGTACCCAAGCTGACCATACAAGGGCTGAGCACTCAAAACCGCTAGGTTACTTCTCTTTCTGTTGTCTCAAAGAAAAGTATCCAACTTGCTGATAGAAAAACACAAGTGGAATGTGGCTTGCATTTCTAATTGCATTTTTCTAATTACTGCAGTTGAAGCTGTTCAGCTGGTGAAATAGAAGAAAGAGGAGTTTTAAGAGCCATTTATTATTAAGAGTAGTTGGAGAGAGAGTATTAAAAAGAAAGAACAGAAGCTGTTGATCAATAGCTCTCGGATAACTACATGATAAGCTCATTTTTTCCACATAGAATTTGCTGGAGAGGTTTTAAACTACTCTACACTGCCACTGATAACTCCAAATCTATAAATCATCTCATCTATGGGAGTGCCTACTTGTTCTCTCTCTAAAACATGTGCTATCTCTCCAGGATGCCCAATTAACTGTGCAGCTGTCGATCTATGGATCTCAAGGATCTCCCATAACCTTCCTTCAGCAAGAAGTGAAGGAGCTGACATCGTACTGTAAATGCATATCTATCAGGCTAATTCTCCGTCTCTGAAGGCAGGCAGCTCAAAACTACAGTAGTCTTCCCGCTTTTCAGAGTTATTTATGTAGCAGTCTGGTCCTCAGATTGCATCAGGATGGCAGAGCAAATGTCTGTACTCTTTTTTCCCTCTGCTACAAAATATTGTTTGTTCACCAAGACAATCAGCCTTCTGTTACCCACAAAAGTCTCAAGGGCTCACTTAAAAATAACAAAACAGTCTGATTTTTTATGGCGCAGTTATTGGCAGGAGAAAGAAGATCCTATAGATTTAACCCAAGTGCTAAACACTGATATTTCAGCCTTCAAAGAGCTCTTCGTCCTTCTATACTGGGCAATTGTTGTGAAATTCCATGCTGAGAAGCCTGACATGGATTACTTACGTCTTTCCTTTAGTTTCCATATCCTAGTGTGCTACAGAAAGAAAAAAAATTGCCATTTTTCTTTGCTGTTGTTGTGGTTTTTGTCGTTTTTTGAAAGGATTGATAAAATAATCTCCAAGATAAGCATTTTTTCACACTGAATCATCCTTAAGCATTTGTACTGCAAACATGACTAAAATCAGATCTCCTGCTTTTCAGATCATTGTTCCTCCCTCCACTCGTCATGAATCAATGAAGGCAAAAAGCAGATGTTTCTGAGTAGTGCCTGTACACTCGAACCTGTTTTGAACCCATTCTCTTTACCATGATGGAATGAAGATTAATGTACACTTTTGTTTCTCAAATGGAAGTGCCAGCATTCATTCTAACCAATATTGCCATGACTCAAGCAAGTTTGTTCCAAGAAAACCATTTTGATGTGAGATAATGAGAACACAAAGGATGAAAACAAAGCCTAGCAGACAAAAGTGAGCATTATAGGAAGATCTATTAGACTAGAACTAAACCCAGAAACCCAGAATAGTTTCCAAAGCCAAACATAATATATTTGTCCCTAGACCAACCAACAACACTATTTGATAGAGTAAATTCTCAGCTACAAAACATGATTTTTCAATATTGTCAACACCATGAGCTATGCATTTTTGCCAGTGATGAACAAGTGCCTGCATGGCCTGCTTATAAAAATCTACAGCAGGGGAGGTGAACCTCTGTCACTGTCACCACTGCTGAAATGTACCACTCACTGCCCCACTGTTCTCACAGCCACTGTTTGGACTCCATCAACATTCAGCAAGCATCAATGAAAGTCACTGGATGCCATTTTTTCCTCATGGAGGAATTTAATGACACACCTTTGTTTCAGAGGGACCTCAAGAGGCTAAAAGGTGGGCCCGGGTTAACCTGATGAGGTTCAACACGGCAAAGTGCAGAGTTTTGCATTTGGACCAGAGGAATCCCAGGCATCCATACAGACTGGAAGGAGTGGTCCTGGAGAGCAGCCCTGTGGAGAAGGACCTGGGGATCTTGATAGATGAAAAACTTAATATGAGCCAGCAGTGTGCCCTTGCAGCTCGGAAGGCAAATGGTATCCTGGGCTCCACCAGAAGAGGGGTGGCCAGCAAGGACAGGGAGGTGATTGTTCCCCTCTACTCTGCTCTTGTGAGGCCCCATCTGGAATACTGCATCCAGGTCTGGAGCCCCCAGTACAAGAAAGGCAAAGAGCTGTTGGAGAGGGTCCAGAAGAGGGCCACAGAGATGATCAGGGACTGGAGCATCTCCCCTCTGAGGATAGGCTGAAGGAGCTGAGCTTGGTCAGCCTGGAGAAAAGAAGGCTGTGGGGTGACCTCATTGCAGCCTTCCAGTACCTAAAGGGAGCCTACAAACAGGAGGGGAATCAACTCTTTGAAAGGGTAGATAACAGCAGGACAAGGGGAAATGGTTTCAAGTTGAGGGAAGGGAGATTTAGGTTGGACATCAGGGGAAATTCTTTACTATGAGAGTGGTGAGGTACTGGAACAGGCCGCCCAGAGAGGTTGTGGATGCCCCGTCCCTGGAAGTGTTCAAGGCCAGATTGGATGGGGCCCTGGGCAGCCTGGTCTAGCATTAAATGAGGAGGCTGGTGGCCCTGCATGTGGCAGGGGGGTTGGAGATTCATGATCCTTGAGGTCCCTTCCAACCCTGGCAATTCTGTGATTCTGTGATTCTGTGATTCATCTGCACTTTCATGTCAGACATCATTGTGTCAGACTGCTCCTCTGCTGCCATCTGGCACACAGCAACAACATGTAACAAGATATTGGTGGGAACGTACAGCCTCTACTGCCATATCCGCAGCATCCACCTCTGACATTGTGGGCCAGCATCATAAAACAGGAGGCATTACTTTCAGAGCAGCTTTCGTAATTCTCAGTATCTTGCAGTGGAATACGTGTGGAGTGAGATTCACCCAGGTATGCAGCACTGTTGTCTGCTAAGGAACTAAGGATTCAACTGGCATAAAGCAGGCTTAATGAAACAAAGGAAAATGAACCACAGTGGCACAGGAACTATGCATTTTGAAGAACAAGTAAGGAAACTACTTTAAAAATTATTTGATTAAAATTCTACATAGGGAATCTAAATTTTCTTTATCCATAGAGACATTACTAACATTTTCCATGTTTAACACATCAAATTCCAGATGTTATGAGTATTCTCAATTATTGATAATGAAGCTAACGAAAGGCCCGATATTTCTGTAAAAACCTGTACTAATGTATAGAACATACATGTGTAAGTACTTCAGATCTTGGAACTCACTCCTTATTTGCTGTTATTTAAAGTAGCAGTGCTGGAAACAAACTTAGCATACTTGTCTTCATTGCTTTCATATCCAGTTTGTTCATCTGTGGGAAAGCCAAGGATTATTGCTACTAACAGTTCAGATCATTTGACATCAAGTGTAACCCACGGTAGCTCAAGCATTCATTACCACGTTTTTGTTCTAAGATACATGCTTTTAATAATTGATGTGAAGTATGTCTTGCTGCCACAGTTCACTCTTTAATTACTTTCCTGATCAAACTCTTTAATGAAGGAAGGCCTAATAAATCATGCGAGAGCACAATGAAGCACTTAGTTAATATGTGTTTTATTGATTAATGGTAATATAAAACCACTGCAATTTTGAAACAGTAGTTGTATGTGACCATGTACAATTACAAGGGCACCTTCAAACAAATCTCTTAAAAAAAAAAAAAAAGAAGAAGAGTGACATGAGATTCTCTTAAAAATGAATTCCTGGAACATTTTCTGATTTGCTTTGAGTTCCAGGCTGCAGCTGTGATGAATTAAAGTTATTTTAAAATCCTAGTAAATTCCAGGTTTCTGTGGCTGCAGGATTGTGGAGGGATGGGCTGGAGACTCCACAGGGCAGAGTGCAGTGACATCCCTCTCAGTAGTCAGGAGTTTTGTGGTGAGTGTAGTTGTCAGTTTTGATGATGGCAGATGATTTATCTCTTCCTGCTCTCAGAGAGCATATCATGAAGCATCATTTTACCAGCCCCTATTGTTATTACTATTTACTTCATCACTCTGAGCTTAGAGTCTTCTGGTTGTTTCATGGTGCTATCAAAACACCATGATTGGAAGCCAAAGGTTAAAATAAAGGTGAACAACAATGGCATAATAGCAATACGAAGGAGTGAATGTAAAAATTAGGGGCAGACGAGGCCATCATCACTTAGATACACTGTGTTCAGTGCATGTGAAGTGGAAAACCAAGATCTCTTGAGCGTAGAGGCATACTGAGATTTTAATTTAGCAGCAGTATTTGACTTATGAGTCACTGATATCTGCTCTAGAACCACATTTTTTCTGATGCTGTGCCCTCCCTCACTTCTTGCAGTGACTGATAGTACTTCTTGAAATGCTCTCAAGCCATCTCCTCATGCCACAACTTGTAAAGTCTGTGGCAACGGGCTCAGAAGAGGCACCTGATGGAGAGAGCTGCCTTGCAGCAGCTGCTGCAGTTTTCCCAGTTACCTGGGTTCTGCACTGAAGGAAAGCTTATGAGACCAGTTCTTTTGCACTTAACTCTGGGCATTTCTGGGTACCTAATGCTCAGGTGATTAACTCAATTTGCAAGCACTGAAGCACAAGAAGCACCAGATAGAGAGTTCCAGACATGAAGCACCCAAGTTGTTCCATTGTTTTTTATAATCCCACTGACGTCTGATTGCATCTTTGTGTGCTGAAATATTCTGAAAAATTTTGCTCTACATAGCTTCCTCCATGTCCCACTGCTGGGGTGTTTTACAGCAGGGTCTTCCTCAGCCCACACTCACCAGGAAGGCTAATGTTTGCCTTGACTTGTGTTTGCATTTTGTCCCTAAGGGCTTACATCCTGAAATAGATGCTTTCTTTCTCTTTCCATGCATGGCCTCAGAGGAGGTTCTCCCACAAACTGCTATGATTAATGCATACACAACAAGCTTCCTTACAGAAAACCATTCCTTTTGATTTCCAAGCACACAACAGAAAACGAATGGAACAAGTTGTTCACCTGCCAGAGGAACTGAGGGAGCTGACCTGGTTTCCCTCAGATATATTCGTAACTGCAAAGGAGAGAGAAGCATTGAGAATACGAGTTTGGTTGGCTGAGCCTTCACAAGCACTTAATTCACGCTTTGCAAGCTTCAATACCTTCCAGCTAAGAGAAAAGTAAGGTTACTGTTTTCTTTTTGTAGAACACCTTCCTATGCATCCTAAAGGAACTTCTCTGCAGTATCTCCTTTGAAGCTGATTTCCCATGAGAAGAAACCAAATGTTTCAAGATTTGTGGATGGGGCAAGAAGCCCAGATTATATTTAGGATCCTTTTGCTGGATTATCTCCATATGGTAAAATTCTTAGTCATATTATCAAATATAAGATAATTTGAGATGTTTAAAAATGCTCATGGGAAACTGATAAAACAGTGAAGATAATGGTTCTAGATTGGATACAACTGACTGGGTATATTCTAACGAGGTAGGACACAAGACATCCAATGATCTTCTGATTGACGAGGATGACAATCTTTCTTATTTGAAGAATGAAAATGAAAACATGCAGTCTGACAAAATTACATGGTGAAAGAGTAAAAGAACAGAGCATGCTAGAAAGGAAATTGAAGAACTTACATAAGCAGACAATTTTTAGCTTTGTGTTGAAGTTTATATTTATTAAATTTGGTAGAACTTCTCTTTTAGAAAGCATCTTGTTATTAAATAGAAATTGGCTTGGAAATAGTTACAGACTGGTCCTCTGCTGGGTGAATCAGCTTGTCCGCATTCTTATCTTACAGCTGCTAGAGACCTTTTCTTTGCAAATATTATTGAGAATGGGCTTGGGACATTATTTTCTAGCTTTGTGTTGTCACTGCAGGTTGAGTCATTGTTTAGATTTAATGGAGATAAAAGACATCACATTCCTCAGAAGAGAACAGAAATAAACAGGAGCAATAATGAGATGCAGAAATAGAATGAGGGAGTTTTTACTGTAGTGTATTTTAGCAGTGACTTTGGGTTGAGCAACAAAAATTGAACTAACTAAGACAAAATGGATTAAATCTTCTGTTTGTAGTTCTGGGCCTAAGAGAGGGTTCTTCTGGATCTCTTTGAGTGATGGGTTTCAAATGAACTTTGTTCATTCTTCTGTTTATGGTAACTTAAATACTTTAGAACTCCACTGACATACACAGAATCACAATTTCCTTTCACATGTTTGATTCATGTTGGTGATATCATTCAACAAGACCTGAACAGATGAGAGAGGTGGGCAGAAAGGAACCTGATGAGGAATAAGTGTAGAGATCCTGACCTACGAGAGAGACTCTGCAGAGGAAGAGTTGGGTGTCCTGGTAGACAACAGGGTGACCATGAGCCAACAGTGTGCCCTTGTGAGAAACAAGGCCAATGATATCCTGGGGTGTGTAAGAAAGAGTGTGGCCAGCAGGTTGAGAAAGGTGATCCTTCCCCTTTGCTCTGCCCTGGTGATGCTTCATCTGGAGTACTGTGTCCAGTTCTGGGCTCCTCAGTTCACGAAAGACAGGAATCTACTAGGAAGAGTCCAGAAGAGGCCATAAAGATTATGAAGGGCCTGGAGCATCTCCCTTATGTGGATAGGCTGACAGACCTGGGATTCTTCAGTCTAGAGAATAGAAGGCTGAGAGAGGATAACATAGCTATTTATAAATATCTGAAGTGTGAGAGTCAAGGTGTTGGAGGTGGACTCCTTTTGATGGTGAGTGACAATAGAACAGGAGGCAACAGGTAGAAACTGAAACACAGGAAGTCACATACTAATACAAGGAAGAGCTTCTTTACTGTCAGAATGACGCAGCACTGGAACAGGCTGCCCAGAGAGGTTGTGGAGTCTCCTTCTCTGGAGATATGCAAGACCCATCTAGGTGCTTTCCTTTACAGCAACTTGCTGTAGAGCACCTACTTTGGCAAGAGTTTGGACTAGATGATTTCTAGAAGACCCTTCCAACACCTACCATTCTGTGATTCTGTGATCCCCAAAATCTCTGATTTTTTTTTTTTTTTCCTGAGATGGTGAAATAATTTTAAATACATTTCCTTTAAATATAGAAAGTAGTAATTGCAATTCAAGAAAAAGTATTGATTCTGACTGATGAATAGCTTTAGGGAGGATTTGGTCACATCCAAAAATAGACTTTTCAAAGATGTTTTCTTCAGTTAATCATGTGAGAAGCAGAGAATTTTATTTCTCTGCTCATTTGTTATAGAAATAACAAATCCTCCAATCTGAGAAGAAATCCTTGAACCACCACTTTTCCTTCATGGTCACAAAAATATGTGTATAGAAGTGTTTCATAAGAAGTGGTGCAAAGATGCAGTGTCCATGGAAATAGTTTTCCCCTGTTTTCACTAGTTTTATTCATCATTTCCCCACTTTCATTAACTATAAGGTTGTCTTCCTGATTATTTTTGTCTCAAAAGTAAGCCTTTCAGGGCTTCTCCTTCCATCCTTAATCACAAAGATCAGGCACCATATTGCTAGATTGCTCCCTGATCAAACCACCAATTTATACGTCCTGTAGGAAGAAACTGAAGATGGAATCGTGTGCAGAGAGAGTTCAGTGTGAAGTTCAATGGAATCTGAAAAATCAATGACTGTGTTATAAACAAGCAGACAAAAGTGCTTACTAGAAGCACAAGGTCTGAACAGAAGACAAATACATCCTGTGAGAACAGGATCCAAGTCACCCATCTCCAAGTCTGTGCATACCAGGTCTGATGAGCCAAAGGTTGATGTTAAGGTACATCCCTGCTCACCTACTTGAGGTGACAGGATCAGCCTTCTGTGCCTTCAGCACCCACATGGTTCAAGATGAGCTCTATGAGAGATATATGAAGAAAATGTTACTCTCTGAACAGGAGATAGTTTCTCTCTTTTCATAATGGAAGATGACTCTCCAAACACTTTGCTTTGCTTTCACACTGTCCAAAGGATTGCTTGAACAGTCTTCCTAAAGACTGAGGCACCACAGAGCAGGCATGTTTCTCATGTGCAGGGGTCTCAGATCACTTAGTAAAAACAATATGTCATGAGATATCATGAGATGTGAAATCTATTGCAGCCAGATATCTGAGTTGTGAATTCAATAATTGGTTTTTATTCTTCACCTATTTTAATAAACTTGGGATTTACAGTCATACAAGAGAGTTGTGCTACATGATAGTTTTTTACTAGATTGCGTGTGGTGACATCTGATGTATACTGATTGGGTAAAAGTCAACAGAGAACTCCTGCAAGCTTCAGCTATTTGTTCCTTTCTGAATGGAGCAATAAAAAGCTGATACATTGCAGACTTTGGAAATAAATTTTAAAAGCACAGATTATGCTGCAGCACTTGCATTGTTTTGGGGCATATCAAGAACAATGTATATAAACACCTTGAGATCATTATAAGCAACAATTGAACTAATTATTTTAATATGCTGTAAGGCTAGAACAAGTCTTGGCCCGATGTCTACGGGGTGAAAGAAACTGGAGGAAATCACACTTCATTCATTTCACTGACACTCCCTCCAATTCTTGCACAAGGCTTCAAAGTCTAGTATGTCTAAAGTTTGTTCAAGCCCTTGCTAAGTGGCCTGAAAGCTGTAATGTGTAGCTCTTCTCAGAAGAGATCAGGCAGAGTTTTGCTGTCAGAGTGACTATGTCTGGATGTATGGTGGGTGCTACATGCAGAGCAAATGGAATTGCCTCCTAAGATGAGCAAAGAGAGATTGCAGTGGTTGCAAATAAATGTGAGAGTGAAAACCATGAGAAATTAGTAGCACAATACTCCCAGAGTTAGTGTATGTCTCAAGCAAGGCAAATCTGAGCAGTGTATAAAGTGACACTCTTGCGAATAGGAAAAGGAGTAAAGCAGGGATCAGCTCTCATATAAAGTAATTCTTACTGATTTTAAATCAAAGTCTATGTGAATGAGCTACAACATTTTGTGTTTAACTGTCTGGGTAGACAGCACATTTGACTAAAACTCTAACCACTGTTACCAGCTTATTTCTGCAGGAAGTAAAAGTTTTTTGATGCTCTTTTATCCCCTTCACTTGAACAAGATTACTTTGGGTATATTAGGACTAAGTATGGTAATGACATAGATAGATGTGAACCTTCTCCCTCATTTTTTTAAGGCCCTTCCATTTATGTCAGCCTCAGTATATAGAGGCTATCATCTCCTCACTCAGGCAGAGTGAGAGATCTACAGATATGTACTGAAGAAGCCATATTTTGTGGATGATTTTCACTGAATGTCCCAAAGTTTTTCTTGTAGTATCAATCCTCAAGTCATGTGGTATTTATTTCAGTTTTTTTTTTGTTTGTTTGTTTGTTTTTTCTCCAGGGACTGAAAGAATATCACTTGCAGTGACCTGAGGATTTATTTTTTTGAGACTTGTACAAGCCTAGCAAGTGCTGCCATTGTCTTGTCAGTGGGAAGGCAGCAGTATCAGTTCCAAGTATTGGAACTTGTGTCTGAAACCTGCTGCTGTTCTCGTGTGTACTTCTCCACAATGTTTAGATTTGCCCTCTTTCTGTGATAAAAAGGCAAAGTTAAGATTATTTGATGGTAATCTTTAGGATTTCAAATTTGACAAATTGTAAGGATCTTTTTTGTCTGAGGTTCTCTAATCAGTAAATTCAGGTCGTCTTGTGTTCAGCTACGCTGATCTGGTTCATGAAAACAAATTCATCAGCCATAGACTTAAAGATCAAGGACTGTATTTGCTAGGATGTTATGCTTTTACCTAGAATGATAACACTGAACACTGATATACCATCTTTGTCCTAACACAAAAATGACTTTAGTAAAACCAGTATAGCAAAAAAACTTAAAATGTGATTAGACTTCCATCACAATATGAAAAAAACCTACCTAAACTATAGAAAATTTTCCAGATTTTAAAGACCAATTTATAGTGCCACAGCAATGATGAATACAGAACACGTAAGTAAATATCTCTCTCCCCAGCACAGTCAGTTAGGAATAAACATTATACAGATACCGGTAATGAATATTTATGGAACTAAATGTGCTGGCTGCATTTTATTTTGAATAGGAAAAAAACATTAGAAGAATCTGACCAAAGAGAGGTAATTATATGCTGTTATTGCTAATTGAAAAACCTTTGAAGAAAGAGTTTTCTGGCCAGACAAACACACAGGGCATATACACACACGTATATAGTGCTGAAAATATTGCATCATCAAAAAGCTATAAATGATATAGCATCACAAAAAGCTAATGGGAAAAATCACAGAATCCTAGAACCAACCTAAGGTTGGAAGAGAATCACTGAGTCCAATTCTTGGCTCTGCACAGAACTACCTAAAAATTCAACCATATGTCTGAGAGCATTGTCCAATTGCTGGCAGGTTTGGTGCCATGACTAGTGCCCAAGGGAGCCTGACCACCTTCTCAGTGAAGAACCTTGTCCTAAAATTTAGTCTGAACTTCTTCTGATGCAGATTTATGCTGATCCCTTGGATCCTAATGTTAATGTTTACCTTCTGTTTCAACAAGACTGCAAACTTTTGATGTCATCAGATTAGTGTTTGACCATTTTGGTGTATTATAATGGTTACACCCAGTAGACTACATGTTAGGGGTGTGGCAGTATCCTCCTCACTGCCAGAGAAGAGACAGGGCTGAGCTATTTGGGGGACCTCTATTGCTTCTTGATGAGAAAAGAGTGCTACAGCTGCTTATCCACATCCACAATTTCCCCAGGAATCTGCTGTCTTAGTTCAGCATTCAGTACGCTGAACAGTGTGGACCATGATCTGTACTGTTACTTGAGGTTATTAGAATGATTTGGTTCAGTCTTATTAGAAAACATTAGAGACTGTGTATTTTGCTGGCTATATTATAATATCAGATCTTCTATTTCAAGACTTATTTTGCAGTTCCAACAGATTTTCTCCTGGAAATGAACTTTCATCAGAAATCAGACTTGCCAAACTGTGTGCTAATTCATCTGATTTTTCTTATAGAATAATTCCTACATAGAATGATTACATGGACTGTGGCTAAGCTTACCCCTCCTGGTGCACTCTGCCCCCACTATTCCCTGCTCTCCTCTCACTCAAATACACAGGCATGTTGCATTTAACACAACACTACTTCCAAAAAGTCTCACTTTTTAAAAATTGGTGAATAGATTCACTTCTACTTAGAAGTCTATTTGTATAAACAAAGATTCTGTCCCACCAGGGTTACTCTCTGAGAGAATTTGTCTCAGATTAAAATTAAAAGTGAAATTAATTTCTTGCTCTATAATCATTGCAGTGGATGAAATCCATCTTGGTTGCAGTATAAAATATACAATTCAGTGCTCTGTTAATAAATCTGATATATTTCAAGATCATATAAGTAGCTGTAAGTAAAGAAAAACTTAAACAGAACAAAAACAGGAACAAAACCCAGTAAAAGCTATTTTTAAAAAGCCTGCAGAATTATTTATTTTCATATAGATACAAGTACTTCACTGCAGGCTGACATTTTTGATAAGGGTCATGGATGGAATTTTCCTGAATAACGCTCTGAATTCTGCTGCCAACAGCAAATTTAAATGTTGTTTGCATATGGCACATTAACATTTGTTTGCGCTTTGTTCCATTCTCGAATCACACAGTAGATACTAAGGCAAGCTGTCATGCTGCAGGAATTAAAATAAATGTCATGGGCAACAAACTTATGCCATGTCATACTAAGATGTCTTTAGGGCAATTTGCAATAAAGCTTAAAATCATTTAAAAGCTTACTCTGAGTAAGGGGTTTCAATGGCATTTCTTTTTCAGGAGATCATTATAAACAGACCTTTTCCTATTCAACACCGAAATTCTCTGAAGAGATGAAAGGTTGAATTGTTTGGTCTAGTTACCTGTTCTTGCTTGGTTTTGGAAAAGAGACAGGGTGGACTTTCCTGCTGCTAATAGACATCTAGGGCATAGTAGCCTTCACTAACTGGAATCTGATTTATGCAAAAGCCAAGTAAATCTGTGTGGATCTACACTATGGAATTCACATATGAGGTTACTAGCCATCCCTTGGCAGGTGCCTCTCTGTATAGAACTTGCCATAGCTCACAAGTTGATACCTAGCAGTGGGCTACTGCTTTTGAGCTCAGAGACTGATTTGTCAGTGAGAAATCTCAAGGACCTCACACACATGCAAAAAAAGATTTCACTTATTTAAAAAAAAAAAAAAAAAGAGTTTATATTAAATTCAGAGATTGGTGGGAAAATGGTGAGGAATCACTGCAACAAGTTAACAATGGTTCCATAGCATCAAGATATTTTCTAGGCAATGTGAGATGCTGGGAAATGAGTTTTGTCCAGTACCTGGCCATTCTGCACCACTTGGCACATAATCCCAAAAATAACAATAGGATATGGGTTGCCCAAAAATGAACCTTCGGCTGATTAAGAAGAAGAAATCAATTAACTGAAAAAGCAGTGAGGATCTGGAGCAGCGTTGCAGGTGAGGCATGGCAGTACAAAACAGAGGCTATGGATGTTTACCATGTTAGTACTTATACTGAGAATTTTCTTGAAGAGCATGTAGACAGGCAGAAGAGTGTAAGAGTGTAGAGCTGCTTAATTAACCCATGCTGGCTGGCAAAGTCTGGTTGAAATTTGAAGCTGTTGAAGAGGAGAATCCCTCTCCACCAAGAGCTGCTGGCAGAAGCTTTCAGAGCCAAGATGTGGGAGGCGGCGTTGGAGGAGGAAGAGTTGACAGTAAACCTGTAGCACAGGCACAAATTATAAGAATCACTCCAGATGCTTTCTGTAGGGAACAGACAGGCCTCAAAGATTGTGGAAGAGATCTGGATGCCAGAGAAGCCACAAAATGTTACTGGCTGGGAAAACAGGACTAGAGGAAAGGACATGCCTTTCTTCCATGAGCTGGCTGTAGACTTGTTTTCAAATTTTAGGGTTTGAATTTTCTACTTTAAAGAGGTATCTGGTCATAAATGTCTGTGGATCTTGCATGCCTTGTCGGATGCTCTGAGGAGACAGATGTTCTACTCCAGAGCTCTGGTCATTTCAACACCAGAAGGAGAAAAGCTCACACTCCTTTAAAAATGGTGACTGGTTTAATAAAATCCCTATAAAATGCAACTGCTATATTCTGGAAGCAGATGGACATTGTGATTTTGGCCTTTGACCATGGTGGCATTCATTAAGTTGGGGTAGGTTAAGTGGATCCCAGTCCTAATGAGTCATCAGCACTTTCTCTGGGGCAGTTTTTGTAGTCAACAAGCACTCTTTGTGTAAGACCAAAGGTTTTTAAGGAATAGTATGAGCCATGGACCATTCTTAATAGATGATGTGGATAAGGCTGTTCTGTTGCTGTGGGGTAGAAAGCTTAGCTGCAGAGATGCAAGCTGTTCTGTAACACAGCCAAGGATGGATTGTGGTCCATTTTGTTTGCTGGGGTAGATGTGCACTGTTAGTGCTACTTAACAGACAAACATCTTGTTCAGAGAAGTGTAAGCCAGAATACTTCTCTATGCAGTGTGGTGACTGTTGTTTTATAGGAATTTGTAGGTTAGAAGTAGAATGTACGGATAGCTGTTTTCTCCTGTGTACAGCAGAAGTTAAATTCTACATCATTGGAGAGAAAAGGGTGAAATTGACTTCTGCAACCAAGGATTTATTGTAAGTATGTTTAATCTTAACAGCTTTTCCCTGCACAAATACTGCTTGTAGTTCCCTAGCTTCAGATTTCTGCTCAGGCCTGATGACCTGTATTTCAGGCCTGACTTTCTTAAAGATCTGCTATTTTCCTCTGAACAATTTTTCTTGTCCTGAGAATAGGAAAGGCATGATGCTGTTAGATTGTGTAGGTTGTCTCTCTTCTGGTCTCTCACATGAGTAGTCATAGAAAAAAAGGCAGATCAACCACCCTGGGTTCATCAACAAGATAAGGGGAAGCAGCACAAGATGAGGTCTTAAGGTGGTGGTCCATTCTGATGCCTTGAGGTATGAACTGTTGATGAATGGAAAGATCCTGAAGCTGCCATTGGGTGTTAGTGTGATAGAGATCTAATCTGGAGTTAGGTGCAGGGTGCAAAAAAAATTTCATCTATATTCAAACTTAGGAGACTAGGGAAACTTGTAAAAATCCACTTAGGGAAGAAATATTTCTAAATTAATAGCAGAAAGGGGGAACAACATGTGAAGAATCAGAGAGAACAAAGTTTGTGTTAATAGATCCTTCTTTCCTCTAATCTGAAACACCTCTAAGAGTTGGGCCTCACTAATCTGTTTCTAAGCGCTGCTTCTTGCATCTGCAGGCATCGAATAAATGTAGTATTAGTAACTGAGTGTTTTGAAAATGTTTTGTTGAGACTTTCACAAGCCTTTTTCCAAGTTACTGCTCCTAATTTTGAATTATATTTATTTTGTATTAAATAGCAATGCTTGTTCTATTGTTTGTACGATACTCTGCGGTGTGCAACTATATGGATTGCCCATGCCTTCTCCTTACTTAAAGACACATGCAACTTGTTAACTTATCTGTTGAATTTTTATTTTTATATTTAATTGTAATTAAATGTCATCTCTATAGCATGGTATCAACTTGAAAATAAAATACAAGAAAAGATGAAGAACATTTTCCTGATGTCCAGCAGAGCAGTGTCTGTGGGGTGTTAGGGAAAGGTTCTCACCAGAGGGTGGTGGGTGTGGGACAGGCTGCCCAGGGCAGTGGGCATGGCGCTGAATGCTGGAGTTCAAGGAGCGTCTGGACAGCACTCTCAGAGATATAATCTGATTTTTGGATGGTCCAATGTGGAGCCACGGGTCGGACTTGATGATCTTTGTGGGTCCCTTTCAACTCAGGATGTTCTATGATTCGATGTTTCTACTTGGACACGATCCACTCTGAATACTTGCTGCTTTGATTTCAATACTAGAGATGTTTGTTAGTAGTAGAGATCATGATAAATCTGAGTACAGGAAAACAAACAGCTCCCTACTCACAGTAAAACATAGGATTTAAATGCCTAAAGGGGTTGGATAGAAGTGTGCACTTTCAGCACAGAACAGTGCTACAACTGCAGCCATTATGGTCCTAAGAGGTTTAGCTGAGCTGCGCACCTATGTGATGGTGCTCATACACAGCTCTGTGTGACTGAGGCTTTTGGATACCCTCCTGAACCACCAGGCAGTCTGCTACAGGGCAGTGACAGTAGATACAGGAGCACTGCTCTCTGCTGCTCACAAGACTAGATTCAAGTTACGATGACTTTCATTATTGTCTAAACTTTCTCACTAAGAGCAGGATCTCCTTGCAGTTAGCTGTGTTCACAATACCTCTGAAAGGAGCTCTATCCTGACAACCCGGAAATCTTAGTGACGAGAGAGAGATGGGGTGACAATCCAAAGGTATGCTTCATGTTGGAAGAAGACATGGGAAGAATAAAACCTTTCTATTCCTGAGCTCTGAATGCTAGGCCAGGTCCCCAGGCCTGCTTGCTGTGTGCAGATTAGAGCACCACAGTACAAAAAGAACATTAAACTATCAGAGAGTGTTCAAAGGAAGACTACAAAGGTGGTGAGAGGTCTAGAGGGCAAGATGTAGGAGGAGCAGCTGAAGTCCTTTGGATTCATAAAATCATAGAATCAGTTGAGTTGGAAGGGACCTTTAAAGCTAATCTAGACCAACTCCCCTGCAATGAACAAGAACACCTGCAGATAGATCTGGGTACTCAGAGCCCTTTCCAGCCTGGACTTGAATGTCTTCAGGAATAAGGCATCCACCACCTTCTCGGCAACTTATTCCAGTGCCTCACCACTCTCATTGTAAAAAACTTCTTCCTTATATCCAGTCTAAATCTATTTTAGTTTGGAACCATTTCCCCTTGTTCTATCACAACAGACCCTGCTGAAGAGTCTGACACCTTCCTTCTCATTGCCCTCCTTTGCTGAAAGGCCACTCTTTGGTCTCTCAGAGCCTTCTCTTCTACATGTTGAACAGCCTCAGCTCTGACAGCCTGTCTGAACAGAGGATGTGTTCCATCCCTTGGATCACTTTTGTGGCCCAGCTCTGGATGCACTCCAGCAGGTCCGTGTCTCTCCTGTACTGAGGACTCCAAATCTGGATGCAGTACTCTGGGTGAGGCTCAGAGCAGCCCAGCACAGAGCAGAAGGGCAGGATCACCTTCCTTGACCTGCTGTCTATGCTTCTTTTTATGCAGCCCAAGATGCTATTGGCTTTTTGGGTGGTGAGGGCACATCACATCACTGGCTCGTGTTTAGCTTCCCATGCACCAGTACTTCCAGGTCCTTCTTGGCAGAGCTGCTGTCAACCCTTTCATCCTCCAGCTTGTATTAATGGTGGGGGTTGCCATGACCCAGGTGCAAGACCTTGCAGTTGGCTTTGTTGAACCTCATGAGGTTCTCCTGTGTCCAATGTTTGAACCAGTCTATGTCTCTCTGAATGTAGTCCTATCCCTTGGGTGTCATGACCGCAGCACGCAGCATGGTGTCATTCACAAATGTGCTGAGGGTGCAATTGACCCCACCGTCAATGTCATTGACGAAGATGTTAAAGAGCACTGGTCCCAGTACTGACCCCTGAGGAACACTACTTTCACTGAACTCCATTCAGTCATTGAGCCATTGGTCACAACTCTGGGTACAACCTCTCAACCAGTTCCTCTTCCAAAGAACAGTCCACTTATCGAATCCAGATCACTCCAGTTCGGAGAGAAGGATGTTATAGGGGACCATGTCAAATGCCTTACTGAAGTGCAGATAAATGATTAATTTGTTCAGTGCAGAGAAGAGGAGGCTGAGCTCCTCACAAGGGGAACGGAGGGGCATCTCTGAGCTCTGCTCTCCAGTGATAGTGACAACACCTGAGGGAATGGCATGGAGCTGTTTTGGGGAGGGTCTGGTTGGGGGTTAGGAAGAAATTCTTCCCCAAATGGTGGTGGGCATGGAACAGGCTACTCACGGCAGTGAGCATGGCCCAAAGTACCTGAGTTTGAGGGGTGTTTGGAGAACCCTATGTCAGACACAGAGTTTAATTTTGGGTGGTGCTGTGTGGAGTCAGGGTTTAGACTTCTCAATCCTTGTGGTTCCCTTCCAACTCAGGTTAGTATATGATTCTGTGACTGCAGGGAAAAAGATAGAAGATCATAGACAGAGGGGATCCAGAGGGCTTTGGGCAGGGTGCTCAATCAGGAGGGAATTGCTCTTGGAGCAAAATTCCACACTCACATCAGCTCTGCTAACAGCACTGAGTCCAGAAGTCAAGTTAAAAGGCAGAGCAGTTCCACATCTTCATACAAAAGTCCTACCAAAAACTTCCAAGAGTTTCTGTGAAACAGCAGTGCAAGGAAGTTGAAAATGAAGGAATAATCTTTCCTGTTGCATGTGCGCTGTAGTGAAAACAGATGGCAGTGTACCAGTTTATGAGGATTATAAAGAAGCAATTAATCTTTCCTCAGATACGGATGAATGCCTCCTTCATTCAGTGCGTTGCAGGAGGACAGGTGCTACCGAGCTCAGTACCTGCTTACCAGGAGGTGGTGCTGGCAAGTCACTCTGCCTGCCACCAATAATTAAAAGGATTAGCCCAAGATAACTTGTCATCTTGGGATGCAAGAATGCAGCAATTTATTATTAGTATTATTTTTTCCAAATAACTATACATCAGCTGCTGCACAGTGTTATTCAAGTAGCATCCTAATGACTGGAGAAACAGAGCAGTACTTGAAACCTGGAAATCATATTAAGCTGAATGTCCAGTTTTATATTGAGTGAGAAAAAAACCACAAGTGTTTGCAGACAAATGTAAATTATTTCAGAGGAAGAGTTGATGCTGTTGGAATTCAGCTGCTTAAATTAGAAATACAAATCACAGATCTAGCACAAGCTGGGAACTCTCTTGACATTGCTATAACACAAGGGACAAGTCATTTCATGCTTCCTTGCTCCTGCAAAACGTGTAAGCAAATTGTTATTGAAAGGTAAGATATTGGGGTGGTCATGTGAATGCCAGAAGGCATTTATTTGTAGTTAATGTATGGCACAACATTTGCCTTTGCACCTCTAATATGAACTCAGATGTAAAGTATTGTCAGTAGGGAAACTGTACAGGGGATCTTGGATTTTTTTTTCTCAGTAGAAATCTTAAATTCAGTTCAGTCTTAAATTCAGTGAATTATGTAGACTGTGCTTAAACTGGGCATCCTTCCTACATGAACAAAACATGTTTCTTGTAGTAGAAGGCAGAAGAAATTGACTCTGAGAGTAAGTAGAGAAAATTCTTGAGACAAGAGTCCAGTGGTCAGAAAATTGGCATTTTTTAAATTTCTTGAAGTAACTTGCCTCTGTAGAACTCAAGCTAATAATTTTCAGCTTCAGAGCAACATTTTCTCTACTAGTGACACAAAGAAAAGTTTTCATTATTAATTAGCAGTCATGATGTGATTTCAACAAGAAGCAGTAGATTCTTCATCTAAGAAGATCTCAGTAGATAAAAATTAGAAAATACCTCAGATAAAAAATAAAGATCCAATGAAACTGAAATTCATTATGGCATTTTTTAAGATCCACTGATAATTATGACATCCACAATTGTACCCTTTTCCACATGTGGTTTTTTGAATACATTTTTGTCTGTATATGTGAAACTTTCATAATTAGAAAACTAAGGAGGCCTGTGGTGTTAATCATCTTTTCTAGCTTGTTTTTCAATTTAATTACTGTGTATTTAATCTGATAAATTAAATGCATATATACTCCATACAAATTAAATTTACATCCATCAATCATTCTTGATCTCATATATTGAAGATGTCATTTGAATTCCAGAACTGTATTTCTAGAAATATTATTTTTTCCACTTTCTGTTTGGTATAAAGTTTACAGGAGCAAGTGACTAGCAAACAAAGATTGCCTACTTATGAAAAACACATAAAACTGTAATGAGATCAAGAAAAAATTTAAACTGAAAAGGAATCAAGGAAAATCTGATTTCTTTAAAAATAGAGTAAAAGCACAAAATATTTTTTACTAAGTAAACAACAGGTAAGAAACATACAGAATCTTATCAGCTTTCATCCACCTTATCAAAGACTAACCTTTGTATCTACCCTATCAAAAGATTTCCACAGGAATTGAAAACCTGGAAAAACAAGACCAGTTATGCTTTGGACATCAAGGCCCTTCTTTCTTCTTCCTCTACGTTCTTTGCTGTGTCCTCTGTACTACTTTTGGAGCCTGTTTTTGGTGCTCTTTTGCACCTTCAGAAGCTGGTGAGAAACATGTCTTGAGCTGCCCTTTCCATGTAACCACAGTGTTTCTTTTGCATGGCGCTCCTTTCCTTGCATTTAGGAAGGTTTGACTGTTTCGATAATGTAAGGAAGTTT
The DNA here is from genome assembly GCA_037305975.1 of Chrysolophus pictus. Lineage (NCBI taxonomy): Eukaryota > Metazoa > Chordata > Aves > Galliformes > Phasianidae > Chrysolophus > Chrysolophus pictus. The sequence continues at coordinate 73,935,400 of CM074576.1, forward strand.
AGAATTACAAAAATAATTAAAAAAAAAAAAACAAAACAAAACCTATACTGGAATGTCTTCAATTAAGTTAGTTTCATTTGGCTAACCCATGCACAGCGTTACTGCTTTATCCAAGCCTGGTGTTATGTTCTGAATCATTTTGTCTTGTTTCAGAAGTTTGTTGTATTTGTTTTCAGATAATTTACAGCACATCATTACTCTATGCATTTCATTGTGAGTCAGCTCCAGTTTTGCAGTAAAACATCTTTTCTTCAGTCATGTTTTCCAAAAACCTGAACAGTTTCATCTCCCTGGCTCACAAGTAGTGTCTAAGAACAGCATGCCGATACTACCACGGTCCCATTAAAAGTAATTGCAGTCAGTGATGCAGACAATTATTTCTGACTGACCAATTTGTTGCTCTTTTCAGTTCAAGAATATAATATGATCTTCTGTCCTTTTTTCCCTATCTTGTCCTGTTTAATTGACAGGCTAGCATTACTTACAATTTACTGCAGACTGCAGTCTCCTGTCAGAAGACGCTTTGAATTCTGAACATGGTCGTATATTGCTTTGCTGCAAAGGTTAATTAACACTTCTTTTTGCTGATACCAGGAACTGAAATGTAAAGGAAACAAGAAACTGGCATAAATGGAAATCTGCCAATTATACTCTGCAAATGTGACTTTGTATGTTGGTTGGTAAGAAAGAAAGAAAAGAAAAACAAATCTACCATCTCTATTTTGTAGAAAATGTTTTTCCACATTTCAAGTCAGTATGTATTGCTAAGTCCTAAACATTATAATATTTCTTTAATTTTCTTCTTTTACTACAGCAGTCATTTTCGCATTTTCAGGTATCCTTAATTCCTAATTATTTTTCTGTTAATTTCTGTTTTATCTGGGTAACTCTTCCCTAAAATGCTTCCAGTGTATGCCACTTTTATTTTCTAATATTCTGCCCTGTAAAAAAGCTCTCATCTTTCCCTAATGATTTCTCATCCATTTTATAGCAATTATTTCTGTGGTCTTCCTACATTCCTCTAAGTTTGGAAACAGAAAATACACCCTCAAATAACTCCAGGAGATCCACATTTATATCAAGAACCAATTAAAAAGCCAATTTCCATAAAATTCATTCACAGCCTCCCACCATCCCTTCCTGCAGCTCCCTGTGAGAGAAAAAGGAAGTGCTTTAGAAGCCATTTCTTGAACCTATACCTTGCATGGAGAGAAGTGTAGGTTATGAATAAAACAGCTATAATAGTTGTAATAGTAGATGCCCCCCACTGTGGTTGTCTCAAGGGAGAGGGTCGTACTGGCTGAGCAAGACCTCCTCCATTTTCTTCCTCAAGGGTGTCAGGTAGGATAGCTTTGAGTTTATCCTTGAATTGAGCTAAGAAATGAAAATCATGGGAAGGATACTGAGATCACCACTCCTTATCCCCACTGTGCTCATATCAGTCTTTCTCTCTTGACTTCTCCTCTATAAAATGACTATATAAATTGAAATCTGTTTTTCCTCCAAAACTAATAGTTCACTGATTTTTTGTTTATTTATTGAAAAGGACATTACAAAGTCATTCTTTTTCTTTTACCTAATAAGCCTAACATGGCTGCAGGACCAGGATCCTAAGTGAAAAGTTAAGGTAATTTTATACAAGTGAGGCATTCCACAAACTCTCATTTAGCCTTGGAATGTGGGAGCACTTTCAAAGGACACCCTTGAGACACTGACATTGCTCATGGTTCACTAAGGACTGGCAGATTGTGAGAACCTCATATTAGTATAAGTTCTGTTAAAATGTATGTACTTAAAAAAAGAGAAAATCCAACAGGGAAATACATTGCTAGAAAGGAGGAAAATGGCAAAAAATGAGTCTACAGAAATCAAGTTTCAGGAGGAGGAACTGGGACAGAAAATTGTCTTTGTCAAAACTGTAGAATATCAACAGTTTTGTCTCTGGTATGAACCTTAGACTAATATGAGGAAGGTTGCTGGCAAGTCTTTTCAATTTAATTATTTCATCCTCATCCCAGACAGGCCTTTTTTATTTTTCCAGAGTACCCCAGATGTTCTCTTTCTTGGGCAGCCCAGAATGCAGAAAAAAACATACAATTTCCTTTAGAACGTCATGCTCTTTCTGGCATGGAAAAAGGGGAAATATCTATTTCTTTAGTGCTTACAGTGAACCCAATCTACTTTTTCTGAAACTAGACATAGATACTGCATCAAACTGGGATCTATTAGAGCAGAGTATGATAGGTTAATTGGGTCATTATTGTAGGATGATACAATGCAATTATCGCTACTGATTTTGAGACAACGTGGAAGTTTAGGCTCACAGTATATTATACTTTATTGTAAAATCTCATGACTGGTATGAAATTAACTATGTTCAACATAGTAATTAGCACCCAAAAAAAAAAAAAAAATCTTACTAGCATTAGTGTTGGCACACCTCCAGTTCCTTAAGAATATCAAAACTGTTCTTCATAAATTCAGTATTCTGCAAATTAAGAATAAACACATTCAAATTGAATCTATTTGAGAGTAGATTATAATTCTACAAAAGATGCAATAGTAATGGTAGGTCTACTTTGAAGAGCTGCTTCGATACACATTAAATTTGGGAGCAGAAAATTTCAGAATAACCTTACTGATAATTATTAATAAAGTAAAGGAAGCAATACCAGTTAAAACAAATCTGAATGCATTAAGGCTATCATAAAAAACTCGAAAGGCAGAAAACTCAATCTTTTTCTCGAAGACTCAGGAAAAAGTTCTCACCTTTGTCATTCTTAACTGACATTTATCTTGCTTATACCCACATCTAAGCCATTACACTTCTTAAGGTGAGAAGTAAAATGAAAGGCTTTAATTCCTAGTCCAAGTAATCTTTAAAGCACAAAGATATTATCCAACTAAAAATAATTCTCATACACTTCATGTTCTCATTACAAGGTTGAAAAGACCCATAGTTGAACATTTACTTTCCATAGTGTTCTTAGTTTATTTATACTGCATAGATTATTAAAAGGAACTGGAAGACAGTAAGGAAACCTTTTTGGGTGCTCTATGGCAGCTGTGTGTACTATTGTTGAGACTCTCAAGTTACAAGCTACAATCTAGTTGACCATTAAGCTTGGAGAAACTATTTGCTGATGTGGAGGAAAGTTACACAGCTAAGACAAAACCTGTATTATCTCTATTGGCTGTAGTTTAACGCTTTGGACAAGGTAAACTAGGAGGGTGTTCCTGGGTACTTTCTATCTGGTGCTTGCAGGTCTGAGCAGTGTTTGAAACTCAGCATCACTGGATGTCTCTCCTTCAGCCATCTTGTTCTCATCAAGCAAACAGTCTGGAAACTAGGAATTCCCCAGAATGTCAGCTGTTCCATAAAAGAAATTGCGTATAAATATTTATTGGGAAGGGGGTTGCAGGAGACGAGGGAGAGACAAAATGCATCTATCAACTTGTTACTAAAAGCTGTAACACTTCTGGGAAAACAAGTGCACTGGTCACTGAAGCTGCTTGTTGGTGTTGTGGTCTTTGGTTTAAAGACACAGATATTGTGAGATTTATTCAGAAAAACGATTATCCACATCTGCATTGATTTCAAACACTGTTTCTACAGATCATGTGATTGACAGTAATCTCACGATAGCTTTTTGATAAATTCTCTATCTGTGTGTGCATCAGTGTCCATTGCTATTTCTGTAGACGTGAATCTGAAAATGCATCTATGCATCCACATATAAGGATTGTGAAAGATATCTGTCCTATTGGTGGAAGAGGCAGTAGGTTTTGAGTTATTAAAGATTCAGGACGAAAACAGGAGGAGATAGAATAATGATCGTAGAAAAGACAATACAAATCATGATGAATACTTCCCTCTTCTAGAAAGAGTAAATAATTAGTGTCCCGATGGAATTGAGCAACGTGAGGAAATCTATTTCAGCATCCAAAAACACTTACTGATAGCAACATTTTCTTCAAATCCAAATCTTCCTCAATGTAATTTAAGCCCATTACATTTTGTTCTGACTCCAAGGCTTATAATGAAGGGGCAGTTTGTTTCTGGAGCTACCTTTCCTATAGATGAAAACAGTTGCATGTGATCTTGAGCTCCTTTTTCTGAGATTAAGGAACCTACATTTCTTCAGTCTATAGGATGTCTAGACATTTGATCATTCTTCATAGAATCAGAAACATAGAATCACAGAATCATAGAATGGTTTCGGTTGGACCTTAAAAGATCAGCTAGTTCAACCTGCCATGAGCAAGTACACAGTCTACTACATCAGGTTGCCCAAAGCCATGTCTAGCACGACCTTGAACACCTCTGGGGATGAAGCACCCACAACTTCTCTGGGCAAGGTGTTTCAGTGCCTCACCATTATCGTAGTGAAGAAATTCTTCCTTACATCTAATCTAAATCTACCTCTTTTCAGTTTGAATCCATTACCTATTGTCCTGTCACTACACTCCCTAATAAAGCGGCTATCCTCATCTTTCCTGTGAGTCCCCTTTAAATATTAGAAGGCCACTGTCAGGTTTCCCTGCAACCTCTTTTACTCAGCCTGAACAACCCCAACTTTCTCAGTATGTCCTCATAGGAGAGTAAACAGCCCTCTGATCATCAATAGCACCACATAAGGGACCCAGAGCTAAATGTAGTACTCCAGTGGAGCTTCAGAAGGGCAGAAGAGAGGGGGAGAAATCATCACTGTCAGCCTACTGGCCTTGCTTCTTCTTATGCAGCCCAGGATATGATTATCTTTCTCAGCTGCAAGTGCACGCTGCTGGCTCATGTCCAGTTTTCATCCATCAGTATCCCTAAGTCCTCCATGTAGCGGCTTTCTATCCATCCATCCCACAGTATGTGCAGATACAGGATTGTCCAGGTTGTTTCCTTTGGACCTTCTCTAGTTAGCACACCTCAGAAAAACAATGCTCCAGCCTGGGCCCAGCCTTTCAGATGAGCTTTTGCCACTGCTGAACAGAATGGAATGGTCTTATCATTTCAGCTTTTTTAGCTATGTTTCATGGAACCAAACAAAATAATTAATAGCAATATTCTAAGGGACATCTAGAAATAATGAGGAAGTCTTGAAATTCTCCCTTTCCTCCTAAGAAAACACTATCACTTAAATGAATGCTTCTAGGAATGCCTCAAGTATACTATCTCAGGATGGATCATTTCAGATTTATTAAAGTAATGATGCCTCATAGAAAACTTCTTAAGCTCTTTCTACCTCAAACTGTGTTAAAAACAGTAAAACATTGACTTTCTAATCCATTAGTAGTCATTGGATGCTTTCCTCCATGCGTAAAACTGAGACCAGGGGGAATTGTGAAGCCAGCTTGCAGGAAATCTGTGTCAGAACTGGGCACATCTAATGAATTCTGGTCTGAAAGGAGTACAGCTATTGTTCAGCTGAAGAACCGAAGGACAGAAAGTGATTATAAAGCTAACAGACATGCCACACAACATTATGCTTAGGCACACGGTGTTACTAAGGTGTACAGAAAGCTGTGTGAAAGAGAATGGGAAAGTCATCAACTGGCCTGAATGCAGATCTTGTGCACATCCTACTGAAACATGAGGCAGAAGGACAGATTCCATCTTACGATGGTCCTCAGAGTCCTTCATTATATTACTGCCAATTCTCACTTTCATGGACTGCTGGGCATTCTTAGTCTCAAACTTTTAAATGAAAACACTTTTTTTTGGTCTGTTTCACAGACACTGCTGGGCTGTGGATTACAATTGTGTAGTCATTCATAGAAAGAGACTTAGATCACAAAGATCTTGCTGTCTCTTATAGGTATAAAAAGCAAACTAAAATTTTCATCTGAACAAATACGTCACAGTGTTGGCATTTTCCAATAGCTATATCAACAGTTTGGATAAGATAATTTCCAGGATTTATGACCAAATAAAATGGATGTTATAATTTTAGATTGGTTTATGTTATTGAGGTTTACTTTCCTTGTACACAGAAATAACTTTACTGATCATTTCAAGCTGTTAAATACAAAATCTAGTGCACACATTTTTTTCTTTTACCTCCCAGTTGTTGAGTGATTCATATGATCAGCTGTACTCTTTCTGCAATGTTAAGCATTCAGCCACTAGAGAACATTTCAGAGTCCAGGTAAAAGGAGGGCCAGCATCCTGATATAAGAAGATATCTTATTCTGAGCTGCTCACGGGCAGAGTGAGCCAGACATTGTTACTGAGGAGAATAGTGTGAGATGCAATTGGATTGTCAAGAGAGGAAAGACAGGGCAGCAGAGTGCCCAGGAGCCAAGAGGTGAGGCTGCTCACCTCACACAAATAAGGCTTTAGAGAGAACATCACTGCAAACATCACACTCTGCAGGCAGGGAATGGTCTGAAACAGCTCAGCAGGACAGCCATTTTCTCTCCCATGATTTCATTCGTTGATGCTGTTTATTGATAGACAATGGTATTCAGTCTTTTAGTTAGTATTTTGAGAATGTGGATTTGGCAATGTCATTAGCTGAATACGTATGCAGATTGATCTAGCAATGGGCATGGAAAAACAGAAGAAAAGAGCACAAAACCCACCCAGAAATGAAATACTGTTATTCCTTGTATTCTCATTTTGAAAAATGAACATTATTCTTTGAGAAAAAGAAAACTTTAACATATAAACTCTGACATACTACTGTTTAAACACAAATACACACACACATATATATTATCCATTGGTTTAAAAATTTCACCTGTGCTGAATGTGGAAATGCCGTGTGAATATCTTTCATCAAATAAAGTATGCAGCTACAAAACTGCTTAATTTATCTTTCCTATATGAAGTCAGATACTTATTTTTCATTTTTTCCTCACTGCCTCTACATTTCCTTTTATATTCTAATGACAAACAAGTATGCAGCCAATGATATCCTGAAATAATTGAGGTTCACTGCTCTGCTATAGAGGTATTGTGAGGACTCAAAAAATTCATTTGATGGGTGAAACAGTTCTTGACAAGTTGTAATACTAGTGATTATACAGCCCTCCCCTTTTTGAAAGTATTGCAAGTATCATCGAGATGTCTTGCAGAAACTAGATAGACTACACATGAAATTTTGCAGCTTTCTTCCCATTTTGTTTCAGATTAATGACTGCTAATCTTTAAAAATGAAAGTGAGGTTCTATCAGGAAGGACAAATAATGTTATCTTTAATAATAAGCCATGTAAGTTTTCTTTAATTAGTTACAATGTTCACATGAATCTTGCCACCTCCTGCTCTGGAGGCAGTATTAAATCCCCCCTCTCCAATTCTAAGAGACATTTTATTAAATGATGTGAAACTGAACAAAGTAGAACTTGCAAATACCTCCAAAATATTTGCAGTAAATGTCCGCTTCTGTAAAATAACTGAATAAAAACTTGGTTAAGTTTTGAATTTTTTATTTTTATAATGCTATAGAAAATTCAGCAAATTTGGAGTCTACTTGATGTTATGTATCGTTTTTCATCTCATTCATATCATTTCCATGGAAACTTAGACCTGCATTTCACTGTTAGTCAGGGTGACTAAGTCAGGTAGTTGACTCAGGAAATCACAGCTGATAATTTAGAAGGACAGGAGAGAAGACCCAGGAAGACATTTGAGACTAACTTCAGTCCCTATAAAGGTCTTAGAGAAGATTATTCTGCATGCTATTGACAGGCATTTAAAGAAAAAGAATTATTATCAGGAATAGTCAGCGTGGTTCATGAAAGGAAAGTCCAAGTTCTTAGTAACTTGATATCCTTCTACGACAAGGTCAGCTGCTCAGTGAATGAAAGAAAGGTGGTGGATGTAATCTTTTCTGAACCTTAGAAAGGCCTGTGACATTGTTTCTCACAATATCCTTCTGGACAAATTGTTCAGCTCCAAGTTGAACAGACAGTGTTCTGGGAGATGAACAGGAATGAATGGCAGAGCTCAAAGGATGACAGTGAAGTCACAAACAGTATTCCCCAGGTCTCAGTCCTTGGGCCTGTTCTGTTCAGTGTCTTTATCAATGATCTGGATGCAGGAGTGGAATGCATCTTTCACAAGTTTGCTGATGACACTAAACTGATGTTGGCTTCCTGAAGGGGCAAGAAGCCTTGAAGAGGTGTCTAGATACACTGGAGCATTGGGCAATCACAAACAGCATAACATTCAACAAAGGTGATTGCTGGGTTCTGCACTGTGGATGGAGCAAAGCTGAGCACAGGCGTAGACTGGGAGAAAAGCAGCAGAAATGGACCTGGGTTTGCTGGTGATGGAAAGCTCATCAGCAACCAGCAGCACGTCCTGACAGGCAAGTGGCAAATTGCCACAAGTGCCACATTTTTGAGTGCATTAAATATAGCACAGCCAACTAGTGAAAGGAGATGATGTTCCTGCTATATTTAATGCTGGTGCAGCCTCACCTTGAGCAATGTGTGCAGTTCTGGGCTCCAAAATATAACAAAACCCAGGGGATCTTGGCCAACTGTCCATTGAACAGCTTGAAGTTTTCTCTGCCAAAGTTCAGTGTCCTGACGCCACTCTTTGCCAGGCCCACATCCTTCGAGATCACAAACTCAACCAGGGTGTGGTCACTGCAGCCCAGACTGCCTCCAACCTTAACATCTTTAATGATTTCCTCCGCATTGGTGAGCAGCAGGTCCAGCAACGCTTCATCTCTGATCAGTCTGCCCAATACCTGGACCAGAAAGTTATCGTCAATGCATCCCAGGAGCCTCCTGGACCTCTTGCAGCTCACCGTGTGGTCTTTCCAAGAGATGTCCTGATGGGAGACTTCAACCATCCAGTTGAGCATGAAGCCTCCCGCATCTGAAGCAAGAAAGCCTTGCCAACAGTCTCTCCTTGATCAGGTGGCCTGTAGTATACGCCTATCACCAGCTGGCCTTTGTTAGTTCTCAACCTTTGTTGGCTCTCAACCTGTCCCTGACTGTTTCTCAGAGGGAGCTCCTCATAGTCTTTGACATAGAGGGCAACTCCTCCACCCTTCCTACATCACCTATCCCTTCTAAAGAGCCGATACCCCTCAGTGGTGGTATTCCAGTTATGGGAGTCATCCCACCATGTTTCCGTGATAGCAACAAGGTCATAACTTTCCAAGCGCATCACAGTTTCCAACTTGTCCTGCTTATTTCCTAGGCTGTGTGCATTGGTATAAAGGCACTTCAGCTGGGCTTTCTGTCTCACCGTCTTTGTAGAAGATCTAGGATCCCCTAGAACAGCAGTTCAAGTTTGGTACAAGCCCTCGAACGACCTGCTCAACCCCAGTGGCCCTGATTTTGTCTTCTTCCCCCTTAATACCTAGTTTAAAGACCTTTCAATGAGTCCTGCCAGTTCCTCAGCTAAGATCCTCTTACCTCTCAGAGACAGGCTACTTCCATTTGCAGTCATCATGCCAGGTGCTGAGTAAATTGCCTCGTAGTCACAAAAACCCAAATTCCTGTGTTTACACCAATTTCTAGGCCATTTATTTATGAGATGGTTTTTTTGGATCTTCTCAGTATCCAGCCCTGCCAGGTATAGAAGAAAATACCACCTGCACGCCCGCTCCATTAACTACCCGCCCCAGTCCCCTGAAGTCTTTCTTGATAGTCCTGAGGCTTTTCTCAGCAACTTCGTCACTGCCAGCCTGAACTATCAATAAAGGGTAATAATCAGAAGGGTGAATCAGTCCAGGAAGTTTCCTAGAAATGTCCCTGACCCGTGCCCCAAGGAGGCAGCACACCTCCCTACGGATAGGGTCAGGCCGACATATAGGGCCTTCAGTTCCTCTCAGTAGGGAGTTGCCTACGACAAGCACCCTTCAGTCCTTTCAGGTGGAGGCAGTCCTGAGGCGTGGGATCAACCGCTTCACCCGAGGCAACATCACACCCCCACTCACCTCTCCCTCGAGTTCCAGGGCCTCAAACCTATTGCACAGAGGCACCTGGGGAGCCGAGAATGGTCAGGATGGGGGATGCCCACTTCGCCAAGCCGGTACCCATTTCCACTCCTCCTCCTTTCTCAAATTGTTGCTAGGGGGAAGAGAGGACAGGGGGCTCACTGCAGCACCGTCTGCATGCCAGTTCCCCTCTCCCACCTGCCATGTTCCCTCTCCCAGCTGCTTGCAAGGCAGCGGGGGTGATGTGCTCCATGCAGTGCTTCAGCTGTGTGCCAAGACCTCGGGGCCGACAGGGACCACCAATCAGTCTCCCTCTCACACTCCTTTATGGTCCTCAGCCTCTCTACCTTTTCCTTCGGGTTGACCACAAGGCTAAGTCATGGAGTTGGTCACATCTTACACAACTGCCGCCTGCATCACCCGGCACTGCAAAGGCCAGGCTCTGGTACTCATGACAGCCAGTGACCTGCGTACTAGCATCTCGTGTTGGGGCTTCGGTCTGAGTCTCCACACTCGTCTTAGCATCAGTGTTCCTTTCAAGCACGCACAGGACCTCAGTCTGGGTCTCCATGCTTTTTGGCTGCAGTCTTCTTTCTGCGTGAGCATGGGACTTCCGCCTGGGTCTCCACTGTTTTTGTGGTCCTGGGAACCGATAGAAGGGTGGGAATGGCACAGAGCTGCCAGGAGAGGGTCGGACTGGGCATTGGAAGATGCTTATTTAGCATGAGGGTGGTCAGGCCCTGGAACAGACTTCCTAGAGTGGTGGTTGATGCCCTGTGTCTGTCAGTGTTCAGTGATCAGTGGTCAGTGCCCTCTGTACCATGCTCTGATGACTTCTGGTTAGCTCTGATGTGGTCAGGTAGTTGGATGTGGTGATCTTTAAAGATCTTTTTCTCTGAACTTTTCTAATTCTCTTCCTTCAGGTCTTGAGTGTGTTCCTCTTATAGGTGAGACTGGAGTTCAAATGGAAATTTCTGTGGATGGACTGTCAGTTAGTCAACACAACATGTAATCTATTAATATAGTGATAAAGGAGAGGTATTTCGTCAGCATCACCAGGTGAATATTTACAGGATATTACAGCTAAGTTTAAAATGACGTGTGGGAGAATGAAAATCCAGAAGACGTTCTGAAAACTGAAATAAAACCAGGCATCCCTAAATTGGAAAAATTTTACTTTGTTTTCTCTTTAGTTCTAGAGGCTGATTTTTAAGAATAATTCCCAGAGAAACAAGTGAGGCTCACAGCTGGGGATATTAATGGGCTCCAAAAGTTCTGCATAGTCTTCTGGCGCCAGGCTAGTGGCTCTGATTGCCTGATAACTGAGTGCCTCGGTTTTTTCCTGGTAGTCAGAACAGATGTTGAGAATGTCACGTTGTGGTGATCATGGCTATGATATTATACAGTTTTTAGGTGACATATGAAAGCTTTGTGTGATGCAAATGTGTGATACAAATGCCTGGATTCTTGATGCTCTTGATTGTTTGGAATGATACAAAAGGCATTATTCATTTTACGTATAATTTTGTTTCCAACATATGTGATATGAGACTATTTAACTTTGCAAAGCAGCTCTAGACAACAGAATCTCTGAATGTGGATCAATAGTGAAGATCCATAAGAATTATTATAGAAATCAGCCACATTCTCTGTCAAGTCTTCATGATCTTGTTCTACTGAGTAATATCTAGGAATATTCTGAATTCAGCCATTTAAGAGTGAGGTGTTCTCCAGTTCCTCTTGCTCTTCAGGTTGTTTAACAAGTATGATGGATGTGCTGCTTGCCAGCTGTTTTGTTGCACTACTGTAACAAGGATTCCTGGTAACGCCCTCTACCTCCATGTGTATTTGGTACAAGTCAGGAATGCATGAAAGAGGGGAAGAAATAGCACCTATTTCCCTGTTCAAAATATTTTTCTTTTGACCTACAAGAAAAGGTGAAATGCTGCTTTACTGGCTTGAAAAGAGAAAATTCCACCCCTCCCCCCCCCTCCAGAAGGAATGGTCAACTGGGAGATACCATCTTCTCTTAAATAACTTCAGGTGAACTTTCAGAGTTGAGAGTCAGCTCTGTAGTAACTGAAGGGATCTCAGTGACTCTCAAGCATTTTGGACACAATGTGTTTGGATTTCTCGGTATTCCCAAGCAGCTGCCCTGAAATAAGATTTATATTAGAGACAAATAACCCTGCAGCATTGCTTCTCAGTCAATTTTTTTTTCTCAAAATTAGCAATGACATCATGTGAATAGTACTTACAGATCTTTACTGCACAGTCTCAGTTTATTTAAATCCCTATGTGAACCTCTACATATTGATTTCTCATTTCTGTACTTCTTTATGAACTTATTTTCATATTTACCTATGCCTACATGACATTCTGCATAAAAGTGATACTATCTGAATAGGAATACTCCCATCTAGACTAAGTATCATCTTCATTTTAGGTTATTTTTTCTTGTAGGTTAAGACTGGGTTTGTCTTCATGAAGAATCATCCTTAAACATATCTTGTAGTTCTGCACTGGGCAAAGAAGGACATCTTATTTCAGGTATCTGCCATTACTGATATCACACGGGGACTCTGGCAGTGTTTCAGTAATTTCTTAAATTTTTAAATGGGGCAGGAAACTTAGATGAAGTTGGCGGGCATGCAGTCATTGGGTTCTCTTTCCAGTTCAGGAAGCAGTTTATTTCAGGGAGCAGTGCTTTTTGTGGGAGTGAAATAAAGTTTAAAGTGCGACAAAGTGGGAAGTTACTTTGAGGACGTTAGTTAACAAATGAAAGCAGACAAATAGCACAGAAGAGATTAGAGTGCTCTGTGAATTTTTAGCAAAAGACTGATAATATCATGAAAAATGTTCCATCACAAGACGAAGTTAAATGAAGGAAGAATATGCTTTAAAAAAAAACAGGACAAAACAATGTTTGCTAAATCAAAAAGACTAGCATTCATATTCAGAGAAATGCCACTTTTGTATTTCTAAATTATTGCTTCAGAAACAATTATGATAATAAAGGAAGCAAATGCCTGGACTCTCCCTTTCCATTATCTGCATAGTTTTTCAGCCTTTTCCAGTGAATGTGAGTTCTAAATGAAGTCAGAAAACACACTTGTTTGGTTGCAGTAGGAGGTAAATCAAATCTTAAATGGTTATAATTCCTGTTGATATCCATATGAGTTCTGCATGAAGACATGTAGAAATCGGTCATGCAGATCAGTGAAGAGAATTTAGATTTAAAACTGAGTAAACAGAAAATTTAAAATATATTTCTCATAACTTTTTTTTTAAGTAACAGTGATATGGACCAACGCTGATGAGTTGAATATATCAGTGAATTTAAATGTGTATGGTCAATTAAAGGTAGGGAAGATGATTCATTAGTTATGCTGTGATTACCGTTTGTCTTGAATTAATGATTCTCTTTTTTTTTTTTCTTTTTTTTTTTCAGTTAGTTCACATTATCCCTGTTAAAGATAACTGGAGGATACTCCCACATTAATAGTTTCAAATAATCACACAGGAAGACATCAGAATACTCACAATATTTTCTTTGGAGTTGGTCTCTTCTCACTGGTGACAGGTGACAGGATGAGGGAAAATGGTGCCAGGGGAGTTTTAGGTTGGATATCAGGAAAAACTTCTCTACAGAAAGGGTTGTTATGCACTGGAATAGGCTCCCCAGGAAGGTGGTTGAGTCACCATCCCAGGATGTGTTTAAAAAGCATTTGGATGTGGTGCTCAGGGACATGATTTAGTAGAGGGTTGTTAGAGTTAGGGTAGTATGATTAGGTTGTGGTTGGACTTGATGATCTTTAAGGTCTTTTCCAACCTGAGCAATTCTATGATTCTACGATTCTTCAAGAAGAAAAGAAACAGGTAGTCAACTAAAATATATGAGCATTTGGTTTTGTTCAAAGACATGAATTGCTTTCTCAGTAAATAATGTGTATTTCTGGTTCCATAGTTCCAAGATAGTGGTTGTCTGTAGAAGATGTATAGATTTGGTGCAGTTTTCAACATTTTGGACTGCATGATAGTCTACATCAGATAGTTGGAGTTCACTGTTTGCAATGGCTTATGTGGGAAAAGGTGAGACAGATTGATGTTGAGTCATCTGAAGATTATTTGGAAGATTGTCTTCAGGTGCCCGGAGGGTTCACATGTAAATAAATTGCAATTCTGACCTTAAATACTGTGAAAATCGACACATCCATAGCCATCTCCTTCAATTTCTTTTCAAGTTAAGATCTACAGATTTGCTGTGCTGATATTTCATCGGCATTTATAGTAAAAAATGTCTTTTTCTTGACTCTGCTCCTAATTTCAGGTTGGCATCCAAAAGAGCAGAGTTAGAACTGCTGAAGAGATATTGAAGAGTCAGATCAGGTTCCACCACAGGTGAGAGTTTAAAGGAAGGAAGATTGCTGCGACCTTTTCCCAGGTGATATCTGTTGCTTTCCAATCCTCAGAGAAAACTTCACTGGCTTTGAAATTTTATTGCAGCTAACTTAGCCAGAACAAATTCAGAGGACACCCTGCACTCAATTTGTTCATGTTATAGGAAGGATTTTGCTAAAAAGATAGGAAATGATCCAGCTTGAGTAATTTTTTTAATGTTGTCTTCTTCTCAGTGCTATTAACAACATGGAAACATAACTTTTTTTTTTTTTTTTTTTTTTTGTATTTTCACACGACTTTAAAATGCTGTACAATTTGCATGATTTAAGCACTCGGCATTAGACAGAAAATTGTGTATTCTGGCTTGGCAGACATCAAATCCAAAGGTAAAGGACAAAAACTGGAGATGCTGGTGACTCCAGGTTTGTGTCTCCACGCGGATCATGGAAACAGTCTGAGTGCATCACTAGCAACCTGTAGCTCTGCTTTGTGTGCTGATTACTGGAGGCCAGTATTCTCTTAAATAAGCTTGCAGACTGCCTATATATACTGACTGCCTATATATATATATGTCAGTCTTTCTCCTGCTATCAGGGTTAATGCTGCGATAACGCAACATTAACTAGTGAGTGGCTAATATTTGTCTTTGTTTCATATATATATTAACAGATGCCAGACAATCTTGTCCAGTTTTTAAGATTCTGTTGTTAAGAAGGGTTTGGGGTTTTTGTATGTGTGTGTTCCGTTGTATTTTCATGACTGTTGAAGCAGAAAAAGCTGAACACTCCAATTTTTGCCAAAGTGTATTCCTTTATGAATATGCAGATTCTGGAATGTCGTTGTTAGGATACACAACCAGCCAGATGATTTTAAAAGAGGCATTAACTACCTGGCTATAAAATGTAGCTGTGGAAAGGGCCGAAGCCTTGGCATAAGCAGGCATTACGAAAACACTTGAAAAAGCAGGGTTTTTTATTTACAAGTGCTTTTACACAAACCTGGTTAACGAGCCGAATACTTACAGTGAAAGCTCCAATGAAACTCCAATTGACTTTAATTTGGCTTATACTTTGGCAGGAAAGGAGAAAAGCCTGGGAGAAATGACCTTTGCTTATTCCCTAGAGTGTAAACAATTGAGAGATAGATATGAACAGATCCACATTCTCTGTAGGAGCATTTTCTCGTCTTGGTACATACTGCATAATGAATGTGTAACTCGCAGTGGCGTCAATAGTAATTACGCACATCCACTGAGAGGGAACACAAGTTTTAAACTGGAGCCTTTCATAAAATCTTATTATCACTGCTCCACAGGCCACTGTTCAATACAGTTAGTTAATAAGCATTAGTAAAATTCCTTTTGGAGTAGTAGCAATAATATAGGTAAAATGTTTAATATAAATTTGTTGCTTAATTACTTTCCAAAGAGAAAAGTATTTAGCTAAAAGACATGTTTTGTGATAGATTTTCTTTCTATTTTCTCTCTAATGCTCAGCACTGGTTTTGGCAGTGAATACCAAGGGAGGTGAGAGGAGTAGTCAATTTTTAATCATTTGAAATCTGAATATGGATTTGTTTTTCATACACACAGTAACGTGAAAACAAAACTTTATGGTTAAGCATTCCAGTCAGGAAATGGATGGGCAATCTTCATTTTACCCCACGATGAATAATGCATTATGTTACATCCTTTAATTATGTGTTTGTATACCACTTCACAAATAATATTTTTTTCCAACAAGTTTAAATACTAGTTTATGCAATTTTCTAGTACTATGTATTATTCAGTGTATGCTAGGAAGAATTCATGAAAGTCTTTTATGTAAATTCACATAGCATGCTGATGTTACTCAAGAAAAGTATAAATAAATCACAGTTTCTGGAACACCAATCGTCTTTAGATCTCAGACAGCCTTACAGAAGGGTTAATCCTAAAGAAAGGTGATTGAGGCAGAGCTCAGCAGCATTTTGATTCCTCCAGGTCAAGGCACCTGACCTCACTACAGGATCTATTCCTGTCATAAACAAAGAGATGCTTTAAAATTAAGAACTAATCATGGCTCTAATATTGCTGATGACTTAGAGGATACCTTACAGATCACCATTAGCCATAAAGAAAACTAATTATGAAAGCGCACACCAATAACAGGCAGCCTGTGAGTCTGAAGGCAACATGTCTTCTAGGGCCTTTCCCCTGCTTTTCAAGTTAAATAGGCTCCATCTCACAGGAATGCTCATATTCTGCCAGCAGAGCCAACAGCAAGTTGCTGGGATGCAGAGATCCTTCCCTCTTTATGCTGTACTGAGAAACCGAACAGATTGTAAGAGAAGGTAGAAGCGCTTTCTTTCCCAATATCTAGAACCATGGAGAAGAAAGGGGAAAGGCATTCACACACCCACGCTTTCACACACTTGCTCTTGATATTCATCTCTAGTAAAAGCTAGAGGAAAAATAGAAGTGAGAGATGTCTGTAGTGTGAAAAATGACAAGAGACTTCTCAGAGCACACAGAAATATCCGTTTCATCACGTTGCTACCCTATTGCAAGCTGCCTGATTTTGTCACAGCGTGTTTCTTTGTTACTTGTGAACTTGGTATTGCAAATGCCACAGGTAGGTGTCCGAATATCACCTGTGACAAAGTGGTTTTATGTTTCTATTTTTATTATTTTATTTATTTTGTTTATTTTTGCATTGTTTCAAATACTTCTGTTTTCCTTAACAGTACCAAAAATTGCTACGTGTCTGCATTTTGTATGTGCTAGGGGATGGCTAATCAGCACAAGCAGGACATACGTGATTATTTAAACCATTCATATCTTGTACCGTGATTGTTTTTATCATGCTCTTCACCGGGCATAAAAAATTAAAAGATCAGTTTAGAGTAACTCTTGTAATCCATTTATAAATAAATTGAGCTTTACAGCTTTCTTCATTCTGCCCATATGATTACACCGTTCCGGATCTTAGCATCCTTATGCTTCGATCAGATGCCATATTGTAAAGTCTATTTAAAAATGTTATTTTGAATAAGCTTGATAAGCGTTAAATGGGTAAAAAATTGTTTTGTTGCAAGCCAGGAAGAATGCATACTTGATTAAATATCAAAGACCAAAATTTACAAAATAATACCATCAGAACAGAAGCAAATGCAGCCTATAAGCATTAAGAGAAGATATGATTAAACTGATTACGATGTGCAGCATTACTCATTGCCACTATTCAATTCTGCTGCCTGCTGAAGACTCTGTTTTACAGTAGAAGTAACATATTTTGTTCATCCGGCTAACATGTAACATCTGGAACAAAATTATTGCTGCAAATGAAATCAAGAACTGTGACAGAACTTTTATGTATCTATATATTGGAAGCAAGTATTCGCTAGATAAATCATCTTAATAGCATGGTTTAACAGTACTCTTTGCTAGTCACACTACCAGACATCTGTGGGACAGTACTTTCTTGCCACTGTTACCATAAGAAATTAAAAAATTGAAATATTAAGTCTGAATGGATGTTCATCAGACAATGAATTCAGCCACACAGTTCTAAGAAATGAGTGGTTTGTTGATTTCCTACAAATACTTGTCTCTCATAGCTGCGGTTAACTCAGATGCAGTAAACAAAGGATGTTGGTGGGATAGTGTATTTACAGTAAACTTGTTGTGTATAGATTAATAGATATGAAATGTAAAAATAATTCTGTACACTTCACTGATTTTTCATTTTAGTGCCTCCACTTAGTAATCTCAGTTTCCATTTTGTAGAAAATTTAACTGAGGATGTATCCAGTCAAGTGAGATTAAAACAAAAATGTATGGGAAGTGTTTTAAACTGGTTTCCTGTAGCAGGGATGTCTTTGCGGTGGCAGCTCAAAGCCCAGACACATACAAAGGACCAAGAACTTACCTCACAAGCTCATTTAACTCTACATTGGGTGTAAGCGTATTAACTATGTTATTTACTGTTTATTCTTTTCCTGGATTCTATAAAGAGGCAGGCGATGAATAGCAATTCTGGTGACTTTCTCTACAGCCTGGCACAGCATGGAGGGAGAAATTCATTGCTGGAATGGACCTGGAAAAAAAGCCTATGACTACTGAAGTGCCTCCTACTAAGCCATCAGGTATTACCAAGTAAAGAGATTCTAATTTCATGAGCAAAGATTCTAAATTCAAGGCACCAGTATGAAGTTTAAGACTGATTTTCAGTCATTAGTACAGTCTGCCTTTGCTGTGAATGGATTCTCTGAATAATTTCTTGGAGCCTGTGGTACATAATATATGTATGTAATTTAAGCTATAAATGACATCTAAGAGCTATCAGTGATTCAGAGACATATCTAAGTTGCCAGGAGGAAGTATGAAATGTAGAGAAAGATCAATGTTGTGATGTTTCTGAGTAGTATTTTTTATTTCTGTTTGGACATCTGCCAGTGAATCCTAGCATGAACTACAAGAGAAGGTCAAGGACTGAATGAGTAGCTTGTGTTAACCTTTCTTCCTCCTACTCTCTAAAGTAATAAGATCTGAATTGGTAAATGTATATATAACTGTATTTATATCCATCCTTATTTCCAATGTTGTTCTACTCCAAATACCAGATGTTGTCATTCTATTTGTAGGAAATGCTCTTGTATATTTTAACGGCTTCACTGTTACAATGCTAGAAGCAAAGTATTATCAACCACTTAAACAGGCTTTATAACCTAGAAAGTTCTTGGGAAAAGCAGGAATCTGATAGTAATGCCAAAAAAAAAAAAAAAAAACCCAAGAGCTGAATCTGCTTAAGCAGACTGATAAAACAAACGTAAATCCCCTTCTAATGACACTATTGAACTGTCACACTTTAAGCAGAGGAGAGAATAAGTTTTCAAATGAGACCTGGTGTATTCTATTTTTACTACCTTTGCAGCACAAGAAAAATCACACCAGGAACTGATATGGATATGCTAAGAGGATAGGACAGGATAGGACAGGACAGGACCTAGTGCTGTGGCTGATGCTCCGTCCCTGGAGACTTTCAAGGTGAGGCTGGATCAGGCCCTGGGCAGCCTGATCTGGCTGTGGTGTCCCTGTTCATTGAAGTGCAGTTGGACTAAATGGCCCTCAGATGTCCCTTCCAACTCTAAGGATTCTATAATTACAGGATAGGACAGGATAGGATAGTTTCATTTGGAAGGGACATAATATATTGAGTCCAGTTGTCAGACTGCTTTTGAGATGTCTCACGGGTGTGGGGCATCAGACGTATCTCTAGGAGATCTTTTCCAGTGTATAACCACCCTCACGCTAAAGAAATGTCTTCTAATGCCCAGTCTGACCCTGCCCCAACAGCTGTTTGCTGTTTCCACCCTGCCATCAGTTCCCAGGAGCAAAGCCTGGCATCTCCCTCTTCTTCCCTTTACCAAGCCCTCCTCCAGGCTGGACAGCCCAATGCCCCCAGCATCTCCTTGCAGGACATGCCTTTAGCCCTGTTATCAGCTCTGTTGCCATCCTCTGGATGCTTCCAAGGATCTTAACATTCTTTTGGTATTGTGGGGAACAGAACTCCACACAACATTCCAGGTGAGCCTCCACCAATGCTCAATGTATTCTTGTTGAAGTTCATGCCGTTGCTGATGGCTCAAAGCTCCAGTGCATTTGGATGCTTATGTAAGCCCCCTTGTCCATCTAGAGAGTCAGTAATACTCCCAGTTTAATGCTGTCAGGACATTTTACTAAAGATGCATTCCATTCCTATATCCATTCCATGGCTAAAAATATCGAACAGAACTGTCCTGGGGAACACTGCTAGTGACTGGTCACCATCCAGGTGTGGCCACATTCACCATCATACTCAGAGCTCTGCCATTCAGCCTATACTTTCCCTAGTGTAGTATGAACATGTTCATCTCAAGTTGGACAATTTGTCCAGATGACTTCTGATAAAATCCAGAAAAATTACATTCACCACCTTCCCTTCTTCCACAGATGATCTTATCATAAAGGGTATAAAATTTGTATATTAATATGTTTATCTATGATGTATCATACATATATATATACATATACATATATACACAAACTTTCAGAAAGCAAAATTCATGTATAGGAAGTGTACTCAGCACAAAATTCATGTATTATACATAATTCAATTTAAGATAATTTTACTATAATATCTTTCCAGGAATCTTTATTATTATTTAAAAGGAAAAAAAAAATGTAGTAGAGAACAATGAGAACTTTGTATTTTTTGAAAAGTTTAATGACACTTGGGTAATTAGTAAGAAAAAAAGAATCAAGGATGTGAAAATACTTCACGTACATGCCAAATATTGACAAATGCTTTGTTATATCTGTTAATATCAGATATAAAAATACTTGAAGTACATAATTTTATTTTAAATTGTACAGCTGAAGACCCAGCTATTTAATTGTCCTAACATAGCTAATGGCATCACTTCATTTGTTGACAAGAGACTTCTTACTAACACAATACTTAAAGAAAAACAGTATTTACTTTTTTTTTTTTTTTTTTGATCCTTTACATAATGTATTGTAGTACAGTTCAAAAAACAGACAGCCCAGTTGGTTTCTTGTCCCTAGTTCATCATGTGGTCATGTTGTATTACCTTCAGGGCTTTTTTGTTTGTTTTACCTCCAATATAATTGGGCCTCTTACATTCTCTGTATTCCATCTATTTTTTGTACGTTTGGAAGTATTTTGAAATACACTTGACCTTGTTAACAAGCATCTGACAATTATCATAACCTGACATGCCAAAAGTTATATTGAATTTTCTCTTCTTATGGACACTAATTGCATATTTGAAGTGATGGATTTTGTTTCTTCAGTGGTGCTCCTTGATAAATTATTTGTCAAAATTTGGGAAAGTGGTATGACCTTGTTTCTTCCATTTCTCTGAATTTCCAAAAGTGCATATACAATGCAAATATAAATCATGTGCCATCAACTAACTGTTATAAAACTATTTACATGGAAACGGGATGATTCTGTCCTATTTTCTGATCAGCAGTTAGTGCTTAAGAAAGTCAAGTAGAATAGAGAGATGACTGAATTAGTCCATGTTTGACATAATATATCATATTTAGTACCCTTATTAATCTTAGGTATCTGCCTGGAGAACTGTGAGGATGCATTATTTAGTCTCTTCACTGGAAGAAAAGCTTTTCTCTCATCTTCCTCCACATTCCCGCACCATTTTACCACAAGCCCCCCACCTCATCCTGTACAGGAGCCCATGACTCCCATCCATTTGTCACACTTTCGCTGTCAAAAATGTGTTGTGGGAGATAACAGATGAGTGACACTGGAAAGAATTGCCTCTGTGCAACAGGACCTACACAGCTCATACACAAACTGCTGCATTTTGATGTCTGTATTACTTACATCTCCCATTCCTGAACACGTGGGGGATGGGAGAGAGCTGTGGACACCCAGGCACTCTGCCTCCAAATGATTTCCCCTGAACCACAGAGCTGTAGCTCGTTCCTCTCGATTGGCAATACGTTTCAAAGACTGTGTTTGATTGTGGATGGTTTACAATGAAGAGATTACAGAGGCTTCCAACAGGAAGAGCAATTATGAAAAATAAATAAATAAGTGGGCAGAGGGTGAGGAGAGACTTTTGAAAGAACGACTGAAGGAACTTCTTCATGCTTTCCAATTCATGGAAAATGGGTGAAGGATGCAAAGAAATCATTCTGCCAATATACAGAGGGGAATGAAACCTGGAGCCCTCTGGTTAGAAAAAATAGCTTGTCTGAGCCCTGAATGTTTTAAGAAGAGAGTTATTCAAGTGAAAGTTGCAGTTCACAGAATCACAGAGTGGTCAGGGTCGGAGGGTACCTCTGGGTCCATCAGGCTCAGCTCCTGCCCCAGCAGGACACCCAGAGCAGAGTGCCAGGCCCACAGCCGAGGCAGCTTCTGGACATCTCCAAGGAGGAGACGGCACAGCATGTGTCAGTGCTTCCTGATGTTCAGGAGGAACTTGCTGTGTTCCAGTCTGTGCCCACTGCCTCTTGCCCTGCCAATGGGAACCACTGAAAAGAGCCTGGCTCCATCCTCCCTGCACCCTTCCTTCAGGTATTTATTGACATCAGTAAGATTCCCCTGAGCCTCCTTTTCTCCAGGCTGAGCAGATTGTACCTGAAGTCTGTATCAGTAAATCACCTTTTTCAAGACCTTATTAAGTTTTCTTTGGCACTTCCACATAACTGCTGTGCTGATTAACATGTTACTGAAGTCTCTGGGCTGTGGGGGTTGTTAGGAATGATGGAGCAGATACCCAAAATTCTTATTATTACATCTCCTATCATGTTTTTACAACCCCCATGGCAATTATAGGCAGGCTATTTTAAAGTACTTCCTGCAACCTTTTTTTTTTTTTTTTTTTTTTTTTTTTAAGCTCAGAATTGTAGTTATTTAGCATTTCAAACAGCTGTGAAAGTGCAGGAAATGGCTGCTAGCAGCTAAATTTTGGAAGGAAAACTTTCAAGAAGATTTTCTCTAGTTAGAAAACTTCTAAAATGTTTAGGTTTTTCTTTTTCTTTTCTTTTTTTTTCCAACAAGAAAGGTAATGAACATTTATAGACCTTTAAAAGTATGTAATATCACGAAATCCGCGTGAACAGCATAATCTGAAAGATACCTGCTGTAATTTCTGCACTGGCAACTCTGCAAGCATTCCTGAGATTCCCCACACTTTTAAGCAGGTGGCAGTGTCGGTTAAAAAGACATAGTTTTTCCTGCAGCAGATAGAAATTGTTGCTCTCCCATCTCTCCATTTGTCTTAATGAAAGGTAAGAATATATAGCACTTTTATTGGGTTCCTGCCTAGATAAGGATAGGAAAAAATTTGAAAACTATGTCTTTGTTGACTCAAAACTCTTTTATTGTTTCCGAATGCAGCTTTGTGAGCTTTATTCCTCAGAATGAGAGACTGCAGTAAGATACATAACTCTTCTTTAATACCATGTTAACATGAAGAACTATCTTCCAGTGAGGCTGGAGGATGTTGTAGCGCCATGAGTCAGCACCAGCTCCCAGTTCTTACCACAACATTTTCATAGTTTCAATAAATACAAAGTCTGGGGCCTTTCTTCTGTTGGACTTTTCATTGTGCTACTGACATAGACTCAGCAGGCAAGGCAGTAAGGATTTGATGTAGGCTCACATGTTTGGATTTTTCCTAATAATTTCTTCTTCCTTTGTTTTGGTGTGCCTAGATGTGATATCTACCATTTGCATCTATGAATAGCTAGTGAGGTGTGGAGGTTTTTTTTTCAGATATATCCTATTGTGTTAAGCTAAAATAAACAAAATGCTTTACAGAGTTTCATTTAATGAACAGTAAGTGGCTTTGATCTCCTGGTAATGTCAGAAAACAACAAATACAGTTCAGAAGAAATTTTTGAATATTACTACAAATGTGGTAAGAGTCTCTGTTGTGAAGTGGCAGGTTTTTTCCAGGGAGATAAGAGAATGTGTGTATACACTAGGAAAAAACTGCTTTTTTTTTTTTTTTTTGGTCTGAATTGGATTTCAAAATATTGAAGCAGACTTGACTCTTATTTTCACAAAGTTTAGGATTTTTCAACAGGCCAACTAAACCAATGTGGAAGTGTCCAGATTCTTGTCAGGTTGACCAGACAGAGCAGGTGGTGGATGGCGGAGAAACCACGAGGATGGCAGAGGGAAGCACTTAGTTCACTAAATCCACTAGATGAGATTTCCCATTTAAAACCATGTTAACAAAACACTTCAAGGGTTGAGCACCCATGAACGTATCATCCATGGGGTTCCACCCATCAACATATGTGTTTCGGAGGTTTCAAGTCACCCTGCCTTCCTTCAAACAATGTGATACCCCACCATCAGTCTGGGTTTAACACAAGGAGTTGTCAGTGAGCAGTGAAGGCTGTGGGAAGCGCTGTGTGAAGGACGAAGGATGGGGACGCTGGGGAGCAGGAGGGTATCCAAGGTCTGCAAGGTACCCAAGGAACCTCTGGTAACCATGAGCCTTGTTTCAGCTGCCAATGCTTCAGTTCCTTATGTGTAAAAAAAAAAGGCATTGTGCTACTTATACTTCAGGACGTGAAGATAGAGCCACCTCCAAGAGAGCTCAATGCCATTGATTTCTTCTCTACACCATGGGGAAGAGAAACAACACCAAGGAATAACTGCAAATGGGCTCCCCAGAGCCCATTCGCCCCTGCACATCCGGTCCACTCCTTCCAGACCCCGCAGTGCCCCAAGTGTCGAGGGGCCGCTCTCCCCCAGTCATTGGGTTAAGACTCCGGCCCCTCTCCGCCCCAGCACATATCGCTCACACACACCCCCAGCGCATCCCCCTCACCCAACTCGGGTACACCCACGCGCACAAAACACGCCACACGCCCTCCTCGCACACACACCCCATACCATCAACCTTCCCACTCACCCTCTGGGCGCGCACCCCCACGCGCGCACACATAAACCCACACGCGCGCACATACACGCGCGCCTCTCCCCTCCCAGACGCCGGACACCAAGCGCATGCGCAGCGGCGGGCGCGGAGCTGTCCGAGTGCTGAATTTATAGCGCGGTGCGCTCCCGCCCGCCTCATTCCAGCACAGGCGCTGGGGTTCCCCGCAGCCCCCGCCGCCCGCTCGCTCCCGCACGGCAGCGCCGACACCTCCCTGACAGCAGGGGAGTGGAACAGAGCGAGCCAGTAGCCCCACCACCCTTCCTAAATACTACTTTTCAAAGCAAAAGGGGAATAAAACACACCGGCAACAGACTGCTTGCTCTCAATGCTACTCCCCTTTGGGTGATGCTCTTTGGGTAGTAGGGTTCTCCCTTCTTTTTATTTCCTTTTTTTTTTTTTTTCTTCCTTTATTCTTTTTTTTTTTTTTTTCCTTTTTTCTTTTTTTTTTTTTTTCTTCATCACCCAGTAAAAGCAAGGTGGGGAATAACCAGGTCTGATGCTTTGTATATTTTCTGTTGGCTGCTGGAGATGAGCCTAGGCTTGACCTGACCATGATTCCAAGGACTGGCATTTCTTTTTTATCCCCAGTTTGTAGAGATCCAGACCTTCTTTTCCTGATTGTCAAGAAAAATAAATTATTGCTGAATTTGGGAATCTAGGCAGCACCAGCGTACTTTCTCCCTGCATCGCTCTGGAATCGTTTCTGGGATATTTTCCAAATCAACACAGAAAGCAGGAGGAATGAACCGGCAGCTAGTGAAAATTTTGACAACCTTATTTGCATTTTTCTTAGAGACAAACCATTTCAGGTAGGTGATATGGCTCTTTGTAATGATATTTTTCAAAGAATGTGGACATCATAACTATAAAGAAACTATATCACGTTAACCTAGTTTGTTTGCTATATTTGAGAGTGTTTTGTGTTCATTCTATATAGACTTTCCTTTTTACACTCAGAGACTCGTTGCTTGGTAACAAACACCAAAAAATATTCAAGTTTGGGTGATCTATTTTCCATTTCTCTGATTCAACGACATGCTTTGTTACTGATTATCAATATAGCTGAAAACAGTTTCTTCAGTTTTTTTTCCAAATGCTATTTAATCTTTGTGCTCCCTCCAGAGCTTATGTAGGAAGTTGCTTTGGTTCCCTCCTCTTCAGGCTCTGGAAATGATCAATCAACCAGATTTCTCAGGGATGTGGTTATTTGAAATTAGAAATCCAGTCTTCTGATTTTGGAAAAATGCCTAATTAAACCAGTACTATGCTAATTTAAAGTATCAGTACATCAGATTATTGCTTCTAATTTTTATTTTCTCTTTTTATTTTATTTCTAATGCTTGATGAGCTTTTGCTTCAGCTGCTGACTTCTTACGATACTAGGCAAACAAGTCATTGCTATTAACCAAAACACCATTTCAGCTGAGATTCCTTATCTTCATGTACAAAGCTGTGTATCTACATGTAAACATACAAAAAGCTTTTGTATGTGTAATAACGTATATATACAGTGTCTGAGTGAAAAAAATGTTTGTATTCACGAGTTTGCACACATGAGATGACAGCACAACTTATCACTAGTGGACACTGAAAGGAGACAGAAGTAGACTGTAAAGTATCATCCAAAATAATTAGACTGGATTAGTTTTCAAGTTTTTATTATCTTATCTGAACATTTCTACTATTTAAGTGGGAAATATCATCTATTTTATATTAAAAATTAGAGATGTAAGAGTGTCACGTCAACAACAAAAGCAAAAAAAAAAAGCAACTCCCTCCCTCCTCCCCCCATGTATGGAACTGAAAAAGTGGGTAATAGCATTACAAGGTTTACTATCACATTGCCTTTTAGCAGTTTTGATGGTTTTATCGAAAGATAAAGAATTTAGTATTATTTAGTATTATTTAGTATGCTTACATGTAAATGCACAAAAAAGAACAAGACTCCTGAAACAGAGTGGTTCCCTTTGGGCAAATAATTAAATAGAGAGTAGTTAAGAAGACAGTGTTTTTATTACTTTTAGTAGCTCAATGAATATATTGAAGCACAGATACCATGATATTGGTTATTTAGGAACCAAGATAGTGCTGCTTATGGTGAAATCTGTGCCTCTGTGCACCAAATATGACTAATTCATTACTAGTTTATTTTCCCTACAGAATGACCCGGGGGAACTCATAAATTCTTTTTTTCTGAAATACTTACTGTGCTTGAAGTATGTAATTTGTTATCTGTATGAAGTTTCACATGCATAGTCTGGTACCAGAAGTTTACTCTTAAAATCTGAAAACAGACATATGTTCAGGAGCTTCGTATAAATACCAGCTGGTGATAATACCGATCATTTACTATTTGACGTTAATTGGTGAAAAAAAGACCAAAACAAATCACTAAGATTATACATGACTGACTCTGAAAGCTTTTTTGCCCTGCTGGTGAAGAAGCCAGACATTCACTAGCATGATTTCAGTCTTCTTTGAGTGGCATCTATAAAGAACATTTTTTTGCATCTACATCCTTTCTAACATTAACAAAACCAACATGTACCAGATCCGCTTGATGAGTGATGACCGCTATTGTTTGGAAGTTTACAATCACCTCGAATCAGTGCTGAAAGGCATAAATTTTAACAGTATACTTCTAATTAAATCAGTGATATGAATTAGATATCAAAGTTCCTGTAAGATTTCTTTACACACTTTTTTAAAATGCAGACTGAATCTTCTAAATTTTTAAAGATAAAATACATTTATTTTTAAAGTGGAGGGGTTTGTTTTGAACAGCAAAATGTGTCCATGAATGCTATTCAAAATTCATTTTTATTTCTAGCATAAAGTTTTCTGATGAAAAATATATGATATCATTCTATAAAAACCTTAATTTTTGCATTCAGTGAATTGAGATAACTTTATTAATTGTTATAATTTTTTTCCGAATTGAGATAACTTTATTAATTGTTATAATTTTTTTCCTGACTTGAATGAATTACTAGCTAAATGGTGGCTAATAATTTGTTTAGGACGACTTTCTGTAAAGAACATGATTCAAGATCTGGAAAATCCCCCTCACAGACCCTGTCTCCTTCAGACTTTTTGGACAAATTGATGGGAAGGACATCAGGGTATGATGCTAGAATCAGACCAAATTTTAAAGGTAAGTTTTTTTAAGACTGTTGATAAACTAATGATTTTGTTTGTTTTGTTTAAGGATGTCTGATTTCTTATTCTTTTTACAATAACTTCGGCTTTCTAGGGTATTATTGTCATGCAGATAAGTTGTTCCAAGGGGAGGACTAAAGGAGCAGTGCAGGTAGTAAGTGTACAGAGCTCTGTACTCTACAAAAAACCCTCTTTTCAAATTTACCTATATATAGGTCAAAAACATTTAGCTATCAGATGTTGTCTCCAAAGACCTTTATAGTTTCAAAAAGTAAATAGGATTCCCCTCTAAAAGTAACTGAGATGACCTGTTCCTGAAATTTTTAAGCCACGAGAACTTTCAACACTTCCATGCTGTTTCACTTATAGCATTGTCTGAAGAAGGAAGATAGGACTCAAGATATGCACAGAGCAGATGTTATCCTGCTAATGTTGACTGAATTCTCAAAATCAGTTTCCCATGATCCTTACAAAAACCACAGAAACATGTTCTGTTTGACATTTCTATGATTTTCTCCTTTTATTTCAAAATTTGAACCAAATTGTGGGGAATCACCATCACTATTCCAGCACAAAGAAGGCTTTGAATTGCCCTCTTCTGCAATCATTGCTATCAGAACAAGTTTTCCTTGCTATAGACCTTTACATTCTAGTGGAAATGAACACAAATGTTTTGATTTCAAATGAAGACAGCTATGATGGGAGTTTTCATTGTAAATACAATTTTATCTCTTTAGAAGAGTTCTGTAATTCCTCCAAAACTGGCCCTTCAACCGAGCTCAAAGCTTGGAATGCAGTTATACTTTAAAAATTAATAAAACTCTTCCTTCATAAACAACTTTGATGCTAATGTACATTTGCACTCATATCTCTTGGCTTTGTTGACCAAAATGCATGATTTTCTACACTACACCTTGTTAGCGGTGCTGTGAAAGTTGATAACGAGGGGAACAAACAATCATTTCTTAGCCAGCAAATGAACTGTTGGGAAAAAAGCCACTCACATGTCAATGAGAAAAGTGTTTAATTAATTTAGATCAAAGATCATTTTCTTCTCTCTGTTCCACAAGTACAAATTACAAGACATGGAATGAAGTGTCTTTTTTGACTGCTTACTATGCCTAAGTGAGGAGAAATCTAATTTGATTTTCAGAGCTGAAGGTCTTAAAGTTAATAAAACTCTAGTCAGAGTTTTAATTTCAGAAGAGTTTACAAAATGTTTATTAATTTCCTGAACTGGAGCCCATGTTATCTTGTAGCGATATTGTGTTAGGCTTTTGCATTCATTTGATGTGTATTCATGAATATCAGAGAAGTTTTAGAAAATGCAAATAAAGACAGAAATTGCCTGAATTGAGTGAGGGTAGCAACTGTTAAGAACTTCTTTGTGTCCTTTATGTTGGAGGGAAAGTAAAGGAAGACTTCTGCTTCATCTCTTGTAGCTCAGGTAGAATCAGTTAAGTATACCAGTCCCTGTTCACATAACAACACGAACCCTTTACTTCTCCTCAGTATATGTCTAAAATCATTTGGTGATAAAGGCAGAAGGAGACAGATTAACAGTTTTGTGGTTAGAGCAGGTATGGTGTGTACAACATAAGGTTGAGGTGTTTGAAAGACACTGCTTCCCTCAAAGCCTCATGGTTTCTTCCCAATGTGAAGCTGCTTCCTCTGAGCTCCTAAAACCAAAGAATCTTTTTCCAGAGCAGCAGTTTGAATTTACAGCAGATCTTCAGGATTTTTTTTATAACTTCATATCTCTGATCTCTCAGAGGTTTTCTTACGGACTAGAGAATTAAGTCATGTGGCTTTGAATTTCATTGCGCCTGTGAAAAACCTTTTCTGCTGATAACCATTTTTATTAGTCATTATGATGCATAACCATGCTTCAGTTGCCCAAATCTTGTTAAATTTTTCAAAGAATGGAAAGAAGTTATTTTTCTTTATAGCATATATTTTCCTTTTAAAGAATTAGAGTACAGCTGCAAGGAGGTCGTAAGAAATCTACTTGGCTTTGGAATTAAGTCATATAAAGATTTTTTTTTGTACTGAATCTTTATTATGGTACCAATACAAATTGCTTCCATTTCTAACATTTATTAATTGGTGTAATTTTTTGACGATACAATCTACTGCACAATACTGGTGTTTTAAGTCATATAACTGTACTGTCATATAAAATGTTAAATTATTTATAATAATATTTAACATATATTATACATATAATTAAATATATATAATAATATACATATAATTAAACATATTATATATTAAACATATATATTTTTTTATATTTTAAGGCAAGAATTTTTATGTATAAAAGATGCCCACAGGAAGAACCACTCAGACTAGAGATCAGCTGCCTGGTTTTACATATAATCGGGAGTTAATGTTAGTTTCCTGTGTTTTAAAAAATACAGTGTGGATGGAGGTATTTGGACTACTACTCATGTATTTCTGTTTATTTTTTTCTCTTTTAGATCAGTTACTTAGCTTTCTGCTAGTTCAATAGGCATTTTAAAATGCTAGAAAATTTGCATATTCTTGGAAAGGCAGTTGAGTAGAACCCCTTTATCTTATACAGCTAATTATACAATAATTAAATGTATTTATTTGACAAGTCTGAATTACTGGAAAACAGCAGCTATTTGATTAATTTGTGGAATAAAAGCTAAAAAGAGAGGAAAATGCTGCTTAGTGGAACAAGGTGTTTTATCCAGATAAAGAATTTCATCATTAGTTACATGCTTTTCCCCAGCTGACTCTTGCAAAGTAGAACATTCAGGAAGATACTGGGAGAGCAACAGGTGAATACATAAGCGCTTGGACATCAGTTCCCAGGTTTTCTGTTTTGCTTGTTTGTTTTTTGCAGTATACTGAAAGATTATTTTCTTATCATCGTTCTCTCTTATACAATCATTGGAATACAGAAGGGAAGATTTCTGGTTCTTGTTGACACAAGCAGTGATCAGATACAAAATGACCAGGCACTTAGAGAGACAGTCCCCCCGACTGTCAGCCAGAGTGACATCTCTCAGAATTGCCTTTCTTTGATCACTTTGTCAGATACTTAATGCACACTTTTCCATCTCACACTTCTATCCTATTGAATTTGAATAGCTTAATAATTTATGTGAGGACATGGAGGGGAATACTTTTAAATGTAAATATGAAGACTACAATCTAATACTAACTGAAGTCCCTGAGAGTCCTGCTGTCACTTTGTTGACAGCAAACATACGCTTGGGATCCTATGACTTGATTTGCTGTTTTTTTTTTCAATTATAACATCAGTTAAGCATGGCTTCTGCGAAATAATAAAATGTAAACCTATATGGTTTTCTTTTTCTGTGATTAATATTAACGGTATGCATATTTAATGATGAAAAGCTACAAAAATAACAAAAATCAAGAGTGAAGTCTTGTGCTTTCTCCATCAATCATCTTGATTCCTCAGAAAAGCCAGAAGTAGTTCAGGGCACCTGTGTTATAACACTAGCCAAAAATGTGGTTTTGTGCTGATAGAAGTCAGAGATGGTGAAATGATATCATAGATTACTTTGTATTCACCTCAGGATTCCTCAAGAACACTGTAAGCAATGCCATGGTATGCAAGATCAACCTGCAACTTAGATAGAACATGAGATGTGATGCTGATGGAGTCAGCTTGAATTTCAAATTTCTTGGCAGGTTTTTACCTTCAGAAGTTACTAAGCTACTTTCACGTTTTAAGATATTCATCTTCTAAAACCACTTACAATCTAAAATAACTAGAACTGATCAGATAGAGAAAACTGTTTATCAGTAGGCATGACTATATTATTTATGCTTTAAGAAGTATATGGTTATCATGGAGAAGAAAGGGAATTTGTCCCCAAGACCTCGAGGAGTATGTTATGTTTAGATACAGAAAATGTTAACAATCAAGATAAGAGTGATTTTATTTTGTATTGAGTTCAATTCTATGATTCAGTGCATTCTTTCCCATTGAGTCATCATTTGCTAAAAAACACTCCGAATTTTATGGAGTTGCATGGAGATTTTCAGAAACAGTGCCTGTCAGTGTTACCCTCAATAGTGGGTGATGTAACACAGTTTGAATTAACTTGCTCACAAGATGCTGCTTCTGAACTTGGAGAAGTCTTGTTAGAGGGACACAGTTTGGGCATGTAGTGGCTGTCACTGTAAAAGATTAGTCTGTGATTACAGCATTGTAATGTCATTTTCATGCCGAGTCAGTAGGTTTACATCTGAATAATAAACACATGGACTAAGTCATTTACTGAAAATTAGCCTGACAACTGTTACAGGAAATGGCTAATGCACTTTAATACGATAACTCCTTGGCACCAAGGGTCAGTTTTTCCCATGTATTCAAGCCCACTGCTTACATATTTGGTCGCTGAGTAGACCAGTAATGAACTGCTTAAAAAGGCATGAATAGAAATTACTGAATGACACATAGAGATGAAATGAAAGGCATCCGACTTAATACGTAAGAGCAACTTCTATGTGCAGGCTAAGAGGTACTGTCTGCAGATGTGTACTTTAATCTAGACTTGACACTTAGCAATAAAAGCCTGTTGAAAAATAACTGATAAATGCATTTAAAAGTTGAATAGTATATGTGACATAGGCATGGACCTGATGTGTTTCATTCTCCAATGGTTAACAACCTTCAAAAAGTCAGACTTCAGTCAGTAACAACGACTGCCCTTGATGTTAGATGCAGTCAGTACTCTACACTGGGCTATTTTCCATAGACTTTGAGGCTCAAAAGAGGACATTTTCTCCAGTAGGTGCTGAGATCGCATTCAAGCAAGACAGCATGTAGTAAGAAACTGGTGCACATTGTAGGTAGAGTATGCACAGAAGGTTCATTGTTGGAGGAAAGAAGCTACATGGCCAGTGTTTTTGGAAGTGGCTAGGCCATTATACTTGCTAAACATAGATTTATTGAAATGTGAAAGCATCCATTATTAGGGAGGTATTCCTCTGGTTTACTTTTATCCTTGAAATAGGCATCTCACTGCAAAGGTATATGCTACATGAAGATAACTTATACATATTACATTGTCTGTGGGTTTTTTTGTTTGTTTGCTTTTGTTGTTGGGTTATGTTTTGTGTTTTGTTAGTTGGCTTGTTTTATTTTTCTTTGACTATGTGGCTAAGAAATTGATGTCCTGCTTCTGCCTTGCCTAGGTGTACATGTTCTCAGGCAATCTCACTGCAGTTATGCAAGGAACCTTTACACTGTGTTTTAAAATTAATGGTAAAGAGGGTTATGGAACACGTCCTTCTCACCATCCCTCTTTAATTTTAGTTTCTTACACAGAACGTCAACAGGCTAGGGGAACTTCATGCCCAATTACATTATGTCTAGCCTTCTAGACAGGTGGGGCCAGACAGCTAGCTCAGGTGAACTCCCTGACTACCTACACTGCTTATATGCTTTTTCGTTCCACAGATCTCTATCTGAGCTTCCTCCAACCAGCTCCCTACAAAGCAACTCAGAAAGGCTTTGAGCTTGTGGAAGTGTAAACACAGTTGTTGTTTGGCTTCATCTGTCCCTGGTCTTCTTTTATAATTATACAGTTAGCCACAATAATCCATGTCATATTGGTGTGTTGCTTTTATTCAGAACCAGTGGTTTAATTAAGATATATCAATGCATTTGGCTCTTGTCATGGAATATTGGTCTGCTGCCGCATGAAATGCCAAGGGAATTTACAAAGAACAAATGCCAAAGCAGATCCAAAGTCTTTTGATATTAAAGCAGGAGATTCTATTGTTCTGACCATGTTCTAATTTAATTGTATTATTTCCATTATATTCAGTGTCATGTTTAGATTTAAATATTTTATACAGTCAAAGCCAATGCCCTGGGGTCACTCATTATGTGTCTTGTTATGTTTTGCCTGTCTTAGGAAACATGCAATTTATATACAGAATATATGAAAACATGTACACTTAGTTTTCTATAAGTATAACATTTATCAACTGAAAACCTATTACATATGGTTATAGAGCAACAAGGAACATGTATACATAAAGCAGAATGTGCTGTTTTATTAGACAGATTCATTATCTTTTTTTCCTCCCTCTGGAAATATGAATATAAATCTCTGATTAAGTCATCAGAAAATGTATGTTTGATGCTTCAGCTTCCAAATATGCAATTCACAGTCTTTCACAGAAATGACTGATTTTAAGAGCCCTCTAAATTACGCAGACAGGTTGGCACAGGCTATAACATCTCTCAAATTAGAGGTGCACAATGTCTGGCATAAATAGTGACCTGCCAATCTTATTAAGACCAAGTCCATGGTATAAAATGGAAAATATATAGAAATACAAAGGCTAAGATTCTTGAAAGCCTGAAGATCATCAAGTATTCAGTTAGCATGCCAGCTACTAGCAATCCTCGAGTATTACAAGGACATGAAGACACACTGATTACTCTTTTTGCCTCAACTACATGTCAGTAGCATGAAAGAGTGGAAGCAAAAAGGCTCCTGAGTGTGCTTAGATGTGCCTTGGCTAGAAACTACCTTATGCTTTAACCAAATTCAGGTTCTCTGATGAGGCATTCCTCCACCTCCATTGCCCAGCAGGGACCAGGTAACTCCAAACATGCATTATATTCAAGAGGAAAGGGATTCCTCTGAAGGTGAATCTGAGATCACTTTAAATAACACACAAAGATGGAACAGTGGCCATAGAAGGCTCACTTTCTTTAGACAAGTTTTTGTCCAGCACCCCCTCATCTTAAAACATGGCCTGATCCAAAGGAGTATAAAGATTCTGAATAGCCCACTTTTCAGCAATGAATTCAAATTTACAGAACCACAGAATGCTCCGGATTGGAAGAGACCTCAAGGATCACAAATCTCCAACCCCCCTTGCCACAGGCAAGGCCATCAACCTCCCCATTTCATACTAGACCAGGCTGCCCATGGCCCCATCCAGTCTGGCCTTGAACACTTCCAGGGACAGGGCATCCACAACTCTCTGGGCAGCCTGTTCCAGTACCTCACCACTCTCATAGTAAAGAACCTCCCCTCTGACATCCAACCTAAATCTTCCCTCCCTCAACTTAAAACCATTTCCCCTTGTCCTGCTGTTATCTACCCTTTCAAAGAGTTGACTCCCCTCCTGTTTGTAGGCTCCCTTTAGGTACTGAAATGCTGCAATGAGGTCACCCCGCAACCTTCTTTTCTCCAGGCTGAACAAGCCCAGCTCCCTCAGCCTGTCTTCGTAGGGGAGGTGCTCCAGTCCCCTGATCATCTTCATGGCTCTCCTCTGGACCCTCTCCAACAGCTCTTTGCCTTTCTTGTACTGGGGGCTCCAGACCTGGACACAGTACTCCAGATGGGGCCTCACAGGAGTAGAGTAGAGAGGGACAATCACCTCCCTGTCCCTGCTGACCACCCCTCTTCTGAGGGAGCCCAGGATACCATTTGCTTTCCGAGCTGCAAGAGCACACTGCTGGCTCATGTTAAGTTTTTCATCCATCAGGACCCCCAGGACCTTCTCTGCAGGGCTGAAACTTAATTAGGGGAGACAGAAGATACAAGGAAAACAAGGCATTTTTAACCATGAAATGTAGCTGGTTGTGTAACAGGTCTTTAGTTCTGGTGTAGTGCACAGATGTGAATATTGCAGCCATTGTGTGCTAGGGCCAGGTTATGTTCTTACTGAAGAAAAGGATATAAGGACAGGGGTTGGGAACCAGAACTTCTTGCATTTGTGCTGTTAAGTCCTCTAACTGCTAAGATGCAAATTTTCTGAGTACAATTTCTCTATCTTTCTCCAAGTATTGTATCCTAAATGCTTTGCTGAATAACAAGATGAATACAGATTCTATCTTCACCTACTTATTATGAGGGATGCTAAAAAAGTAATGCTCCTGTTTCATTATGATGGCCCACAATGCCAGAGGCAGATGTTAGTAGTTTAGCAGTAGAGGTTGAACCTTCCTGGCAGTATCCCATTGCATGTTGTTGCCATGTGACCATTGGCAGCAGAGGGGCAATCTAACAGAATGGCATCTGACATGGGAATGTGGATGAAGGATAGGGGTGGAATTGAATTCCTCTATGCAGAAAAAAAATAACACCACTGACATTCATTGACACTTGCTGAATATTTATGGAGACTAACCAGTAGATATGAGCACAGTGAGGAAGTGGGTAGTACGTTTCAGCAGGGGTGAAAGCAACATTGGGTCACCTCCTCTGATGCAGAT
Organism: Chrysolophus pictus; assembly: GCA_037305975.1. Lineage (NCBI taxonomy): Eukaryota > Metazoa > Chordata > Aves > Galliformes > Phasianidae > Chrysolophus > Chrysolophus pictus. The sequence goes on from CM074576.1 coordinate 73,971,572, forward strand.
TTTTCTGAGCTGCATGCAAGCTCTTGTTCCCAATTGTGAAAGTGCATAGCTCATGGTGGTGACTATGTTGAAAAATGGTGTTTTGTAGATGGGAATATGCTCTATCAAAAAGTGTTATTGTGCTTTTTTTAGCTGTTTTAATTTCTGTGGAAAAAAAAAAAAATAGGAGGCATCATGTTTGGAGCAACATACTTATTTTAAAAAGTGACCATGGCTGCACTTTAGGATGGAACCCATCCTCTCTGAATATGAAATGGCAGTGAGAGATTTCAGTTCCCAGTTCCCAAGTAAATCATAGCCTTGTAGCCCAAGAGATGTAAGTCTGCATCCCTTCAAGCTGATGTGTGCATGGAAGATCCTAGAAATGATTATTTCTGCATAGAATTTCTCAGTGTTTTGATATTGGCTGCAAATCTGGTTGTGTTTTAGAGAAAAGACTAAAATTTTCGTTTGCTCTTTCTAGGATTTAATGTATTGCAGGGTAACGCTCAGAACTGTGTATACTAAATGAGATACCTAAACGTTACTGAGAAAGAGAGGGTCAGATGGTCCCTCAGTGCAAATATTGCAGCTGCTTCTGCCTGTCATAGGACAAAGATTTTGTTGCCTACAGAAAAAAGTCATTGGTCCAGGGAAGCACAGCAGTGCTATGATGGTCTTCTCTGAAAGCTAGTATTTCTCTCCAAAGCCCCAGGATATATGGAAAGCATTGAGCACATCTGAGGCTAGCTGAGTTGTCAGCGCTTTCCCTTGAAGAGCAGCAAGTGATATTCAATTGATACACTTTTTCCGCCCCAGGAACATGTTTATATGTTATCTCCTTTGTACTTGAGGAAATACAGCTGAGAGAAGGCTATATGCTTTCCTTAAACAAACATAGTTAGCGAAAACACAGAATTAAAATTTACTGGATAGATACTCATTATGTTAGGCTGCCTCTGATGACTATACTCCCAATGCATGCTGCCTTCATGTCTTCATCTCAGGTTACAAAACTGCCTTATAAAGGCTGTTCTTTCTTCTTATGTTGTCCAGTGTGTTTAATAAAGAATAATCCTAAATAATAAGTACAATATTAGTAACTCTTTGGCAGGAATGCAGCTGTAACATCTCGCACTACAGTCTGAAGCAGTATCTCGCTCTTTTGAAGAGATGCATGCAAATGGCATGCATGGGTCTAAACAAGTAACATATGTAAAAGCTACTTATTTTTCTAGATGTGAATTAAGCCCATTGCTTTTGCATAATCGCATGTGCAAACTCTCCCTTGTGCCAAAAAAGCAGATGTGCCACTTCAAATAATAACTTCAGACTGCAGCAATTTTTCTTTGAAGACAGTGATATCCTATCAAATATAGTAGTCTGAGATTGGCCATTCTACTTATAGGAACCATCCTAAAAATAAGCATCTGTGAGAATTTTGGAGCTATTTGGCTCCATTCTCCTGAGAATAATTTCACAGTTCTTTGGCTCCATACTCTCGAGAACGATTTTTCTTTTTCTCATAATTCTGATGTGAGTTTTGTGGGGGGTAAAGAACACACTATTGGTTAAAAATAATATTAAATTCTTTATTTATTTTCCTTTTTTTCCTTTTTCTGTTGAAGACAAGCTTAATAGTCTTATCAAAATTATAAATGGTTAGGGACAGATTCAGTTCAGGCCAATAAGTTTCTAAGTGTGGATAAGTCCCGTATGGAAAATTTTGTAGTAGACTCCTAATCAGCAGGACTATTGGCGGCAGAAAAAGACTGTGTGCCCTGACCCTGCAGAGTTTTGATTGAGCTTAGAGCCTATGTGAAATCCATGTGATGCTCCTCTCAGCAATACATCTTGCATCAAGGACCTCATAATTTCCTTACAACAAGTGACTTGATACTCACAAAAAGGGAAGCCAGTTAGTTTATAAGATATTATTCTGTGGGAGTTCTCATTTCCTCTCCCATTCTTCCAGCCACTTTATATATGAAGAGACGTAATGATGGAAAAATTGGTAGTGAGAGACATCCAAGAAGTATCTTAAGGATATATTACAGGTAAAAGATGGATTCTTTTTGGTATTCAGGATATGGGAGACCATTTAGCAGGCTCCCAGAGGGAGAGGGGATTTGTTAAGGGAGAGGATGGGAGACTGAGCTAAATGTACAACAGAACAGCTGATGGATCAGGAGGGAGGAATTAATTTCAGAGTAATATTATGCATAGATTGTACAGAAATGAGCTGAACTATAAGGAGGTCCAAAATGGGTAGTTCCCAACAGCTGAAATGGATAAAAATAGAAAGAAAAATGTTAGTGCTAGATGTGGTGAATATGCATTTGTGTCCCTGACCATTTGCAGATTGCCATCTATATCAGCTTCTGACCTTTTCTGTTGTCTCTTGTCCCTATCCCTGAACCACCCCATTTGTCTAAATCCCATTGTTCGTATGTGTCCTATACATCATCTGGTGTATAATTCTCTAGCAGTCATAAATCGATGTCTGGCCAGTTATGTTAGTCACCCAAACTGCTCTTTTTCTAGAACTCTTGCATATACTTTAAAGGACAGCAAAGCAAGGAACATTATGGAGGCATTAAGGGAAAAGATGACAGAATTGGAAATAATGCCCAAAGCTCAGAGGAATAAAAAAAGAGTTAAAATTTCTGTGGCCACAGAGAGAAGTATTGGCCAAACTTTATTTTTGACACTCAGCTTCCATCAGTTCCTGTGGTACAAGATCAGAATTGTAGAAAAGGAACAAAGTAAGAAAATTTCAAGAGAAAGGAATAGAGCATCAATTCTGTTCTGTTGTTGTTGTTTTGTTTTTTAAATAAGTGTTTTGAGATGAGTATGCAGTGCAGAAGAAACTAGTTCATTTTTACTGAAAATAAAAGCCTAGTCTGAGCCAACAGAAATTCAGTATTATTATTAATACTATTTTTTTCATTAAGTAGATTTTCCCCCTGACTTCTCCTTTTGGTGAACGTTTTTAATCTTATGGTTCCATGTGGTCTCTTAGATGAGCTGACTACATTGAATTTATAAAATATTATTAAAAATAAGATTACCCAGGAGGAGTTTGGCTGGCCCTATGCTGGAGTGCAGGCTTCATGACTAGAAATGTAATACCATATTTTATTTAACCACATTAAAATGTGTCCCAGACTTCTGCACATGTTATGCAGTTCACATGCTGATCATCAGCAAAGAGCTCGGCCTTCATTAATGCGAAGCAACCCGTTTCTCAGAATTGTATGCAATGAGCATCTCTGCTACCTGCTCCCAGTGAGCCTGAGAGCCTTTCCATTTGCTCACTTTGTTGAAGATTACTTGGTGATTAAAAAAAAAAAAAAAGCACAAAACAGGTAGAGCCTGTTTTTTTTTTCATGTCATAAGAAAAGCTAACAATTCATTTCCACCAAATAGTACTGAATGCCCTCTGGCATTGGAGGGAGAAAGATTTCAGATACAAATGCCTCGTAGTGATGTGCTCATCACTGCTTGTAATGGAAAAATATGAAAGAAGAGAGGAGTGCTCAAACAAAAATTATATTGGTTTGATGAACATGTGAAAAATTAAAGCATTTATTTGAATACTTTCAAAGTTCACATAGCTGCTAAGTAACTTTATACTATAGCGTCTAGTTGCAACAGGAAATCTTTTGGATTAAAGACTTCTGATTCAGTGTTTTTTGTTTGTTTGTTTGGTTGGTTTGTTTGTTTGTTTTTCTGTTTTTTATTTATTTCCACAAGCTCATTTGCTTGTGTAAGGCTTTAGCTTTCGGGCTGGCTGCAACTCTGCCACAAGGTATGGCTGAGACTTGTGTAGAAGCATCTCAGCTAGATTTCAAGTAATATGCTTGGAGATTCTTTGTGCAGCACAGAGACAATATAGAACTCAGCAGGAGCTGGTCGATTCCAACCTTCCATGACTACGCTGGCAGCAGCCCTCAAACCACCTATGTGAGAGCCAGCCCCAGTGCCTTTATACAGTCATCAGTTACATGCTCTTTGTAGATTAGCTCATGTTAGCTGGGTAAATCAGGACCATATCAACTGTTTAAAAGAATTTTCATTTCTGAGCTCCTGGTTTGGGGTTTGAAATGAAATAGTGCCTGAAAACTGTTCTTGTACAGTGCCTGTCAGATAAACCTGTGTGGAAATATCTTACTGCATGCCAGAGCTGGCAGCAATACACATTTCCGTTATCGTCCTTAGCAGAAAGAGGCAAGAATGAATGAACACGTTGTATGAACTATACCATAATGCTAAATGCAGAGCTGAAGAGGTTTTGTAGTGTGAGGCTCACCTTCCTCCTCCAGTGCTCAGTCTGAGGATAGGGGCATTCACTGAATGTGAGGCACACCAATCCAACAATTTTCACAGGCACTTTCAGGCACACAAAATGCATCTTAGCAGGGATTCTCGTCCCGTGAAGCTCTGATAGGATTTCAACAGCATGACTCCTGTTACATTCAGCAAAACTCCCACAGCTGAAAACTCACACACCACTTCAGAAGTTGATTACTCATTGTTTGACCTCAGACTGTGTCGATGCATATATAGGTGGCTTTAGCTATACTTACCCCAGAGACCTTTTCTTTCTCTGACTCATTCTGCAGTCACCTGAATCTGACAATCACTGGAGTACTTGGCTTGTAAGTCTCCAGTGGTACATTGCAGAAGAAAGGCTTTCAATTTTGGAATATAATGTGTCCTTTTTATATTCAGGTCATGTTGTAAGATTGCATTTTTGCTTTTTGAAGTTAAACAAATGAAGAAAGCAGCTTAAATCTTGATGTAAAAGAAAAGTTTGCTTAATGTCATTTAGTTTATTTATATTTGTATGCGTGCCTACAAGTACACTTCTGGAAATAGGCAGAACTAAGAAAACTAGGGGAAAATCTAACTGTAATGCTCTCCTGCTGGCTGTTCAGTGTCACCTACTTTGTGCAGAGCACTCTACAGATTTCACTGCAATAAATAGAATACTTGAGTAGATTCCTTAGCTACTTGATAGTATTGGGCTCAATGATATCCATGGGAATGAGATTCCTAAGTAGGATTTAGCTAAAATCACTGCAGATTTGGCTCTGTCTCTGTGAGTGCCTTTGTGGCTCTTAGCCTTATTCTATTCATAAATATATATTGACATCATAGAATATGATTCTGAGTTTCAGATGCAACAGTGAGCACCCAAACTGCTGCTATGGTGGGAACACCAGGAGATACGACATTCTCAGCAAGCTTAGTTATTTTATATGACAGATGATCTTTCCGAGTATGTTGGTTTTAGCTTGATGAAGCAGAACAATAATTTCAGCTTTATTTGGCTTTTTCTCCCAGTAAGTTACATCAGTGCAAAGTACCATACAACTACTGTTTTTCAGAGGTTCTGGAGACCTCTGCCCTTGTGAGATTCCCTTTTTAGTTTTTATTTCTTTTAATAGGTACAATTGCCATCAGTGGAGAATAAAAGCGATGGAAACATCGCTATGCTGGATTGTGAAGAATACATCTAAAGAACGAGGAATTTTCAGTTTACTGAGCATAGTCACGCTTAAGGAGTCGGAATGATGTCATCCTCAGAAATCCCATAGAAAATCAGTGTCCTGAATGAAAGGCATCACTCCCAAACAGGAAGTGTCACCTGGATTTTCAGGCCTTAGTGTGACTGCATTGTCCCAGCTTCCTGTGACTGATAAATTTCCTTTGTTGCTGAGACACACATGAGATGATGAAGGAAAAATGGAGAAAAAAGTCTATTTTGTCTAAAGGCAGAAAGAAAGGTAAAGGGAAGAGAAGGCTTAAGTAGACACATGTAATGAGGACTACCTGTGTTGCAGATCCTGTTTTCTTATCAGTACCTTAAGCAAACTTCTTAAATTAGGAGCTTTTTCTCACAATAGATTGGATGGTACATTTAGGCATAAAAAAAACAAGTGTACAAACCTCACTGCTTCCAGAGTAGTTGCAGGAGTCCTGTGCTGCAGAGGAAGTTTTCCAGAGCATCAAAGCTCCCCTTTTTTTCTGTGGTCCTGCATCCATAGTTCCTCGACACAACACTAGCTCAGGTAGCATTTGATAGCACCTCTCCAGCCCTTATCCTGCTTGCCTCAGTCAAAGGAGGGAGGAAACTAGAAGAATAAATAACTTACTTCTGCTTAATGACCATGGCAGCTATGGTGACCCAGCAGTAATTCAGGGATGTGGTTGCAGGGCCATGAAGAGATGCACTGGCAAGCTCTTGAAGTGGTAATTTGGGTATATATAGTACTGCAGCTGAAAAACCAGAGTCCTCTTTGGGAGATAGCTGTATCAAGTCTCATGAGAACTGTGTTTGATATTGGAGGCTCTTTGGGTTGTTGGAAAAGAAATGGATGCTAATACTGCAAGAACTCGTAACCTAGAATACTAGCTTCACCAAATTCTGCTGCCCTACCCTGCTGTTCTGGGATGTGTGTTATGAGAACTCAGGCCAGCATGCAAATCCTCGTCCTGCCTTCACCCACATTTCACTGCCATCCCTCATTTAAGCCTAGATGAGAAATCCCCACTCCACAGATGAAGGGATGCCCAGTTTTTAATGGGATCACTCTCCTCTCACTTTGTCCTTTGGTCCTGCTCCTGGATTCCACCTTTGTGCCATTCCCAGTCTGCCACTGATTCCCAGGAGCAGAGTCCGGCATCTCCCTATGCTTTTCCTTCTCAGGGAGCTGCAGGGAGGAGTGAGGTACCTCGCGGCCTCCTCCAGACTGGACAGCCCAGTGCACCCTCAACCCCTCCTCACAAGACCTGACTTCAGCCCTATTACCAGCTCTGTTGCTATCCTGTGAATGCTTCCAAGGACCTTAACATCTTTTTCATGTTGTGTGGAACAGAACTGCACACAGTACTTACCAACCCTAAATATAGCAGGAGCATCACCTCTTTTAACTGGTAGGCTATGCTGTGTTTGATGATTCCCAAAACGCATTTTTTCCAAATGCAATATTTTTTGTAATATTCCTACTATAGACATTGTAGCTACATGGTTGAAATTAATGTGAAGAGAAGAAGGCTGCCAGGTGCAATCTGGACATAATGCACCAAAACCACAGAGCTGGCTAGATAAGAGAATGTAGAAATGATTAATTGCAGTTAGAATGATCTCCAGTACAAGTGAATCTTTTCACGAGCTTGCCAAATGCAGGAAGCTTTGGATCCACATGTTATCAAAACTGGAGATTACTAATCAAGAATTGCAGTTAACAGCTGGGCTTGGTTCAGCATTCATCTTTCAACATTTACCATTCAGCATGGGGACTCCCACAGACACTGAGATGGATTCACCCCCTCTGGCAACTGACAAGGAAAGGATTCACTCATCCTAGTTTCAGATGGGATAGAATGGTTTTATTAGATTGCCTGATAAGATGCTATTGGTTCTAGGAGAAAATGCACCAATGCTTATAGTTGCTGCTAAGCAGAGTTGTACAGAGCCAAGGCCATTTGCAGCAGAGGACCCAAGGAGCTGACGGGGAGCAGAATTAAGACAACTGACTTAAACTAACCAAGGGGGTTTCCCATACCATATGGCATCATGCAGATGGAGTTTTGAAGGGGGTGGGAGTTCATCTCTTTTCTGCTCGTGGGAGGCTAGCTGGGCATTGGCTGGGGGGTGGCGAGCAGTTGCTTGTGCATCACTTATTATATGCATTCATATATATTTATACACATATATATATTGTATATTGTCACAATTATTTTCCTTTTATACAATACTTCCTTAAGATGTTTAATACGTACACAGTTCCTTCCCTGGAATAATAACATCAACTTCCCTAGTAAAAAAAATCAATAGAAAAAAAAGAGTAAAACTGTTGCAAACTTTGATGCTTAGTTGGTTACCTTTTATTTTCTGCTATAACTGGCCCATATTTCCTATACACATTTTACTAATCTCATCATTAGCAGACTAAGATAAAATTGGATTCTTCGCTCAGAATCAGTAAATTATGAAGTGTTGGTTTTTAAGATCGTTTGCTAGTACCTTCTGTTTTCATATGCTTATAACTCCCCTACTACACCTTTGATAATTAAAAAAAAAATATATATAAATGATCAGGAAAAAAAGATTAGTATAGTGATATCTTACTTTTTCAAGTTAACACTGAGATGAAGAGAGTGGGATAGGCATGGACAGGTCATCTCTGCAATTGTAAGTCTGAGAAAACAGGGAGATAGTGGTTGCAATGCTACAGGGAGTGTGTCCTGCACTGAAGCTGTAGACTAAGAAAGAGCTGCTACACCCATGCCCTCACACAACACTTCTCTTAAACCCTAGAAGGATGCAGTCCTCAGTATTTATTTAACAACCTCCAGTGAAACCAGTACAGCTAATTCAGTATTGATAACGTTCTTTCTTTTGATAGATGTTTACATGATCTGTTTGGGAAAACTCACTTTCTGCTTGTTTTCAGCCACATCTGTACCAGATTGTACGGAGGCTGAGGGATCTGTACTTTTGTTTCAATGTATATTGCAACATTTTTATTGCATTCCACAGGTCCTCCAGTAAACGTTACTTGCAATATTTTTATCAACAGTTTTGGATCAGTCACAGAAACCACAATGGTAAGTGCTATGATGCCATTGGCAAGAGAACAACAATACTTAATATATGTCATGAACACAACCTGTCAATTTTTCTATTTATTGTTCAACTTGCAGGTCCTCCTGTAAATGTTACCTGCAACATATTTATCAACAGCTTTGGTTCAATAGCAGAAACTACAATGGTGAGTGGGACTGGTCATTGAAGCCATCTTGTGAAGGAGTGGGATGTGATGTAGAATAGAGATGCTCTAGATGTGGGGACATCTATTAAGTTCTTAAATTTACTAATTTCAGCTAAATTAAAATATAAGTTTTATAAAAGAACTTTATTTATATAAACCTGTTGAACTCAACTATCACAACTTAATATATATCTGTAGTTGCCATAGTCTGTATCGACTGTGATGGCAGTAACTACAGGCATGCCCAAGGCAGTTTTTCCAGGTGTTGTTAGCACTGCAAAGGCAGAAAAGTTGCTGGAACTCAGCTGTGGAGCTGCTTGCCAAGGGCTCAGTGTTTGAGTGGTTGCTGATTTATCTGCTGCTGCAGACTGGGCTGACAGAGGTACCAGAACTGTCTTATTTAACTTAGCTATATCTCTGAATTTAGAAATCACATTGGTAACTCAAGCAAACGCACAATATAGCTAAGAGTAGACTTGACTACTTTCAGGGCCAAAAATCATACTAGATTGCAGATGGGATTGCAGATGATCAAAATTTTTATTTTGACTGAATTCAAAGAACACCGTCAGCCATAAAATAAGCACCAAAGTCAAAAATTCATTTTAATATTTAAAAAGTTAAATAGTTAAAATTACCATTTCAATATGAGATAAGATTTTTAAAAATTGCTGAAGTTCAGGATTAAAGAAATAATAAGAAAAAGAATAGTGATGACAATTGTCGTCTAATTTTCTTCTTTTTTAGGCTGAAATCTAAAAGAATTAAACTTTCATTTTCTTTAATACTTGCTGAGGAAAAGCAAATCCGAGTCCATGTAAGAGTGGTTACTTATTCAAGCATACATGCACTTGACTAATGAGGTTAATACTAAGAATTTTTTTGATGGTTTTCATATAATGTGATAACGATACAGTAATTACCAGGTGCGCATGTATGTGTGTTAAATCCATTCTCTAAAAGACCTTGTAACAGATTCCAGTTTTACTTTATATTCTTTAAGTTTCCTCTTCCATAAAGTAATCTAAAAAGAGAGTTCCCACCTTCACTGAAATTTTGCAAGAGTTACGCACATTGCCTCAGGGCACAGTGTTCAGCTATGGACACTTCTGAAACAATGGCAATGTTTTTTCACTACCCTGTTTTGTGACTATTCCTACACAGTGTACAGGTCTTCCTCTTTTTTTTTTTTTTTTTTTCCCTTTTAAAGCCAGAGTCAATAAATGTAGGACTGCAGGACTGAGTTCTTGTTAAAGAAAAATAACTTGTTACCTACTTAAGTTACAGCAAACAGCAAAGAGCTGTTTTCTATTATAAAATAAGATAAATATTGGCTTGAAATAATTGCCTTCTGAAGGAAGAAAAGATATTTTGTCTAATTTAGGCATTTTATTTAACATTAAAATACTTTATTCACATGTAATTGCTTGAAAAAAAAATCTACAGCAGTTATTTAACATTTTCTAGAGGAAAAAAGGCAAGTAGTTATTAAAACAAGTTTTCTTAAGCTTTCTTAAGAAAGCTTTCTTAAATAGTGTAGGAAAGATTCTTCTATAAATGACACAGCTATAAAATACGTAGTTAAAAAGTAAACAGAGAACAAGGTTTTAGAATATGTATCTGTAATCTTTTGAAAACAACTTAAAATAGAACTAAAATCAAGTTAAGTTTTATATGAAAACTCCCTTAGCCTTTATTTAAAATAATTATCAACAGACAACATTTTGAAAACTTTGCTTTCCTATGTTTAAAGAGTTTGAAAAGACAGATATGAATGTAGACTTTTTTATCCAGCTGTGTCTGTTGATCTTAAGATGTAGAGACATTAGCATAGCTTTAAGTAGCAAAAAATTCTGCACGTCACTGGCTTTACAAGATGGCATTCAATGAAAATATTTGCACGACCTAATGCTGATTGCATTAATTAGACTCCTTCATTGCTTTGATTAAATCCCCTCATTGCATTTTACCGTCTATCAAATATGTTAATGTGCACCTTTTCAATGTTCATTAACACATTCTGCTGAAAACAGCTAAACATTCAAGTTGATAAAAACAAAGACTGTTGGCTTTCTTATTTTGCTTTGTTCATGATGCTGGAAAAAGTGTGGAAAAAGTTCTCTTAGATGTTGTTCAGTGGTTTGATATTCACTTTCTTAATGCTGTAACTTCTTTAGAGACAAAGTGACTAGTTTTAGGATTTTTAAAAACTGGTCTGAGAGGCAGACATCAATTGCTGTTCCAACTACTTTGTTTTTCTGAAATAAATACAATCGTGGTAAAAATGTTGGCATCCCTTGTGATAAATAACGAGTTTTGTTTGACCTCTGGGATTCTTTTTCCCTATAAAATGCACTTGATCATTTTGATCAATAAATAAAAAAATAATTTAAAACCCTGGATTGTAAGTCAAAAAGAGACATTCCTGCCTCAGGGGACAGGGATGCTTAGTGAAACTGCATATATATACTGAAGGGACATTGTCAAGATATAACTTTGAAGAGCTGCAATAGCTCACTGGAAACCTTGGGAAAAGAAAACTTGTTTAGAGAGGCTTTCAGCAGGAGGAACATGGCAAACAGGATTACAGTCCCAGATCTACTAAATTCAATCAGTTCTCAATAATGTTAGCAGGAGTATCTTCTGTTTTCTTGTTAGGATAGACACCAGGAGTACATTTATCCCTGTGTGAACAGCTAGCACAACTCATGCATTTTCTTCTAAAAGTTAAAACCTATTAACTGAGAAAAGAAACAGAGTTGTGTGCTGACTCTCCTCAAAAAGGTTATCCACTGTCTTCGTGAGTTTGGCTCCCAAGGATTTACAGAAACAAAGTGCCAATGTGTGAGACTCACTGCACTATTATGTACACATGGGACAGTGTCATGATTTATTTTGATTTGTTCCAAAAGCAAGTTTCTTCCACATTAAAATGATGTATATTATACCAAACCAAAATATTAAAAAGGCCAGACCAGAGTGAAGATGGAATTGTTGGAAATTTTCTTTATTGATCCACTTGTCATCATTTAAACTCTAATTTGCAAAGAAAGGGGAAAAAAAAAAAAGACTATGTAACTTCACAGAATAAAGTGATTGTGCCAGTAAGCTTTATATCTAAGTTTAGAAGCATTCATATATGCAGTATTCAGCAGAAAATTCACTGTTGTTGAAAATCACAGATGAGTAATTCTACATCAGGCTGGGCAAAGTCCCAAAACATTCAGATATTCAGTGTCACTAATGACCAGGATATTTTAGCTATCACCTGTAGGAGAAGCTAAGAGTAGTTCCTACATTCATGAGCTAATGGTTAATTACAGAAATGACTAACTGTGGGGACATTATTATTGTGGTTACGCCCTGTAATCAATGACTGACTATGCAGCAGGTTCTCTGTAGGGATAAACGCATCAAACTCTATTTTAGGGAGAAAAGATCTTAGCTGTGGCTGTGTGGATGATATTCTCACTAGAAAACATACATTGCAAATCAATTTATTAGATCCCAATTTGAGCAAATGAGTAATTTGCATACACAGTTTAAACTGCACAAAGGACTCCCACTGAAGTCACTAGAGACACCCTACATACTCAGGTGTCTAGTTAAACAAGCTCTTTTCTGTTATGGCCTTGAAATAGATTATTAGAACACTATTATTCAGTTACATTTATATTTTGCACTTGGAGAGAAAATAGTCTCTCTGGTCAGCCATTCCTATGTCTGCAAGACCAGCTCAGTCTGCTGTTAGCATCAGACATCTGACTTAACACCTGGGGTACTAATGTGATTGGAGCGGAGGAAGGGAAGAAAGATAACACCAAAGAGGAGTAAGTCCAAAGCATGTTCGGAGTCAGAAAACAGCACTGAAAAAGGAGTGGGGCTCCCCAGCACCCCTTGTCACAGTGGTACCTGAGGCCAAAGGGCCACAGAGCTTTGCTGAAGGCCTGGGAAGGGGGAACCTGGGGTCTACGTAGCTAATATCCTTAACTTTGCCCAGCCTGAGGAAAATAGAAAAAACATTTCTCTCTTGATTTCTGTAACAGAACTTAGTATCTGTGGATTGAGTCCCTAAATCTTCATATAAATCTAATAAAACTGCTCAGAAGAATATTTCTTTAGTGTATTAGCATCGCCCTGGTCTTATGGCTTGAGAACAGAGGAAAACTCTTTATCTGAGTTGCCTTGAGCTATCGCTGGCATCAGTACTGCAACTGAGATTGAAAATTCAGGTCCACGCTTCTCATTCGGAGCAGTGGTTCTGTCAGAAAGAATTTGTGGAGCAGGTGTACTTGTGGTAGTGTAGGAGTGCATTACTACAGTCCTCCCACTCCTACCCTCAGGAACTCGCAAAACACACACCGTAGGCTGCCTGAGCTCCATGTTGAGATATCATCCTCAGGAGAGTTTTTCTCTGGGAGATAGTTACACTGTTAGCACAGGAAAAGTAAATTCAAAATTCTACACATGATTACATCTGACTGTGTAAATGCACGTCCCTCCTGGCTGCTTATTCCACAAGCAGAAGAGGAAAAATATAATTATAGCTTTATGGTATGAAAGTTATATTATACTTCCATTTTTTTATTTCTTATTGACTTATTTTTATATACACATAAATAAACATATATTTATAGATAGTGAAGCCAGTCAGAGAGAAACAAAGGTTTCAGTGCTGCTTTCTTTCTAACAGCACAGTCTGTAGTGAAAAAAACTTTTTGAAGAGTATCAGTATGATGGCTCTAATATATTTACGAAGGTATATGCTGAAAAAGATTGTATAATCCTATTGGCATTATTTATGCTTTTGGTATAATATATATCATCATATGTAAGCCCTACTACGAATAAGGATTTTCCAGACTCGCTTTTGTTTGCTAAATCACCAACTGCAGAAGTTCATGAAAGAATATTTATTTTTAGATATTTCTTTGCAATTTGCTGACTTGACTGATCTATGATTTCTGTGTCATGGGTGAAGAAATACCTCTGCTTTCCATGGATTTTGTTACGTATCTTATTTCAAATAAACATGAAAAAGTGTTATATGACTAGGTATAATGATTATATAGTGTTATTTCATTCACTGATAACGCCTCTTGCCTTCTTTTAAGAAGAGAGAAAATAAAGTTCTCCTGTCTTTATAACTAAAACTGTCTTATACAAACTTGTAAGACAGTTTCTAAGATCAGGAAACAAAGAAAAATATGCTCAGGGTGCATTCTTGCAAGATTTGATGATATTTTACAAGCTCAGTATGGCAAGTAACAACTTGATTTTAAACTGTTATGAAACAAAACCATCATAAAGAGCACAATGGCTTGTGACAAATAGTTACAAGCTTTTGCAAGATCTTTAAAAAGCATGCCATTCTTAGGCTGCTATCTGTTCTGTCTTACACTGATTAGATGTTTTGATTCACATCTACCCAAAAGCAAAATAGAAATAATAAAGAAAGCAAGAGAATACATATTACTAGTGAAATTGTGAAACATCATCCCATAGGTCTCAAAAACTGTATTACTTTATATGTTAGAAATATTCTGCCAGGGCAGCAGCATACTCCATCGTGAATCTACCATGGTGGGAACACCAAAGGCTGGTGGGGCTCATTCCACAACTCTAATCAGAATGAGAATATTTGTTTACATTTCAAGGGTGATAAATTCTTCAGGCTATAAAGTTCAGTGCTCTATCTAAACCCATGTGAACTCATACATTTTCCAAGTCAAAAGCACGGTTTTGCCATTTTAGTGTACTGCAGCTACCCCCTAAATGTGTGGCTTTGTACAGTTGACAGAATTATTTGCTAATGTAATTTTTCAGGTAATATAATCTATATAAATATTATTAAATATTTTCCTTTTAAGAGAGTATTCACAGAATATCTAACTGTGGTAATTTAAGGCAAATATATGCTATAATTGCAAGGAAAGATAGGAGAGATTATGTTCTTACTTGCTGACTTTGGAAATTCAGGATGAGGAGAATGGGCACTAGCAGTTTTCCATTCCCTCCACTGGATTCTGGATTAGACCCTAAAAGCTCTTTTCACACACCCTTTTAATAGCCAGTTCTCAACATGGTGTTAATTCTGGTTCTAAATGAACCTCTGTGTAATTGCTGTCTTCCCAGTTGTGACTAACAGACCACTGAGCAGAAGAATGCAATTAGAACAATTTTAAGGGGATGCAGAAGGGAGGAGTAAATGAAAGAACATACAGAGAAAAGCATATGGTAGATGGAAAAAGGATAGAGACAGTAAATAAGAAGTGCTGATTTAATTTCTTCTGTACAAATCTGGCTTCACTGAAATTAGCAACTATTCATGAGTACATTAGAAATAATTGATTTACGTATTGGAAATAATTTATTTAAATTAGCAGTTTTGTAACAGATTTGTTGAAATTGTATGTAGCTAACCACAGTGCTTTTTAACTTTCCAAATACCACTGGGATAATCCATAGTATTTGAAAGAGGGTTATATTTAACGTTGGAGGTTGCAGTTGATATTTTCTTCATAACTGAAGTAATTTTGATTTGGAAAATGTACCAATTGTGTTTGTTTGGTTACGTATGATACTCAGACTGCTTTATTTTCAAATGACAATTCTTGCATCCAAAGGATAGCATAAATGTTTGCTGTAATGCTGAAATAAGTCTAAGAGCATAAAGAAAGCTAAAGTGGGCTTCTAGTTTTTCTAAGTGGCTCAATAACCTTTTTACATGGCATTTCTGTAGGACTACAGAGTGAACATTTTTTTGAGACAGCAGTGGAACGATTCACGCCTGGCTTACAGCGAATATCCTGATGATTCCCTGGATTTGGATCCCTCCATGCTGGACTCTATTTGGAAACCAGATTTATTCTTTGCTAATGAAAAGGGAGCAAACTTCCATGATGTCACAACAGACAATAAGCTGCTAAGGATTTCTAAGACTGGAAAAGTGTTGTACAGTATCAGGTAAACCAGTTAACTTGATTTTTCTGCTCTTCACCCCATTCCTTCCTCTTACTTCCTGTTTTTTTCTAGATGTAGCTAGGCTTGGAGAACATAATTTACATATTTAATTTTTTCTGTCCCATGTGTAAAACCAAAATGACATTTAATCACAGCAGGATAGAAGGAAAATTTGCTTACATTCGTTTGCTAAGCTTTTAGTTCTCACAAGATTGTAAGTTGCACAGCGGTACTTCCTAGCCTTGCTGGAAACTTAATGTTGTCTACTACTTTACTGATATGCCTCAGGAATTCCCATCAGCATTATTAGCTGAAGTCACTCCCCTTACAAAGAAAAAAAAATCAACTCTTTCATAGTTTGTGACCTGCAATTCAAAAGTAAAGGGGAATGTTCTTTTAAGTGGCTACTGAAAACCTGAAGTAAAAATAGGCTTGAAATACAACAAATTTGACACAGGGTAATTGGACATATCTGTTCACAGACAAAAATAATTGGAATTATGGAAAGCTTTTTTTTTATATACTAAGTGCACTGAAGTGTGTGTCGTGTGACTGGATTTAGGCTGAATGGATAAACGTAGTTTGACAAAATACAACTGAATCTTATCTGATGAAATGGGACATATGTAAAAAATCAATTGCATTTCAAAGGCATCAAGAACAGCAAATGTGCAATATTTGTTTAATATTCAGCTTACTGTGTGCCGTTAATTTAGTATAAAAAGTCAAGGTGAAAAACACTGCATTATTGCAACAGTTTAGAAAGATAATATTGTGTTCTGTGTTTTCCTAGGATGCTTCGCAGTCAGTTTCCTGCATGGTGAAAAGTAAACATAGTAATACCTGTTTAACAAATCTGTTTATTGAATTTACTCTCTAGTAAGGAAAATCAGCTCTTAAGACTGTAGTTTCTGATCAGGCATTCTGGTTCATGACCTGAATTTTCTCTGAGGAATTATTATTGATCCAGATTAAGGACAACTGAATTCTCTAGGATGCTAAATTAATAAACAGTAACATAACATTTCCTCCATTTATTTAATTCCTTTGGAAATTCCTTGATAAGAACTTAACTATGTTTGGATGGATTAATCAGCATGGAACATAAGTGTTTACTGAGCAAGATTTCAAATTTACATACCTGAACAGTCTGAGAAAAATAGTAGCACAGAAGAGTGAGACTAGCACTAGCAGAGTGATAAATATGCTGTCACTTACAAATATTTCTTGTTTCACCCTGAGAAAGAAATGAATGCAACTGTTTGTTTGAATGACATCAGCTACCATCTTATTGGAAGCAACAGTGCAGCTGAGTGCTGCTCTGAATACAGATGGATAATTTCTCTGACATTTGTTCATGCAGGAAAAATAATATTTCAAGCTGTCATACAACATTTGTAAAATTCCCACTCCTAAATACAAATTTATGTGAAGTAGAGTAAGCAATATTCCAATGAAGGACTAAGAAAATCATTCTTACCTGGTGCCTCTAACATGGCATATAATTTTGAGTAACATATTACAGGGAAGAAAACTTTCTCCAGTATTGAACTTTGAAGTTAGAAGTAATTAGAAAAACAACTTCTCTATATGCTGTTTGTCAATTTCTTTTAGTTGTGTTATGCTGAAACAGATAATATTTTAGTGATTTGGTTCAGTGCATTAAGATTGATAAAATGTTGCCATTTTCACTCACACACCAATCAGACCTACCCTGATGTAATGGCATTTAACTTTTAGCATTTAGCATGCTCTATGTTTAAAATGCTTTTAACACACATCTGGGAAGTAACATTGTGGTCCACTTTGTCATATGTTCAAATTTAATAAAAGCAAGGGCAAATTTGTCTCATACACGTGTAAACCACTGTCTCTACTAAATGAGTTTAGAACAACTGTCTGCAATAAATGGGTAAGAACTAGGGGGTGGGTATTATACAACAGCAGCATTCATCTTCCCTTTTGACTTCATCTGAAAGTGGAAATATGCTCTCTTAAAGGCATGTGTGGCTTATGCTGCTAAATGCCATGAGAAGCAAATCCTGTCCTTTCTGAAAAGAATTTGGACCTAATATGATCCTTATTATACTAAAAAGGGACATTTGGTGTAGGATACATGTGCTCAGGTAATTTACTGCAGGATCACAGAGGGTTTAGGCCTGTGTTACTCCCACCACAACACACTGCTCTTGGAATTATTTTGTAGAATCACAGAATCATTGAAGTTGGAAAAGACTAAAAGCATCTAGTCCAACTTTCAACCCATCACCACCATGCCCACTAATGCATGTCATTCATGTCATCCCATTATAAGCAAGAGTCATTTTGCCTTTCTTTTAGTATGGGATTATCCATCTTGCATTCATTGGTAATGGTAGGCATAGATTTCTGTCACTGTTTTCCACACAGTAGTTAGCTATCATGATCATGCTTGCAGTCTACTAAATCTATTCTCTGGGAGTTGTTATGGAAAATAAAGCCAGAGTGGCTGATGTACTCACCTATGAATCATATAAGTAAGTTTAGGATTCTAAACCTATTTTTAGGTATTTTCTGCATGCTCAGATGACTACTTTGGTATTTGTTTTAATCTCAGATATCATGGTATATATGCTATATAAAGCCTGAGGCAAGACTGGTATGGAGAAAGAGCTTCTAAGCTTACAATACTTGGAAATGAGCGATATGAGGAACATGAAGGATTATGGAGCTATAGTAATTTAGGTCCATTTTCACAATAAAATCTTCATTATTTTGAAGAACATTTTAAGTTTTAAGATAGAGGATGACATTTTGCTCCAGATCTGGAAGCTAAATGGCACACAGCCCATGTCTTTAGAGAAAACTAGTCTAAGTCCTTGTGTACTGCAGAGCAGCCAAAAACCTCTGGGAGGGAACTCAGAATTGCTCAATATCACAGATATACTTTTGTCCCTAGTGAGGTGACAACGGCTCTTAGAGGTGCATGCATTTTAAAAGTCAGCAGTTACAGTAAAGTTATATTCAGCAAGCAACTGCACTTCAGTCAAGATCAGTCTCAGTGGCACCCTTTGAGCTGCACAGCACTGTTAAATAACTATAGTTTTTGTTATAAAGCTCTCTGCAGAGAGTGCTCAACAAGAGGGGTTCATTATAGCAGTGTTCAATATAATTGGCTTATGTTGTGTATATATTGTATGCTGAAAAACAATGAGACTAAATCTCAGCCCACACAATGTCACCCTCCAGATGCCTGTGACTCATCCCTCTGAGCTCACAACCCTTGAATGATCTCTGCATGGGCTGGATTTTGTAGAAGGACTACAAACTTGGAAAGAATGGCAGTGCTGTGTGATGATACTGACAGTCTTGTTCCTGACACTCATATTCTGCATGACACCTGGATTTTGTATTGTGTACGTTGTTGAACTGATTTTATGTTCCAGGGGCAAGGATCATATCTTCCCTGTCCCACTGCAGGTAGCTGGGACACCAGCAAAATGCTAAAGAACCTCATAGGAGCCTTTGCCTTCTCTTCGAGCCACACATTTGTGGTACCTGATTCCCACAAACTCATTTCAGGCTGCCAGAACATTAGCATCTGCTGAAAAGCTTATTTTAGCAAAGTGATGGAAAGTGGAAGGTGGTTTTTTTTTTCTGTTATAAATTAATTGCCTCCCTCTCCTTTTAATATTTTCAGTGCATCTTAGTCATATGATCTTGATGCAGAAAGCAGTATAATTCTACTGTAGCACTGATCCATGGCATTGCACCTGCAATATACTGGCCAGGAAGATAAAGAGGCTGGAACTTCTTTTTTTTTTTTTTTTTTTTTCTATCAGCTGCTCCAGTAAGCACCTTGTATTCCCAGTAGTCATATAAAAGAGAATCTGTCCTCTGAAATGTAGGGCCACTCTATTTAGCCAGAAAGAGTTACAAAAAAGATTACTTCACATTTTTAAAACATGTAAAGAATTTAGAAAATGTTGCATACTTTGACAAGAGAATCATGTGGAATTTTAGGGAGTAGATTTGAACAAATTCACAAATTATTTTTCTTCCTTATATTCCAAGAACAATTAAATACCTAGGAAGAAATTCCTCAAGTCTTTCAGAGTATCATTTTTTTTCGTCTTCATTTATCTTTACAGCACATTAAATTTTGCAGTAATTTAGGAAATTGCTTCTCTATGTTTCAACTCTTAACAAAATTTGGTAGTTAAATGTTATTATGGATGAAAGCAGTATCTACCAGAGAGCAGCATTGTTTGGTTGGACACCATGAAACAGGAAATACAAGCTGTTGCACTGGTCTCTTTCTGCAGATGTTCTGACTCTGCAGATGTTCTGCAGAGACTGGACCTCCGTATGACAACAAGTAGATGAGGGGATGAGCTGCCACATCCAACAGCCCTCTCCTGCTTGAAAACAGCACATTTATTTGCAATACCATCTCTTGTGCCACGTTACTCAAGTTACCAAAATTGAATTTTTGTTCTGTGGCAGTAGTGCCAATTGACAGAACACTGTGTCTAACCTCCTTAGATGCCCATTACTCTTCATGCCATCTTGGGTTATATTAAAAGTTATGGTCACCATACCTCACGTAAATCATCAGAAATAATATATAGCACTTATATTGTTCAGTTTTTCTGAGCAAAAGTCCTGTGCTTTCTAGTCTTCTTTGTCTACGCGTGCTCTTTGCCCAATGGGATGGAAGATTATTTCCCTTCTCCTTTGGGAGGTTAAAGTTGGGTATTAAAAAACTTCTTCACAGAAGGAGTGGTGAGGCACTGGAACAGGGAGGTGATGGATTCACTGTCCCTGCAGATGTTCAAGAAACATTTAGATGTTGTACTAAGGGACATAGTTTAGTCAGGAAATATTGGTGGTTGTTGGACAGCTGGATCATCCTAGATGATCTAGGATGTCTTTTCCAATCTTGATGATTCTATGAAATGCAAAACAAATTTAAAAGAAATATAAATAACTCAGGTTTTCTCTTCACAATGACTATTTGTGGGAAAGAAATTCCATAATATTCCTGAAAAAAAAAAACCATATGATCATATCTTAGATTTTTAGTGATGCCAGAAAATCTTTTGCCTTGTTACAGTAAATTCAGGCAAGGGTCATCTACAATAATTTCAGAGTATAACCCATATCAGTTACCCAATAAGGCATCTCCATTTACACCTAATGACATTGTGAAAATCAACAACAGCATGGCGCAGTCTAGTCTAACAGAGTGGTAGAAAATGTTGTGTTCCACAGTTTTGCACATATCCTGTGCTTAACTTTGATGACTTCAGTTTTATTTGCAATCTAGTGTAGGCATTTAAGAGGATTTGGACTTTACTATCAGCATTGTCTTTCCATGTGACAGATTAGCAGAGATGGAGAAGAGAGACTGTTACCATGATTGATATGTCTGTTTGCTAGGTAAGGACCCCTCTCCTAGCTCACATTCATATTTATTTTCTCGACTCCTATAAAATAGCACTGACAAAGATGAGGCTTTTCTCTTGGAATTGAATCTTAATCAGCACAGGAACATTTTCATAGAGCTTTATTTATTATATCAATGGCAAAACAAGTCCATGCTCATTTCCCTGATCTTCTAAAAGCAAGAAAAAAGAATCTTCATATGCATTAAAATAACTTTTCCACACTTAAGAAAATTCGAGGACTGCTCCAAAAGTAATGTCTTCTGTTTCATTATGTTGGCCCACAGTGTCGGAGGCAGAAGTTGGTGGTATGGCAGTAGAGGTTGAATCTTCCCGCTAACATCCTGGTACATTTTCTTGCCATATGACAGATGGCAGCAGAGGGGCAATCAGACTTCTCCATGAAGTAAAAACAGCAGCCACTGACATTCATCGACACTTGCTGAATGTTTATAGAGACCGACCAGTGAATGTGAGCAAAGTGAGGAGTGGGTGGTGCATTTCAGCTGTGGCGACAGCGACAGTGAGTCACCTCCTCTGGTGCAGACTGTTACAAGTACAGCATTCAGGCTCCTGTTTATCACTAGTGACAATGCTCATGGAGGTGACTGTGTTGAAAAATGGTGTTTTCTGTCTGAGAATTTGATCTATCAAATAGTGTTATTGCACTCTTTTTAGCTGTTGTAATTTTCATGGAAAAAAAAATTAGGCATTACTTTTGGAGTGACCTATGTATATTAAAAAATGATTTTAATAATAAGCAATGCTGAACTACTAACTGAAAAAGAGCACAAAAATAAAGCAGTTTTGCATTTGGCTGCTATAATGTATATAGGCAGAGGCCTTACAGACAAATAGTGCTAGTATCACTAGACTTTACTAAACTGTACTGGACACAGTGACTTCCCAAATTGTAACTGCATGCTCTGTGAATACAGTGAGTTTGACAAATTTGTCTTCCCATGGGCATAATTACAATAATAACAATGGTTTCAGAGGCTAAAATAATGCAGCTTTTTATGGGAAAAGCAGCCATTCTTGTTACAGTTGAATTCTGCCTCCTTGAATTATTATTATCCGCCTACTATTCACCTTTTTGCTTCTTGCCCTTTTTCCTGCCGCTAATCCACCACCATATCTCTTCGGTTTGTGATCTTTTAATTTAATGTGCTGATATGCTTCTCATCCTTCGGGATGGTTTCCCAACAGCTTCTCGAATGTGCCCTCCCATCACCCATTCTCGGCTCTCACAGCCTATATACAAATCCACACTGAGGATCTAGTTCTGTTTTTCCAATACCTTTATTTTTCTGTTGTGCCTAAAGTACTTGTTTTGCATAACAAATAAAAAAACCTCCTAAATAAATAATAAAGCCTAATGCAGGTATATTGTTATGCAACTAACACAGCCATTGTCAAAACCCCATTGATCATCTTGCTTAAGGAAAGAATAATTTACATTTTAATGACATAAAATTAGTTGCATTTTCACTTCATCAGACATTTAAAGCAATGTAGGGATATGAACATTATACTTGAACATGCACTGCCTCACTAATTCCTCTAATGCTGTGCATGTCCCTAGCTGACATACAAAAACACTGGGTGTGAAGTAAATACAAACACAACAGAAGAGCTACTTAAACTGAAGGAAATGCTGCCAGGCCAACTGGCATCAACAAATAGCTCTACACTGGTCATAAGGAAATTTAAACTGGAAGTTACAGGGTTTCCACTCATCTATACTTTGAATTCCCAAACAATATTCCAAGCGAAATAGTGGTGGGCATAGAGAGGAACAAGGTATATCCCGAGTTGGAAGGGACCCACGCGGGTCATTGAGTCCAACCGTTGGTTCCACACAGGAACACTTAAGCTCAAATGCTCCTTGAACAGGCTGGGGCCGTGCCCCCTGCCCTGTGCATCCCGTTCCATGCCCACCGCCCTGTGGTGCAGCCCCTTTCCCTGACCCCCAGCTGCCCTCCCCTGACACAGCTCCATGCCGTTCCCTCGGGCCCTGTCGCTGTCACACAGAGCAGAGCTCAGCGCTGCCCCTCCGCTCCCTGTGAGGAGCTGCAGCCGCCATCAGGCCTCCCCTCAGCTCCTCTGCTCTGCGCTGAGCAAACACAGGGACTTCAGCCGCTCCTCACACCTTGCCGTGATAAGTTTTAAAACAGATTATATGAAATAACTACGTGTGTTAATGGATTATCAGATTTGATGGCCCAAGATGTACCCTCTATAGCCCTATATTCTTGCATCTCAAATGCACAGGGCTCAAATACACAAAGAGAAAGCTTTGTTTTTCCAAGCTAAAAAAAGTGGGAAATGCTTTTGGAGAATAATTTGCACGTGCACACTTGTTCTTGGCTGACAGGATTAAGAAAAAAAAATAAAAATTGGCAGGGGTACTTCTGAATCCAATGGGATTACATAGCAAGCCACGTATCTGCATACCCGCTCTCCTCACAGGTAACAATGATGTCTGTCTTTGACTGCTGGTAACCATTTACCTACTGAACGTACATTAGAGCAGTTAAATGTTTGACAGAAAAAATGTAGGTTCAGGATCTTTTTCTAATTGAATGGCATAAAAAAGTGTGTCTTCCTGGAATATGCTCACAGAGATGGAGGTCTTTTGCCAATTGCATTACAATATATGACTTGAACAGGGATGTCATCATGCCTGAGGGAAAGAAACGGCACACTAAACACATACTGCAGGAAAATTAATATAGAAAATAACAGAGGGAAGGGAGAGATTAAACTGTGTTTTTAATGGAATTCAGAATTTAGCTGCTACATGAAATCATACTTGAGTTTAATTCCTCAGATTTGCTTGAACAAAAATTGGGAAATCATTTGCTGGCAACTCATGTGCTGGCATTGCGTACCTACAGACAATGCTGGCATTACAATGAGAAGTGAGATGCCCATAATGAGAATCCACCACTCTGTTCGTTCTGTGCCAGCTCCCGTTTTAAGCAGTGCACGAAGCAAAGCAAAACACTGGAGGGAGAGACAACACAATCCTAAACAGCAGAACGTGTTACTCCAGCCTGCATCTCTTGTTGCAGTAGCAGCCAAGGCTCCACATCTCCTCTAAGCTCAACTTCAGCCCATTCCCATCTGACAGAAATGAAGCTGCAGAACATGACAAACATTAGAGAGGGATTCCAGGGCTCCTCAAAAATAAGGGAAAAAGCAGACAGTTTGACTGTTCCGTTTAACGGGACAAAGCCTGTAGACTGTGAAAATTACCAGAATTGACATTCAAAATGATGAGTCAGGTCTCTGAAAAAATAATGAGACGAACTACAAAATGAAAAGCCCTTTAAAAGAGGAATGTCACTGGGATTTATTTTTTTGGCTTTCTGATGTACGAACAGTGTGTGTGCTCTCTTTTCAGGCACAAATCAAGATCCCCAGGAGAGGGGGATGGGAAGGATATAAAGAGATTTTACATTCTGCTGCCTGTTTCAGTGCCACTAGTCTGAATGGCATTTGCTCCTGTGTCATGCAATGCTGTCATGGTTGCTGTGCAACTCCATCTCCCCTGCCAGTTAATGGGGAACTTTGCCTGCTTGTGCTTAAGCAATATTTTTATGTTATTTCAACAGCTCTAAGAATCAAAAGTCTAATCTTCTGAAGGAAAAAAAAAAAAAAGAAGAAGCTAAGATGCTGTTTGTAACACCAACTCCTGTCCCACCAAGTAAGCTGTGGATGGGTGTCACTTGAAAGAATGAAGGGATAAGAATAGAAGCAAAGAGTTATTTTTGATATCATGCCCACTCATGGTGAGGCTTTTGCTGCTTTTCATGTGTGAGGAGCCAATCATGCTTTTTTTAGGAGACAGGAAAGACTTGCGCCCTGATCTGCACTATTTAAATTTCCAGCAGTACCTCTGAAATTCTGGAGTGTGACCCCAGTATTTTCTCATTAAGAAAAATGTTACGAGGCAGCTGGTGTTCCATAACCTGCTCACAAACTGCAACATTTGCAGGTTTGTTTATGAAAATGTCATTTCCCTTCTTGTCAGACACCTGGTACTTGGAGATCCAGATTCTCTTGTGGGATAAAGGCCTTCTTCCTGGGGGAGAGCTATTGCATAGATCAAGTGAGGTTCTGGGGGAGTCACAGCACAACAGCTGTTAGCTGCTTGTAAGCATGAAGCGCGTTGGAGTACAGTTTAATATTTGCTGTGGATCAGGCAATTGTAGCTCAGATGAGATATTTTCTTACATTTCTAAAAAAATGAAAGTAAATATTGGATTATGTAACATGTAAACCCAGTTCCCTAAAGGCCTAACCCAGTACTGGCAGTTCTTTACTTCAGTTTTACGTTTCTGACCATTCACAAGATGTTTATACACATAATGTTCTGAACTGTTTTTCTAGCATTTTGGGGTTATCAGAGAAGTAATACCTGAGGCTGGAGCCACAGATATTCAATATTATGATGATAAGCATTAGTATTCAAAAACTCTGAGATGAAGAAAGATACTGGAGATGATGTTGAGAATAATCTGCTCACAAATATTGAAGAACTATTGATTTATCTTATTTATTTATTTATTCATTGTTATGAAAGGGGTCCATCTCTGAGGAATCTTCACTGATGGTGCTACTTTGGCAATTATATGTCAAAGCATAGACTGACCCCATGTCTTAGTACTCCAAAGAGACGTGGGAGTAGGATATGACAGTAACTGGGACAAAAAAAGGACAAGGGAAAAGAGAAGGGTAATAATAAATTAGGATGCAGAGGAAAGAGGCTGGGGTTTTGAAATGGATGAATACAGAAAGGGAGAGATCTGGGGTGGACAGGCAGGCATAAGTGGAGTGGGCAAAGTGTGTCATGGAATCAGAGAAAGGGTAGAACAAGGGAGAAGGATGAATAGAAATGAAGTGAGCACAGAGTGCTGCTGAACTTCATTGCAGTGCACATGAATACCTCTGTGCTCCCTTGGCTGCATGTATGGGTGTCACCCTGTCTTCACTTCACTGAGGCTTTTCCTCAAGTGACAATGTCTGGCTACTTATTTTTAGGGCAGCTGTAGTGTATATGCTGAGCTCTGCTGCTGGCCCATGTGAGGGCCAGTCTGTTTCTTTCTGGAGAAAATATTGACATTGCAAAACAGAGCATTCAGGTGTTTAAGATCACCAACACAGACATTTCTGATTAATAACATGCTGTAAGGCCATTTAACTTTTCCCACAGGATGCATTATTCTGGCTTCTATAGTAACATAAACCACAGCTTTCAGAACTACTGTCCCCCTGCTTGCAGAAGTAGGAAACACGGAACTTCGAACAATGCTGATAAGGTATCTTTTTGAAGTGATCAGAAATGAAAGATACTGAGCTGGGGTGAGGAGAGAGACAGACCCACAGCCCAGATCTGAACAATTTCTCAAGATGTTCTGGTGAAACCTGGGGATGAAAGAGGGGATCTTGAGCGAAATGCTAGGTGAAGAAATCCCAGCGGTGCCCTTTGTACCTTGAAGGCATTACAGGAGTCAAGAGATGCTGCTCAGAAGGACAGACCTAGCATATGAAAGAAACCTCACGAAGTAGGTCCCTAGAGTATTTGAGTTACAGCCCTGTCTCTGCTACAGTATTGCTCAGTAGTGGTTTCTTTTTTATTATTATTTTGTCACAGTGCTGGCTAATTTTTCACTTTCTGCTTTCTGGCTCTGCTTCTGCATTTTGTTCTGTTCAAATCCCAGTGCTCAGTTCTTCCTTGACATTGGGATGGATGAGGGAAAGCAGGGAGTCACTTGGCTTCGCCTGCAGGGTGTCCTGCTGGCCCTGGCTCAGTGCCTGATGTGCACTGAGGATCCCCAGCTCTGCAACTCTCTTCTGGTCCCTGTCTGCTCTGTTAAGCCCCAGAGCTCTCCTCCTGAGCTACCTGTGTAACCCAAGCCTGAGTAGCAGGGGATGGTTACAAAACATGTTGTTTGTACGTCTCAACTGCCTTGATAGCGGGGTGCTGAAAAATAATTGTTCTATAGCAGTTTCTTCTGATGTATTAATGATTACAGTATTCATCAATGTAATTGCCAGTTAAAATTGCACTTCATACCAAATCTCCAGGGGCTCCTCTTGAATTTGCCAAGTAAGCGTGAGACATTCATTCATTATTTTTTTTTTTTAATATTTTCTGTCAATGACGTTGTTATAGGCAGTGTGGGTAGCTATAGCTGCCTAACCATTTCTGATCCTGTTTCCCTTTTAGAGTAAATGTATAATAGTGACATGGCAACGGATTTGGTAAAAAAATTGCAGAATCATGTTTTTACTATATAAGAGTCAACTACTATGAACTGACCCACCACCACGGACTTCATTTGAGCTACTTCATACTTCAGTAGCCAAACATTTAGCTTGTAGTAATCTTGTTGAAAATCAGTATGGACAATACCAGGTAAAAAGTGCTGAATTTAATACTTTTGTTAATCCTGGTAAAAGGGATTACAGAAGTAAAGGTGCTAACTATGAGTGACTACTATGCTGAGGTGAAGAACAAGTTAAAAGGACATGATCTCTTGCACTAGGCTCAACAATCATTGAATAGAAGTTATTTTCCAATTGTGAGGGTAAGCAGAGAATAATTTAGGCTTTCTGAAAGACATTGTTGCTTAGGGAGAGAAAGAAAAGATGTCGACCTTTGTGTGAAACAGCATAATGCTCATTTCCTCAATTCACCTCCAGATGAATAATTGACATACCCATCTAGCCACTAGGGGAAATAGATCACTTAATCCTTGAGAAACTTGGAAACACTTGATTACTCATGAGTTTCATACTAAACTAATAGATTACATACCCCTTCCCTGTGTTTATAGTTAAACCCTCAGATTTCTTGAGGGTTCTGGGGAGGAGAAAGGGATGAAGGGGAGAGGAAACACAGAGAGTGTATAGTCCATGACTGATGGTCGGTAAAATCTAAATGGTGTATAGGTCATATCTTTGATGATATATTTTGCAGCCTTTTAGAAAATCATTTGCATAAAGACACTTGAAATGAATTTCAAAAATCTAACTCATTTTAGAATATGACTGAAAAGAAAAAAGATAGTTTGGTATGTCAACATTTCAGATTAAAAAGAAAAAGCAGAAGCAGTCTTTTGTCATTACTGGGGATTAGCAATTTAAATAGTTCAATCTTTAATCCAGGAAACTAGTAAAATGAGGCCAATCACCATTTGCAGGACACAAAATATTTAAAGTAGTAAGGGGCATGTTTTCAAAGGCATTCATACCTCTACTAAATGTGTTCTTTTTTCCTTAGGTGGCTTATATTTTTAATGCTTATGCTATGTGCTCTCAAAGATTAATTACGAGTTTATTTACTGTGATGTAGAGAGGACTGCTGGATGATTTTCTTCATCACAATGCACTTTAGTGCCACTGACAACCAATTTCTGATTTCCTGATATTGACATTCTGCATGGATAAGCAAAAGCAGATGATGAGTAGGATTTTTGATCAAAATGATTACATTTTGATTATAGTTACCTAAATATCATCTTCTTATCATAGTGATTTGATTGCATGATGGTAGGACTAAAAAGTACAGTCAGGCCTTCCCAAAAAATTCCCATGATAAAGAAACAGACTGAACTAGATTGAGTAAGCTGTATGTACTGAGAAACACAAATGACTTGAGGAACACAAAATCACTACAGGGGACAGAGTTGAGTGAGATATGTCTCCATATAAATTACATTTGATTTTGTGACAACACAATTTCCAGGTTAGCAGCTGGCACATTTGTTCACAGGCATAATTAAAAATGTCTTCCCATTGTACCATATTAATGCTTCAGTGTACTTTCAAGTAAGAAGTTTAGTTCTTGTACTTGATGACAAGTGGACACTGAGGTTTTTGTTTATTTGTTTTCTTTGTGTTGAAGTGTTGAAGGTAATCTGAAACAATACATGTACTCTTTTTAATAACTTAAACGAAACTCTTAATATTTTTTTTTCTGTTTGTTTTTTCGAAGAAGATAATTATTTGTAATTCTGTCAACCCAATATCTTGTTTATTAAAAACATTTCTTTCTCCCCATGGAAACAAGAAGAAAACAGTGGAGAAGACTTGAGACACAGATTTCATTCAAATGTTGAAAAGTAAACTAAACCAAAAAAAATGAGAGAGAGAAAAAAAAGAAAGGAAAGAAACAATAAGCATATTTCTATCCAAGTAAAATTATGCCTTATCTGGGACAAGACAGCTGAAAAATTAAGAGAAATTTAATTTGTATGATAACGTTCCTTTAGGCTTACTTTCTTGTTCCTGAACTCTGTATCTTTTAATGCAATGCGATTGTGGTTTTTACTGTATTTGTTGTTGTTGTTGTTGTTGTTTTCTTTTAATGGCTAAGAAGTAACAGTGAAGGGTTGGAACTGGCTCTCATACACAAAAAAGCACTCCCTGTTGAAGAAACCCCTTGATTTTTATGTTTTCTTCCTTTGCTGTTCCAAAACAAAACCTAAAAATGTAGGTCTCATAATTGGTCATTTTAGGTTTTGCATTATCTAGGTTCACTGTTATACATATAACATTCAATGGTACATTAGTGGGGAGCATCTCTTGCTATCTTGCCTCTGCTATCCTGTTCTGTCCAGCCTGTGCAGCCAGTGAGAGCCTGTTTTGCTTTACACACTCTATCTTCACAGGCTGTTTTGTCCTTAAAACCTAAGAGGGGATAAGGAGTCCATCTTCTGAGGGTCTAAGATTTGGCCTTGATTCTTCAAAGTATAAATATGGGGCTTTGAATAAAATCTGTATATTTCTAACAAGTGCTTTTTTTTTTTTTTTTCTTTTTTTTTCCCTTCCATTTTAGGCTTACTTTAACCTTATCATGTCCCATGGACTTGAAGAATTTTCCTATGGATGTACAGACATGCACAATGCAGCTAGAGAGCTGTGAGTGTCCGATTGCTTTGCCTAGTAAAACAAAACAAAACAAAACAAGTTTTACCGTAATTTTGGTTGTTTGATAGTATTTACATTGCTATATTTGTGTGGTCAGAATCAATATTCCTCTTTTGTAAGAGGAAGTCCTGGAGAAAAAATGTTTTAACTAAAATGTTGTTTCGTACTCTATGCTGTTCCAACTCCTTTCTTTATTCTCCCACCTATCCAGTCAGGGCTGTGTCACTTCCAGGAATAACCACAGCAGTGCCATACCCGAGAAAACAAATCTCAAGAAAGTAAGAACAAGTAGGTCACAGCCAGGGATGAGTTATATCTGATCAAGAAGAGTCACAGTCTTTTGAAAAAATGCGAGCAACGTATTCCATGAAGCAGAGATTTGTGATTTCACAGAATCACTGAATGATTGGAAGAAATCTTTGTGTTCATCTGGTACAACCCAGAGCAGGGTGCCAGGCCCTTATCCAGGTGGCTTTTGGAAATCTCCAAGGAGACTCCACAGTCTCTCTGGGAAACCTGTGTTAGTGTTCCATCATCTCCAACACAGAAATGCTGCCTGGTGTTCAGGGGGAGCCTCATGCATGCCAGCATATGCCCACTGCCTCTTGTCCTTTGCATGGACTTAGTATGAGTCAGAATGTGTCAAGCTGCCTTCTTTTTTTATTTTGGTTTTGTTCTGTTTTGTGGGGAAGAGATAATGGGTTTATCTATGCATGTATGAGCTGCAGGTTACTACTTGTCTTTGAGGCTGGAGATTGGACACAGATTGTTTAGTTTCCTCATAGCTGTGTGGTAACTGCAGTTGTAAAGAGACTTCAGAAAGTCCAAGCCTCTCTCTAACACCTTCACACCTCTCTGGTACATCACAGGTTTGCAAAAGCTGCACTATCACCTATTCTAAAAACCCTGGTTTTGTTCTACATAGTCAAAGAATGATGAAAAGTAAGCAAAATGCTGACTGATACATAGACATAGAAAAATGCTAACTCATTTGTAAATAGTGTCTTTCATGGGCCATAAAAATTATTCTTAGTGGCAAACCAAGACACTATTTCAGAAGTTAATTATGTTACTTATTTGTTGCTCTTAACATAGAAGTAGTGCAATATTAGTAACAAGCAACTAATTGCAATTGTGCTGTAGTTAATCAGAAGGCTTAAAATTATAGCTAACATTTACTGGAATAACTGACATATTTGTAAGCCATAGTAATACTTACTTTCAAGATTTTCATTACTATGTAATGAATCTGATTTCTTTGTTATAGTTGGCTACACCATGAATGATCTGATTTTCGAGTGGCTGAGTGATGGACCTGTGCAAGTTGCAGAAGGTTTAACCTTGCCACAGTTTATTTTGAAAGAAGATAAAGAACTTGGTTATTGCACAAAACATTACAACACTGGTAAGCATTATTCTGTTGTTGTTGTTATGTTGTTGGTTTTTTTTTTGCTTGTATGCCCTAATATTCTAAAATCTTTAAAATCATTATGGTTTTAGAGTCTTAAAAATGTAAAAATCTTGTCAGTCTGATTTCCTCAAAATGAAGCTTTTAGAACAAACTAAATATTCTCTTTAATATTGATAAATCAGTTTTAAAGTACTAATTTTTGAGCTTGATTTATTTTTTCATTATATTAGAATACCAGTGAGGAAAAATATCAACGTTTCACCAACTTTTGTATGAGGTCTAACTTAAGAGATGTATTATTTGAAATGGCAATGCTTTCACTGCTGATCTGAATAGAGTGCAAACATAAAATGTTGGGAAATTGTTTAATAATCTTGTTTTTCTACTTTACTTTTTGTAAAGTTTCAAGAGTGTTTTCTGTCTTTAGCTATACAAGCAGGGAGAGGTCTGTTCAATTTGGATTTATCTGCTTGGAGTCTAATTAATAAGGACAGCATTCATAGAACAGTTTGCTGGATGCTTCCTGGGATTAGATATAATCCCTGTCATCTAAAATCGGTTTGGTTTTTTTTTCATTATTTCAGCATAAGGGCCAGCCTGCTTGCATCAAAGACATTTGTTTCACTCTGTGAAATGAAACAACATGAGATGTTCTTCCCCTGTCAAAAATAAAGTCACATTCCTTTCTCATGAAAAGAAAATTACTGTCTTTAGTTTTTATTAATGCAACTTCTCATTTGGGATCCCAAAGTGCCAAGGAAGGATTTTTTTTAATTCCACAGTCCAAAATACGTGGAAATCAGGACTGTTATTACTACTTGATTTTTTTTCTCATATTTTAAAGGGATAATCAGGAGTAAATTCCAAATAACATAATTCGAGTACTTGCAGTGTGGCCATTGCAAACTTCAGCTATTTCCTGCTCTGAATAATGTATCTCAAGCTCTGAATAAATGTATTAATCTGCTTTTCTAGGTAGCCATTTTGCAGGGTGAAGTAAGAGAGGGAGAGCATGGGCAATAGTTTTCTTATGTACTCATTGAGATTCCCCATGGATGATAAAAATGTCAGTTAGTAGCTCCCACTTCATGTATTTGAACAAAATATCTGCATAATTAACAGAAGTTTGAAGTATGTACCCTGGAAAAGGCAAATGAAGAGCAGGATTCAGACGAAATAAAACTTCACCTACATGTGCTTACATTGCTGTCTTCTCTGAGGTGTGCTCCTTCAGGTTTGGGGTGAAATCAAAATATAGATGAAAGCTACATTATTCAGCCTTCTCATCCCACCCATGCTGCAAGGAGCTCTGCACAGGTTATGCCATTGGAATGTGAAGAGTGTTTGACAGCTTGGGCTACTCTAACATCATCACCATCACAGGTGGAACCCCATCTTTCAAAAGACCAGATCCCTTCTGTTTTGGCAGTTGATGTATCACTGCACAGGTCTCAGAGTCTTAGTCTGTCTTTGGTATGACGGGTCAGGTCACTGATATCACAACTTCTGTCTTTCCAGAGTATTCAGTTTTTCTCCCCTCCTCAATTTGCCAAATTTTCATTATATTGTACTTTGTGCCAACTCTCACGCCTGTCTGAAACCTGCCATGCAGCTTTGTAAATCAGCAGAAAAGTATGTTTATCATCAAAAAAAAAAAAAAAAAAAGAAAAATTCTCCTTTCACCCACAAATAATGTGGAAGGAGCAATGCATGTCAGTGCTTTTGCCCAACTGACACAACAGAGGGTCTTTGAAATAATTGGTATGATGTTTCACAAATGACAGACATTCTTTTATTTGGGTTAGTCAGCATTGAGTGAGAGCCTTCACATAACTAAAACCCCAGCCAAGGCACACCAATTTGGAGAGCAGCAAAAAGTGATTGGATTAATGGCCGGTGAGCTGTTGCAGCTCAAGACATTGCATTCCCCACAGCATGGCTATCTGTACTTTCTTAAAATTCTGTCCTCCTCTACCCATGAAAAGTAGATATTTATTATATGAAGAATCACTTACCTCCCACAAGAGATTGTTGGGGTTTTCCTGGAGTTAGATTTTTGGTGAAACTCAAAGTCAGCTTTGAATTGATTCTGCTATAAGAAGTAACCCACAGGCACAAGTAAATGATGTGATCAGAATGAAAAGGAGTTTAATCTACCATAGGACATTAAGAGTAATTTTTTACAATTCATCTAATTACGTTTGCTTTATCTAATGCAATTAAAAGAGCAAAATTCTGTTGTCTTTTAACATTAAACTTTGTATTTGAGCAAAAAAAATCTTGTTAAATTTTAAGAAGAAAAAACAACATTCTATTTTCTAGAGGTGAAACAACTGTACAAATACTTGTTTTCTCAGATATTGTAAAGAATTGAGTACAGTCTGTTTCAGGGACTCCATGTCCCTCCCACTCTTGAGCTCCACAAGTGGCTGACTCATAGCTTTACGTTCACATGTAGTTTATGTTCAGGAAGCAAGATAAAACTGTGCAAAAAGCATTTATGAAAGTAATTTCGTGTTCTAGGAAAGTTTACATGCATTGAAGTCAAGTTTCATTTGGAGCGTCAGATGGGATACTATTTAATCCAGATGTACATTCCTAGCCTGCTGATTGTCATTTTGTCCTGGGTTTCTTTCTGGATCAACATGGATGCTGCTCCAGCAAGAGTCGCACTGGGTATCACTACAGTATTGACAATGACCACTCAAAGTTCAGGATCAAGAGCTTCCCTTCCAAAAGTAAGGCAATTATTTTGTACCACTGGTTTGTTATCACCAAGAAAAATTATAGAACTTTTGAAGTTTCTTAACAATCTGTGTAAGAATGTGTCTAATAAGAATAAGAACTGAGAAAGTGGTGTCAATGTGATGCTAAACTGTTGCAATACCATTGCATTTGGATTAAAGTTTTCTGTTGGATTATGGGATTGCCAGAAGGCTCAAAGCTATGGATTTTTAATGATTTACTGCTAGCTTTGTCACTTAGGCATCAGCATGCAGAATAGACTTTCTGAAGTATCTAGGTACTTGTCTGGATTTCTGAAACCACTTTCCTGAAAACTGGATGTTTTATCTGGCTGGGGATTTTGTCTAATCTTTTCTGGACTGTTAGACTCCCAAATATCATGGCATGATTAGTTATGACTCAATCAGATGGATATATAAACATACATACATATATATATAAAATACATATATGTGACATATATACACCTAAAAGATATCTCTGGACAATATTTTCACAGAAGTCCTGTTGTCTTTCTCTGCTTTGTGGTAGGATCAGTCCATATTCTTATTCAAGTGATGTCTGCATCCAGCCTACACACAAAAATATGCTCTCACTTGAATTTTGTGGTCTCTTTAATCCAGAGCAGCTGCTGTAGATGAGAATACAGATTACAGAATATATTATTTGATTAGACAACATAAAAACACTTTTCAGCATGGGCACATTTTAATGCTTCTGTTAATAGCATTCCCAGTGGGATTTATATTGCATACTCAGTTTTGTGCAGTTTTCTGGAAGAGAACTCATAGGTAGATCAGTTAAGAATGGTCTGTGGAGTCATGAGATATGATCCCTGTAGAATCCTCTTTTCAGCTGCCCAGAAACACAAGGACTGGGATCATAAAACTGTGCTAACTGCAATGAAAGAACAAATGTTGAATGTTTGTATAGCATATGATCCATTCCAAAAGGCATGTTGTGTTTTTTTTCTGCTTTACCCTCAGTATCATATTCAGTCTAATTCCAAGTACTATAATTTTTTAAATTGAGCATATATAGACCAGCTTTAAAAACTGCACAGATTGTGTTACTCTTCTGTTGGTATTGAGAAAGTATCACTTAAAAATCTGGTGACTACAACAGTTGGTTCAGCTTCACTTGTTCGCTTGGAACTATGTATAATTTTCCATGAAAACTAAAAATATTTCGTATATTAACACAGAATTTCAAATTTATACTTTCTTAACATTTGTTCGGTCAGTATTACCAAATGAACACTCTGAGAAGAAAGTCAACAAAGAGAGAATCCTGGCAAGAGCCATGCAGGATCTATAGATAGCAAGCTCATAGTCACTGGAGACTGTGTCTAGATGGTACAACTTGATTCTATGCTTTCTTCCAAATATTATTCATTCCAGCTTTCATCAAAATTAACTGACTTGAGAATTAAAAGTGGTACAATCACTGTAGTGGAGCTTTTCACCCACGTTTCCAACAGAGAAAACATACCCTACCAAGAAGCTCTGCAATGATAGCACATCCATAAAGATAATTTAGAAAGATTTCATCTTATGCCTTTGATCAAGATGAAACATTTATCCTTTCTGAATTCTGTCTTGTTTGAGTTGAAAAGCATTTGCTGGGTAAGTTTCTGGGCTTCTGTTGAGTAGAAGAAATGTGAAGATCCAGAATATGTTGACTGTAGCAGTTTGATTATTGGAGAGGTTCTTCTCTATCTTCAAAATTAAATAGATTTATCTCATCTGTCAGAGGTGATGTTCTGGCCCTATCTCATCCTCTCCTAGTTTTCTCTGCTGTTCCTTTGTCAGAAGACATGTACCCCTTCAGAGAACCCAGCACTTATTTCACTGGGGCTGCACCTCATTGTTGCATTTCCACTCTGAATTCAACCAAGCTGTGTCTGAAGAATCATGGGATCAACATGAACCAACACTTCAAAATAAGCTTTCTGTACACATTTAAGTAGTATACCCATGTCTGTACACAGGTTCCTGTCAGCAGTATCCAATTCCTTACAAAAATTCTTGGAGAAAAAGAAGGAGAAAGTTTTTCTCGCTGTTGCTGTTGCAAGAACACAGCAATTTTAAAACTCTATCTGTAGCTTAGCATAAAAATTGTATTTCTTAATAAAATCTGTCCAGCTGAAATGCATTTAGAAATAAAAATATGAAAATAATTGCTTCAAATCCGTGTTGAATCTGAAGTCCCCAAATGGCTCTTTAAAAGCAGTGTTTATCTAAGTCCTGTCTACATACTGCCAAGACGCAGGAAGTTAGGCTGTCAATAAAACATTCATTTTAAAATTGCTCCAAGCATGAATATCTAAGAGAATCAGACATGACAGGATGGCTATTTTTGCAAGAGTACTGAAAAAACAGATGCAACTGCTCTGTGAGAACAGCCTATATTTGATTGCAAGAGTTGAGTTCGTCCCCATTCTACCTTGTGTCCTATTCTTATTAACACACAATTAACACATATTTATAGAACTTAAATTTACCCTTAATTTACTCACTGGCTCATGCCAAGCAGATAAATTAAGGGTATTCTTTCTTCTTTCTTCTCAACTATTTTAGTAGAACTTTATCAAAAATAATAAGCAAATAACTAAAACAGAAGCAAAGCATCAACATCTACCAATTTTATGAGTAATTCCTTTATATTAAAGAAAAAAAAAGTGAAGAAGAATTGTGCTGAGAAGAATCCTAGTTAGCTTTTTTGGTCAATTTTCGAGTTACTATCAAAATGACGCAAGTGGTACATTTTAGAAGTAATTAACCAGATATTGTTCTCAATCTCAACATGACATGACGTGATAAAGTTCTATTTGCTTGAAATCACTCTTTTTCATATTAAAAACCAATATTCATTTTGATACACAGCTTTTCATAATGTTAGGTCACAGCAGCACAGACATTAGGCTTTCAGATATTGAAAATTAAATGTAAGTTCAAGACTGCTGAAAAGAAAAGGAAAGAAACAAAAAGTAAATGAGAAAATGAAAATACAAGAGTGGCTCCAAAAATAACGCCTCCTGTTTTATTGTGTTGACTCACGACGTCAGTGGGAGATATTGGTGGTGTGACAGTAGAGGCTGAACTTTCCCAACAATATTCCATTACGTGTTGCTGCCATGTAACAGAGGGCAGCAATCTTACAAAATGGCATCTGACATGGAAGCAAAGGTGTGTCATTGAATTCTTGAAAAAATGGCACCCATTGACATTCATTGACACTTGCTGAACATTTCTGGAGACCAACCACTGAATGTGAGCACAGTGAGGGGTGGGTGATGCATTTCAGCAGCGGTGACAATGGCAGTGGGTCACCTCCGCTGGTACAGATTGTTACAAGTGTGGCATGCCTGTTCTTACTCATCACTGGTGAAAATGCATAGTTCATGATGGTGACTATGTGGAAAAATAGTGTCTTGTATCTGAGAATTTTCTCTGTCAAATAGTGTTATGGTACTCTTTTTAGCTGTTGTACTTTCCATGGAAATAAGTAGGAGGCATTACTATCAGAGAAACTCATGGAACTCCAGCTGGTGTTTGTGTTTGCACACACTTAAGAGAAAAATCTAGATAGCTTCTTTCAAATGAAATGTGATTATATTTCTTTGATAAAGTTTCATAGTCCTTCTGTGGAGTTATTATCTTCATAGTGTTTGTAATTCTGCCTACAAATACAGGGTCAAATTCTGATAACAACAAAAAACTAGTGAAAAAATCAATATGTTGTTTTGTTGGTTTTTTTTCATTTATTTCTCTACAGAGTTGATTTCTTACAAAAGACAGAAATAAATCATGCAAGAGTTTAGAGACCCAACAAACTACTAATGTAGGAGGCAAAAGCTGCAGTGCATGTTTCAGAAAACATAAATGTTCTTTTCTACTTGTTATGATAAGGCGAAGAATATCAAGTTCTGTTTCCTTCAAG
Source organism: Chrysolophus pictus (assembly GCA_037305975.1). Taxonomy (NCBI): domain Eukaryota; kingdom Metazoa; phylum Chordata; class Aves; order Galliformes; family Phasianidae; genus Chrysolophus; species Chrysolophus pictus. The sequence goes on from CM074576.1 coordinate 74,009,764, forward strand.
AGGATGAAATATTGATCTTCTATACAAAGAATAACTGCAGAGAATTCTTTATCATGGTCTCAACCTCTTTTATAGCAACTAAATTATTGTGTGTTTATTACAGAAAACTGGTGAGTGTTGACATGGCCAGAGTTACCATCAGTGGCCATGTTAAGGGATGATCAGAAACTCATCTAGAAAGCTGGGGTAGTACCTTCCCTCCAATTGGTCAATCCAGTGTTCAGACAACCAGGAACACTGATCCAAAGTGGCATGGTTCTTCTGGCCAATTCTCCTTCCTCCAAATTCACATTTATAAGCCTTATCCACATCTGATAGTCTGTGTTTGGATTCCTCTGTTCATGCCATCATTTTCCACATAGAAATTTGGCTAGATTAATGTCTGTGCATTAACTTTTGCTGATTGACCAAATGAGCAAAAATCCTGGATGGTGGTGGTCAGCTTGGCTGTGTATTCAGGCCCCTGAGAAACTTTGAGCTTTGTCTGCAAGTCCTATGCATGAGCCCTAGAGCTGCCTTGCATCTAAGTGTTTGCTGGACTTTACTTCTGAAGAACTTCTGGGCATCACAAAAGAGATTTTTAATATGCCGTTGCATTTTTTTTTTTTTTTTAAATAATCTCAGTAGTGTATAAGCTCTCGGAGTAAAGGGGAGCATATTTGTATAGTAAGCATAAAATTGGTGAGAAATATGAGAAAGTATCTTTTTTTTTTTTTTTTTCCAGAGCACTTGTTAACTATTCTCTTCCTATTCAATTTATTTTTAAATAGCTTTCCTTTTTGTTGAGTCAACAGAATCAAGAGTTTTAAAGAATTTCATTCAAAAAAGCATTGGAAAGAGGAAGTTCTCTGCTATGCTAGTAATTGGGTATTTTTCAAACTGCTTTCTTCTTAAAACACATGCATAAACCAAACTGTAGTAACAACAGTCCAAGAAAGTGAATTACTTTTTATGACATAAAGCAAAACATTTGAGGATACTTTAAGTCAAGCAGATGAAAGCAGCCTTATTTTATGAAGTATCACGCTCGTATTTTGTTACTTTAATATGTAGTACTTTATGAATGCATGTTCCTTCCCTAGGCAGCAATTGGTGTAGAAAAAATCTCATTCAGAACTCACTGAAACCACTGGGAGGTCTTCCATTCACTTCATTTTGCTTTGGATCACTGAGTGCATTACCAATTGTAATAAAAGCACTGTATTCTAATAGATGCAGAGACTTGCAAAGCCAAAGGCATCACAGGCCATCCCCTTTGGCAGTAAATTATTGCTTTATGTGTCATTCAGTATCCCTGGCTTTTTTGGAGTCTTTGGATTCTTTTCAAGATTCTTTGTCTTCTGGCAGACCAGTCTCAGAATGTAACCTCTCCTTTATTGATTGCCAAAAGTTATCAAGTAAAAAAATTCCAAGAGTATGTCACTTCTTTTATTTTGAAGTAAAGTTAAGATAATGTCTTAATAGGAAAAAAAAAAAGGGGGTGGGGGGAGGGAACAAATGAGAAATAACAATAAAGAAAGAAAGAGGAACGGATGCTCTTCTTACTCTTCTTAGAGGTTATATTTTCCTTTGTTCTTTTGCTGTCAGAGGAAGTGTCTATGGTGATAGCTTGCATTTTCATGTAAAAAAATATTTTTTTTTTTTAGATGACAGATTTTGGTGCAGCAGTATGTTAAGAAACAATAATAAACTGAATGAAAGGAACTTTTAACAGGTCATTCTTCTCTAGTTTCAGGGTCTGAGGAGGAAATTCAGGAGTAATTTAATAATCATGAGATATGTTAATTGGTCCTTGTCTCCTAAGGGTATCTGAGTGCTTGACTTACTGCTTAAACAATTAGGCCAACCTTATTAGCTATTTACAAAATCCTGTTGGATGCCTGATGGTCCTAAAACAGTGCCATGGTATTTAATATGCCTGCTTTATGAAACGTGTTTATTGTTTCTGAGGGGAAACTGCAAACAAATCTTCACTTTTTAAAAATTTGTTTGGGGATCTTGAGTGGATAAAAAAAAAGTTCTTGGAGAACATAGAATCATAGAATGGTTTGGGTTGGAAGGGACTTTTAGGATCATCTAGTTCCAACCTCTCTATGATAGGCAGGGACACTTCCTCACTAAATCAGGTTGCTCACAGCCCCATTCAGCCTAGCCTCGAATGCTTCCAGGGAGGGACCATCCACAACCTCACTGGGCAACCTGTTCCAGTGCCTCACCACCCTCACAGTAAGGAATTTCTTCCTAATATCTAGCCTAACAACCTAATGGCTGTCAGTTTTCTTCCCTGCAGTAAAATGTGTCATGCTATCTAAATCCTTAGGAAGTCAGGCTGTATAGTCAGTTAAACATGAGGATCTGCTCTTCGGTCATGTGCCTACATGGAAATCTACATGGCCATTTACTTTGATCACTTGCAATGTTCTTATATAGCTTTCTGTTCCATCTCCATTATATTCCTAATGTATAATGTATATTCTTCCTTCTTTTATTTCTATTAAGAGAATAATGAAAGCTGCTTTAACTATTCTTTTTTCTTTTTATTTCTTATCTGAGCTTGGCAAAACTGGATAAAACTAAATCTTGTATTCAGACAGTATTTTCAATATCCTTTGTTAGAATCCATACAGTATTTGAATTTGGATACAGAGATTTCTTCTATAGTGTTTAACAAAGGAACTCACATAGACTGAAGCACTTTTTCAACAAAACAAATGTTCCAAAGTGAAACAAGAGTCATACATTGGTATGTGTTTGCTTTCTGTGACTTACTGAAGATATTTATTCATTTTAAACTACTGATAGTCCCTCAATACAGTTTTGTGTACAAAAAATCAATCCCACAGAATACTATAAATTCCTGTCAAATTGTTTAAAAAGACCTACTCACACCTCAAAATAAGTATTTTCTGATACTCTTTTACATTTTTTCATAGGTAATTTTTTTTTCTTCTTTCCACTTATATTTTCATATCAGTAGTTTTTTCTCAAGATACATACGTGCTTGAGTGCAAGAGAGAGTGTGAACTGCAGGGGAAGAGGTGATACAAGGAGGCGATAGAAGGTGTTGTACTAGATAGAACATCAGTAGCACTGTGACCATGCTAGTATTAGCTTGATAATAAGTCCTTGGGCCTGATGAAACTTCTCTGCTTCTTCCACCCACATCAGTTTGTAAAAGACATTTTCCCTTCCTTCAAGGCTTGCTCCTTTGAGATCTAGGTAGATACTTACATGGCTGGCCTGTGCAGTTACAACTTCACTGGGAGCAGTACCTCAGTTAAAACTATAGGTGGATACGCTTTGGCACGGATATGTGTGCTGTTGTCATGCATTCTTCATGGGAAGAAAATTTTTCTTCCATTCCACAACAACTTCCAGTTCCGTGAGACCAAAGACTAGGGACTGCTGCAAGGCTAAGAAGACAAAAACAGTAGCACCTGGGCATCTTGTGAGAATTGGAAGAGAGTGGGAGGAAAAAGGATCTAGATATTACCCAGAGCACCTAGAAAAGACCGCATAACTCTGTTTCTCTTGGTCACAGAGAAAAGATGTACTGGTCAATCATTGGGTCTCAAACTGTTTATATATCATTTCTAATGTAGTTCATGTGACCTTTGATTTTGTGCAAAGCCAACTGAGGAGATACTGACTGGATAAATATTAATGCATTAAGTTCTATAACAGATTTTACTCTGTGAAGGTCAAAAACAAAAGACTGATTTACTTTTTCCTTTCTACTAGTCTAAACTTCATAATTTACTTTCCTGTATAGTGAAGATAGTGGTATTTACTGTACTACAAAAAGAGTAGTTGCCAACGTGTGTGACAGAAAAAAATATTCGATGTGTTAGAATACCTCTGGGATATAGTTTGAGTACTCCTGGCACTTCCTGGAGAGGTTTTATAATGCAGTCATCTGGGACGACTGGCGTTGAGCAGAGCCAGTTTCATGCGTCAGAGAAGAGCTGGAGTTGCTGCGTGCTTCACTCTGCTGGTTGTTTCATAAGCTTGGTATGAAGCAGAGGCTCTCCAGTTTTGTTCCTGTGCCCTCGAGGACGTTATAACAGCTTTTAGCAGCTCTCTGAGGAACGTGCAGTGCTGCTCTTTCTCATAGATAAGCACTGCAAGCATGCTCTGAGGCAGTGACATGCACTATTGTGGCTCAATCATTTCAGATCATCTCAGGCCTTGACTCTGTTAGATCATCTAGAAGTACTGCTTGTGAAAATCTTCTGTTAGAATTCAATTTGGTATAGTGTTACTGGGGCCTCCTGGAACCTGTGTACCTTCCAGTCTGAACAGTACTGCAAACTGCACGTTGCTGTATGGCGGCTGGGCCATTGACTCCTTAGTCTCCCAAACTTTCATTTGGATTGTAATGTAACTGTAAAAGCTTGAATGAAAAGACTTTCTTTCACTTGGGAAATGTTTCTACTTGGATTTTTGTATATATACATACATATTGATGTGTAGGAGTATTTAGTCTCCCCTTCCATAGGAAAAAAAAAAAAAAAGTAAATAGAGAGAAGCTATTTACATCAGGTTGGACATGAGGAAACATTTCTTCTCTGAAAGAGTGAGGAGGTATTGACACAGGCTTCCCAGGGAGGAGGTGGGGTCACTATCCCTGGAGGTGTTCAAGGAACATGTGGATGTGGCACTGAGGGATGTGGGTAGCCAACGTGGTAGGAATGGGCTCATGATTGGACTAGATGCCTTAGAGGTCTTTTCCAACCTTAATGATTCTGTGATTCTATGATTCTACTTTTCTTCATGAATGCAACAAACCTCTGCAGGAGGAGGAACTATTAGATGACTTAGTATCTTCTTTTTATACCTGTGATATTGCCTAACTATGACTTTAATTTTCAAGTAGTGAGATACACTACTCTTTGTCATGGTAGTACCAGCTTTTGAAATGAAACAATTTAAAACTAGCCATTGGCAAGAAAAGAGTATAATTTGTTTTTAAGGCATAGAAATACAGTCATGTATGCTAGAATACATCATTATTCACAGGTCCTTAGTAGTAAAGTTAAAAACCTTGATGAAGTAACTGCTTCTTCTCCTTATTTTTCATTATTAGAGGCCTAGAAGGGTTAACTGGAATGTCTTGTCTCAAAGAGAAGGGAGTGTGAGAGCAGAGCTTTGATTCACAGAAGCCTTATCCTGTGTTAGACATACCTGTTTGTGAGAAGTATATATTGTGTTGTTTTTCCCTATTCTACCAAAGGCTCTGGAGAAGTGAATCCAAATTTTTATTAAGTCCAGAGAGAAACTTTAGTGACTAAATCACAGCAGAAAGTGTAAGTTATGAAAAAAAGGCAATACATAATGAATGTTCATCTATACATGTTTTCACAGCAATAGCAGAGTTTATATTCTAAATAATTACCAGTAATAGCATATATAATGAGAACATATCATATTTATCATGTGCAGGTGAAAATGTTTCTATTAAAAATGGTCTGCTGAAACATTAAAAAATCATTTAAAGTATTTAACTGATATAAATGATTTCATTTTTTTTAACCTCTGTTCTGCAGAACAACATAGTCCTTCTTGTGTTTATTAGCAATCAAAACACTTTAAGGACTTCCTTAATATGATGAACAGTGCTACTGTAGTCAGGAGGTATTGTTGCCTGTCCATTTATGGGATACGAACAACTTAAAAACATCTCTTAATTTTCCATGTCAGTGTTCACAGACAGCAATGAGAGCAACACATTCCTAATCTGCATTGATTGAGTGTGCTCTGTGCATCAAAAAGTGGATGAAAAGCAGTTTAAGACTAGGAAGAAAAAAAAAAGTTAAGGAACTTAAGAAACTCAAATGTTAGGATTATGATAAAAACTCATAGAGTTGGACAGTGCATTCTGCTGCTTTCCCAAACAATCAAATTGTTTGCTTGCTTTTTTAAAGAAGCTGTGGTTGTCTGACAGGATTTATTTTATGAGATGTTGGCTGTTTTGCGGTCTCCTGAACCTCCTAGCAGAATCAGAATCTACTCTGAATTAAAAAGAAATGCTGTCATTGAGAATGACTTAAATTGAAACATTTAGAAACTCAGGTATGACCGCTGTTATTTCTTACCAGGGCTCCCCAAAGTCAAAGATGACAGGGTTATGCCTCAAAGAAAGCAGCACAGAACAAATTAGTTATGCATATATCTATCCTTGGATATGAAAACAAAGATAACCTTGCTTTTATGTTTCACGGAATAGCAATGCGGTCTTTTTTACATCTTGTTTTCTTTATCTGTCCCATCTAGTGAGTGGGAAGAATAATGCGTAATTATTTTCTCAATTGGTTAATTATTCTCTCTAAAATTGGTATATTTGTCATTCATTAGTAATGGTACAGTGTTGATCTTACAAGTGGGTAGCATTGTCTTTTTGATAAATAAGAAGTGTTAATTTTTTACTTTTTACAGTATTTCGATGCTCTGTTAGAAAGGGAATGAACATGACATTGTTCAAACTAGAAGTGTTATGTGCCAACTACCAAGTTTAGAGGTGACCTCTTATCTCTTTTTACATTGACTGGAACAGGAGACAGACGTTTTGCAATCAGTCAAAAAGTGTTTGCTAACACACGATTCCAGGCAAGATTGTATCTTGGCGAAGGATTTCATGGTGAATTGTTTAAAGGTAAAGAGGTCTCAGTGAGTGCAGCTGTAAGAGTTGATTCGCTTCTTACATTTATGAGTAAAAGCCTTTCCCAAACTGAAAGACATATCTAATTGAAAGAATGGGGGTTGTCTGAATATGGGTAATGCACTTCATGGCAAGCCATTTGCCCACTTTCATTCATTATTTCCACAGTGATGCTTGACTTCTTCCAGATGTGCTTCCCTCTCAGTTAAGAAAAGGCAGTCTGAAAAGCAGCTCCTGATCATAGAGTACAAACATCTCTTATCCTGCAACTTTGTCTGTTATCTCTGAAACAGGCTTTTAAAATATATGCTTGCCAGTACTGGCCATTGGCCTCATGATTTTTTTGTAATTCATAATCCTTTGAGAAGTCATTCTGAAAGACAGCTGAATTTTCAGCAATAACATCTTCAGCTTAAATCAAATTCAGCTATTTTCAGCATCAAGAAATAATATCTATCTTCCCAGTTCCTCTTTGTCTGTGCTCCAGACATTGTATTATGTCTGTGCTCCAACAGTGATATACATTTTAGATGGGGTCACGCATTTTCTCTGAGGAACTGACTTCTGTTTATAAAAAAAAAAAAAAATCATTTGAAGCTACGTAAAAGGTATTTAAAAATAAAGTTCTCATATATTCAAAAAATTTCCCAAGTGATTTCTGTTGACTTACAATGACCACTGCTACATTTCTCCACAACGTATTTTTTCATATTAAAATTGCCTTGTTACTTGGAAATGAAAAACTCACCAATCTAAAAGTATCAGAAAAGTTTGACATGAGCATGGAAATGATGAAAATGGTTCAGTTGATATAATTTCATAAAATAAATGTGATCTGAGACTTTTTTTTTACATTTTCATTTTTATTCTAATCCAAAAGACATTTCCAAAATGTTAAAAATCCCAAGGAAGGGAAGAACCTCATTCATTCATATCTATCATTTAGTGAGATACTGGTAGGCACTTTTCAAGTTTATTTAGTAATATTAAGTAATATTAAGGCTTCAGAGGAAAACCGCTCTGATTAAAACTCTACTTCAGCCACAGGAGCTGGAATGTTCTGAGAAGAGATCAGTACCACTCTGCCTGCTAGTGAGCTTCAGCTATGCTCACTGTAGCCAGTATGTGAAGCTACAATTACCAGTTGTTTCTATTTTGATATAGTTCATGGGCTTCTAGAAATCACAGATGATTTTTTTCATTTCCAAGTCCAGAAGGTAAAAAATGACAAAATGACCATTTAAGATAAGCATTTAGGTGTGTGTGTTTTTTTGAAATCTAATTGCTGGGTTCTGTAGATACTGTATATTTGGCTCAGGGATATTTTAAAGAAAAGAATCCAGCCTTGTTTTGAAAATGATGTTTAGATGTTTATTTCAGCTACACAAATACTTCTACTGTTTAAGATAAACATATTTAGAGGTGGATGCTCTGGCACGTAAACTTCCAGAGAGAAGGTAAACTTCCAGAGAGTGTTTCTTGCTGTGCATTTCTCTTTTGGCCTACAAAGCCTTCTTAGACCCATGTCTGTTCTTATTTAAGAAATCCAAGCATGAAATTGAGCAATCTTGTGATCTCTTTTTTTGTTTGGTACATTAAACAGATTTCTTACGTCTCTCACTTGTAAAACATTTTCTTCAGCTTTCAACCTTGTTTCCTCTTCATTGTGACAATATAATATCAAATATAGCAACTATAACTACACTACTGCAGAAGCTCTTAATATAGCTTTCCTTTTTCTCTGTTCCATGTATAGAAAGAGCAGTCATATTCACCTTTTACTCACAGTTTCACATAACTGATGCTCTGTTGTCATTCCCCTTTTCAGAACCACTTTTGGAGAGAGGCACAGTGACTCCTCTTACAGGCATGTGACCTGATTCTGGGCTTTCTTCAAAAACATGTGATTTGAAATTGCCCAGTGGTTCTATTTATACTGTGGCTAACACTGTTTATAGTTCTACCACTGTTTCTTCCATCTGACACTTTTCTTTGTGTTTCCTGGATCTCTCATTTCTATTTGGCTCTCTTTCTCCTTCAAGTTACCTATCTTCTATGTAAATATATAAATATACATACAAGCTTTTTCCAATTGTAATGACTTTTCTATTCCTACTTTAATGCCAGGAAGGGTATTTGTAAACCAAATTTATCTTGTTTGGTAGTTGAGGTATCACAACTATAAAAACTGTTAGCTTTTGCATGGTTGTAGCTTACTTAGTACTAATAAAAAAGAAAACATTTGTTATAGTCCGTATTTGTTTCATATAAAGTAGACTGAGCTACCACTTTCTGGAAACCCAACTGATTCTAAGTGGTTAATACTCAGTGGGAGGACACTTACTTACAGAGAACTTGCAAAGAAATATAAGAGTGCAAATATGGACAAAAAAGAGGACTCTGAAAGCTTCCATGACTGTGGAATAAGGAGGTATGCTGAGAACTAAATTGAAATCCAAATGGAAATGTGAGATGAAATTGAGTTGCAACTTACGAGTACTGTAAGAATATATAGTAAAAAATGGCCTGTCCATTTGGACAGTTAAGTAATAATGGAGTCTAGGGAAGCTCAGAGGAGCATGTTTGTTCAAGTGCTTTAGAACCTCAGTCAGGCAAACTATTGTGGTTTAGGTGTAATGGGTGAAGTGAAATAAAAATTCATAAGAAGTCATATCTCTAGCACCAAAAATAAAAATATGGATTAAGATGGAACACATAAAAGAGAAGTTTGTGAGTTTAATTATGAGACCTCATAGTGCCAGTGGCAACATTAGCTTGAGAGAAGGAAATGTTCTTCATAAGCAAAACCAGGAAGGCAATCATTTATGACATTAATTTAAGTAAACAGCCTTAAAAATAGTAAATATTAAAAGACATCGATTTGATTTTATATTTGAGAAACTGTAATATGAAGTGTTTCTTTTCCCACTGTATAAAAAAGTACAGGAAATGAAAAAATTATGCTCATCATATGTAGGCAGGAGAAACAGAGAGGAGGAAAAAGATCACAATGCTCTAACAGATATTACTTAAAATCTACTAGTGGTATATATACAGTGAAATTATTCACTTGTAGTTGTGTGCAGAGAATATGAATAAAGGAGTATTTTAAGCTTTATTTTATAATAGCAGATTGAGGAAAGAATAAAACAAATCATAGTGGAAAGAAATTGTTAGATATTTGCATACCTAAGGTTTTCCAGAGAAAAACATAACAATTTTTTCCACTTACAGTAACCATGACTACTTTATTATACACATCTGTATTTCACAACCAGCTTTAAATCAGAACAAAAATACTGGAGTCATAAACCCCCAAAGTGAGATTCATCTGTCTATGCTTAGGTAGGTGAAAGTTATTTTAGGATGCCTTTCTAGTCAACAGAGAGAAAGGGACACCTCCACAGCATGTGTTTTGGCACCCAGGCAGGTATACAGGATAGGTCAGATTAATTGTTTATTTCAGATTCTTCTTTCTGCAAGTTGACAAGGGGAGCCAAGGTGACTAGCATGAAAGTTGGATGTCTAAAGTTATTCGAGGGAAATCCCATACCAGATGCACAGTGAAGAATTGTAAAATATGCATCATCATACAAAAAGATTTGACGCATGAAGCTTTTTCAAAATTATTATTATTCTTTTTTCACCTAGACAAGTGGCTATATAAAAATATTTTTACCTATATCTACTATTTTAGTATGATTAAGGTCAAACCTGCTGCATTTAGGAAAATAAGTACAGTTTTTTCCTCATTTTTCACATGCATTGTGGACACAGATTAGGATGAATGAACTGTGGGTGAGGTGATAACCAAATTGTTATTTCCTTGCAGAGCATTACATATCTGTTAATCTTTAAGACAAATGGATTACAGGAGATGATTCTAAGGCTGTACATGCTAGTGGGGCTTACCACAGGGTGTAAGTCAGTCTGAAGTACCATTTTTATGGTCAAAGAAATGCACAGTCACGAGGATGCTGTTTGACTCTTGAAGCTGTAAATTTGAAAAGAAAATTGAAGAGATACAAAGTAAAAGTAAATGAAAGAGTAGACATGTAACTTCAGAGTGAATTAAAAAAATCAATTATCAGCATAAATTTATGCCTTCTAAGAGGAAATTCAAGGAAAAGGCTTATATTTGACATTTCTTCAGTGCATATTTCTAGATAACAATGATTAAGCATGTCAAGAATGTATTGTCATCATCTAATCCTTTCAAATTTATCTGTATATAAGTTGGTGTCATTGCCTGCTTACTGGAGCTGATATTGATTTTTTTATATCATTTGAGTGATATACCAGTGGCACTATTCCATTTGTGCACAGATCTGCCAGGCGTGGGCAATTTATATAATGTTTCTTACTCTCTGAGCATTCTGAGTTACATTTATTCATGGTTTGGATGTTCAGGCTTTTGTGGATTTCATTGTTATTTCACGTCTTTGAAGTAAGTAGAGGTAAATGCATGGCACATGTCAGTCTCCAGCTCAGGAGACTGGATATTCCTCAGTGCTGAGACCAGTGCTCGAGCCTAGTCCATACTGCCAGAGCTACTTTCCCACTGGGATCAGAATGTACTTGCTATTTTTGTGTAAAAGCATTTAGAGTTCAGTGCATGAACAAGGTTACAAGCGTGTTTCAGAATCTAATATAAAGTATTTAATTGAGTCCTTTGCTTTAATGCATCCAACAGGCTACTTAGAGAGATTCCAAATTCTTACAGTAAACAAAGAGCTGAACTTCCTTGATAAATTCTTTAATATCATGAGATTGATGGATCTCTCATGTGCATGATGCAAGCACATACTATGCATCTGAGATCAGTTCCATAAAGAGAAGGCTGAATTTATTCCTCTAAACTGACAAGAATCCTCTGGCTAATTTACATTTATTTTGATTACATATATTTCCTTTTTTTATTTATTATTTATTTTATTTATTATTTCCTTTTTTTATATTATTAATTACATCTGTAGATAAAATCTTATACTGGAAGATTTGGAGATCTTTTTTCTTCCGTAGATTCAAAATCAAAACATCCAAATAAAGCTTGATGTGTTTCCATTTGGATACATTTATTGCAGTTTTTTTCTGGAAAATTGGGAATCACTTGCATCATACTCCTCTTTCCTATGTGTCCTTTTCTGGCATTTGAGATGCTATATTGTCTCCTATAATGCACTACATCCTCATTCCAAGAGATTGCATCCCATGAAATGTAGTCTAAGCTGAGAGAATGACCCATAGAAATTGCCGGAGAACAAGAAAATAAACCAGACTCCAGCAAATACACAGCAGCGCTTCTTCATTGAATGATTTTGTTTTATTACAAATTGAAAAGTTGGCAGAAATGCACTTTTGTGTGTGTTGTTACCATTTCCAGTGCTATGTGAACACCGAAGAGAAGCTGCTACAACATTTCAACATCATTCACCTGAACTCTTCTTTATGTGATTTATTATTTCCCTATAATGTTCTGTCTTGGTTATTTCTAGACTCTGAACATAATGGGATTCTAAATCAACAGGAAGTTCTGCTGATTAAGGAAAATGATTCTATGAAACTCTTAACTAGTTTCTGATATATCCATCAAGTGAAAATCTTTGCTTTTTTAGGTATTATTCAGTGGATTATTTTTATTTTTTAGCCCTAAAACTAGCAGTGATCTACAAACCATTGCACCTTACTTTTCAGATGCAATTATTAAAATTTTAAGGCATCATTTTTTTCTATGAATTTGGTGTTAAATCAGAATATTTCTAATTTAGACTCTCAAAATGGATTAAAGTGCAAGAATTGCACTGTGATGAGATTAAACCAGAAGTGAGATTACTTTTTACAAGTAAGTACATGATTTCCCAATTGCAGACAGCGTTCCTCTTTTCTGAAAATTTTATCAAGGGTGTTGTGCAGGTTCACTACATCACAAGAAGCCTTTATAGAAGACCTTTTCCACCATTACTATTTCACCACTGCTACTAGTAGTCAGTAGTAAGTGGCAGATATAACAGAAGATACAAGCGATGCAACTAGGATTTGAATAGTGGATGCCCCAGCCTTGGAGCCACTCAAGGTCAGGCTAGATGGGGCTCTGAGCACCCTGATCAAGCTGTAAGTGTCCCTGTTCACTGCAGGGGAATTGGACTAGATGGCCTTTAAGATTCCCTTTCTACTCAAACCATTCTAAGACTCTATGGTTCTGAGTGTTAGAATGGAATTTGAAGAAAGTGTCTTGCAAACTTCTTCCTTTAACTGTTATTTCTGATGCTGTTAATTTGTGATCAGTATATTGGTGGATTCACACAAAAACAAAGCCTCACTGAAAAAGAACCCATGCAAATAAATCCATCCTTGTACTGTTTATGGCACCCATAGGAAAGAACTTGAAATGAACATATTTATACAAATCCTTTCAAACCGTCATACATCCTTCACCCTCCTACCTCTCTTACCACACATACAGGCACTCTTCATCTGGACTTGTCAGGATGCTGTGAAAAACGTTCTCAGAGGGCTTCCTTCTGTGACCAGATATGGAGGTGTGATTGCTTTGAAAAAGGCTTCTCTTCATGGGATGTTCACGTCTCCTTGACAGGCTAGGCAAATAAGCAGAATTTAAACACAGTAAAAGTGGCAACATAAGGGAGGCAATTCCTTTGGTTCTTTCTGGGAGATGCACAGGAATACACCTGTGCCTCTTGAGATCTTCACCTTCTAGTGCGTTTGTCGCAGCTAACTTGCTAAACTTACCTAGCATTTATGGTTCTTGGAGGAGCAGCAGGAAAGTGCTGACATGAACTACTCTGTACTCTCCAGCAGTGCACAGAGGTCCAAGGGATGCTCTGGATTCTTCAGAGTAGCCAAATGCCTAAGATCTCTGTTGAAGAATTAGTTATTGCGGGATTTTTAGCACAGACTTAATTTTTACTTGAAAATACCAATTCATCAAATTCAGAGAAGTTTTCTAGTGTCAGGATGACATTTTATGATTACAGGGTAACTAGCAGACTGAAGCAAAAACTTGGGAAATTGGGATCACTGCGTCTGATTTTAACTCTAAATGGGGGTAAACTAAACCAACTGAATATAAATGAATCAAATGAATGAGTCGAATTACACCCCACAGATGTCTGATCCTCTCCACTTATTGCAGAAATAACAGGACAAATGTATAGCTGAAAAGATGCTGCAGTTATATAAAATTACCCCCTGTCATCATACATATCTGTAGCTAGTACACTAACCATAATTTTGCTGGCTATTTACTTTATCACCTTCTTCCTCTACAGTGCCTTATCAAAATGTGGACAGATCACCATTGTGTTTTAAAATAGTAGAATAATAACAAAAATATCAAATTCCAAATATTTTCAAGATAGAATTTTTAGTTTCATACTATCACATCTTTATGGATCACATTTAAGGAAATGTGTTTTGAAGAGCAGCAGCTCCCAGAAAACTTATAGCGGACAAACAATCATGTATGAACTACAGATAGATGCTATGCAAAGGGACTGATTCTGCCCATGGGTGTGCCAATTGCAAATAAGAATGAAAAGACTATTTTACCATATACCTGTTCTGTATGGATACTGGGATCATACAACCAGTGATACAGATGCACAGACCTAGAAATACATGCAAGTGATTTGTAAATTATAGTAGAAAACTTTCACCACTGACTTCCTATCTAATGTGTTTTGTATTTATTTTGCAGTGATGAGTAGATGTGGAAAAGGTGTACTTGTGGCAAATCAACAAAGAGTTTATTTACATTTCTGAAAAGATATCCTCCTTACCATATCAACATATTGTAAATCTCATAGTGATATCTGAAAATCAAATGCAAATTTCTCATGCTATGTGGGGGTCCATGTGCATTCTTACTGGCAGTGTAATAGAGAAAAACTTCTATCTTTCCCTCTCTTCCCTCTCTCCTCCTGATCTCTTGGCACTGTTCCTATCTCCTTCGGTAGGCCACTGGGAAGTAAGGCTCTCAGCTCGTGTATATTTATTCCTGAATCATGTAGAACACGACTGTGCAACCTTTATGTCTCAGCTTTCACCTACCTTGGTCAATAAGACAAGAGTACAGGAACATGCCTGGCTGTCAGTCTGGAGAATAGCAGAGCCCCTCAGTGGCAGTGCAACACTGCTGATGATGAACTATAGGCTGGGGACTATTCAACCTCTGGCTCTTTCCAGGTTCTCTCAGTGCTGACGGAAGAAATAGACTGCATCATCTAAATCCGAAGGAGGATGGTTGTTTCTGTACCAAGTGTAAGCAGTTAGGTGTCTAAGTCTTTTTGCTTCTCTCTGCATCTCATTGCTGAATAGTTTTGTGGTACCTCAGCTTGGTTTCTGAAGATCTCCTGCTTGAAGCCTGGCTTTGCCCAGGAAGAGGAAAGACATGCAAAGACAGGAACAAAAGACCCTTCAGCTTCAGGGCACCCTAGGAAATACAGAGTGAACCCTCTGGGTTCATCTGAATATTTAACTGACGGCTAGTGAGTGAATGACTACTGCTATCATAACAAATCCCTGCAACTTCATGGGCTAACAGCCTGCTTCCCTTGCCCACGCTTCTTTCTGAAGCAAGACAGAAAGTTTAGTAGAAATGTAACAGAAATTCAGTGTAGCACAATTTCAGTGAAGTCACTGCAAGATCATTGTATCTTAATGTTTTGTCCTGAGGTTGGTTTATGCCCCATTTCTGTTGTTGTCATTTCAGCCTTTTCAGGGAACGGAACTGCAATTTACACAAGTATTAGTTACCGTTGTTATTGTTAGGCTCTCATGGTCCAGGTCTGCAGAGGCCCTGAACTTTAAAAGGAAAATGGCTGATGGATTCTTGGAGCTGTTTTAGGTTATTCATCACAGAAGGTAACTTCAGAACTCCATACAGGTGAAATAATTTGGTTATACGCTGACCATGTTGGCAGTGGAACAACAGCTCTCTGCTCAGCTCTCTGCTCTGCTATGGCCATCCTGCCATTGTAAGATCATTATTAAAAAAATCTGTTTCTATTCTATTCACAATAACATATTGTGATAGTTACAAAGACACCTGTTCCTCGGATGATACCTGATATATGGGACCCAGACAGAGAAGCTGGTGTTAGATCAAGTGACAGGGTTTTCTGGAGGCACTGAATCATTTCGCTGTACTGTTTGTGCGAGTGTGCAGGTGCACTCTGCAGTTAAAAACGGTGATATCTGTATATTCACAGACATGGTTTAATTAATCCTCTTACGGATAGAACCTTCCATGGCATTATGAGAGCAAATATTTTTAGCGTGCATAAGAAGCCAATCCTGCCCACTCTCAGGAAATACCTGTGGAGCCAACTTATCTACTGCAGGTAGCTAAGATGACAACAAAAACCAAGGTTTAGATTATAGTAATTAAAATTTACTGAGAAAATGAGGCTTTGTGTGAAGAGACAAGAATAATTGGTGACGTCATCTGTTAGAGAAGAGGAGCAAGTATTTTATTACATGCCTGTCCTCCTTCCTGTTCAAGGGCAGAAGTCCTTTTGCTTTTGATTGTGACTTTTATAAAGGTGTGAAAAAAAAATTTAGCTGATGCGTTCCCAAGTCTGAGGAATGAGGGAAACTAATTGCAACAATTGAGGAAGAAAACACCATAAGAGGGGCAGGATCTTATGTAAGCATTAGGAGCAGCATCAGTCACATTTTTCTGCTTGTCAGACAGGTTTGTGCCTTCTCAGACCCATTAGGACAATAGCATATTGAATGTTTATAAGTGCACAAGTCCTAATGAAAACTGAAGAGTAAAAATTATACTATGCCCCCTCTCAAGAAAATGACAAAATCAAACTGAATATCTGCTGCTGACTTGGCTCTCTGTTAATGAATTAAGAATAGAAAAGACATTTAAGGACATTTGAGTATTTCTTCCTGACTACAGATAATGACCTTAGCAACACTCCATACCTTTTCTTACACACTTAGAATCAAAATAAATATTTAGCATGGAGTTTATATTTTGGTTCCTAGAACTCAGACATCTTTCTGGAAGAGAGAGCTTCAGTGCTGCATGTGTCAATGCAGAAGTTGGGTACACAGTGGGAGTGACAGCCTTTCAGATTGCAAGAAGAGTACTGAACCATAGCAGAATCACAGAATCACCGAGGTGGAAAAAGACCCAGGAGAACATCATTTCCAACCATCACCTAATACTAACAATTTAACCTCTAACCATGTCCCTCAGTGCCACATTTACACATTTCTTGATTATCTCCAGGGACTGGACTCCAGCACTTCCCACGGCAGCCCGTTCCAATGCCTTGCCACACTTAAGTGTCAAGTGAGCTGAAACTCTTTCTAGTTGAAAGTTAAAGCTATTCTGGGAAGACATAGAATCGCTGACTCTGTTGCTATCAGAAGGGTAGAGTGGCAATGCAAGAGACAAAGACTCAGGAGAAGCACATTCTCCCATACCTCAGTGTGATTTTCATCCTCTTGAATTGCCTTCCCCTTCATGATCCCAAAGAATCAGCTGAGAGCTGAGCTGGTGAGACAGCCCCTGAGACAGGTACCAGAGCCCGTTATGGGTCGGACCTATGGGATGGAGGGTGGGGGGGAAAGAGTAGAGAATCACTTCAGAGAAAGGGAGAAGGGCTTAAGAGACTCCTTTGTTGTGCTTTAGCTTGTTCTACAGGTTATGTTTTCTATCCAAATTACGCTCATCAATGGTCCCCCAAATGAGTTATTATCAGAAACATCAACTGCTCTAAAAAGACTGAACTCACCTCCTCAAATCATGTTCTTTTAAAACTGTACCCCATCATGGGGCTGTTATTCATTTGTGTTCTGCTGAGTTGCAGTGGATTTTAGGTCTTGGCTGCTAAAAACAGTGCTAGGAATTTTGGTTGTGTGGCTGTCATCAGCATTAACTGAACTCCTGCTGGGTGACACTGGAATCATATTCTGGAGCAGCTCTGACCAAACCTCTGCAATGACAGCAGATTTTGTATTAAAGAACTGTCCAGCCAAGGCAGTCCTTCAGTAGGTTGCACAGTCAGTCAAATCATTTTGTCTCAGAAGAGAAAATTCACATTTCAGTACATTTGTTGTAGACTTTTTGAACTACCTCTGTGAGACAGAGTTTTTAATTGTTCTATGTTGAATAACAGTGAAGTATTAAAATATATGAAAAATACTTTGAAAGTGTTGGGAATTCACTAAAGGAAATTTAAACAATATGCATCTCTAGTTAGTGCTGAGTGAAATGTCAAACATCTGCTGCATGTTAGTATGGAAGGAGAAGCCAAATGAGAATGGCAAGCATGTATGCTCAGCGGCAGGGGCTGGAAGGAGACAGCATGTAATGCCATTTGGAGGAACCTTGCTCACTCTGCATTGCTCCTTGGAAAGTCAGGAGCTTTTTTCTGGACTGTTCAGCATCTGAACAGAGTCTGAGCACAGCAGGGAGTCAGCAAATGAATGGGGATTGGGAAAAGGGCCTGTCTGTGAGGAGCAGAGAAAAAGTCAACAGAGGTAGTTACATAACAGGGATTGGACAGTGGGAGTCAGGATGAATCCCAGGTTGATTTAGCTTATTCCCTGCTGTAGGTATTGATCAGTTGAGAAGGAGAGAAAGAAGGCTCAATGGAAGTGCTTCAGCACTGCTCAGCCAGTGGAGAACAAATGCTTCTTCAGAAATGGCCCTGAACCCAGCAGTCTGCAATCTGGGAGTTCAAGTAAATCCCTGTCAAAATTCACTTCTTTTTCTGATGTTTCTTGTTCGGGAATTGAAGTAATGTATTGTTTCTGCTAATTAGGGATATCTCTTCAATGTGAGGTACAAAACAAAAAATTCCTCCATGTCTGAGGAATATAAGAATTCCTTGGATTAAATGTTTTCAGATACAGGGTCTATTCCCAGCTTCTCTGAGGTTGTAAAGCATGGCTCAAGTCCAGAACAAGACAGATTACAATAGGCAACAGAGACGATGTCAGACCTAATAAGCATGTGGCACACAGCTGGGTGAGGGCATCTCCTGACAATGGATTTGCTGCACCTGTCATATAAAATCTGCTGTGTCTGTTGAAAAGTCATCCATATGTCCGAGACCAGCTCTGTGTGTTGCAAGCCAAATGATTCTGCTCAAGTCACTGGACTCCATACTTTCTGATTTTCCAAACTTCAGATTGGAGATGAAGAGGTCAATTACAACTCACTTCAAACATGAGGCTTCTTCATTTCCTCTTCTCCACGTGTTTTTACAATGCAGAACTTAAAGCGTGCAGTCCCATGGAGCTGAGGCCTATCTCATTATGGAGATGATCATCCTGTTTTGTATCTCTGTGAGATCTCAAGCCCAGAGTGATGTTGTGATGCCTTGTTGTAGCTGCCTTGTATCATTAGCAATGTCCTGCATGCAAGAAGGCTCTGATAGAAAATGTAATCTGTACATTCTTGTCTGTGTTTCAGCCTCCCCTATTAATAAAGACTAGTCTAGTATTCCAGATACTGTGGATGTTTTCCCACCACATGGCCCAAGATATGTGGGAGAAGGTTGTGAAACTGGAGTAAATCCATTTGAACATAGATGTGCAGTCAAGATGCAAAAAAATGTGTTATTTCACTTGGCATTACTGATAGTAATAGTGGAGCTAGGAGAGCTTAGATTTGGACAGAAGGCTGGGTTCTCTATGCAGTAACCCGTCATGGTGAGAGTTCTAAAGCATTTTTCTGTTGAATGGAAAGATCAGATGAATAATGATGCCCAAAAGAACATAGTGAGCATATTTGGTACTGTTCCTCATCATCCTGTACTCACAGTCAAAAGCATTCTTAGCTCATGAATCTTCTTGAATCTGATGAAGTTTGTCTGCTCCTTAAACACTGGTGACCAGGTTTTGTCTGGTCTGATCGGCTTGCAGAGCAGGAATAGTGTGGAACAAGAGAACGAGGTATTACAGATTTGTTTAACACCATAAGACAGGAAGACCAGAAAAAGTCTCACTTCTTGAATGTCTACACACATGCAAAGTATGTATATTCTTCTATCCTATTAAAATATGATCGACACAAAAATGTAGAAAGGCTAATTCATGTTTTATCCTATGTTTTATCTTATATTTACAAGAATTTTTCATTACAAAGTTATGAAATTCAATAGGTATGATAAAAAGATAGGCCTTGTTTTACGTTTCTCTTCTGTGTATTCAAATATTTAAGACACAATAAGATTAAAAATAAATTTTGGGTACCATATTCTGGCTATTCCAGAAACCAGAGTTGATTAAATCATGTTTTGTACACAAATTAAAGCACAACTATTTGGAAGCTTTTCTTGGAAACCTTCTTTCACCAGTTTATGATTTATCCTATATGCAGAATGTTGTTCTTTAACCTCGAGAATTAAAATAAATATATACATATACAATAGTCATACCTCAAAAATGAAAATGAAGTAATTATAGAGACAGAAGGGCTGGGAGATGCCTTCAACACCCAGAGGTGTAGCAGCAAAGGCAGTGCATTAAAATCCTTTATAATCCCCTCAGAGCTTAGGTCTGCACAGCGTAGCGAGTACAAGTACCTACACAATATCACAATTTCACACGGCCGTTTTTCAGGAACACACATTTTCCCTTGCAGCTAGTGATTTGAAAATAGTTGAAATACATTTGTATTGTGTTTATCCTTCTCATTTTCACATCAGGGAAGCATGTCATCATTCTACTGTGGTTACAGCTAGAGGTGATGGGAGGGAGATGGAAATGCTAGAAAATTTTTGAGGGATTTTCTAAGGAATTTGCAGTTGGAAATGTGTTAGAAACAAATCTGTAATGTTTAGTGGGGTAGTATGGAAGTCTAGAAAATTCTCTCCCTTTTATTCTTGTTTGATGCGGGACAGATTGGAAGGATTCTTTGAAAGAAGCAAGCTTCATGTTATTATGCAAACAATAGGATGAAAGCTGTCCTTTCTGTAGTGTTCAGTTTGTTTTATTTTAGAGATCTGAATCACTCCTTACGTGGCTTTGAATAATTAGCTTGAAGTTTGTTTGTATCTTTACTACTTTTTAGATGTTAATGGAGATTTTAAGAGTCTTAGGTTTTTTTTCTGGATTTTTTTAAAAATTGTTATTTTTGAGAGTGTCTCCTATAAGAAAATCTGTTTCAAATTGCCTTCCTAGTTCTTTCCCATATCTGCGGTGTTGGATTTACTCAGTATGGATTATCCTGTCCAGTCCAGATATATCTATGTTCTGGCTGAGCCATACATGTGCTGGTTGGCAAGCCAGGGAGCCAAGGACTTGCTATACTTCTTCTACAACTGTCCTTTGGAGGGCAAAAAGATCTAGGTCTCTTTTCTGATTCAATAGCTTTGGGGATTTGATTTTTTCTCCTGCTGTCAAATTGCTTGATTTCTTTGAGGTTCTTTGATGAGAATTGGCAGAGATACATGCATAGATGCATGCAGGATGATCATGTACAACAGTGCAGGAATCTTTCCCTTGTTAACCATGCTAAAAAAAAAAAAAAATTGAAATCTAGGATAGCTTTTTACAGGTGTTTTTACTTCAGAAACTGGGACTCTTAATTGTTGCAGTGTATATAATGTTCTTCTTTGCTATATTTTTACTGTATATTCAATAGTGTGCTGATTAGACTGGCCTTGAATGTATGTTAGGCAGTCTGAAAGTTTTTAATATGTAAAGGACAGATGGGAGAAAGACTTTGTAGGCATTGTCTTCATTAGGCATCAGTTTTCCTTTGAGTATAGAAGTCAAAAATCAAATTAGCTGACACAATGATCTGCATGGCTGACTCTTCTGAGGAACCTGACCTCATGTCAGGTGACCATCATGTCAGTTAATTATGATCAAACAGCTGACAGCTCTTATCAGATAGTGTTGAACACTGTTGGCCAGTCAGTGGCGTCAGTCATCAGCTTATGGTAAACTAGATCCCATATTAAGAGAGTATATAAATCAAGTGTGTATGCCACCAAATGTTGGAGCTGGCAGGCAGTCTTCTGTCTGGGTGGTGTTAATGAGAATGAACTGGAAATGAATGTCAGACATAGCGGTGTCACCAATTTTAGTCTTTTGAAATTTAGCTTATATTGATTCTTGCACATATACCCTTCCGTAGTCTGACCGTCTGCAATTTTCTTAAAATTCACTCCAGAAAATGGCAATAAACAAATGCGATAACTAGCAAAATTACAGCAGATTATCGTGTACTTGTCTTGGTGTTGTTTTGTTTTAACTTCAGCATCAGGGTAAAAATGTCATAATTTAAATAAGATTCCAGATAGATAGACATTTTTCATAGAATAAAAAGCACTGAATCAAGCATGTAAAGATTAAATAAGCTAATTTTCTCAAGATATGAGTAATTAATATTGGCCTGTTTCTCTTATTTTTGTATGAAATAATGGAGCTGACATTCTCTTTTCTCAACTTAGCCACATTGAAAACGTGGGTCATATTAAAATTCTTGCACTAAATGCAGTGAACATCTCACAAAGCCATATGCAAATTATGCAGCAATACCATCACGATTGATCTTATGTTTCAGCATGCCATTCTGTAAAAAACTAAAGATTTAGAAGGCCTGCTGTGAATCTTAATGTGATTACCCTTTTGTTGAAGAAACTGAGAGAATGCTTTTATTTTGCCTGTGAACCTTGGTATTTCAAAGGTACTTTAATGTGAATGCTATAAATTTACTAGGCTTTAAAAAAAAAAAAAACTTCTGCAAGGGCACTTTTCATTCTATTGTCCTCATAATAAAATGAAGCTTGCTTCTTTGGAGGAATCCTTCTAAAATGTGAGCTTAATAATACAGACAGAAAAAAACTTAAATGAGGAGCTGTCTGCTGTACTTTAGAAAATAAAGTGGCTGATGTTCAAATTTGTCTTGCACCACAGAAGAATACAAGGGAAGGAATTTTCTAGACTTTCCTCACTATTCCACTAAAAATCATGGATTTGTTTCTCAAACATTGCCAACTGCAAAGAATAAACCCTCAAAAAAACACTCTGTGTGACACAGCAGCTAGTTTGCCCATTCTCAAGTGACACCATTGCTTTCCCATTTACTTGACCAGTTTGACACTACCTAAAGAGGAAAGAAAGAAGGCTGAGGTGGGACAGCCACAACTATGCCTGTACACCCGTATCTTTTGATGCTCAAACAAAATCCCTGTCTTGTGATGAGAGAATGCACCACAGAACAGTGATTGGCTTGATGTGTTATTGCACAACATGCTGATGAAGATGACAGGTGATTTTCTAGTATTTCCATTGCACTCCTCATATCATCTCTAGCTGTAACCACAGCAGAATGATGACATTCTTCCCTGATGTGAAAATTAGGAGACTAAGCACAACACAAATGCTTTTAAACTATTTTCAAACCACTAGCCGCAAGGGAAAATGCATGTTCCTGAAACAAGGCAGTGTGAAATTGTGATATCGTGTAGGAGCTTGTGCTTGCTGTTCTGTGCACACCTAGGCTAGAAGGGGATTTTACAGACAGTTTAACACACTGTCTTTGCCTTCTCCACCTCCAGATGTTGAAGAATCTAGAGGATCACAACTTATAAGAACCTTAATTTACTGCCACATTCCTGGGCTTTTTGACAGAGAAAAGGGTGAACAGACTGTTCGCAGACAGTAGCTGCGTGTGAACAGAGCATGCACCTTGCCCTCCTGTTTGATTCGCATTGAGGACAATAGATGTGCAGCTTCTCAGATCATGTTTCATGATGGCCCTTTCTACCCAGATGGAACAGCCTGTGTGTCAGTACTTTAGTCTGGTTTGCTGACCAATGAGTAATTCCAATGCACCACATCTATGCACTGGATTTCATTTTTTTAAGTGAGAAAAAGACTTTCAATAATGTGCACAAGAATTCTGCTTTACTTGGTCAAGCAAGTTTGGGAATGGCCAAACACATCTGCACAGGCCCCATATCTGCAAGACTCATCCCACTGGGTCTTGGTGCAAGGAGTATAAGTGGATCAAAGTTTTTCTATAGCTCATGAAGTCATAATCCTTATATATAGCATATAGGTTCTTAAATTCTGCAGTTCTGGTGAAACACAAGATGTGATTAAATGGTTTAGCATGTACTCCTGCTGGCCAAATATATATTAAGAGGGATTCAAGCTCTTCATATCTCATAATTAGATGTTTTACATGGAAAATGTAATGGTTTGATATTGTGTACTTATATACAACTGTGAATTAAAATTCTCAAAATGTCATTACTTATTGAAAACATAAAGTAACATTGCAGGGAAAACTTTAAGTCCACTTACTAGAAGTCACCCTGCTCTCTCTGTTGAGAATTTCTTTTGTCAGGTGCTTAGTACTCCTTCTTCGTCCTGATTTAACAATGTGTGTTTCTTTGGAGCACATGATTGGTAGAGCTGGAGTCCTACAGTGCAACTGGGCACTGACTCAAGCTTTCAATGAATGTTTTTGTGAAGACTGCATATTGCTGGAGACTTTAGTTTGTTCCCATATGTTGCAGATAAAGGGGCTTCCTAAGCATACTTCATGTGGCAAGTTACTATAGCATCAGTTTTCCTCAGAAACCAAGGTAGCATTATGTCATTTCACTTGTCTTGGCAGGACCAAAGAATTGATGCACATATTATGTTGTATTTATCAGTGTAGGCAATTGTGGTCTGGTATGAAACATTCACTACCCACACATCATGGGTGCCACGCTATTAGTTAAGGGTAGAAATAGATAGAGGAGATTCTGACATTACTCATGAATGAAGATGAGCCTAGAAATGGCAGTGATATTGATCAAAAGTGAACTTCAGTGAGCTGTTCATCAGATGATGTAAGGCCATGTAAAGAAACCATAGTAGATTCTTAAAAGTTGAAGTTAAGGCATTTTTCCACACAGGTATTTTGTGTCAGGCTCATGAAACCAAAGAGAAAAATCCTTGCTGTGCAGGTGCAGAAGTTCAGTGGAAAAGTAAAACAAAGACTTTCTACCTGACAGTAGAAGTTTCTGTCACCATAAGGTCACTGGAAAACATAAATAAGGATTGAAAACAGTCCTTTTGGGGGGGCCTGCCTATATTCTACCCAAATTCATGACAGAAAATGTACATTTAGTAAGACAATGTTCATATTCCTAACATACTGGTAATGTTCCACTTCTGTGCTGTTGTTTAACTGCTCAGTTAAAGCAAAGATTATACATTATATAAATGGTCATACCTATTCCTTGTATGCTTCATTTCAGGGGAACTCATTGTTAGTTCTTCTCTTTTTTCTGTTCACTTGAATTTCATTCTGATTTCAATATTGTTCATTTCAAAAGCCACCCAAACTAATTAATTATATCATATAAGGGTTTGTATCCTCTTGTTTTGAGCAGCATAATACAGGAATCCAATGCTTCGGAGTAATAATTTGAAGACCACAATTGCTAAAGTGGCATAGAATACTAAAATATAATTCCCAAAACTGTAAAGCCACTTTAAACTTTTCAGGTATTTGTTCTGGATTACTGGGATCAAATATGTTCCATTACAACAACCTCAATAAAAAACAACAATATTAGAAGCAGATAAGACTGTTCTTCCAGTAAGCAGTGTCATTCACTCATTGTTTGTGACTGTAGAAAGCTGGGATACATATGTAGAATGATGGAAGCAGGTATGGAAGAGAATATCAGAAATTGCCCCAAAGAAGCCTTCTGTCCTCTCATTTCTACCTGTTTACATCCATTACCCAAAGCCCTAGCAACACAAGAGTTTGGGGAAGTCTGTGAGGTCTGATATTTCTGGATAGATCTAGAACAGGAAGAATGTCTTGAAGCTTCATAGTGTTGTGTCAGCAGCTTTTATCCACTGTCTTGAATTACTATGTATTTATTACCTTTTTTTATCTTTTCTCATCAGGTTTGATAAGTTAAAAAAAAATCATGTATAAAATTAACATCCAAAATGAAGATTTCAGTGGACTTGAGATTCCATGGGATCACGATCTGAAAGCTCTGTAACTTTCATACTGCTGCTAGCAAAATACTCTTACACAGTAATTGTCTTCAGAGACAAATCCAAATCCATGGCAGTGTGAAAGACCCACAAAAAATGAAATAAATCATAAATGACCATGGTAGTAGAAGTAATAGCACAATGATATATGCTAGGGAGAAGCTTAATTTGAGCTGCTGCATTAGGGAGAAGAAGCCAAGGGAGAAAGGGCACCTACAGCACTGGGTCATGACTGGGTCATGAATGACGTACAGCAATGACAGTCCCAGCTGAGGTGAGATAATGAGCAAGGGCTGGGATTCACCTGGCAGGATAGAGAGAACTGGAGGCAAGGAAGAGATCCCAGATTATTCCAAGGTCCACCCAAGAAGCCTGGATGACCAGTCCAGACAATTGGAAGCAGAGCTGGCTGTAGAGCTAACTACAACACAAGTATGGGATCTAGGCAGAAGACTTGGCTGGGCACAGTCTACCTGTAACACAGCCTAAATGAAGGCACAGACCCGATCTCACACAGTAAATCTGGGCTCATGAGTAGAGGAAGCCTGTCTGAGCACCCAAATGAGGGTGGTCAGGGCTACCAAGACTTGTTGGAGGACCCACGGTCTTGACAATGTCTTTGGTTTCCCTACCGCATCTGATAGCGCCCTTTCTTGATTAAACCCTTAATCTTGATTAAACAAGAAGCTTTGCATAACACTGGAAATAATGACACAACATTCAGATATAACAAAGCCTTAGAATGAAGCTCTTTATTTGAATTTTTCTTCAGTAAATATTATTTCTGGAATAATAAAGGCTAAGAAACGAATAAACAAACAGCAGCCTAAGCCTTTTCTTCAGTGTCACTAAGGTTTGTCACAATTTGATTCTGTGATCTCTCTAGTTGATTAAAGAAAGTGAGCTCTGATACTTAAAAAAATTCTGAGATAATTCACTGAAAAGATCATGGATAGAGTGTTACAATTAAGCTAAGAAGAATTGTCATTCAAATGAGAAATATGAGTCATGTATGACTGTGGAGTCATGGCATACTGTGCATATCTCGGCCCAAGCCACTGAATAATACTTGACATTTGTCTTCCCATATCTTTATCTCTTCCCCTTTCTTGAGCTTTTGGTTGAATTTGTTGTAAATTAGGTGTTTCTTTCAGTGTCCATAATGATTCATTAGAGCAGAAAAGTACCAATGTAGTTTTGGTTTCTGTATCAAAATACTCCATAGCTAGCAATAAACTATGTGACAATGAATGCAATATCTGAGGAAGTATTGTATTTCAAAATGTTGCATTAGAGTGCAAGTGTAGGAGGTGGCTTTGAAATTCAGATTGCTCTGGCAGAACAAAACATCTGAGTAATGCTACTTGCATTCATGCTAGTTCATTTTATTTTTTGCCTTTCTTTCTTATCGCTGTTTTTATATTGCAGGGAAATTAGTATGAAGGGACTGAATTCCAATTTGGTGTGCAAAATTGATAAGGTTCTACCTGTGGAACCATTTAAATTAATTGTTCAAAGAGCACTGAAATACAATGCTATTAAAACAGGAGGAAATTGTGTAGGCCTCTTGTCCAAAGTTAATAAATAATCCTGTCAAATTAAAGCATATCCAAGGCTTGAAAATAGCTTTACTCCAGAAAAATATTCCAGCTTTCAGTTTAAGCAAATATTTGCCACTTAAGCAACATTATTATGGCTGCTAAGATTTATTTAAGTGAAAATTAGAGTAGTAGGGATGCTTTCAAAAGGGAAAATCAATGGAATAAATGGCATTAACATATGCAGCTGCAGCCTGGTTCATACAACTGTATTAAACATTCTTGCAATGGAAAGTCATAGGCCTGGAACAGCTTGGCTTTCTAAGCTGATAACATTTTAGTGAGAAAATAACTTTAATAATCCCTCTGAACATCCTATTCATGCACAAATTATTAGATTAGGCTGTCCTAGTTATTTGGTTATTACAAGGCTTCTGCAGGAATCACACCCAAGCTACAGGAAAACACTGATTAAAAAATCCCCAGGCATAGTATAAAATAAAAAAATCCCCAAATATAGTATAATTACCACAGGGAATTCAGTGATTGAACAGCAATATTTAAAATAAATTACAGTGTTGAAGATTTTTTCTAAACTATGTTTTGACCACGTTTGTCAAGCCTTGAAATTCACTAGACTAACTAGTTTAAAACAAGAGATGATTCCTCCAATTAAGAGACTGCATCAAGAAAGAAGATAGATAGAATAACTCAGGGAACCTTACGTTTTTGCAGTTTCTAGATTAAACACCTAATCACCTTAATTCTATTCTTCTGCACTATATTTCTAACTTCCCATCCCATCCCAGAATCCTGAATGTGGCTTTTCAGGTTTATTTGGCCAGTGGTTATTCTTTATCTATGTTCCCTCTTCAATGGATGGAAATTAATACCTCTAGAGAGAAAATTCCTACAGCCAATAAATAGCTAATGTCTACACAGGGTCTACCTGTCTGTTCTGATGGTGAGCAGAATCCTACCTCCATCATTCACATTGATGAGGATGGTTCTTCTGGCCATAAATAAGAGTATCATAATTTCAAAATGGATAGAGAGAATAACATACCAACCATGAAAGTCACTTCTTTATGGTCATTAAATGACAACATACCATATCTAACTGATGACTCCTCCTTTTCCTCACTGCAAAATCTGTGAATCTTGCTTTCCTTTCTGTGTAGCAGAATAGCTCCAATTTGAGCTTTAAAGTCCTTTGTCTTCCCAACCCTGTCCATGGCCTAGTATAGGTACCATAGGAGGTAAAAGAGGTGTATCAGTATCCTCTCAGGCTTGGTAAGGTATGGAAGATGTATTTTCTTCTTTGATTAGTGCTGGTACCACAAAGCTTCCTATGGAAATGTTGGCTGTGCATTATTTTAAAATTTCTGCAGTTATCAAGGTCTTTTGTAAAACATCTGAAATTGTCAGCATGTGTTAGGTGGACACTGAATAAGTGCCCACCGCACTCTTTTAGTATGTTCTCACTACAACTCCTAAATCGTATTTGGACCCGGGTTGAAGTTGGATACCTCCCCATACATAGCAGGAGCTATCTGGGCATGAGCAGAACTCAACTGCCCAGAAGATTTTGAAGTCAAGTAAAAAGGGACACACTGAATTTAGGTTATCTCCAAAGTTAAACAGCAGTTGAGTAGAAGAAAAGTATTTGAACTTGTTACTGGGTGTAAGCACCCAGATCTTTTAAGTGTTTATGATAAAAGGGGTATTGGACAGAATGGAAGGATGAACACTCACCATTTGATAATTTTTATTTCTTTATACTGTCATCAGAAAGAGTAAAAACTTAGTGGAACTGGGTTGTTAAGAAAGGTAGAGATGTAAACATTGTGCCAGTTGAAAGAAAGAACATTGGAGGAATGCAGCTTCACAGGCCATCAGACTTAATGAAGTCATGAAAACTCACCTGTCCTGTGAAAAAGGAGACATTTTCCACAGGAATAAGATTATGAGCTTTTATTGTAGCAATGGAAAATCAGTGTTAGTGCACCTGCTGCATTGCAATACCAATGCCAACAGGAACACTGGCCTGAAGCCTTTCTAAAGATATGTTGAGGATTAAATTAACAGTCCTCAGAAAAAAATGTAAAGGGCACTCCAAGAGCTCAGCAGATCCTCTATGGAGACCACTCTGTGCAGAAGAAGCTGCTGGGAGATCTGAATATATTCTTCAAGGATAAGAAATCTTTGCCTGTGGATGCTGTGCGCACATCTCCCAGTGGTAAACACATGCTAATATCATCTGGATGGGAATATTTGGTGGGATGTGCATGAAAGGGATACTGAGGATATGTTTCTTGGAGAACCAGACCTCATGGCTTTTTTTAAGCCCTTCTGTAGCTTGTTGGCAGCTATGGGTGTTAAAGCATATGCAGATTTGTCAGAAATAGGAGGCTTCGGACAATCTTTTTGTTAGCTCATCTCCCATATTAACACCATTTATTCTTATGTTTGTGCCTATGACATGTGGGGTTATGGCTAAAAATCTGTACTCTCCTTCACCTCTTCTGCCCCCACATTTCAGACTGAGGCTTTGGCTCACTGGTTCACAAGAAGCATGTTAAAGAAGTAGCCTTTATATTTTAATTTCCATACTTTAAAGTGATTTTGTGTAGGAGTTTCCTGCACTTAAGTTTCCTGATGTGCAATCAATCAAAGTCATGACTGCTGAAATAAGATGAGGTTTAAGGTACCCTTCAGGCAGCAAAAGTGTTGCAAACTTGACAATTATGTTTACAAAATAAACATTGTATTAGAAACTTAAGCAATATCTCTCCTGCAGCTGCATATACTTGGAAAAGAAAGACACTTCAACTCTGAGTATAACCTACACTAAAAAAGAAACAGTTCTTTTTAAAATTTCTCTTCACTACTTCTTATGCCCAAAACATACTGCCTTCAACAGTCAAGGAGCTGACGTTATTAATCTACAATTTTTCTCTATCATTCTCTCATTCTCTTCCTGACATGCTCAACACTGATTCAAATAAACATCTTTGGCAAAATCCAATTTGCGGAGGGTTGGTGATGCCAAATCATCCCTGAAATGTTCCTGTAGATTTAGGCAGTTCTGTGGAGTGGTTAGAGAGTGAATTCCTCTCAAAGGCAAGTGGGAAGGGTGATCTGGACTCTAAGGCATGGGCTCTAAGCCAAAAGATTTGTATTTTGTTCACAGATCTACCACTGGCTTCTATTGTGGAAATGTGGCTCTGTAGGCACACGTTAACTTTCCTATCTGTAAAATGGAGAAGGCAATATTTTCTTGCGTTGTATGTACTCTTAGGGAAACAGGTGGAATATGTTCAAACTCTTCATTAAGATAAAAACAGCAGAAAAATACGGAGAGCTTATTTTTGCAGTCTTTGAGTATTGTTAGGTACATTCTACTCTCTGCAAACACGCACTGCTCCATGAAGAACACTTGTCTGATTTCTCTGTTTGTTTGTTTTCTTTTTCATTTCAAACTTAATGACAAGTGTGTAAATGTCAGTTCATGTGAGAAATGTTTACCAGGGTTCACTAGCCAGGCAAGTAATTTTCCACAGTTCTAATTAGCAATGATAGGGCAAGCGTTACTGAATTTTCTGGCATCTATTAATAACTTATCAGACGTAAAGATAGCTCTTAAATATAAAATGAAATGTGTCTCTTTGTATTTCTAGCCATGTGTCACTCTTCTCAGCAACTTGCTAGCGGGGTCAGTATTTAAGAGAGAGGGACTTTTCGAAAGCGACAGTTATTAATGTTGAATGCAAATGTTGTGTAACAACAGAGCTGCACAGTCTGGGCTTCTATACAGGACTGTCACACTACTCTTTTGACCTAATAGGAGTCAAAACTCTATAATAAGTTTTAATTCTGCTGAGTGATAGAATAGAATAATGGAAATGGAGCTTGTTATAACGAAATGGGAATAAAGGGTGTGGGTGTGTGCTCCTTGTGTAGTCGTTTACGCTAGTAACAGGAAAAGATTCATGATACAATGAACTGTAGCACTATAGCACTGGAAAGAAACTATATCTCAGACTTATTAGAAAGGCAAATGCCTGCAAAATAATTTAACGAGTCATAGAATCATAGAACAGCATGTGCTGCAAGGGACCCTAAAGCCCACCAGTTCCAACCCCCTGCAGTGGTTGGGATTGCCTCTCACTAGATCAGGCTGTCCAAGGGCCCCATCCAGCCTTAAAGAAAATATTTGTTTATTCCCAATCGTGCAGTTGGAATTAACTACTTACTAAATAAACTATCAGTTTATTAAAATCTCCTAAAATAGTTATAATTTGACCCTCATCTTCATGACGTGAAATTATGACCAGTGTGTTTTCTAAACTTCCTTATAGCATTCAGAAAGAAAAAGAGAGACAGAGACAAAGAGAAAGAGAGAAATTGAGTTAACATGACTCACTTCAAAGCTTTGTTCATCTCTACGTTATTATAGAACTGACAGGGGAAAAGTTATATAGGTTGTTGTTATTTATATATAGGTTGTTGTCTTCCCTTGCGTGGGCTGGCTGAGTTTTGCAGCTTCTTTTAAGTTATACCATGCCACATGACTCATCTGAGCAGGTCAGAATTTCCCCCAAATTAGAAAAGCTGTTTGGTTGTTTTTTGTTTTTTTTTTTTTTCTCTCCTGCCTTTGACACACACACTGCTTGACCTGGAAAACTTTGGCTTGTGCAAAGCCCATGTTAGATGGCCCTGTTGTCAGAAGGGGAGCAGAAAATTTACTCTGCAGCATCCAGATCTGTGGCTTCCACAAAAGGAACAATCTCTGTGAGATCCCCCTGAGCTGCTTGGCAATTCCTTTATGGGGACATTGCAGGGCAGCAACAAATTATGCTCTTGGTGAACAAGCTGGCTTTTGCTTCTTGCTCTGAAGCCCTGGGAGTGCAGAAAGGAGTACCAGAGGAAACGCCCTCTAACTCAGTGCCTGACACATGAAAGGCAGGGCAGTCTGCTGAAGGGCACTGGGCGTCTTTGTCTCATGAAATAGTTTCTATGTCAGGACACTGAATCAGCCCAAGATCTGGAGTGAATATACCTGTATCTTTAGCTTGTAGCAGGTTGTCCCAGGACATTAAAAGTTTTTCTAAACTTCAGAATTCTTCATGCCTCTTTAATCATCTTTCAATAATAAATTATTGTCTTTCTTTTTCTTTTTCTTTTCTTTTCTTTTCTTTTTTTTTTTTTACATAAAGAAAACTCAAAACAACTACAAAAGACTGAGCATAACTTGATGGCATTATATTACACTGCACACAGATGCTTGCTAGAGCCTTGTGTTTCTGTGGTTCTGTTGTGCCAGACCACTGAGTCCACATAATCCAATAAACTGACTGTTCCTCTCCTCCACCTGGCAGGAGGCAGGGCCCCTCTTGTCCTGGTTATTGTATTTGTCACTCACTTCTCACTACTGCAAACCAAAAGGCTCATTATCAACCTCAGAAATAGGATCAGACCATCTTCTCTGATTTAGAGATTGCCCAATGGAAATCAAATAGCTATTTTCCTTTAAGAATCTCCTTCTTCAGTTGTTCTTCCTTGTAAATCTCATACCTACGCCTCTAGGGTTGAAGTGGATTTTCCATCCCACTTACTCATATCCTCTCTATGATCACACAGGTAAAACAGCAGCACCTCCAGCACATCTGATTCCCTCAGATACCGAATACCTTTCTCCATGGTGGCCCACTTGTCTGGGAAACAAGCCAGATATTCCTTGAAGGAATATCTTTCCTTCATGTCTCACAAGAGTCACCTCCACAGAATGAAAACTTCTGTCCCTTTTCCAATTACTTTTGCCAAGAAAGGGATCCTAGCTCATTAAGTTAAGCGTACTGGTCCTGTTATTCCAGCATCAGCGCAGCAAGGGGCAATATGCTCACCTGGATAATGGCTGAAGTCTTTTGGCATATCTTGTAGCTCATTCAGAGTTAAGTGTTGGATCACTATGAGTTCTGACTATTCTTCATCCTTGTGATGATCCTGTTTCATCCTCATCTCCTTTTTCCATCCTCATTTTAGTAGGAATTTCTGTCCTTACTAAATGAAATGACTTTTGCAGCCATTTTTTTTGTCTTATATATAGGGGTGACTGATTCTGGCACTGATTGGTTCTCTGGTTGAACTGCAAGGTCTGTTGCAAGGGTTGCCACAACTGCAGGGACTGTTGCACTGTCATCAAATCTAGAGACCTCTTTTGCTTTAGCGTGATGAATAGCATTGAACAGAGCTTGGTAGGCATGGGTTAGGCCCCAGCACATTGTGGTAATTTGTGCCTCCATAATTGCTATGGTTACTGAACATCTTTTCCAAATATTCTACAAGTTTTTCAGTATTCTGCAGTTATTTGGGAGTGAGGTTCCAAAACACTGGAGGTGCGGACTGTTCTAGATGCCTGCCCATATCATTGCGCATCTCCTGATGCTCAGAATTATCCAGCCTTAGAACAAATCCCTCTGAAAAATCTCTGAAAATAGAAGAAAATAATACTGTGAGCATCAACTATTAATTAGTGTAGCACTTATAACAATTTTCTTTCAACGTGTTCTGGACAGAGTTATTGTTATCTTGACTTTTTGGGCCCCACACTGGGCCCTGCCAAGGGCCCAGGAACAACCAAACATTTGGTGTGCTATTAGCACTGTCTCAGTTGAAACCAGGATGACATATTTTTGGTCCCCTCTGGGTGTTAGGAAATTACCGTTTCCATCACCTCTGAGGAATGTCTGTCTTCTCCATGCAGTTTCTCCAGACCCAAAATATCTTTTAGGCCTTTCAAAGCTTCTCTGTTTGAACAAGATCCCTGAGTATCTCCCCTCTTTGCAGATGGCTTTACCTCTACCATTCAGCATTCTGCAGACACTGCATGTGACACAAATCAGGAACGCATGAAACCATGAAGTAAAGGGACTTATGATATTTGTTTTAGTGCCGTGCTTTCAGGAAGGACATAATCCAATACATCCCATACAAAAGTTGCAAATAGAAATAACAACCAAAAATGATACTTTCCCTCCTGCAAAGATGAACAATCTTCATTGTGAATGTTCACTGGAGAGTGGTGATAAGCTCAGTGGCTATGGAATTTCTAGCTCTCTCCAGGATTTCTGCAGCCTGTTTGTCAGGTGAGCACTTATCTGTCAGTATCATGAAGTCACTCTGCAAGCAGCCAGCAAGACTTTCCCTGCTATGGACAATGGACTTCAACAACTCTTGAGTGTGTGGCATCACAGTGACATGAAAACCATTCTCTTTACTTATCCTGCAGTGCTTGGCACCTCCAGGTGGTCTTTCTGAGATGTATCTGCATGATCCTGCTTACAGCTCTCCACCCATACTCTAAGCTGCCTCAGCCACTTGTACTGAGTGTTGTGGCACTTCTAGTGCTCAGCCATGTGCAGCTCTGATTTTCTGCTCCTCAGAGAGTTTTGAAATGCTTTAATAGTAGCTGCAAACAGTGCAGAACAAATGCACCTACTCTGGCATTAGAAAATGGATGAGGAACAAAGAGGGTTTTGTAAGAGTAAACATTGGATTTTAGGATAAGCAATCAAATAACCTTCAGAAAAAGGAGTCATCTGTTATGAAATTCCTGTACTTCGCCTCAGACCTAAGTCAAGAAGTGAAAATAAATGTGCCCCAAACACAAGAATGCCTGACTAGAAGGCTTCTGCACTAACATCCTTTCTTGAGAAGCAATGATGTGCCTTGCTGTTGCTTTTTTAAAATATATATTTGCACTAGATTTCTAACTGTGTGATATATGCTGTGGCTGAAAATTACTTCACTCAGCCTCGCTGAGTGATGGCAAGTTTCTGAACAAAGCTCTTCATATTACAGTCCTGGAGACAATCTAACTTTACAGTATGATTCAGAAAGTAAGTGGATTTACAGGTCAGGTGAAAATGAAATTCTATGAAAAACACAATAGCTGCAAACAAAACATGACTACACTTGGAAGCAAAGTCTCAGAATTTGGAGACCTGATTGTCACTGTAAATCAACAAAATATTTTGTCTCTTGAATTGCTGAGGAGGCAATTTTATTCTGAGTTACAACGTTGTCAAAAAATCATCAGTAAGCTATTACAAATAATAAGCAGCAGAAAGCAAACATGAAAGGTCACAAGGTCTCTTCTGAAGCTTGATGGGATAGAGAAGTGGATAAACAAAAACCCCATTCAGTCCAACAAGGTGAAGGGCAGAGTCCTGCAGCTTGGGAGGAAAAACTCCAGGCACCGAGACATGCTGGGAGCCGCCCAGATGAAAAGTAGTTCTGCAGAAAAGGACCTAGTGGTCCTGGAGGACACCAAGATGAACGTGAGCAAGCAGCATACCCTTGCCGCTGCAGAGGCTGCATTAGGGAAAGTATCACCAGCAGGTCCAGAAAGGTGATCCTGTCCCTCTACTCAGTACCGGTGAGGCTGCAGCTGGAGTGTTGAGTTCTGGGCAGCTCAGTACAGAAGAGATGTGCATGTACTTGGGATTCCAATGGAGAGCCACCAAGATGTTCAAAGGTTTGAAATACAAGCTCCCATGAGGAGAGATTAAGAGCTGGGATTGTTCAGCCTGAAGAAGAGGTGGCTCAGCGTGTTGGGAAGAAATCTCATCAACACCCCATACAAACACCTGAAAGAAGGATGCAAAGAGGATCGAGCCAGGTATTTTTTGGTAGTGCCCAGTGCCAGGACAAGAGGCAAAGAGCACAAACTGGAACATAGGTGGTTCCATCTGAACATCAAGATTCTGTGCTTGAATAATCTGGTGAGTCCTCACAAGTGTTCCTGGTGGTTCCAGAAGAACTTAAAAGAGAGCCTGCAATAATGGCTCCTGTGCTGTTTTTTTTCCTGATTTTTCATTCCATATCTGGTCTTTTCCAACTGGACAAATACTGTAATTCAGGAGATGGTTGGTCAGACATCTTAGAATGGAAAGGACTGATAAATCTTGATTAAAGTATCACTGAATTCCAAAGAATGAGAACAGGGAAAAACGGGGAATAAGGAATTTGTCAGTAGCTTCAAACCTGCTGTTTGAGGCTGGGCTACTTCTATCACAGAACTTCGTATAATGTGAGCCTTCAGACTCAGATTTTTTTCTTCTGATGGCATAGGGTAGGTTGCCTGGAGGATCCCTATCTCCTGTCTGGAGCTGGCTGTGTGAGTCAAGCAAGTCCTGCCTTGGAGTAGTCCATTGGAAAAAAATACAGCTGAAGTTTAGAGAGAAAAAAAAAAGTCATTGTTTAAAACATGCTAAATGCTGCTGTTAATGCTCTTTTATTTGTACTCCTCCTCCTTTCCTTTAACCTGACTTCTTCATCCCATTTTCTTTCTTTCTACTTATTAATATTTAGACCATCAATTTCTTTCTGCACACATTTTCACCTTTGTCATATTCTATTATTCCCATTGTACAGCCTCTGTCAATTCTACACTTCCTTAAGTGCTTTGCTTTACTATACATGAAATATGACTCACTTCCACTTACAATTGGAATTGGGCTGTGTTATCTTTCTCGAGCCTATGTTTTCTTCAATGTCGTCATTGGGATCTATTTTTAGGGAGACTTATTTTTAATTCAAAATCCCTTTTTTCTTAAAAAAAAAAAAGTGAATAGAAAAAAGGTAATAGAAGGTGAATAGTTTTGTGGACTGTATATGTATATTGACTTGCTGCACCATTATTAGTTACTTGTTGCTTAAACTATCCATACACACAAAAAGCTCTCCTCCATTTCAGTTTGATCTAATTAAAATAGAAATGCAGAATACAGACTCTGAAGATTCATTAAGAATGATACGTGGCTCAGGAACAGTAAATAACTGATGAAGAAATAGTCAAGAAAGAAGCATATGTAGATATGTAGCATATGAGTAATGTAATAAACCATGCCATTCTCAGTTGTTTTTGACTGATGTATTTAGCACTGGTAAGGCAATTTTCTCTAACTAAAGGATTTGTTTAATTTACCCACTTCTAATCTAGAGAGACTGACAGTCACAAAAATAAACAACTGCCTTTTTCCGACAGATTACACTGCTTGTATTCCTAAAAAATCCAGAATTTAGGAATAGAATCTTAGGGAAGAATTATAAAAATCAACTCCATTCACAAAGAGCAGAGAGTAAGATTTAAGATTTAAAAAGTAAAGACATATTGCCTTAGGCATCCTTTTTCTAATTTTTTGTTTTTTGGTTCATTCAAAAGGATAACTTCTGATGTTTTAATTAGCTGTGACTACAGTAGGAAATACAGTGTGGAAGGGATGTTGTAGAATATTCTGCATTTACTTGAGCATTAGAATAATTTTTGTGGTATCCAATTAAAAAATTATAGCGACGTATGCACAGATGCCAGTGTTCTTGGTAGCAATGGTGGTAGCCACAGTGGCATCAATCAGCTGTGTACTTCTTATCTGGTTTTATGTGAAAGGAAGGGATTCCTTCCTCTTGCTACAAAAATAACATTGTGAATATTATTTTATAACAGTCATGTACGGTTAACTCTTCAAAGGTTAAAGAATATTGGAATTTGGTGCAATTCTTCCTAATCAGTGACAAATGTAATAACTGCATCTGAAATGGCTGTGGCTGCACTGAATGACAATTATATTTCACCTGAGGTGACTGAGGCAGTTTGAGATCTACAGAGGAAACAGAAAGGGTTTTCTGAACCTGAGTAATCTATTTTAAAAACAAACAAAAAATCTTTCAGAAAACTGTAATTACAACAGAGAACCTGGCATGTCAGAAGGAGATGCTCTGGCTGTATTCAGATACATACCACATCACCTTTTTATTTGAAATGAATCTTAAACATAAATATTTCTTTGGGAAATATCAACATTGTACTCTGTTAATAAATTTAATGAATTTAATGACTTTTTCAAAATCCCACAAGTAGCTCTTGCCAGCTATGATACAATCATGGTTTAGTATCTCCACGTTAAGCTTCCTCAATTTTTCCCTTGGTGATTGTTTTTATCCATGCTTGCATGCACTAGAGAATTTACCACTTGGAATCCAAGAAGGCAAGTGAGCATTTGATGACATTAAAGAAATATTTTCTACTGATTTAACCAGAAAGGAAGAGCCAGAAGTTTTTATTGAAAATGTGACCTGAGACCAGCATTGTCATGTATATACAAAAGTTGCCTTTATGCATATTTACCCATGTCTCAGTCTGGCCACACATAGTTCTCAATTTGCAGCTGGATTCAGCTGGATCTGGGGGTTTTTGTGTGATGAATTTCCTTCAGTTACTTAGAAATAAGAATCTGCTTCCTTGCAGCAGAGACATCAATCTTTATTTGTCACCTTCATAAACTGATCACCACTGCACCACTGATCTGTTGATTAGTTTTTTGTGGATACACAAGAAATGTCACAAATATTCATATTATTTACATTATTTCTGGCAACATAAACTTGCTTTTTGGCCTTTCTTTATTCATAAGTCAAGCCTGAAGTTTTAACTGTTGGGGCACTGAGATGCTGTAGCAATTTCTGGGGAGTTCATGGATGCAGAAAGTCACAGGTATTTTGATGTGGGCAGAAAGTTTTGCCTTTTGTTTAAAGAAAGCTTTATTGTAAAACTGATTGCTTTGGAAGGAAAAAGACTTAGTCAGATAGCTGTGACTTCTCATTCAATATTGTCTTCCTGATGACCGAAAACAAAATCAAACCAAACCAAAGAAAATGCACAGAATGTGACTGAGGAAAAGAGCAGAGACTGTGTGGGATATCAGTGGATAGAGCTGCTTGATATTGCAGGTCTGTTTGCGAGGCAGCTTAGGCACAGACTGTGGATCTTACTGGTTTATCTGAGATCTAATAGAACTGTATCACCTCTAGCTGTGACATCAGGGTGAGGGTTGGCTGCCTTTGTTCTACACCCCTAGAACCAAAACACATTATTTTTGGCCTGTTAAATCAGAAGCCTTTTTACCAAGAGTGCAGAGTGAGACAAACAGGCTGGAGAGTGACAAGCACCAAAGTTTCCTCTTTCCACGTAGTGTTCAGGATGTGACTGAGGGAGAAATGGAACCCCTTGACTTGTTTTTGCTCAGTGTGTTTTTCTGGGACAATGAGAAGAATCAGAAATACCCTGATGGATACAGAAGTCTTAATTAATGATGAAGAAATTGCACTTTTGTCTCTCTCTCTTTCATGGATTGCAAGGGCCTGAAAAGAGAGGATCAGACAGAAATAACCAGTCCTACGTGTCTTACTTTGCAGATGATGATGTGGATCTACTCACTCCCAGTTCCACTCTGACTTTGTTGAGGAGGCATAAACTCAACACAGCAGGGTCAACAGAACCTCTTGTTTTCAAATAACTCATTTTTTCCCATATTAACTTTTCAGTTAACCATTTATTTAGAAGCCTGAGCTGGCCTTAATGCAACTGACATTTCCAGCTTAGTGTAATCTTGGTGGAAAATGACACAACATAAAGTTGGCCACTTTTTTTGCAAGATTGGACTTTTGACCATAGTCAAAATTCCAATAAGACTGTTGCTTCATTCCCAGTAGGAGACGCCAGCCAGTTCCTGCATCATCACTGCATAATGAAATCACCAGTTTACTCCGAAACTGACTGCCAACACTGTTATCTATGCACACCACAAGCCTCTGTTTTCTCAGCTGCAAACTCTTGAGTTTGAAAAAATACCTTAAGCTGCTGCTCAGGGTTTTTGTGTTTGTGGGTTTTTTTGTTTTTTGTTTTTTGCTTTTTTTTTTTTTGTTTTTTGTATAATTTTGTATATTTTTCTTTCTGTCTGAAAAAAAATAGTCACACTATTTTCAAGGAAGTGAAGAGTCTTTGAAGTGGAAATGGTGCATCTTGTCTAAAATTCCTGTACAGAAAGAATGAATTGCCAGGAATGGGAAATAGAGAGAACTACACCATAAGATCACAGAAAATGACACATGATGAATATGCCAATACTTCGTGTGCCCTTGGGGAAGAAAAACAAACAATCTTGCTTCACTGTGCTGATAACTGATTCTATATTTATGGAATTACATTTTTCAAATGTGGAAATATGCTGTTTGAAAAGAAAGATCATACAGCATGTATAGACACAACTCATGACAAAACGAAATATTTTATTGCCTCTCTAGAATAGTTTGTCTTTACCTGGAACACCAGTTTACTTTTTCGTAATATGTCATGTAAAATATAGCTACACAGTTTAAAGAAATAAGGGTCTCCAGTGTGCAGTTGCTGTTCTGTACTCCTTTATCACTTCCAGCTGATACACTGCACTATAATACAATCTCATGTCATCTGAACCAACTGTCAACCTTATGTTAGAGAGGTTCTGAATGTGTCAAATACCTGTAGTGTCTCAGCAGCCTGTTCCACTCACAGAAGGTGAAAAGCACTTTGCTTGCTCTTTTGCAGGGGAGTAGAATATGTAGTGGTGTCAGTTACCACTCACAAATAAATATCTTGTCTGTGGTTCTTTGGGATGGTGAGCAGAGCAGCACTAAAATAGCTATTAGCCATATTATTGGACTTTTTTGGTTCATCTGTGATCACCTCCTCTGGCCCCTCCCCAGCACCTTAGTAAAACCTTAACTCCCTTGCCATCTTTAAAAAAACAAATCAGAAGTGGTTTCCATATTTTTGTGGCTAGAATACAGTCAATGTTTAGTTTTGTGTCAGTGGTAGGCAGGAGGTTTAGCATCTCATGAATTGGCAGAACCTGTGACAGAAATAGAGCAAAAAAAATTGGATGAATAGTTTATTCACTGAAGAAAGGCAATTTTGGGTGACTGAAATGACTTAAGAATTCCTGATGAGTTTGGTGGATAGTTTCAGATGGTATTTGAATAATGGAGGGAGAGTGTAAAGATTTTGAAATTAAATGTTATCTGGATTACATATTTCTTGTTTGTTTATTATTTTGTTTTCAAAGTTTTCAAAGTTTTCCACCTTTCATTTCAAAATGGAAAGTGAGGAAGATGTTTCTGGGGGGGAAAAAAAAAAGAATTGAAGAAGATATTATATTCAATTAAATATATTCATTAATATTCAAACAAGATATATTCAATTATTCCATTAAACTTAATTAATAGAGTTGTTTTGTTAAAATAACTGGGAGAAGACTGTTTCACATTCACTGATTATTGCCTTTTTTTTTTTTCATTCATCCAACAAGTCAACCAAACCACTTCTGTGAGCATTGCTGACC
Source organism: Chrysolophus pictus (assembly GCA_037305975.1). Classification (NCBI taxonomy): domain Eukaryota; kingdom Metazoa; phylum Chordata; class Aves; order Galliformes; family Phasianidae; genus Chrysolophus; species Chrysolophus pictus. The sequence continues at coordinate 74,051,196 of CM074576.1, forward strand.
AAGTATTTTACTCTGTGAGTAGTAGCTGGCTTCCTGAGTGGGACATCTGGGACTTGATTTTCCCATTTCACACAAGTAAAAAGAAAAAAGAAAACCCAATTGCTGACCACTCTCTGACTGACACTCAGCCAGTCCCTGAGCAGTGAGAGCCTTACAGACTCCTCCCTCAGCATTTATTTCTGAGTATAATATGCAGTACAATATGTCCCTTTGACCAGCTTGGGTAGCTGTGCTGGTGCTATCCCCTCCTAACTTTTGTGCACTGCCAGCCTCCTCACTGTCAGGGCAGTGTGAGAAGCTTAAAAATCCTTGACTCAGTGTAAGCACTACTTAGCAACGATGAAAACATCAATGTTTTATCAATATTTTTCTTCACAGATCCAAAATATAACACCATATGAGCGACTGTGAAGAAAATTAACTCTATCCCAGCCAGAGCCAGTACAGTCACCTACTCCTTCCACAGGGCTCATTCATCAGTGAACCTGTTTAAACCAGGCCCAGAGTACAAGTGCTCATTTTTTATTAACACAATAGTTAATAATTCTGATGGCTGAAACTTTCTCATTACAAAGTACATAAGTGAAAGAATGTGAATGCTGAAGTCCTGAAGATGAAAAAAAAAACCAACAAAAAACCCAGTTACCACTGTCTCAGTTTGACAGATGACAGCTTTTATTGACATTTTCTCCTCTTTCATTCCCCACACTGATCTTTTGGGGTCTCTGCAATATTCCTTTCTGCAGTAAAAACCTGTTGCTAATTTCGTTCTTGATTAGTGTGTCATAGTGGGTGTAAACACCACACATGTGTATAATCACAAAGATGGTCTCATCCTCTTCCTGCTACTGATCTGTTCTCACCTTCTGCCATATTTTTGATGAAGTAGAAGGGGCCAAACAGCTTCTGCAGCTCATGTACTTACTCTCAAGCCCAGGCAGAGCTCCAATTCCTAACTCAAGGTACTCTCTGGGTTAGAGCCAAAGACTGAGCAAGCCAGGAAAAGTTGGCCTAGTTTCTATCGCACTCTGAAAACATTCCACAAAGTCATTCCACAAAGAAGATAAATAAAGGAAGGCATATTATTTTGGCCTAGAGGACTTTTCCTGGGTTTCCAGGCATGCTTATGTATCACTGAATATAGAAGAGGGAGATCCCAGCAGCAAAACTGGAACTGATGTTCTGACTTCTTACTGTGCTCCATAAACCGATGCCTTGAGTACAGATCTGAAAGGCAGCCATGATGGGCAGTTGCCTCATTTGTCTTGCTTGAATTCTTCATGAAAGTTTTCTTACAGGGAGTTCTATCCCATTGATTTTAAAGTTGATAGAACTCTTTTATCCCATGCTATTCACTAGCTAGAAAGTCTTGCTGATCTCATCAGACAAAGTATTGCATGGTGACTATGACCTTTTAAATCTGAAGGGTGTGAAGGATAATCAACTGGAAAGCATTGCAACAACAAAATAGTACAAAATTCCTGAAAGTTTAGGACTGGAAAAGTAATTTACATTTTCTGAAATGAATTTTTGTTAGCATGATGATATTTCATGGTAGTGAAACATTTGCTTGAAGAGAAAGATCCATAAAAACAGTGAAAGAAAAAGAAGATATAGACAACACGTTCTTCATTTAGAAACTTTTCTGCCTGTAAAATGTGGCAAAAACAGGGCTGGTGCTTCCAGCTTCAGCTGTATTTAGCTGATATGCTGAAAAGAGCTATCAATTTCTTTATCAATTCAAGTTTTGTGGTAATGTAATTTCATAAAAGTTATTTGGTTTGAAAAACCGAAATGAAATTTAATGCAACATCAATTTCTAGTATTGGAAGAAATTTTTACTTAACTCTTGTTTCAGGGTTTTGGTTTTTTTTTTTTTTAATGTTACTATCTTTGCTTTCTACATTTTTAATCTGAAAACTTCTCTGACTCTTTTCCCAATAAATTCTTCTAATGCATAGGAGAAATGTATTTCAAAATTGTAGATTTCCCAGTAGCAAAATAAATTTCTTATTTGAAAAATTGCACAACCATAGAATCATTTGAGTTGAAAGGACATTAAAAGGCCACCTAGTCCAAACCCCTGCAGTGAGCAGGGACACCTACAGCTACATTACGGTACTCAGTGCCCCATCCAGTCTGACCTTGGATGTCTCCACAGACAAGGCATCCACCATCTCTCCGGGAGACCTGTGCCACTGCTCCACCACCCATATTGTATCCAATCTGAATCCCCCCCTTTTAGTTTGAAACCATTTCCCCCCCTTGTCCTGTCACAATAGATCCTGCTGAAGAGTCTGTCCCCTTCTTTCTTACAGCCCCTCTTTAGATACTAAAAGACCACTATCAAGTCTCCCCAGAGCCTTCTCTTCTCCAGGCTGAACAGCCCCAACTCTCTTAGCTTGTCCTCATAGAAAAGGTGTTCCATCCCTTGGATCATTTTTGTGCTCCTCCTCTGGACATGCTCCAACAGGTCCATGTCTCTCCTGCACTGAGGACTCCACATCAGGACCCAGTGCTCCAGGTGAAATCTCGCCAGCACAGGGTAGAAGGGCAGGATCACCTCCCTCACCCTTCTGGCCACACATCTTTTGATGCAGCCCAGGATATGGTTGGCTTTCTCATCTGTAAGGGCACACTGCTGGCTTATGTTCAGCTTCCCATTCCCATTCACCAGTGCTCAGGTCTTTTTTGGCAGGGCTACGCTCAATTGTTTTATCCCCCAATTTGTATCGGTAATGAGAATTGCCTCTACCGAGGTGCAAGACCTTGCACTTGGCTTTGTTGAATTTTATGAGGTTCACCTGGGCCCACTGCTGAAACCTGTCCAGGTCCATTTGGGTGGCATCCTGTCCCTCCAGTGTGTTGACCACAGCCCACAGTTTGGTGTTACCCACAAACTTGCTGAGGGTGTGCTCGATCCCACTGTTGATGTCATTGCCTTGTACAAAATAGAGGGCTTGGTCTTCATATCACATCTCAAAGATTCTTTTAAACAAAATGAGTGAATATATGAATAAAGTGCTCACATTCGGAGCACTTTACACTGATTATTGAATTTATTTTTCTCAGTTTAGAACACTGGGAGAGAATGGAAGTGTCTTTATTCCTGTTTCACACCTATTAGTCTGGATTAGAGAGAGAAAGCAGTTGTATCTAGAGGCTTCTGCTGTAGCAGAAATAGAGCTCAAATTTGGGTTGACTCACAAATGTCAAGAAATGACAGCTGCCAAATTGCAGGACCCATGACCATGTTTTCCCTCAGCTTCTTTCCACAGAAGAGTGCTTCATTCTGGTTTTGACACATGGCTACATTCAAAAAGGTATAGAGAAGCAGTGAGAGATTCACAGTGTTACAATTAAAGGTCCTGGAAGAATGGAAGATTTAATCTTTACAAGACCTTCAGGAACTTTGGCTTTTGTTTCCAGGAACTTCAGTGAGGTCATTGATGATGCAGCAGTGCTTTACAGAGCACCAACTGTTCTTTTATTTACACAGTGGACATGGCAGAATAAGAAATGGGGGAAAACATGAAGGGAAGGCAGTCTCTTTGTCACATTTACTGTGCTCAGTCTTATCAAGCTTGACTTACTATGCAGACAGATTCACTCTGAAAAATATTCTCAACATCTGACCCTAAAGTATTTAGAGCAACTGAATAATTAGAATAATTCGTGCTTTTATTAGTAGGAGCCATTAAATATCCCTAACTAACCACATCTTCCTCAAAATAAACAAACAAACAAACAAACAAACAAACAAATAAATAAAGTAAACAGAACAGCTATTTAAAGAAAGAAAAGGACAAGGAAGTCTTAATGTGCTTCATAAACATGACAGTGTTGAATGACACCAATTTTCCAAACAACTGCTTCTCAAATTACTGCAAAGTAAATGGAGCCAGTGTACTATCAGGGTTACATCAAGATACTACCTGACAGAAGTGATTCAAGGTTTTTCTTACCATTGTAGTTCTGTATCAAGCGGATAGTTAAGGAAACTGGAGGTTCAGTATTGTTCAGTGAGGTCCTTATTGAAGCACATGATGTTAGCCTTTTGGTTGGGCAGATATACAAATTTTCAAGCTAGATTGTAATCTGGGAAAAATTATAGCTGCTAACAGTGTGCTAACTCTGTTTGGACTTGCTGAAAGAACCTGCCAAAGCAATGAAAGTGCCTATGATATCACAAAGCACTTGACTGTGCAGATCCCAGCTTCTAAGACTGTGTCACTCAGCAGTATTTTTAACTGAAAATTAGATGTGAAAAGTTCTTTCTACAGTGCAAAAGAGAAATAAGCATCTAGGAGTGAGATACAGTGTAGAGCCTGCTGAGTGGAGTTTCCTGTGGAGATAAGTGGGAAATGCTGAGGAGCTCCCAGAAAAGGGCATTTCATTCATATGTGAGAAGCTGCAGTGAGAAGCTGCAGCATCTGGTAGGCAATTGGTTATAACATTCACCTGGAGTGTGCAGATCAAACTCACAACCTTTCGGTGCTCATATCCCCGAGGAAATTGTGCAGCCACCATGAAATTCTCTGTGATAGGGCCCTCTCAGTTCCTGCATGTGTTTGGGACACAGAGATAGAGAATGAATTAATGTTCCAGAGGTTAAGATTTACATCTGGGAAGAGAAAGATCTGTTTCCAGTCCTTAAACTTATGTATTTCCATGTGTTTTCATACGAAGTGTAGCAGCTTCAGCAGGGGTGGCTGGGAGAAGCCCACTTCCAAGAAGTCAGTGGTCTGGTGGTTGTGGCCCTTTCCAGATGGGAGGAAGACAGGAGACATTCAGCTAGAGCAGAGAGAGACCCAGATTTTTTACTTTGTCCATGTTTTAGATCCCAAAGTTCTCATTCCAAAACTGATCCACTTTAATGCTTCCCTGGAAATGTGCACCAGTGGAGGACTTCCTTGATGTGAAAGATCCACATAGTTTTCCAGGCACAGGAATGGCTAGAAATAAGTCTTGCTTCAGAACGTTTTATAGACTTCTAGACTTTTAGCGGCAGAATTTTGGACGTACCAAGGACATACAAATAAAATTATAAAAAAGAATTTGAATTGAGGGAGTTAGATTTCACTCATTATAGAATTTTACATATTTTTATTTTTATAGTGTTGTTGAAAATAATTTCATTGTTTGCTTGCTGAAAGCTGTTCTGTGGTGCGGCAATGACTAAACAACAAAACAAGCTACATACCTGCCAAGTATATCGTGATCCCAGACCAGCAGCCTGGAGTTAAAATAATCCATCTAGCTCAGCAATGTGGATGCCATTTATGGCAGTGCTGTGACAGTGGCTGGAAGTCTAACTCAGGGTTTCCTTTTTTATTTTGCCATCACTGCTATGAGCCCACTAGGACAGGATTTGCAGTCACAAATGCTGATTCTTATGGTTTCAGCTCCCTGCACTGTGCTGTCTCTGGAATCACAGTCCAGCTGTTTATGCATGTCTATTATGTTTCCTCAAGGCATTCGTAAAGGAAAACAAGCGTCCCCTTCAAGGAAGGTAACAAACAGCATAAAGTCAGCTGCATTTTACAGAAATTACAGTGAGTTGATTCCTACTGAGCTTCAGCCTGTGGCACAGAGTGTCTTGGATATTGCAGAGTTTTCATTGGGTTTCACAGCTGCTCAGTCAAGAAGTAACTTGTAAGATTTTTCTATGCTTGTGAGAGAGAACTGCATGCCTGCGGTGAATCTAATTGAAAGGCACAGATCCATAGTATCACCTTTGCCTGCTAAATGCTCCTCTTTATCTCAGCCTGGGCATGTGGTCCTGTGAACCTTGCAGTGGGCACCAACCACAGTGCAGAGATGGACTATAGTCCTGGCAGCAGCATGTGCTTCCCTAATGCAGCTGAATAGCAATTCTTGACTCCTATGAAATATTCTGTTTAGTGTTCAGGATCTGCAAAATGGAGCTCTGTATCTTTTCTGCAAGGTTTTAAATGTTAGCTTCTCCTCTCATACTGCTTGCTGGAGCACACAGTGCAGTGTATTTCATTACGTACTAACAAAAAATGTTTTACAGGCTTTAAAAATACTGTGCCATTCCAGCACATCGTGATCATGAGCAAACATCTACAGAGATAAATGTACTTCTCTTCATCATTAAATGGTAGCCATGAGCATGAAAGCAAGATCATTTTTAATAGAGTGTGCAAAACATCCTAGGGTAAGAGGAGATTCTCCTCTGGTGGAGACTGTGTCTACTAAATATTGGACGAGAAGATTCAGAACTCATTGTTCTGTCATTTCTGAGTCCTGTGTATGTTGACTGCATTTAACTGTTTGCTCCTCAGAGTACTGTTCTGACATCATATACCTGTTGATCATAATTTTTCAAAGTTTGGTACTGTCCATCTTTCTTATCTTAATTCAGTAGTGTGATTATGCCTTTTGCGATGCTGTTGGGTATGTTAACCATCTCCAGAGAGCCAGCTACTTTGATAACAGAGATCTGTGCTCTGCTGGATTAGGAAATGATAGCTAAGTTCCTGATGGCAGTATGAGATGCTTTTATTTAGACAGCTGCATAAAGTCCCACACATCTATGCTGAGATCATGAGGTTCTAAGCTCCTACATATCGACCTGAAGACAAAAAAATGCTGGTAGGTGTTAGTCATCTCATCCTAAATTACACATCTAAAACAGCTCAGATGTACTGCATCCTAGAAATGCATACTACTCTTCATTCCTTGATTTATTTATATCAAAGGAGTTTAGGTATCTAGCTCACATGTACTTTGCAGACACAAAAGTCAGATAATTATAATTCCACCCTGGATAGAATACCTGATAAATAGAAGCAATATCCTGCTGTTTCCTAATCATAAGATCTTTGCTTAAAAACTATAAGACTACAAAGAAAGACAGAGACCAAACGTAGCTGTGGAGGCCGACATACCTTTGATATGGATAGTGTGCAGCTCATTAATTGGTTGATATTTGGCCTGCTGTGTGAGTAATGTGACAAAAAATCTTGTGGCATTGCAATGCTTAATACATCTGATTTTATTGTGGACAATTCAAATCAGAATTGGCTCTTACTATAACAAAGACATCTAGTATTTAGATATTTCTACTCTAGATAATGTCTGTGAAGCTTTATTTTTACTTACAGAGTTATTGGATAAATAGAGTGATTGTGACTGAATATTTAATAGCACATATATCAGTGAAGTTAGATCAATCATTAGGATACAGTACCCAGAGTTTACTTTCAGGTTATTGATAGCAAATGTAGCTAATTAATATGGTGATGGATATAATACTTGTTCCATGAAAAAGGAAAAAAAGGCAATAAATATAACTGTTCTAGCATGGTTTTTCAATAGATTTTATATTCGTATTTTTTCTGATAAACTGGGGTTTGGGGCATATAAGAGGAACTGTGTTTTGTTAGACAAACTCTGATTCTCTTGTGCAAGGCAGTTGTTCATAATTTGTGTATTCTTTGTACATGTGGCCACACACTTCCATGAATAGTTGGATAATTTATTTTTTTGTAAGCCAATAAGGGAACAAACCGAAACAAACAAAAGAAACCAAAACAAAAAACCCCACATCATTAAACAATTGAATCTCATGACATGCAGAAACGTGTTTATTTTTTAAAACCGGTTTATGAAGAAGTTTGGAATGCATAATATGCTGTGTTCTTCTCCTTTCTAGGTCTCCTACGTAAAAGCTATTGACATCTGGATGGCCGTGTGCCTTCTTTTTGTCTTTGCTGCATTACTGGAATATGCAGCAGTCAACTTTGTTTCACGGCAGCACAAGGAGTTTCTGAGGCTTCGAAGAAGGCAAAGAAGACAAAACAAGGTATAGTTGCCCTTTACTTCAGGTGCCCAACTTCACCCTGACAGCATACTTGACATATAGGTTGATTTCTCACCTCAGTTCTTGCCCTCGATGGACAGTGTCGTTATAATGTTGCCTTTTTTGTGATTTACTCTTTGAGAAGGAGTTGAAAATTATCTGCCGGCTTTATTTACAGTTCATAAAGGTATCAATAAATGTCAGTAGACTGGTTACTGATTCCAAGAATTTTATTCTCTTCTTAAAATTGATGAAGCAGCTGTACCTTTACCCATACACTTATTAGCTATTTAGGCTGGACTGACCTCAGATTTTTTTCTAATCCCCAAATATTGTTATTATATGGCACCAACTAACAGATAAGGAACGTTAGGACACAATGATATAGACAGCATACTAACATTATTATTTCTCTGAATTCATCCAGAAATGCTAACATAAGCATATGCTTAAGACCTGCCTTTTCTAGTGTCTTTTCTTGCTAAAATTGGAGATTTTTTAACATAGTCCCTGTAAGTGTGATCAGCAGTTCTGCCCTCACTTCTAAACCAGCACTGAGCAGTGTATTTCCCTGCTGAAACCAGCAAACCTGACCACTGGGAAAAAGAAAAGGATTAGGGCAACTTCACATGTTATTACTGGTACTACAGTTTTTTAACAAAAGAATGTTTTGTGAGTATTATGATTATATGATTTTATACCAGCTGAAATGTAGAAGAGAGGTTTGTTTTTAATGTCGATATCAGTCTGGAAATATCTTTAGGAAGTCTGTCAATCTTTCCTGATTTCTTATTTGTTAAAAGAAAAGGCAAGAATAGATATCAAACTGAACTTTAGTCAATTTATGTTCAATTCCCACAGCTATAGCATCCTTCCTGTATTTGTTTCACTGGAACTCAGTATCAGCAAAAATATTTAGGTTTGTATCTCCGCAGAAATAATTGCTAGGCAAAGCAAATATTCACTTGAGTCACATGTGAGTTTCTAGTTGCTAATAATGGTTTCCTTACTTTAGGAATAACAAAAATGGCATAGGGCATTTGTGTTTTGACAGGTCTGTCTAATAATTATTCTGTAGCTAATGGAATATTTGATGGATGCTCTGGGAAGCAATCCAGTACTGTCCTCAGATTTAATGCTGTTGTCAGATGAATTGAGATTCTCATTCAGATTCTGAGAGGGAATAGAAATGCCTGCCTGTCTGTAGGCACACATAGCAGATACACTGCCACTAGAAACCTTTGTTTCCAGTAACGTTGCAACAGCAGAAGATGATGTATAGAGTCTGTAATTTCAGTTTTGGGTATGATGTCTTCTTCAGAGGTGAACTAGCTGTCAAGAAGCTACTACTGGTAAGTAATAGTATGGCAGCAATGTCACTTGAAAATTATGAGATTTTAATTATGGAAGTGGTCATTCACCTACTGTCAGAATGATTATTTTGGTGACTATTAAGGGAAAGATACTTGAAACCTAATCATCTGAAGAAACCACTTAAGCAAGTCAGTTGATTCTATACAAAATGGACAATTCCCTAATTAAGCACTGCATAACACTCTTTTGGTGTAATCCATTTGCACAGAGTTTCTATTATTTTTGCTATGAATCTGGTTGCACAAATTTCAAAATAGGGAATGATGATACTGAGACCAGCTCTTTTTGAAGCCTTTTCTGCATCTCTTTACTCGAGATTGCATTTCACGATTTTCTCTGTTTTGCCTTGAAAGTGGTTCACATTGTTTTGCATGATGGTGTTCTCTAACTGAGCCATTCTTCTCTTTGCGTGTTATGTATGTGTTGTTGTGTTGCCATTGTGCTGTTCTTATTCTTGCTGCTGCTATGTATGCTGACACTCTGGGGACAGGCACAGACTATGACTATTGGGAATGAAAGCGTCGATTCCGTGAGGCGCATGAATGGCTTGCAAAGAAAAGAGTCGTCAGCTTACGGGACAGTGAATCAGATCGGCAATTCAAGTTTGAGGGTAAAACTGTAGTGAGAAAGAGAAAGCAAGAGAGAGCTTTAGTATGTGCAGTGATGTCATAAATCAGCAGAATGGATGATTTTCATGACATCGCCAGTAGCCTCTTGCACTCTCTTTGCTAAATGTCCCCACAAAATATGGAGTACTGTCCCCAGCATGAACAGCAGTTTCATGTTGCATGTTCTTGTGGCCTGTCCTTATGATTGCTATTTTCCATGGTTGGATTGTGCTGTTCCTTCTCCAAACCTAAGAAAGTGTATGTGTATTCTGTACCCTGGCCCTATACATATATATAGGGGAGGGGGGGGATGGGAGTTAGGGGATCAAGTGTGGTGCAGGAGCATAGGAAGTGTTTTGACATAGAAAATCCCACACTGTGTCATCTTTCAGATGACTGCATTCCAACCAAAATAGATACATATATGAAATGCATTTTACTGGTATGGTATTTATTCCTCACCTGTCAACCTGTGGTGTTCCTTCTTGTCATGTTCTAAACGTTGTCTAGTGGAGTATGAAGAAAAAAAATGTATTTCACTGTTTTTTTTCTACTTGTTTTGAGAAGAGCCATGGGGCTGAAATTCTGTACACAGTGTGATGTGTAGTAGATCTGAAGCAATATGATAGCCGCTGATAGATCCAGATTACGGGTGAGTTGTTGAAGTAATAAAATCAGTGATGGAGAGAGAAACAAGCTTAGTGTTCAGCTCATTGCTTGCTACTGGTGGCAGAGAAATGAAATCCATTTGTTCAAATAAAAAAGGACTAGAATTTAAATTTTTCAGGACCTGGTTTTCCAAAACAAAAACATCATTGCCCAAATAGCTTTTGAGCTGTAATAGGCCTCTTACTTTGATCAAGGTCTGTAAAGTTATGTGATTATAAGATGTAGATGATTTTAGTGGATTTTGTTCACTGCTAGGGGAATTACTGGCTTTCAAAATCAAAGCAAATAACACAGATCCTGTTACACTGCAAAATTATGTTAGAGGGCTTGCAACGCAATAAATCATTCACTTAAAGAGCAACAATAGCAAACAGTAGAAGAAAGTCTTCATTTCTGCATTCTTTCTACTGTAGAAATAATCACATTTACCCATATCCAAAAATGAACATAAGCACAAAAGTTTTAGGGATAAAACTGATATTACTATGCTGCCACTGGAAAACTGATGTCATAACTCTAAAAAAACAGTACAAAGACTCACTGTTGTCTGCCTGATCAATCACATAGTGCCACTAGTCCAGCTAGGTTCATTTAAAACCCAGCTACTCTCTGCCTGCAGAAAACTGGCAGAAATATCACTTCTACTTCTTAATATCGTGTATTACACACTCATCCAGCACTACACAAAGAGGGACCACATCTCTGTATCATTTTTGCTGCAAAATCCAGAGAGCTGAAGATGTGCTGGAGTTGATTTCCCCTAAAGAACTCCCACCACAAAAGTGATTTGCTCTAGTAAGGTGTAGGTTTCTGAAGTAGTGTTGTCATAGCTGAAGCTTGGTAGTTTTCTGCTCTAGAGAAGGACATTTATCTGCAGAAGGGAATATAGCCTGTGGTGCCACAAGAAACCTCACAAGCAGGGTGTGTGGCTCCCTGAGTTATTGCTCACTAAGCTAAAGGCTTATGGAGAATGCAGACCTTAAAGTCACAGGCAAATGACTGTGGCATAGTCAGGAAGAGACAGAGGAAAAGAGAGGTGGTGTAGTACTTACATTCAGAGTTAGTTTGAAGAAATAGACACCAAGCCATGCCAAGTCAAGATTCCTGGATTAAGCAGATTGATCTTCAAAACTGTTCTCAGTTTTGTAAGCCTTCATCCCTGCTTTCATTATTGTTACTGCTGTGGTGTGTTCCTCATAGTGGTGTGACCTCCTCAGCATTGTATGAAAGCACAAGAAATCTGACCATCAGAAGTCAGGAAGGTTAATACTTCTCTGGGAAAGTTTAGGTTGTACTGCTGACTGTCCAAAACTTGTAATTACAGCTGAACAATTGACCCATCCCTGTGTTAGAAACAGCTGTTGCCACCTTCCATAAGGAATGAAACTTTATATCCTCAGCCCTTCAGCCTGTCTGCATTCTCCACACAGTTTTTGTTGGAGGAAATATTCAATGCTCATCCTAAAAATCTGTGTAGTCTTCCTGCTCACAATGAAATGCACTCAACTGTAGCCATATCTCACTGCTGAAATAAATGGTTGTTTATTTGCTGTACAATATGATATTACTTTTTGTGTAAGGAGAGTACAGGCTGCAAAAGCTATGAGTCTGGTGGAATGGAGGATGTAATATAGTTGCACTATATTGAAGTCTAAATTTGCTTAGTGCCAGATCACCTGAAGAAAAACAAGTTCTTTTCAAAATATTATTTGTAATAATCACAGAAGATTTGGTTATTTTTCAAAATGATGGGTTTCTAGTGAAGCAGAGCTCTATTTACACAGCCTCAATCATCTCTTTTGGAAAACAGTAATTATTATGTTATATGATCAGTAGTCAAAATGAGTCACAGTCCATGAGTATTCATATCAGTGTCTCAAAGATGACTTCCTGAATTACACTATGACCAAGAGTGGAGGTTAAGTTTGGGAGTGTTAGTGTTAAAAGCAATACTTGGCAGCTTGAACAAAAAATTGTGCAGCTGGAGGCTGTGACAGAATTTAATCTCATGTGTAGGGAACACAGAGCAATACAAATAATAGTGCTGCAACCAGGGGGGCTCAGATGCATGCAGATTAGCAGAGGGAGACACAAATGGTGTTTTCAAATGACAGAGCTGGGACTGAGATTCAGTGATTACAGTGGCAAAAGATAACTCTGCTAAGCGAAGGAGGAGGCACCTGGCCAAATGGTCAAGAGAACTGCTGATCTCTGGATAGAGCTGCCCATGGGCAGGCAGGTAGCCACCAAAAAAATGCTGCCACCAAAAAAATGCTGCCACATCAAGGTAATGAAATATTTCCATCTTTGAAAGGGAGAAGAAATACATATTGAACAACTGTGATTTTCAAAGGCTGTCTTTTTAATCGCACCGAAATCCCACCGTCAAAAACCCAGACTATTTTCTATTTTCTAGACCTGTCAGCTAACAAAATCACAGCCTGCCTTTGCCTTTAAAACACTCAGTACTACTGTCCCCAATGGAAATTTTTGTTCGCTAGCATCTGTGTGTACAGCACTCGGTGGGATAACGTGCAGGGCGTGCGTTATGTAAGATGCCGCATCATGTGAATAATGGAAGTGCTCAAGGAAAGCCCTTCTTGCTGAGCTATTTTTGGTGCACACAGAGCAAGCTCTAACACACGAGCTTCATTGTGAAAAATAGGAATCCAAGCCTGAATGGCTTTCTCTCTCTCTCTGACATCTTGCTTACTTAGCGGATTAAAGAGCGGGTAGTTTTTTCTGTAGATAAACACCCTCAAGATATTGTAGTTACTTTCCTTTCTCCTGGGCAATTGCATTATCACTTTCATGTAAATGCACAGAAAAAAAATCCAACTGAAGGTAAAGAAACCAAAATGATAATTTAGCTTGAACAAGTAGCCTGTACAACTGCACAGAACCAGTTAAACAATAGGCACAATACATTTCAACATGTTGCTGTGTCACCTTGCAGCTTCATCTGAATGTCCTTGTTTGCCTTGTGAGCATGAATAGGCTAATAATGGCCCTAGTTAACATCGGTTTATCTGTCTTTATTATTTATTGAATGGAATTGCCATAGGGAGTTCAAATATTTCAACAAAAGCATCATTTTGAACTAGAAGAACACCTTGATAGAGATCCTTACACTAGCTCTGGGCACGAGCCAAGACTCACAGTGAGTCCTAAAGTGAAGAGTAATCTGTAGGGAAAGAAGGTGTTCAGCCATGGGGGTGGAATCCACTGTGTAATCAGCAGAACAGATGAAGCTTACTGGAAATGGAGATTTTCCAGTAAAAAACACACACAAAGAGGCAAAGTGGAATAGAGAACTAGTTTGTTTGTTTGATTGTAAGGGAATGTTTATAAGTTTGTAAAGTTAATAAGTGTTGTGAAAAATAGAATTCAAGTTTCTCTTGTGTAGGAGGAGGGAAGCTAGGAAAACTCACAATGAACAAGTATTTGTGATTAATGGTAATACAGCTTCAGATGATATATGATGATGAACTGTGCTTTGTTGTTGTTTTTTTTTTTCACTTGAAACTAAGACATAGAGGAAAAAAAGGACAGTCATATTTTCAAGGAGAGAACTCTGAGACTCTATTGAGTCTCAGATATTGGGTGCATTAAACATTGTATAATTAAAGGCAGACTATATGTAGTGGACACCAGATAAGTGGAGAACCAATGGGGAGTTGGTAAGACTACAAAATGATGAACCTTAGTATCTACTGAAATGATCAGAACGGGGCAATGCAGAGTATCCTGTGGAAGAAAGGGAAAGATAATCACACTGGAGGGACCAGATGCTGCTCCAAAACAGCAGCCAGGGCATCATGCACTATAAAGACTTACACTGACCAGTCTGAAAGTACATGATTCCTTAATATTAAAATATGAATAGGATGTAAGGGTCAGAGAACTACGTTTAAAGGGGCTGCAGAATAATAGAGTCACAAGATTTCAGATCTGGAACTATGGAATAGCTGTATGCTGTGCCACCAGGGATAGATAAGACTAGAGAAGCCTGAAGGTGTACCTGATAGACTTTTATTGTTTGCTCAGTAGTGTTACTCTTGCTTTAGAAGCTCCAAGTCCTCTCTTGTACCTACCCAGCATGCAGTGGCTGAAAAGATCAGGTTGGAACTGACAAACCTTGGGGACTGAAGTTTGCAATTCACTGGAGTGAATTTGTCCTGATAGTTACTCAAGAACAGCAGGAAATACGCCAGAAATGAACTCTGCGGTTTTCCAGCTCATGAAAGGTACTCCCCAGCTGGGTGCAAATGTCTCATTTTTTATTATACCTAGGGGACAGTGCAAACCGAAAATAGGGCAGAGGAAGCTAAAAAGAGACAGGAATCAGTGTTCTTATTTTTGACGCTTTAAAGCAACAAGATGCATTTTTTCAAAAGCCTGACATAAGCACAAACTTCTGTTTTATGAATTATTTTAGATACAGTGATTCTTTCATTGAATATGTTCTGGCCTACCTTATTTCATGAAAAATTGTGAAAAAAATATTGAAAAAACATTTGATGATCAAAACTGAAGAAGACTGAAGGAGTAAACTTAAAATGTCCCTTCCTGAGACTCCATAGAGCAATAAGAAAACACTGTAATCCCAAGATTTTGGTCATGAAAAGAGGTTTGCCAACAGGGGGTCAAATTTTGTCCCATTTTGGCTACTTCGTTCATCCCACGTAGGTAGCTTATATTTAGTCTTTTCCTGCCGAGAATTCAGAATAAACAAGGCTCTAATCTCAGGGTTTCTCACTGAAGGTATGGTTGGTTCTTCTTTCTGAGGGGAAGGTAAAGATATTAGGGAGGGGAACAACTTCTGATCCCTTGCTGATCACAATGCTTTTTATCAGTTCTGAATTCCATCCTAAGTCTTATATTCAACAGAAGAGAATTTCAACATGAATAAATACAGATTAGTGTTTCTGCAAGAGAATGAAAGGGTCATACTTTTACAGCCAAACATAATATTGGCTAAGAATATCAACACTGCTGTATCAGTGTATTTCCAATCTAACTTGCAACCGTGCTTGCTCTGTGCATCTCCAGAGCATAACACACCAGTTGCATCAAATTACATGGTAAATTGGTGAGATGGGCAAGTGTTCAGTAGGATCCATGAAACGCATATTTACATCTGACCCAATTAATCCTGTTCTCCACTGGGGATAGAAGCTGCTATTTGAATGTAATTAATTGTGAAGCATTCTGTAATGATGTTGTCCAAATGACATTGTGCAAAACCAAATTGTATTAAATAGACTGTTGAAACCTCATGCTGTTTCAAGGTCTGAAAATCTTAATGGGTTCCAGTAAAATCCAGTTTTTATAGTACTTCTAAAAAAGTGGTTTTGAAGTATACTGTTTCTCTCTCTCACACACACTTTTTTTTTTCTTTTTTAACTAGAGTGTAATTCCTTTTTAAAGTTAATAATCATTACTTACAGCAAACTGATTGGTTGGAGACAGTTACTGACATTTTTAATTTGATGTAATGATCAGAGATATTAATTTCATTTGACCCACTGCTAGAAAAAAATGCTGTTTAGTGTAAACATGGCTATCTGTATTTGGGTACTTCTCACAAATGGCTTTTTGTTGTTGTTTGTTTTCTATTGTATTTCCAGTAACACTAATCTCTCATCTTGCAGAAAAGAAGTAATTGTCCAACTAGGAGTGGGTGGTAGGAAATGAGACTTCTTTTGCTACTGCAGGAGGAAGGGTCTAGGAAGAGATACAGTGGAAGGTCCAAATAGTCTGAGTGCTTGCTGTCTGCCCAAAATCCTCATCCATTTGAAACCAGAAGCATTTAAAAAGTCCTTGCCAAGTCCTGCCACAGGTCACTAAGAATTTACCCATTTTCATTCTCTGTAACTGCGATGTTCTCATGGCATTTCCGAGATGGCACAGCCCTTGTTCTGCCCACCCAACACTTCTTTACCATCAAGATCAATGCCAAGAAGGACTGCTGGTGTTCTTGGTGTTTTTATTGGTATGCTTGGTTTTCCAGACTTTGGCTTTGTTTATCTGGCATACTGAATGCCAGAGTGTTTTTATTTCTCAGATTAACAGATTGGAAAGATCAGGAAAGGCTGCTGTGATTACCTAAACGTGTGGACCAACAGAAGTCCAGAATTATAGCTTTGAATTTCTGCATCTAGCCTGGAACTTTTATTTGAGGGGTTGCATAGCTCTTTGAATCATTAAACTTCTGTCCTTTATGTATAATTTTGAAATCACACAAACACTGTGTGTGCATTTGTACATACACATGTACAATCCACTTGCTTAAGTGCAGCTATTCTGCTACTGTGCCAAGGTTTTAAATTCTCTATGATATCATGACACAAATCCAAGGAGGCAGGAAGTCTTTATTTTCACCTCACTCTCTTCACCTTGCTGTCTGCAAAGTTTTCTGAAATGATTCTTTCTGCTAGTCACATGGAAGTTCTCTGCCTGCAACTGGCTTGTTTGTTTTCTGTTCAGCCTTCCCAAGCTGGCTGGTTACAGAGACTTGCCTTCGGGTGCTCTGTAATCTTCATCTGTCAAATAAATAGCTAATTAAGAGTGGAGAACACAAACTGTGTTTATTAGGGATTATCTGAGTTGCACAACTGTGAGCTCTTAAACTTCATTCAAGAAAGCAAGTTGTGTGTTTCCTCTTCAGCCTCACATTGGTAGCTGCATTGAGGTAGCTCTGACACTCTCTAGGACAAACTCTCCAAGGCATACATTCATCTATCTTCTGTTAAATTACACTAGCTTTCTTTATTACAGGCAAAAGCTGTACAGTAGATATGACTGAAAAAACTAAAGTTTGGCCTCATTCATTGTCTTTAGGTCCAATACTATTGAGGTCTAATACTATTTTTCTAACTGTTACGTACCTAATTACATTAAATAGGTTGTAAATGTATGCTACCATGTGTTTAATTGCATATGCAATGAAGGTGCTAACAATGAATAAGCATTCCACACAAACTGATAGATTGATGACTATACCACTGTCATAGGGTCTCCCATGTTAAACTCAGGCAGCGTTCTTGTATTTACAGATATTTATACCAGTGAATGGGTACTCAAGTCTTCAGAGAATGACTTTCTGCTCTGGCTCTTAAAATTTTCAGCTCCATCAATAACCTGTATCAGTATTTTCTGTAGCCCTCCCGAGGCTTTCACAGAATAAAATTGCCTTTCTTCAAGGTTTGCAAGTTCTTATCCTGTCTTTTACAGAGAGACAGTGGCAAATTAGGCAGCTATTCAACTGCTGTTTTTTTTATTAGACCATAAAGTCCGATAATACTCTAGCAGACAGGTCCTTCCACAGGCATTTGTGTATGTAAGTGCTTGTGTCTGAAGGGAAAAAGCAGAGGTGGCATAACATACTTTATATGTTATTGTCCCTTTCATTGTGATTCCTGCACAGGTCACTAGATCTCATTTGTGCCTGTCTACCTGGTAATTGCCAGCTTTCCCCAGGCTCTCATATGCTGGTATGTCCTGTCATGCCTGGGCTTCATGTTGCCTGAGTTTATTCATTCTAGCTCTATCTTTAAGCCTCTTATCATGCTTCTCACTCCATCCAGGGAGTCTCACCAGCATTACTAGTAATTATTTCCCACACAAAACTAACATGTATTTGTTGTTTCTTTTTTTTTTTTTTGTTACTTACCTTCTTCAAAAGTATCATAGCGTATAGCTTGCTTTTGTTTGTTTTGTTTCTTCTCAGCCCCGGCCTACCAAGTTAGCTTAGTTGCTCACCCAATGCAGTTTTCAAATATGCTTTTCAGCTTTTCAGCCTAGTCAGTGTGTACTTCATTGTAGCACTTGTTTTCAGCTTACCCTATCAACTTGGCAATAGTTAAGCCTCTTACCACGCCATAAAGAAATCTGTTTTCTGAGTGAGAAAAGGGAGAAATAATAGATCTTTATTACAGACGAGGGAGCTGTTTAGCAAACAGCTGCTTCTCTTCACTGTGGCAAGATTCATTTAGAGATGATATAACCACAGAAAGGCACCTTAAGTTAGGACATGGCTCTGTCTAATGCAGGGTGCTTTCTGTGGTTGCTGCTGGAGGAGGAGGCCCTGAGGTCAATGCGGAAGGAGGACATTTCCTCAATACATCTTCTCAGGCCCTAGGACTTTACAACTCAAAGTCTTTCTAAGCCAGAGGAGGTATTTTTGTGATGAGTAGCCTTTACTATTTATGGGTAGAGCAGTCAGTTCAATTGTGATGACTTATGAATTATTAAAACACTTTTTGTAAACTTGCTATGAGTTGTTAGTGTTAGCTCCTCAGTCTTTGTGCAACTAGGAGTACATGTAGCCATTGGAACAGCCAGGATTATGTGGACTGAAAAGGGCACTGGCACTGGAGAAATAACTTTTTTGTGGTTAATGAAGAAATAAGAATAACCAAGGCTACATATTAGATGAAAGTAAATAGGATTACTAATGGTTCCGCAAATTGCAGTGCATATTCAGAGGATACGGTTAGTGTTTGTAATGAACAAAGTAATACAGAGTTTGGTGACTGTGCCTGTAAGGAGAGTGGAGCCAAAAGAAAAAGGAGGAGCGCTAGTTATGTGAGGCATATTCTCTATTCACATTTTCTTTCCTGCTCTGATATATTTGTGTTCATAAAACAATACAAACAAAAGCAGGAACAATTTTAGCATACTTGAGGACTTCAGCAAAGCCCTGGTTCATCTCACCATTCCACTTTTCTCAGATGGCGGTTGGTGAGCTATTAGTGGTTCTTAGTCCATTCAAGGATGGAAGAAAATACAGTGGGGAAAAACAGAATTATGTGCTCCCATAATTAAAAAATATATATCATGAAACACTAAGTCACTTCTGTTTTACCATGCCTTTACCTTTTAAGTTGGCTTCAGATCCTACAGAAAAACAAATCAATTGGTTAGTTGTTGTAATTCTTTTTTTTTTTTTTAATGTTTTTGAGCACTGTCATTTTGTTCCTTATTTTAAAGATGTCCTAGATTTGTCTATGATGAGCTGCAGCGGAGACAGTTCTGTATTTGTCACTAATGGGCTGGTCTTTTATTATTCTGCCCTTACTGTTACCTGTGCTGGATACTCACATTGTGAGATATTAATGTACTTTTTCATAGGAACCACGTAGGAGTGTGAAAGAGAATAATACAAATTCCAAGGAGGGTAATTTTTGCAGACATAGAAAATGATGTTTTGCTCTCTAACTGTAAATAAAGACTCTTTTTTTTTTCCCGAGCTTGCACAAAGGATGTATTTCCCAAAATACACAGGAGCTCATTTAAGATGCTCTGGTTCTTTTATTACTTCTAGATACTGGGGGTTGGGGTTGCTTGTGTTGTCTGTCTCTTATTTGCTCTTTGATCTTTGTTCATTTTCCCTTGTGGCTTATATTGTGCTATCTTGTAGAAATAACCTGTTGGAATTTTTTTTTACCGACAAGTGTGGACCAATGATTTGTCACCCTTCTTTCTTCAGTTACTTCTTCCTCCTTTTTTATGATGAGTTATCCCGTGGATATTTGTATAGCTGCAGTTGAATATCTGACTTGTAGCATGGCATGATATTTTCATTGCTGGATTTGATGCTAACAGTTGTTATTTCCCAAATATTTTTCCCACACCACGTGATGCTAACAGATGACTTCATTGCACATGGCATCTCAGCCAGTGCTCTCAGTCTCACTTTTCCCCTGTCACAGCTGCACGTTCTTTGCAGCCTAACCCAACCCTCATGAGTCTGTCAAATACCTCCTTTAGCTATGAAACATGAACTAGCTCATCTGTAGGAGAGGTAATATCCATCAGAGTGAAAGTAGAAATAAAGTTTTTGGGGTGTAGTGTTCCTTGCATCTTGTGCAAGCTCTGGGCTGCCTTTGCCTGAGATAGACACCTGTAATCTGAAGATGGGTCACTCCAGATTGATTGGCAGGACAAGGTGCAATGTGAATGTTGGCCTTTCCTTCCCCACAAGTCCTCCCTTCTCATCTTCCACATGAAAGTCAAGATATCTTAGGAACTGGTACCAGATTTGTATGAACTCAGGGATCTTTTCTGCCAGTAGCATTTGAAGTAAAGAGGCTTAGATTTTAGCCTCTTTGCATGTTTAAAGCATTACAATGTAGAGGTGGCTGTGTGGGCTGGCCAGTTATTGATTCCCTCCTGTTGTTTAACTACACACACAGAATTGCAGGATGGTAGAAGACAGGAGCAAGAGGGGTCTTCGAGGGCCAGCTGGCACAGCCAGAACCAGGCAGGACGCTGGGAGATTTACAGTGGCTGAAAATATTAATCAGTGCTTTTAAATAGTTCCTTCTGTAATGTGCCTGATACATCAGGCAGGAGTTTAAAAGAGATTTGTGAGGGATTGTTCCTCGGGGAGACTGTGAGCTGAATTATATCTCTTGGTGAATGTGCTGACCTGTAACTGAGTATTTCTGATTTACACCCTGTAATTCTCCTTGACTCACAAGCTCTCCTGGAACAAAGGTCAGTAAAAAAGACTCTGAACAATTATTTACCCTTCTGGACAGGAATAACAATAGGTTCTTTCTGTCCCCGAGGCTCTGCAGTTCCCCTTTCCTCATCAGCAGCACAGCTGCAGATATGCTGCTGAAATACAGCTACACAAGTTTATATGTTGTAACGTGTGCTATGCTCCCGCTGAGCTGTGTGCTCTCTGAGCCTCTGCTCTCATCTTTTCCTATTCCAGAGAACTGCCCTTCATCCTCCAGCCCTTTTAGAGGTCAGTCTTAATTTTAAGATCTGCCTGGACTGAGAAAACAATTTTTTCAGCATACTCATGTAGAGCCAAAATTAGCCCAATACTTATTTTGAGATATATAAAACTAATAGATGTGTAATACAGTCTGAAAACAACCTGCCATTCAATTAGTTCAGTGATCAGACATTTAAAAACTGTGGCAGAAGAGCAGAGCTATGGATTAAGATGCACAACGATTTCCTTTATTGAATAGAAAAGCATGCAGAATTTTAATTACAATCAGGAGATTATATATTTACTGCAAGTGCTCATGTGGATTGCTAACGGGTTTTGACAGGGAAGGACCACACAAGCCAAGACTTGAAAACTGGCAGGAAGGAATACAGCAAGTGTTTCATTTGGGGCCCTGCAAGAGAACACGCGTCTGAGATGAATATGTGACAAGAGGGGAGTATTGGATTTCTGCATGAGGAGGTGACAAGCCAGACAAACAGCAGCTATATATTATCTGTGATGGTGGAAAGATCACATCATTTGCAACCTTTGAAGCAAGAGGAAAACCGAACGCAACACATCTTGTAATGATCTAAGAGAAAGCTGTCTCTCCTTTTTTTCTTCCTGGTTATATATAGCTGTTAGAGAGGGCCCCATTGAACAGAAAATGGAACATATGATCAAGGGCAGTCCAGTGAGTCAATTTACTAATACTGTAGATTATTATGCCAAATACATTGTACCAGCAGCACGAACAGTAATGAAGCCTCATTTATTTCTTTGCCTGTAAATTAAAATGAAGATGCGATTGGAATTGCCACACCTCGGATATATGAGCCAGATTCTCTTAATCATTCAAAACAAATAGCCTTATTTTTTATACTGATGTTTATTTTAGGAGCCATTCCAAGACTGGCAAGCTGAAACCATCTATTTAAATGCAGAAAACACATTTAAAATAACCACTACACAGATTTCCCCTCAGGAGGTGCTCCAATGGTCTCATTCTTTGAAATATTTTCTTCCCTCAGATCCAGAGAGGGGTAACTCAGCCCTTCATCTGATGATGAGATATCATTCAGCACAAGGTCATGCAGTGACACTACATATGAGCAAGCTCCTGGCTCTTCAGTAAACCATCCTACCACAATGCTGATGAAGACTTGCAGAGACCCCAAATAGCCATTGAACAGAGCATGCATAGCTCAGCCTTCTGTCTTCCAATGCTTCAGTGCTTCAGTAGCCAAGTTTGAGGAGAAGGATGTTTCCAATATTGTTCAGACTCCATGGGCTTGTTCTACTATTTTTGTTCCTTTCCAAATTATGGGGAGAACATGTATTGTAGGTGTGTTTATGATGTTGTAAGAGAAAGTAGTATTTTCTATAAAGCTAAATTGAATGACAGCTGAAGAGAAGGCACAATTAAACTTTCTTGTATAGCAAAATTTCGTCTCCACGGGAGAGGTTCATTTTAATATATTATTTGTAAGAGAGCTAAAAAACAGTGTTCTTCTATTGTCCTGGTGTCCAGACTCTGGATGAAAATCTGACCACCTTTCAGTCTGTCATATATTCTCAAAATTCTAGTCAGACATGAATGAACAATAATTTAGGGAAATAACACCCTTTTTATCAGAGATTTTTTTTTTTTTAAAGAACATAATCAATGTTAGTGATCTCTAAACTCTTTTCTCTAAAAAGAGAGCTGAGAGTAATTGAAGATACATTTACAAGTACGAACTGTTTGCTAAAGATAAATCATGAAGTCCAAATGTTACTTTTCTGTTGAGTATTTTTTCCTGTAGGTGGTGTGTAAATTGATTTAGAAATTAACACAGTGCTATAAATTTAGCACATATAAGGAAAAGCAGATTGTACTGCTGTGACTGGACTTGTCATTGGAGTACTCTAGAGCGTGCCAAATCTCTAATCTATTGCTATATGAACACTTTCCCCCACTATTGATTTTTCTGTAGACTGGAACAACATGTAGAATGCACAAATGATAACTCTCTTTGCTGAACATTAAACCAAGAATAAAAGGAAAATCCCACTTTTGGATTTTGCTGAAATTATTATATTCATTTTCCAAAGCCTCCATTTGATTCCTGTTGCAAGCCCCGGACATTCTGAACAAAGGCACAGAAAGCTCCTTGGGACAACTTGCTCAGTGATCTCCAGGTTTCCACACTGGTATCACAGCTTGTGCATCATGAACAGTAGGATAAATGCATAGTGATACATTTCAAAATACTTTATGGTATTGGAAATTCTCTGAGCAATTAGAAGCTCTGTATATATATATATATAGGGGGAAGTAAGCTATTTCTTAAAAAGTAAACCATTTCCTGATTGTTCTTAAAAGGTCAAATAAAACCTCTCAGGTCAGAAGTGGTGTTGACAAGTTGGAGCTCTATTTTAATGATTTGTCTTTTCTCTCAAGGAAGAGAATTTATTTGTAGAGCCCAGAAAGGTCTGAAGAGGCCAGAGCAGACAGGGGTTGAGGAAGGAACTGAATTTTGCAAGTAGAAGGTGGAGGTCACTTGTTCGGAAATCAGCAAGGGTGAAAGCATCAAAGAGGAGCTAGGTGGGAGCAGAACCAGGAATTAATAATTCAAAATGTACAGTAGAAAAAAATGGAAAAGGAATCACAGAGAAGTGACAGCTGTGGGAGGAAGGAGACAGTCTGAGATTGGCTATAAAAATAATTCCCTTAATTGATTTGTTTGTATTTCTCACTAGTGATTTTAAGACACCATCCATGTTTTCAGCTCAGAGGACAAACAAGTCAGGTTGATGTTCACTCACTGAGAAGGAGCCATCATGTTGCTCGATCCTGGCAGAGCATTCCTGCCTTGTATTCATAAGCCTGTTGGAGGTCCAGTGAGGTAGAAACCTGTGTTGCCTTTGTCTGTGGGGTCTCCTGCATTGCTTTGTGCTCTGACTTAGGGGCACATTTTCTGTGCAAAACCCTTCCTTCCCCAGGTGTTAGCCCTTGAAGCTGATATTGAAAGTAGCACCTTGATATCATGTGGCCCTCAAAGAGATTCCTGATCTCTTCAGTACACCCAAAGTTAGGCACTGGAAACACTGATTTAGAATTTATTACTCAGAACACATAGAAGATGAAGCATGCAATATACACATCTGGGGAAGGCTGCTGGAATAACAGGTTTTAGTGATTCCGTTTGTTTGTTTGTCTTTGAAAAGTGATGTTATCATTGTACTCTTTCTTCTAGTTAAATTAATGGGGCACTTCATGCATTTTTCTTAGTCATCTTAAGCAAGACTTGAGTTCAGATGAGCAACTGAGATCCTCTCCCAAGGATACCCTTTCCTCTGACTGTAGTAATTCTGTCACATATCATCTGCCCTTGCCTTTTATATACTGTTATATGTCTATTATTTTAAGTTATCTTTTAATCAGTTTTGCCAAGTAATAAAAGTCCACTACCAGGCAAACTATTGCTTAGCTACCGGTCTGGGCAGATGGTCTTTCTGGAGTGGTGCCAGCATCCCACTAGTGAGCCTGTTCATGGCAGAGAGAATTGGGAAGGTTTAATGACCCTTGGTTGAGTATTCTGTATCTCTGCTCCTGAGAACCGCAGTCACATTTGAAGGGGAAGCTAGTAGGAATGTTTGCAAAATGGAGGTTGTAGCTTGAGAAATGCTCTGGTGAGAGCTCCTAACTTTAAGTTGGAAAATATCAACCTTAGCTATGTGCATTTCTTACGAATAGATTCCTTTAGCCAATGCAAAAGGCATTAGAGTACTAAATTAAGTAGAATGCACACATGCATTTATATGTACTCATACCAATAGAATGCGTGCATGTATATGCAATTCTGTGCTTAATACAGCAGAAGAAAAACTACCTACCTCATTTTAAATGAAATCTTATTTCCTTTCCGTTGGATGAATATTTCAATGACCTTGTAGGATTTGGGGATTTATTACTAACCAGATGAGGAAAAAATAAACCATCTGTGTAAAGATTGGACTATCAAGTTGCTATAGTATTGAATGCCATTGATTTTTACCTCATGATGAATGGTTTTTTTCCTGTGAATAAATAAATAATATCAGACCTTTGTAGAATAACCCTCAAAGAGGAAAATCAAAATGAAACTATGAAAGTGGATTTGTGTAGCAAATTTCTAATATATTCAAACAGTCAAGATGTTTCTAAGATGCAACAATTTAATTTCAGTAACAAAGTCTGGAGTGCAGGTAGCTGGCAAGTGCTTTGTTTAACCCAGTCACGCTTCTGAGCTATGTGAAAACAGCTAGAGAAATGCAGATTGAGATCTTGGCTAACAAGGACAAAATTATATGCAAATCCAGGATGGATAATTTGTGTAATGGAAGATAAGAAAAGAAAAACAACCCCCAAAACATTTATTATTAGGAGCCCATGCTAAGAACTGATAAGTGGGAAAGGAAGGCATCGATTTATCAGTTGGTTTGTCTTCTCAGTGAAAAAAAATAACAAAACTTATAAAATTTGCATGTGAACATTTCAAGATGATGCAGATATTCCTAACTAATTTTAGCTACAGAATTTAAATTATTAATATAATTTGCAATATTTAATTTGTTTTGTGTGGTATTTGCATAAATTAAATGCACGAAATCTGTCTGAGAAAGCACTAACAATCCCTCCAAGTGTTTGGTGGGGCTTGTGCTGGTAGCAAAGAGCTCACAGGAGAAAGGAGGCCTCTTTTCTTGTCTTTCCCCATCTTTCCCCTTCCCTTTCCCCTTTCCTTTCCCTTTCTATTTCCTTTACCTTTTACTTTTTTTCTTCCTGTCACCCTTATCCACCTCATGCAGGACTGCAGAAAGAGCCTCTCCTCCCCTTTCTCCCACGCATTTCTGCAGATGCTTCCCACTCTAAGCATACACCAAGTGAGATGCTGGTGCTGACCCTCAGCCATGGGCACTGGTGGCAGCACTTTATCCCTAACACCAACCCAGGCTGGAAGGGTGAAGCACGCTGTCCCTGCTGCAGGCTGGGCTGCAGGCTGACTGTTTGCCTGTCTGCAAAAGTTGGGGAGCTGGGGGAATTGAAACCAAAGCCTGAAGAAGTTGCTGGTGGCATTTTGTTCTGGAGGGCAACCTGCATAAATCAGATCACTTAAGAGTCATTTCTAGGCCTTGTACACAGATATACTCTTGTTTATTTTTTCTTTTTTTTTTTTCTTAATTTCAGCTGTTCAATAAATAACACACTGAGATGCTGAGGTCAGGGCACAGGGGTGCTCTAAAGAAGTAATTTTAAAAGTATTTCAGCTGAGGCAGACAGCAGTGAGAAATTTCCCAGAAGTGCAATAGAAACCATCATCTTCCCCCCCCCCAAAAAAATTAAATCTGCTTGGAGAAAAGCACCAGGAAAGCCTCAGGGGAAACTCCTGGGGAGGCAGGCACTCAGGTACCCCCAGCCCACAACTGGGAGCTGTGAACTCAGCTCTTTTGTGTCCTGTGGTAGGAAAAGCAATGGCTGCTCAGTGCTTCTTTTCTCCCCCCTTTCCATCCTACATTCTTCGTGCTTTCCCCCACCCACAGCGCCCTGCTGCCCTCCTTCCTGTGCTCTGATGGGGCCATCTCACAGCTGGGTAAAATGTCAGAGTAGCCTCACGTTTGAGTGCTGGCTTTGCAGTTTACTCAGCCTTGCTCATTGACAGGGTGACAAACTGGTTGCCCTGTATCCACCAGCCTTCTGGTCAAAGCAGATTATCCTAAAATCTAGGTCATTATTATGCATTTGTCTGATGTAAAACAGACTGATTTGACATTCCCACTGCTGAACCAGTCAGCCTTTGCTGTCATTAGAAGAGGACTGGCAGGACAGCTAACTTAGAGCAGCCTTCAAATGCCACTGTCCTCAGAGGATTTAATATGCAGGCTGTACAACACAAAGCAGAGTCTGAACACTGCCATTTAAAAGACAGGGAAACCGAGGCACAGTTTTTCTGTTAGGAATAGCTCTGCTCTTATTTAGGAGCTATAACTCTCTATCACAACATCTACAATGCTTTGTGAAACAGCAGTTCCTCTAATTCTCCCTCCCTTCCTCACAATTAAAATATTAATCATATTATATATAAAACATGAAGTTGAATAAGAAATTTATATTAACTTCATTTACACAATTGAGAGAAACAAGTCTTGCTTTACCAAAGAAGAAAGAATTTTTTTTTTTTAAATAATAAACTTATCACCCTTACTGACTGTATAATTTTGATTATTGAAGAATTTCTAGAAAAACTTAAATACCACTTACAGATATTCCAAGGCAGGAAAATATTTTTGCTCCACAACATATTTAAGTTATGTTACTCTTTCAGCTGGATAATGTTCAGGGCGAAGCCACATTAACTACCATTTCATTATTCTATTAACAACAGTTCACTTGCTGTTCTTACAGAAAGAGTAAGTAAATCAGTCATGCTTCATAGATTCTTCTGCTGTTTATTGGAGATAGGAGGTATGATTAGGCACAGTTTTCTAAAACAAACCTAAATTTGTCAATTGGAAACCTTTACTGAAGACGATGACCAATTTCTCTTCCATTAATTAAAATGATGCCAATTATTATGAAATGCCTAATTTACTTAGATTTTATAAGGCATGAGTGTCCAAATGAGAGAAAAAACAAACCTTGCTGAACAGGAAAAATAGGTATTAAGAGAGAGAAAAAGGGCTGCCACTGTAATAGCCACCATTATGGCACACAGAATGCTGATGGGGCAACATCACTCTGTAGGGTCAGCCAAAGACCATTTATGTTTTTGATGAAACACATAGATGAATATTTAGGAAAAAAGAGTTCTTAGGGCAATTTTTGGGCCCTGTTTGATCTCTACTTTGGGCAGCATTGAGGTGAGAAAGTGATAGTTTTACATCACTTTCTGCTTCTCTTTTTTTCTCCCCTCTTGGAGGAGGGGAAACAGCATCTGGCATAGGTGAACTGAGATTATACGGTTTTAAGGAAGGAACAAACCAGAGAAATCTGTTGATGACATCTTTACTACCAAATGCCAGCAGAACTTGCTCCATCCTTATTTCCCACCATACCCTCTGAAGAACTGCAGCACATAGGTTTGTTACGGGAGTGTCAGCTCTTTCTGCATCACAAGAGTTAGCCTCAAGGCACTACCATGTGAAAAGAAGAAAAATGACACTCAAAGTACTACAAATTAGTGGAAATGCAGGACATTTCAACACTATCTCCAGCTCCCAGTATATTATTAAGAGATGGAAGATCTGAATTCTAAGCCATGTTATACATGGTGAAAATGAATGGCTTCTCTTCCAGGATCCAGAAGTGGCCAGGCATGGATGTTTAGAAAAGTTGTATTTCAAAGCTCCATGAAAAATCCAGAAGGTCTTTTCTATCTTCTGAAAATAAGCAATTGACGATGTGCTTTTGCATGACTAAAGTTACATATTCAATATCTACACGTTAGCCTATAATTAGTGAATCTTTGCCATTGTCCTGTTTTCATCCCCACAAGGTGAAATGTAAATGCAGGTAAATGAAAGATAGTTTACTTTTGAAAAATAAATTCCCCTTCTCCTTCATTGTGTTCCTATTTCCTGCATGGGAGAGAAAGAAAGAAAATTAAAAAAATACCTTTACCTATTCATTTTCTCTCCATTTATTAATTTTCACAATGATTTTATGACTTCTGTGATTATCTTCCATCTCTAAAGCACAGTTTTTCTGTGCTGAAGAGATCTCAGCTACTTTGCATCCTCATGCATAAAAAGTCTTTTATCATTATTGCTGCTCCTCCTGGCACTTTGTCTAATTCTGTCATGTCTTTCCTTTTTTTGGATGACCAGAAATGCTCCTCATGTTTAAAGGCTGGCCGCAACATGGGTGGATAAAGTGGCAAAGATTTTCTGATTTGTTTTCTTGTTGTCTGACTTCCACTTAGCAGTGGACTAATGTTTTCATTCACCTCTGTGGTAATTCCCACAGCGATCACCCAAGAAGGAACCAATTTTCTGAGCATATTACTGTCTATGTCTAAATGGGTTTTTTGCAATGCACTTTAGCTTGCACTTTATCTACTACAGTTTTGTTACATAGTCACTAAGTATTAGATATCCTTCTGTTTGGTTGATATCTGTCCATTCTGAATAGCCTTTTTCTCCCACCTGCCTTCACTTGGGAACCTTTTCCTCAGATTATTTTAAAATCTCTTCCATATTCCCAGCTCTTGTGCAGATGCTTAGGAGAACCTCACCAGAAAATTCCTCAGTTATAAAACTGATCTTTTATTCCTAAACTCCATTATTGCTTTTTAAATGGTTAGTCCATGAAAGGACCTTCCCTCTTGTCTCCTGACAACTTAGTTTTGTTAGAGTCTTGCGTGGAAACCAACAAGGATTTGAAAACCCAGCCATGGTTCTCAGTTGGGCTACCTTCCTCCACATACTCACTGACTCCTGAGAACTGAATTCATGTAAACAAGACTGTCTTTGCAAAACCATCCTGTGAAATTTGTAAGAGGGATGAGAGGTGTTAGAAAATCATAAAGATTATTTAGGAATGAACTCTCCAAAGTTATGTTGCCCTCTGATTTCTGTTGATTCCATTTTGTTTTCAAGTCTAAATTTATTGTGGTTTTCTAACTTTGTGCTTATGAATGCCAAAAGGAAATTTTCCCTGATGTTTTCTACCTTACACCTAAAATTAATCTTCTATGTCCTTGAAATTTAATTAAACTAGATAGTCATTTAAATCGTTTGCCCACCATATGTTGGAAAAAGAGTAGCAAAATTAAAAGAATAAATCACATCAGAGAGTAAATTAAATACACTGTTTGAAGCCAGCCTCTCTCTCATTTTCCTCATTGTTAAAATGAGTCAGTGCTAACAATAAGTATTTAAAAGTGGTCTGGACAAAGAACATCATAGAGAAAGTGAAGCATGCAAGGCAAGGAATTGGCTGATTGTCTAAACTGTTTTTCCCATTCTTGATTGCTTTGGCCTGAATTTGATGGTATGAATTACACTCTGGTCATGATGAAGTAGAAATTAAAGATTTACAAAAATGGAAGATGAATAAGAAAACCATATCAAATCTTCGATTTAGATGTTGTCAATCGTAAAGCCAAGACAGGAGAATCTAATGCCATCACATTGCAGAGCAAATAAAATGACTAAATTTATAAAAGAAAATTAAAAATTTGGAAAAAAATATTCTAGCTTGATGAGATTGATGAGATTAAAATTGTTTAAAGGCAACATCTAAATATGTTCAGTATGACACCATAAGATAATACACATAACCCTATTTAGGAAACTAGGTGGTGTTGAAAATGTGTTTGTAGGAAACATTTGCCCTGTTCCCAGGAAATGTTATTAGCTTTTCAGAGGATAATTATAAAATACTCAGGAATGTGAACATCTGAGAGAAAAATAGTAAAAGAACCCTTTCATTTTACTATTTATTTATTTTCTGTTTTTCATCCAAGCTTGTGACTCTTTTCCCCAGGTCTTTATCAAGGGCAGATTGAGTTGTGGGTATGTATTATGCAAGACTACTTCACGTCCCTTTAAAAGGACTAAGTAAGTCAATTTAATAGCAGGGAATTCTGCCACTCTGGTTCCAATGGCTTCTAACCACTCTTTGATTTTAGTTTCAAAATCTGTAAAAACACAAATAACTCAGAATTGAAACAAGCAAGATCCTGTTTTGTTTAAAATGAATGTTGTATGTGTAGACTGATGAAAACAAAGATAGAAATGTTTGCAATGAGGTTTGTACTTTTACCAGTGACTAAGCCAGTGAAAAATACAAACAGAAGACTGTCTTCAGATGAGACTACACAGAAGGATATGTGAGATTGTGGGAACTGAATATGACCTTGGGAATGAAGAGGGATTCTGTAGCCATGTTAGAAAGTACCTGAGGTAGGATGCCCAGTAGTTCCCCAAGCCTCCAGGTGAAAGGAGGTTGTTAAGGGAAAGTGCCTGAGGTCAATTCTTCATCTCACACAGTAAAACATGAAAAAAAGGGTTCTCTTTGTCAAAGAAACTAAACTTGGTATTCTATTTCTGTGACTCCTCCCCAAAATCTTTTATATATGACAGAATACTGGAAGATACTCTGAAATGTCACATTATAGCTTTGCAGTAATACAAAAGTGCTTTAAGTATAGTCTCTTTAACCATATTTGTATTGCTAAACAGGAACAACTAAATACCCAATGTGCTTTATTGTATTGCTAAAATAAAGCACATTGGGTATTTAGTTGTTCCTGGGACCATGAGGTATCACCGCATGGCTCACAGTATGTACAGTATGTACAGTATGTACTGCTAGGCTTCAGTGGATAAGTTATATTTTGGAGAAAAGTTGCCCATTTTGTCCACACCAGAATGAGAAAACCTGTAAGCAGCATGGACCCTGAGGTTCCAGTGCTAGGGTTTACCCTGTCTCTCTTTCTTTCAGCAGCAGAGAGGAAGTCTTTCATTCCTTCCTGCTTTATTTTGGGTGGAGCAGATTCAATGGCTTAGGGGACCAACAGAACATACATTTCACTCCAGTAATACTGGAAACATATTCTCACTACACTGAGGTCTTTCAGGTGATGCCTGGTCAAATGGGAGAGCCTTGATGGTGTCAGGCGTTGTCAGTGAGAATGCAGATGCTGGCAATGCTCAGAGGGCTAGTGAGTGCCAGACTGCAAAGCCACTTCAACTCCTGGAGGGCCTTACTGTTGAAAACCATGAGATGAGGATGGAGCTGAGGGCCACCAGCTGTGCTTTGTAAGGACTGTGGCTTTACTTGCTTACAAAAGGACATAGATCACAGAATCACAGCATGTTTGAGGTTGGAAGAGATGTCTGGAGGTCATCTCATCCAACCCCCTCCTCAAGAGGAGTCTTGGTGCTACTAGTACCAATTTCCTGTTGGAAAAAAGTAGCCAAGTAGAAACTTGGGACTATTCCCTTCATTAGTTATTTAGGCTTTGTAATGAATTTTTCTGTTAAACATAAAAGCTACCGATATGCACACTTTTTGCAACCAGCAAACACTACCATGTTGGGAGAGCAAGTAACAAGCCAATTCAAACTTTCATCAGGGAGAAGGAAATTGAAATCTGCTCAAGCAGAGAAAGCAGCTGAGCACATACTCCTCATATCCCAGAAGAATACTGTACCTCTTGTATCCAGTGTAAATTGGCATCTATGAAAGTTCTAAATAGAAAGGTAATATGGGGAAACTTTCCTCTGGGTTTTGAGAGAAAGAACTGATACAGTCAGTGGGTGGGGGTGGGGTGAAATGTAAGGCTCTGAATACTGTTGGGAAACAGATGGCTTTTTACTACTAAAGGTTTTGTGCTGAAGAACTGGTAGTATACAATTTAAAGGTAATTTTCCCTAATCTTAGATGGCTTCTCACTAGGGTTACAATAATGTAAGCTCAAAAACAGGGCAGTAATATTGAAGATGAATTGCTTAGCCCCTCAAAACAAAGCTGTGGTTCAGCAGGGTGTGGAAGTCTGGCTTTTCAAGTCCTGCATGAGGTTCAGTATATTTTATTTCCCCCCATAGATCCCTCACTAGTAACAGAAATTAAACTTTAAAAAAGGTGAATGAAGTACATATGGTAACACAGCTGCTCAAAATCTGTTATCTTTTTAATCACCTTTCATCTCCTGGGCGTGCATTTTATCCTTCAAATTCAGTAAAAAGGGAAAGTGCAATGGAGGCAGCTCCCTGTATTATTGGAGGACACTGTGGTGTTGTTGAGTCATGCAAGAGAAGTCTTGTATAAAACTATCCAGAATTTAGGTATCAATGGCTTTATCTTTAGAATAGTCTATAAATTTATAAGCATCTAGACAAGCAGAATTTGGTGTTTTTCACAGAGGAACTGCAAACTGTATATAGATAAAATTGAAATAGCAGAAGTCTAAACTTCTTAATGGTGGTGATCTTTGGAGATGAAAGACATATGAATTCTGGATAGGTGCTCAAACAGCCTTACAGTAATGCACCTGTTCATGGGTAAACTGTAGAATCGTCTTCAGCCTGAAGTGACAAGGTCTCAAAAGCACTGTTTATTGCTTATTCTCCTTCCATAAGCACTCAATTCACCTCAAAGTAACTATTCCTCATTTGATATTTTTGGATCTCACCTCTGGTTATTCTCATTTGCATGTTAGCTCTGAGGTAAGGAGAGCAAACCTGATGATATAGCTAAATCCAGTGCTATAGACAAGAAGAGAGAAAAATGAAATCATTGAAAGCAGTGCTGCTATGAAGGAGCAATTATTTACATCCTGGTTTGGAGTAAATTGTTGTCAATCCCTATCCCAAATTCAGCAAACATGCTCTTTATTCAGTATCTTACAGCTCTGACGTTTTTTCTTGCACTCTCTTATTCTCTGTTAGGATCAGAAGGCTGTGGGTTAGTGAAAAGTATGAGGGAGTATTCCCTGAGTGAGTGAGCTGCTTGTGATCTCAAGAAGAGGTCATTTAAATTCAACAACGAAGTATTTGTCAGTCAAGGAGAAAGTGTTTAGGGCATGCTTCTGGATCTACATTTCATCACTGCCAGAATAAAAAAGAATAAAACTGGTTTTGTTTCCTTTATGGAGGGCTTCCAGTGACTGTTAACTCTTATATTACTGTGTTATCAGACAGGAGAAGTGGCTGTGAGATTTTACCAGCATAAACAGCCTCAGACTTTTCATCATACAGTCATGATGATGAAGTTAAGTGCTAGATACTCATCTTTCTAAAACCAATTATTACCTATTTAGACAAGAGAAAGAAAGGAGTTCTGCAAGATGGTTCTATGTTAGCTTGCAATATTGCACCTAACTTCCTGTTACCACTAAATCCAAGCATTCAGTGTTCTTCAAAGCATTGATTTTCAGAGCATTCCTATGAACATGGGAGACAATATGATCAATCCTTGTTTTGTAGATCTGGGATGGAGGTGCAAGTTAGACTGGACCAAGGATATTCTCTTCCATGAGCTTTGGCCCCTGGATGCCCAGGCCATTCAAATCAACCCTGCCAGAGCAGACACCCTGCTGCCGACATAACTAGGTCTGCTTGCTGCAGCAAGTCCAAGGAAATGAGAAATCTGTGAAGTCAGGTCTCTTTCTTACGGGGCTGGGATACAACTGGCTACTCATTTGGCTTGGTTGGCTTGGTCATAGAGAAAAGCTCAGATTCACAAACATTGGCATTCTCCTTATTTCCTTGTCTTACTGCTTAAGTTTTAATTACTTGTCTTTTAAATCTGGATTTTGTATTAATCAGCTGGTTTACTTAGGTGCTCTGGAGGGGTGCATCTCAACTTCTCAAGTGTACGGCATGCTCGATAGACAGGTGATTGTGTCTCTCATTTATCTTCTTTCTCTCCCAGGAAGATGAGGTTGCTCGTGACAGTCGATTCAATTTCAGTGGCTACGGCATGGGTCACTGTCTCCAAGTCAAAGATGGCGCAGCAGTCAAGGCTACTCCACCAAACCCAACTCCAGCACCACCAAAGGATTCAGATTCCATCAAAAAGAAGTTTGTCGACCGTGCAAAAAGGATTGATACAATATCCCGTGCTGCATTCCCACTCGCCTTCCTCATTTTCAACATCTTTTACTGGATTACATACAAAATTATACGGCATGAGGACATTCACAAGAAGTAGGAAACTGGCTTGCCAGGACTTGTCGGCCAAAGTGATCCACATGTAAATAAACAGTGAAATGTCTCTCTGTTATTTGGATAAAGGGTTTCTTTTTCCCCTCAGAACTGAAGAGAAAATGAAAAAGGAAAAGAATTATAGAAGGAAAAGTGATTGCATGAAACAATATGCCTGAGACCAGTCAATAAGAGTTCCCCTTATGTACTGTCAGTGTTCTTCTTCCAGATTCAGCATTGACCAGACATCTGTAAAAGGGGCCAAATTTTACTCAACTTTATCACCAAGATATTATTGCTTGAAACAAAAGAGAATCAGAAAACAAACAATGCTCCTAAAACATCTACCAAGAGACTGTGATGGCTACAGTGCAGTGAGTTATAAGAGGACCAAACTTTTTCAGGATAATGTTGCCTTTCTATTTGAAACAAGTCTACTGAGCTACATTCCATGACCATGTCTGTAGTTAGTGGTTTCACCAAGGAGTCCTTTTGTGGGTTGTAAATTATTTCTACTGACAAAGGAGAGGAAAAACAAAAACAAACAGATTTATACTTTACTATTCTTGTGGGTGTGCATTTTAATATTATCTTGCTTTACTAGAATTGTAATTTTGGGGTTGAACTAGTGTGTTGTGTAATTTATTTGATAGCTGACACTCCAAAACCAGTGAAACTGCCCAGTTTATTTTTGTTGGAAGACAGTGCACTTACTTTGTTTTATTTCTGCTAATTTTACATGCAACTTGAGGTGCCAAATTGTATTTTACCTATTGTGCTACCCTGTACCACACTACGTAGTAAGAACTTGGTTCCTCAAAGGTGTAGCTCAGTTTAGCATTGAGTTTCTATTATTGCTCTCATTGTAGCTGCGATCAATAGCTCTATAGGTAAACACAACTTGTTTACAGACTTCTAATTTATATCTTTACTCAAAGTGGCTATCATTTTAAATATCATAA
This sequence comes from Chrysolophus pictus, assembly GCA_037305975.1. Classification (NCBI taxonomy): domain Eukaryota; kingdom Metazoa; phylum Chordata; class Aves; order Galliformes; family Phasianidae; genus Chrysolophus; species Chrysolophus pictus. The sequence continues at coordinate 74,087,040 of CM074576.1, forward strand.
TTAACCTAAGAATTTTAAAACTGTACTGTGATTTTCAGAACCTGTTACCTTTTGGTGCCGGATCTGCATTATTCAAATCCTTGCTACATGTTTTAAAGTAGAAAATAAAACTTAAAAAAAAAAGATGGTATTTTTGCTTACACAGAAGAATACAACCTGTAACATAAAATGAATCAAACGTTAAAATTTTACACTTGCTGTAAAAGGGTTTATTAAAAAAAAAAAAAAGGTATTTGTTCAATTCCAATAAAGCTAAATGTGCTACTATCATTTCCTATGCTCTTTTTTTCATTTGCAATAGAGCTGTTCTCACCAGGTCCCAGCTCTTCCATTGTTCCACCACTCTGTCAAGAACAAGATGGTCAAAAGCAACCTTCTGCTGATCTGGTCCAGCATGCCTAATTTTGTATCAATCCTACAGTAAAAGAGATGCTGCTGTCCCTGGGATTATGTCAATGAATGTCTCAAAAGTGCAGCTAGAATGTGACATATTCCACAAGTCATGCAAGGCTGAGCCCAACCTGAGCAGCTTCCACCAGCTGTACCTCCCATGACTAGGGAGGGAATCTAGAGGTCTTGACAGGCTAATTCCCAAGCAGTTATGTAAATTTATGACAGAAAGCCAAAGTTGTATACTGTTACCCTTACCCTCCTCATCTGTAAACATCCCTGTCACTTACACTTGTGACTGAATTGCAATAGCCTGCTTCATGTCTTTGAGACTGTGGATCCAGATGAGGACTTTGCAGCACACAGCTATAAGCATCAACTAAATTGTTTGCTAGAATATTCTGCTAATCAAGTTGGAGATATGCTGATAACACTCATCATGTTCTTGGCATGCTGTGCAATGTTCCTGTGAACCATCTCACCCAGATGGGATTTGATATCAGGCTGGTATCAGAGAACTTTCCCTCAAAGAGCATGACTGGCACCAGGAAGATGTAAGCTGGCTGAGAAACTGCCTTCAGATAAAAAGTCGAATAACAATGGTAGGTTGCCTTGAAGAAAGACACAGCTTTCCTAAATGAATGCTCAGTAGATTTACCAGAGAAAGTAAGGACTGAAGAAAACAGTCATCTCGCACTTAGAGAAGTAGTAGATTAAAATAACGGAGTAGTTCCATTTCAAGTTACTAATGTAAGAGGAAAAAGAATGGCTTAGAAAATAAGTCCCAAACAAAAAGACTCTGTGAAGTAGAAAATACAGTAGGATAGAAGGATGGAGATCTAGGATTAATTCTGAAGAGTGTGCAGACGTATTGGCAAAGCTGCAGGACAAAATTCTAGCTAGTAAGACAAAATGAAGCCCTGAGACATTTAAACTACTCACATTTAGCTGTAAAACAATTATAATGACTTCTAATTTATCAAGAAAACATGTCTTTAAAGCAAGTCTTCAGGAGCTTAGCATCAGGTCAGGTCTTTGGCATGCTGTTGTGGCTGGACCTGGCTGGTTCAGTACTTGAGGAGAAAGGTTAAGTCATCTCTCACTGGATAGATGCTGTCGTGCACTATGATAAAGCCAAATCAATAAAAAGAATCTTTAAGAAAAATCTCATTGCCATAGAAGGAAAGTGTCAAAAATGTGCAATATGAGAGATCTCTTTTTGCTTCTCTGTACTTTTTCTCCATATTTTTTTCAGGCTTCAGAGCCATCACTGATGATGCTCTGAATCACAGGTCATAGGTGTTATAGCAATAGAAGCTTTTAGAGTCTCACATGAGTTACTGACAATTTATAACTGTTGGGGGGGGGGAAATCCAGGGATATATGATGCCTCTGGGGAAAGATTCTTTTCTCCTGCTGCAGAATTGAGGAGTAAAGGCCAACCCCACTCCTCCACAGGCACTGTGACTTTCTCGCCCTGCTTCACTTCTTCCTCAGCATGAGATGCAGTAGGAAATAGGCAATAGGAAAGAACTGATGGGAAAATTATATTTAGCTACTGCAGGCTGAACTGCTAGAGCCTTTCATCTTTGTTCAAACCTGTTATTGACATTGGTGGCCCAGGAGCTGCTGAGCAAAGGTGAGGCAGCAGCCAAAACTTACAGCCTTAAATAAGTATGTTACTGAAAACATTCTGGAGGAATGTGGAAGTAGTCTGTGAGATTGCAGACATTGGTGTTTCCTGCAAAGGAGTCTCACTGTGCTGAAGTGGTATCCTAATCTCAGCAACAGGGTTCTGCATCACTTGAAGTCACATTTCCCTTCAGTATCTAAAGGGAGGCTATAAGAAAGAAGGGGACAGACTCTTCAGCAGGGTCTGTGGTAGTAGGGCAAGGGGAAATGGTTTTAAACTAAAAGAGGGGAGGTTTATTTTGGATATAATGAAGCAATTTTTTATAAGATTGGTGAAGCACTGGCAAAGGTTGCCCAGAGAGGTGATGGATGCCCCATCCCTGGAGACAGTCAAGGTCAGGCTGGTTGGACTCTGAACACCCAGATGTAGCTGTAAGTATCCCTATTCATTGCAGGGAGTTGGACTAGGTGACCTTAAAGGGATCCTTCCAACTGAAATGATTTTATGATTCTACGATTCATGAATATATTCAAAAGATCTGACTCAGCACAATATTGACATTTCTATGTTTAGAAATATATTTCTAAATACAGAGAGAAATAAAGAGAATATGTAGAGCTTTCTAATCCTTAGTCTTTAAAATTAGAAAACAGCAAGGTACAAAGAAACAAAAGGATGAGATCACCATTACAAAAAATAGCATGAAAATATTGTAATGAATCTATTCATTTTCATTATCTATGATCCAATATCTTAAAAAGTAACAGCTTCTTCCAGACCTTCAAGGTAATTTATTCTAATGTTTTTCGACATAGAAGTTCATGTCTTAAACTTTTTTTGAGAACTGGAAAGCCAAAACCAAGGCTGCCTGAAGGAACTCCTGCCTAGAAGAGTAATCTGAGCAGTCACGCTTTCTCCATAAATGCCCCCTACAGATTTTACTTTAAAAATTAATCTTCTCTGGCTTGACAGGAAGAGAAAAGGAAGATATTTATGCAATTTGAAGATACTTCTCCTACTTTTGCATGGAAAATGTGAAATGTCATCACATTTAGGGCTAAGCTGCAGAACAGGAGCAGTTTCACCAGTTCCAGACAAACTTATATAGCCAATTTGCTTCTAATTCCAATGCAGTGCTCACTGAAATCTGAAGGAAAAAAAAAATTTTTTTAAAGTGCTTCGTTGACTTCACCAGCTTCCAAATCAGTCCCTAATGAAGGATAAGTTTCCAATGCTAAGCAGCAGAAATAATCTGGGAGGGAAAATATTCAGAGTGGATTAGCTCTTTTCAGTATCCTCTAAGGAAGAATAGAAATTTGAGTCAAAACAAGCATCTCAAGTAATAATTAAGAAAACTGACTTCGTGAAAAGCATACGTTCAGTTCCATGAGTTCCCACTGAAACAAAAGTGCTCGATTAATATTCTTGCTATGGAGAAAGCCTGTGAGGCAGTATTAATGAAAAAGAAGTGAATTCTGGGGATCCTGACAGTGTTTTACTTTGTGCTAAACACTATGTTTTTACTGATACAAATGGTATAAAATCCTCTCTCGTCATCTGAACAGCTGTATAACTGATTCAAAACCACAGCTTTTTTCAGCTAACTAAAAGATCTGAATCTGACTTTTAGCAAAGTTCTAGGATGGTGGCAGCTGGAGCCATTGTTCCTCTTTCCACTATCTGTGAAAAGCTATGCAACATTTTAGGGCCCAGAGGGGACATATGTTCCCTAGTAGCTCTTAGTGACAGTGCACTGACACAAAGGTGAAAGTTCCACAAATTTCTGCTTTGCCTTTTCTTTGGCAAATGAATTAAGATGGATCCAGGGAAAACAGATTCATTTTCCCCCAGGCATCTCAGAATGCTAATCTTGACAACACTGTAGAAGAATCAATGCCATCTTTGCACTTTTGGTCCTGGGAAATTCCCTTCTTTGAGCTTCAAGTGCCCTTTGTTTGCCTTACATGGCCCCTGAGGGGGAGCAATCCAGAGCAATCTGGATATGCCCTTGAAAAACAACTTTAATGGTCATTACACAGAACACCGTGGCTCCGGAGTCGGGCAGTGAGAGCAGCGAAGGGAAGATACGGGTGATTTTCGTGGCGCTCCCGCGGACCAAGCCTAGGACATGCCATTCAGAAGGCCTCTGAGGCTTGCAGCATATTCTGAATCTAAGCGTGCTGTAGGTGACAGCTCAGAGATAACTTTGTCAGCACACTCAGCCTATCCCACCCCCAGATGTTCAGTGGGTAGCTCCAGAGCGCTGTCAATGAGCAGGTCAGGGAAAGAGCTGGTCAGTGCATATATCAACTCAGCATCCCTGAGCAAACCCTGTCAGGGGGAATGGAAGGAAGGCCACTCTCAGGCCAAGAAAAATGGCCAGGAAATAGCCAAAAGCAATGCAGTGGTGAGGCCAGGAGCAGAACTCCCTACAGATAATTCTAATGGGAAGGAGGACAACTCATCAAAAAAGAGTTGATTCTAAAATACAAATTTACAGAATATTTTCACTCTTGTCCTGGGTACAGTCCTGCTAATAAAATTCCATTGCAAAATGCCTGATAGGACACAAGCTCCAAATAAGAATGTTGTGTGTAGAGAGTCTTTAGCAAGCATTTTCCATTGAGAAGATGAGAGCACTAGACATTTATTTCACAGTGGAGACACTACTACCTCCTCTGTCTGCATTGGCAGGCAGAAATGGTATGAAGAGGCTTGAGAGTCTGTAAGAAGACTGCCACTCTGTGGAGAAAAGTGTGCTCTAGACCATTGCTTGAAGAATGAAGGACAGACATGGATTGCTGCTTTTGGGGGAGGCCAACAAGAACAGAATTGATAAATATCTGTGATGAGCTAGTTAACATTTGAAAAAAGAGAGAGAGTTATTTTTCCTGTAATAAGCTAGTGGGATCCATCTTCTGAGAAAAGTGTGGGATCTAACTGTACTTGTCAGTGATGCTCTTCAGAAGATGGTTGAGGAGAAGGGCTATTACCAAGGCATTAGCTTAAAAAAGCTTTTATCTGGAAGAGCTGCCTGCCACAGGAAAGTTGAGTTCCCCTTTCATATGTATCACATGCAATGCTACAGGACCCTAAAATATGTTCCCTGCTCGGAAGAATATCAGAATTTTCTACTAACCCATGAAAGGAGCAAAGCAAAAAAAAATATATGTACATATATACATGTTTCTTTCTTGTTTTTTTGTTTGTTTGTTTGTTTGTTTGTTTTTCTTATTGCAACTCAAGTAAAAACTTCTGTACTGTACTGACCTTTGAACTGATGTAATCCTAACCATTGCAGTTTGAAGGTGAGGAATCCTTTAGTGGGCAAGATCTCAGCACAATCTCGGCTTTCCACAGCTACAGCACATTTGCTTTTCACTTTGGAGACCAGTGACTTTTTTTCTTTGAATTACTGGAATGGAGGTTTCATTACCTGCCGTCCTGGTGTTGCAAGTGCAGTAAGTGAGCACAAAAATGAAAAAATTCCTAAATACATTTTAATATTTTAATCAAACTTCTCTCTCATCAGAATCTGTGTGTAGAATAGTGCTTTAGAAGCCTTTTCCAAGGGGCACTGGTAGAGGCTGGAGAGCTTTTAAATATTTCCTTTGATTTATTACCCTTAGCTCAATTTTTAATTGCAGAAAATTGTCCCACAAATATTCGCTGTCACATTTTACATTGGACATGCTAACTGCATTTTAAAGGTACTAATTCCCTTTTGTTTGCTGACTGTATTTCAAGCATTGCTGAGCCTCAAAACTAAGGACTTCCCCTTGAACAGCTGTGTTGCTATTCTAGCTCCAGCTTTCTCTATCAGTATCAGTGGGCAGGACCTATTTTACAACACTAAGGAAATAGAAAAGGATATTTTAGCATAAAGGACATTTGCATATTCAGTGCTATAACAGCAGAGAAAATTTCAGTGTTAATTAATGGTTTCTTTGTATTCAAAAGCTCAAATCACATTTGTGCACACACATTCAGATACACACAGACGCTAGTGACTTTGCTTCCCTTAATCTCATCACGGTATCTCATCTGTTGGCTGATGTCCCTGAAAATTTCACCTGCTGGCCAGTGCTTGCTTGTGCTGTGGCACATATCAATCTACCATATTTATCTCTGACCTAATTGTGGAGAAGATCCAAAAGTTACCTTCAGCCTGATTAATCTAAGTCTGATCTGCTAATATACTGCCACGGATTAAACACATATGTCATCTGAAATAGCCGAGGCATGGATCTGGTATCCTGCAAATGGCAGCACTCAGATGTATCTGCGGTGAGTTTTGCTAAGCAGGCATTCTGCCCAGTGCTTTTTGATAAGGTTTTTGGGTCACATCAGAAGAGCCTGGAATAAAATCTGACTGGGAGGTACATCTATTCTGCAAATTAAAATCTGAGCTGATATTTGTAAAACAGAAGGGAAAAGAATGAACGATGAGCTCTTCAGCCTTTCCCTGCACCTTTTGCGGGCAAAGGAGCCACAATAACACAGACAGGTTCCAAAAACCCCAGACATGGCCAAGGAAGTTCCCTATGGCATCAATGCCTGGAAAAGCCACCCAACTTCCCAGGTTTCCTCTAAAGAACAAGGAGTCTTGTGTTGCAGAAACATCGGTCCAAGAATATCTAGATTAAGCTGTGAACAGCTTTAATCCTTGGAGTAGTTCAAGATGACATACATTACAGTTGTTTGAATACTGTTATCATAGCTTGTCCAAATCACTTTTTAGACATTTTTGGATCCTTTGTGTTTACAGTGGTGTTTTCTAACAGTGGCTAAATGGCCACATGGCCAAGTAACAGTGGCTTTTGTGACTTCTTTGTGCATATTTTTCATCTCCAGCCACTACAACCTGATATAGGTTTACTAGCTGCCCTCAATTTCACTAGCATTTCTTCCTCTAGGCTAGATGGAAGAAGAGACCCTTGTAAAATAATAGATATGGAAAAAACTTACCCATCAGCATTGGGTTGCACACAGCCCTGCTCCCCAGCTCAGTCAGATAGGCTTGGAAGGCTTCCTACGAGCTGCTGCAAGGGTGAGAGGGTGAATTTGTTTGTAGTGTTTGTGCACAGACACAGTATAACTGGAAAGTAAGGAGAAGCAGGCTTTGGAGAGACCTCATGAAGAGCAGAGACATCAGGAAAGTGCTAATTACAGAAAGAGAACTGAAAACAGGACATGGAAAATGGACCTCCTCTTGCTCATGCCAGTGGTGCACTAAGAAAGACAAGCAGAACTCCACCAATGATATTGTACTGGATGTCTGTCACCAATGGCTCTTTTTAATGGAAATCACTTGGCAGAACCCCAGTATCAGCTACTCAGTCAGAGGGGCATTTCTATTATTAGGACACTCTGCTGGGAGAATGGCCAAGGTTTATATTAGTTCCATTTCTGGCTAGCTTTAATGAGTACTGGAGAACATCTCTGATTTTTGGAAGTATAATTTCATGTGTTGGATAATTCTGCAATGTTCCTCTGTTTTAAGAAGGTCAGCCTCCTCTTCCCTCCACAAAGAAACCTAAAGAAAAAAAAAAAGAAAAAAAAAAGAAAAGAAAAAAGGAAAAGTTTGGGTTACAATCATGGAAAATCAAAGCGGGGATAACTTCAAGAAGTCATACAGCCTATTTCATACCAAAGATGCTGCACTGGATAAGGGACACTGGGTGTATATCAGTGAATATAGAGCTTTGAAAGAGTCTGTGGAGGCATCTGATGGACTCCTGGGAGGTTGTGTCCATTTTTCTCTGCCCCAGTCGCTCCCTTTCTCCTCAAAGCTGTTCATGATGAGGATTCAGGTTGTGTAGCCATGAGAGCCTCCCACATGACCAGAGAATGTCCTCTTGCTTCTACTCCATCATCTTGCTCTTCAGCCAAGAGCCTTTTCCTAAAGGATGAACAACCAGAACCTGGAGATGCAATAAAGAGGCAGGCATCAACAAACAAACTGAAAGAAAACTTTTGGTGATGCACAGTATTTTCTAGTTTATACATCCTACTGCTCATGAGAAAAGTTTAATTCCTCCTCCCATATTTTGCAGCTTTTCTAGTAACCTTTCTCATTTTGTGGTGTTTCACAAAAACGATTGTTCAATTTCAATGTAGTTCGGCAAAGAAACAGTGTGCTACAGAGAGCACCCTTCACCATTTTATTGTTGAATGTATAGGTGTTTATCCGAGTTACAGAGGTCCTTGAGAAGCCAAAACTCCTGTTAATTCCTGGAGAACTGTTATTTCCTGAACTACTGTGTTGCTGTTTCAGGGTGGTGGCTTATTGGGAGATTTTTTTCTTTCTTAATTATACCTTTCTAACTCTACTCACTGGGCTTCAAGGACACAGGATTTTTTTTTATTATTATTTTCATGCATCATTGAAGCACCTAAGCAGCCTCCTACAGATTCAGAAAATCGGGCTGCCTGTAGTGAATAAATCCTTCAAAAACAGTGATATTATTAGCTCTTCTGTGTCACTGAACAGACGAGCTAAATGCTAAAACCAGAAATTTCATTAAAGATTAAAGAAATATCATTTCACGTTTCACCTGCTCCATTAATATCAAATAGGAATTCCATCTTTCATGACACAACTGAAGTGCAGTGTAAGATTTCAGATACATCGTTATTTAATCTTTCTTTCAGAGAAAGAGAAAAAATGTTCAAAATCCTTGAAGAGCTGTGTCTCAGCGTGACAACATGTTTTGTCTGACCATTTTAAGTTGGTGAAGAACATCTTGGCCTTGTGATTTTCAATAGCTCCCCTTCTTCATGCACCGCTTGAAGTGTGTTAACGGAGACATAATTTTCAGGAAACACCAAGCACTTATTCTCTGAACATAAGGCCTCAAAGATTTCTCACAAGAAGTGAGGCACTCAAATTATTAAGTGCTTTTGTAAATCTCTGCCTTACATATTATAGTCAAACCAACTCTTTCACCTGGAATTTTTCCCAGTCATTGACTTATAACACCGAATCCCTTTTCTCCCACATAGCAATTCCTGGCCTTTTCCCAAGGGTGTGAAGCCTCTGAATACATAGTGGGTTGCGCCTTGTGTCTCTGCAGTGGGAAACTTTTAAGGGACTTTAGAATTCATCTTAACAAGAAAACAACAGAAAAAGAGAAAGTGTAGGGGCAAGCTGTCCCTGCACGCTCCCAGCAGATGCTGGGGTGGTTCAGGCGGTTCTGCCAAACCCGCACTGACAGGTCATTGGGTCCTGATGGATGTTAATGCTATGTGTAGTGCTTGCCCCAGAGTGCCACATGGGCTGCAAGCTGTTTCTTCTTGGCTGAAGGCACAGCAGGACATAACCCGAGTTCCTGGCCAGCTGGGCCCTCTTCCCTGACCTGGGACCAAGCAGCACAGTACCATAGGTTTCCTTTCATTGCAGGGAAATCCCCACAGAAATCACATCTCAGCTCTTTATCTCAGCTCTTCACAAAAATCTATTTCCCAGTATTACGGTTTTCAAAGGGAAAATATCTCAAATATGAAGCCCTGAAAATACACAGATCTCAGCATCTTGGTTTTTCAAGGAGTGCTGCTGTTGTTGAACAGTCCTGAATCAATACAGATCTTCTTTTATCAGCAAATAATCCCCATGCCCTGACATTTGCTTCCATTCTAATTCTCCTTGTCGACCTTCAAATCCTTGTCTAAAGACTCCTGATCTGCTCACTGCTGAGTCTGGTGAAGGCTGGGAAGCCAAGCACAAAGAGAACAGTTGGGTTTTTCACCCGTCCTGAGTCAATTCTGAACCCACTAACAGCTCAGCAATGCAAACCAATGAAAAACTAACAGCTTCTATTGGAGGGGGTGCTTCCAAGATACCCAAATTATTTGTGAAAGAAAGCCTTTCAGAGCATCTCATTTTCATGTCAGATAGAAAGAAGGCTGAAGATTTGTAATGAAAGCAAAGACTCCCACAGTGATTTCTGCAATAATTCAAAAACATGAGTTTGAAGTTATCCTGAAACCATTTCAGAATCCTGCACATAATTTTTCAAATCATCCTACAAACTTAATGCTATCCTTCAAGAATGTATCAGCAAAAGATTTTTATTTGATCAGTGGTGAAATCTTTTAGAAGTAATAAACTTAACCTTCAGGAGTATTATAGTTTTCATTAAAGACAAATGCATTCATGTTTTAGTAGGACAAAAATGTTTCAATAGAAACTTTTGGATTACAACTTTTTAACCTGACGGTGTGGCAAAATCATCTGATAGGAAACTCAATAGGAGAAATTTAGTAAAATATCTGAATCCTCAGAAGTCACCTCCTTCTAGGGCAACAAGCAATAATGATTCAAATAATCACAGTTTAAACTGTTATCCTCACTTTCTGGTGCCAGTGTCTGGGACTTTATCCTCTGCTTCACAGGTTTGAGGCTGGTGGATAGTGTACCGTGAAAGTCTCCTTAGAAGACCCCTCCTTTACTGCTTTATTTCATGTTGGCCTGAGCAGGAAAAGATGAGAAGAGTGAAGTTGGGAAGGTATAAAATGTATTTATAAGCACGCGCTTATGCAGACACTCATTTCAGCTTAAAATCCAAATTGATCCTTCTTCACTTAAAGAGCATCACTCCAGTCAGTGTTTCAATGAGATACCATGTTGGAAAGGGTCCAGAAAGTAAGTGATGCTTTCTGTCCTTCGGGGGATGGTTAGAAGGACAAATACTCTGAATCACTACTGGACTTCTACTTTTCAGCCACTACTGAAGAATACATTTCCACCATTGATCTAGGAGAGAGAGTTCCTTCTATTAATACTTGAATCCATATAATCGTCTGTGGATCTGGCCAAATTCAACTTTGGTAATTACATTTTCCAGAAACGGTAGGCTTAAATCAATAATTAAAAAAAATTGGTTAGCACTTTTTATTTGAATTGTATTTTTGAACGTAGTCTTACTGAAAGCCGACATAATTTATAGACGTCTTCAAGCATGTTCAGTCTAAACTATAATTTAAATGAGCTGGAAAAAAAAATTACTTCCATAAGTTGAATCAATATGTCATGAATTGACATACTGCATTAAGCAGGGCAAATAAAATTGGATAGAGCAATTATACATCCTAGACTACAAGGTGACTGCTGAGTTCTCTGAACCTCAACATTTGCAGCTTAATGAATGCTGAAGAGCTGAATGAGTCTGAGTAATTCAGTGGTCTGCCTCTATTTTCTGAAATGAAAAACCTTCCTAGCTTTGTACCCCTGCTGTCCAGGAGAAGTATACTCAGATGAATTTTATTTAAAAAAATACAGCACATTTTCTCTCCAGAGAAATACTGAGTTTTCATGGGTTTGGACATTTTTTCTACTTGTTTTAACTTATTTTTGTTTTAATTCAGAGAGAATAAATTCATTCTAGTTAGCTCTAATGATCTTGATAAAGTAATAACATAGAATCCTCATGTTTTTCACATAGTTGTATCTTACTAAGATCGGGCGCAGCTGTGCCTGAGGAAATTAAATCACAATTTGTCTAATTGATTTTCAAGGCTCAAATTTGATTTGTGACTATGATATAGCCAGGGACACACAGACAGATATACTATACTCTTAAAGCATGCTGCTACTTATATCTGTGATGAAACTCAAGGAATGGACTGTAGCACACAAATGAGCTAGCTTTATTTTTGTTGACAGGTATGGCGATCACAACACACATGGCATCTTCAAGGTGTCCAAATCATCTGAGGCCTTGGCTGCCCAGGTAACTTCATGGAGATGAAGGCTCCCTGGTTGTAATTTCACTGTTGTTGCTTCTGAGTTTGAGCTTGTAGTGTTATTGAATTGCTTGAGCTTGCTACTATAGTTGAATTAGAGATGTTAAGCCTACTCAGATGTGCTAACGTATGCAACAATCACGTCTCTGGCTGCTGTTTAGACATAACCTTTGTGGATTCAGCAGTAGTAATTTGCAACTATTTTCTTCTGTACGCCATGCACATAGCCACTGTCTTGGTATCATGGTGGATGACTTCTTAAACTTTCCACACAGGGCAAGCTGAGGCTCTCTATCCTTTTGTTAGGCAGCAACAAAATTTCTCAAAATTCCAGTGGTAAATGACAGCTGTGAAGTCCACTTGCAATGGAGAGTGCCAGCATGCATAAAGGCTGTCATGGTTTCATGTCTGTGTGCTCCCCAGCCATGCACCTGCAATTCAAAGTAAGGCTTCAATTCAAAGTAAGGTTTCGGACACTCTCTTTGTCATTTTATTTGATTTATTAGCCTCAATTCCAATTATGTTGTATTGTATTGTGTTACCTTGCATTCCAGTATCATTTTTAGTAAAATTAGTTCCTCCTTAGGTCATTGCCACTGTTTCGTTTTTGAGTCCAGCTCCTACCTCCCTGCCCTTCCCCTTTTCTCTTCCCATTTCTGGGCTGGAGGGGCCTATGGGCCTGCAGCCCCCCATCACAGGCACAGATTGATCTAGATAACTCTGTGACAAAGGCAGAGGGAAAATTCCTGGTGAGGGTCCATTAATAGGGAAATACAAGGCAGGAGCTGATTTCTTTAAGGAGATAGACCAGCCCTACAGAAAAAAAGCGAAGTTATTTTAAGAGTGCAGCAGCAGAGAGGTGGCTTTTCTTTCAGGTATCAGAGTGTTAGTAGTGCTGTGAACTCACTGGTTTGAGCAACTTCTCACTAATCATACATATCCTTATAGGCTAGGAGAGTCACAAGAGGATTTCAGCCCCACACCTCGCCTCCAAGCTCTGCTTGTGGATCTAGACTTTGTTTTGTGAAGGGGATCTTCAAATATATTTGAAAGAAAGTAATAGAAGACTTGCATAATACACGCTTTGGATCACAGATGAAACATAAATGCCGGTATTTTCTAACTTCTGAGTGATTGAATTATCATCCTTATAACATCCTCTTGATCTGGTTAGTGAATTTAATTATACTGCAGAGGCTGACTTAAAACATCATCACAACTGCATCACAAGTAGAGATGCTCAGCTTAATGGCCCCTAATTGCATCTCTCTATATATTTCAGCCAGGCATGCTTTAATTCAGGATCTCTTCATAATATCCACTGTTGTCCCAGTTTGTTTTCTGAGAGGTAGCTCTGATGTTCTGCTGCAGACAGCAAAAATGGAAATACTGGTACATTGTTGTTGTCAGCAACAGGAAAATGTCACAAGAAAGAGATGGAGGGCAAGAGACAAAATGAAGGTGGAGGAAGAGGAAATGTAGAAGCCCCTTGCTGACCCTCATTTTTTGCTTTTCTTCTTAAGGATGTTTGATTAAATACTTGGCTAAGCAGATGGGACAGGAAAAAAAAAAAAAGTCAAGAAAAATCTGGAGTCAAAATTTCTACAAGACAGAGGTGAAATGATGAGGACTATCAGGGAGAGCTATCTGCTTCCAATGAGACATATTTACACCTGACATACATAAAACATTCCAGGCTAAGATGAGCCAATCTCCATGGTTCATCAGCTCCACCGTGATCTTATACCTGCTAAGACTGAAGTGAACATTATTTTCAAGTGTAAATTATTTGCAATTTTTGCATTATTTGCAAGACACTCATTGGGAAGAAGACACTCACCACTAGTGGCTGGATGCATTACAAGAAGATACCAACCCAAATGTTATTAGGTTCTACCTATCCTCTTTCATGCCTATACAAAGTATTAACTCTTTTATACAGTATGCTTACATCATCTCATTCATCTCTGCAACTATTATATAAGTAGATGAGTGATACTGCTGAATCTGACACACATTAGGAGAAATTACTCTAGCTCATTTACTGGTTATTTTTTAAGCTTGATATCCTAAAAAGTGGTGCTTATGAGCCTTGAACTTACTGGCTGACTGCAACCAAGTGTGATAGTAAGGTAGACGTTCAAAATACCCAGAGATATATAAAAGTCAAGATCTCAGGAATTATTATTCTTAAACAACAGAAAACAGATAAAAAAAAAACCTTTTTATATCCCCAGTGGATACGCAAATTTCAGGTATTACAATTGCACCATTTTAGAACAAATAATAAAAAGAATCCTTCCTGATTCCTGTTTAACAAGGTAGCAAGCAGTTTAAGTAGGCCTTTGTTGTTCTGTATGCCTTTCAGCACCTAAGTGCTAACAGTCTCTTGGATTCATGTCTTGTACAGAAAACTACAGGATTCCCAGAAAGGTCTTTCAATGGGACGCTAGTGCAGGTAGAAGCCTTACTGCAGAGCTGGAAATGACAGATGGTATCCCAAATCTGTATTTTTCTTGTACTGGCAAGACAGCTGCTTCTGAATGGACTTAAACCTGATGCCTTAGCCATTCACGGCCCTTCCCAGGTGAGTTACTCAAAGATTAAGAAAAGGAAAACCAAAGAAGAGTAATTTAAGCTAGACTGCCATTATGGAGATGCTGCATTACCTCCAATCCATGTGGTGTTTACTCAAAGTGTTTGTAGCTGAGGTTGCATTTTAAAGATAGCCAAATGCTTTTAGAAATGGAAGGACACAGCTGAGGTTTGTAAATAGCCTAAAGTCTACCCTGCAGTGACACCTTGAGGAGAAAACATTAAAAATAAATAACCATTTATTTAAAAATAAATAACCATTATACGCATTTCAAATCAGTGCTAAAGGAGCAGGAGCCACAAGACTACCTGGATAGACAACTGTCTGGTTTCCTGAAGCAAGTCATGACTATGTGGGGTTTTATAGCACCATTCCTGCCAAACAGCTTCTGCTAAGCCTTACTCCTCCTGAAAACAACCCGTACATCTGTAGTAACATTTTCCTTCCTCTTTTTCTTTCCCCCTGGAGTAGATACAAGAAGTATCTTAAGATTTTCAAAATAATGTTTCTGATCAATGCTCATTTTTATCCTTATTATTCTACATTTGAAAATTACCTTCCAGTGAAAATCTGTTGTTTTTTTAGAAGAGTCAACCTTTAATTCCTTGTGCTAGGAGTAATTGCTGAAGCTCCTGGAGAGCAAGGAAAGACCCAAGGTGATGCAGAGGTGGCATCACCATAGCAGTCTCTTCTTGTAGATTTATCTTTGATTTCAGCCCTAGGCAGACAAAGAAGGTTGCTTTGCTGTTATCACTATCGACATTACAAGATTTTTCTTTTGCAGGCTTATCTGCTGCATGCCAAGTGCTGGTGGTACATCCAAGCTCTTACAAGTTTTCTATAGTCATGACTCAGAAATGGCAGCAGAGACATGCTCCTGGAAATGGCCAACGTTTAGATCTGTATGGCCTCATCTCTGCTGAGAGAGAAAACAGATATTTGATGATGTTTGAGGAAACAGGAAACCAATTGAGGAAACCAACTCTATTGTTACACTTGCAAATAACTATTGCTCCTTCCAAAGGACATGCGACACAGGAAAATACTGCATTCAGAAGGCTTCTGCAGGTTTGATGTGTATTGGAATCATAGAATCATAGAACGGGCTAGGTTGAAAAGGACCACAGTAATCATCTATTTTCAACCTCCCTGCTACGTGCAACCAACCACATCCCAGAGCCACATCCAGCCTGGCCTTGAATGCCTCCAGGGATGGGGCATCCGCAACCTCCTTGGGCAACCTGTTCCAGTGTGTCACCACCCTCTGTGTCAAAAACTTCCTTCTAAAATTCCTCCTAAACTTCCTAAAGCCTCTGCATTGTGCTGACAAATAGCACCATTCTTTACAATCCCTCCAACAGGGCATTGATTCTGTATATAAGAGATCAGGTAATGTGACAGTGCTTGTCTAGCTCACAGTCTTCCTGTTTTCTGACTAAAATGGGATCATCAGGGGGGTGGAAGAAGGAGCACTTTCATAATGTTGCTGCTTTGTAGAAAGCAAGAGATATAGTTCCATGTGCTTCTGCCAGAGAGACAAAGGGAACCAGGAAGAATTTGTACATTGGATGTTATGTGCTCTGGCATACTAATATGAGTTAATTTTAATTTCTAATCAGTGTGTTTAATTTGTAAAGCCTAAGAAAATGCAATTGGTGTCATTCGGGAAAGGCACATACTAAGAAAAATAATCTTAGATTTTAGTTCAATCCTTAATTCATTTTAATCCTGCCTGTGGAACTACTCCTAACCTTTATAATTAAACTATCTCTAATGCCCAAAAATATCTTAAAGCATAGCTAAAATGATGGTTCATGAGCTCTGCCAAATAATCAGTGCAAATAATCAGTAGTAAGTGCATCGTTTTCTTCTGCATGTATGAAACACACATTAAATTTAATTCAGAACAGATGGTGTCATGTCACTGCAGCAGTCATGTGTGTTCCATATGTGCTGGCAGCAGAGGAACGAGAAATATTTTTTCTATTCACTGAAACATTAGTCTCAATTACCTTGAAATAAATTGAAAAAAAAAAAAAGAAAAAAAAAGAAAGTCTTTTCTTGATAGACACTTTCCAAATGAAAGAAAAAGAAAACTCATAAGAGATTAATTAATATTTACAGATCATTATGGTATTCAGCGGTCAACATTTTGCTGATACCCCCCTCTTAGGAAATTCTATGAAACATGAACAACAGACATCATTCTTACCTTTCATACTCCAGCAACATCCAAAAGAGTTTCAGTCTTCCATTTTTCACTGGGATTCATCCTGAGAACTGCAAAAAAAAAGCATTTTTGACATATCTCTCATGTCCTTTGGCAGCCATCAGCTCCTGTGGAGCGGTCCATAATTTGAGTATTGTACTGACTTCAGGTCTCTAATTCTGAGGTTAGATTGCTGACTATTACTTATTCTTCCTGGTTTGGAAAATACTGGAGTTGTACCTGATGATCCTTGTATGTCCTTTCTAATTCAGGATATTCTACATTTATCTTCCTCATGGTCTGACAGGAAAAGGTGTATGTGGTGTCTTACATGTGATACATCACCATCCTCTTCTTACAAGATGTGCTGGAGAGTTAACTGGGTTGGGGCTTTTCATATACTGGGTGTCTTGGCTTGATATAACAATCCATGCCTCCATTTTTCTGTTGGGTAAGGTTTCTTAATAACAGAGAAATCCCCTCACTGCCTCCTTCTGAGAAGGAGAAGCAGGCCCTGGAATTCACATAGCTACCTTTGCTTTTCCAAACTGATGCAGCCAGCTGCTCACCAGCTGTCTTTGTCTATAGCCAGGGTGGCTGATTTTGGTCATTTTACTGTCTTGCCTGGAGTAAGATCACAGCAATACGTCTTGAGCTAAGAGCCAGCGTTCACCCTCGGGTGAAAGGCTGAATGAAGCCCAGAGCATGGTTTGGTGTGGCTTTGTTTGGAGAAAGAAAAGATGCGCTTCTTTATCACTGTGTATTTCTACCCAGTCGGTGTTTATGCACACATGTGGTACCTTGTAACTCTTCAAAGCTGTAGCATCTGCCATGCCCACAGCACTGCTACACAGACTTGGAGAACTCGATTTTCATCTCACAGCTTAGCTGTGTATTATTGGGTGAATGGAGATCTAGCATGCAGTAGCTATCATTTACAGTTTTCCTTTGAGTAAAGACCACTGGGTAGGCCTTTTAAGAAGGGGTGAAAAACAGCTTTGAATTGTACAAATTGCAAGAAATAACAGCTAGCTGTATGTGTGCCAGTTTGTGCCACAGGGAAGATGGATATTATAAATGCTCTGGGATTCCACTTCATCCTCTTCTAGTAGCTTTTTTCCTCACCACTTCATCCTCTCCAGTAATGGCGTTAAATAATACATATGTAATTTTGTTGTTTTATGCTGTGTTTTGCTTCTAACACTGGCCTGGGACTGAGATTTTCCTCTCTCTCCTGAAATTCATGGTGGAGGATGTGGAGATTCTACTGTTCATTTCTGAAGCTTTTGAAGAATTAGAAAATATTGTCTGGAGCTCATACTGCTTTTTCATCAGCACCTCCTGACTTAGTCAGATGGTCAGGCACTGTCATACCATCTGTAGTAAGCTCTGCAGGTTGATGCACTGTGCCAAGAGATTTTGGTTGGCAGCCTTTATTTATCAAATTACCAAATGATGGACCTTCCTGTTTCTGGCTAATTATCAGCTTACAAATCTACTGGGTGAGATCAGCTCCCTTATAAATGATGATTGAGTCCTTTCAAAAGGGTTGTTTTTCCTTCTTAAGCTTGTTACTGAATTGTTTAAGATATACCTGCATTCCAGCAGTTTTTTTATCAAAATGGCCTTTCAGTCCTGTGCACAGATGTCCTCACAAAACAAAACAAAACAAAACAAGTTGGCAAAGAACAGGTAAATACACATGCACTGTACTGGTCAGCTTTAACAAATTTTCTGTTTCTGTGCCAGTGCATTCACATCATTAAAATGAAAGGCCAAAACATTTTCTCCTGGAACTTTACTGACACTAGAGAATATTGCATAAAAAAAAAATTCAGTCACAACAGTCTGTTTTTTTTTTTGTTGTTTTTCCACATAATTGTGTAAACATAAAAAAATTTCTTGAACAATCATGTTTTTCACTCTTAAAAGCCATGCTTTCTTTAACTGAGGAGTTTATGACTTTCAGGTCAGGCACTCTTTTCTTTTGTGTCTGGAGACCATCTGTTGCATCCTGAGTATTGGGTTATTTTCAGAAGCTATTATTTTTGTTTACGATCTTTACCATTCAGAGCTCAACTTCATACAAGGGTGGATGAAAAATTCCCTTTCTCAACAAATTTCTGTGGGTCAGCACAAGAGAAATGAGGGCAGAGAGACAGGAAATTATATCAGGAACTGTGATGCACTGAGAGCGATCAAGCAAGCAAAGATGCAAGTTTAACTAGGTGCAGTTCACATAAACAAATCTCATGCAAAGCCAAGGTTAAGGATGATATTTTATGCCTGGAGAGGCACTGGATTTGCTAGTGTTGCATCAGTCACGCAGAGCACATTAAATTTGTATTTCAGGCTAGGTCAAGGCAAGCATTAAGTCATGACCAATAAAGTGTCATAGGAAGCTATATGCAGGAGGGAAAGTTACTTTATCTGCCTCATCAACACCGCATGCTGATGAGCACTACTCCCAAAGGTGGTTCAGCACCTTGCAGGCCTGGTAGGGTCCCATATTGCTCCCTGTGAAGGCAGATGCCACAGCCATGGGGTAAGCCCTGTGGGAGATACTCCTAGACTCTGAGTACCATCAGGCAGTAGATAATCAGCTATGAACATGCAGAGCTTAATGGTGTGGTAGCCTGTGAAAGGAGAATTGTTGGTATGAAATCATACTAGAGAAAGCAAAGAAATTCATCTCTGTAGAACAGGTTCTGCATTCATTCTGCAAACAGATCGCACAACATAAGGAAAAAGTGAGTATTTTTAAAACACAAAAAATAACCAAGATGTACAACAACGGAAATGTCATGGTCTCTCGTGAAAATATTTTGTGTGGCTATTCAGGAGTGGCAAAATGTGACCTATAGAAGGAGTAAAACAGACATAACATGTAGCCAGCTGGATAGCCTGAGAAATGCTCACTGTGTATATTGTTTATATAAACTATTGTCAACAACAGAAATGTTGTCTTTGGAAAAATGCATCTCATCAAAATTAACTGATTCTTTGCAACTGCATAGTGCTCCAGTTAGGGAATTAAAGATTGATTAACTTACAGTTAGCATAGATAAGACTTTTATAATAGAATTCTCAAATCACAATGATAAATTGATCTCTAATAATTGCTCTAGCAGAAGTTTTTCACACATTCAACGAAATTGTGATTACGTGCAATCCCTGCTTTAATCACTAGGTGGCATTTGGCCGTGGTGGAAGAGTACAATTTCAGACATCAAACCAAATGTGGCATTGCATTTTAGACAGAGTAATGAGACATAAGCATGAATTCGGTAGCAGAAATTAGGATGGATGGATGCTTGGTATAGGTTCAAAAAAGTTCTATAATAAATATACAAAATATGTCATTAAAATACCTTCAAGATTTCTGTATGGTACATGATGATACAAAGTCTCAAGGCTAATCTCTGATTAAGCTTATTATTGAGAGAGTAGTAACTGTTAGTCTTGTGGCAATGTTTCAAAATCCAGCAAGATGAGAGAAGAATAGGCTTTATTAGTTGGACATCCAGGTAGCAAGTCCCTCTCCTCTCTTCCTTTATATAAATCTCTGAGTGCCTAGCTCGCGCCAGTTGTTTCTCCATACAGTCATCTGCTGACATACGGATGTCAAGATCCTCCCTTTCCTAATAATTGCAAAAATACCTGTAGTGAATAGATGGACTAATGTGTGAAGTAAAATAAGTCACAAGGTATTTATTCACCTGAACCGGTACTCAGCTTTATTAGTGTGCTTTGAGAGAGATAACTCCAGGTGGATTCCATCTGAAGTATTATCTTCACCACGCACGCATTATAAAGGAGCACATCTTACATCCGATGAGGAGGCAGCTTCTCAGAAGAAGTCCAAGTCACTAATTTTTACTGAGGAATTTATTTTCTCTGCCCTATCTAAAATTCCAACTTGTGAAGGCTCACAAACAGCACCAGCACCACAAACACTGTTGACGTAGTAGCAGAGTTGCAGTAACTTGCTGCATTCTGCTTCGTGTCCTTCACACTGACTTCCTTCAGAGAGACCGCTAGCAAAAAGCAGGAACTGATAACTCTAAAGGTGAGACAGCTGCTCAAGAATAAGGTATTACCTATTCACCACAAATAACTCCTCACCTGCACCCTCACAGTCACATACACAGCCAAACTCCAACCAAAGGAACAGAAATCATCCCTTCCACCTGTGCTAACTCTTCGGTTGGCCAACTGCATCCACCCACCAGCTGCATTGTTGGGAATGACTGTCACTTCACGCTGGGAAAAGCACAACACTGCTGTCATTTCAGCAGTACACGTAGCCACTGAGGTTCACTTCTTTGCAGGCTGGGACATGGAGGCACCCAAGGCCTGCACAGCCTGGGGTCTACAAAGCACCACTGAGTCCTGCATCACAGGGAGGGTTTTCCAGGGCATTGGGTGCAATTAGGTGTGGGCTAACAAGGCCCAGTCCATCCAGCCCCTCCACGCCTCTGTCTGAGGTCATATAGCTCAGCAATGACTCTTCTAGAATTTGTGCTTTTGGCTTCCTTCTGTGTGAGATCAAATCACCTTTATCAACACTATTGATAAACATTCTCAGAACAGATCATCACTGAAACCCTCCATGCAGTTTCAAGACAAGAGGAATAAAGTCAAGCCTGCCTTTTTTTCTTCCTGTGGCAAATACAGATCTGTAAATGGTTTTTTTTTGTTGTTTGTTTGTTTTTTTGTTTTGTTTTGTTTTGTAATTGCAGCATGGTGCAAACAGAAGCTCAGTACAGTTTACAAGATAAGATTTGCTCAGATTCAGAACAGATTGATAAGGGATTCCAGCACAAGGGTGATGTAAATCAATGCACATCACCTGCAATAAGGCAATAAGGATAAGACTTGTAAACTGACAGGGGAAAAAGATAAAGCCTGTTTAGATGCATGAGAAACAGCTGAGGAACTTATACACTTTTTTTTTTCTTATTTTTTTCCCCTCAGGAAGTGATAAGATAAAAATGTTGTTTAGCACATATCTTTGAAGCACTGTATCAGGACAGGTTATCTTGTAGAAGCTTCTTAAGATAAATGAATTATTATTTTTTTTCTAACATTGCTATCCTCAAAAGACCACGGGGTTATACAAAAGAGCACACCAAAGAAAGCAAGCACTTCCTACAGCATGTTCTCACAAAATCACCAGAATCAGCCCAGGGAGAGAACTCTACAACCTCAGAGCAGCTGTGTCTGTCTCACTGGCAGCCTACTCCTCCTTCCCTGCATCATTTCAAACTCATAAGAGAAACAGCTTAACTAATTTAGTTGTTCTAATATCACTTTTCCATATAATAGCACCTGTCACAGGAAGGTTGGACAGTTTTTGAGTAGGAGGGTGATAGCTGTAAGGCTTCTTATGTTTTGATGGGCTCACTCAAAACAATTGAATAATTCCTTTTGGAAACATTTACTCAAGTATCAGTAAGGACAATTCAGCTTTTGAGTTAAGTTGTTCTTTGTGTCTCTCAAACATATTAGAAGCTAGAAGTATGAACTTCTGAGCATATCTTTATCCTATATTATGATGTGAAAAGATCTAAAACCTAAAAGGAAATATAATTTCTACTACACCTTGAAAAAAGAATGATGTTACCCTGCCCTGCAATATATAACCTTAACAATTTCTCATAGCTCATCACTGAAGGCTGGCTTTCTTAAACTTTTGATATTCAGAGCACATGTATTCCAGTATTTGTTCATTCATCCTTCAGAATGTGCAATATGACATGAAGATTTACAGTCTAAACTATTGTTAGCAATTACTTCAACAAGATGTGTTATTGCATTGTTCACAATGGGCAAATTATTGGCCAGCTTTAGTACAAACAATTTCAAACAAAATTGAAGTGTCATGTCTGTTGCCTGTGTGAATAAAAAGAGTGAGAACAGAGACTCAGAAATAAACAATAGTTAACTGCAAAATACACGCCTGAATTTATTGCCATGTGTATTATTTATTATTCTCTGCCTTCAATTTGTGAAGTTCAGCCTAGCTGTATCTGCTCAACAATTATGCTAACAGCTGATAAAAGCCTAGGTGAAAGGATAGAATATTTCGGGATCTGGGTCTAAGAAATCCTCCCGGCTCCAGCACTGAACTTTGAGATGAAATTAAAGTCTCTTCAATCCAACACCTGTTCTTGGTGATGAAACTGTGCTTGAAAAAGCAAACCAGCAGTGAAAATTACTGACCTGGTTTGACTGTCTCTGTTGTTGTCTCTTCCCACTGCACTGAAAAAATATCCATAGCTACAATGTTACACGACTTTCTCTGATTTCTCTGATGCGATTTCCTCTTACTCAACTGATTCAGGATAGTTAAAGAAGCCTGTATAACTTTTCTGCATTAGGTCACACCTAGAGGATTCTGCTAAAGAACAAAACAAAACAAAACAAACAAAAAACCCTAAAATTCATTCCTCCTTGGATTTCTACAAAACGTATACATTAAACATATGTATTAAAAATTTGCATCCAAATTCAGATTTTAAAAGCTGTAGTAATATAGCAACTAATATATCTAATGACTGTTGAATTTTCTTAAATGATATTAAGAGCTAAAATTAAAGAGAAGTCTTTAAATGGTTATCGATAGTATTGAAATCCGCTGTCAGTAAGTAGAGCTTGAATTAAAAATGAACATTAATTGCAGAAAGTTTCTTAAAAAAACCCCACAACTTACAATCTGTCTTCAAGCACTCTGCTGGGGATG
Organism: Chrysolophus pictus; assembly: GCA_037305975.1. Taxonomy (NCBI): domain Eukaryota; kingdom Metazoa; phylum Chordata; class Aves; order Galliformes; family Phasianidae; genus Chrysolophus; species Chrysolophus pictus. The sequence goes on from CM074576.1 coordinate 74,110,357, forward strand.
TCAGAGATGTGGTGAGGAAATGTTTATTATGTGTTACAGAATTTCTTGCTTTAGTGTGCCAGGCACCTGAAAGCTTCATCAAGGTGTGCTTTGCATCAGGGACGTGACCTTTATCTACGGGTTATCTGACTTTGCAAGTCATATCCTTTGGAAAAGAGAATATACGTGCTCCTGGTGTGTTAAAGCTATGCAAAGTTGATCTCTGCATTTTGAAAGAGACTGTCTTTTTTTCAGTCCTCAGCATTTAATCATTGGAGTAAGAGGGAAAGGGAAGAAGGAAGGCTCTCAAAGTAGCCTGTTGGTAGAGTCTGTAGGGAGAGAACAGTACAGACTGTGCAGAAATAGCAGAGTTCCACCATCCAGACATTTTGGAAGATTTTGCAGCTTCTGTTTTTCTCCTCCTGCTTGAGAATGTTTTAAAGGCAGGATTATAAAAGACATCACATGGTCAGCTCAAAATTGTAACTAGGGCTCTGAGGAGAGAGAAGAGGGCAGGTACAGAGGCAGCACACGCAGGTTTGAAGGACTCATTACAAAGCACTTTTCTTTATACCTCTCTGCATAGGTAAGGATTGCAGCTGGGCGGATGATTCACCACCTCACCACTTAGACAACAAGGAGAATAATTAGTTAACCTGAGACTTCTTTACTGAGCTGCAGACCTGACCTAAATACCACAGTTAAGCAACAGGGGTTTGTGAATGTGGGATTTCAAGCAGGAACTGCCCTAATGCAGACCTAACCCTTTGGCAGTATTTGTTCTAACCTAGTTATAAGTATCAGTTGCCATCATGCACCTGTGAATTATGAGTTTCTCAATGCACCAAAGCTGTAAGGTTGTCACATACTAGAAACCTTAGGTCACAGAAGATACCAAAATAGTATCACCTTCTTGAAGCAATAATTAAAGAGCGGTATTGAACCTCCTACTCATTTGCCTTTCTCCTGGGAGTATTCGATACAGCCTCTACCTTAGGTAGAAACTTCTTCACCTTGTTCCCACCTAAGGGCATGCCTAAAATACACAGCATACAGAGCATTGGGTAAAAACTCCAGATGCATACACATACATACATACACAACCCAAAACAAAAACAACTCATGCCTGTATCCTTGCATTGACACTTACCTTCTACTCTCAAACTTCAATTCTCCCAGGAAAGTAGGGAAGGGAGGAGAAGAAAACTGCCATTATTTGGATACTCCTTATGCTGACCCCATCATCTTTGTTAATAGCCTTTAATGAGTAGCTCAGTCATAGATAAGCAGGCTAGCATTATTATTTTGTCGTCTTAGCACAGTCAGCATGATTCAGAACAGTCATAAGACTGTCACAGCTTCCAAATTTTCAAAAGCTGTGGGAAAATGATTAATTATTAGCTGAGAGAGAAGGCTTAGCTCTCGTTACCAGAAAAAAAAATCCAGCAGCCTTTTGGTTGACATAAAATATATATGTATATGCACACACACTTAAAAAGGAAATATTGCTATCCAACAGAGATTACTGTAGAGCAGACACATTTCCCCTGGCTGAGAGGTCTGAGAACAACGGAGAAAATTGCTGTAACAATTAATTTTATTTATTATACCAGCTTGGCTAGGAAAACAGTCCTTTGACACACAATGCCTTGTCTTACAGCCTTAAATCACGCTGACTTTAGTGATAAGACATATAAGCATGCAATCAGGCATGAAAGCTCATACATTCTGAACAAGGATTCCCTTTCACATTAAGTCTCTTCAAATAGCTAATTGTGAGCATTGCAAGGTTGACCACAACCTTGATCAGAAAGAGAACTATAAATATCTGGTAGAAATCAGAAATTAAAAACTACATTTGCTAGACTTTTGGGGGGGTCAAGACAAGTTGTATCTGAGCATAATTTGATGATCTTGCCAAAAGTTTATATGTGAAAAAAAAAAACCAAAGCCACAAGTCTGTTGGCTGTGTACACAGCCACTACCCAGACTTGTATGAACAACATGTTGCATAACTTGGACATTGCACAAGCGGGTAGTGGTTGCTATATGAAGACAAAAACACTGCAGGGTTATACATACACACCTGATAAAGCAAAGGGTCCTTTGAGAGACTTCCTGAACTACCTATCTCAAAGCCAGAGCTCTGAGGGTCTGGGACTGGCCTCCCAGTAGCTGCTCCTGCTGAGTAATTATGTGTAAGCAAAAGTATTGTGTGAATAGTCATCATAATACAGAAATCCAGATAATGGGCTAGGAATATAAGGAAACAACCTTATAAGGTTGTAAGTGATTCTCTTAGTGCAATTTGGATTTTACATTTCACCAGAACAGTCTAGATACTAATCATCATGCTAGAGAAATAGAATTCCAACACCAATTCCAGGCATTTCTAGCATATATTTAGATTTTTGGACATTAAGGCATCTCTCATGTATATTCATTAAATTTATGCATTGCACCACTACCAGTGGAAGTTGTGCAATGTTATTACTAGAGAGTTGGGAAACTACTCCCAGGAATCTTAGAGGTCTCTTAGGAAAGCTTACCATGACTTCATGTGATGATCTGAAAACTAAGCATTCATGCCTCTGGAAGCACTCATTAGCAGAAACATGTTGTTGTATAGGTTACTAACAGGCAAAGGAAGAGTCATGTAATTATGTGATTTAACTATCTGCTGCTTTTAAATAACAAAAGGTACCAATCCCATGGAATTAGAAACTGGCAACTTCTGCCTGTAGCAGCTTCTCTTCATTTTGTCAACTCTGCTAGTTCTGCCAAGTGATGGATGGAAATACAAATGAAAATTTCTCTTTAGAGAGAGACATGTACTAATGCTACTATGTGACACCTTGCTTTCTCCTAAAAATCAATGGCTGAACTGTTCCCACAACTCTGCACAAACTCCTTCAAGTACCTTGAGATGAATAATAGTTTTACTGCTCTGAAAGTTCCTTCTCAGCTGGTTTACCAAGTCTTTAACTGCAAGCTAGGGTTTCGAGATTTCTTCCTGTAACAGCTTAAAATTAGGAATGTTACCCTGGGAATTCCAGTGACAACTGATTGCCAAGTCCTGACAATGAGCTCTTAGCTCTGATCATGGACTGAACATAAGTGTAGCTTAACAAAAAATGCCTCTGTGTGTTTGGTGGTTTGTTTTTTCAAATCATTCTGTTTCATCCAGTAAACACAGAGGTTAATTTCTTAAGGCACTGTCCTGGTTTCAGCTAAGATAGAGTTAATTTTCTTCACTGTGTCTGGATTGATGCCATGTTTTGGATTTAGGAGAAGAAACAAGTTGATAACACGCTGATGTTTTAATTGGCACCAAGCAGTACTTATGCTAAATCAAGCACATTTCAGCTTCTTTGCCCTGCCACTGAGTGGGCTGGAGGTGAGCAAAAGTTGGGAGGGATCAGAATCGGAAGAGGTGACCTAAATTGGCCAGAGAGACATCTCATATCATACGACATCAAGCAGAACAATGAGAGGAGGCATTGCCTGCAGGGACTGCCACTGCTTGGGAACTGGCCGGGCATAAGTCAGCAGGTGGTGAGCAATTGCATTGTGCATCACTTGTTTTGCAGGTCTACCCCTGTTATTACCATTACTAATATTTTTCATTTATTTTCTGTCTGTCTTCATCTCAATCCACTTGTTAGACTTTACAAATCATATCCCTCCATTCCCCCCACTGGGTAGGAGTAAATGAAGTGCTCTGTTGTGCTTCACTGCCTTCTGGGTTAAATCATGACAGGAACTCTTGACAAAAAACACAAACAAAGAAACACAGTTCTTGAGGAATGTTCCTCTGAATTGTTAGATCTTTCATTCTTCAAGTCAAACTCTTACTGTCAGAGTACAAGCTGTTAACTATTAAAACTTTGTTTGCAGCAAACTGTTTGACAACTTCTGAACAAAAGGTGACAAACACTACGATTATGCTTGCATAAAGCAGAGATAAAAGGAAACAAAGTAGTATGATTTGTGATTTTCCAAGCCTTCTGTCACTTGCAAAGCTGAGAAAAAAAAATACACCTACGATGGGGAAAAAAGACAAAAAGTAACTACCATAACAAAAAATACATGCAAGATCACAGGCAGCTCTCTTCTGGGATACACATATACTATATTCTAACCAGAAATAAAGCGTAACAGGCAAGGAGTTGCTCATTACTTACAGTAGTTGAGGATAGGTCCAAAGTGCAGCTAATATCAATGGACAAGCATTTATAACTCTGAAACAATTGTTTGGTTGTTCTCTTCTTTGAATTTGGGTTAAGTTTTAAGGAAAGAGTTTTGTCCAGGATTTACTAAGCAAATTAGCCTTTCCATAGTCCATTAGCCTTTCCAAAGTCTTGTCACAAATTTAAAAGCATGATTACATCCATAATTACAAGGATGAACGTTCAAGAGTTCATGGAATTTTGTAAAAGGCTTAATCTAGCTTCTCCAGCCCCAGTGCATACTCCAAAATGTCTCAAATCCAAGGGTGGCCTCTAACTTAGATACTTCCTATGGCTTAGTCTTATGATTAAAAAAAAAAAAAAAAAAAAGCAACAAACAAACAGTGTTATCTGTGTTGATAGTTCTAGTGGAAACTTAATAGAACCAATTTAAACAACACATGCATATTTTTTTCTTAATGTATTTCATTCAAAGATCAAGAATTGTAACTTTCAAATAATATTTATTAGAAAAGTACCTTAAAATATATTTCAGAAATCTGTAAAATAGCAGTGATGACTGCTATTTTTAATACTTATTTTTTGCTGAAACAGCTATAAGTCATCAACAAAAATACTGTTATTTATCTCTACAAATACCTGAGCTATAAAATATAAAATATTTATATTCTCATATATCACTTTTTAATGACAATTTTATCAAATCTTTATTCAAAATAAATTTAGATAAGTTTCTAGGACTTGCTCAATCTCCACACAACCATATCAGAACTGAGCTGAGCTTCTGCTACTTTCAAAGCTATTTTCTGGTAAAGGGTACCATCCATCGTTTCATTCATACTTAGCACACACTGTTCCTGTTCATTTTGAAGCTTCTCTCTGAAATGCTGAACACCATCCTCACTGTCCAGTAAAGAAGCCACAGGAGGATCACTGATCTTCCTGCCGGGCTCATTCCACCTTGTCAAGTCGTTTTCAGCTTTACTTTCTTTTGAGGAGAGGAAACTCCTTGAGGTGAACATTTCTTTTTCCAAAGCCAGTGCTAACTGCTCAGTAAGTATACCTTTGCTTCCAGATTTCAGGAGTTTTACATCACAGCTTGGTGGGAGAACTCTAGTAAGGCTATGGAGACACTGGAACAAGACAGTCAGACTTCTGCAAAATAAGAGTACTATTATTAAAGATATCTTGCGTATTCAAAATTCTGTAGTGGTAAATATAATAAAACTACTTTAAACTAAACCGATGAAAATTTAGGATGTTTGTGTTTTAAGTACTGTGTATGCAGTACATATAACTGCCAACAAGGACTTTCTAATGGAATGCAGACTAGCTGCTGTATATCAAAAGATCTGTTGCTTCAGTAACAAATATTAAACATTAAAATATATATCCAGTAATGTGAGCATCACTTCTTTCTTTAAGAAACAATTCACTGTATGTAAAAATCACATGACAACACAAAGTTGCCTAAGTATGCATTCAGGAACAGAAGAAAGATGTGTTCATATTTTGTCACCATCAATAGATATGCACTGCAGAGATATTAAGTGGCTAACTGCTGGTCTTTTTTGAACAGCCACTAGCGAGGAAATACTGTGCTTAAAAACAATTAGATGTTCAAATTAAGAACCCTAGATAAAATAGTATTCAATAAAGGGAACCTATTTCCCTAGACACCAGCATGATGCAGTGACAGACCGGCATTCATTGTAAGAGAAATGCAGTTTGTCCAAAGTCTTATTTCCTGTGTTTGACCAGATGAGCTTTTTAGAAGATGTCCTTCAAAGGAAAAATTTAAAAAATTATGTCCAAGAAGAAAAAAGACAAAAAAAAAAAAGCGTCTTGTCCTGTTTTTGTCAGTATTCCATATTATGGTATCATACGGCAGGCTGCCTGATGCTTAAGCTCAGTGCTGGGTGCACTTCCTGTGTGCTGTGCTTCTAGCAGACTCGGTTATTTCATGCAAGTTCCAGCCCTGGGAGATGGAATCTCCTGATTCTGGGTGAGGAAGAAGTTCTCTTATCTTTACTGGGACACCAGTTGGTGAAGGCCTGTCAATAAGAACTTAGAATGACTCTTTCCTCCAGTTTATTTTGGGTTCACTTGATTTATTATTCTTTATTATTCTGTATTATCTCACATTCCTCTTCATAAATTAGTTTCTCCTATCTCAGCTGGGTTTCTTCCTCTTCCTTCCCCGCCTTCTCTTGAGACGATTAACTCTTCAAACCACAAAACATCTCTAAGTAGCTAGTTTTCTCACACTGATCAGTAAAGCTTTTCTATTGCAATTCACTTATCTTAATTTTCCACTACTTATCACAGATGCAGCTTATCTCATTTCTGAATGGCTGTGAGAAAAAATTGTCAGTATACCTTCAATCTGTCAGAGAAACATTTTACTAGAAAAAGATCGATCCAATGAAGGGGAAAAAAAAACCACTGAAAATACAAGTATAAACATGCAGCTCATTAAGTAGCGACATTAAGTTGAACTGCAAATGAATATCAAGCAAACTAGGTTTCCAAGAGGAAGTTTCTAAAAGTCTTGATTTTTAAAAACATTACTCTTTGCTCTTACATGAAAGACAACCAATTCTTAATTGAACGAAGTTTTATCTTTTACTATTAGTTAGAAATTCTTAAGAGATATACCCTTAGTTTATTTTTTTTGTTTGTTTTAGCTTTAACTCTTCAGGAAAAGAAAACTTCATCAGTACTTGAAAATTTCTTCTCACAGTAGCCTTATCCAGCTAAATCATAAATGATGGAAGTCTGCCTTGTTTACCTGCCTTGTCTATCCCAATAGTTTGACAATTTAGATAAGGAAATAACTGAGATTCTCCAGATTATTTCCTCTTCGATATGATGGTAGATAGAAAATAAAGTATATCAGAAAAAAATGTACAAGTTAGACTAGATGCATGTTGCATCACTAAACTAAAAATGACAAAGAATGCAATTTAAATTATCTAGGTTGTTATTGTTAAAAAAAAAATCAACATATGTTGAAAAAAACATGTTAAGAAAAAATAAGAAATTACTATGCATTGAAATGAAGGAAAGAAATGGTACCAAGTATCTATTAAAGGAGACTGCAATTATTTGGAATTCCGTGTACTAGCACAAAATTAAATGACACAATTCAGGCTCTGACATTCTTATATCAGAACCATCACTGTTGGCTATGATGCCTGTAAAAGACAGCATGAAGATAAAGGCATGAGTATAAGATGAATATTCTGTAAAACTTTTGACCAATTTTACCTGCAAAATAGCGTTAGAACTCCTTCAAATGGACGTTTCAGTGTCCAGCTAAAGACTGTACCGTAGATATTTCCTGCTTTATGAGAGAATACCATGTCACGGCATTCCTTAAATGGTACACAGTCCATTTCTCCAAGTAACCATGAATTTACTCGAGTCAATGTGCAGTCAGAAGACTGAATCTGAAAGGAAAATCTGATAGATACTGCAAGGATAGCAACTATGTCTTCCATGGAACCTGCAAGAAAATAATAAAAAAAAAAGATACTTAACCTAAATACTTTGATCAGGTTTAAGATGTGAATAAATTTTTGATTCACACTGCAGTGTTACTTGCAGTCTGCACCTGCATTCAATGTTTTCTTTGGAAATTTTCTTCTCACCTATATTCTTACACCTATTTCTGTCGAGCAAAATGGTTACCTGATTAACAAAGCTGCAACTATATAATAAGAGAGCTCTAAACATAAATGTCACCTTGCCAAGGGAACACTATTAATAGCCTCCTGTGACATTAAGATGGCACTTTGGTGTTAGCTGATGATATGGCATTAAAGGAAGAAATTAAAATTCACAGCAAATGATCAAAAGGACATTTCACTACATTAGCAGAAGCCCAGTTCAAAATCAGTTCAATCAGGAACTTAAAAAGAAAAAAAAGATATGGAGGAACTCAATAGCTGTGTAGATGAGGAAAAGCTTCAGTTACTTTGGTATTACTTCAAAAATAGTAATACTAAGTCAGGAAAAATAAATGTATCTAATCAATAGTAATTACCTTATTTGTAGGAAAAAAAAAAAAGCTATATCTGTATTCAGATTTATCTTCAAAATTAACCTTTCTTGATGCTCTTCAGCATCAATGCTGTAAAACCTTATAGCAATTGTTTCAATTTTTTTTTTTAATTTAAAACAAATGGTTCTTCTGCTGTTTCACCCAGCTTTTAATTCAGAAGACTGTATGTATTGAGTTCAAAGAAAGAAACATATTTACACCTTGAAAATGTAGCTTAATCTCATCTAGAAAAAACAATCAACCACATCTTTATGAATCCAAACTCCATCAATCCATTTACCTGTACAGTAACTATTATCCTTGAGCATATTTACTGAATATTTCCCATTTGAAATATCTTCAAGATTCAGCAAAATTTTCCCACAGAGCAAAGTTATCCTTTTGCTCTTCAGAAAATCATCATTCCGACGTTTTTGTTTCTTTGCATGTAGTAGAACTGCACAACAAACACGATGAAATGCCAGTAGTGGTGAAAGGTTGGTAACAGCAGTGACAGTATTTGTTTTATCCAGCTGTGCCCTAGAACATCTCTTATGAAACTCTTTTTTCAGATCATTCTTGCTACGCAAGTCCAATTTCATCTTTTTCTGAGGAGGCTCAATTTGACACGAGGAGACAGATAATGCTGAGAAGACTTTGTTCACCTTAATGATTTTATTCCGACACTCAATGATTGGAGACACCAAAGAGAAGTCTTGATCCATCACTAACGATAAACTGATATCACGCACTGACCTGTAAAAATCCACATAAGATGACTGCACTCCCAGTTTGCATTTTGCTTTTTGATAAAAAAAAAAAACACAGTACTTTACAACATTTAGGACGACTATAAACTCCAATACTATTCCAAGTTAATTCAGAAACCGTGCAGTGTGTAAGTACTTACAACCTTAGATGAAATAGTCGTTTGTATTAAGTGCTCCTAGGAATTAGATTCCTCGCATTAACTGAAATAATTTGAACATTTAATTCACTTGGAAAATGTTGAACACTCAACATAACCCTTGCAGATACTCTGACATCTGCACTTCATTTTTAAAGACTTAATTTTCTTTTAATTAAAAAAAAAAAAAAGGACTATAGAAAGTAAAAATTCTGCCTCTTTGAGAACTAGAAGTTCTTCTAGTATTCACATTGTTTTTTAGGTATTCAAAGGTAATCAAGCAGAAGTGCATGTAAAAAGTAAAATAAAAAGTTTAAAATGTGGTTTCCTTAAACATGAAGTAATTTTCTGAAAAGCGTTTTGTTCATTCAACACAAGATTCTTTTGTGAAATTCTAGTAGTACTGTTTCAGATCTTCTCTCAGTGAACAATTTACTCTAACAATTAATTCAATCTCCAGGTGTCACTGACACCTGAAGTCAAACAAGCATCCGGATTCCTTTATGGGAAATATCATCACCTCACAGTATAATCTAAAACATCAATATAATCTTGCATTAGTAGGAAGCCCAAAAATGATCAATGAAAACCTGCACATTGGAGTTGAAAATAAAGCAAGACCTCTTCTGCAAAACCACAGGCCCACGACCCTGGGCTCCTGAAGCCTACTACAACCTATTACAACCTTCTGTTGCTAGCCTACCAGGTAACCTTTCTCGAATGACTTAATTTTCACAGATTGGTTCTCAATTGTAAAAGTGAAAAAGAGGGCGAGGTTGCTGCTGGTTTTAAAAAAAGTAGTTCCAAATCTTCTCAGGACTTCTGAAGCTATATAGGAATTAGGTATTTCATCTTCAAAAATAAAATCACTGTCAAAGATAAAAGAATAAACAGTGGAAAGGCAAAAACAGTCTTTTGCCTTGGTAGCTCTTAACAGAGGCCGTCAAGAAGACAAGGTCAACTCGTAAAGTCGTAGCAAGCTGGTAGTTGAGAAATAATACACCTGCAGTTCTAGCAGAACAACCAAAGGGCCTGGATAGGTCAGTTCCCTCACACTCACTCGAATGATTTTCAGAGGCATCGATACTCCTTAAGCTTACCTTAACACAGTTTCAGCTACAATGCTCGTGAGAGTATAGGTCAAAAAGTAACTTCCAACTCTACCAAAGTTTACATTACACACTGTCTATCACAAGTTTGTTTCACATAATCCTTTTCTTTCAAAGTGCACTCCAAAAAAGCTCCCTCATCAATGGGGGAATAACATCACTAGTAATCAAGACTAGAACTAAACAACTGAAATGAACAGAATAAAGAAAATCATTTTAAGGATAATAACGAGAACAAATCTTTTTGAAGCTTTGAATATTTTAAGCCTGCTTGTTCCATGTAATTTATATAATGCATAGGCTCAGAAAATACTTGATTTGATATCTGACTACAGCATAGCTGAATATAGCTAAGTCAATCAGAGAATTAAAAATGTTTTATTCTACTTTTTAAGGAAATCATTCTGTGAATGGTGAGATATTAGTGCTTAGGTAGGAGGAACAGTACAGTTAAAACAGAGCTAAATCTACACCACACACTGACGTCTGTATACCTATGCTCATGTGAACTACAAAGAGCCATAATTTTTGTCAAAGAAAGCTCTGTTATAAATGCCTCCAGGAATGGCGTAATTATGTTGATGCAGCTGATTTTTGGCTAGATGATATATTTTTGGCACAGCACAAGAGAGACATGCCACAGCAACAATACTGGCAAAATGCACTTGAAATAATTCATACACAGATGTTGCAACGAGAAAAGTCAAATCTCAAAAATCCACTCTTTTTACTGCAGGGCTTTACTTAAAATCTCAATTTCTATTAAACTACAAAATGAAAATATTTTATTTATATACTTACAAACAAAATGATTCAGTTAGTTTTACTCCAACTACCAAGTTGTCACCCACAACACGTTGCCATAATTTCTCTATGAAGTGATCTTGAAGTTTAGGTGTCGATGATGGCTCTTTACTAACAGAATAAGGTTTTTCCACATCATCCCAGAGACTGACAAGGCCTTCCTTACAGAAAAATGTTTGTTTAGATAAGTTAGGTGCAGATGTTAGTTCTTTTTATATTGCATTACTTCATGTTCTACTATAAAATCTACTACATAAAATGAAATCTACACAAACTAGTTTATTCTCTAGAATAGATTTACAAGATATAAATCCACTTTCTTAAAACAAAAGCTATCATGACAAACAACTCATCCCCTCTTTCTACACATTTTCTTCCAAAGAAGGCATTAGAAGTTATATTACTAATTGCTTAAAATTTTGCTGTCTAAACTTGGTTGACTTGAAGGATACTAAAATATTAACTGAAAGATCATATAGATTTCAAGTAACTATAAGTCTTAGTATAAGAAGCATACAGATATAACATTTGCCCAAATTCTGTCACCTTTTCAGCTCACAGTTCACTCCGCCCCATTCTAAAATAAATTTTGTCAACAGAAATCACTGCTCATTCTTCCTATCATATCAGAGACAGGTAATTGTGCCAATTAAGACAATACAGTCCTCCTACTGTTCATCATTAACTTATTGTTAAAGGTTATTCCCCGCGTACAAACCAGTCACCAGGAGGTATTGTGCAGATCAATTTCAAGGAAAAAATTAAATTTACTCTTAATTACATAAATTGTCAGGTTAATACAATGAATCAGACTTAAAGCAAATTAATGACTTTTGATAGAGACAATTTCGACTGGTAAAAATAGCAAGTATTACTTTTTACCTTTTTTGCACTTGGTAGTATATGGCTTCTTCCTTCAACAAGATCTATTAGTGCTCTGCATGATTCAAGAATAACCCTCTTTTTGAGTCCTAAATGCTGCTGTAGCTCTCGAACAGAGGTGAGACCAGCCTGTAAAATATAAAAGTCGTCATTGGATACAGTCTGTAGTCTACAGCAAATAATGATTGGTATGGAAGCTACCAAGATAACTCTCAACTTTCCATTTTATGCAAGGATCACAGTCCAATTTCCTGATGTTCCTGAAGTAATGCTTCTAAAAATGGTTCAAGTCAGGTTACTCTGTTGCCAAAATACAAATCTAAGAATCTGGTTCTCTCAGTATTAAACTCCAAGTTTATCTTAATTTGAGAATATTTACATTAGATGTTTATGTAGATATTCAACTCTATTCAACTCCTTCCATATTGTTTCTGCTTTATTTTAGTTTTAACATTTTTATTTTTTGTCAAGACATATTGAAATGTTGACTGTTGTCTGTTTTACATATAGACAAATACATAGACAAGTTCTAATGATTGGGTTATTATATTTTTAAAAATTCTTAAAAAAGTATTCTCTGGGAATTAAGTTCTTGAGAAGTCTGTCACTGTCAACAACAAGAGAGAGGAGAACAAAGCCTATCATTGGAAAGGAAAAACAACCTCTAAACTAATAAACGAATAAAAAAAAGACATCAGATTCAGTCATCACCAAATGACAAGCCTGAATGAAAGATATGCGAAGTAAAAGGAGTAATGCCATTTGCTCATGATGCAAGAGCAAAGGGCATTCAGAGGAAATGGAACCCATCATGATAAATTCTCTAACAAAATTATTTGCCACCTATCAAACCAAACATCACAAATACCAGACTCCACGAAATACTTCAGTGCCAGACCTGGCAGGAGAAGATAAAGTTGAGAATAAAGAACAAAGATGGGGAGGGACTTTTTATGAGGGCACGTAGCAACAGGACAAGGGGAAATAGTCTGAAACTGGAAGAGATTTAAACTTGATATTAGGAGGAAATTCTTTACTGTGAGGGTGGTGAGACACTGAACCAGAGAGGCTGTGGATGCCGTTCCCTGGAAGTACTCAAGGCCAGGCTGGATAGGACTTTTAGCAACCTGGTCTAAAAGGAGGTGTCCCTGCCTCTAGCAGGGGGGATGGGACTAGATGATCCTAAAAGTCCCTTCCAGCCAAAACCATTCTATGATTCTATTATTTTATGTTTCTACAATCTCTTCCTAACTGCAGTTCTCAGAAACCATTACTTATTCTTTTTTGTAACTCCCAAGTAAGAAACTCAGATACAGAAGAAAAACAAACAGGAAAGTACATACAGAGAAACAGTCAAAATAGCCAAAGATCTACTGATCAATTCAATTGCTCTTCAGTGTGACTTTTGCAAGCACTTTTTTTCTCCTTTATAAAGCAACACAAGAATGACAGCTGAAATTTATCACACAGCAAAAACTAGAGTAACACTCTATCACTGTTTCTGGAACCAGAAAAACATATCCTTAGATCCATACCCAAGATGTACCAAGTAACAAGCACCAGTAGAAGTCACACTCTGCACCATGAAACAGAAAATAAAAGTGAACCATTTTAAAAACAGAATATAAACATCCAGTTTAAAACACTGTAGTATAGAGCTGAACAAACAAAGCTGAGAGAAAATTCAGCACAAACAGTACAACAGATGAATCACTGTCAGAAAGCAAAGCAAATTAAAGTGGAGGCTTAGTAGTAAGTAGGACAGTGCTTTGACACATTACAATTAAACTTACAATATTCATAAATAAAATAATACCCAGACATACAAAGCTAAAAATACTAAGCCAAGAACTTTTTGCAAAGAGCAGAAAATGGAGAGGAAGATTCACAATAGGCAGGACTAGAACTATTGTGAAAAGCAAAGGTGAAACAGTGAAAGTGGATAAAAATGCTACAGGAAAACATAATTCAGATCTCTAGAGTCTGAAGCTGCTCTTTTATTAAAAGTCTCTATGGTTTCCAAGCAACTGAAACCTTTTTTGAAAAACTATCAAAAAACTCAATCTACAAAACTGTAGATTCTGTACAAAGGTTGTACAGAAAACAACTACTCGTTACTATTTCTAATCTAAGTTTTAAAAATAAAATGTACAGAACATCTCTTGAATAACTTCCCACCCACCACCAAAACAACATTGTCAGAATGGGAACAAATATATTCTCAATTCAATAAATGATAGTGGAAAAAAACCACACAAACTAACCCCCACCCCCCCACCCCCAAACGAACTTAAACAAAAAACAAACACAGTGCCTTAAAGCAGGCAAGCCAAAGGAAAAAGAATTAAGAGAGAGCCTGGCACTATAATCCTTAATGAACTTTCAGTAGTTGGTGTTGAATAGTCCTGTATTCATGTCAGAACAGAGTAAAACCAAGAGAAACACTGTAAGCACAGATATGGTGTAGCTGCACTACTTTGCCAAAGAAAGTTCACTTCAGAAGATAGCATAATGAGTGTTAAGGAAAAGAATCTTGAGGCATAAAGGCTGTGGGTAGTACCTTAAGACCAGATACATGATAAACACAGAGCAGTTCCAAAAATACACAGACTGACAGATTTTTCACTTTCACTATTGCAGCGTGCAACTTACACGTATTACTGCATATGAATTAAATGCAGCATATTTCAATGTAGTGGAATGCAACACCTACCAAAGCTCTCACGTGGGTAGAAAACAACTACACTGGCACAAAGTATTTATATGGGGTATCAACAGAGGTATGGAAAAACACTGTATTTGCTATTTCTCTTTGCCCTAAAATAGGAGATATCACAGAGATGGTTAACACATGGCAACTTGAAATTTGGCGACAAAATAACTAGTAACTTTTGGAAATCTCCAAGCTAAGCATGGTCAAAAACAAAAGAACATCCCTAAAATTCAGTTACATCAGATAACAAAAAGGCAACAGTATTTTACTATTCAGAGACACAATCGGAAGAACAGAGATCTCAGCAAGGAAGCAACATTGCAATATTAAAGCTAAAAATCACACCTACTTCCAAATTCATTGCCATGGCAATATTAAAGATTTTAAGCATTAAAAAATAAGAGGATTTTCAATATTCTTACAGTGCCTGGGTTAGCATGTGACTTGGAGAATTAGAGATCTACTACGTCTAAAAGAAACCTAGGAAAAAAAAGCCTTATGAAGGATTCTGTGTCTCCATCAGAAGGACTTTATCAGCAGCTGATACATAAGATCTCCAGTCAGTGGCTTGCTTCTATTAAAATCAATAGACTGTGTAATACAGAGTATTCATTTGATTGTAACACAGATTCTGTAAAGCAGAAAGCCAGCCCGTGTATAAAAGGAGAAATATCAAAAGACTAGTTACATAAAATGTTTAGCAGCCAGTGGCAGGGCAGGCAATCTTCACAACAAAAGTGGAAGGAGCAAAAAATAGGAGATGGAAACTATTGAAGTTATGTATACTGAAGGATAAAGTAACATAACAAATAAGGAAAGAATCTGGAAGCAAAAAAATAATGTTTAAGGTATATCACTACCCAAGTCGTGGGCAGACAGTAATGAATTTTGAAGGAAACTTGCACTTCTGCATGTAAAAACCAATAGACCTCTACCAAGTGAGCAAAGTGAAGAGCTGTTAAAAATAAAAATAAAAATAAAAATAAAAATAAAACAAATACAGGGCTGCAAGGGACCTAGAGGTTCTCAAAATTAACCCAACTGCTTTCTTCTCACTTCCAGGAAAGATAAATCTATTGTTCTCTGTTCTCTAAATAACAGCTTCTACCCTTCAGAAGATGTATATTATCTCTAGATATCTTCTTTGTCATTAAAAGAAAACAGATTATTTTTTTTATTTTTCAGTGGTTTAGCTAATGTACCATAGTCCTCCTTTTCTTTCAGTAATAAACTAAACTTTCGCTGGTCAAATTCCTTCTTCTTAAAGGTTACAGATCAAACTAGCACCATACACTAAAGTTTTCACTAATTCATAAACGAACAGAATAATTATCTCCTCTTTCATACTTGAAGTACTTCAAATAAACTAACAACATTCTTACATCGACTTAATCCATGATTTATGCTGTCTTCAGAAGTCACTAGTCTTCTCTTTGTTTTCAATAATTTTCGTATTTGGTCAGTTACTACTTACTTTGACCAAGGTAACCACACGCAATAATGCCAAAGAACATCTAGGAGAGCTTGCTGGATATTTACTAATAGAACTTAAACTAGAAAGCTGTATCTTCAAGTTTCACTAGCAGATGATATATTCCCACCGATTGCATGTATTATTCCCCAGCATGCTAATACGAAGCTAATTAAAAGAAGGATACAGGTTTTAACTTCATTCACTCTCCATTGCAATATTATGTTAGTAAATCTGCCAGTATCAGGAAGAAAAGCATCAGCAGGTGGTGAAATAAGAATGGTCACTAATTTGGGCAGAAGTTTAAACCAACTTGACTGAAGTCCCTAGACAAAGAAACACTTAATTCTTCCAGGAACAGCTGTTACTCATTAGCAGTCTTTAGAAACCTGGCATCTGAAAATATGTAATGCTGAGCAAAAGAAGCAGACGCTCTGATATTATGAAACCAGCATTTAAACATCCACGAGTAAAATGACTGTTACAAAGCTTTTGTAAGATGGCTTCAGCATTATCACAAAAATTTAATTAAAATTAAATTAGATTCTTCTAATTACTTAAATGCATTTATAACAACTGAATGAACTGAAACAGACTACCACCAATTCAAGAACGGATACTTAATAAAACTAATTTCTCCCTGAACCACTTTTCCAATAAAAATAGTATTATCAACCTCACTCTTCAGACTAATAATACAGAAAATTATGAAGTCAGATTTATTTAGCACAGACCTGTAATCTTGTTTCAAGAGCTTGGATGGTAAGCAAACCATTCTCTTGTAATCCTTCTGCAGCAGGAACATCGTCCTTATAATTAATACCACTCTAAAAAAAAAAAAAAAAAAGTATTTAAAAAGCTGAATGTAAGGTACAGGATACTACACATCATTACTATTGCTACCAAAAAAAAAAAAAAAAAAAAAAAAGGGTGAGGAAACCAGAAGAATAGCCATGTTCATTTTAAAAGAAAAATCTCATCTTCTGAAAGCAGTTATGGATTGATAATACATAAAGGAAAGACACAATTATGAGACAGTAATTAACACGCTCTACAACTTTAATTTTCTTAAATAAAAGCTAAGCATTATGAAAGATCTGCAACTTATCTGAAGCATCTTCAACCATACTTCCAGAAGAATGCTGATGCTATCCAGGAAGTAGAATAATTGCTCCAGATAATTTACGTCATTATTCAAACAGAGAGTATTACACTTGATTATATTCAAACTTCAGGGCATTTCACAACAAACATCCAATTTCACTTAGCACCACTGCTTTAATAATTTCTCAAGTTCTTTTTTTTTTTTATTATTTAAGCACAGACTGAACAGCTGAGAAAAGGCAAATTGCAAATTGAACTTACTTC
This sequence comes from Chrysolophus pictus, assembly GCA_037305975.1. NCBI lineage: Eukaryota > Metazoa > Chordata > Aves > Galliformes > Phasianidae > Chrysolophus > Chrysolophus pictus. The sequence continues at coordinate 74,127,825 of CM074576.1, forward strand.
ATAGTTTATCTTTCCAAAGTCCATTATTTTAAACATATTTAACACATCTGTATTGGAGTCATCATTAAAAAGCAGTAGCAGTTGCTCAGTTCCAGAACCAATGAAATCATCTACCAGAACAGATTTCACTTTCTGCCATTTGGAAGTAACCTGCAGTAGAAGAGCTTTTAGAACATATATTTGGAATCTTGTATGTGATTTTGTTAAGATGAAACTTGCCTTCAGATAAGATTTCATTTCCACTGTGTCTTCTTGACAAAAAACCTAGCATTTAAGTCTGTATCTACATACTTAAGGAAAAATAAAGTGAGGATCTCCTTGTCTTTTCTGGGAAATAATGTTCTTTGACAATGGGAGGGAAAACTCAAAAAGCTTATCAATTCCAAGAAGTTTATGCTTTAAAATAATAACAGTTAACTATGATTTTAACCTAAATTTTGCAAGCACATTCATATCTGTCTTAAGTTTTAAATTCTCATATTATTGATCTTGTTTTCAGCAGAGGCTACACATCAGACTCGTAAAACGTAGCACTAAACATTAAATTTATTTTCAAGTATATAAGAGAGCAATGAAAGAAAAAAAAAGCATATACTGAATCATATGATATCATAGAATGGCCTGGGTTGAAAAGGACTACAATGCTCATTGAATTTCAACCCGCTTGCTATGTGCAGGGTCTCCATCCACCAGACCAGGCTGCCCAGAGCCACATCCAGCCTGGCCTTGAATGCCTCCAGGGATGGGGCATCCACAATCTCCTTGGGCAACCTGTTCCAGTGCATCACCACCCTCTGAGTGAAAACCTTCCCCCTAAAAACTTATACTTAAACCAAGTTATTTTAACAGAAGTTGATGGGAAAGACAAAAAGCAATAAATCTGGAACATGTAGCTTCTCACTTTGGATAGAAGGATAGAAACAAAAAAGATGCGGTATGAAAAAGTAGCTACTTAAGGCACAAATACCTGCAAGTTCTCTCTCCGTACAACACATACATTCCCAGATGAAAAAGATACAATAAATAGCAAATCATCGCTACTGGTTACAGCAGTTTTTATTAAACATGGTTTTTCATAGGGAAGCTCACAAACACCTTTAGGGACACCATCTTGGAACCAGATCAGTTGATTCTTGTGCGTGATAGCAACAGCTGATATTCTGAGCTGTTTTTTCAGTCTCTCATTCTTGCAGACACAGACAGAAGATACCACTCTGCTGTAAGCGTGAGGCATAAAGCATGTGCCAGTCAACATTTTTTGCATTTCAATTGCATACCCAAAGAACTCACTGCCCCAGATGGCTCTGTCTGAAGTGGAAAACTCATCCCCATCTTCGCTCTCTGGCAGGCAAGCAGCTCTGATCCCTAATACAACAGTGCCTTCACCCTCGATTTCACCTGTCCACACAACAGAAGAAAGTTGAACAGGAGCGCTCAGAACCGTGCAGGTATCAGCAGAGATGTAGAACAGCTTGTTGGCATGCCTCCATAGCACCGAGGGGCCAGCAAACAACCTGACATCCTCTTTCAGCTCATAATCCAATTTAAAATGACAGCACTGCTCAAACCGATCGGAGCTGTGAAGCAACAGTAAAAGGTGCTCGAAAGCGCCGTTCTGCTTTTTCACTTTCATCAAAACACAGGGAAGAACAATCCCTGTTTTGGAATGCGTGGCGCAGTCGCAGCAAACAATTTCAGCTTCTGAGTGTTTTGCGCGCATGTTAAACGCCCCGGAGGACATCTGAACAAACAGCTGAGTGTCTCTATCAAATGCCATCCTCCTGACACACAGCTTCACTGTTTTGTCAGCTGCTCCCTCCACGTGCTTTGTTTTTGACAGCTGAAAGACGAGGAGCTCTCCATTGTAGGACAAGACGTGCTGTCGCTCGCTCAGAAGCATCTTGATTCCTCTGTATGTGCGTTCCCCTACAAGAAAACTCTATCACTCTCCATTTCCGCCAGGTTCAGCCCAGCTATAAGCTCTCCCCCTGCAAAATGAAAGCAGAACAAAAAGTGAAACGCTTTGCAAGCGGCGGCGTTAATCCTCAAGGAAAACACCACATCACCAAGCAATGACGCAGACTAATCGAGAACACGAAGCCAACAGTGCTTCAGTAACACACACGAGGACGGCGTAAGGCAACGGTACACCAATAACAACTGACGGGTTAAGTTACAGCCCTCCAGCAGCCAGCCTAGTAGCACAGAGGCAAAATTAACGCTGACCGGACCGCTACGCCGCCCCCGCCTGAAGGGACGCACCCACACAAGCCACCACGGGAAGACCCGGCCTGCGGGGCTTCACCCACCTGCCCGCGCCGCGGTGCCGGACGTGACGGGACGAGGAAAGCAACGCAGGGCGGAAGCAAAGGCAACGCGCGCCCCTCCGAAACTCGCGCCACGCAGTGCATGACGGGAGAGGAAGCCGAGCGTAGGGAGGCGCGGCCATGACGTTAAAGGGCGGGGCTACTGGGCGTCCGACTCCCGCTGCCGGGATGGGCGTATGGCCACGCCCACTCTCCTTGGCCACGCCCCCCGGGTCACGCGGCGCCTCCATCGCCTCTTCTTCCTGTCCCCCTGCGGTTGTCGCGGCCGTTACGGGCGGCCCCGCCGCGCTATGGCTGACGTGAGTGCTCCCCTGGCCCTGCTTCCTGGCGGCCCTCGCGCGGGTGGGGTGTAGGTGGGGGACAGAGTGGCGGTTAAGCGGCGGGGTGGTCGGCTGGCTCTGCCGGCTGGCTCTGCCGCGCAGGTGTGAGGGGTTGCGCTGGGCCCTTTCACGTCCCGCCGTTTGTCTCGTTCGCAGCAGCAGGACAAAGCCGCGCTGATCGCCGAGACGAGGCGGCGCTTCGAAGCGGAGTACCTGCCAGGTGAGCGCACCGTGCTGGGCGGGCTGCCGGCCCTTCGGCTGCCGCTCTGCTCTCTGTCCCCGGCCGGCTGAGCGGTTGCTGCCCTGTCGGGTCGTGGTGCCGCTTTGTGGGGCTCTCTGTGGTGCTGTAGGGGGTGTTGGGGCACGGTGCTGGTGTGTTTGACCATTGGGAATAGGTGAAACGCGCTGTCCTAGTCGGGTTCGTCTGCGGAAGGGGTTGTTTTTCTGGAGCTGCTTGCACTTCAAATTCCTGCTATGAGTAATTAATACTGTGCTGTTTGTCTGACCCTGTAGCGAATCTGGGAAGCTTTGAGGCTTGTTAATGAAAGGCGTTAGGGATCCTTGTGAGAAGGGGAATGGCAGAGAGCCTGAAGGGCTTTCACTTCAATTCCAGCTCGATTTGCATTGCTTATGATAGAAAACTATGTAGTAGCACAGTATGATAACAGCTGGAGCAAGCAGAACACTTTTATGACTGTATAAAGGTTTTCTATTAAAAACATGCTCTTACTAATTTCTAATGCAAATACCCTAATAACCCAGGAGTTCAGGAGTTGCATGTATCTCCTGTAACACAAGCTTCAGTTCTGCATAGACCTGCTTTGCATTGATGTGCCTGATTGGAGTTATTAGAGTTACTGCTTTTATATGAGGGTTGTGCGCACATATGAGTTTTCGGTGGTTGGCTGTATTGCTTATCTTTATAACTTTTGGAGGGTCTTAAGTGCTGCATGACTTTATGATTATTTGCAGGGCAAACATACAAAACAAAGAAATGAATGGCCATTGTTTAGTCATTGCATGATAACATTATTAGAATAGCACCTTGAAGGACAGAGTGAGTTTATTTTACCTTTTCATATTTCAGTGTGGTTAAAGTTGTCTTTGGTAGTCATAAAACAAGAGAACGAAGAAGAATGAAGAATCATCTTAAACTATAAATTATTTTTGCTGTTGATGATTCCGGTTAATTCATTATTTGTGAGTGTGTATTTTATGGTAGATATATCTATTATTCTGTAGTTACATTGGCTGTTTATTTTATGTTGGTTTTTTTTTTCCTTAATCATAGAATCACAGAATGCCTTGGGTTGGAAGGGAACTTGCAGCCCACCCAGCCCCATCCTTTGTTGTGGGCAGGGCTGCCCCCACCAGCTCAGGCTGCCTGAGGCCCCATTCAACCTGTCCTTGAGAGCCTCCAGGGATGGGACACCACAGCTTCTCTGGGCAGCTGTGCCAGCACCTCACCAACCTCTCAGTAAAAAACCTCTTCCTAACATTTAACCTTATTTTCCACTCTTTTAGTTTGAAGCCATTCCCCTTGTTCTATTGCTATATGACCATGTAAAAAATCATTCTTCCTCATGTTCATAAGCTCCCTTCAAGTACCAAAGTCTGCAGTGAGGTCTCCCTGTAGCCTTCTCATCTCCAAGCAGAGCAAGCCCAGCTCCCTCAGCCTGTCTTCATAGAAGTGTTCCAGCCCTGTCTTAAGAAGAAACTACCTAGCCTTCAACTGCTTTGAGGGAGTTGCTGATGAAAGGGAGTGTTGCGTCTTAGCTTGAGCTACCCCTTAGAAACGTGCAACTCCTTGTACCTCCATTCTACTTAGTTGTAGCTGTAATGAAGCCTCTGTTGGACTGGTTGTTAAGAGTCATTAAAATAACACGTTACTGTTGCATGGGAAACTGTAATCCTCTCTGCAGTGTTTTGAGCACACACTTCCTTAGTATGGGTCGTGGTTTAGGGCTCTTATCCCTTTCAAGAAAATGGGTTTATTTTTTTTTAATCCCTATCTAAAATTTAGGAATGCCAGAAGCAAATTAATGTTGTCACACCCATTTAAAGTATGAAAACCACAAGGTTTTGGTGTGTTCATGGTCCTCCTATCTTTACTGTGTATGTTCTAAAAAAAAAAAAATATTTTTAATTTTTCCTCTTAATTGAAAACAGCTGCAAAGGGTCTTGCATACATGCAACTTTCTGTGTTCCAAAGGTGCAAATGATTGCTTGATATTCAGCAATTGTAGTCTTGAAAAAGTAAAGGTGCTGTCAGGGTACACTGAGAAACTGATATAGAAAGTTTAGTGTGGTTCTGAAATAGTGGGCCTCTATAGAGTGAAACTAGTTCCTTTTTCAGGTGAGCTGCAAGTGTTGAAACTTGAGCAAAATTTTCAGGATGCTTCTATTTCTAGGAAGTTACAGCTTCAACTGTTTTATTCTCCCTCTGAGGAAAGCAGAGTCCTGATTATTCCCGAACTTTGTGATTGCATTATAATAGGAAAGAGTCACTTCTGGAAACTCTTGTTGCTGGATTCCCCTCATGCAGGCAGATTTCCTAAAGGACGTTATGCTGTGATGATTTGTAGTACTGTGTATTGTTGTTCATTGAAATGAAAATTTAAAGGGCCTTTTGAAGTCCTTATTTTAGTTGAAATTAAAATCATTCATTGACAGAAGATAATGTTTTAAATTAATACAGAATATTTTGAAGTTCACAGATGGTTCGGAAGAGTCTTATATTAACTGCCACAACTAATACATGAAGGAATATCTCACGTAAAAGTTACGACCAACTTAAACACTACAGTCTTGACTTTTCCCATTCTGCCTTGAAAATGTTCAAATACAAGCTCTAGAAATCCATTTCTTGGATTAAACATCTGAACAGCTGTCACATCTATGTGTCTAAGTAAAAGAATCCATTTAGTAGTCAGATACAGTTTGGAAAACAGTGTACAAGAGTGGCTTATCTCCATGAAGTTTGCATGGGAAGTTTCTTGCTGACATTGCTGATCTGTGGCCTTTCAGCAGATCTAGAAGGAAAACTTGGCCACTGTGAATCCTACTTCAGAACAGTACTTTTTGTTAACTGAGATCTTGTGTTGTGTGATTGTTTGCTTTTTTTTCTGTTGTCCATGGTGAATGCTGTCTGTATTTGGAAGACAAAACTTCAGAGCATGTGAGGAATGTTTTTCCTAGTAGTAATTAAAGCCCTTGCATTTCAACATGTGAAAGTTTCTCTTAGTGCTGTCTGTGGTAGGTGGACAGTGCCTTATTCTGGCAGTTTGGAGCCTGATTTCTGTCTGTTTGGGTTCTTTGTGAGAACTGATAAATGTAAATGATCTGGGTGGTGACAGGAACAATGAAAAAAGATGATTATTGTTCAGCACTGACTGGTACTGGCAGTGTTTTCTAGCAAACAGTTTTGTCTCATTCTTCAGTGGATTTCACTTGTTAAAGGATTTCTGAAACTACATTTTGTTCCTGAACTATTAATTTTCATTTTAATGTTCAACAGGAATTGTCTGTGATAAAATCTTGGTAGATTTTTTTAGTCAAGAAGTCTGTTTTTCTACTCTTCTTTTTGCGTATTTCTATTGTCTGTATTCCTTTTCCCTCCGTATTTGCATCCTCTTCATTTTTACTTTATTTAAAGCTTAATTTTCAGAAAAAAAAAACAGCTTTGCAAGAGATGTTTCCCACAGCAGCTTAAAGATTAAATTTCATCATGACTTTAAGCCAATAGCAAAATGTTAAATCAAATTGGTCAAATGCAAATACAGTTCTAGGTGTATGTGCCATTCTCAAAACAGCATGGTGATATGACATGTTGAAAACCGCTAGGATAATGTTTTGAATACCTTCTTTATGCTCTGAAAAATTTGTTTTTACAGATTCTTGGCTTTAAGACTAAGAAGTATTGAAGGGTAAGGTAGGAAACTTGTATGGACAGGTTAGCAAGCAGACTTGTATAGAAAGCTGTGATATTGATGTCTGACCTTCCTATTGGAAGTAAATTTTAGAATCGTTGAGATTGGACACTTTTGCTGAAAGTTTAAACTTATCTGCCTCCAAAAGAGATATTTTATTTATATCTCGTAGTTTTATTTTGTTGAATTGGAACAGCTCCTTACTGGGTGAAAGTAATTTTGTTTTCCTCATCTCAGTCCCTGCATGGCTGCAGACATTTTTAAGCTGCTTTCAGCCTTGTAGATTTTCTCACTTAACAATTGAAGGCACAAATCTGTGGTTAAGGTACTTAACATGTAATTGACTTTTGACTTCTAACAGTGGGTTTCCTCTTCCTGGCCATGGCTAGAGGAATAATTATGACAGTTTCAGACACAAGGCTTCTTGACTGAAATATCACTTAGAACAGAGTTAGTTAAACTGAAAGGCTTGTTTAATGCTTTACATGATCTGAGAAATTGCTTATTCCAATTCTTTAGTGTAACAATGCGGTTTGGTTGCTTTTTTTTTTTTTTATAGGTGTGTAGTTGCCATCCCTACTTCTTGGCTTCGTATGTGACTTCTATGTAACATCTTTTCCAGATAGAGTTCTTCCCAGAGGGGCGAGTCCTTATTAGAGATTGTAAATTATTAACTTCTCTAGGGTATCTTAGTGTGGAAATTAACTGTACTGCATCTTTTTCTGTCTTATATATTTTCCAGTCTTATATTTTTTCTAGTTGAATCTTATGAAATTTCTATCACTTCTCCTAAAAATGCCTAAAGAAAACATTATGCAGTTTTATCTCCTGGTAACACAGATGAAACTCACACAAAAAATAAAAACAGAGTGTTGTGGAAGAACTTGTTTCTTTGGTTTTACATGATTTTTGGAGTTTGAGTGGTTTTGTGTTGTTGTAGTGGTAGTATAGAGACTTCTGTCTTAGAAGATAATTAAATCATAGTTCGACCTCAGTTTTCTCAACTTGAAGAAAATATGGGTTAATAGAGCAGGATGTGTCCCTAACAAAACAAAGCAACATAAATCAGAACCCTGCACTTAGACAAGAAAAAAGGAAGCTGAGTAATGGGAAGAAGTGGCTGGTCAAAATGAGGTTTTTCTACTCTCCTGTTACCTCAAATATCCAATGAGAAAATGGAAGTAATTTTAAGTTGCTGTCTTTTTAAAAAAAGGTTAAACAAGATCATGAAGTTTGAAGCCTTAAAAGTTGTATGTGGGATCTGGTCCAAAAAAAATCTTTTTTGCTCTTTCAGTTTTCTGAAGGCTTGTTAGTTGTGAAGAGAACTAGTTTTGACTTCCCTTTTTGCTCTTTTGACTGTTGTGTAATATATTTAAACTAGTTTTGTATGTATGTATTTGTGTGTATATATATATATATATATATATATATATATATAGTGCTCTCTGGTAAAAATCCAATTAGGTAAGCAGTATGTGCTTTCTCTTGCTTCTCTGGATCTGAGCTTGATTAGTCGCTGTGCAGCTCAGGAGAAGATTCTTGCTACTCCCTACTTTGACTTTTCCACTATCTATGGAGCTTCTCTGCAAGATAGTAGGGGGTGACTCTCTTAAGCTGAAGGAGAAACCAGGCTTCGATGCTTATAGACTGATTTCTTAACTATGAAATGATCAACAAAAGCTTGGTGCTGCTACTGAGTTTGCAGCTTTTGGTAACTGAACAGAAGGAGCTGCGAACACTGTTTCTTGGAACACTCCTCGCTTCCCTTGAGATTAAATAAAAATACCTTAGGGATGTTGATTATGGACTAAATTGTAGAGATGCCCATCTTCCTGTGTAGGGGATGACTAAACTCAGTGGGTAGCTCTGCAGGTGTGAGAAGCTCAGTGTTTAACTTGCTAGTAGAGGCAAAATAAAAAAAAAAAAAACCCATAAATAGATGTTGATAGGTGTTATGTGATTGGTCTTAGAGATTGTATCTGAACTAAGGTACTTCAAGTTCTAGTTCCATTTGAGTTTCCATTTCAGTGCTCGTCCACTTCTGTTTCATTTTGTCCTATTAACTGCTGTGGTGCAGAATGTGTGTAAACTATATTTTGACAATGAGAAAGATCTACTTTCTTTCAATTTATTCTATTTTGAATCCAGTAACTTCCAGTAATTCAGTAACTGCATTTAAATGTTTAACTTGAATGATTAACTTGAATTTAGAAGCATTCTGATTTTTTAATAGTGTTGTTTGAAAATAAGTTTCCAGATGCCTGTAGAGTTATGAGCCATGCAGAGATTTGAAAAGCAGTTCCTCCCTTAAATTGATATATTTTCAGTGACTGGATTACTCGAATGACTTCAAATCATTGTTTTATGCGTGATATACTACATTTCTATTTTGGATTCACAATCTCATTCTAAATTTTATTTATTTTCTAGCGAGAATTGGATAAATCAGGTAAGGTTAAAACAGCAGTCAGTGCTCATGTTGCTCTATCAAGTCTTGCTGTGCTTCCCTGACTAAAAGAAGGGTATTCTACAAGTGCATGCGGAGGCAGAATTTGACTGGTTGCTTCTGATTTGGAGTTAAATTCATACTGTGTTCTACCTTGTTGAGTTTAGTGGCTGAAGAGGGTGGGAGAGAACTCACTTTTCTGCTTTCCTTACCCGTCAATCCAGCTTTTTTTAGCTTTGATTTTAAAAGTTTGTATACCACGTTTTCTACATTCTTCTTTTACTTTCAGTTTTGTAAAGCATGAATTAAGTTAAATTTCTGTTTTTCAATATTATCTAAGTTCAGAGTTTGGGAAAATCTATTAGTGGCCCAGAAATGAGTATTTGAAGCACCTTCTACAAAATATGCAAGCATATTTAAATTATTATTTGATACAAGATGCACTATTTTGTCATTCTTTTGACAGTTGTACTCCCAAGTATATAATGTGCAGAAAGAGCCTCAGAAAACAGTGTGAATCCTTTTAGTTTCTGCTTTGTGGTGTGTGTACTTTGTTCTTTATTTACACAATACTTAAATCCCCTTTACAAATAGGATGTATATGGAATGGGTCTTGGGCAAGCGTTTTGCTTATTAGTAGCAGTTGCCCTTAGTTGTTAGTTATTGTGCTAGATATGTAATGCTGATGTGAATTAAGTTCAGTATTTCAAAGCCCTGGTTTGCTGTGGCTGTGAGCAATCATAAATGGTACAGATAGCCAGCGTGGCATATTCAGTAAGTCCATGGCAGAGGGATAGCTAATACTCCAAGGCTAAGAGAAGTCAGTACTACTTTTACTGTAGCTCACGGTGGATCTGACAGCTTAGTTACTGTATATTGTAGTATCTTTGAAGGGGATTTGGACTGAATGCATGTTACACCAGAAGATGATGTGGAGTCTTTCTACCTTTTTGACTTTTCAAAACTTGATTTAGTGACCTGTTTGAATTTGCAAAATAGCTATGGTGTCAGCTGGGGTTGGTTTCTGCATGTTACCTTTCTTCTTTCTGTTACATTTTATTCTAACTTGAAGCTAGATACTGTTAGTCTTTCTCAGGCAAAGCTATCCAAATCATAAATCATTTCAGGAATAATAAAGTTTCAAATGAGCAGTTTGGATTTTGCAGAACTAAATATGCAAAATCTTTGCAACTTTTTCTGCCTGTGGCTGACCTAGATCCACAGAGAAGTTGAACAGCATTTCAGGCTGTCATGTGTTGAGTATTCAGACCTGTGCTTAGTCAGAATACAGGGAGTAAGTTGTCTGATGCGATTATGGAAATGATCAGAGAAGGAACTGAAAGAGGTTTTAGTGGGTAAAAGGAGCAGGAAGGGAACTAAGGAAGTGGGATTTGACTCTAGGCTTGGCTAAGGAACAAGGTAAGGTGGCGGGATGGGGTTGAAGGAAGCAAACACTTGAAACATAATGAAGAAAAGGAAACTAAGCAAATAATGCAAAAAGCAGTTAGATGTGAAGAGGTGCACGGGGGAAATACAGCTGCAATCTGAGTGGATAGATGCATTTAAAATTCTTACATATCCTTATATTTTTAAATTGATTCTGTGGCAGGAAACTGAGACTATAAATTAAAATATCAGTGAAGTGATATCTTGACATGTAGCTCCATGGAATTAAAAATATTAGCTGAACATAATGTGCTTTTCTTAGTGTGTTCCTCTGAGTTAAGGTTTCTGATTGAAATAGGTATCCCTAAACCATCCACTAGCAGTTATAAATACTTAATTCAACTCTGATGGCTCTGCCTAAAAGTAGTTTCTTAGAACTGGTTGCTGCTGAAGAACAGTTTTCAACCATGTGCAAAAGTAACATCTAATTAAGAACCATTGTTAAAATTTCTCACCCTAAAAATGAACGGGGCAAATCACTGACCAGTTCAAGTGAAAAATTAAAAGAGCTTAAGTGTTTTGGTGATCAGCAAAGAGATGCTTATCAGTGTTTGTTGCCTTCAGGAGCCTGTTTCAATTTTCTTGCTTCATTTACGTTCCAATAAATGCAGACTGTATGGCGAAAGAGGAACATTGAACTAAAAACTGAGGTGTTGTTCTTTAAGCATATCTTCAATAAAAGTAGATTCACTTTGGCATTTTTGTAACAAACTTACGTGTTTTAAAAAAAAAAAAAACTACAACAGCAAAAAAAAAAAACCAAGCTGGGGATAAATAGTTATAATAAAGCAGAGTAGCAAAAGCTTCTGTTTCATCCTAAGTGCTTCATTTTGTTTTCACTGAAGTAACAGTCTATGCCAAGTATAAAATACGTAATCTTTTTTAAAGAAAATATCTAATGTGATGATATATAAAACACAATAAAATATAGTCATTTTAATATCTGTTCTGACACTTCTTGGTCTATCATTGTGATGCCTGTAAGTTAGATAGCACAAGCTTAAGCTACCTAATTCTTGATATATAGGTACCCACCAGGACTCAGACTGTGTGCCTTCTTATGTGTTAAGTAGAGAAACTTGGTTTTGTCTGTGAAGAACTGTACTTCCCTTCCCTCTCTCCCCTATCTTCTCTGTTTCTGATGTTTTTTTTTAAACTTGAATAAGAATGGCAAATTATTTTTCTACTGAGAATAATCTGGTAGTGTTTCTAAATATCTTCACAGTAGATAGACAGCATAAGAAACTAATTGAAAACTTTTATCTGCTAAATGATAAGACTGAAAGAAATTCTTTTATATAGTATATTTAGTAGGATTGAAACATTACGAGTCTCCTTTTTGTATATTCATTGCAAATGCTATATTCTTAAAGTAGTTATTTTATTTGCTAGATAAATCAGATAAGTATGATTCTAGAGATGTGGAAAGACTTCAGCAAGATGACAAATGGGTTGAAAATTACCTGATTTGGCGTCATGATGTTGTGGATGATACATTAAAGATGATTGACGAGAGCTTTCAGTGGAGGAAAGAATATACTGTTAATGGTAAGCTGTGTTATGTAATTCTTGTGATGGTGTATGTTGCTTTCCTTTTGAACTGCATCTAACCTCTGCCTCTAGTTTAAGGCTCTTACTCTTAAATATTGTATATATACCATGGAGTACTAAGCATTAACTTTTTTTTTAACCCAGTTCAGAAAACTGGGTTCCTAAAACTTTGCTGCTTTTATCATCAAGCTGTACTTCTATGTGTCTGTTGCAAGGGGAAGAAGGAAAGTACCTATCTTTTGTCATCTTTGTGTAGTTGCAGGGGCTCGACCTCTTCATTCCCCCACAACCAAAATGGCCTCAAAATAATAATAAATTCAAATAACAGTCAGGTCTAATGTTTTGCTACCAGCAGCAATGGCTTGATATTCCAGGTAGAATAGGTGTGCTTTTTGTTTTGTGGGAGTGTTTTGAAGATCAACAAGATTTACAAGAATGCACAGTCTGATTTTAAAAAAGGATAAAGCAAGAAGGGCTGTAGATATGGGCCTAAAAATAAACATTGCAGTATTTTTTTTCTTCAAAATCTTATTCATATCTCTACCTCAATCCTGCTGTGCAGCTTGAGAGGAAGAAGATGGTAAAATTCTCAAATTAGCCCCATTTTTGTATTATATTTGCAAATGCCTTGGATGGATGCTTACAAAGGCACTTCTGTATTTTGTTGATGTATTTTTGCATTTTTAACAGAAATGTAATTATTAACCTGATTGTTGGAATAATCTTTCATTTGGCTTTGCAGACTTAACTGAATCTGTCCTTCCAAAATGGTTGTTTGAAAGTGGTGCTCTCTTTCTGCACGGATATGATAAAGAAGGCTATAAATTATGTAAGTTACACAAAACATAATCAGTCATCCTGTATTACTTTTTTTCTAAGCATTTTAGCAGCATCTGTTTTGGAAAAGAAATGATTTGAAGCTAAAAGAATGAAGGTATTGACAACTGTTTTTACTAAAAGAGATTAGAAGTTGATGACTTTCAGTCAGTGTGGTATCTTTGGATTACAGAAGTGAAATAAGCAAACTTTCAGCAATTTTCAAGAATCATAAACCTTTAATCCTAACTGCCAAAGTTTTTACCTTCTCTGTTAAAGTGCATTATTTCTGTATCTACTGTAATGTGTATATATAAGTAGAGTAAGTGTTGATAACTGCAGAGCTTCATTTACTGCTGCTTTTCTGACAGCTCACATAAGTTCTCATGTATTTGCAGTGGTTTGCAAATTTTCTTTGTGTTCTTATGATGCAGGAATAGTCAGTAATACTGTGAGCAGCTGAAAACTCTTGGAGGGTGAAATCCTGAATTGTATGATTAACTTAGGAGTAAGGAATAAAATGTGTAGAGAAACAGTAGATATTTCCTAAAATACTCCTGACTTTTACTGTATGTAAATGGGCAGTATGGGCAATATAATTTTCTGTTACTGAATTTGTTACATCATCTCATGCAGTTAAAAATAGATAACCTTAAAAAGTATTAAAAAAAAAAAAAGACTTAAGAAAAATCACCTATTAGACTATCTGAACAGCAACCTTGAACCAAAGACGGGAGAAAAATAAGTCTTCAAATCTAAAATCGTGCTTTTTCTTCTTTTACCAAAACTGTTTTTCATCCAAAAATAGATTTGCAGTCCTGTCTCTTATAAACAACTGAGTTTAAAGCACTAACCCGCTAGTTTTTCTAACAGTACCATGACCAGAAGAGTACAGTGTCTATTCCAAGGGCCTATTTTGTCAAGAACTTTATCTTATCCATGTAAGTTATGAGTGCTTTGTGAACAATTGCTATATTATGCTTCGTGATTTTTCGTTTAGCCTCCCAAGGTAATTAATCAAGGATAAGTGGTGATGATACATTTTTACAGTATTTACTTAAAAAGCTGAATGTGATTATACTGGTTGGTTCAATTCGGTGAGGTTGGAAAGTGAAGTAATAAGACAGAACTTATTTTGGTGGTTGGACTGAGAAAACTGGAACTGTTTCATGACAAGAGTATGCAAATCAAATAATTGAATAAAACTTTTATTTTATTATCACTGATAATTAATCTCTCTATTTCCTACCCCCAATTGTTTCTTTCCAGGAATGTTATTGGTTGAGAATATCTCAGCATGCAAATTCAGATTGTACAGTAGTTAAGAGTTCTGGTTAAGTAGCACTTGAGAAATGTTTCTTGTGCCATATGCTCGATTTTCACTGTTACCAGAAGTAGATATTTTGAACTTGATGGAAATTCTTTGAAAAGTGTTGGTTATTTTCACGAGAGTTCTGCTTTAAATAGAGTATCTTTCTGAAATTAGAGAATTCAGTTAATGTGTTAGGCTTTAAATCTTTTTTTTTTGTCTGTATGTGAAGTGGAAAATTGTCTTCCATGCAATTCATAGAATGAACTTAAGGAAGTAAGAGACATTGACAGGAAAAAAAAGAAAAGTTTTATACAAAGTAATACTAGGTTTCAGGGAGAAAAATGTTAGTGCATCCACAGTTATTTCTAGGACTTGTCTATTTTTCTGTTGGAGAGGTACTGAAAAATGAGTGTTTTTCATGTTGGACTTCTTGAATACTTCATCACTTCATTGTATAACCAGTCATTTGGTTTCAGGCATTTTTATGAAGTCTGTTACTTGGAAATCAGCTTCTTACAGCTGACTTGTCTCTATGTGAGTCATTTCTTATTCCAGAAGATTAAATATCAGGCTTTTATTGAAGTAATGTTACTCATCTTCTGGATTTCTTGATTATTTTAAGAAGATCTATTACTTTTTATGTAATTTAGAATAATAATGCGTGTATAGTTCTGTTCAGAACATGCCAACTTCAACAGTATAGAAAATTTAAGCAGAAAAAAATGTAAATGTCAACCACAGCAATAATTGGAATACATACAGGTCATGATAGCTGGGGACTGCATGTATTAAATTTTAAATAATTAATTTTTCTTGATAAATAGTAGAAGTCTTTAAAAGGTGCATGAAGAGTGTTTTCCTTCTCTGCTGTTCCTTGTCTTCTGCAATTCTTGGCTTTTATCTTTTTTTTTCTTTTTTCTTCCTCACATCTTTTGTATTAAAAAAAAAAAATGTAGTTGTCCCACTGACTGTTCAGTGTTGCTGTAGAATCTTTAGTTGGAGTACAAGCACTGTGCATCTATGCAGTTATACAAATAATGGCTTCAATGAATTTTGCTTCCTTGGTTCATTTTTTGTGTGCTTCTTTTTCCTTTCTTCTCACCAGTTTGGTTCAAAGTGAAACTTCATGTAAGGGATCAAAAACAGCAACTTGATAAAAAGAAACTCGTAGCTTTCTGGCTAGAACATTATGCTAAGAGAGATCATGGAAAGCCCTTAACGGTGGTATTTGACATGGCTGAAACTGGAATCAGTCACATAGTAAGTATGCGTATTGTTGGGGTTTTTTTGCTTGCTTTTTGAATTATTTGATCTACTGTAGAGTACCTGCTTTAGCTGAGGAGTTGGACTTAACGATCTCCATAGTAGATGATGATTATCTGTGCAGTCCTTTAAACCTGAGTAACATTGCAGTTACTCACAGCAGTAATACATAGGGCTTGTTCCTGTGATATAAGCAACTTCTGAAATTCTTTATTGCATATTAAAATTTGTTGAATATTATGTGCTCCTGCATATCATATATTTGATGTACTACACTGAAAACTTTTAATTTGATAAATGACTGAGTCAAAATGATTCCTGTGCAGTAGTTACTTACCAGTTTGGTTTGTCGATTGTTATGGATAACAATAGCAGAACTTAATTTTTAAGCACCCAAAAGGCAATAGGCTGAGCCCTCTTTTGTTGTGAATGCAGTTGTAGCTTCATCCTCAATAGTTCAGGCTTCATTCTTGTTTTGTTTTTTTTCTCAACAAAGCAAAATCCCTCAAGAGTGAGGGATGGAAAAATGTGGTAATGGCAAAGTACTCAGACCTGTAGATGCAGTAATTGAGATCTTTGAAAACAATGATCTCTTCTGAAAATAACCTTTGAGTAACTGCCTGTGGAGTTCTGTGGTCTTCTCTTCAGCTTAATTCAGCAGAGCAATTAATTTTCTAGAACACACTTAATGTTCTAAAATAGTTCAGATTCCTAAGTTGGAGATCTTGCGTATTGTTTGGTTGAATGGCATCTTCCTTTTTTATGTGGTAGAAATGCCTGACAAAATGAGCAAAACCCAGTATTGCCTTAGGTCCTTGCAGTCATGCAATATAGGGCCACAAACATCGGAGAAGACAGTTTTACAAATAAGTATGGGATAATTCAGTTTTGCAATTTGGAGTTGATGTTTTTACCTGTGACTTGAGAACTGTCTATCCATACCCAAAAGATACTAGTTGAGCAATGTGCATTTTTATATAACAGAAACACAAAAGTATGTTATTTCCCTTATGTTTAAAAATAAAAATTCACAGCCTCCTTGATTTTCTTCAGAATATTTATTCAGAATTCTCCATGAATTCAGCTTCTCTATTGTTTTTGAGGCTCTCAGAGACAGTCTCGGCAAGTGCTGTTCATGAGTCTTCCATTGCACGGTCTCACTTTGCTAGGGATTTCTTTTAATATCAGCTGGTAGCCACATAGAGTATTTGATAAATTTTATCCTAAAACAGCTTGAGGTTTTAATCTATTTTCTAGAAGGTTTTTCATTTGTTTGCTCCATTGTTAACGTAGCCTCATCTCGTATGTCAGCTATTCTCATTGGTATGCAGTCAAGTAATTCTGATGGTTCATGCCAGCATTTCAGGTAACTAGAGTCGATGCATTTATTAAATTCTCTGCTCACATCTAAATTCTTGTTTGTGGACTTTCATCAAAATAATGGATCCAACTTCCTTATAGCTGATAGTATTGCTTTTGGGTACACAGCAGAAGTGAGAGCAGTGCGCTTCTAATGCACAGGAGACTCTAATCATTACTTGGAAATCTATCACTGTGTTTATTGCTGTTAAGTGATAAATAGTGTTTTGGTACAAGCAACTACCAGTTGAGATAAATACTTCTGCAGAGCGCTATCTTTTGCCTCCAGAGGTATCTGAGCTTTCAGTTACTTTATAATTACTGAAGCTACTAATTAGGCTTTCAGTTTGTTGATAGTCTTCAGTCTTCTTTACAGTTTTTTTTATTGCTTTATCTGTAAATGTTTTAGTAGAGTTTTTATATCACTTTAGAAGTCAGTTGTCCATTGTATTTTGCTGTTCTTATGAGAGGATTTTAGGTCCTCTATCAATAATACATTTTGTTGTGCCTCTGGAAGTCTCCTTCGTAGTGTCATTTCTGTTAGAAGTGCTGAGGAAAATAGAAGTATTTATGGTTTTCCACCTCACTCAAATGTTGTAGTAAGGTATGCATCACAGTATTGTATATGCGTTTTATACAATGTCTTTTTTGCTCTCTGCAATGTTACCATTACAAAATCTGGCTGTAATAGCAGTGTCTCAGTTGCACTGTTTCTCAAGTGCTTTATGTTAACAAATTTGTATTCTAATATTTTGATTTATGCTATTTACTCTGTTTTTATTTTAGGACTTGGACTTTGTTCGTTTTATTGTCAACTGTTTTACAGACTATTATCCAAACTTCCTTAGTAAGTATTGCATATGAGATTGCATATGAGTGTTAGGCTTGTATAACAAGAGCAGTTAAGAATATCATTAGTGATAGGGGAGAGTTTGTTTATTAATATTTTTGCATACACTTTATCTCATTTTTGGGAACAAATGAAAGACTCGTCCTTGGACTTTAGTGTTTCAACCATAGCAGAAGATTAGATTTTTTTAAAGCTGAACTGCATGGAACATTTTGATGCTATAGATTCGGAATATATTTGTGCCTGTAAGAATCAGCACAACTTTAAATCTGAAGTTTATTTACTGTACATCCAAAATCAGCTGGCTTTTCATGATATACAAAGAATTTGTTGTGTATATATTTATGAACATAGAATCGAAAGAACCTTTTTATCCCTTAGTTCCTTGTTATCTGGAAAGCTTTGGAAACCTGTATAACAACTGGTGCCCTTTAAGAGCCTTCAGGGAACAAACGATGATTATATAAATTCCTCAGTAGCCATGGTGTGCTTCCTCAGAACAGGATTAAGGCCGTATGGAAACTTTTTCCAACATGCCTGCTTATTTCTTATGGATAGGTATGAACTACATCATTTTTGCAAGCTCATTTTAAATCTTAAGTGAAGGTATCTGTGAATTTTGAAGCTCTGTAACAGTTACTGATTAAACTTTGAAAATCAGATTTCAATTTGCTACTGAAAGTTTGATCTTTAACTGAAGTGGGACATAATATTCTTTTTTTATTTTTGACATTTGAGAAAAATATTTGGGGATGTTTTTGAGTCAAAATGCTAACTTTTCAAGCTTTTTTTCTTAAAACAAGGAAGTCTGAGAACAAGCATAGACTTGCAAAGATTGTTGCTAATTCTTTGGGAAGAAGAGATGCTGAATATACCTGTTAACCTTCTTTTCCAGTAAGCAGTTACTTCGCCAGATCAGGATAAATTCTTAACTTTTCCTGCCTTATTTGTTACAATTACTAGTAACAATATGTCAGAAAAGTAGTAAGCCAGAGAAGTCTTTAAATTGCGGAACTCTGCCATTTTTCTTGTCTTTTGCTTAAAGCATCTACTGTCTTTCTGTAATAATAAATATAGCATGTAAAAACCAATTAACAAATTGCTTCTGCAAGGAAGTAAACATGACACTTTCAAAATATATATATGTATTCCTCTTTCTACATGGCTATTATTGCCGTACTTCATGTTAAGCAGAGAAATGCATACATTTAGTATTCAGATTATTTCTTTTTCTTTACCTTTTCAGCAAAGATAGTGATCTTTGAAATGCCATGGATAATGAATGGTAAGTCAGTTGGTTTATTTTCCCCCAAGACAGTAACTTAAACCTAGTATAAACAAGAAGCATTTTTCAGCTTTCTGTTTTAGCTAAGTGGTGACTTTGTTAAACAATCATTTTTAAGCCTATTACATAGTTAACTTCATAGCGCTGTCTTTCTGTCTAGTATTGTATTTTGGGTTACACTTTAAATGGAGCTCATATTCACTTTTTATCTTAAAAAGTTGGGAGACTTTGATAAACATCTGTTGAATGTTTCCAGCTGTAATCCTTTCAAAGTTCATGATTTAGGAACACTATAATCATTGATAAATACTTTTTACCAGTTGAAAAAAAATAAGTTGTACACTTTCAGGTAGACACCTGGCCCTGGACAATGTAATTATTGTGTACGTTGATTTGTGTTTCAATTAATGTTCTTAACCATAATGCATGTGATAAGTAGCTTATTCTTTTATCTATGCCATACAGATAAATTTTTATGTTAGTTCCATACTTTTGTGTATTCATGTTTTACCACTAATGAAATAATTGATGTGTTCAAAACCACCCCAAATCTAAGTAAGAGCCATTTAAAGCAGCAAAATATTTCAACTGTGAAGAAAATATGTAAAACTTCTATTTTCCTCAATCAGACTTGAAACACAATTGTTTTACACCTTTCCCCTGTGCCACTCTCTTCTTCCTGGGCTTAAATTCCAAGACAAGGAATTAGTCACTGGCTAAATCAAAGATCCTCTTCCCTTTGAAAGTCTGTGGTCTATCTTCATTCCACTGTAGAAAAGGTTTTTTTTAATGTATTTTCCTTACAAGTAATATTTTTTTCTTTTCTGTCTGCACATTCTAATATTTTCAGAACCAGTATTGCCATATTTTATGGGGTACAGTGTACTACTTTTGTAAGATCTACCAATATGCTGCAAGTAAAAAAAAAAAAAAAAAAAAAAAAAAAAACCTTGACAAACTTATGTGTATCTTTTTTCCCCTTTAAAGCTGCTTTTAAAATTGTGAAGGGTTGGCTTGGCCCTGATGCAATAAGTATGCTAAAATTCACCAACAAGAGTGATGTACAGGAATACATCAGTGGAGAATATTTGCCACCTCATATGGGTGGAACTGTAAGTATATTAACATTCCATCCTTTTGTGTTAGATTGAGACGTTTATTTAATAACTTATGTGGTGTTACAGTTTGGCACTTCATGGATATGGAATTTCTTGATTCTGTCAGAGTGATATTTTGTAAGTCACATCAGTAAAAAAATGGATTAATTTTATGAGAATTTAGTATCTTGCAATCTTAAGTACGGAAATTGATTCTGTGAATGGCTTTAATTATTCATTTTCAAGTCATAGGGAGCCTTGTTTTCAAATTTTCAACAAAAAAAAACCCTGTCCCTTTCAAGTGCCTTTTTCTTTTCTCACGTATCTTGTTTTCCCCCAGCTGATGAATTAGAGAGATTGTGTTGGCTTTTGACAAGTTGGACAAACGGAAAATAGATTTTGTGCCTCTCTGAAGTTTTTCATCTTCTTCCAAAGGCACGGTTCTGTGTTTTCTACTGTCATACCTCATAGCTAATTCCTTCTTTGAAGAAAGAAACTTGTGGCTTTGCTAACTGTTTTCCTTAAGTGCCTATATGGAGCATGCAGACTTGGTTATCTATCCTCCTTCAATCCTGAAGTGTTTCAATGCTTAGCTAGTGCTAAGCTGGCTCCGTGTTGCCCAACTTCTAGGAATGTCTGTAAGTTCCAGAATCTTGGAGGCTGTTTATCTAAACTACAGATCTGTGGTAATAAGTTGCAGTGACAGTGATAAATTAGTAGAATAGAAGTGTATTTTTTTGACAAGGACTCCAAGTGTGCTTAAAGTTTCAGGAAAAATAAAAAATGTACACATGCTTTTTAAAAGCCGTGTATTTTGAACCTGCAGGTGTTTTGTCTAAATATTGAACGTCTTTGGTATTTAACCTGCTAGGTGGGTGTTCTGAACTTTAAACCTCAGAACTGTCACTGTTTGGAAACATTGTTAACAGGTATTAAGTTAGGCTCCAACATCTTTTCTGAGAAGGCAGATTTTCTTGGTGTGATTGACCTTGCCTCCTCCTGAGTCAGCTTGAAATCTGATGAGGCAGTGCACCTACTGCTATTAGTGTTGACAGGATTATAGGGTTTTCTGTTTATTTTAAGGTACTATCTGATTTGTAAAAACTAATTCCTTGTGCTTTCCTCTGAAATATCTTTTCCCTTCCCATTTTTTTTCGTCCTCTTTGATTTCTACCCATTTAGGAATAGATGGTCAGTTTTGCAACCATCATGATACAGTTGAAGAAGAGCATGACATACCTTTTAATCTTTGGCTGTAGTACTGAACAAAATGGCACAGTAGAAAGGAGAGTCTCCCTAGTGGTATCTGTTCTAGAAGAGCCAGGTTTTACTGTTTACTTTAGGGAAATGCAGAGAAGGTATATCCTATGGAACACAGGTGCCCAAAAGGAATTTTTGAGACCACTTTGGGGATTTTTTTTTTCTTTTTTAAAAAAGCAAATTCTGTTGCCAAAGTGATATGTAGTGTTGAACTTGAAGTTACTAATTCCTCCTCTCTGTCAAGGGAACTATTCTATGTCTCCATCTTTCAGCTTGTCTTCAAATATATTTTGTTTTTGTATTGACAAGGGTCATTGACAAGTGAGACTATCTTTAGCATGATAATCTTTCAGTCAGTTGTAACTCAGCTGGTAAAGAAGGAGGATTATCTATATGTTTCTTGACAAATAATGGACTGATGCGGCTGCAGAGTATCTAGGACATTAATACTGATTATGGAAAACATAAATGTAGATTTTTCAGAACTCTGCACGTATGCTTGAGCTTCATCTTGCTCAAGAGTGAGCATGTGCACATGCAACAGGATTTTTAAACTTCTATATTTGCCCATTTTGTCAGAAGTGAGCAGTTCAGCCTTGTTAATCCACTGCTCTCTACACTAGTGCCAGGATTGAGCAGCATTTTTAACTAGAATACTGTGCTCTTCACTTGGTTATCTAAATTGAAAGCCTATAGCTTGTTTTCTTGAAGCACTGTTTTTAGGTCAATATTTAATTTGTCAATTAAGACATCACTGGACCTTTTGCATGTGATTTCATGGCCATTGTGTACACCTAGTCTTAGAAAATATCACTACCATGATTAAAACTTGTATGGCTCTTGCCAACGTGCCGCATCTCCCATAATAGGAAACTATCATTTTTTGAAATTGATGCATTGAACATCAAATAAATCTGTCTTGTTTATGTCTGAGACTTCAGTCTGTTAGTAGATAAACCAGTGTCACTGAAACTGATGGATTGTGACTGAGAAGTCTGAGACTTTGAGTTGTCAGAATGATGAGATGCTTTTTGGCTACTGCTCTTACCCAGCATTGTGGATTAATGTGGCCAAGTGAGGTATACAGCAAACTTAGCATCTCTTTATTAAGGCCACTTTGCTATATGTCCTCCATTGTATGCTGGATGGGAGTGAAAAGGCTCTGTATTGCTTGGGTGAAGGGGAGCATTCTGCAAGTCTTCCATAATATTTCTCTCTGTCTGGAATCTTTTAACAGTTAATTAGTCTGTTAGTGCTACTTAAACTTATTCACCAGGCCCTTTAACTGAAAACTGCTTGAGCTGGAGAATGTCTCTTCCTTTCATCTTTCAGTTAAAGGCCTACAACTGTTACTTCGAGCTGAAAGATTGGAAATCTTTATACCTTGATTAAAGATAAACAGGAAGTATGTGGTTTTATTTGAGGTTTCTTTGAATGGCTGTCTATCTAAATTTCTTTCATGGGATCACATAATTTATTTCTATTGTACAGGGAAAACAAACCTGCTTTTTTCATCTCTGCTGGTACTCCAGTTTAGGACCTGTGGACATGGCTCAAATATGTCTCACAGAATTCAAAGCTGTGATATTGATCAATTCAGTTTACTTGGGGGTATAAGACACTTTGAAATTGCAGTAGGAACAGAGGGCCCTATGTAAACATTGTTTCTTACACTGAAAACTAACATTTAAAAACTAATTTGGGACGGTAAAGAGCATTTTTAGTTAACAAAATCTAATTTCTACTGGTTCTCTTTGTTATGGAAGCACTGAGAACCTTAGTATGCTGCTTCTGCTTATTCAGTTGTCCTGAAAGAGATCTTTAAATTGATTTGGCATGCAAAAGTGTGAGCTGCAGAATATGTTAAAAATCCACACAATTAACTGAAATTAGAGGACTTAAATAATACTTTTAAATTGTGATTACTACACAATTAAAAATGCAAAGGACTTTTTCTGTCATGTGGAATGGTCTTTTAAAAACATAAAATCATTTCTGTTGGAAAAGACCTTCAAGATCACAAAGTCCTAGCATCAGCCTGACCCCATCCATCCTGACCTTGAGCGCTCCAAGGGTGGGGAATCCACAGCCTCTCTTGGCAGCCTGTTCCATCACTTCACCACCCTTTCAGTGAAAACCTTTCCAACATGTAATCTGCATCTCCCTTCCTTTAATTTAGAACTATTCCCCCTTGTCCTGTCAGTAACTACCTGTGTAAAAAGCTGATTTCCTTCCTTTCTATAATCTCTCTTTAAATATTGGAAGGCTGCAATGAGGCCTCCCAGGACTCTTCTCCAGGCTTAACAAGCCCAGCAGAGTCACCTCACTCTCTCTGCAGGCCACACCTCTTTTGATGCAGCCCAGGATACCGTTTGCTTTCTGAGCTGCAAATGCATGCTGCTGCCAGTGATACAATCAATGATGAAATGGGACTATTGGTAGCATAAGCTTTCTTAACAGTGATGCAAAGTAAAATGGATAATTGAAACCTACAAGTTGTTTGAAACAATATAACGAATTGATGGTATTTCTGCTTAAAAACAGTAGAAAAGGTTCTTTGCATTATCTTAAGAGATCCTTTATAAATCTCCTTTTTCTTCTTAGGATTCTTTCAAGTACAGTTATCCTCCACTGGTAGATGATGATTTTCAAACACCTTTATGTGAAAATGGGCCTATCACTAGTGAAGATGAACATGAAAGTAAAGAAGAGATAGATACTGAAACTAAGGAGTCTGGAGATCTGAATGAAGAACAAAATCTTAATCAGAAAAAGGTATCTAACTCTGAAAGCTGAGACAACTAATCATATGACTACAAAGCCGGATAAGAGGCATGTGATTTTTGTTTCTTGTCAGGCTTTCACTTTGTATTTCCTCAATTTGAAATGCATACACAGAAAAATGGAAAATTAAAATTACAGTTTTTATCTTGATTCTTAGTTTGAACAGACTTGACTATTAAGACTAGCTTCTAAATAAGTAAAATGTGTACTTATCTCTTGATTATAGTGAATTATGTAGTATAATTTAAAAGATTTATTATGTTCAAAACTTGTCTAACTAGCGAATTTTTATTCCTAGGAAATCTTGTGGCAAACATCTTAAAAGATCTATTTTTCTCAGATGCTTAAGTTAAATGCTTGAGAAAATATCAGATAAATAGTAAAATGTTACTACATGCCTACTTTTAAAAATCATAAAAGCAATTGCTTATCTCAAAAGAAATTACAGCCCTAATGCATCATCTTGTATTGAAAATACAATTTTCCTGTAGTAATGTTAAAGGTATTGATTTATGTAGAATTCTATGAAGTTATACCTCAGAATATGCAATCATAGTCAGTGAGGATATTGTTTTTAAAAAGGACAGGGGAGGGGGAAAAAAACAATTGTGAAATTCATTTACCAGTGCCACACTTCATTTTGGAATATGAACTGCAAAACTTGTTTTAAAGTAGTGAAATTCTTTAACATTACATTTTTGTTTTCATTTACTGTTTTATATTTTTATCAGAATAATTTTTAATGTGGCTGATTTTACAGTGCTCATTTGTAACTTGGCCATCTATTTATATAAATATATATAATATATATATGAATATATATAATATATATATATATTGCTGAGTTTAAGTCAGAAGGAGGCATTACATAGCTATTCTAACTTCACAACAGGTAGACTAACTAACTTGTTTTGGTTGTGGCACATCTGCTAAGATGTGATTCTCAGAAACAGGAATATAATCACTGTTTAGTTTGAAAGTTAGCTTTGGTGCTGAACTGCCTCTATATTTAATTACTTGTTTTACTTCGGATTTCTACTTAATATACTTTTTCAGTATTTAAAAATAATGGTGTATGGTATTTTCTATTTCCTACAGCATAATCAAGCTACCACTCAATCTTTTGAATTAAGCTGATCATTTATACTCATGCGTTGTTAATTTAAAGACATGTTTAGTACCCAGTCTTTAACATACTTCTAAAACTCAGGCTATGTGCCATTGTTGGCACTGTTCCTGTTTAAGGAAAAAGTCAGTTGTCTTGCTTCAGTATGCTTTCTGTTCTTGCCATTTCTAACACAGATAGTATGTCAGTGTTTGCCCCTTCTATGTTAAGATTCTTCCAAAATATTTTTCAGAAACTGTTCATTTATTCTATGAATGGTTGGCAATTTAAAAGAGGTTATTTTGTACTTGACTGTTCATAAATATAATGTATCAAATATTTTTTAACAAGGCCAACTTCTGAAGTGACAGGTTTCAAGTGACCTGTGAGATTTCATTATTTACTATGTTACTAGTACTTATTTGCATTATCTGCAGATTTTTGTAATCACTAAGAATTCATCTGATTTATTTTTATGTATGCCTCCTCTCATCCCATAGAAGTGCCTTTTTCTTTCCACAGAGTAGAGGGAGCCATGAGCAATAAACTTAATTGTAAGTGCCTTTTCTGTAGACACTTGTATTTAACACATGAGATTCCACCTTCAGTAGGTAATATTGTAATTTTTTTTTCTGATAATTTAAATCAGAGTTATGTAGAATAAATCCAAACACATTGACTATGCAGTGTATTTATACAATAATCTTTTAAAATAACCACAGTTACAAAAAGTGGAATTACTATGTTTGAGGTGTTTTGTTTTTGTTTTTTACAAAAATCTATTTCTTATGGTACTGTATTTCTTCACTTCCCACACTTCAGATAATTTACATAAACTGCATACTCTTCCTGTCTTCTGTCACTGTTTCAAATGAAATAAACACAAAGCTAAGCAGGCTGTTTAGTTTGCTGATTTTCTCAAGTCATCATGCCACTTATTTTTCCAATTCTCTGTATTTTTTCCCCCATTTTGCATTTTATTGAGAATAAAGAACTATAGAATTACGAGGTGGGCATCCAGCAGGCTTGTTGACTTGTATGTAGTTTCTTAATGTAACAGAAGAAAAACCTCAGAATTTAAGTTCTGTTATTTGAGCTCTCCAATACTTCAGAGATCAGTTTAAAAAATAAAAAATACATTCGACAAGTTTTTAATGCAATGAAATGTGGAGCTGTTACTATGTTTTCTGTTCAGTGTTGCAATGATTATATTGGGGTGTCACTTGGAAACTTACGCAGTGAAAGTGTAACATCAGTACTTTCTAAACTGGTATTAGAAGTACCACGGTTTGCTTATCTGGAGTCTACAAAAACAACCAACTCAGGCATCAGAAAAAATAAACAGGAGGGGGAGAAAAAAGGCATTTTTAATATATAACATAACTTACAATACTTTCTTTTATGTGATGGGCTTCCAGAATTGTCAAGGAATGAATACACATTAAATTTTGTCTGTAAAATACAAACTGTTGAAATAAGTGTCCTCACATTCTTTAAAATACCTGCATGAATCTGTAGTGTGTGTAACCCAGACTTCTAGTTAATCATTATAACCATCATTTTTACTCAGATGAATTCTGTAGAACAAATTTCCAAGTCAGAGGAAAATGACAAAACAGAGTTCAAACCAAAGAATGCAAAGAAAGCACTAACCACTTTTAAAGGACCTTTGTTACATATCAGGTAATAATAATTTTCTTTTTAACAATGTGCCTTGGACACTTGAGTAATAAGTTTTTAAAATAAACTAGATTTTTTCAAACTATTAAAAACAGTTATTAACAAATACAAATTACTTATATGCTTTTCTGCTTTTATGCATTTTCAGTGAATCTTTGTGTATCCATTGGCATGCTTTTTTCTACTTAAGTGTGTGTGTATATATATAAATAGATGTATTGGAAAACTGTGTATATCTGTATCATCAGTGTATATCTGTAATGAGAATGATAAGTAATTTGGCACTATTTCTTACACCAATGAAATCAACTATTTTTGTGAAAACAAGTTTCACTGTTAAGATAAAAACTATTGAAGTAAGACTTAAGGTGGCACCTGTGCCTAGTAACTTGAACCAATTTGAATGGGTACAATTCTTTGTGTGGGAAGTGCTGTCTAAATTGCACACCTGCTTACAATCTCGGATGACAATATTTTTATGTCTGACAATCTGTTTTTCATCACAAAAGTTCAAGAAAAATCAATTAGACAATCTCCTTTCTCACTGCTTTTCAGGTTAAGATGCTTGTTTAGAAAATGATGTAGATCTTAACTTGTATTTTCATTTACAGTTTGCTATTAAATGAATGAAGAAAATACCTAATTTATAGATAATTCCTTAGCTAATTTTGTAACTGCTGCACTGAATTAGATTTGCAATGGATTTGAATAATGACATATTCATTAGCATCTAAACGTTTGTATGTCAAATTTTCCTATGTTTGAAATGAAAATTAGCTTTTTGCATATAAATAACTATGTGAAGTCCTACTTTCTTGGTTGGCAGTACAAAGGCATAGACTGCGGGATAGTTATCTTAAAAGGATTTATAAAATCCATGGATATCTACTTAAGATTTTGCATGAAGAGAACTTGGAGGAAATATTCTTGTTTTCTTTCCTTCTGACAAAAGAAGTAGATCCATCCCACCTACTTAAAGAAAAAAAAATAAAATTAAAAAACAAGTTTAAGAGAAAAAGCTACTTCTTTCCTGCTATTGGAATAGATGTCTTGCAGATTATGTAAACATCAAGAAGAATGAATGTTATGAATATTAGCACCTTTATAGTTGACTGCCTTGCTGTCATGGAAAATAAAAATACTGATATTCCCCTTGGTCCTGCTTTTTTTTCCTCAAGTAAACTCTTGAAAGCACACATTCTCTTGTTGCTCTTTGCTAATACTGTCACTTTGTAGATGAAAACCTGCTTATGGTTTCCCTGGCCTCTTTCTCAGAGCACTGAACTGTTTTTACATATTGCAATTTAACAAACAAATAACCAGCAGTTTTCTGCTCACAAGTATCTGTCACACATGAGGCATGAATAAACACTGTAGATTTAACTTTTGTTTGCTGATGCTAGCATCCCATGTCTTGGCAGGGTAGAGACTGAAGCAGAAGCTGAGTAACAGCAGTGCTGGTACTATGAAGTTATTAAGACTCAGTTGCCTTTTTGTCCCTAACTGCTTCTGCAGAGGACTTCCTACATTGATATTCCTTACCTATTGCTGCCTACTACTTGTTTGCCCTGGTATATGACCAGAGCTGAATGACAAAGCAGAACTAGCAAACATGCTCTTCTCTTTTCTCACGCATGCTGTCATGCTCACAAGTAACTTTTCTCTTCCTGGTTAGTATCACTATTGCATTTGCATGCCTTCCTAGGAAAAGCTGGTGTTTATTGGCCTTTCTCATGAGTAACTTATTGTACTTAATAAGGTTAACAAATCTCACAACAAATAAAAGACAAAAGAAACCACATCTGTTTACTCACATTTTTTAACAGAAGAGTAGCTCATAGTGTGTTTATAGACCAGACTTTGCAATATGATATGAACTGTTTATTCCCCCCCACACCTCAGATAGTAAAGAAAGTAGTGTGAGAAGGCTTGGGTGCTTATAGTATCACCTCCATCCCATACTATGTAACTGCTTGACTTGACAGGCGGTAAGCCTTCAGAGCTGGCTCTCAAGTGTTCTGCTGTGGGTTTTTTTTTTGTCAGTTGCCACAGTTGGTGGTATAGTAAGAAGCATGAGGCCGTGGCACAATAGTCCTTTCTTATGGCTCTTTTTGCCTGTTTGACACTAGTTTATGCTTTATCCCATTTCTGATTTATCTTGCATTTTCTCTATCATTCATATCTGCAGTAGCTTAGTATTAATGTCACTGAAATGCCTTGTAGCTACAATTCTTTTCCCTATTGTTGTTGATTATTTGAAAATTTGTGAATGAGAATGAAAAATCTCAGAGGAGAAGGAGGTATAGTTAGTTACTTTATTAGTCTTTTTCACACCCATCAGTTTCTGCTTTGCTTAGCACAGTTCCTTTCTCCCTATCAGGAATGCTTTCATATGGACTGTGTAGCACACTGCAAAACATAGGCACCTTCCTCCCATACAATCACTATTGGACTCTTGTTCTAGCATAGGAGGTCAGGCTTGCCATCCAGCACCAAGAATTATTTCTCTTGGCTAACGTGCTGATGTGTTTAAATGAGAGAGAATAAAGCATTGGTATTATTAAATGAGATTGTTTGAGGAAGAGATCAAAAATGAAACTAGTATACAAGAAAGAGGCAAAGGGCAGAAGAAGGCAGAAGTAAGTTCTTTTTGAAAAAGAATAGCCAATTCCGTATTACTGCATGGTGTGGGAGTTCTTCGCATAGTCCTTACACTGCATATTTGAAGGGAGTAGTTTTTCATTGTTACTTGAACTTCCTCTCAGCTTGTAAATGAGCATGCCCTAGTTTAGGCCTTGCAGTGTTCATTTGAATCCATAATCCCAAATGAATTATAGTAGTTGGATGTGGTTTTAAAAGACTTTATGCATAACTCTTAATTGCGTAAGATATTAAAATAAGCAAAACCTTAGGTTTATTTACATATCTCCAGAAGTATGTGAAGACTGACTCATAAGCACAAATGAATTTAGCAGTAGTGATTGTAATGTTTGCCACTTACAGATACCTGCCTACTCCTCTTATGTGTGCACTACAGCCATTAACAAGGGCAGGCTTATGAGATGAAAATTGCTCCCTGTCTGTAACAGCTTATGGCCTTTCATAATAGAATTGAAATTGATTAAGTTTTCCCTTAACATAGCATTATAAAATGCAGTGGCTGAAGGGACTGTATGTATCTGCTGGCTATCCCTGCTTCTGCCAGTGGTCATGCATATTCAGGTAGAAGAATTCAAGGGCAGTAGTCAATTCAACTGATGTTGCTAGGTCCATTTGTGGTCATGAGTCAACTGTAAACTTCAGTACAAAATTTCTGTGCCTTGTTCACAGTTTTTTAGTGCAAAGCTGTTTATAGCAACCATAGCTGAAAGGTTGAATGTATTTTATTTCCCTGTGGAAGTTATGAGGTTTTTTTATATCATATTTAATAAAGATAATTTGAATAAAACAGCCCTTCTGTATTTTTTTGCCAGTCCTGCAGAAGAACTATATTTTGGATCCAAAGAAACTGGAGAGAAAAAGTGTTTGATAGTTCTGACAAACGTCACTAAAAACGTAGTAGCTTTTAAGGTAAATATATTAAGCATGATCTGGTTTACTTTATTAAATGTTTAACTTCTTCTGCATAGTTTTGATAAGGAGGAAGAAATACTATTAAGTTCCTTTCCAAGGGCTTAATTTTTTTTAACACTGTTGGGGTGTTTGAAGCAGATCAAGGAAATATTTTGGCTGAATTTCTTCCTGCTGTATGCCACCCCAAAGAACAATTAATAATACAAATCTTTAGAGCATTGGCTGAAAAAGAGCCATAGAGATGGTTAATTCTTTGGTGACAGTACAGTACTTAATTATAACAAACAACAAGAAAGCACTGAGCTTTGGAAATGGATGTCTTTAGAACTTTTTGCCTTTTAAAATCTTGGCTGGGAATAAGTTAGTAACACTCCATAATGATGCAGCTCCATCTGCAAATGTTGCTTTCAAAGGAATGAATGCAGTTATGTTTGCTTCAAAAATTCTGAATTGGCTTGCATCTTGGTTTGGTTTACCGACATATATTTTATGTTCTCTTCACACACGAGTAACTAAAGTTTCCATACTTTCCAGAATTTTGTCAGGTGTTCCAGTTGAAAGTGGTTGAGAGGAAAAAATGTAATAGTGTAATTACTCCTACAGAGTAAGGCATTTTAAAGATATGCTTCACTCTGTCTTAATCAGTCTTTAGGGATTTCTGTATTATTGGTCAATACAGAATTAGATTATGGAAAGGTCATCATCCATGTATTTACTACAGACCTGCTTATTATTTTTTTGCATTTAGGTAAGAACAACTGCTCCTGAAAAATATAGAGTTAAACCCAGTAACAGCAGCTGTGAACCCGGCACATCGTTAGATATAATAGTCTCTCTTCATGGTGGTAAGTAAAATCTTATGCAGAATTTTTTAGAAAGTCTGGATAACATGAAGGCTGACTAGATACAAACATTCGCGGGTAGTAAGGCTGAGTAAAACCAATGTCTACTTGACTGTTGTATGACAGTGTTACCATTTATAAGAGAACATGTCTGTCATACAGCATTTGAGTAACTGCCTATACTGATTTACTACTCCACACAGGCATAAGCAGTTGTCTGCAGCTGAGTCCATTTCTTATCTTAAAAAGATACATTCCTTATAAAGTTGCGGGTTACCATTGAATTGCTCAGATGAAACTAATTCTGTTAAAAGGAAACTGAAGAAATTTAGAAAAATGATAATGAAAGCTGCTGAGCATAAGAGAATGATTTTATCAATTTTAGTTTCAATTAGTTGGTCTTTGATGTCCTGCAAAAGTTCTCATTTTAAAATGCTTTTGCTTAAAAGTGTTCCATGTGCTTTGTAATACTATTATTTTATCCAAGCACTTTCCTTTTTTTTTTTTCTTGTTACTTTTTTTCTTTGAGGGCAGGTTTTTCAGCTTCTCTGCAGGATCGTTTCCTTATAATGGCAGCAGAAATGGACCAGTCTTCTGGATCAGGTGTACCAGAGCTGGCTCAGTTTTGGAAAGAAGTCCCTAGGACCAAGGTGATGGAACATAGGTGAGTGTAGGGTTTTCAGCTGATAGGTTTTTGTAGCCATTGTAATTTATCTGATTTATAGCACTTGCATTATCTTAGTCAGTAAAGGATTCTCCAAACTCAGTTGTGTGCTTGTTGACTAAAGTATATCACTGTGGCTTTCTCTCTGTTTTAAATGATGAGAAGAGTTTTTTAATATGTAAAATACCTTGCATGGTAGTCTGCACATGCTTTACTTTTTATTGTTGCTTTATTGTACTGCTTAAGAGTTAAGCAAAAATAAATGGGAATAGATGTGAAAATGCACCTGTGAAGTATGTATGTGTCTACACATATAGAGATACATATACATAGATATATATACTTATATCTGTTTTTACTTTCTTATGTTTGTACACATCTAGTAGTATCACTGCACATTTCTAGGAAAAGTATTCATTTTACCAGAGGAGATTCTACTGTATGTCATAAACCATGTAAAATTCCACTATCTCTAATAGTGGCTTGAAACTCTGTTCCTGCATATATTCAACTGTGAGAGAAATGGAGGACTTGAAAAATAAGGTTGCTAAGGTTTAAAATGGAAATGAAATCTTTAGATTTTGTTTGCTGTTAACACTTTGTTGCATTTCTGGTAGTAAGCATTTCATTGAGTAAATCCTGTATTACAAATTTCAAATGATTAAGGTATATTTTATCTGTGTTTACAGATCATTTTGATCTGTCTTTATATCAAGAGCTG
Organism: Chrysolophus pictus; assembly: GCA_037305975.1. Classification (NCBI taxonomy): domain Eukaryota; kingdom Metazoa; phylum Chordata; class Aves; order Galliformes; family Phasianidae; genus Chrysolophus; species Chrysolophus pictus. The sequence continues at coordinate 74,160,455 of CM074576.1, forward strand.
TCAACATATAATTGATGAAGCTTTTTCAGACTATCGTTACAATAGTTATTCATAAAATTAATAGGTGACAAAGGACATATAAATCGCAGTTATTTGGACAGTTTACTTTCCCTTCTTAATTTTAATTTTTTATTTTGGCTGTGCATATTTTTTTTTAATCATTTAAACAGGCTCAGGTGTCACGTCATAGAAAGCAGTAAGCCTTCTACTCTGACATTAAAAGAAAATGCACTAAATATTCCGGCAAAAACCAACGAAGATTTACATATGCAGGTAATACTGTATTCCTTTGTGCTAAATCTTAAGCAGGCATCTAAAATATGATAAAAAGATTTGTTTTGTACTAGATGTCCTTGATACTTTGTAAATTAGACTGCTTGAAAAGCTTAGAGCTCAAAAGTAACTAAATCAGTGACAATTTAGTTATTCTACTTTATTTAGTGCTAACTGTTTAATAAAATGTACTTCCAGTGCACTTTATTCATTCGTCTTGCTTTATGACACATATCAGATGTGAACAAGACTCAGTAGTATCTATTGCTTCCTAGTCTGGAGATGTCACCTGCTTGATACAGACAATATAAATAAAGTTCTAAGCTTCTTTAGTAGAACAGTCTCTTGAAGAATGTAGTGGTAGAAAAGGTATCACTAAGAGAGGCTGTATTTTTAATATGCTTAAGTTTTGTGGCTAACTTGCTCTACATTAGCAAGTGCTTTCATTTGTGGTAATTTAAAACTATGGAAATATTTTCTATTTTCAGCTAACTCATTTACTGCAGATTAATAAAAGACTTCAAGAGCAGATTGATCGCTGTCTTTGGTTCCAGCAGTTGTCAGTTGTTTTATCATCATTATCAGTTACTATTGTTGCCTTCTGCTTCTACCTGGCATATAGCCAGAGAAGCTAAAAAGAACCACTTTGCGCTAAAGATGCTGCCTATCATGGTTGTCTGGAGTGGAAATGATTGCTGTACTACACTCAGATTCTGGAACTGCTAACATGAGGTTTGTGAGCCCAGAACAATGAATGAGTTTGATGAACAACGAAGCAAATGACCAACAAAGCAAGTTACTGAAAGTAGACACTTGGAACAGTGTGTGAAGGAGATGATAGAGCTGGAAGTTATTTCCACTATACAACTTAATAAATACTACTGAACTGGAAGAAGAAAACCAAATACAACAACGTAATTTAAAACTTTAGTTGCTTTTTTCCTCAAGTACTTTAAATACAGTATTTCAGTTATTTTCATCATATTCATTCCTGCATTCAAAATTACTCTTACAGAAGGTGTAAGCATCTGCTTGATGTATTCTAAAGTTTCATGTGTTCTTTCAGGAAAATCTACAGAAATTATGTACTATGGGCAGATTTTTTGTATAATCTATGTACAGTCTGATATAAAGGAAGATATTTGTTAGTAATTATTTTGGTACTTCAGGGCCATTGCTTTCTTTAATTAAATTCTTTTTGCTTTTCCTGTAAATATTTTCTACCAAATAACATACGCACAGCCATATTGACCAGCAAAATAATCATGGCTTGATTCCAAAAATAGTAATGAAATAGTCATGCTGAGACACTGTTCCTATTCCCTCCCTGTTGATTTTTTTTTTTTTTTTTTTTTTTTTATGTTTTTTTTGGAAGTAGCTCTTAGTGAAATTGCAGGAAGAGTGCGACAGTTGGCTTTTGATGACCAAGTTATGGTTCCTAAAAAGACTAATAAATAGTGTAAGGACTTGCTCTGAAATGTGCAATATGCTTAAATCACAGATGAATTTATGAAAAACATCAAGCTAGGAAGATTAAGAAAGTGATATGAAAGTGTTATTTCTACCATTTCTCAGAAAATATTGTAAAAATGGTTTGTGAAGCTAGCATTACTTTATTCTAACAAGAATTCTTTGTATTTGTGGCTGTAAATATGTACATTAAAAAGCTAAACACTTTAAAGGAGGCTGATGGTATCTTTCACAAATTTAATTTTTTAACTGTAGATGATGTCTAATTTGTTTACTGGAATTAATTTTTGCTACAATTTAGCTTTGTAATAGATTTAGCTTTGGTTTGTTGACTTCAATAGATAATATGAGATTATTGGGGAAAAGTAAAGGTCATAATTTGCTTCTGTATTTTTGGTGATGGTATCTCTCCAGTGCGCTGTAGTTATAGTATCATTTCTAGGGAATAGAAAAGGACAGTTTAGGAAATGTGTTAGTAAACTGCTTAACTAATGAAGCAGGAGTGGTTCGAAGTGATTACTAAAAACTACTGTGTAAAAGGCAAAATTGTCAGAATTGGTGCATAGTCTTCTGTCCTTTCTTAATTTATACCTTATTTTACCGTAGTCTGAGTTTCTTAATTTTTCATTTATCTAATTTCTGTACATTTTCCTTCTCAATTTTTTTTTTTTCAGAATGAATTCACAGCTTACATTGTTCACTGTTAACTGTTGAATGTTTAAGTTATTTTCACGTGCACAAAATTCAAATGCTTTGCTTCTAACAAAATGGATTGTTGTCTTGTTGAGAAAAGTAACAAAGTGATTTATAACTTTCAGATAATAATTGCTAACCATGTTATAAAAAAGCTGATTCCTTAATTTGAGTGGATTGAATAGCACTTTACTGTAAAATTGTGAGAAATATATTCTTACAGTCTTTGCCAATATGAATATTTTAATGTTTTGGTGCTTTCATAAATATTTTCTGTATTTTGTTACTACGTTGGTATTTTCTTTGTATGATGAATCAGATGAGCATTTTTTTCTATTTTAATATGTTCCAGAAAAATACAGTTACAAAATAAATTTGAGGAAATACACAGTCTTTAATGTTTAGTCTTTTAAAAATAGCTACACCTTCTTAGATTTTGATTCTCTTATTAGTCTACAGATGCTTAATACGGAGGAGAGGTCAGTATGGCCCATTGCCTGCAGTGTGATAGAAGTACTGATAATACTGTAGTTATAGAGTGTTCAATAGTCATATGAGTTGGCATTTTACCCAAAACTGAGAGAAAAGATTATTGAACTTTCTTTCTAGTGAGACTGGCAGTGTCCAGAGGAGGGCCACTAAGATGATCAGAGGGCTGGAGCACCTCTCCTGTGAGGAAAGGTTGAGGGACCTGGGCTTGTGTATCTTGGAGAAGATAGGGAGACCTCCAGGAAGACCTCATTGTGGCCTGCCAGTTCTTGAAGGGAGCATAGAAACAAGAGGGGGAACGGCTGTTTACGAGGGTGATAGGACAAGGGGGAATGGTTTTAAACTGAGACAGGGTATATTTAGTTTAGATATTAGGAGGAAGCTTTTCACACAAGGGTGGTGACACACTGGAACAGGTTGCCCAAGGAGGTTGTGGATGCCCCATCCCTGGAGGCATTCAAGGCCAGGCTGGATGTGGCTCTGGGAAGCCTGGTCTAGTGGTTGGTGATCCTGCACATAGCAGGGGGGTTGAAACTAGATGATCACTGTGGTCCTTTTCAACCTAGGCCATTCTGTGATTCTATGATTCTGTGATCATGGCCAAACACAAAGTCCAGTCATAGCATAGTCCACAGTCTTCAGCATAGTCCAAAGAATAGAAGTAGCCTGCTCAAAGGACTTATAAATTCTTCCTTTTGCCAATTCAGAGTCTCCTAATTTGTTTTTAATACTTCCTCTCTCCCATTTTCTCATCCTGTCAGGTGTATTAGCACTGCACTAGAGTTGGTGGAAATTTAGGAAATCTTGAATATAAAAAAAATGCCTTTAGCTTCTCTTTATTTATCTTTTATTTCCTTAGGTCCACAGTAGAATGTATTCATTATTTTACTGCCACTTGGGTTTTTCTTCACAAAATATTTTTGTAGATTTTGCCTCTTGCTAAAAATACCTTCTTAGATGAATGGTAAATTATGCATTTTGTTCATCTTGATGAGTCCATGAGATATGCCAGCAGTTGATTCAACCAGCAGGAAAACAGTGAGTTCCTTGAAATATTTTTCAAAAGCGTTATGTCGCTGTACATCTTTCCTTTGGTCTTGTTCAGACCTTCCTCCTGAAATAATTATACATGTCTTATTTTAGAAGAGCAAAAAACTGTCTGATAGAACTTACCAGAAGGAACCGATAGTGTAATAGGTACTTTCTGCTGTAGAGCTAAGTAAAAAAGTGTTACATCTTCTCCTGTTATTCCAGTACTTATGTATGTTCCAGTACATTCCTGTATGCTATGAAATAGCCCAAACAGTAAACAAGCATTCCTGTATTAAGAGAAAAGTGGCAAAGGTTCTGCCCATCTTACCAATTTCATTTAGAAAGCCAGGAATACAAAGTGGAGCAACGCTGCACGGTGTGTTCCGTGGCTGTGTAAGTGGTCTCCCTAGAGCAAGTATTGCCTAACTCTGGGGCCCAGGAGGAAACAAAAGCGATTTTGATATTTTTTTGTTCAGATCCAATGTAGTTTAGTTTAATTTGCAAATAAATGCCTTGGACACAAGAAATCCAGGTCTCTACTATCAATCTCACCACAACCACCACCATCTCTTTTTGTGATTATGATGAAATCTGAATTAACATATCCTTTGGGTAATGATGATGCAGTTTAGCAAACCCTGTGTGGTGCTGAATTTTTCAGAATTGCAACTTTCTTGTATTTCCTCTGCCCTGTATCTGTTAAAATCATTGCCAGTATCATTTTTGACAGCTTGGAGCTGTATCCGAGCACCTGTTATTCAAACCCCAAAGAAACTGTCAGAAACGGGAAGCATCATTTAAATAAATACAGATGACAACAACAGTGTGGAAAGGAAGCATAAACAGAATTTGTTACGCTTTTATTTTCTAGAATGCTACAATTGAGAAATTCCTGCAAGGAAAAGCAGGTCTGGGCAGCCACCACAGGTGCTTCATTAATCTGTTGCAAATGACACTTACAGATGGATGCTTAATGTACTGCCGTGAGTGAATGATTACAATCCCCATACCCTGAAGTGCATTTTCATGTACAGAAGTAACGTTTTCCTTTTTTTATGTTTTTTTTTTTTCCCTAACCTTAAACTTGCACCTGATGGTGGTGACTCAAGAAAAGATTGTAGTGTTTTTTAAAGTCAAGTGGTATTTTCTTTTTGAGGAATTCACAGTCTGATAGGCTTTGTTCTTCAAAGAGGATGTAAATACATGGGTTCTCGGTCTAGCCTGGAAAGCAGTGGGAAGCCTTAGAAAAGCAATGTTCATTTGTGCTAGTCTGTTGCATTATATGATATAAGTACCATTTTTAAATACTACCCTGGGCAAGTGTATAATGAACTGTATGTAATCCCAGATGCTGCTGTTCTAGCAGGCACTGTGGCTGGCACAGTCCCTCACACAGGGTGCCTGGTGGAGTATGGAGTAGGTGTTAAGTAATTTTCTTCCAACCTATACACTATACAGTATTCATGTGCTGCTGTCATGTACACATGTATGGATGGAGAACATGGGGATATGCTGCAGTCTGAGAGCCTTCAGAGGGGGTATCCACTACCCATCTCTCGGATTGAGGAGAAATTGCAAAAGTATCTGTGGAGGTGGATGTGGAAGTAATTCTTTCCACTACATTAAGTAGGTACATCTTCTAGAAACCTTGAGAAGTATTACACAAAAAGAAAAAGGGTGAATTAGTCAAGAAAGGTGGTGTCTGTTGATTTTGTCTGCTCTTTGGAAAAGTGTGGCAGCCAGGTACGTTTGCACTCCATCCATTTCCAGTGAGATTTACCTTCCATTAACCATCTCAGTTTGGATATATATCTGCAGATCATTAGCACATAGATGCTGTCTTAGAGCAGTCGGTTATTGAAAATGACATATTAGTCTTTGGAAAACTCAAGAAAACAGTGTTTGCAGGAGATTCACAAACAAGAGGAAAGATGCTCATTCTTTATTGTTTCTTCAGTTTTGTCCATTTCTCTTCGTTGCTGTCCTTCTACTGTTTGAGCACTTCACTGTCTTATTGTGTATCATAACAGAAATCTTGAAATACACATTGGCCCTATTGCCATTAAACATGGGGAAAACTAAGGTCCAAAAAGATTGAATTAGCCTCTCCAGCTGTAATGATTGTAATCTGCTTAAAACAAACATCAAAAAAATGTCTTACATGTCAAAATTTTGCCAACTTTTAGGCCATGCACATTTAATTAATTTATTTTAATGTGCTTGCAGATCAAAATAGAGCTGGGACGGATTAGTAGAGAAGAGAGAAGCTTTGCTCTTTTGACAAAACAAGAACATTCACAACTCAGAAGCACTTTATCTCCTTGAGTGTCACTTTGAACGAGTCAGAGAGGATAACGAGCTGGTGCTGGAGAACGTGTGATGTTATGTGGTGTCTTTTCATGTGTTTCTCAGTTCTACCGAGGTGAGTTACTGGTGTGTAGAGCTGAGAAACTACAGTACATGGCATGCCATGGGCTGAATTTCAGGTGCCATTTGTGTGTTTTTGCATAGGTCGCCATGCTTTATGCAATACATAGTAAAACTTTTCATTTGTTCCTTATATAGTATTTCCAATAATGTTTTAAGAAATATAATTCAGATCTTCAGGAACAGTTTAAGAGATTAAGTTCTGCATTAATGTTGAGAAGGAATCTTCATTCCATAAAAAAATGTAAAGGAATTATATAGTTCCTCCTAGCACTCCAATACTAGCTGTAGAGAACTAAAAAATCAGCTAATTAAGGCTTATTAAGGTATCTTAAGAACTCTTACAGCTGTGTAAGAAGGAGAGGTTTTAAGACATCAATACATGTATGACCAACCTCACCAGATATATACACTGTTGTCCAGCATTTTTTTTGCACAATAAGTGGATGAAGAAAAGAATGATAGTGTCAATTAGCACAGACAAAGCAGTGATTCCAGTGACAAGGGCCCTTTAAGAGGCAGAATTTGTAGGATTTCATCAGATCCTTTCTGAAAGAAGGGCAAGAGGGAAAGGATTCTTCTATGGTCTACTGCTGTTGCTCTAAAGTGTAGTGCATAAATATGAAAAAATTCACATCATCTTCACATGCTCCCACAGCTTTGACATATCAGTGCATGAGTGGCTCTAATAGCATGCAAGATCTTAAGTAAGCTTGCCTTACAGCTCATACTGCTGCAGTATTTTTCTGCATATAATTTAACAGTAGAAATGTGGAATTGGAAAACTGTGTAATCAAAAATCTTCCAAACAAGCTGAAGCTGGGAAAGACATCACTGAGCCAGCTCGGATTAAGAACATGAATTATCATTTTCACCCATACAGACATGATCATCGTCTTTCTATTTCCCAAGCCTAACTTCCAAATCTCAGCATCCAGATTGTACCCATTCATACACCAACCCATCAGCACATGAGAAACACACAAGATCTGTAGCAGGGCTGTCTAGTTAGTGGTGTGATGGGTGATCTTCTGAGTTGTCAGAGCTGTGAGTTTCAAAAGAACAGGCTGAAGTGCAGCCATCTAGTTTTTCTAGTGTTAGCTGATCATGTGTCATTCCTCAGCAAATATATTCTCAGTCCTCAGCCCCTTACCTCTTGTCATCCTAGGAAACAATGCTGGTTCACATCAAGCTGGATTTTGCAAGCAGTTATAGATCAAGTTGAAGATAATTTAATGACTTAGGCATATCAGGCTAAATCATCTTACAAGTGCTTGTGATGCAGTATATCCATAACTTCATCTCTACTGTTTGGATGTCAGCCACCTTTCTTCTGCACACAAGGAGTTGCCCAACATTGTGGTTTAGGTCCTGTTTTCTTAAACACATCTGAACTTGCAAAGAACAAAGGAAGAATGCAGTCATCTTCCATTTGGATTAGATGCTATCTGTCAAATGAAAACCTCATGACCAGGTTACAGTCTACTAGAAGGCAATCAGTTTTTGAAGGGTTTTTTTGAAGTGTTCCCATCACTGAAACTGTGGGAACCACTTATCTGTTTACCAAATGATATGTTTCTTTGATAGAGTTTTCTAGATGTGAGTCATGCTTTAGCAAAACAGGATTTCAGACTTCTAATAAAGCATTCTGGTCTTTTGCATAGGTTACTACTTTATGAATAATCAAAAATGGGAAAGATGTAACTCTGAAGAAAACAAAAAGCTTACTCAACTCATAGCATGACACTCTCTAGGACAGGTGTTTGAAATACGCCTGCAGTGCATGCTCTCTCCTGAAGATGGACTGCACCGAGCTGCCTGGAAGAATGAAACCTTCCTGTTTTTGTTTTTCTCAGCGTGCTTTGAAAGATGTGGGAGGGGAACATCAGGGCCTCTGAATACCTTCTCTTGTTAGTGTTCTAAGTTCTTTCTTAGCTGAGAAAACTGATACCAAGTGAATACATGTCATTATCTCAAATGAAACATGATTGCATTTCCTATTTCTTCCAACTGCACAGAGGTCATTCTAGACATTTGCAATCCTGTAAGTTCGTCGATTTCAGTTCTGATCTTTCCTTCATTTTTTGTTACTGCAACTGTATCTCACCTTAGGCTAGTGGATGCTTCACTTGTTATTTTTGTCCCTGGCTCATGGAGACAGCTGAGATCCAGGCACTCAAAAACCCAGCACTCTGCTGTTTAAGCTGGTTCCAGGTATATAAGGATATAAGCATGAAAATGATGCTGTTCTATACATATCTGTTACCAAAAAGTAATCTCAATCATCTTTGAACTGGTGACCAAAACTGTGAGCATATGATAATTCAACTTGCTTTATTATATAATAATATATTAAGATAAATCAAAATTTGGCAAAAAGTTGTTGAGTAAAATTTCCAGTGGGTTTTTTTTTCCTCCAGGAAATGTAAGGAGTTCTACAACATGAAAATGGGTTGAAAAGCCTCTAAAGACATACCTCTGTGCTCCATATCTTCTTCAGAGCTACCGATATGTTCTGCTGTTACTTGTGACAGGATTTCCATCCAGAACTTGTCTGAAATCTCACAGCAAACTGCCAGAAGCTGTGGGAGAAACTGATCAATAATTCTCAGTATAATTTGTAATATAGTGCTATAGGACAATGAAATCAAAATGTTATTGAATTAGGGAAAATATTTGATTGGTATAAGTGAGTATTTGGCCAGAATTTAGACCTGTGGAAAGCTGGATAAAGGTGGTATTGTAGTAGTTTTGAAGAAGTAGAAAACATTTTGAAAATAGTTGTTTACTGAATACAAAGGATTTAACGCTATCTAAAAAGTGAATAAAAAAATAATAAGCAGCTCCCTCATCTGATTCTCTGTCAAGGTGATGATGAAGAGGAGGTGCCATCGGGGCTGGCATGCATGCTGCAGGCTGCTGAGGAGGGCAGGAGTGAATGGTACTGGTGCCATATCTGCTGCCACGTCTACATCTCAAGAGGTGGAAGGCAATGTGGAGCATGGAGCTCAGCAGAAACCTGACAGAGTTTTGCCTGTGGTCTTTTTCTTTTTTAAATAAGTCTGCTTCAGACTTACACAAATTTTACTGTAATTGCTAGTTATGACAGTCTTCAAATGCTGAAGGTGATCAAAGGCATCAGCTTAAAAATACAAAGCTGGCATTACAAGGAAGTGATTTAACCTCCCTCAGTATGCAGGTGCATTTTGGGAGCAGGGAGAGGTTCATTGCTTCTGGCATCTAAATTGCAGCTGTAGTGAAAAGCAGCAATTTGTCCAACTCCATGACAAAAATCCTTCTGAACTGTCCTATCAGATCTGCTTTGTAACCTGATTGTACAGGGAAAGAATAATTTTAAAAAGCATTAAAATTTTTAAAATGAAATAAATTATGTGATTATGCTCTATCGTATATGAGCATATACGTATATATATAACATATATATATAAACTTTGTATGTATTTAATGCCTACAGCTATTTTATTGCCACAAAAGAGAAGACTTTAGGAGTGGTGAAGTTTCCAAGCAGTGAGGTTAGACAGCCCTGTGTTAATGCTCCTCACCTTCCCTTCCCTACAGTCTGGTGAGTGATGGGCACTGCACTTATATGTAGCTTCATAATATCACAGTGCTGAGTGGCCTGCCAGCACAAATCAGGGATTTCTTGGCTGTGAATTAGCACCATTAATAATTAATAATGACCAAGATGCTGATGAATGCAGACCTGCTTATCCTTCAGTGTGATGCTGAAAATCCTGGTGTGCCGCTGGGTGTCCTGCTCAGTGCTCTGACATGGCTGAAGAACTAGGGAAATCTCACACAGGCATGACAGTGAATAATACTATTTAACTGGATTGATTTAAATTAGACAATTTAGAGATTGTCTAATTAGAGATTGGCACAGCTGGGGTACCCTGTATCATTGGCAAAAGTGACTGAGTTGCTTTGTTGGATGTGTTTAAAACTCCAAACAAACAGAGCTCTTGCAACATCCATCAGGAGATTCCTTGTGCCAAGCGAGAAAGCTTCACCAGTGTTTTAAATAATGCTCACAGCTCACAATAGGGTCTGTGTGAAGGCATTGCATTGCAGACGCATCTGTAATTTAGACAGTAAAAGCAGGAGAAGAGAGTGCTCTGCTGCAATTTTTGTTTGGCTGTCAAAGCAAAAAAAAGCCTTCAGAAAGTTTAGAAATCCAGTGCTGGAGTTTCTGATGGTGAGCTGAGGGAGCTGAGGACTGCAAGCTGCTTGGTGATGAGGAGGGGATAAGCAGTCTGGCTTTCCTAGCAGTTATTTATTTGTGTTCTTGTGAGCTCAGCAGGAGTCTCCAGGGGAAAGCCTCCTTTTGCTGTGTAGTTTCTGCTCTCCTGAAAGAAATGTTTCATGTAGTGATGTGGGGGCATAAACTGCTCATGTGTGAGCCATGGGGACATAAAGGATGTGGGGTCTGGGTGGCAGGAGGTGTCTTGCCACCCACAATCCAACAGAGGCACAGAGGCTGTGGGGACCTTCCCTCTGTGGCCTTGTGCTTCTCCCTCTGGCACCAAGTTTGCTCTCGGAAAGCATCTTCTGGGCATTTGGGCTCTGCCATTTTTTGCTCGGTTTCAGCTTTTGGGAACATAGCATCCCCTTACCCACAGGCTGCTTTTTATTCCTTGAGAGAAGATTTTAAATTTATTTATTTTTTTTTCAGTAGCAGCTCATCTTCTTGTTCTCCCCTTTCATGGTGTACACATTCATATAGGTTTTCTATCCAACATCCATAAAAACAGATCTTTGCAAGCAATATCATTGCTATCTGTAGGTCCATATCTCTCTAAACTTGTCCTTCCGGGTAAGTTCAGAAGAAATATTGTTTCACTGTTCAGGTAAAGATTTGAGACTTGGGACCTCATTTTAGATAACACAGAATCATGAAATATCCCAAGTTGTAAGGGACCCACAAGGATCATGGAGTCAAACCCTTGGCTCTGCACAGGACCACCCAAAATCAAACCCAATGTCTGAGAGCACTGTCCAGACACTCCCAGATCTCCAGCACTCGGGGCCGTGCCCACAGCCCTGTGCATCCCGTTCCATGCCCACTGCCCTGTGGTGCAGCCCCTTTCCCTGACCCCCAGCTGCCCTCCCCTGACACAGCTCCATGCCGTTCCCTCGGGCCCTGTCGCTGTCACACAGAGCAGAGCTCAGCGCTGCCCCTCCGCTCCCTGTGAGGAGCTGCAGCCGCCATCAGGCCTCCCCTCAGCTCCTCTGCTCTGCGCTGAGCAAACACAGGGGCCTCAACTTCTCCTCACACGTCTATCCCTCCAGACTCCTCATAATATTCATAGCCCTTCTTTGGATGCTCTCCAATAGTTTCATGTCTTTCATATATTGTGGTACCCTAAATCACACACAGATCTCAAAATGAGACCATACATGCAGAGCAGAGCAGAACAATCCCTCACCAGGCTGGCAGTGCTGGGCCTGATGCACCCCAGTGGAGATGCTAAAGAACACAGACCCTTAAGATTCGAAGAGGAAAAACTAAAGGCTAGGTGTACCCTAGACAGCTTGGCAGTCAGTTAATTTTAACATTTTAATAGGATAGAAATTCACTTTCTTTACCAGATTAGTGCTATTCTGTGTATGTAGACTCCTTCCTTAAGCAAGGTGACAACATCCTGCAGTTTCTTTTCTATCCCACCCATAGCAGAGCAAAGGATGGCAAATTCAGCCTACTTCCTAATGACTGTGGAAAGGATACTGTGAACTGTCAGGTGTGAGATAACATCAAATGAAGGCATGAGTGGTACAGTGACAAACAGAATAGGCAAAGAACAGTTTCATCGTAATGCTTCAGAAGGAAAGATGATTCATAATCAATTGGTGATAATAATATTGTAATATTGAAGCAAATCTACAATAAAGCATTGCAACCCAGAGGCTTCCTTGAATCCACTGAGATGAGGGAGTCCTCTCCTTCCTCAGCAGGGGTAAGGATGCAAGAGGCCTCTAGCCTCAGCTGCAGAGGTCCTGTGTATTCCATGAGACTCTGAGAGAGTAAGATTTATTCAGTCTTCTCCAGGATCACTCCAAGCTGTCATGTCACAAACTGTGCTGCAAACACTCTTAAAAAAATCCCACTGCATACAGGTAAAGAAATAAAATCTTTGCCAGTGGCTTCCTGAAAGAAGGAAAAATGTGTCCATTTGCCATACATGGCATTAACTCACTTTAAAAATAGCAAGTCAGTCCTTCTTCTGCAAGGTTTTCAGATTATTTCTTGTTTTCTTTTTTGTAAAATAAGAAAGATGTTGGAGAAAAACTGAAAAGCAAAAGGATAACAAATGTAAAGACTGTCAGATTGGCATAAAGCAAAAGCTTGCCTGACCATCCATCCATCCACTTATCTATCTTTCCTAGTGTTTCTCCCACCTTCTCCCCTCCAGTAATGATCATTATTCTCCCACTTGATGCTGTACCCCGTCCCCTGTCACTCTGCTGAAGTAAGAGCAGCCCTGTAGAGCTTTGTTACTTTGTCAGGACAGGTCACTGTCACCTTCCTGTCTCTTGAAGACCACAGTATCTCAATGAGTGAGAGCGCCTCAGGTATTGGGGAAGAGATTCAGCTGTCCCTGTGTAACATGGCCTAAGGCAGAAGGTGTCTATGTTGGCATGATCCTCCCAGGTCCAAGCAGGGAGAATGGCTAGGAATGCTGTGCTCTGGGACATGATCATGGGTTCACTATTGTGACATCTTCCCTTCTGCCACAGAAACCAAGAAGTCTGCCTTGGCCATGCAGAGGTGGGCAGTGGCAACGCAGCCAGACCAACGGGTCCTCAGTAGATCAGGTTGATGGAGGGATCAGTAATCAGGAGGAAGAAAAAACTTTATGGTTAACACATCACTCTGTACACAGGGGATAAGAGCATGTACAGGATTTTCTTTCCACAGAAGGAACTAAAAACCATTACATGGAATCTGAGGAGAAAGCATCGTGTTCAAATACCATATGAAGAAAGGCTTGAGTCATAGAGAGCCTCTCCACATTAGTATGTATTACAAATACTACTGAACATCTCTCAATTATTTTGTCTCATTTGAGAGGGGCTTCAAATTCCCTTATTTCAGTACCTCAAACATGACACTTATATGAGCTGATTTCTTTCCAGCTGCATGGATTCATTTATAATTTAAGTTTTCATCAAATTGAAATATCATCCAAGTTCATGTGAATTTAATAACAGCATGAAGGCAAAATAAATATCAAAGCATTGAGAAAGGGCAATACTGTGGTTCTAGGGGTTATGTTCTCTTCTCTGACAACTTGACATCATTATTTGCAAAGCTGTGCACATCCTATTATCTGAATGTATTTGGATGCCATGGTTACTTGACAGTTCTAGTCAGACATAGGTGGCTCCAAGCAGTAACTGCGAACAGATGTAAAAACAGCAAAGAAAACCAGCCTGGTTTTCCCATAATCTGTAACTCATGAGTAATAGAGCATTTGATTTAAAAAACAAAATAAAACAAAACAAAACAACCAACATATACCTATATAAACATATTAATAACACATTAATATCTTGACTTCATTTTGCCTTTTTTTTTTAATCTCTTATTCTGGATTGTCTTAGTCTTATCTCATTATTTTATTTTATTTTATTTTATTTTATTTTATTTTATTTTATTTTATTTTTAATGAGAAGCTCAAAATAAGAAGGTCAGGACAAAAGCAGTACCCACTGTTTACAAAAGCCCATTGCTTTTTCCATATCATTTTTCATAATGTGGAGACACACAACAGACTACCAGAAGGTCTCCCACATAGGTCACTACAAAGCCAGTTTCTGAAAGTAGTTATTCAGTTTGTGCCTTCTAGAAATAACCAGATATGCAGGTCAAAAATGATGTCTGCTTGTATGTTCTCTCTTTCTGAAATTTTAACAAGCCAGGCAATCCAGAGTGAATTGTCTGAAAAACAAAAGGGAAATCCGGCCAGAACTTAACTGCAGCACTGATTACCAAAGCATAAAACAGTGAATTTATTTTATTTTAAATCTTGAATCTAGATACAGACATGCATTGCCTGCCAAAATGTAAAATAGTGGATTTATTATTTTATTTTAGACTTTGAATCCAAACAGAAATGTAGAAATGCATTTAGAGGCAGGCCAATGGACATCAAAGCACGAGAGGAGCTGAAAAGATGTATTAAAGTGGCCAGAAGTCAGGACAGACACAGGGTTTGAGGAGCCCTGGTCTTCTGCAAAGGACCTCTGGGCACTGGATTGCCAATGACCTGCTGCCAGAGAGAGGTTGAGTCAGCCTCCACAAGTAAATCCATGAGCATCCAATGGAAGGACTCTGAGTAGTTAGCCTCATGAGCTCACAGCACCTGGTCATGATGCAGCACCTGCACTTATCTCTGGGACCAACATTCATGTGGCTTCCTGTTTTTCTCATAGCACAGCTCCTGAGGCACTGGGCTGCCTTCTTTTTGCCTCCCCCTGCATGAATTCATACAATAAGAAAAGAGAAGTACTGCAGCTTCCCTTCCTCCTTCCCCTGCCACAGCAGGTGTACTCAGACAATTTCTCTGATCACAGAATCACAGAATCACCAAGGTTGGAAAAGACCAACAACATCATCCAGTCCAACCATCACCAATAGTTCTGACTAAACCCTCAACACAATGTTCAAACATTCCTTGAACACCTCCAGGGTTGGTGACTCCACCACCTCCCCGGGCAGCCCATTCCAGTGCCTGACCACCCTTTCAGAGAAGTAGTATTTCCTAACATCCAGCTTAAATCTCCCTTGGCACAGCTTGAAGCCATTCCCTCTAGTCCTATCACCAGTTACATGAGAGAAGAGGCCGACCCCCAGCTCACTACAACCTCCCTTCAGGTAGTTATAGAGAGCAATAAGGTCTCCCTTGAGCCTCCTCTTCTCCAGACTGAACAATCCCAGCTCCTTCAGCCGCTCCTCATAAGGCCTGTGCTCACGACCCCAGCTTTGTTGCCCTTCTTAGAACCCGCTCCAGGGCCTCAATGTCTTTCTTGCATTGAGGGGCCCAAAACTGGACGCAGTACTCAAGGTGCGGCCTCACTAGTGCTGAGTACAGGGGGACAGTCACTTCCCTGTTTCTGCTGGCAACACTGTTTCTGATGCAATGATGATGTTTTCAGTCCTGAGATTATATTCTGCTGTTTATACCTTTCATAAAGCATTCATTATTCCATGAAAATACTCTTGCCTGTTTCTTTAAAGGTCAGTACAGTATTTCTGAAAATAATCAGCGGAGAAAAACCATTGCTCAAGCTTGAGAACTAAAGACTTTTAGGATGTTGCATTAAGTAGATAAGTCTCCAGTAATACTACTAAAGAAACATGAAAGTTCTTCACCACCATGATTTCAGTAGTGCCTTTGTTGTACGCTTGAGGAACAATTAGATCTCAGAGTCCTGGCAAGCTTGTGAGATTTGAGAAAGTTGGTCTTCATATTGCTGTTTGCTATGGCACAAGCAGCTGTCCAGCAAGAGTGCAAATTGTTCTTTCTTTATACCATTAACTCAAGACAAGAGGCCTTCCCTGCACAGTGTGAAGCACTGGGATAGGTACAGCCAAAGCTTTCAAAGATGAGTAGAAGCGATGCTGGGGAAAAGTATTCTGCTTTCCTGCTCTAGCAGAGATGAGCAGTGAACTCAAGTGTCAACCTTGCTTTTTTTCATCTTTCTCCTCCTCTCTCCTTTGCCAGTGCAGAAGTAAGAAGACTTTGCATGTTGGGAATGTACTAGGAGGGTGTGCATGGCCTCTTCCAAACCTCTCTGTGAGATTTATAATCCAGAATGCCAAAATCAGATACCATAATTGGCTACTTTCAGTTAGTACTGGTTACATTACGATTATACCACAGCTTCCTCTTCCTGGATTAAAATCCTAGCACTGCAGTCAGCAGGAATTAGAGGGAATACAAACAGAACAGATGTATGCAGAAACAAATATTATGTGAGTTTCCTCCATTGCATCAGAAAAGCAAGAAACCTCAAGACATCTTTTGGAAGGCTTTCAAGTGCTGCCTTCTAGACCCACGGCTGTCAAGGCAGGATGGATTATATGTGATGTCTTCCTAGCAAAGGAATGACCTTGACAAGAGTCAGTGGAGATCTAACAGCCGGAAAAGCCAAATCTCATGAAAGTCACTCTGATATCTGTAGAAAATCAAAGAACGTGCAACAATAGTTCTCCCTTTTAAATGAAACAAGAACTCAGAACATGTATACCTGCTTATTTTTATTCTACTAAGAGAAATTGAGATTTATTTTTCCAAAGGTCCCATATGCTCCATATGCTTTGGATATATGTATTTATATCATGTGTGCTTCATTTTAGTTGCACTTTTAGGATGTTTTTTACGTTATAAAATCCATGGCTTTTTCCAGGCAGGAACTTGATAGATCAAGTTGCTTTAGCAATATTTTTTCCTTTTTAAACATATTTTTCAACAGCAGAGAGTGAAATTTTATTCAAATATCATTTAGAAAAGTGTGGCATAACTGGCTGTGTGTTCCCACAGTAGCTTAAATAAGCTCAGGTCTTTTCTCACTCTTTTACTGTGAAGTTTTGCACCTGCATGGCAAGCATGATACTTTGAGAAGAGTATTATACAGACAGCCTGATTACAAGCTCTGATTTCCTCCACATCCTTGTGCATTTTCTCCTTGACTATATGTATTCAAGATTGTTTATTGAGTAGATGAGTTTATAACAGCATAATGATCCCATCTAAGCCTGGCACAGGATGGGAAAATTACAGTAGAAGCCTTTATGCTGATACCTGGAAATTATTAGGCTTCAATGTTCTAGTGTTTTTTTTATCACTTGGAAATTCAGGAACATAAAGTTTATTTTCTTTAGGAATTACTTGTCCTTTAGGAGTTATTTCAGCTCTTTGCTGCCACCGGGAAATGTTTAATCTTCACTAGACAGGCTTTTTCTTTTGAGCTAGAGTTCACAAGATCTTGCTCCTACTAAGGAACATCCATCTACATACTCTTGTTTTAAAAATTTTTATAGCTTTTCAATGAGTTTTTCTCCTCTTTATACACTGTAATAGTAAAAGTTCTGACTCATAGCACATTTTGATGATATTAATGACCGCAATATATTTTTGTGTGTGGCTTCTGTCCACAGACCCATTACCATGCTCTGGATGAGGTAGTTGCTGATTATAGAATCATAGAAATATTAAAGTTGGAAAAGACCAGTAAGATCATCAAGTCCAACCATACGTATACTATCACTACTGACATCAGTTTCCTCCTGAAGTGGGGACTTGCTGGGAAATTGAGTGCATTCAATATTTGAAATGAATACAGAACCCCTGTCAGTCAAAGGGCTAGATTTTTTTATGTTAAAGTAGTGCAGCAGTTCCTTGTCAGGTTTGTATCCAGTGTCAGACTGAGATACAGATCCAGCTGCTTGGAGAGGACATTTCATTGCATTCCCCATTGCTATTGGGAAGCAATATGAGACAAGGAAGGAGTCACAAGAAGTGTGCAAATTCATTTGGGATTAAACAAGTTTAATTGGATAATATTTTAACTACTAATGAAAATGAAACACAACATAGCATGTAGGGCAGCTGAAGCTGCAGAAAGTTGATGGAGATGGCCAGAGTGTGCCTTCATTACTCACTGTGTGGGAGTGAGATGGACACCTCGCAGAGCAGCCGTCAGAGAATCGGTTCCCTGCAGGTCTGGATGCTGTATTCACCATGGATTCCCAGCTACCTTATCTGCATTTAACACCCAATTATTTTTTTTTAATAGTGAAAAGGAAATAGGAGTGTTAAATGGCTCCCAATTTAGCTGTCATAACAGAATTGTGAGACTTCAAAGGAGCCCTTAAAAGCACTGCTAAAGCCAGCAGCTGGTTGATAGGGAAAGAACAGAAAATACATAAGGTGTGTATGTGGGGGAGTACTAATGAATGGCAACTGTCAAATGCAGTGGGGACAAAGAGAGTCCCTTCCTTGCCAATATTCATAATGTTGGTAGAATCTGCAGTTGGTAAGTTGTTGAGCAAATGTTTAATTTTTATTCAGGCATCTTTGTCACTGGCACACAAATTAAATTTATAAAGAAGATGAGGAAAATATCTATTGGATAAGAAGAGTATATTGAGCAATCTTTAAAATAAGGGCATAGTTGTGGTGCATAATTGACCTTATCTGTAATGAATCTTTTAATGATCTTTCAGTGTTTGTATTAGCTGACTGCCAGCCTGTGACTTGCATTTACACAATTGATTTAATCTGCTATTGTATTGCCTTTTTTTAGTGTCTGTAACTTGCTCAGGAAGAAATAATAGATACCAGGAGCTATTAACAAGCTAGTAACTAAAGGAGTTAAAATGATCTTGAAAAGTGCCTCAAAAATAAGTAAAGTGATTTTAATCTTGTTATACATCTACAATTTCTTAATGGCTTTGAGTGAAATTCTGGAGAATACCATGTCCTTATGCATACAACTCATACTTCAGACATCTGAAAGCCTTTTCAAAGTACTGATTTTGAATTAAGCTATCCGGTAATAAACACAAAATCAGAGATTACTAGTATAAAAAAAAGGTATGAAAAAAGGATATCAACAGGACAAAGGGGGCTCTAGAATAAACTTACTGTCACATGGACTTTGTACAATCCTCTCTGGTCATGAAAAGTAGGGGAAAAATGCAGGCACTCTATAAACTACATCTGTAGAAATATGATAAAATGTCAAAACAGTTTATGAATGAATAATCATGTGCAGAATTAGAGAAGGATTTGGAAACAAATGAATTACAAGGCTCACATTTGCTTTGGCATTGCTAGAACAGATATCATTATAAGTTGGGGCAACACTACTCATAAATAGTTAAGATAGTTCCACACATGATTTAAAAATATAGTGGTGGAAAAAATAAGAAAATATTCTTTGGCTATGGGGTAAAATCCTTCCTGTAATACAAAGAATAGATAACAGAAAGACTTCATCTTGTGTTCCCGTCTTAATTTTAATTGATTTGTGTTGGATATGATAGATTTCAGTTTCAGAAGACAAGGAAACTCACTGGGCACTTTTAAGATGACATTAGGTCAAGAAAGAAGAAGGCAATGTCATCAAGAGATCAGACCAAAGGGCTGCACGTAGGAGCCTCTGAATCTATTAATATGTGTCCTTGTGAGACCTGCTGAAGTTATTTCCTCTCTGTGTTCCATCTCCCACCTTTCCCAGATCACCTTAGTCACAAGATTTTTTGATACCTTTTGGAAAGTGCAAAACTTGAATCGATAGAAACTTGAGCTGATAAGAACTGCTGTCTTTTAGGAAATATAGCAGTGAGGATGGTGTAGTCAGACCTTCTCATGATGAGAAAGTGCAAGTGTTCTGTCAAGATAGTTCAAAGAAGGATCATTCCAGTTTGCTGAGATTTGCAAAAGAAAGCCCCAAATTCACAGGGTACTAGAAACAGTGAATTGCCCTATCATACTAGAAGAATCTTTCTCTAGCTCTAGTCCAAAAATAGAGGGCAAATATCTCCAAAGGCCTTGCCAGCTTCTTTATCCTTTAACCACTGAGGTAGACTTTTCATCTGACTTCTGCAGGAAGAAGGACTGGGTTCTGGACTCTACCACCTGCTCAGGCACTTTACAATCATTGATGATTTTGTAAGCCTTACATAGGAGAGTAAATTAAAGCTAAACTCCATTTTCACTGTATAGCTGAAGGTGATTCTCTCAACCTGTTCTGATAGTTCCTGTCTCGTTCACTCTCCCTGTGGTATGAAGGTGTGAGGAACAAGAATACAATAATTGTGCAAGACATTATTGTGATATTCTAAAATCTTTGGGATTAAAATAACTTCAAAACTTCAACATGTAGGAGCATTGAAAATTATGAACTACAGCAACAGTGCTCAACCACTTGATATGGTCTGCCTCTGACCACCTACTCCACAGATGCCGTGGCTCCAGGTTCCCTTTCACTGTGTAGAATGCTAGCCAAACATTGCCTTTTATGGTTTACCCAGATAACTCTTTTTTTTTGGTGTCTTCTATAATAAGAACACAAAAGGTAGACTTACAATCTGAAAACAGAGGCAAATACTCTGCATCACCTCTTTCATTCCAGATAATGCATAGAAATGCAAGTGTCAAAGTTCAAACTTTTACCTTCTGTTTATTAGCTACATTATAAAAAATGCCATCATCTTTCTCTGTATTTTTTACGCTTTGTGACTTCTTCTTTGAAGATATTTGCTGTCCTACATGAATCACTGTTTACTGATGCCACAATAAATCTCTGACAGTATTGCAAACCAAATAACTGCATTTGTTATTATCAGAGGATATTAATTTTTATAATATAGAGAGATGACAAAGGAGCAGGCTAATCTGTGCTGCTGTGGCGTTATGTAGCTCACAAGCCGTAAACAGTATCACAATTGAAAGTGAAAACCTTCTGGAGCAGAAACAATGCATGAGGTACAGAAATAAAATTACAACCTGTGCTCATTACACCCTCAGAGGAGGGAATGAATTTCGTGATGAAAGTTATTTCATGATGGAATTTTTTACAGAGTGAAATTTCGTAATGCAGGTGGTGAGGTGCTTGCACAAGTCTTGAACAAGGTAATTAGTTTTTTTAATCACAAAGGCTGGGAGGCATGCTGGCTATTTTGGAGAGTATCATTCCCTCTCCTTGACAACTGAACATAAATAAATTGATATAATACCATTGTTTTATTGCATAACTAGTAATAAGAGCACTAAATAACCCATGGTAATATAAACAAAAATGTTACTGCATCCCACCTTTCAGCTGTCACGCAGTTTTAACTCTTATCTGTGAAAATCTGTTCACTGCCTGAAGGGAAAACGGCATTTGACACTAGCAATAAAAGCTGCATTTCACAATAATATCCACTTGAGATGCCTGACCTTAAAACTGTCAATAGCTGTCCTCAGGTATAATATCAAGATTAGTTAAATTTGCCATCTCAACTTCTTTTTTCCCCTCTAAGAAGTCTTTCTTCGTCTTAGATGGGAGTGCACAGCTGACAGACATCCTTGACATTGATTGTCGAGTTGATTTATATTAACGGGATCAGAGAGAGAGTTTTCTAGGCAGTTCCCTGAGGGATATGTCACTGACTTTTGTAACAACAACTGCTATCATTTTTAGAAGCTGTTTTCACCCGACCTACAGCAAAGATGGTAAATAACAATGGCTGCATGCTATAATGCCAGTGTTTCTTGAGTGCTGGTCTTTGTCACCATAAAACTATGCCTGCAAAAATCTTTAGTGACATCATAGAATCGTAGAATGGCCTGGGTTGAAAAGAACCTCAGAGATCATCTAGTTTTAACCCCCCTGCCATGGGCAGGGTCACCAACCACTAAACCAGGCTGCCCAGAGCCACATCAGTGAAAATACCTTCAAGTAACTTTGCCCAGTGGTGAGGACAAAGAAAAGGAGATAGAAAAGAACAAACTTTGTGAAAATTTGGGTTAGATTAATTCACTTGTCAGTGACTCCTGTGTAATACCAAGGACCTTACATGAATTTCATTTATAATGTCAAATATTGGAAATATGAGCATGCATTGCTCATCACATCACTGTGCATCTAAGTGCTAAGCATAATTAACTGTTTAAATATCTAAAAAAAAAAATCCAGCAAGTCATTACATGAACTTAATTTGAGGATAGAAAGAGAAATATTTCAGCTATTTCTCTCTCCTTAATATTCCCGAAAGGTAAATGTGGTGTTAAACAAACTCCAAAAAGTATTATAAGTCTTTTGATCCCGAGGGATCTGACAGATCATAGTTCACTGGTAACATGTAGCACATATTCTGTGTCTCATTGAAGTGATACGTGATACTTAAAATCAAGCACAAGAAAATTTTCTTAATATTGAGTATTTGCATCAACAACATGAAGGTACGAAATCATTGCAAGAAAGGAAGACAGTACACAAGAGAATGAACTGTTGTATATGATAAAATGGCAGTCCTGATACAACAGGAAACTCAGCCAGGAGCACAATTACTGCAAGTGGTAAAGATATATTTAAGATTTTGAAAAAGATTTTTGGAAAAATTTTAAAGTATCTATGCAACTGCATTGTAATTGCTTTTAAGAAAATGGGTCTAAAAAGACTTCCCTTTACACTTAAACCATCAAAACTTTAATTACAGTATTGGTTGTTTTTTTTTTTTTTCATGCATATTATAACAATGATGCTTCAGTTTGCATTCTGAGGTGTGCAGCTACACTGTGGCTATTTTTTTTTTTTTTTTTTAATTTGTTAGCGTATTTTATAACAATGATGCTTTGGTTCTGGTTGTATTGTGAGGTGCAACACAAACACATACAGTGCAACACAACACAGACAGACAGTTTAATGTGTTCTTACAGGATTGACACACTGTGACCTGATCCACGGAAGGTATAGCAGCACTGAAAGCCCCCCTGCTTTGTCTGTCTCCCTTTCCCATGCCTCAGCAGGGAATTGCAGCTGGCCAAGGGTGGCTGGAGCTCTGAAGTTGTTGTGAGGCACATGGGTTCTCACGAGGTAGATCTGGGAACCAGGAAGGGACTCCTCAAGGTCTGTGTTTTGGCAACTGAATTGCATCCTTTGCTTCAGGATGTGGATTTCAAGCACTGCTAATTATTGTAGAGGATTTGGACAAGTAGCTGAAGATGTATGTAAGAAGCTATGTCCTATTACAGGCCACCTGGCTCACTGCATCTCCATCTCCATTGAATTTTGTGAGTATGGAAGAGGAGAAATGGTCATATAAAAACACAAAGAAAGCAAACACAATAAGGGTCTTTTAAAACTGGAATATCATGCTCATCCTTACATAACGTGAGTTCTCTGTGTCACTCTGTAATAACTAGGTACAATAAGATAATGTGATAATTAAGTGGAAACAACTGGACCATGCCCCACTGTTCTTGTCTTGTAAGGCTTTATTCATTTAAAGGCTTCATTCATTTACAGGCTTCTGCATTCTCTAATATTCTCTATATCAGAAAATATTTCAGTATTGTTAGACCCTTCTGTGGGAGAAGCAGCATAGCTATGGCAGCAATAAATAATAGTTATCAACCATCCAGTTATCAACCAGAAGATTTTTCACCATCCTGAGCAGACCATAGTGTCCCTGGAGGAGCGCAGAGGGACACGAAGGAGTGCTACTGAGATCTCACATCTAGCTGTGCATATTACCACGTACAGGAATCTTCATTTTCCTCTCTCTTCTTTCTTCATCTGTTTTGGAGAGTTGGCAGTGAGCTGAGTTGGGCAGTGTCTGCTCATGCACAGAAAATGTACTCATTTCTGAAAGTGTGTCAACTATAAAATGGTTAAGAACTCCAGTCAGTTCTCTTAGTCATGGAAAAAGTCATTTAAATATTTTATCTTTTTAATTGGACCACATTAAGTGGAGTCCTCAATTTTAACATCATCTGTGAAGTTTTGGGGAATTTCATCTAAATCATTCCAACGCAGTATTTGGCCTCTTCATGGTGAGAATGATGCATTAATGTGGAAGATGTCTAAACCAGAGTATAGACAGTTTGTGATTTGATGACTAAATGACAGTAGTTAATATGGTAATAAGCTGCCTTCTGGTAATTCTTTACAATGAGTACCAAAAACATCCCTTTTTTATCTTCTGTAGTCTAACAGTTGCATTAGTCACAATTAATTACATGGTTGCTCCCCTGTGTCAGACATATTAATTGTATAATGATTTATTTGGCTTCCCACCATATAGTAGCCGAGGAGGTGTGCAATAGCTTAAAACCACCAGCAGAAAAAGGCACTGAAATTTGGCTGAGAATTTCTTTTGTCTTACACAGCAGAGAGATTTGTACTTGTGTGAGGGCTTGGCTTCTGCCAGCAAGCAACACTCTTATCATTGTCATGGATCAGCATGTGGAGTCCACTATAGTGTGAACACACACTGCACTAAGGCAGGGTGAGAGGAAGTCTTGTCCTTCAGAGTGATTTCCTCTAGCTCTCTTTGCAGCAAGCAGGATTGTCTCCCATGTTAAATGCAAAGAACAAAATGCAGCTTTTGTTTTGGAGTCAGAATATTAGATAACAAGAAGAAAGTGTAAAGCATCTTTGGGAAAGGAGAGACATTCACCTGGAGCCCTTCTGCATATGGATGGGAGTGTGAATTGATATCTGTCTTGTATTTTGTTTGCAGCCTCCAATGAGAGTTGTCATTTGAAAGATGCAGTACACTGCAAAGCAGTCTCCTTTTGGTATCATGCATAGCATTTTGGTACTTAAAGGTACAGTGCATTCTAGCTGTTGCCATTCACCACATCTCCAGTCCAGAGGGGACTTGTGCCTTCAAAAGTTGTATTTCAGCCCAAAGTGAGAGCATGTAAACAGCTTTTCCTTGAATATTCTCCACATTAGCTGTGCAGCAGTCCCAACTGACATATAGTCATATTCATGAAATATTCATCAATGAAGTACCCTGTGCAGGATATTTTTCCTTCAACAGCTTGGTTCACTGCTGTTGGAAGCAACTTCCACATGGTTCATTGAGCTATCTTGCCATTTTTGGCCTCCTTCGCTCTCCCTTCACATGGAGTTAGAGAGACCAGCTCTTTGGTACAAGGTATGTTTGGAGCCCTATTCCTTTTCCTACCTGTCCTTAGGCCAGGTTAACAGTGATTCAACTTCTTATTCACCTGGGAAACAAGCATCTAGTCTAGATAACTGAAGAAGCACAAACCCATTGCAACTTCATTTAAATCTTTGAATTTATTCCCCATCAGCTGAGAGTCAGAGGGCTTTCTAAGCTCTTAAAAAATAAGATAATTACAGCAGGATCCCCAAATCCATTCCTGATTTGGTCTGAGGGGACAGACTATGGATTTATTTCTGTAGTGTACATGGTGTACTGGGGAAGGAATATGGAAATGGAAGTTTTCGTGTTGGTTATACATGCAGAGTAATGCAGAGAAATAAAAGTTTTCAAAGTGATGTAATGAAAAGAAGCCAGCAGATCTTTAGTGGGGTTCAAGATTCAGCTGCTACTGAAAGGGGATACAGAAAAAAAACGTACTCTCTAGAAAGGATGCTTGTTTTAGGGAACGCAGTCTAAGCTTTGCACCAATCCTCATCTAAAATCTTCTCATCTTTAAAGTGATTTAGCATTATTTTTTTGTCTTTTCATCCTCTCCACTTCATGAATATAAATTAACTCACGGACCATGTTGTCAGCTGCAGTCATCTAATGTTGGTTGGATTACTGCATCTGAGTAAAATGTGTAGCAAGGTTTATATAGCTTCTCTTTCAAAGCTTCCTTCACCTTTCTATCACGGAAGGAAGGTTGCTGTTTCCATAGTAATGTGACAGCCCTCTTCCAGTTTTTGCACCCTGGAAATGCACACTGGCAATATCTCACATTTTCGATATGAGCACAGCACAAAACTGAACTCAAACATCCATGTGTCAATGGGATTCATCAGGTATCATTTTCTCCCCATCCTGCCCCTCACTATATTACCCTGGGCTAATGCCATGTTTTGGGATTTCTGTGTGGTGTGTCATGTTTGCATCCATATGGCTACTGAGTCATCCCTCACAGGCTGGTCTCTGTGTCTGATCTAACTTTTTTTTTTTTTTTTCCTAGAAGATAGAAGGCTCTGAGGCTATTTCTGAGGCTATTTCTGAGCTGGACATCCTGGATATCTCTTTGTCTGCATTCAGAACTTGGCCACAATCTGTTTTTGGCTGTCTATTCCATATGATGAAGGAAAAAAAGGAGGAACAAAGAATCTATGTGAAAATCTAGATTTGTTATGAAATCCTGATGTGTCCAGCACAGCATACATGGATCTATAGTATGTGTGTGATGGATTTATGTTTAGAGTTGTCATTAGTGTTGAGCTTAACAGTACAAAACAATCGATTTTTTAGGAAGTCAGAGCATGGTGCTAGAGAGGAAGAATGGATACCTTATCAGACACGGATTTGTAGGGATCTTGTGACTGAACCATGATTGGGGAGAAGGGCTAAGCTTAGGGTAAGAAGGTATAAGAACTAGAGTGATTTATTTACAAGAGGGGAGGGAATAAACTGTAAGAGAGGAGGAATTTGAAGAGTAAATTTTACTGCTTTAATAGTCCTTACTGGCATTTCCTCTGGACAGTGGTTCATGTCAGGGATAGGGTTAGCATTCCAGATCTTATCAGGGCACCATGGGACATATTGCTATGAAAGCTTAGTACCATATCTTGAGCCTAAACCCCAGATAAAAACCTAACTGCAAAACTGTGGATTTCAGTCAGTACTAAGCTATCAAAATAATGTTAATCCTTACTACCTATAGCTCTTAATTTTAATTTAGGGGTCTAGATTGTGCTACAAAAATACTGATGACCCACTTTATCTTAAAACAGTGCTTCTGTTATGAATGATAAGAAACTAACCAACTAACTGGGCTCATCAACTTTGAACAATCAGAATTACTCTTCTACATATACTTTCTCAAAATATGTCCTCCACAATAGCCTTCAGCTATAGGCTAAGGACACAAATATACCTAAGTGCCATGTTACTTAACTCTGCTCACCCAGTTTCTAGTCTTGCAACATTACTGTTCTGTTTTTCCTAGCAAACTACAGCCTAACACTCTTCCACTTGTTATATTGTCAGAATTTATGGAGTGTCACCAGGGAAATTGTTCTTTGAATGCTTTTATCTGGAATACTGACCAAAATCTCACAAAAATCAAGACATACTTCCCATGCCTTCTGGCAGCAGCACTTGTTTCAAATGATCTCATAAAAAAGCAGTGCTAGAATCTCAATGGGATGAAATGAGAAATGTACCCATAAATCACCGAAGGCTTATTGCCCAGTATCTCTGAAACACTGTTGAAAAAATAAGCCACCACCATAGCTCAACCAAGCTTCAGAATTCAGCCAAAAATGAAAAACAAAAAAATAAAAAAGACTCTCAGACGAAGATGTTTTCAAAAGCTTCAATACTTTAAGGCTTATGGTAAGTCTGTGAATACCCTGAGTAAAAGATCTACTGAGATTTCAGACTGCAGTGTGAGATAAGTTAATGTGTGGAAAGGATTGCGTACTTTGGTTAGCAGCATCCCAGAATTAGACAGACAGGAGGTGTTATTTGGGATTATAGCCCTCATGTGGTCTGAGGGATACAGCACACACTAAAACATATTGCTTTTCAAACTCAGTTGTCATGACTCCTAACTCCAATGAATAAGAGTCCCCTATCAACAGTAACACTGAATTTAACCTTTTTTTTCCTGAATTCTAAAATTAATATTAAAACTATAGTTCAGTAACTGCTACAGATGCAAAATTATTCCTACACTTGTTGGTCCTGCTGGAATTAGTCCTCATTTTATCCCAGCAGCCTTCACATCACAATTCAGTGGCCTCATTCAGACTCTAGACGCTGAGTCATCTCACTGTCATCAACATAGAGCCAGTTTTGCCCCATAGTTCTTGCTGCACTGTGGGTAGAAATTTTACTCTTCAGCCCTTTCTGCTGACCCTGAGCCTAGCTGTATTTTTGACTGTGCTCCTAACTCTTAGCTTGTTTGTAGTATGGACAAAGACAACAAAAAACTCCACAATGATTGCAAGCCTTTTTGCTGTACCTAGCCCTGCAGGGTCAGGTGAGTTTGCCTTTTCAGAAAATTTGCTCCCACAGAAGAATTCCAGGCTAACATCATAAACGTGTGATCATTAGTAACCAGAAAATTAACCATAAATCTCAATTTCTGAATTTTCTTCCTCCTAGGCATGCAATATGTCAGATGCAGTAATAAAACTCATCAATAAAATCTTCTTAGCCTAAGCATCTCTAGCCAATATTAGCTCCTTTGATAGAGTGAAAGTCAAAACACATGCCATTCTCCATTTTAAGGGCACCTTTTACTAGTACAGAAGGCAATCCAGGTTCTTCAAATTCTGCTTTCCCACACCTAAGCCCTGCTTTCACTCATGCCTTAGCAACATAGTGCAGCATCTTTGGTCTGCGTGGTCTTTGCCCCTTGCTGACCCCAGCCCTCACTCTAGTCAGACTGGGAGCTTTTGACAACTCACATGACTACAGCAGCCCTTCTTCTGATGAATCTTCACCCTAACTTATCCTTATAACACTGTACTCTGGTGACTATCGTCAGTGCTGAATAGATTCAATTTTTCCTTCCATTGTCTGCTGTTCTAGGTAACAATAGTAAACCTTGCTCCTCAACTCTTGCTTTCCCAAAACTACTCTTCTCTTCCCCCACCCTACAGTGACTTCTTTTGATTTAAGGTATTCACCTTGAAAGATCCTCAGTGCACTCTGTCAGTTCTCCTGGGATCAAGTTATAAATTGCATTCTTCAATTTCTGCTGTCGCAAACCTTTGCTTTTAAAACCAAATCTAACCTTCCCTCTTACATCACAGTCCAGTAATCCTTGTAAAAATGAAAGTAAGATTATACAATAAAATTTTATCACGACCAGATATTCTGTTGGACAATGTAGAGTCCAGAAATAACCCTTCATCTAATGTCCTTACCATTAAAAATTCTCCCTTTAGTCTCAACTTTAAATATAGAGATATGAACCTCACCTTTCACTAAACTAACCTAACAAAAATCTTGCCAACATCATCTGTCAATAGAAGACCCAGTGACTGTTTTAGCTCCTCAAGCTTATCACTACATATGCTACTAAAAGCATTCTCTGACCTTGACTCCTATTAACACCACTTCATTTTCTTGCACCAGACATCATCCTAGCTTTGCTAACTTTGCATTAGCAAATCCAGAAGTAAGCCTAACTTGTAAGCTTCTGTAGCCCAGATATGAATGCAGTTCTGAACAAAAATCTACCTTCAGTGTTAGAGACAAGTGACACCCAGATCCAAAAATCTGAATCATTCAATCACATTGGACCAGCCTGCTGTTAAACCTTTCTTCAGACTTCTGCTGCCCAGAAACTTATGTTGAAGTAACCCCAGCTCCAGTTTTATATGTCTTAACTATCTTATAAACTAAGTGTCATTTGTAATTGCCTCTATCTGTCTTCACCCTAACTCCATAGGCCTTGTAAAATCTTTCATAAAATCTTCTGGCCCTGTCACCCCTAACTCTAAACTAATCTGAATCCTAATTCAAACTCCACCTGACTCCAGCATTACTCCTATAATATGCATGTCTTCACCAGATACCTAAACATGTCATTTAATGTTCCTGGAAAAAAAATCTCTTTCAAACATACTGAGCTTCTGTTGACTGGTCAATAAACCTGTGTCGTCATTTCATGGTAGCTTGCACCCTAATTCTGACACCTGTCACTGTCTTACTTCCAATCACTTCATGAGCTTGAACTAACCATTAACACTGCCAGAAGCAGTTCTCCCAAAAGGTCTGCAGGCCATACAGGGTCCAGCATCAAGACTAGATTTTAGTCTTCCACTGTCTGTCATCCCTATCTGATGTCCAGCCTCCACTTTGGGCACAACACTGGTAAAGAATTAGATTCAGTCACAGGCTGGAAGCCATTCACCGTTTCCAAATTATGTCTTTTAAGCACTAACAACATCCTGAACTGTGATGTCTGAACCCGAAGCTAGTATTAATAACACATGACTTCGGAAGAAAACGTCCCTTTCAAAAGCAAATTCAGGTATTTTCAGTTCTTAATGTGGTAGCAGCAACAAGTAGTACAATATCAAGGATTTCAGATATAACCTTATGGAAGTGATCCAGACAATGACCATCAGCTGGGAGAAATGGTATCTTCCTACAGTGATGCCAAAACCCTTCTTGCCAAGGCATGTATGTATGCTTGGGTCATCACCTGTGACAATCCAGCCCCCGGCATGCAGAACTGGTGAAAGGAGAATAAGTGACTAGCTGTAAAATCTGTTAGCAATGATCTTTTGTGTATACCCTTGTGAATGCGTGACTTATCCAGGCATTAAATGTTATGATCAAAGTTATGCTTAACCAAAGCAAACTTAGATCCCATGCCCAAGATATCATCCTCTAGGCTTTGGGATGCTGCAACATCAGACACTTTTCACAGACAGCCGTCAGGCAGAAAGGGTTGCAAGGATACTGAGGCCAGAATGATAGAATGGTTTTGTGTGTGTGTATGTGTGCATGTATGCTCATGACACAGAAATGATAGTTAAAGGAATGCATTTGGGGCTCTTTGGAAAGCTACTTGAAGCCCAGGTGCCTAAATTCTTCCTAAAGCTCACTGTAGGGGGAAATTACATTCTGAGCCTGAAGTGATGTCTCCTAACCACACTAGACAAACAGTTTTATCTCCTTTTTATCATGTTGCAATATCTTCTCCCAACAGTCCTGAGGTACCTTTGCCATAGCTGACACGTGCATTTTCACATTTTCTTCTTTGGGACTGCAGAAGCTTTGTTGCCATACACCAAGCGTCAACGTCACCCCCATCCTGAGGAGGATATGTATGTGAGTTGTCATCAGGATCAAGTAATTTCTGTGTCATGGCTTTGATATTTCACCTGTCAGACAATGCTCCTTAATGAAGACCATTCATTCTTGCCAAATCGGCCACTGAGTCAGACAACAGCCTCTTCCACAGATGTTCAAGGCCAGTGATCATCTGGGAGAAGGGGGATTTTTAATATCTGAGAATAAATAAAGCAGCTGAGCTCAGCTCTTGCTGATGCCTGTGGCAGCCAGCAATGACCCCGGAGTCTGGATTGGAACAAGTGCTATTACCTTTTTTGAAAAAAAAAAAAAAAAAAGTCATTCAATCAGTTTTAGAAAACTCTGAAACTCATGAAAACAAAATAGTGCTGTGGAAAAAAGGGATTTTGGTCTTGATGACAGCAGGTAGCTACTATTGAATGATGGAGATATTTGCTAGGGCGAAGTGGGTTATTTTTATCATAACTCTCTTTCCATTAGTACATTCCCTGCTGGCTTGGAGGATTATATCTATTTTGGCTTGGAGGATTATACCAATTTGTTTTGCTACAAAATCAATAAAAATAAAAGCTAAAATGACAATTAAATCCAAGAAATCCCAGCTGGAAAGCAAGCAAAATTCCTCTTCTCTAATTAAAGTCTGTGCAAACCACAGCTTTACCAAGGCACTAGGGAGGGAGGGAATAAAAGGAGCCTGTTCCCACTAACACATTTACTGTAACTGCCTTTTGGGCCAACCAAATTACTGCAGAACATTAACCCAGCACTACAACAAGCAGCAAGGTCTGCCAGGTCTCCCTCCTCATTTTGGAAAGGAGAGCAGAAAAGCAAAGCTGAATATGTAGGGGGCATGCGTACACCATCTCTTTCTGTCAAGAGTGAAAACCTTGTTGTGTGCCTGAAACGCTTGTTGAGGTTAGCAGGATGTGACTTCAATGGGCTTTGGATAATGTCTATAACATGATTAGTATATGCCAATCAATGTCTCCCTCTTTAGTCTTTGCAGCAGCTCCTGGCTGTTAGAACTGCAGTTTTGAGGCCAACATGCAGGAAAGTGGACATCTGAATAGGATAAAAGACAATGGCTTTCAATGAACACAGTGTGTTAGGCTTCTGCTGTCATCTTCTCAGGTTGTTTCCCCTGCAGTCACAGAGGAAAAAAAAGTACTTTTAAAAGGACAAGCAAATAAAGAAAACCTTGAGCCACAACAAAACAAAACCAAAACCACAACAAAAACAAAACAAAAAGGAATCTCACAGCATAAGATACTAAAATACGGACAGATACAGTTGTGAAACAGGGAGAGGACAAGAAATGTGACGTGTGAAAAAAAGACAAGTGAAGCATATAGACTGAAATTTCAGCTAATGCAAGTCAAAACTGAAAGCAGAAAAATGTAAGGAGGACAAAGGACACATATTCTTGTGGAAATAATTATAATACTGAATCTATGGACAAAACACACCACACCATATTCTCCCTTATCAGTTATCTTTTAATTGATACCGATGCATGAGTGAGCAACGTAAGACTGTTTTGCCTTACTTTAAACCCAAATGAATTCTTGTTTCAGCATCATGGCATGCCTTGACCGTTGGCTATCACCAGTCTTACATAATAAGACACATGGACAGGGAGAAAGAGATGCAGTTTCCATACGGTTGATGAACTTTATATAAAATAATAAGTGCCAGACTGGGGCTGTAAGTAATGAGTCGAATGTAGAAGGCCTGTTTGTGATGCTGAGACCCTTTGAATAGTCAAAATATTTTACCAGTGAAACGAATGGCCTGAATGGTCCAAAAGTTAGCCCCACAGATTGCAAAAATTTTCACCTCAGTTACGTTGCACCAGTCATTTTGCATGGAAATGTTCTAGCTAGAAAACAAACAACTCCTTCCTACTGGAAACTTTAGATCTTGATATCCTTTAGAAACCAGGATTTAGGCCTCTTTCCTTCAAACATGAGCTACTAAGCCATGTGTGCTGACACCACAAGAGCTGATAGCTTGGGCCTGAAGACAATGGAGCTGAAGAGAAGACCATTCTGAAGGGCTGCAGCCTTGTCTCCTTGCCACGTCCTCGCCAGTGGACATGCAGATCCATCGGTTAGTGCAGTCTCAGCAGACATGAGATAGACTTCAAAACTGGCACCTGGGCAAAGCTGTCTTTTAGAACAACGTTATTCCAGCTGACAGAATTACTCTTCTGGCAACATAATTAGATGTGTACCAGGAGGGTTGCCAACACGGCTGTCATGATGAGGAGAAGGAAGATGGTTCTTTTTCACTGTTTTCATTGATATTGAGCTGTTGGCAAATTTCACAGTGATGGCCTCATTTAGGACAACAAGACTGTATTTTGCTTGAGAGAGCCACAAAAACTAATGCCTCAGGCATAATATTGGGATTGATAATGATTAGCAGGTCGAGACAAAAATTGCAATGAACCTTGTGTACTCCAACAGAGTGCATTTTCTCATCGTCCTTCTCTAATAATGTCCTGGCAGAAACCATGTCTCTCTAATCCAGTATTCTGCTCTATGCATAACTCCAGTAGTTAACCTTGACGGTCTGAAGAACGTGGCTTTAAATTTGATATTGTGTTCATTTCTATCTTTTGCTGTCAAAAAATATTACATCTTGCCTCAGCCACTTGCTTTGCACGGTGAAAGACAGATGGTTGTGCTGGATCACTCCACAGCAGAACAGATGTTGTAATCGAGGACCCAAGAATTCTGCCAAATTAATTAGACTCTTCCACTGATCTGGGTAAAAAGAGCAGTGCATGGGCATTCTAAAGGGGTTGCCATTCTAATTTATACCACCCTGTCAGGTCACCTCTTGTGAAATATGAGTGTAATCAGGTGTTTTTCTGCAGCATTTTATCAAATGACATTCAAACACGGTAGAAAGGTGGTAAGCAGACAGCAGCTGTTTAATACAGCATCCCAAAATCTGTACAGAAAAACAATCTTGAACTATTAAGGTAAAAAGATCTATGAAATACATTCAGCCATATCCTTTTTTTTTTTTTTTTAATCATTAAGTATCTATTACTTCAGCTTCTTTGTCAGCTAAAATTCCCACATACAAGTCCACCGAATACAAAATGTGTACAATATTTGCATCATTTTAGACCCCATTCATAAGGCCCATAACAACTGCTCAGGGTTTGTATACCCTTCTTCCTCTCTTGGAGCTCAGCTTCTTGATTCTCGATATAAGGGGAATGAAATTATGTGGAACTTAGCAA
Source organism: Chrysolophus pictus (assembly GCA_037305975.1). Lineage (NCBI taxonomy): Eukaryota > Metazoa > Chordata > Aves > Galliformes > Phasianidae > Chrysolophus > Chrysolophus pictus. Next base: position 74,194,612 of record CM074576.1, read on the forward strand.
GTTTTAAAGAAGATTTTGGATGCAGTCAATAAAGTGCAGACGAGTATCATGGTATACCATATTTATCTTTGCTCCAACACCAACAAAGATTCTCTCTGCAAAGCCAGTATCTTCAGGAATATACCAATAGAGCTTGAAGATATAACAGTTCTGAAATAACAGTTCTGAAAATGTAACTCTCCAATAAGTTCAGAGTCCCTATGTTTTCTTGTCACTTGCTCCTTGCACTGCTAGAAAGGATCTCTGTAATTAATTTTAAAATGTATCCATAACAGAAAAAAGAAAGACTTCATTGTAGAATTGGATTTGCATATTTTCTTCACCCTGTTTGATTTCCTTAAATTTTAGATAGCTATTTTGATTACTACAAGAAGAAAAACATATTGTTCAGTATTTTCACATTGTTTAATGCTAGAGTACAGAAATAATTCTGGCTATTCTATAAAAAAAAAAATTTTCCTGATTATATTCTCCTAAAATACTAAAAATCAATAAGTAAAAAGCCCATGGCTGACAGTTTTTGTATCACAGCATTGCTCCCTCTGTTTAGAAACTGAAATTAATGGGCTACATCTTCAGCTGCTGCAAAGTGGTGCAGCTCCATTAATTTTAATAGAGAGAAGTCGATTTATACACACTAAAACCTGACACCGTGGCTCTTTGTCAAGTTGCATAAAGGTCTAAGAATGTCTGTAATCATGGCAGCTGGTGCTTTGGTGATTTCAGAAGCTGTGGACACAAAGACAAGTGTAGGGAAAGCAGAAGCTGGCATTGTAAGAGCTGCCAACGTTCACAAACTTTATCAATTGCTATGATGCTGTTGCTTTTTAACTTTTTTGGTTATTCAGTACATGTGTAATGGGGGACTCTCTTGGAAAAGTACTAGTGGTTTGGTATTTCTTTGAGGAAGTATGTTAGTTAGCAAAAACTATCCTTTCCCTTGAGTATAACAGAATAATGCAGGGATGGTTTCCTTGATCCCCAGTTCTAAGTCAGCTTTTGCAGCAAGTGCTTGGAAGAGCTCTGCCATCCCATTCCGTTTGGGTACACCCACCAATTCTTGCTTACCCTCTGGGTTCCTTGCACATGACTTTATCCACTCAGTTCCCAAACCTAAACTTGCAGCTGATGCTGAAGCAAGTTCCTTCTCTTTTCCCCAAGGCACTTTGTGCTTGCACAATATAGCTGCAGTGGTCTTCTTCCTTTCAGAATCCATATTGGAAAAAAAATATATATCATGAATTCAGCCAGCAGGAAAGCTTCCATCATCTTCTGTCTAAGGCCCACTATATGGCAAGGATGGAAATACATAGCTGTCTTTGGCTAAAGCCTTCATAATTCCCATACTGGTTTATTTGAGCAACCACATGTTGTCAAAAACAGGGTCCATCAGCCTGGATAGATGTGTTGTGAAGCTCCTTCTTCAACAATGAAGACACCTTGGCTGACGGTCTGTTTGGACATTGCCTTCAACCATAAGTGGTGGTTAAATTGGACTCTGAATCCACAGCTGCTTTGTATTCTTCCAACATACCATTGATCAGTTATGATTTGGAGTCCTGGAGCAGGCCTATTGCCTTTCCAAGAACAAAAACTCCTGCAAAACAAGAAGATGCAGTGTAAGCTGATAAATGGGGCTAGTGATGGAATTATTCTCCTTTCCTCCCTCTGGTAAAAAAAAAAAAACAAACACGTACCAGCCATCGGCCAGGCAGCTGTTGCACACATGTGAGCAATCCTAGCATCTTTTTTGTTGCTTCCTCCTAGCAAAAAGGCACTTGCCATGTCCCATGCCTCAGGGAATATGGGCCTTGAAAATCACCTCCAACATGAAGGAAGTGGGCCAGATTTGAGCCTTGCAGCAGCATCTTATTGTCTTTTTGAGAAAGTAGGTCTGAGCCTAACTCCCTGTGCTGTTCCTCAGGTTATTCCTCAGCAGCATGAGATTACCAATTAGTCCAATACAGTCTATGTATGGATAAGATAACAACTTCCCAGCAACCCACTGTGTGTCTTAGTCAGCCACTAACACAACTCTCTGGGCAGCTGAGCAGTCTCCTTTATGATTTTTCGGTGCTAACTCTTCATGAGGAATCCTCCTATGAATATACTTAGTTTAGCAAAGTTAGAGGTGCTGTCCTGCTTAACTTCTCACTGTAAAACAGGTGAATTTGGACGTTCGATGCAAACGAACCCAGAAAACATAGCTACTCAATTCTTCCTTGAGATTAAGGGCTCTGAAACTGGAAGTCTAATACTTATTGTAAACAGCATAGCAGAAAGGTTCACGTGGCTGGTCAAGAAGCCCATGGCATGCTAAGGTGTTATTGCTGCAGGCTGTGCTGCTTTGCCATCTACTGGGCTCAGCCACCATCTATTCCTGTAGTTCCCTGTCCTGCAAATGGGGTTTTATTTGAGGACACAATTACAAATCAGCAAAATTGATCACGATGAACTGATTCTAAGTAAATAAATAGATTTTTTTTAATATGTGTGTTTGGGGAGTGGTTCTATATCTTAACTCCTTCCTTTGCTTTAAAAAAAAAAAATGAGAACAATGCCAGCTGAGGGCAATAACATGTATCTTCCCTGACTCTGCTTTGGTGTACAAAAATTGTACCTTCAGGGAAGCTGGCAGCTTCTGGAGATTTACTAAAAATGGAAGCTTGCTTTAAATATATATCAGAAGATATCAGCATGGTGTGAGCGTCTTTCTTCCTCCATACTTTTACTTGCAACTTTCACATCCTGGTACTGTATTTTGGAGTAATATATCACACCTTCATTTTCATAATGAAAAATCTGCTCTTAAGCACCAGTGACTTGCAGTACTAATCCATTATCAGAATGCCATGGGTCTGATAATGCCCTGGTGTTGCTGCATAATCCATCACTGGGACACATGCACTGTCAAAGTGTTTCTACATAGTTCCTGAATAAGCAGAGAGGATTTCTGCCTTCCAGAAGCAAATCAATTTTGCATTTTGCAAGAAATTGTGCAGTTTGCTGAAATTATAAAAAAAAAAAAATCAGAGAATGCAGAGTTCAAATTGTACATGTGTGTATATATATTTATATTTATTTTATGAGGTAATTTCAAATTCATTTGAAAATGAGCTATTTCAAAATCCAGATCTGGCATTAAACGTAATCATAAATATTTCAAAACAAATAATTAAAAAAGTAGAAGAAAATGTCAGAGCTTTATATAGTAACAGATGTGAAAAGCTGCATTCTCTATTTCTCTTATTTCACATGTTATTATCTTCACCTGAATGCCTGAGAACATAGAAAATTTCAGCCCTGTGTTGTGGGAATTATTAGTTCTATTTTACTCTTTTTTTTTTCTTTACTTTCCAGGTCAGAAGAAACTCGGGCAGATGCTTTAAAACACATGCCCTAAAGACTAACTTGCTTTAAATTATTATTCACTCCATATTCATACATAAAAAAAGGAAGAAAAATATAATAATTAAGCCTTGAATCCCAGCTCAGAGAGAAGCTCCATTTCCATCAAACACTGGTGCAGTGACAGTGCCAAGTAAGGAGATCTCCCATCTGGCTCTCAGCAAGGTCCCTTCTGGCCAATTTGCTCTGCTAGGAGGAGCAGCTCCCACCATCCCAGCCTTCCTGGGTTTCTCTGCATTGCACTGAGTTCCTTACTAGTTTTTACACCTGACTCATCTATCTGCTCCCTCAGTTGGTGAATCAGGCTGTTTTGCATTCTGAGTTTGATTTTGCTTATGCTGGCTTTACGCAGATGCAGTTTAGTTGACTTCTGTGGCATTACTCCTAAGGCTAACAAGGGATGGAGATAAAGGCATCTTTGCTACAAGTTGAATGCAAGATATGGATCCTCAGCCTCCTAATAAGGCAGCTGTGGAAATGTAATAAATTAGGCTAACTACTCACAAGCCATATCTATAAAAAGTGCTGAGGTGTCCATAAATGGTGTGTGGTTCCTTGACTACTTTAGGAGAAAGAAACTGAGGTGCACTGCTTCCCTGGATAACTTCAATTATATGGAGTATCCAGATGCTCCACATTCCTTTTACTGATGGGTACTTATGAAGACTGCTTAGCTGAGGCTTCTAGCACATCTGGGTTAAAAAAGACTCCTTCAAGTACACAGGCTTCTGACCACCTGTGGAGTTTTTGAGCTGGTGGAAAGAATGTCTGTATTTCTGTTGCGTGCAAATCAGAGAGTACTAATTTCCATGGAAGCAAAAGCTTCCCAAGCCTTTACCACTGATGAGCAGATCCTAAGCTCTGCTATGGTAGTAGTTTCCTGGGCATAGAGACTTGTTGGTTCCTGTGCAAAATGGAAAACATGAAACAGGTCTGTCAACACAAGCTTGTGTCTGTCAGGAGAATGAAGAAGGAAGCTGAGAGCCCTGGTCCTCAGGCTGTCAGGGCACGTGGCACCAGGTATGGAGGTGTGCCTCAGTAGTCAGATATGATGTACTTCTGTAATACTTGAACAGATCTGGGTCCCTGGGACTGGAAGGTTCTTTTTGCTGAACACTGAACTGACATGTCAGAGTCAGTTCCTACCCAGAGGAAATCCCTGCTGGAGGTGAAATGAAGATAGAATGCAAGAAGATAAAGTTGGGACAGGGGTAAGGAGAAACCCTGTGGCAGCCTGAACTAGAACTCAAATGATCTGAATTACTCTCCCCATTCTCTGGGGCAAATACTCATCCTTGTTCGTGAGACTTCTATACAGATGTCATTTCAGCACAGAGCAGACAGAAACCAGCAGTTTGCCTATTATTCCTCCAAAAAACTTGATAGCATTAAAAATATTCTTTTCTTGCATTATAACAGGTAACATACTGCCAAAATAATTGTCTGCTGATTTTTAAGCAAAAAAGAAAGACCTTTTACTATTCTGATCTTGTGACAGAGTTAGAAACTAAGTTTACTACTCAGCATGTACCAGTTTTATCTCTTCTATTTTTCTTTCTTTTTTTTTTTTTTCTCTTTTCCTGTAGGTCTAATAAAATCTTGCAATAACCAAAAGTGCATTTTCTCACTCATTATATGTTCTCTCCAAAAAGGAGAGGAGTCACATATACTTCTTGGCCAACATTTGCTAATGTTACACTCACACACAAGAGTATAGAAACCAGTTTGTTACATACTGTACAGTATATACAAATGCTGTTTTGTTGTTGTTGTTTTGTTGTGGATTTTTTTTTAAATAAAATTATCCTATAAATATTTTTTCAGTAGGACTCTGCATATGCTACATTTAATTTTAGCTAACTGAATTTCTTTTATGAATCCATCTATCTTGAATGCTGCTGGGTAGTGTACAGGTAGCTAGAGTAGGTACATGTCAGCTATGCCCAGTACAGCAGCTTAGCCACTGGGACAAACAGTGCAGCACAAATTACTGAGCAAGCAGGTGCATGTTGCACTAAAGTTTACTTCAGAGATACTTTTTTCCTGTCATCTGCCTTTCACAGTTCATTTTGGTTCTGCTTTGTCAGATCTCACTAGCTGTTATTGTAGAAATCACATAAATTTATGCTGAAATTTAGATGCTTGTAAAGCCAGAACTTCCCAGCACCAACTGCATTATACCCCCAGCAATACTATAGAAACTGCCTGCAAGCATAACTCAAAACAGCATTTTTTTTGTGTAAAACTAGATACAGATAGATTAGATAAGTCAGACTCTGAGGTTTTAGAGGCATGTTAACATTGGGTGAATCCTCTTGTGCAGCAGTAAAATACATAAACCATTCAATTTTTTTTTTTCCCTGCAAAAAGCTCTGCTGGACCTATGTGACTTGAGTTAGAGGGTGTTCGTAATGAATGTTCTTAATTTGAAGTTGAAATACTTTTGATCATACAACAAAATGAGATCTTCAAAGATGAAAGAGCTCTCTGCTGCTAGATAACAGTCACAGTCTATAAAAATAATGATCACTTGCATCCAGACACAGAAAAGAGATTACAGGTTGAAGTGAGTGATTAACTATAGCATCCAAAAAGTTCAAGCAAATGCCTCCAACAACTTCTGCGAGTTCCAACATGAAGTATCTTTTGAGAAGATGGGGAAAAGTTAGCACAAAGGGTAGGCAGAAAGGACCTCTCTGCAAACACTTGGGATGGTGGGAATGTCAGAGTCAATGGGAAGCAGGCAGAGGAGGGAGCAGAAAACTAAAGTGGCATCTCACAGGGAACTGAGGTTCCAGAATTTGCCTCCTAAATCTCCTGGATGTGTTTGGTCTGCAATAAGGATGCCCAAAGGAGACGGTGGAGGTTGTAGCAGGCAAGTTGTATGAGGAGCAGCTGAGGTCCCTGGGTTTGCTTAGCGCACAGCAGAGGAGCTGAGAGGAGGCCTCATGGCAGCTGCAGCTCCTCACAGGGAGTGATGTTGATAGAAATTAACGTAGGCAGGATCAGCTGTATGATTCCAGAAGAGCTCTGCTGTGCAGCATGCTGAGGGGCACAGAGTACTCAAGGATGGGAGGGTTCACCTTCTGGGCATGCTTTGCTGCACTGGGAACGGAACTGAGGGATACAGGACTGGCATTACTGTTCTGAGGTCTACGTCAAAGCATTGGCTGAATTATATCCCTCTTCATCTCACCTCCCAGCTGTTGGCTAACAAGGACAAATACAGCCCAGGGTGAGGAGCAAGACAGACTGCTGTGTTCCCACCTAGAAAAGTGATGCATGGTGCCTACATCCCACTCGTTGTGGGACTCTCAAAGCTCTTAACAAGGCTGTGCCTGGAAAGAGTGTTGTGTACTGGAAACTACTTACAATGAAAATTCAAATCATCATACTTCCAATGAAACAATCTTGGTTTTCCTCTCTTTCACTGTTATTACCATAGGAAGTCCTCTCCAGACCTGGGAGAACTGTATGTCACAGAAATGTTTGTGTCCACAGCAGTCTTTTATTGTAACATAATCGGAAACGTTTTTCTGAAAATGCATCCATTCCTTTTATTTACTTCTCCTCTGTCATCATAATCCTTTATTTACGATCTTTTTGTTTTCCTCTGATGTGCCCAGCACAGAACTTGCTGTTCATGAATATGAGCAAAAAAAAAAAAAAAAAGAAAAAGAAAAAGCTGGAGCCAGATTTGTTACCCACTCTTTGACAACAGTAGGTTTTCTCTTGGCATTGTTTTGGTAACCTCCAGGATCCTGTAAGCTGTTACTCCTTTCTTCTAACCTGATGGAGGCCCCAGCTCCACTGTGTGGTCTGCAAGGACAACTTGTGAAGGCAGATTTACTGGCATCTTTGGCAGTCCTGCACTGGAAGAGTTTACGCTGGGATAAACCAAAGGTTTTACAATATTTTTACAGTCTCCAGTCCATTTGCTGTCAGATCAAATATAGTGTGAACCTAACGCTAGCTACCCAGTAATGGAAAAATGCAGAAGGCCTATAAAGGAAAAGGCCTTCTTGTCCTGAAAACACCCTTGTTGTTTATGCAACAAAAAGAAAACAGGAAACTGCAGAGAAGCTGAAAGGATAGGTGATTTCTGAGTTTCCATTACCCCTTCCCAAAAAGACAGATGCACTGTAGCTCCTTTTTTTGTCTGTCAGAGGGGAATGTTTTTTAGTACTGCTCTTGTATTCCCTTCAATAGCCTGTGGATCCACTCACACTGAAAGATTATACCTCTATATACACGCATACATATAGATAACACGTGGTGTTCAATATGGTATGCAGACAATACTCAAAATCATATACACCTGAGGAAGGGCACAAGGGATTTCTTCCCAGGACCTGGGCCCTGGTGCTGCTGAAGTATCTGCCATCCCAGGATGGCACAGAGCAGGAACTCTGCCCACAGGCTCTTATTTGCTGAAGGATCAAAAGCTTAGTGTGAGTACTTTGTTTGCTATCAACACAAGATGTTTTTGATATTGACTTTCTTCTCACTCAACATCATTTTATTTAGTAGTTGCAGTCCCCCTTGCTTTAGTATTAGCAATCACAACAAATGAGTCATGAGTCTCTACATGAATATATTTATCATTCTTGGTCTTGAATAGTTAAAAATAGATGGGCATCTTTTATATTCCAGAGGCATTAAGCAGGTAGATGATGACTGAATGCAGCTGGGAATTCATCTTACCTAGTTCAAGCAAGATACATTATTCATGTGTAGTCAATGAGAAGGATGACTAGTCAAGCCTGAGAGTCCATTAAAAAAAAAAACAAATGCAGATCCATGCAGGCTCAATTGGTTGGCACTTTGTGGTTTTCCAGAATGCGGTTAAAATGAGTAGCTCTGACTGATATCAGAACTCATGATCCTTCTGAGCAGCCTTTGGGACTGGGAGGATGATAACAATGGAAGGAGAGTCCTTGCACAAAACAAAAACTGTAAAGAGAAAGGCATGATTGCCCATGGTTGCCTCAAGCTATTAGATTTAAATGAAGTATAAATAAAGTTAAATCTAAAGGATTAAAGAAGGTCAAGAACTGTCAATTCAATACTGGCAACAGAGCAGATGTGTTCAGGCAGTCAAGCTTTGAAGCTGTCTGTGAAGATCAGGAGTCACAGAAAATTCACATCAGCGGCAAAGACTTTTTCTTCTCTCTGGCTTTCAGCTGAGATTCATTCTGAATAAGTCAGAGATTACTTGGCATCTCTGGCAAGTGTCCGTTGTCACAGAGACACAGACTGTAATGTATCTTTCAGGCCCTGGTGCAGGAGACAGTGGCTGCTTCCCTACTGGAAGGAATTGGAGTCCAGTCAGAGGATGTGTCAGTCCTGACGTCTCTCTGGCGTGGTCAGTACTAACACAGCATGAGGTTCCGTTTACTTGCCTTCAGCTGCCTAAATGTGGGACAACCTGGATTCAATTTGGTCACACTTGAGCCAGTATTGGCTGTCCATGTGTTTCACTGTGGATACCTACTCACATGTGGCACCTGTGTGTAGATATCCACATATAAGTGCTGCATTCCATGAGTTGTATGTCACTCAAGGTGAGATTCAGCTGCCTGTACCAAAGTGCCTAATTTCAGCTGAAGTGATGCAGGATATCCTGACTGGCCTCTGGCTGCTGCAGCAGCTTCCAGAACATGCTGGACATCCAACCTGAGCATAGGATAGGTTGGGTAGCACCTATGAGGTAGGTACCATGTACAGAGGCTGGACTGAAACATAAAGGATCAGCTTTTCCAGTTGAAGAGAAGTTATCACCCAACTCACTCTTACGTTACAGAACCGGGACACGTTTTTTGGAATTACAAGGAAGTATAGCAAGCCCAAATAAATGGCCAAAGAAGACATGTCAGGAAGGTTTTAAGTTTTTCCATACCCTTGGTAATACTATGGTCAGAGCTTGATTTCACTGTGGGTTAATTCCCATGTTAAATTTTTGAGGAGGGAGTTTATTTTGAGCACAGGTCTGGCAGATGGATGCTTTAATGATTATGTTCAGCTTAGCAGAGAAAAAAAAACCCTTTCTGTTCAAAGACCTGAAATATCTTAATAATATGATGGCTCTCTATATATTCTTCTATCAGCAATTAATAGTTTTCCCTTTCTTCCCCTCTTCAAAAAATTACAAATACTGGTCTGGACTAGGAGGAACTCTGAGTCACTACAACTGGCCTGTATAGGAAACATAATTAGATTCACTTTACATTCCTTTGAAGAGGTAAAAAAAAAATCAGCATATCATTAAACTGAATTAATCTGTTTGGTATTAACAGCATTAGATTTAGTTTTAGCTGACACAGGATGTTATGTCTCATCAGATAGGCTGTTTCAGATCAGCCACCTGTTGTGCTCAGTAAATGACAGACTGTGGAATTCATAGTAGTCTGGATGCTGTGATTAGGACACCATTAGGGGATGAGGGACACGCTTTTCACAGCGCATCAGTGACGGTGGTAAAGCAGACACAAATGCTGTGCCTCATGCCAGCTCACTGCTGCAGAACTTTTACCCTTCTAGTCACAAATAGCACCACAGTTACTACCCAAGTTTCCTATATCCAGGCAGCTAGACAAAGAAAAAGGCATTAACACAACTGTGCCATTGGCAGCAAATAACAAGAAGAGGTTTTTTAGTACAGCAGCAGGAATCCAGCTTCCCAGTGACTTTCTGTGCAGTATGTTGGCATGTTGGCAACTAGATGGAATCCAGCATCAAGCTAGGCAAGGACTGGAGACAAGATGGGTGTAAGAAGAGGCTGAAAGAAATAGGTCTGTATAGCCTGAAAAAGAGTGGTCTGAGAGGAGAACTAGTTGCAGTTTTCTGCCTCTGGAAGGGGAATGATGGCTTTGCACAGTCAAAAGGAAACTGTTGGAGAGTTATAGCAAGAGAAAGCCCTGCTCAGATATAAGGAAAGTAGGGCTTTACAGTAGCTTAGCACTGCAACAGCCTATGGAGGAGGCTGCGTTATCTCCATTCCTGGAGATCTGGAAACCTCCCTTGGACAAGGCTCTGAGCAGCCCAGTATAGCTTTGAAGCTGGCCCTGCATAAAGTAGGCAGTTGGACTTGTTCAGCTTGAGAGGCTCCTTCCAAAATTAATCTTTCTGTAATTTTATGGTTTATTTATTCACACCCAGACTTACATTCAGTGAAACTGTTGTATATATTTGTTGTATATATTCTGAATGATTACACTGAGAGCTTGATGATTTACTGCATACTGAGGTCTTAAATGCCTACCTACCTACATAACCAACCATATCCTCCTTGTCATTTTTGCTACTCCTAGAACTGTATAAGCTGATATTTCTGTTAAACTGCAAAAACATATATGGCCATCTGCAGAGCTGACTTGACTCAGTTTCTTGTTTGTCATAACCTATTGGCATCAGCAGTATCCCACTCTGTTCCATATTAATCAGCCCAGTTGAGCAGTGGCAGCAGACAGCCTCTCTGTTACTCACCACATACCAACTTGGTCATCAGCATGCACAGATGCAAAGCACAAAAGTGTTGCTGAAAAGGGCTCAGTCAGCTTTTCTTTGAGGGATTGGAAAGGAGCAGGCATTCTGAGATTTGGCATTTGCCCTCAATAAAGCACTATTTGGTGACTGCAGTGCTCAAGTGGTAAAATACTTAGGGAAAGCTCACCCTTCAACCTTGTTTGCTAGCTGAGATAGATTTTGGTATCACATTGCTTGTGAATAGTTACCTAGAAAATATTTATCTACTTGGTAGTTTGAGAGAGAGAGTAGGCTCAGGCGACAGTTTCACACTTGCTTTGCGTGTGTTAACAGTGAAATTTCAAGGTGATTATCTGCTAGCAGATGCTAACAATTACAGATCTAGAGTCAGATCTGTTCATGAAATAGAGAAAATGCCTATGGATACTTCTGAGGCAACTGCATGGATCCAGTAAAAAGATTGCCCAATAGGAATAACAAGACAACTCAAATGATTTTTCACCCACTTGAGAACATGAAGCTCTCTCGAGAGTCATACAGTGATTTTCCTTTTTTTTTCTTCTTTTTGTTTTTCCTGGATAAAGCTGTTAAGTATAAAATGCCTAGGTGAAACATTTAATTTCCTAAAATCATAGAAACGTAGAATGGTGCAGGATCATCAACTACTACACCAGGCTGCCCAGAGCCACATCCAGCCTGGTCTTGAATGCCTCCAGGGATGGGGCATCTACAACTCTATGGACAACCTGTTCCAGTGCATCACCAACCTCTGAGTGAAAAACTTCCACCTAATATCTAACCTAAATCTCCTTTGTCTTAGTTGAAAACCACCCCCCCCCGTCCTATCACTATCAACACATGTAAACAGTTGTTACCCCTCCTGTTTATATACTCCCTTCAAGTACTGGATGGGCACAATGATATCTCTCCAGAGCCTTCTCCTAGCTTAACAAGCCCACTTCCCTCAACCTTTCATCACGGGAGAGATGCTCCAGCCCTCTGATCATCTTAGTGGCCCTCCTCTGGATCCAATCCAAGAGCTCTGCATCTTTCTTGTACTGGGGGCCCCAGGCCTGGATGCAGTACTCCAGATGGGGCCTCACAAGAGCTGAGTAGGGGGAGACAATCACCTCTCACTCCCTGCTGGCCACCCCTTTTTTAATGCAGCCTAGGATACAGTTGGCCTTCCGGGCTACAAGCATACACTACTGGCTCATATCCAGCTTCTTGTCCACGTCCAAAATATTCATAAACATTGATGTGATCCCCCCTTGGTCCTCTTTTCCCCAGGATGAACAGACCCAGGTTACTCAGCCTTTCACAGAGCCATAGAATCACAGAATGGATTGGGTTGGAAGGGACCGCAAGGATTATCAAGTTCCAACCACCCTGTCCCAGGCAGGGACACTAACCTCCAGACCTGATACTAGACCAGGTTGCCCAGGGTCCCATCCAACCCTGTCTGGAACACCTCCAGGGATGGAGCACCCACAATCTTTATGGGCAGCCTGTTCCAGCACCTCACTACTATTTCTGTAAAGGACTTTCCCCTGGCATCCAGTCTAAACCTTCACTTCTTGAGCTTAAAACCATGCTCTCTCGTCCAATCACTCACTACCCTTGTAAAAAGTTGTTTTTCCTCCTTTAAATAATCCCCTTTGTAGTCTAAATGTGGCTTCACCAAGGCAGAGTAGAGGAGGAGGATCACCTCCTTCAACCTGCTGGCCACACAGTTTTTCATGCACCCCAGAATGCCATTGGTCTTCTTGGCCACAAGGGCATGCTGCTGGTTCATGGCCAATCTGTTGTTCACCAGAACACCCAGGTCCTTCTCTGAAGAGCTTATCTCCAGCAGGTACTGATGCATGTGGTTATTCATCCCCAGGCACAAGACTCTACACCTGCTCTTGTTAAATCTCATCAGGTCTTGTTGAATGGAAGCAAAGCCTTCCAATGTGTCAGCCACTCCTCCTAACTCTATATTCTCAGCAAACTTGCTGAGGGTGGACTCTATCCCTTCATCTAGGATCATTGATGAAGATGTTGAACAAGACCAGATCCAGTACCAACCCCTGGAGAACACCAGATGTTACAGGCCTTCAACCAGTCTCTGCACCACTGACGACAACCGTCTGAGCTCTGCCAGTTGACCAGTTGTCAATCCACCTCACCATCCACTCATCTATCCCCACATGGATGGTGTGGAATATGGTGTCAAATGCCTTACCGAAGTCAAGACACACAACATCCACTGCTCTCCCCCCATTTACCCAGGCAGTGATAACATCATGGAAGGCTGTCAGGTTGGTCAAGCATAACTTCCCCTTTGTGGATCCACATTGACTATGCCCAATAACATTCTTCTCTTCCAATTGCTTGGAGAGGGTATCCAGAACAAGTTGTTTCATCACCTTTCCAGAGATGGAGGTGAGGCTGACTAGCCTGTAGTTTCTCAGATCTGCCTTCTTGCCCTTTTTAAAAACTGGAGTGACACTTACTATCTTCCAGTCTTCAGGCATCTCTGCCATTTGCCAAGACCTTCCAAAAATGATAGAGAGCAGTTCAGCAATCACCTCTGCCAGTTCTCTCAGCACATGTGGGTGCATCTTACTGAGGCCCATGGATTTCTGTGCATTAATTTTGGATAGATGTACTCTGGCCCGAACCTCCTCGACCAAGGGGAAGCCTTCACTTCCTGAGACTCTCTCTCTCTTACCTACAGGGTCGGGGGTTCCTGAGGGCTAGTCTTAGCATTAAAGACTGAAGCAAAGAAGGCATCCAGAATCTCTGCCTTCTCAGTATTCCCTGTTACCCAGGAACCCACCCCATTTAGAAGGGGTCCCACATTTTCCCTAGACTTCCTTTCTCTGTTGACATACATTTAAAAAAATGTTATCCTTTACCTCCTTTGGAAGGTTTAATTCTGAGAGGGCCTTAGCCTTCCTTGTTGCATCCCTACAGGTACTGACAGTGTTCCTATATTTTTCCCAAGGAGAACAGGCCCTTCTTCCACTGTTCGTGGACATTCTTCTTTACTTTTAGTTTATCCATGAGTTCCTTGCTCATCCCTGCAGGCCTCTTGCCACCCTTCCCCAATTACTTACTTCTAGGGATGCACTGATCCACTTGTTCATCATCCCCCCCCCCCCAACAGTGCAGTTCAGTGCACTATAGCTACGCTCTCATATAAAGAGCAACTCGAAACACCTTGACTCATCTTGCCATCTACAACAGCATGGCAGTCATGTGAGCTGTCCAACCATGTCTCCGTGATTGCAATTGACATCACACCCCTGTAAGCACGCACAGATCTCTAGTTCTTCCTGTTTATTATTATGCATTGCTATACAGGCAGAGAAGAGAAGCAGAGGGATGCAGGAAGATTTAAGCTGGCAGTATTGTCTTCCCTGAGGAGTCCTCAGAAGATCCTACTGGACAACGGGGAGGTTTCTCTCCACAGTTTACTAAGAAGACAGCATTCCCAGGCCCTTCTTTGTCACAAGTGACATGCGGAATCAAACTCTATAACCACAGAGCAGTCATAAAGCAGGCATGTTTACCCAGCGCTGCGCTCCTATGCTGGATGCAGGGGGGTATTCCCTCCTAGCCTGCATACCAGAGGTCAAGAAAGACACATGCTTAAAGAACAAGCTGCTTACAAACGCATTGGATGTCCAAGAAAAGATTATTTTATTACAGTGAGTCCCCAGAACGATTGACATTTTTCCCCGCCCCGAGTCTCAGTTTATTTATACATGTGTGGCATTTCTCACTGGTCATCTGGTGTTCTTTCTGATGAAGGCCATCATCTTCCTGGCTGCGTACTCTTTGACCTGGGTGGAGTTGGAGGACGTTTGACTGGCTCTGGCCGGTCCTTTTATCAGTGTCAACTCCGTCCGCCAATCCACTGCTTCTTTGTTAATTTGTGGTTTACTGCCTTGCATTCCAGAGATAGGGTAGCTAACAATGTTATTTGGAGAAACAGGAGACTCAACTGTCTGCACTAACTCTCTAGGTCTGTAGAAAAACATCCATTATCAGGAGTGAAAACCTGGCTTAGAGAGGTCAGATCTGTAGCTGCCAATTCAGCACCTCATGAAGTAACTTTTAACCTAACTTATTTTCCTCATTTCACAAGGAACTCCATGCCCTTCCTCCATCAAATCTGGTTTAACACTCTGGTAATCAATCCAACCAGCTTGCTCCCCAGAACGCTTTGGCCACAGAGTGGTCAGTCGCATTCCATCTCATGCCCACACACCTGTTCTCTCAAATGCGTGCCCAAGATCAAGGTACACAAAGCCTCGATCTCAACACCATCCCAGTAATCAGCCAGTAATTTACCACCTCTATTCTCCTCCTTCCTTTTGGGATCCAGCCTCCAGTCAGAAGGACTCCTGGCACTCCCAATCCCTTTAACGTCTTTCCAAGGGATGCAAAGTCCCTTTCTGATTTCTGCCATTTCCTTATGGCAGCCTCCCATGATCCTACTTGAATGACAACAAGCGGATGGTGGTCTTCTTGTTTGGTCAGATGCAGTGGAGTCTCCTTAACGTCTCTGACACATGCCCTTTTAAGACAGCAAATCTCTCTGGAGAGGTTGTCTGGGGAGCAGATGGGGACTCAGTGCCTCCCGGCATGGAGTCCCCAATCACTAAGACAATGCTGGGCAACGGTGCCCAGCAGCTGCTCCCTGGCAGGGGCTCTCCGTCACCCACTGAGGTGATTCCCTGCATCAGTATGGAACTGGAACCCCAGAGTTGAGTGTGTCACAAAAACACATAGTGTTTGAGGGCCTGAGGGGTTTCCCTGCATGCTGTCTGGTCCCCAGCCCAGGACACGTCATTCTCTGTGAGGTGACACTCTGTGGTGTGATGTCACAGTGGCTACCTCATACACCCTTGTGGCAGCGGTGGGAGTGGTGGCTCAGTCCGCTTGTGGGACCCGCAGGAAGTGAACCCAGAGAGAGCGTTGTGTCTGTCTGGACATATCCTGCTGCGATGGAGCGGCTGAGAGCCCTTCGAGGTGAGCTCCCTCTACCTCTCTGGACACTGTGACACTGCACGTGTGCCTCCAATGTCTGTTTAGGACATGCCAGCAGCACTGTCCTTGTTCTGCTGAGTGCAGCTGCCCACCGTGGTTTTCCCAGTACCCTAGCAAGGGGAAGACTCTCTCCCCCCTCCCCACCAACCACACTCATCCCCGCGCTGTGGGGCTGGAGGAGCATTCCTCCCAGAGCTGGTTGGATGCTCAGCCCTGGCTCCAATCAACACCAGCGGCAGCTGCTCTGCTCTTTCCTTCCAGGTCTCTTTGCCTGTGTGGGCTGCATGCCCAGGCGTACGCGTCGCAGGGAGAGAAGCAGGGTGTCAAGCCCTGTCCCTACCTGCGCCGTGACTTTGATGCTGCAGCGCCTGCAAGATCAGGAGGTGAGCTGGGGACATCCAACCATCAATCCTTGCCCTCCTAGCCCAGTGCCACGATCCTGTGCGTGCCAGGCCTTGGCAGCACATCCACATAGCGATGGGTGGCAGCGGGCAAAGCGAGCGTGACTGATCCTTGTCCCCAGGGTGACCGAGCGCAGGCGTACTGTGAGCTGGAGAGCGCCCTGAGGGAAGCCGACAGCCGCCCGCCGTGCGGAGTGGTGAACCGGCTGCTGGCAGAGGTGTCCCAGGACCTGACGGCAGCCCAGGTGAGGAGTCACTCACAAAGGCAAAAGGAGCCGCCTGCCCACGCTGGTGTTCTGCTGGTGGATGGCAATGGCTTAGGCCTTCCAAGGGCCTCAGGCAGTCTCCCGTGCCGCGTGTCACCAGAGACTCTTTTTCAGGGCGTGACAGCCAATGTGAAGACAGCTGCCAGCAATGTCCTGGTGGCTCTGGCCCAGATGCACTTCACCTTGGTGATGGCTGAGCTCCAGAGCCACCTGAAGACCACAGGGGAGATGTCCAAGGAGTTTGTGCTCATCACCCTGAGCAAACTCTTCAGCACCTATGGTAGAGTGCCCTCAGCCTCCTGACATCTATAACAACCGCGAAAGGGGCCTCTCCCCTCTGCGCCTGATCTGTGTTGAGCTGGGGGATGCAGGGCTGCAGCCCCTCCTCCCTCACTGCCGGGGTTCTGACCGTGGCCCTCTCCTTCCTCTCTGCAGCTCCACAGTGCATCCCCTTTGTGTGGCTGACGCTGGCCGGCCTGCGCAGTGTGGTGGGCCAGGTGAAGAGTGGCCGGATCCTGCGCATCGCTTGTGCTGGTGAGTGCTGGGCCCAGAGCAGGGGGCCTCGGGACAGCCCTTGCATCTCGCCCTGCTGCAGACTCTCACAGGCTCCCTTTTCTTTCACTCTCTTAAAAAAAATAATAATTTTTTTTTTTTTTAATTTTGTTTTTTCAGTTGTGAAACAGTGGCTGGATGGCGTGAAGATTCACTTGTCCTCTGGAACCCAATGCCCCTGGCCTGCCATAGAGAAAGAGCAAATCATTGAGAATCTTCTCGAGCTGCTCTTCTCTGTGGTGCAGAACTGGCAGGACTGCCAGGAGGAGGAGGTGAGCATTGCTGCACTCCCAGACCAGGATGGCAGCAGGGGCACCCATGTCGGCAGCTCTGTCTGAGCCCAACAGGCTGAGAGCCGAGGGGTGACGAGAGGGAGTGGGCTAGCTCTGTAAAGGGTCCCAAACTGGCTCTTTGCCGGGAATGCATGTCACAGCATTGTGGCAGGAAGAGCTGGGGATGAGGGTATGGGGAAAATCTGCCTGCCCTCCAGAGCGAGCCCATCTTCTGCTGGGCATGGGAGTACGGGGAAAGGGAAGGGAAAGAGAAAGCCCTCTCTGTTGGAAGGGCAGACCTTCAGTCTTTGATGCCGGGCCTCTGCCATCCTCTCCAGGACAAACAGGCCGTCCTCGGGGCTGTGGCTGCCATGTTGGATGTTCTCCTGCAAGAGGAGCTGCACAGAGAGCATGTCTGGGAGCAGCTCCTCTGGCTCATTCACCCGTGTCAGGAGATCCAAGACACCTGCAGGGTGGCCAAGGTGAGATGCTGCGTACGGCTCAGGGTGGACGTGGGGCCTGTGCAGGTGCCACGAGGGGTCAGGGGGATGCAGGGAGGAGGTGGGGAGCCCTTGGATAAAGAAGGAACAGCTGTTCAAGGGACGTCTGAAGCTTCCTGAGCTCTTCAGTCAAAGAAGGAACAACCCAGACAGGAGCCAGGAGGGAGCCAAGAGTCACTGGGGCTCATCTCCTGGGGATGGGAGGTTTTACCACCACCACAGTGGGGTGCTGAGTGCCTGAGGAGCTCTGTGTTAAGAACTGGAGGGACCACGTCCAGTTGCATCTGATGGGGGAGAAGAGGGCTGCTGGGTGGGAAATGCCTGCAAACAATGACCAAACAGAGTTTGGTTGAGAGCAGAGAGACTCTCTTGATGCTGTTGGGAGGTGGGGGACAAACAAGAATGCCTGTGTGGGAGCTTCTCCCAGTGGACAAACCATTAGGAAGCAGTTTCTCCACTCCCAAGTGGCTAGATGCGGCTTCATCCCTTTCTTCCTCTCCCGGTCTCTTGCAGAGCCTCGCAATCTTCCTGGAGGCCTTAGAGGGCATTGAGTGTGTCATCCCAAAGGACAAGTTTCAGGACATTACCAGTGCCGTGTTCTACCAGGTAAGGGGAGCCTATCCTTGTGCCTACAGCAGTTTCCCTCTTGGCTAAGTCTCCGGAGAACTGCAAAGCTCCAAGCCCCTGAGTAAGGCGGCTCAGCCTTAGCTTCTGCATGCTAAAGGGATCACAAGAGCCGTGTGTGTGCCCCTGGGGATACTGTGGGGCAGGCTGTGTTTTGTCTGCCTGTCTTCTTCCCGAGAGTGCCCAGGGAGATGAGAGTGGGCAGCACAATGTCTTTTCCGTCCTCAATGCTGATGTGATTTTCTCAAATGGACCTTGTTCCCACAGCTCTATGACGACACCAAACAGCACAGTGAGGCTGATCGTGCAGAGCTGACCCACTGCATCATGCTGCAGGGTAAGGAGAGGAGCTTTGGCGATGCCTGGTGGTGTCCTGGCCAAAGCCTCTCTCACAATACTCAGGAATGGGCATGAGTTGCTTGCTAACAAAGCGTGGGATTTCCTCCCTGCAGCCCGGATCTGCCCAGAGGAAACGATCCTGTTTCTGCAGTCACAGCTGGAAGATGACTGGGAGGCTGGATGCGTGGCAGCCCTGGATCTGCTTGGTGCTCTGGCTCGCTCTGATGGTCAGTACCACAGCTCAGGACTTCCAGGGATCCCTTCTGCCATCTGGGTTGTGGCTCCACTCATGTTTCTGTGCATCTCTTGCAGAGCCCACGATGATAGAGAAACTGCCCCAGATTGTCAAGGCTGTGCAGTGTCTGTGCAGTGACTCCAGGATCCGGGTGAGCTGGTTTGGGAACGGAAAGTGCTGTGGGGGTGGTGATGCTGCTGGCAGCACGGGCAGAACTGGGGAGACCAGGGAGGTGCTGGGGCATTGACCACACGGTCACGATGGTTCCTGTGGGGAGAACAGGCAGAGTGGAGCGGGGAGGTCCCTGTGCTGTGCATGGAAAGCACACAGCCTTGTGCTAAGGCCTGGCCCTCACCTCAGAAGCCAAAGCTTCTTCTCTGCTCTTGTCTCTGCTCATGCCCAAAGGGCTGCCCTGATGAGCAGGTGGCTTCCCTTTGCCTTCTGACTAGAAAAATCACACCCACAATTGACTCCTGGCAGGTGAGGAGGGCCATTCTACATTTCATTAATGATCTGCTCAGTGCTAATGCCCGGAGCTGCTCAGCTTGGGATGTGGTGGGGCACATTTTCAGTGAGTTCAGCCGCACTGCAGGAAGAAGGGTAAGGACAGTGGGCAGCATCTTCTTTTGGAAGACCTGTGCTGCTCAGAGGGTGGCACAGAACCTGAGAGGCTCCTGAGAATGGAGCATAACCAGCGTTTCAACACTACTGTTGTGCAGGCAGCCGGAGACCTTTCTACCCAGGAAGCCCAGGAAGAAGGAGCTCTGCAGGAGCTATGCATGGACATCCTGGGGTCACTGGATGTCTCTGTGAGAGGGATGTCCAAAGTAAGTCACACTCTGCCCTTCTGCAGCTCCTTGCCTTCGCATCCCATTCCAACACCCCAAGTCTCTCCTCCAACGTGCTCTGAAGCACACAAGACTCAGGGAAATTCACAGAGTCCTCCTCATCTCTGAGCGGAGGCAGGAATGCTGACATGCTCAACTGCCTTGTTCCCTACAGCTCCTGTGGCCGCGGCTACTACTGTTTGTGATGCCAGTTCAGTACACTGGCATGCTGATCCCGGTCTCCCGCTGTGTCCGAGCCCTGTCTAAGAGAGAGGACCTGACAGGACGGCGGATAGAAGATCTGGATCCTCATTTTGTCATGTCCATGTTTCAAGGTAGGAGCAGAAACTCCCCCAGTGAGCTCTGCTGACCTGTGTTATCACCTAGAAGGGACAGCAGAGGCGCGCGTGGCTGGGCACGGAGTGTCTTGGAGTCTTACTCAGCACTTTTTTTCTCCTCACAGGCCCACTGCTGACTCCCCAGACACTGCTGGCGCGCCTGCTGGTGAGTAGATGCTCCAGAGGCCAAGTGTCACGACCCCCCAGGAGGAAGCAGCATGGCCATGGGCAAAGCTGTTGGCTGCTCCTTGCCTGCCAGAGCAGAGCCAAGCTGCTTCCCTCCTGGGGAGAAGCAGCTGCTCTTGCTGCAGAGGTGACCCTGCTTCTCCTTGCTCTCATTCAGGTGGTGGCAGGGAGTCCTGTTGCAGGCAGCGAACTCCAAGCCGCTGCCTTACTGCTGATGCAAAACCTCCACAGCAGGTTCCACAGAGCTGTGGGGGCCATGTGGGCTACTGAGATCCCCCTGCTGCTGCAGTGCCTTGAAGGTAAAGCACTGGTGGGGAGGGAGAGGCAGAGGCAGGGAAGGGGTGGACTGAAAATGCATCTCCACAGTGTGGCAGAGGGAAAGCACTGTCTGCAGCCCAGAGCTTGCTCTGCTGCTGTTCCCATTCCAGGGAGACAGCACTGAGGCCCAGGGACCTCTCTCCCCAGGGATCTGCCCATTCCAGGACATGGATGGGCCCTTCATGTCCCCTCAGACAGCAGTCTTGGAGCAGTTAGTTCTGTGTTCCTGCGGGGACAGTGTTTGTGGGGAGGGACAGGTCATTGTGGAGGGGTTGCGGGTCCCAGCTTGGCAGTGTCAAGTGCCCAGGCCAAGCCAGGTTTGCAGCAGCTCTTCTTCTGTGGCTTGATCCCAAGTAAGGGTCTTTTGCTTCCTATTGCTGTGCAGGGAAAGAGGAGAGCTTCCCAGACACTGCAGAGTTTGAGTGCCGTCTGCTAAAGGTACAGCATTGCCAGGAGGCGCGGTGCAGAGAAGTGCTTGCCTGCCCCAAGTAGCCCCACTCCCATATGAGCCACTGTGGGACAGGAACAGCCTCTCAAACGCTGCTGCGAAGCAGCCACACGCCTTTGTGGCGCTGTCTCTTCCGCTCAGTCCCAAGCCCAGGGGGGTCTTAGGAGAAGAGCGGCAGGCGGCTTTAATAGAGGGAATGCTGGGGGAGCTGGGAGAGGGACTGTTCTTCCAGGCACCTCTTCCCAGAAGGCTGCAGCAACTTGGGAGTGAGGGAAGAAGCAAAGGGCAAGGGAACATTGTCTTCTCCTGTTGTCCAACAGTTCCTGAGGGCGTCGCTGGACACCATAGAAGATGAGGCCTGGACCGAGGCCCTGAGCTGTGAGCTGAGCCGCTGGCTGAGCAGCTCTGCCAGCAGCTCTGGAGAAAAGGTGAGTTCCCCCCGGCTCTACCCAGTGGTGCAGCTGCAGGTGCCCAAGTGGGGCCAGGGCTGCAGCTGGTGCTCTGCCCACGCGGAATGCTGATGCTGCTTCCCCGACCCGTGCCCCTCAGAGGGCCTTTCCCTGCAGTCTGCCCAGGGATGGCTAAAACTCGGCCCTGCAGCTGCTCTCAGCAACTCCCAATGAGCGTGGGTCCTTCCCACCTGGCCCTCTGCCAGCAGGTCAGCTGCTGCCACATCTCAGCTTCTTCCTTCCCTTCCCATGCAGTCTTTCCTGTACAAGGCTCTGGGGACAGTGCTGGGAGCCTGTAAGGGAGTCCTCCACGTCCAGGAGAAGCTGCTGCAGCACCTGGAGGAAGCAAACGCGGAGGAGCCATCTGAGGCCCAGGTGAGCTCTCCTCTCCTTCTCCTGGCCCTGCTCCGGGCCTTTCCATCTCCTCACTGCTGCCATTTTCCTCAGGTGAGGACCTGTAAATTCAGGCCTGTGCCAACTACCCCTTGTTATTTTGTGCAGGGAATGATCTCTCTTCTCAGCCATGCTGCTGAGAGCAACTTCCAAACAGTCCTGGCCACGCTCACCATATTTGTGTCCAGGCTGTGCAAAGGCTGCAATGCAAGGATTTCCAGGCGCAAGAAGGTAAAGCGTTACGGGTTTCCATCTTGTCATTCTTCTGCCTTATTTTCACAGCAGCTCCTGCCTTGGGAGCCCAGGTGCATCGCGGGGCACAGGGGGCCATTGAGCGAGTGTCTCAAGGCATTTCTCCCCACACAGATGGAGTTGGACAGCACGAGAGCTCATGCCACACGCAGCGCTCTCATACTCGCCCATGGCAGCTTGGCACTGCGTGCCTCCAAGGAACAGCTGCTCGCCCACCTGGAGGGAGACATCGTGGGCAACATCCTGATGCTGTACAGCTGCAGCTGCCGGGTGAGAGCTCAAAGCGTGCCAGGGTGTCTGAGCACCCAGCTGCAGCCCCTCCACATGGGGGGATGCTGAGATGGGCCTTCTCTTTCCAAAGGTCCCTCGGGGAATGGTTTGTGCCCAAATGAAGATCCAAGCCCTTCCCTTAGCGTTGCCCTCACATGTCCCCCTTGCAGCCCTTGTCCCTTCCCGCAGTTCAAAGAATGTTCTCCTCTCTTGGGTCTCAGGACTTGCAGAACAACCTTGCGCTGGTGCAGAGCATCACTGACTTCAGCTCTGCCTTCCAAGCTGTGGGTGATTCAGTGTGCTTTAACCCCTCCTTGAAGGGAAAGCTGCTGGAGATCCTGATGGTGAGTGCCTAGAAACAGGGCTGTCTGAGGAGGAGTTCTGGGTTGTGCCATGAGACTCACTCCCCTGGAGGCATATAGATCTCCATCAGCTACATGTCTCCAGCTGGTGGGGACCTTGGGTGCTGGCAGGCAGTGGCTGGGCAGCGGGCTAGATGCACCAGCTGTTGAGCTGCTGCATCCTGCAGTGCTTCCATGGGAAACATGGGAGGGATGGGGACAGTGTGTGGCAGTTGTGTCTGTCTCAGGGCTGGGTGGAACAGCTCTCATATGCCCCCTGCCCACCTTGACAGTGTCTCTCTGGGACTTGCAGGACTTGCTGAAGAAGTATTACTCGGGCATCCCTGTCTCCCCGGTGCCTCTCAAGGTGGTTTTGGCCCTGGAGCAGTTGAGGTAAGGTCTGGGGTTGCATGTCAGGATGGTGGTCTCTATTTTGGGTAGCTCCTGAGGGTCTGGAGGGGGCAGGGGATGAAGAGCCGCATCTACAGGAGAGACGGCTGGGCTGTTGTGCAGCGAAGCTGAAATTCTGGGCAGGGAGAAAGGTCCTGGTGCTCCTGTCCCCTGGCAGGGAAGAGAAGGGAGAGCTGGGTCTCTTTCCCTTCAGAGCGGGAGGTGGTTCACTGCTGCCGGGAAGGAACTGAAGACAGTGCTCAGCAGCATGAGCTGGGGGTATTGGCTTTGTAGCTGTTGGTTAGGAGAAACTCAGATGTTGTCTGAACCAGTCTGGAGAGCACTGGTAAAGGCCCTTTTTGATTTCTCTTCCTTTTTTCCTCCTGTCAGCAAGCTGAAGCCCTCATTTGAAAGCAAGGACATGCGTGAGATGTTGGTGCTGTGCTGCAAGAACATTGTGACACACCCTTCAGCAGAGGTGATGCTTAAGATCAGGAAGTCACAGCAAGCAGCGCAGTACCTGCAGGTAACCTGCCATAACTTTCCCGGTCACCTCTCAGTCAAACCCTACCTCAGCACACACAACCTATGCTCTGGCAGCAGCCGTGATGCTACACCTCACTGCCCTCTTCTGCTTTCAGCTTCAGCAAACATCACTGAAAGCTCTGGGCCGGCTCATGGCAGTCCTGCTCGAGACAGAGCCCACCAGCAGCTTCTTCCAAAACATAGTTCATGTGAGTATGTGTGGTACAAGGGAGAAAGCATGATGCCTGTCAATAGTGGGGGCAGAGATCTGGGGACTGAGAGGACAATCAGAGGGGGAGAAATCTCCTGCTGACGTGCCAGCTCACTGCGAGCTCAGAAATGGGCAGAGAAATGGGCCCTGAAGGGGGAAAGGCAGGAGCCAGCCCCTGGCAGGCCACAGCCGAGGAAAAGCTCCTGGGTTAAGAGGCAGGAGTGTCTGCACTCCACTAAAAGAGTGGGGGCAGCAGTGCCGGTGCTCAGTGAGGCGGGAGGCCATATGGAGAGGGCAGGCCTTGAGGGAAAGTGCTGGGAAAGAAGGAAGGAGAAGGGTGGCAGGAAGGGAAAGAAAAGATGTCCTCGGTGAGACAGATGCTCTACCCCAGGTCCTGCAGAGATCTATGATATCGAAGAACGTGTGGGAGCGCAAGAGGGCCCTGCAGACCTGCTCCCAGCTGCTGGCTGTTTGTGAAGAGCTTCAAGTGAGTAAAGAGCCCTATTGCATGCCCCCTGCTCCCTGCTCAGTGCCCCTGAACTGGAAGATGAGCTCCATCCAGCTGTGCATGCTGTGTCATGGCATGGGGAAGGCACAGATGGGGGAAGCTAGGGAGAGCTGGGGCTGTCTACAGCTTTGTTCCTGCCTCTCACCCTTGTAGAGAAGAGATGCCTGCGAGCACTTTGGCTCCTTGGTGGGATTGCTGGCGCCTCTGACGTGTGACCTCGTGCCCACATCCCGCCAGCTGGCCGTCACCTGTCTAAGCTCCCTTCTCCGAATCCAAGGTGAGTAGAGCAGGTGTGCTCCAGCCCTCTGCCCTCCTCTATAGCACTACCAGAGTCCCACAGGCTGGGCCCTGTTTACAGGAGGGAGAAGCACTGTGTGCAGCTCTCTTCTTGTCCCCACCCTGTCCTCTGTCTCTCCCCCATGGAAAGCAGTTCCATTTCCAGAAGCATGACTTCCCTTTTCTCCCTGTGCTCTTTCCAGCCAAAGTGACCAACAGAGTAATCGAGACGGGTGACATCAGAAGCCTGTGTGAGGGGCTGCATGCCTGCAGTGTCGTCTCTCAGCTCCAGACCACGTCCAAAATGGCAAGAGTAAGTGGACCCAAAAAGGGGTGGTGGGATCTCTGTGAGTAGAATTCTGCATGACCCTATGCTGCCCCCAGCCTTTCACACCATTTCCAAAATGAGCTGTGACACTGAGACTGCTTTTCTCAGCAAGTAGCAGGAGGCTCTCAGCTATGTCTGGCCTTCAGGCACCCAGTGCAAGGAGTTGAGTCCATGATGTGTGTTTGTGTGTGTGTGTGTGTGTGTGTGTCTCTGTGGCTGCTGGGAGGTAGGCTTTGCATGTAAGCAAACACCATGGGTGCAGAAGCTGAGAGAAGGCTCAACTGCCTTCCATATAAACAGCAGGATACAGACAGCAGGAGCGTTGTGATTGCGGCCTGAATGACTGGCAAGCCACTGAACTAAGAACACCCTCAAGACTGCTTTATGTTTTGAAGCTCTGCCGCAGAGCAGTGATGGGATCTTCTCATTTCTCTGCAGATCATGTGCAGAAACTTCCCCCTTGAACGCACTGTTGACTTCATGACAGCTATTAAGGAGACCTTCCGGAGAGCCAACGGAGTGCGTGTGCGTGCTGCTGGGAAGTGGATGACCACCTTTCTGCAGATGCACGGGAAGGACATCTGTTGCAACGTAAGAGACTTTCTTCCACGTGTCTTGGACTTTTTCTGGCTGTTGCAGTATGCTTTGTGCCGTTTGCTTCTTGTGCTAAAGAAGCACAGACTGAGTGCAGAGGCAGGGTTTGGACAGGGTGGCTGGCATGAAATTTAGGCTTAGGCCTTGGCAACATGTCACTGGAGCAGGCACTGCTCATGTGCTGAATGTCCATGGTTAGGCTCTGCAAAGTCCAGGATGCAGCAAGTCATTCTTTCTTCCCTTCTTTTTTAAGGTGCCACCGATTCTCTACATCCTGCGCAGCTGCACATCGTCTGCGCAGCAGAGCACGTTTGTGCCCTTCCTGTGCCAGGCAGTGGTCATCCTGACCCGCAGTCACAAGGAGTTCATGATTGACAACTTCTCCCGGCTGCTTGGGCCCACAGACAGGTACTGGCACTCTTGCCTTTGCTGTTGCTGCAGTTACGATTGTAGCTTGCCTCTGCCAGAGGGATCCAGGGAGGAAGCAGCTTTTCTTTCTCCTCAGTCACAACTTGAGACTCTCCTTTTTCTAGTGAGACGTGGAAGAGAGTAAGAGAGTTTTGTCTTCAGCGGTGGAGCCCATAGAAGAAAGAAGAGAGGAGAAGTGAAGTGAAGTGAAGTGAGGAGAGGAGAGGAGAGGAGAGGAGAGGAGAGGAGAGGAGAGGAGAGGAGAGGAGAGGAGAAGAAGAAGGATAAAAAAAAAAAGAAGGGGAACGCATAAGGGATAAGGGAAGGGAAAGAAAGGGAAGGAAAGATGAAAAAGAAAAAGAAAAAAAGAAAAAGAAAAAGAAAAAGAAAAAGAAAAAGAAAAAGAAAAAGAAAAAGAAAAAGAAAAAGAAAAAGAAAAAGAAAAAGAAAAAGAAAAAGAGAAAAAGAAAAAGAAAGAAAAAGAAAAACGAAAAGAAAAGAAAAGGGGAAGAAAGGAAAGGAAAGGCAAAAGGGAAAAAGGAAAAGGGAAAAGGGGAAAAGATGAGGAAATGGAAAGGGGAGGGAATGGGGATGGAAGGAAAAAGGGAATAAAAAAGAAATTTAAAATGGGAGGAGAGGCACGGAGAGGAGAGGCGAAGAGAGGAGAGGAGAGGAGAGGAGAGGAGAGGAGAGGAGAGGAGAGGAGAGGAGAGGAGAGGAGAGGAGAGGAGAGGAGAGGAGAGGAGAGGAGAGGGAAAGGAAGGAAAGGGGAGGGAAGTGGAGGAAAGGGGAGGGAAGGGGAGGGAAGGGAAGGGAGGAAAAATGGAAGGGAAGGAAAAAGGGAAGGAAAAAGGGAAGGAAAATGGGAAGGGTGGGAAGGGTAGAAAAGGAGAGAAGAGAAGGGAAGAGAAGGGAATGGAAGAGAAGGGAAGAGAAGGGAATGGAAGAGAAGGGAAGAGAAGGGAAGAAGAGAAGGGAAGAGAAGGGAAGAGGAGAGAAGAGAAGAGAAGAGAAGAGAAGAGAAGAGAAGAGAAGAGAAGAGAAGAGAAGAGAAGAGAAGAGAAGAGAAGAGAAGAGAAGAGAAGAGAAGAGAAGAGAAGAGAAGAGAAGAGAAGAGAAGAGAGAGAAAAAGAAGAAGAGAAGAGAAGAGAAGAGAAGAGAAGAGAAGAGAAGAGAAGAGAAGAGAAGAGAAGAGAAGAGAGAGAAAAAGAAGAGAAGAGAAGAGAAGAGAAGAGAAGAGAAGAGAAGAGAAGAGAAGAGAAGAGAAGAGAAGAGAAGATGAGCTAAAAGAAATTGTATTATTTATTAAAAAAAAAATTAAATGCCAGAATCCTGGCTAAGATGTGAAAAGGGTATTTTTTTTTTACCAAGTCTTCATTTTTATAGCTGCTGTCTCTTCTCCATACCAATTACAGAATCACAGAATCACCGAATGTCAAGGATTGGAAGGAATCTGGAATTGCTCATCTAGTGCAACCCCCCTACCTTAGCAGGAACATCTAGATTAGGTCACACAGGAGTGCATCCAGGCAGGTTTTGAATAATGTCTCCAGAGAAGGAGACCCCACAACCTCTCTGGGCAACCTGTTCCAGTGCTCCATCACCCTTACCATAAAGAAGTTCTTCTGCATGTTAGTACGAAAATTCCTATGTACAAGTTTTAGGCCATTACTCCTTGCGCTATTGCTACACACCGTCGAGAAAAGCCTGGCCTCACCCATTTGCCTCCCACCTTCCTTTAGATATTTATAAATATTTACCAGATGCCCTCTCAGTGTCCTTTTCCCCTGGCTGAACAGACCACGGTTACTCAGCCTTTCTTCACATGGGAGGCCCCCAATCATCCTTGTGGTCGTCCTCTGCTGGACTCCTTCTAGGAGGTCCCTGTCTTTTAACTTAACTTAACTGGGGTGCCCAGAACTGGACACAGTCCTGTAAATGTGGCCTCACCAGTACAGACTAGAGGGGAAGGATCACTTCCCTCGACGTGCTGGCCATTCTCTTTTGATGCCAACATGCAGTTGGGTGATTCCACTTGGGAGAGGAAGAGGGAAAAGAGAAAGGAGAAAGGGAAAGGGAAAGGAGAAAGGAGAAAGGGAAAGGGAAAGGGAAAAGGAAAGGAAAAGGGAAAAGGAAAGGGAAAGGGAAAGGGAAAGGGAAAGGGAAAGGGAAAGGGAAAGGGAAAGGGAAAGGGAAAGGGAAAGGGAAAGGGAAAGGGAAAGGGAAAGCCTGCTGTCTACTGGGGCACTCAGGTCCTTCTCTGCAGAGATCTTCTCCTGCAGGTCAGCCCCTGGTGCAAAAAATATGCAGCTGTGTTTTTTGTTTTGATACAGGAATTAGAGAATAGGTTTCAAGACTGCCAAAAATTCATTCACTTTTTTGTTTCTTTGTGGCTCCATTTTCCATTGACATAAGTGCATTACTGGCCAATTTTCAAATGGAGCATATAGAGCTGCAATCTTGTCTGATCTCTTTATTAAACAAGAAAAAGTAAAAAAATAAGTTGTGTTACTTATTATATTATATAATGCAATTTCTAAGGGCTGCTCAGAATCGTAGAATGGCCTGGGTTGAAAAGGACCTCAGAGATCACCTGGTTACAACTCCCCTGCTGTTGGTAGGGTCACCTGCTATTAGACCAGGCTGCTCAGAGCCACATCCAGCTTGGCCTTGAATGCCTCCAGGGATGGGGCATCCACAGCCTCCTTAGGCATGAAATGAAAGAAGAACATGGTAAGAACATGATAGCTATAAATTTCTTATTTCTGAAGTGCATGAATATAAGAGGGGAAGGTTTTTTTTTTTTTCCTTCCTTATAAAATCTAGATACTAACTCAAAGAAAATTAAGTCCACAGCAGTGTATCTATTAAATCTAAAGATACAAAAAGGCTCTTCATTTTGAATCAAAGTCTGACAAACAAGACATAATCCGACTTTCTTCTGTCATGCAGAATTCTACTGATCAAACATAAGATGTTTGATCCTCTCTGATTGCTTATTGAATTTAGGAAAATAAAGAAATGAGGATCAGATGAGGAAGTGTTGAGGCAGGAATTGGCAACACTTATGTATAGGACATAATTTTCATAAGAAAAAAAACTGTTTAAATATGTATATTTCTATTGATAGAAAGAAAAAACAGTCAATACAGAAAATTAATTCCAGCAAGATAATTTACTTCCAGCGAATAAAGGAATTATTGAATTTCTAGTGCTAATTACTAATTTTTCAAAAACTTTTTCTAGATAAAAATTGTTTTGTAGTTGGCCTGTAGTCTCCTCACTAGCCCTCATCTCTAAACTCACAAGCCCAACTAACACCTCCAGTGTTAGTTTGTCTCTCAGCAGTCCTTTGGAAGTTCTATTATGGTCTTTTGCTCAACATGTCTAAGATCAGCTTCTGTCTTCCTCCTCCATGACTCCTTTTTTCAGATAGCATGTGGATGGCTGATAGTCCTATTACTTGCTAACTGCTCCAAGCCACTTTCTTACTTGAGGCTCTCCCAGTTTTATTTCAAAATCACGGGCTCTGCTCAGATCTGCTTCAGAATCTCTCTTCCTCTGGCTCCTGCTCTTCTTTCTCAGCACCTACAATAACGCTCCTTTTACTCTTGCACTCCCAGTCTTGCTGTGACTGTATACACATAGAAATGCTGTTGCAAAAATAATTTTTCCCATGCTTGATGTTGTTGCCCATCACTTGCGTCTGCCAGGTTGCAGAGCCCCAAGGTAAGGCTGGGCCATCGTGCTGCTGCCCCAGGTTTGGGAATTGTCTGAAGCTGAAATGCAGCCCCTGAACAAGGGGCCATACCCAAAAGTAGAGAATGGCATTTTAAACCACTGTTCAAGGTTTCTTTTGGCCTACTTCACTCCTGCATTACCTCTCACTGAGAATTCAGAAACTTCTTTATTTCAGTCCTTATACTTTCAAATGATGTTCTTCGCCTACATGACCTTCCATACTTGGGATGCTCTCTCTGCACAGTTACACCACATTCTCCTAAAAATTCCTCCTTAATTTTCTCTTGAACTTGATGAATACAGAAGTGTTTGATGGATTTTGGATTACCAGCATGTCAGCATTACTGTGTGATATGCTGACCAATATTGATTTACTTTACCTTAGTATTCTCCAGACTATCTACATTTCTGTATTATCACTTGTCCCGCATTACCAAGTCACTGGGCTAGATCTCAGCACTTTTCTATCTTTTTTTGTATAGCATTTATCTGTAGAGCCTTCCTCTGTGATTAGTGGTCTGAAACATATAGGGTATATAAATAAATAATGCTTTGTTGCAAATTCTAGCAAAGAGCTCTTTGAATGAAAGCTTGAAATACAAGCAAGTCATCCTCAGTGATCCAGCTCTGACTGTCAGCTTTCCCATTTCAAACAGGTAATGTTCAAACGTGGTTTATATGCCTGTGATTCTTCAAAACGACACTATGACTTCAAAATGACAAAATGAAACTGTGGAGTTTTATATACTTCTTACTCCTACTCCTACTTTTCTTCCAGATAATCATGGTGCAGTAGCTGAAAACGCTGATAGCACTTGGGAAGAAGAGCTGAGACTGAGTCAAGTGTCAAGTAAATATACTGGAAGAAATTCTAACGTCTACAAGGCACTGAAAATGTCGTAATTGAGTACAGTGAAGATGCAATTTCACTTACAGAGATTCAAGCCAAAAATTACAGATGATAAAGGATGGATTAACCAAAGGTGTCACCAAAAAGGAGATTACATCAGTTGCCTTTCTGGAACTTAATTAGAAATACTACATTTCTAAATACCTTGTGCCAAGGAGTGCTTTGGAGTCATTTGGAGGCTAGAGGCTGGAGGAGAGTAACGGGACAAAATGTATTTAAAAGTATCTGTTTTCAATCAAAGCCCCATTTTGCAAAAGTTCAAATCCTTGGATACCTATCTTTCATGGCCATTTTGGGAAGTCAGAAGCATGGGCACTTTTGGAAAACATTGTCTGGTTCCTACTTAAAAACTTATCTCTTTGCTAGACAACCCTCAATAGAAACCAATCTTAAGGCACTTTAGAAAAGTTCTCCTTAATTTTCTTTATGGCCTAAAAATGTGGCTGGGGAAGAAATATTACAGAGGAACACAGAGGATTATTTTGCACAGCTATTCAGAGATCTGGTCACAGAAGATATACTTGAGAACTGCCAGAAGATCTGTTCACCACCTCCACTGACTAGGTCTGCATGATTTTTGTGCAGGGAAAGTTAGTCTGGAAGTCAAATGTTGGTGTTCCTGGCTGTGAATGGCGCACAGGTCCATTGCTGGCTGCATTAACCCACTGTATTACTTCATTGATAATTCTATCTTGACGTTAATTCAGTCAGTTCACTTTAAAATTCCTTGTGGTGTGAAATCCAGATGCATGCTGTAGCAGAGCAGTGCAGTAATGAGAGATCTTTAAAGGTAATTGCATACTCTACTATATTCTGGAATTACTGTCTTGGGGCTTCACAATCATTCTATAGTCTTTATATACAGTATTTATTGTAGCATTCGGCTTAAAATAAGATGCTAATAGGTTACATAGGCTTTGATTAAGGAGCTAATGCGGGTTTTAGGGGAAAATCAGGTTTGAAGATCTGGAGGATTATTAATATTTAAAGTCTTTAGATATTCTCTTGCTGGCTCATGAAAATGTCAGTGAAACACATCGTCTCACTGTTATTCATTTCCTTGATAGAAATTCATCCCTAAATAAAGGCTAGCTAGAAACTGAGAAAAGCCTGAAACGATCCCTCTTGTTTTAGATTAAGGCCCTGTAGACAAATCTCCAAGAGTAAGCAACTAAGGAAACCCTTGGTAAAATGTAAATCTCCTTGCCAATGGCTGCTCTGGGCTCCCAGGCAGGCCAAGCTTCCTGGCGCTATCAGGCCCTGTGG
Source organism: Chrysolophus pictus (assembly GCA_037305975.1). Taxonomy (NCBI): domain Eukaryota; kingdom Metazoa; phylum Chordata; class Aves; order Galliformes; family Phasianidae; genus Chrysolophus; species Chrysolophus pictus. The sequence goes on from CM074576.1 coordinate 74,226,716, forward strand.
ATTCTGGACATGGGGCAAGGGTCATTAGCACTGCTGGGGAAGAGAGGACACCTGGGAGAGGTGAGCTGCTGCCAGACATGGATGGGTATCTGGAGAGGCATGGGTTTTCATGAGGTCTGCTCTGAACATCACTTGAGAGCTTGTAAGACTGAGTTAACTTGCTTGGCTATTAGTATTAAAAGGCTTTTTACACTGTCTTTATTAAAATACTTGTTTCTTGCTACTGAACATCAAATACCTGCTGCAGGCTCTTTCTCCTGCCTTTATAAGAAGGAAAAGCCCTGGGCTTTCCAAGGGGACCTTTTTTTAACTGGCTACTGCCATAACCCCTCATTTTCCTTCTCCAGCCTCAGATTCCAGGCAGAGCTGAGGCACAGAGCAGTCATCGTCTTTGTCCACAGGTACCAGGAAATCATTACAGGATTTCTGACTGCCTCAGCTCCTCGCCCTTGTTGTGCCTGGGGAAGAAAATATGGCAGGAAAAGTGATGAATGTGTGCATGGCTTTGAACTGGAAAGCCAAAGGTATCCTTGCATTTGCTGCTGCTCTAATTTATTACCTTCTCTTTGCACAGCAGCAACTACACTTCTAAACATTCACAGCTGGGCTACAGATGCACCTGGTATGGAAGGCTTAACATTTATTCAAACAAACCCAAGTTTCCATTTCCTCTTCACTACAGACATGCTCATCAGTGAGCTCAGGTAGACTTGGGCCTGAAGCACTGACCAGACAAATATCCCAGCAGAAATTGAACCATGTCCAATGACAGCTGGATATTTCTTGTTTGTATCTGCTTTTTAACATGTTTGTGGTTTGTTCTTGGCTCAGCTGAGTTATTTTGACTTTCCCTTCTCTGGAGAAACATCCCTTGACAGCAGTGACATCTTGCTTGAAGGAAGATGGTGCTGAACAGAAATCACAGCTGCTGTAGGGAGTGGTATGTTACTGTGCCCAGTCACTGTTTGCAGCAAGCAAGCTATTTCTGAGCAGGTTTCTAGTTTTAGACCATTGAAACCTGAGATTATCAAAGAAGTTGAGAGAAACTTTTGAATACCCCATCCCTGGACGTGTTTAAAGACAGGTTGGATGGGGCCCTGGGAAACAGGTACTAGTGGAAGGTCCTTGCCCATGGCAGAGAAATTAGGTTACCTTTAAAAGTTCCTTTGAACACAACACATTCCATGATTCTATGAATTTAGCCACTGCTGGGAGCTGTGAAAAGTTCACCAAGGATACAAAATTGCCATAACAAGATCTATGTATTTTCTAACTTCCAAATATGAAGTTACTGTGCACGCATCTAACCACTGTGTATTTCTGTGTGCATACTGTGAGCTCTGGGAAAACGCCCAGCAATTGGAGAAAAAACTTTTCAAAGGAGGTTAAATGAGATCAAGGCTTTGGCTTTGGACATGGAGAATGAAGAAGAGTTCTCACAGCTGAAGTGGTTTGTGTGACAAGTGTGAAGTTTGAGAATTTGGGTCTAATTTTCATACTTTCTTACATCCTTTTGAGAAGAGCTGGCGTCTTTGCAAAACTATTTTAAAGCAAGTTTCTTCTATATTGGGTTTTTATTTTTTTATATTTTGATGTTTGGATCTTAGAAATTTGCGGCAGACTTTGTATGTGGTTTTATTTTTCATATAATCTCCATACTGTTGTCATACTACTACTGTCTGTAGATGTTGCTGGCTAACTTGCTTGAAGAGTCATTTTCACTCTACAGTGCTTAACTGTTGACTGTAGGCATTATATTCTATACGGGATAACAGGATTCATCCTGTTCTATAAAGTAGATATAAGTCATTCATTGGTTGGGAGTTAAACAATGTGAAATAAAGCAGAGTTCTGGACATTTTTGTACTTAATTCCAACATTCATGTCAACAATTTCCATTCATTTCTCTCCATTTGTATGATTTATTTTTTTTTAATGTCCAAAGATCAGTCTCTAAGTATTCTGTGCTGTGTTATCCCGGAGAAATCCCCCATGAATGGACTGTTAGAATAATTTTACTATGTCTTATAATTTTTAATCTTTTCAGGCTAAGGATAAAAATAAATTGATCTTATAAGAAATTTATTTAATCATTCCTATAGCATATGTCTAAAGACAAATTCCTGCACAGAACAGATGGTTCATCTCTGTTTATATTCAGGCTTCCTCTTTATCATGTCGATTAATTTAACCTCTAGAACTGCCTGTTTCTCTCTGCTGGTTACAGAGATCTTTTTAACAGAGGTGCCAAACTTAGGATGAGTGGGTCTGGATGTTGATCCTCTGTTTCTGATGACCTTATTTTACCTATGTATAAGGATAGCAGAGATCAACTGGGCAAGTTGAAACTGTCCCAGGTGCTTGTCTGGGATAGCAGAGAGACTCAGGGGGCTTCCTTGCAGGAGAGGATACATGGTTAAAGGAGTGAGATGTGGAGGAGACCCTAGAAAGAAGTGTTTGAAGGGTGGAGCTGGATGAATTGCCTGCCATTGGGTGTCAAATGTCATAACTGCAACTCCATTTGTGCATGGTGAACATGGCTAAACCTGGACTTACCCAGTTCTGCACCAGGAAAAGGAAGTAAAATAAACAGTGCATTCAAATGGAAGGGCTTTCTCACTGGCCAGACTTCTGTGCTTTTATTAAATTTCATTTCCCTTTATCATGTTTGTAGTAATAGGAAAAATGATGGTTGATATAAGGTGCCCTAGGAACCTGGCAAGTTAGTGAACGCAGAGAATATGATTTTATATATTTTGATGTTTTTAATCTTAAGTTAAGTGCTGCTGGGTTCACCGAGATGTAATTAGGAATTTTTTAGCTTCATTTTAGCTTAGATTTTGCATTTTACTTTGATAAATCACGAATAGTAGTCTTGAGATAGAGCAGTAGCTTTTCACCATAGTAATGGGCTCAAGGTGAAGCTGAACAAGAAAGTGGAAGATTTATGTAACATAAGCTGCAGAGCTCATACAGTCCAAGCCTCTAAAGGTTTATCAGTGACAGAAATAACTTTGCAAACTTTGCAGATGAGTAGCACATCAATACTGTGTACCAGATAGTGCACTGGGTAATTTGAAAGTCACAACTGCTCTCTAAAATTCTGTGCATTCACAAGCTATACCTCATTAATATTTATACTAGAGTCTGATAAGACCTGCAAATATTTAAGGTTTAATTAGGAGACATTCTAATTAGAGAAATGTGTTTTTAAGTGCTATTTTGAGTTCAGCTGGTATAGACTGGGCAGAAGTTGATGTTTCTAATTTTTCAGGCTGGAAAAGCACACTGATTCATGGAGAGTTTCAGGAGTGCAGTATAAATCTAGCTGATTTCTTTTAGACACAACAGTAGAGGAATGTCATGCACAACTGTCTTCTGAAATCTTCTTTGTGATTAGAATTTGTGTTTTGTCATGACATAAATGTCCCAGTATTCACTGTGCCTGAGAAACAGGAACCTGAAATTTTCTATTGCAGCTAATCAAGTTTTGAAGGTATGTTTTGCAAGGTAAAGTCTAACCACAGTGCAGTTTCTAAGACCAACTTCAGATTCACTAGTGCTAAGAACTGCTAAGAGACATAGATCATTGGCAAGCTTATGGTAAGGCAATAGCAATTACCTCTGTGTGGCAGTCCTGCTAGTGACTTAAATTATCAGCACCACCTTTTATGTGGTAAGAAATAACAGCACCTGTAGGAAAAGGCTTGTGGAGCTGACTGAGAAGAGAATGGCTTTGGACTTTGATGTTAGAGAAATCTGAGATGAAGACTTACCATGCTAATGGTATCTTTCATGTCTAACGCTGGACATTGTAGGATGTGGATTTCCCCTTTGCCTCTACACACTTCTCCTCAAATACCCAGGTCTAGAATTCAGATCCATAAAAATACGAGTAGTGGACTCCGATTTCATTCTCTGTTTTTTTGATTAAAGCAATGGAATTTAGGGTATAAATATCTTCTGAGAATCTTGTCTGGATCTTCTCAGATGTATTGAATGTGTTAGAAAGCACATTAGGAAAGAAGAATTGTATTCCTTCTGGTTAATTCCCTTGGTAACTATGTAGCCAAAATTACATTTACTAGATTCAATGAGAAAAATTATCTTACCCATTTCCATCACTTTGAGTTGCAATAGAGAGCTTATAAAGAGTGTTAATATCTGCAATTTTCCAGAGGCTAAACCAGAAGCAATTAGGGACCTTGTATGACACCTACTAAGTGCAAACCAGCGTATTATTGTTTCATTATTTCCTAGAGCTCCTATTTGAAACCTGGTAGAATATCCAATAAGCTGAATAAGTTGATCATAAGAATGTAAATCTCACAGACTTCTGCCTCACACAAACCTTCCTGTTGAGAAATGAAGGTTAGATACGTGCCATGAAATAAAATACTGCCACAGGTAGGAGTAGCTCTTTCAATGAAGCCCATCACAGTAGGAACTAGTGGAGACCACTATTGATTTTTCTAAGGTAAAGGCAGCATTAGGGGTATTTAAATGGACATTAAGAAATGAATGACTGTGATTTAATAATAATTTGTAGTTTAACAGATGAGTGTGTCCCTAAAACATAGGGTGAAATAACTGAAATGCTTGCTTGGAAATTTCCAAAGCACTTCCTTTATAAAAGTAAAATGAAAGACCAGCATCCCAAATTGTATACTTAGAATAAGTATACAAAAATGTGTCAGTGTTAGGGGGTATTGCCTCATTAACATGAGGATGATCTCTTCAATGTTATCAACCGGACAATGGCCACCATGCAGAAGGTTATGGCAGAAGTGGCGTGTCGTGCCATGCTGCTGTCTTTTACGTTGTTGCAGTGAAGGATTCTTGTTTCATTAACTGCAACACACACTTTATATTTAAAGAAAAGGAAATGAAGCTCCAACAAAGTACTTTTTGAACACAACCACTCGTTCACCAGAAAAACACGGGATAAGACATTTTCTCCCTTTCAGAAAAGTGCCAGGGACTCCACTTCCCAAAGAGCAGTGAGATGAGAGGTTTTATTTGCAAATCCTTTCTGAGCCCCATCACGTGCTTATGGTGTGGAAGAAGAGGCCTTAATGAACATCTGCAAGGTGTGACCTTACAAATCAAATCCCATCATAAATTTTGACACTGTACTGGTTATGTAATCAGAAGTAGATAGCCACGAGTGATTATCTGAGCTCTGTGCCTCCCACTGGTAAGCTACCTTCAGGAAAAGATGTTCTAGTATCTACATGAGAGATAGGGAACTATAAAGGAGACATACAGTTACTTGTTTTTCCATAGAAGGTTGCAATAAAATTTAGTTATCAAAAAATGTGTCATATGTACATGTGCTAAAAAATAATAGGTTTTCTGCATTCTGTAGCTTTGCATTTCCTAGGCATGAAGCATCAGAGCCACAATTTCATCATTTGGCTGAGTTAATGTAGTATATGCAGGTAACAAATGCTGCTCTCTTACAAAGACTTAACTCTTAACTTTGATGTTTTGTTGCTTTTCCTTCATCAGGTATAAGTTTCTTGGGCATAAGCAAAACTTTTTAAAGCATGAAAAAATATACTGGCAAGAAAGAACATTCTTACTGGAGAGTGAGTGCTTGCATGTTGTCAGTGGTACAGGTTTAGAGGGAACATGACACAGAGAAGGAACTTGGAATCAGTATAAGGTAATCCCTTGGAGGACTGAAGCTATTTTAGAGGTCATGCCAATATATTCACCTTCTGTAAGGCACAAGGCTGTTCATTAACCACTCTATTATTACAGAAATGGTAGTGGTGGTAAGTTCTAATAATGCCCATCTACTTCCTAGATTTATGTGATTTAAACTTTCATTCCCCCACCAGAGACTCACAGGTGCCTCAAAGGTACCGTATATATTCAGCAGTTTACATGTTTAATGCATGAAATTGCCCATGTCTGATCTCTTCTCTTTTATTATCAAGGCATAAAGTAATGATAGTAGGAGTACCCATCTAGGAGAGGTGAGATCTCAGGTCCAAACCTGCCTAAGATAAATATTTAATAAGAAAGGGTCATATTTATTAATAATATCTTAATAATACTGTCTTCAAAGGATAGAGGGACTTTAAAACAGGTCTCTCATGTAAGTCTTCAAGCAGTCAGACTTCAGGGTCTGCACTCTTCTCTATAGAACAGTTAACTATTTCCACAGCATTGATTTCACATTAGCATGGAAAGTTTCGGACTAGACCACCTGGAATACCTGGCCTCTTAGAATGTAGCTATACTGACAAAATAAACATGGACCATTAAGTGGGCTTAATGGTCAGCATACTCCTGGTTTTGGCCAGGGTCAGCCAGCACAAACCTCGGTAATATCTTGGCACAGTTTAGGTTAACACCCTTCAAAGTCATCTTCCATGGGCAGTTTGGAAGTGGTATCTCATCTTTGGAAATGTTAGACAGTGTGGCTATGACATCAGGAGTTGTGCCATGCCATGTTAGGCATGTCTTCATGGGTTAAGTCACCCCTGCATTTTCTTATAGATAAGGGCAAGGTTCTGATCCTGCTGCTTTCAGACATCCCGCTCGATCCCTTATGTCTTGACTTTGTGTCATGACGTATCCTTTTCCTTCAGCTGTGTGTTGTGAATAGGATCTCAATAGTGTGCAGATTCCTGTTGAGTTACAAGGACATGAATTCCCATAGCTGGACTCCAAGCCCTGGGAGATACGTCCCTCCCTGCAACTTTTCCTGTTTCAGTCAGTTTTGCCATTTATTTCATTAGCTGCTAGATAAGACTGATCATACCAGGTACACCCATGCTTTGTCTGTGAAATCTGTACACCCAGGCTGAGGGCTCCTGGAGGTATGGAGATAGGCAGGGTTGGGAAGTTCCATGATGAGCACGGTCATGCGTAGGTACTCTAGTATCCCAGGCATAAGAGATTACTGTGAACACACTGTATCAACATAGAATCATGAAACATGGAACTTCCTCTTGGTTTCCTTGGTAAGAAGCATATGGATATTTGGCATGGAAGAGTCTAATCTGTGCTTGGTGTGCAATGCAAATGTTTCTTTCTACTTCACCTCCTGCATAATTAGTACAGGCTGCTATAAATCATTCTGCATAGTCATGACATTGCAGGACTTTATCATTTTTGTAGACCAGAGAGAGTCACTGCAGTTCAGACAGAACACTTCTGGCCTACTAGCACAGCAGAGATTAAAGCAGACCACAGGTAGAGGAAAAAAACTCACCTTTTTAAAAACCGAGCCAAGGAAATAGTCTTGCAGATGCACACTGAAATCTTGACTGATGCTTAAATCTGGGAGTTCACTGATACAGTGCTGAGGTGGCTGGATGAAGTCTTTGACATCTCATTATCTTGACATCATGTCACATTACTCTGATGCATATTCTGTTGTTAAAATGTTAAGATAACTCTTCATTATGTAAAATACTACTGGTACATTTAAACACCGTAGAGTCACAAAACCTGCTTATAAAACAAACATAATCTAAACATATGTCAAGCGCTGTCAAAATTTCTACAAAATGATCTGATGGTAGCTAATGTCAATACATTTACAAGTTTTGGACACATAACTTGCCATATAGCAGACTGACTGTGTCGTCAAGAGGAGAGGCTGACTGTAAGTAACACCATAGGAGAAGAGAAACAAAAGAGAACCAGATGAGTTATTTTTAGAAAAGAAAACTGGACATTTTCTGGTATGCTCAAAGTTTTGCAAGCTGCCTTAAAAATCTTGTAATGAAATAGTCTCCTTTTTACGATGTGAAATTAGGATTTATAGTTGATAATTATGATTTATGATCCATAATGTCAAATAGTAAAGAAATGAGAATATTTCTGAACTCTTAATCTTTTTAGCCATTAGATTTGGGAGTTTTTGTAACACATAATATTGATTGATGTTGTTTGTCTCCGTGATGATTAAATCCTGAAATCAATTTGGAGTTACCTTGTTGGAAATTGGTTTTGTAAATAGATCAAAGAAGGATTTCAGAATGACTTTCTCCTATTTTCTCTTGTGCTTGTCTAATAATCAGAATAAAGAGGATTTTAGAAGATGAGACTGCTTTAAAGTGGATCATTGGTCAGATACTACACTACGTACACACCTAATAGATAACAAATGAATTGGTACTACATTTTATTTGGGCTATGGGGAAAAGATCCGTTTTCATCATAGATTCTACATGTAACAGAAAGACAGATCTGATTTCACTGGCAGAAATTGCACTGCTTCTATCCTGTGGGATCTTTTTCTATTTCTGAAGAGTTGGAATAAAAAATAGTGATAATTGTAATTTAAAATGAAATAGGCAGCGGTAATGACATTACACAATCAGAGAGTAGTGGTTTTCCAGGCAAAAGTGCATTTAGAATTACTCAGTGGTTGTAATTATATGGATCCTTTTCCTAATGTAGTGTTCCCACTATTCTAACTTCATTATACACTGACTTGCTTAACAAATGTTGCTATTGCACACGCAAACCATCACTTTGATGCTGAGCCTCATGGAATTGGTTTGAAAACTTGCCTCTCTGTGGCAAGTGATCTTAGTGATCTTAAGAGGAAGGGAAAGTCCATGCCCTGGTATGCTTAGAAGAAGGCCATCAGTCAATCCAAACTTTGAGGCATGGGTTGTTGCAAGCTGGGAGTGCAGTGGAGGGTGATAAACCTGTGTTTGCATTTCAGGTGACAATTTTACATAAAAGGAACACCTATAAATAATTTATGGACAGTTAATTAATGTTACCAGCATATTACAGACATAAATAGGTAGATACAAGCACCCCAACAGAAGGCAGTGGGTGGGGATGAGCTATTGTTTCAGACAGCCTGTTCACCTGGTGGACTTACTCCAGCTGGCTACAGCAATTTATTAAAATGTCTATTAATAATAGAGATAGATGTAAGCTAAATTTATATACTCCAGGTGAGTACGGCATTCCCTACAGAGATTGGGATGTATGTTTAGATCATCTCAGCATGAGCTGGGTATAAAAGCCACATTTGCTGACAGAGGTGCCAGGGCTGTTGCTGTAAAAGTGGATGGTGATCACGGGTGCATTATTGGAAGAACAGGCTGTATAGCTCAGCTATATACACACAAGGGTCTTTCATGGCCCTTCTCTGCAGTGAGGCTGAAGAGCAGCACTGATTTTAAGTGATAATAAAACACTGACACAGTGTTTTTGTGAAGAAAAATATCATGGACAATTCATGGAGCTGTGACAGGAAGGAATTCAGTCAATCCCTTCACCATTAATGTAAAGACCTGTTCTTCCTCCCTGTGACCCAGGCACTGCACAGGGTGCGTTTCTCATTTGCTTTAGTAGGAGAGAGGGAGTGTGCACTCATCCCCAGATAATCTCCAGCTTGTTCCTCCTCTGCAGATAGGAGATAGGGATGTGCATTGCCTGAGGGTTAATACAAAACTAAAACCAGTTTTCCTGGTGTATGCAAGGACACTACCTCCCAGGCTATTTGCAAAATGCAAGGACTGTTCTTTTAATTTAATAGATAGATAGATAGATAGATAGATAGATAGATAGATAGATAGATAGATAGATAGACAGACAGATAGATAAAAATAAAGACTTAGCTGTCTATTGCTTTGGCAAACATTTTAATTCAAAGCTTAATATCTTCATCTGGGCACCCTAGTTAGGTAAGACTGGTATTCCTAAGTGTTTTCAGCTACATTTTACAGAGAAGCACCCTGCAACTCTCCTCTGCCCACCTCCATGCTGAGGTGCCTATACAGACACAATGTGGCTGAGGTTGGAAAGCAATGATGAAGGTCATCTGGTTCAACCCCCTGACTACCGCATCAGCTCGGCAGTAGTGCTGTTTGACATGAAATCACTTCTCTAGATTAATCCAGTTCCCTTGTCCTAAAATTGTACTTCTTTCCTCCATGTTTGAGATAGAAGAGGCTTGCAAACAAGGTGTCCTTGCAAACAAGTTGTGCAGAGGCTTGCAAATTCCTCTCTGCTTGATAATTGTACTAACTTTGTAAACTCTCACCAAATATGGCTTATCAGAAAGAAGAACTAGTTGAAACTCTCACCAAATAAATAAGGCATATCAGGAAGAAGAACCAGCTGAAACCAAAAGAAGTTACAGTGGTCAATGGATAACTAAAACTTAGAAACTTTAGATTTACTGCACAGGCTTAATAGGCTAATTAATATTAGCTTCTCCGCCCTGGGCAATATAATGTTAGCATTAATTACACATGCAATGCATGATACACAAGGCGGTGATATACATTTATTAGGCGGACCAGTAAGTCTATAATGTCTAAGAACTTCAGTCAGTGAGGAAAGGAGGAGTGACATTGCAGCTGGGAAGTAGGGATAAAAAAGAGGCTGCAATCTCTGACAAGTTGAGACACCCTTCTGGGAAATGGACCCAGTAAACTCTCCCTTTATTCAAATAAAGAATGCTAAAGACTCTCCTCCATCTCTTTTGGGATAAAGATAATTCAGCAAGTGTATTTGAGCAAAAAAAAAGTTTCCAAATATATTACAGGGCAGGTTTGCGAGTTACAGGGCAAGTAGAGATGGACGTGTGTACATGGGGGAGAGAGGGCAGTGGAATGCAGACAGAGAAAAGCAGGCTGTGTCAGCCTGGATCAGCATTATATCTCCCTGAAAAAAGCAATCCCTGATTCTCCAACTTTCCAGCAAAGCTTAGGTAAGCATGTTTAGAAACACTTTTTCTAATGAGGAGAGAGTATCTGGAAAAATATACTTCTAAATGAATAAGACAATTCCACTTTTTCACAAACGCATTTTTCTGAATCTTGTTATAAGTGGTCCTGTAATGCTACCTACATAATTAACCTCTTTCCCACTCACAGTTTTTCTTTTGTAAGCCTGCATCTGCTGCTGATACACATGGGTAAGATTAATCCCATTAAAAATGTTATGCTAATTAGAATTCGCCATTGACCTTTCATTTGTGTGTAGACTATGGTCTGCAGGAATCTTTTCCGGTTATTTCATAGTAATTCTTTTGCTTAGTGATTGTTGCACTGTTTTCTCCAATAAAACAGTTGAAAAGTTGCCTCACATTTTTGTGAGATACACTTGGGTTCCTGCTCTAAGGGTTTCCCATTATTTTCTGAGGATTCCAGAGGGGCTGGAGACCAGATTTTCTTGGGTCTGTTTTTTCCTGCATGCTAATCTGTAAAACACAAATGCAAAGGAATGAATCCAAACCACAAACACATCTGGCATAATCCCACTCCCTATCCTGTCTTTCATGTGACACCCTCCATACTTTTGTTACTGGGGCATCTCTATGGGTTATGGCTATCTAGTGGATTCTTCCTGGCAAAACTTAAAGCTCCATCTACAGTATGTGGTTGGATTTACAGTGGAAATTTACAGTAGGAATTGCAGAAAAAGGCCCACTGGCAGAGGAAAAATGCATGGGTCAGGAGAATAAAATGGGTTTTATTATCGTTATTATTTCCTTCCTTCAGGAATAAAATGGAGGTGCCATTATTTTAAAATGAGGATCATCAGACAATTTAGCAGTCAGCACACTGTAAAGAAAACAAGAGGTGTTAAAGCACAACAAATGAAAGGGCAGGCACTTTCCAGAGATGCAAGTAAGTTACTGTGGAGTATCTCTGTAAAGCAGAAATGTAGTCCATAAAGCAAAAGTGACTGCTCCTTAAAAAATGCAGCAGGAATTTTTATCTTCTTTATGTTGCACACTGCTTCACTAGGTGCTATACTATTTTGTTTTTATTACACATTGTCTGTGTGTGGGAGTTCATTCGAGTGGGGGAGCTTGTAGCATTAGACCAGACATGAGTGTCTGGTGAAAGATACCTTGCTAGCACAAATGAAAATAGAGATGGATCTGCTTTAGAAGGAAAACGTGGGAAGTATTATTTTTTCAAGAAAAAAAAAAAAAAGACCAAAAGACCAGAATTCAGGATACTATTACTAGGCACCACATTTTGATTTTATCATCAACAGTGTGACATGGAAATAACAATAGTGGTTTAAATAATAAGCCCTGATGATGCTGAAGAGCTATTGCAGATTTCCATGCCAACACTCCTGAGATCACAAATTGACCACTCATTTTAAAATCTGCCCCTAGAAACAAGAAAGTCGTAAGTCCTGCTTCTCTTCATAACTGCAGTGAGCATACTGCCCAGCCATACTGGACTCATTAAGGAAGAGAATCCTTGTGATAAAGTTTTCAGACAAGTTGTTTCAGGTTATCATCGACAATGCAGAGCTTGTACTCTAGCAAAGGAATTTCTATTTAACTTTACAGTGAATGCAATCAGTCTGTAAGCAACCTCCTTCTCTTCAAAGCATAACAAATAACTACTCTGATCATTAGGCAAAACATGGCAAACTTTTACTTCTTTCTGATTATCTAGAAACTCATTATCCTCAAAAGAGATGTTAACAGTTTCTCTGGCCAGTTTCAGCAATAGTGAAATGAAATCAGGCAGAGTACATCATAATGCAGGAAAACCTATACTTTAGAGGAAATAATGAATGTTTTGCAATTCACTCTGTACTTAAGATTTTGTTAAGAACTCTCTTGGGGACAGTGAGGCATTCTGCACACCAGTGAGAAAATTCTGCTCACGTTCATTGCTACTCTAATTCTCAGTGTTCTTTCATTTTTAATGGGTAACAAAATAATTTGGTCCATCTTCTGTATGTTGCTGGTGTGATCTTCAGTGATTTCCAGAATTATTCCAGCTCACATCAACATAAATGTATAGATTTCAACAGTTATCATCTGAAAATTTATGGCAATTAATTCAGCTGCCACCAACTGGTATTACTTGATGGAACCAATTCAGGAGTGTGTGCACATATTATTTCTACAAACGCTTGGATTTTCAGACCTTACATTTCCTTATTTGCAAATATTAACATTACGTATCAGATACATGTACTACTTCTTCAATCTTTCAACCTACCTAAAGCTCATTGCATGTTATGTCAGCGATTATTAAAACAGAAGCATGAATTTCACTCTTGGTAGCAGAAGTGTTGTTGTAAATTGTCTCTTGTTTTGATTTCATGGAGTTGAATTAGAGACTGAAACAAATGTGGAAACATATCTGTATTAAGAATTAACATCTCACTCACCTAAAAAAAAAAAAAAAAAAAAAAAAGATTTGGAACTTTGGGATGTGTATTGTGACATTCCATGTAGTCACTTTGAAAATTTTCCCTCAGGTTATTTTGCTGACAGACCTGTGTGGCATTTGAAGTCTAGTGAAAAAGGTGCATAGGACAGAATTGAAAATAGTGTCACAAATCCTAAAGAGTTCAACAAAGACAAAAGTCAGGCTCACACCATCTCTGACAAGCAGGACTGTTATTTCCTAACCGGCTCAAACTGGGAGGGTGGAGTATTCAGAAAGTGAAAAATCAAAAAAGAAAGCTTTTCATGAGCGAGACTCCCTCACAAAATGGTCTGTGCATTGAAGTAGCAGGAGAGGCACTGTGCAGCCCAGCAGCACCACCTTGTGTGTAAGAGCTCACTTGGCTCTGTATTTTAACACTGTGCAGCTTATAGTGACCGTAGCACTGCAGCAGCATATCATATCACGCATGTAGAAAGTGAAGCATATGTCAGATCTATAGGAACTGATGTACTTCCCATAGCCAGTAACATGGATACCAGCTTGTGCTTTTTTGATATTGTCTTCAGGCCTGTATAGGCAATAGGCTGCTCTTCCAAAAAGCTTTTCTCCGAAGAGTTCTGTTAAGAAATATTTGCAATATTTGCAACGGAGTTGAAAATATTTTTGTTGAGAATCTGTTATCACCATAAAGTAAGTTTGATTCCTAAATAATTCACAAATCACTGTGTAAAACTTACCCAGATTTCACTGAGGCTGGAACAACTTACCCTATGAGGACAGGACTGAGTGAACATGAAGGTTGGAAATTGCTTCTAGGTTGAGACTTAAAACTTAATCTAAATACTTGCTCATGTACTTTCTCTGTGCCCTGTGTATCTGTATCTATTGTCTGGAAAAACTGCAAAAAACATGGCAAAAACTGAATTAAGAATCATGGAGATATAACAGGCGTGAAATGAAGCCCTGCTGCTTGCAACTAGTCTGTGCCAAGATCTACACAGGCACATTGCTGTCTTCACCTGACTTTAGCAGAGGTAACTGTTAGCTCTGGTATGGTTGTGCCAGCTGTAGTCACAGAACTGACTACTGAGCAAACATACTTTAGCCAACATAAGTTTAATATTTATCCAGTGAAAGTGGCAGTTTCCTACCAATTCTTCTGTCAGCAAACTCAAGCCAGTTAGATGTATAAACTATGCAAAGTTATTCCATTTTGTTCTTCCTGTTATTAAATAAACTCATTAGTGTTGGCCATGCAAGGAAAATAAAACCACTTACTGTAAGGAAAGTGATGAAATCTACATTAGTCACTGAAGAGGTGAACATTTGTATCTGAAAGCTGATGCTGGTCAATTATAGTGAGGGACAGGAGGTTACCATGAATTTACAAAAGCTGTCTCCTTTCATGTCAATATAAACCTGCATTTCTTCTTTCCTAAGTTACACTGTTGGCTAGAGCTGAAAATGGGCAGTTGTCAGTGACAGATTTAAATTGCTATTCTTTCTGTATTGACACTAAAGACTTTTGACTGGATAGATTAGATCATCAGTGCTGTTTCTCTGATCAAAAATAAACTCAACAGCAAGAAAGTCTGTGCATCCTTGTTTCTCTGCTATCATTCAAGGCCTAGCTCATGCTGTTTACTTATGCCCATTTAAACACAGCAAATCATACCCTCTTACACTGAAGGCATGTCTGTCTGCCTACAGTCTGCACCACACTTTATATGAGGAAACTAAGCATCCACTATAATTAAAAGTCATTCAGAGTCAGCTACAGAAGATAAAATCAGTCAGGAGGCTGTGGGAGGCAGGTATACTTTTGCTAATGCCGAACAGATCAAGAAGCCTGCCTAGCAAGTGCTACTGCATTTCTTGCATTGGCTTTCTGTGTTGCCTGGGCTGCTGAAGCACTAACTGCTACCTCACACCTTGGGTTGGCCTTAACAAGCTTTCATATTAAATATAGTCCGACTGTTAGTCCTGTTTCATGTGTTGCACAAGGAAACTCGGAAGCATCTGCATCTGCAAGATTTTCCAGCTAGTTTTCAAAATCTACTTGATGGCTTTGCAACAGAAAATATGAAATGTTGTTGCAAGTCTTGGATGAGGACTGACTTCTGATGAGTCAAAAACTATGAATAGCACATCCCTGGAGGCATTCAAGGCCAGGCTGGATTAGGTTCTGGGCAGCCTGGTCTAGTGGTTGGTGAGCCTGCCCATGGCAGGCCATTCCGTGACTCTATGAATCTATGAATCTGATTCTATGGTCCTGTGAATATCCTTAACTCCGTGGCAGTTGTAGTGCACTTGGCAAACTCAGGTTTGTAATTCTGTTTCTTTAATCCCACTTCTCCAGGCAAAATTGCTGGATGTGGAACCATTTCTTTCTGTAACTGAAGGTGCATTTCAAAACTATTTCCAAAATGTGAAGGTCAAGAAGGTGACTGGGAGTAGTTAGTATGGATTTATGAAAGGAAAATCATGCCTTATATGACCATAACCTTATATGACAAAATGTCTATAGTTTTGTGGATGAAGGGAGTACAGTGGACCCTGTTTATATTGATCTAGCAAGGCTTTCAGCGCTGTTTCCTGTAACATCTTCATAATCAAACCAGTGAAGTACAGACTAGATAAACAGGCAGTGAGGCAGACTGAAAACTGGCTGACTTACAGAGCTCTGAGGTTTGTGATCAGAGGCACACTGTCCAAACACAGTTCAGTAACTGCTGATACCTCCCAGAGGTTGATACTGGAGCCTACACTACACTATTTCATATCTTCATTAATGACCTAGATTAACAGAGACAGTTAATCTGGGACAGACCTGGAACACAGAGGACCCTCAGCAAGTTTGCAGATGGTACAAAATTGTGAGGAGTATTCAATCCACCAGTTGGGAGTGCTACCATTCAAATGGATCTTGACAGGCTGAAGGACTGACCAGTGAAGATTTGTGAAATTCAGCAAAGGTAAATGGCAAGTCCTGCACCCAGGGAGAAATACCTCAGGCACATGCTAAACACTTATCAGCTACGATGCGGCTTTGCAGAAAAAGGCTCTGGGGGACCTTGTGGAGATCAAGTTGACCATGAACAATCAGTATGCTTATGAAGGAGTTTCACCAGGGAAAAAGTTAAAATCTTCACTGCTAATATGTCTTCTTTGCATTAACTTCATGTGTACTTTTGTGCATATGGGAAAAGCCTGAGTTCATTCCAGAGCACCTGATTTTGTATTAGACAGTGAAAGACATGTCAAGGCCACATACTGATTTTTCTCATTTCCCAGTTTTCTGTTTGTTCTCCTGTACACACTTTTCTGTGGCAAATTACAAACTGGCACCTGATACTGGGATCTCTCTTATAGAAGTAAAATAAAGATAGGAATACTCTTCCAGGGACTTTGATAAGTGTCTCCAAGTCCTGGCTATATAAATGGGTGCAAGCAGCTACACTTTTACTTCACATTTGCACTAAGGCAGTCATAAGTTGAATAAATGCTCGCAGTGGGGGCGCACAGTCCTGGAGGTCTAGCTGTGACCTGCTTTGTTTCTGTGAATATTGCAGGACAGCTGTGTTAGTCATTTACAGTGGTTGTTGCAGGAAGGGTAAACCAGGAACATATTAGCTGCCACCAGGACACTTTGCCTATCCACTGTCTTTTGTTTTCCTAAATTGAGGCCAGGAACTATAAACAAGATACCGGCATTTAAATCAGTTGTCTTGTAGTCTGTGTGCCACAGGGTCAGAGACTCAGTGTTCTTGTAGCAGAGCAAGGCAAGAGGCCGGACTGACAAACAGATGATCAGTCCTGCCTGTGTAACACTCTGGTCAAACAGGAGGAAGGGTGATAAAGAAACCTGGGATCTGTGATACACAATGAGTGGGATTTGACTTCTACTTAAAGAAACTAAATACGTATATCTACATGTGTCGTGAGTTTATGTCTAAGCTCTCATTTTACTTAATAGGGAATAATTTGAATGTAATTCTCTAGATCTAGTTGGTCAGTAGGCCATTTCTGCCTGAGCCTCTATAATGGCACAAGTCTCCCCTGCTGTCAGACCTACCTCTCTGTGATAGCTTAGATCAACTCTGGAGACACTGGATGTCTATTTTTTATTGCTATATTGTTTCCTGGGCACAGAGCACAGCAGGAGTAGAATGAGACATTCAACTAAGCCAGAGCCTAGTAGGGCCAGAGGAGTAAACCAGCTATTTCCAAGCAAGATATGGTGTCAACTAAGATGTCCTTGAGTGTCTGAGACACATGCACAAGCTGGCAGGTTTGTCACAGGACCTATGGAGGATCCATGACTCTCTACAAGGAGAGTTGTAGCAGATACAGTAGACTCCAGGGCATTTCAAACAGCATGGCATGTGTGGACAATTAGATTGTACCCCCAGTACTGCTCTCAGAGAGAAAATCTTATCAGTCAGCACACACTTGGTTGCACAATGGAAATTATCTTCCTTTTCCTCTACTGTAATCCTTTTTCTGCTAGAGGTGTCTCTGCAGGTAATATTTGCATGAACAAGTATCATCCTTCAGGGCGTCTGCAAAATCTTTACTTTGCCTCTTCTCTCATGTCGCTTTGCTACAGGATTTTTTTCTTTTCCCCACCAACTGACTGGAGATCTTCTGGGAAGGAGAAGAGGGAGCAGTAAGCAGAGCAAAGTTGTGTATTGGTGGTATAAGTTGCCAGATGAAGAAATATGCATTCTGGAACTGCAGAAAGACCTGGTATTTGCTCACCAACACCTTATGGCTGAACACATGAATAATGAGTGCAACAGTGCTGGCAGTAACTCAAATGGAAACTGGAACTTTGAAGGAAAAATAATTAAAAAAAAAAAAATTACAAAGGAAAAAAAGAGTTCTCGACCTCCACAAGCACTGCAAAAGGAAACACGGATGCAGAGCATTACTCTGAGCAGCACAGTGCTCCTCTGCAACCTCCTGCGCCACACCAATCAAATCATGCTCATCAGTATGTTGGAGACTTGTACTTGTTCATTTATTTTCATCAGTTGCAAATATTAGGAGGAGACACTTGCCAGAGAGGAGTTGCTCTGTGGAAAAGTCAGAAAATGAACATCTCATAGCCCAAAACATGCATGCAGAAATCATAGCCTCATGTCTTCTATTCGAGCTATCTCCATTTCATCTGTAACATATACTTTGCTAGCTCTCATTTTCACTTTCAGGCCCTCCTGTCCCAACTTAACATAATAATAAAAGCAGGTACTTTTTAGTCTGCTTAAATGGCATTTAAAATATTTATATTGGTTTTTTCTTAGAGAAAAAGAAACTGAATTTTGGTCAAAACTATTATAATGATGATATCTTAATCTAGGAAACTGCCATCTGTTGTAATTTACTTTGTGCTTTGACACTACTTTCACTGTGAAACTGTTTTCATTGCCAAAAGCAAAATATCATCCAAAACTTTTATTCTGTTCTTTTTTTACTAAATTTTGCATTCAATTTAGATTCATGCTACATTGACATTTCAAAGTGGAAGATGTCCAGAGACCAGTTTTAATACTATAGCTATTACTCTGGATGGTGTTATAGCCTCTACATGTCAGCAGATTTTCTAGTTTCCAGAAAACACTTTAGGGCTTTATGTGTCTGCTGTGTGGATGGATGGCAAGCTTTGTGTCCCTGCAAGAGTTACCTACACCTTTGAGACTCTACACACAGCAGAAGATGTGCATTTACTGCTTGGGAGATTACCACAACCACAAGTCTTGCTGTTTGGCATGAGAAGAGTAAGATTTTGCTTGTTTCTTTGTTTTTGTAATTCACCTAATGGTTTCTATTGTTTCAAACCTTCACATAAGCTGTACACAGATCCTGAGGAAGAAAACAACAGCAAAAACTCATTTACAGCTCAAAGAAAAGGATTTTTTCTCTGCTCAAGTTATGGTAGAGCTGAGGAAAAAAAAGTATTGATATTTAGCCTCAGGAGCCACTCGGTCTTATTGCTGACCTTACTGCTTGCAAATTTGTGCTGCAAAAAACGCTACTGGCTACTTTTGTTCTTTGTTGGCATAAAAAAAAATGCTGAGGAGGTTTTTTACTTCCCTGTCATTTGTCATCTCCCTCCTCCTTTCCAATCCCTGAAATTCATCCTTTCCCTCTCTGTCCAAACCAGCAAAACACCTATTCATCTCCTTTTTCAAGGGCACTAGATTTTCAAGTCAGCCATTTCCTGCATTCCCCTAAACCTGGACAAAAACAAGAATCTTATACTAATGGAAGAGAATGAAATTTCACCATTCATTTCATTCCACATTTGAATGAATAAAAAATGTGCAAGGCAAGAACTTGAAGGTGGTGTGTCAGAGCTCTGATAGCTCTGCTATCAGTGTAGGCATCTTCACTGGAAGATTCCATCTGCTTGATTGCATTAGATGGTCAGGTATAGAAACAGACTTGTTGGAGTGCTGGAAACTGGTAGGACTGAGTTTGGGTATTTGTATGTGAGTGCACTTCTTTGTTGTATGTTAGTCTTCCAACTGAATGGAGGAAGATGAAGGAGATTTGTCTTTGTGCCTTAAATTAAATGGAATGAAACTAGGCCACACACTATATTAGATAAATAGTTTTGAGAAAAAGGTCAGTCTGTTGTGTTTGAGCACAATTTAACGTCTTACTGAAGTCTTATGCAAGCATGGAGGGAGGTTTATAAGTGCTATGGAAGTACAGATAATAAACAGTACACACAAATTGTGACATCAATATACCATACTTAGGTTTTGAGGTAACAAATTGTGGGGGTACATACAGCACAGTATCTAAGAAGCAACATTAATCTGTTTTACACTACTAACACTGAAGATTACCTTCCTAGTGTTTCGTTATGTGCTCTTACATCCACAGCCACATGGATATGATACATGGGTTTAAATCACAGAATCACAGAACCACAGAATCATAGGGGTTGGAAGGGACCTCAGGAGATCAACAAGTCCAACCCCCCTGCCAAAGCAGGTTCCCTACACCAGGTCGCACAGGTAGGCATCCAGACAGGTCTTGAATATCTCCAGAGAAGGAGACTCCACAACCTCCCTGGGCAGCCTGTTCCAGTGCTCCGTCACCCTCACCAAAAGAAGTTCTTGCACACATTGGTGCGGAACTTCCTATGCTCCAGCTTCTGGCCATTTCCCCTTGTCCTGTCTCCGCACACTGCTGAAAAGAGTCTGACCTCACCACTCTGCCCCCCACTCCTTAGATATTTATACACCTGGATCAGGTCCCCTCTCAGTCTTCTCTTCTCAAGGCTGAACAGACCCAGTTCTCTTAGCCTTTCTTCACAGGGGAGATGCTCCAGGCCCTTCACCATCTTTGTGGCTCTCCGCTGGACTCTTTCCAAGAGATCCCTGTCTTTTTTGTACTGGGGAGCCCAGAACTGGACACTGTACTCCAGATGAGGCCTTACCAGGGCAGAGTAGAGGGGGAGGATCACCTCCCTCTACCTGCTGGCCACGCTCTTTTTAATGCACCCCAGAATGCCATTGGCCTTTTTGGCCACAAGGGCACACTGCTGGCTCATGGCCAACCTGTCGTCCACCAGGACACCCAGGTCCCTCTCTGCAGAGCTCCTCTCCAGCAGGTCATCCCCCAACCTGTACCGGTGCATGCATTTATCCCTTCCCAGATGCAAGACTCTACACTTGCTTTTGCTAAACATCATCTGGTTTCTTACTGCCCAGCTCTCCAGCCTGTCCAGGTCTTGCTGAATGGCAGTGCAGCCTTCAGTGTCAGCCAATCCTCCCAACTTCGTATCATCATCAAACTTGCTGAGGATGGCCACTATCCCCTCATCAAGGTCACTGATGAAGATGTTGAACAAGACCGGACCCAGCACCGACCCCTGAGGAACACTGCTGGTTACAGGCCTCCAACCAGACTCTGCACCGCCAACGATGACCCTCTGTGCTCTGCTGTCAGCCAGTTCTCAACCCACGTCACTGTCCACTCATCTATCCCACACTTCCTCAGCTTTGTTATAAGGATGTTGTGGGAGACAGTATCAAATGCCTTGCTGAAATCAAGATAGACTACATCCACTGCTCTCCCCCTATCCACCCAGCCAGTGACAACATTGTAGAAGGCTACCAGGTTGGTCAAGCATGATGTCCCCCTGGTGAACTACTGATTTGTGATTTATGATATGAAATTATATGATATGAAATGTCTACATAAGCAATATAACTTTTCCTTTTTTCTGATTTCTTAAAACAGCAAGGTATCTTTCACTGGAAGTTCAGATTTGCTTTTAGTACACTGATCCATACAAGCACTTCTGGTAACAGAAGATGAGCTGGTGAGTTAGATTAATCTTCACATTCATCAGGAAAATACGCTGCTCATTGCATTCATGGGATGGTTGGCAGCATATCACATATGACATGATAGCACTGTTTATATCACTCCTCACAGTTGCCATCTTGGCTTCAAGACAATAACTTCCTAAATAACCTTTCACTGATTGTTTATATCTGTTTGCTCTCCCAATTACTGTTAGAAGAAAGCCAGAAAGGTGAGATTTCATAACAGGCTATTTTTCATCAGTGAAATGAGAACATTCACTTTTGCAGTAACATAGAAGAGCTCTTGTCCAACCTTTCCTTCAGAAGATTGAACATTCTCTGTCACCTACCTCTCTGACTGTGAAACGCAGCAGTGAGGTTTTTAGAATCATTACCTCAGTCTCTTCTTCCAGAGACCTCATGTATTTTATTATTAAATTGCTGGTAGAACAGAGAACATTAATTGTCTTAACATCTCTTTTCTTCATCAGCTGCCTTATACACTAATTCCACATCAAAAACCAATGTGCTTTTTTTTAAGAAGGAGCAGGTCGCAGAGAACATCCTCTAGCAGAAAGCCAGAGTACAAGATAAAGATTTGATTGCAACAAGCTACATGCTACTGGGACATATTGCACTGCAGGTACAATCATGTACGCTTACAATCTCTCTTTGGCCCAACAAAGTAAGATGCAATAACTTCTTGGAGGAATTTCGAGACTAGTCTTGATTAGACAATGATATATCCTAGTGCTTAAAGTACTAGAATGTGAAAAATGAGTTTAAATCCTCTCTAGTAGAAGAGGAATTCTACTCAAGTTTCTCAGACATACTGGATACATTATCCACTGCATAATGAAACGAAAATATAATTCATTATTACTCTGTGAATGCAATTCGGTTTCCTCAATGTAAGTTTCTGATACTATATCAAATGTTACATCTCATGTAGCAGAGCAGAAAGGTCCAGGTCTCCCAGAGATCCTGTATCAAATTTGGTCCCATGTGGATGTCTCATATAGCACTGGACATACCAAATGGAAGTTCAAATGCCCAAGGAGGCTGTGGATGCCCCATCCCTGGATGCATTCAAGGCCAGGCTGGATGTGGCTCTGGGCAGCCTGGTCTGGTGGTTGGCGACCCTGCACACAGCAGGGAGGTTGAAACTAGATGATCATTGTGGTCCCTTTCAACCCAGGCTATTCTGTGATTCTATGAAATGGAACTGGTGCCTCTATTGAGACAGAATATCCTCTTGGTCTTCTGAGTTGGAGCTGCTGTAGTTATTTAATTACAGCAGAATGTCCACGTTATAAATATGAGTGGAAGTAAGTTCCTTGACAGGATGAGGAGGGAAACAGCCTTGTCCCAGACCTTGGCATCAGAGTTGGTGACTTTCAGTCACAAAAATTTGACTTGGAACTGGGACTGTAATTACATGCAAACTTAAGGATGGGTTTTATGCAGTCTTCTGATGTTGAACTAGACATGAAACAATCCCCAAGATGGAAGGTAAGAGTGATTATTCCTATTGATGCCTGTTAATTTTAGCCTGTTGCATTTATTTAAGGACAAATGATGCCTGCTTATACACACATCATCTATCTAGGCAAGCACACTGAGATGCAAAATCAGGGACCTGATACTGATGGAAGGTTGAACTTAAGGCACAGCCTTATTGTTTCCAATTAAATTGTTTTTGTTTTTTTTTTTCAGTTCTTGACTCTTTTTACTTTCTCATGTTAATTTTTGAGGACAATGGGACTAATACTGAGCACATTAAAGCAGATGTAAATGAGAAATAATTTCACTGAGTTTCATTTTGTTTCACTTACACATCAAAGCTATGATTTCTTCTCAAGATCTTGCTGTCAGCTTCACATTCAATTAAACACATGTAGCCTTTGAAATACAGAGGAGCTGAACAAGGCTTTTAAGCAAATCCAAAAATTAGTGAAAGTGTCATTAGCTCATAATTGTCCTCAGAATTTCCTTTTTCTTTTTTCTTATTTTTTTCTAATGAAAGAAAATTCTGAATTGCTAAAATTAATACAAGATGTTCACAGGCTTCTCTAGTCACAACATAATGAGTCATGTACCAGCAACTCACTTGGTGTGTCTTAGTCAACTGCCCTTCGTTACGGCGATACTGTTATTACACATCATTGTAGCAAGACACCCAGACTGGCACAGTGTTTGCTACAGATGAGAATTCCAGCTCATCAGTTAGATAAGCTTCAAAGAGCATAATTGCTGCCCTCCAGTTACTTTAATCTCCTTCTTTTTGTGTGTATACAAAATATGCCATAACTGTCTTTTCAGTTCTGTTATGTGAAAACTCTAAGTGGTTTTAGTCTTAGAATGCACTTTATATGTATATGGCCTGTGATTTTTGTGCTTCTGAAATGTCACAACTTTAAATGGAAATATCTTCTAATCAGCCAATCATCCATTGAGCTTGATTCTAAGTTCTTCACCATTATTTGCAGATTATGTTAGCCCTTTGAGAACTGGGTGGGAAGAGGTATGAGCAGGGGCTCACTACCTCTTGATTTCTTCTATTTTTCTAAAATAAGGAAATGACACTGCAGTTATGTCAGGTGGATAGTATACAACTGGTAACCAGATGGGGAGGGAATATAAATAGCTTGGATTTGGCCACTCTTGGGGAGGAGAAACACAAAGACTTAAAGGAGAAAAAAGAAGGAGATGGTATGGAAGTCTGCTCTACTGGTGCAGGCAAGTGAGAATCAACTTGGCACAGATGCATATCAAGTGCCAAGAGACCCAGAAGCAACTCTCATTCTCACTTACCTAACTTTCCTATTGTCTAAAATTAATTACTTCTTGCCACAGCTAGGTCTGGGTGTATATGCAGAGGTGAGAGATAAAATTCCCATTAAGTGAGGGAAAAAAAAATTGTTATTGAGAAGAAAAGCTACATGGATGCTTAACTCACTGTGGTCTGTAATACTGACCCAAGAAAGAGAAGTGTGAGACTGAAGTCCTATTTACTATTGCAAAGACTACTGAGAGAAGAAATAGAAGAAAGTGTTTGGAAAAAAAAAAAAAAAAAAAGAAAAAAAAAAAGAGATACAATGGTTTTACTGGAAGTGAGACAAAACAGAGAGAAACCCGAACAAAAATTTGTACAAGCATTTATGTACAGGATTTATGATGAATCTTTGAAGCTGGATTGCAGCTTACTTCGTACTAATAACATAGTTAAACATCAAAAATATAATTGCTTCAGTGAGATGAGTTAGTGTGGTACATGCTAAACATGCTACTCTTCCTCCATTGCACAATGGAGAAATTAAAAGCATACACCAGTTTTAAGACCGGTGTTTTCTTGACATTATCACCCCGCAGAAAAGTCTGAACTTAATTGGAAAGAAAAAATTATTTTCCCTGTGTGTAATGGGTCATTACAGTAACTTGTTACTTGACTTACTACAGAGTAGTTCTCTGTCACAGGAATGCAAACAAGCTTATATTCATCTGTAGACATCAGCATAAAAATTGTTCTTGAGACTGAGCCTGCAGTACATGTTTGTAGGTTTCCACTAATTTTACTGAGCTGTTTGTGCATCTCCAGCTCTGCAGGTACAGGGAAGTACAGAAAAGATATTTTTTGCTTTCATAGAGCTTTAGCTAGTGTTTTCATTCATGACATTTCTGCTAAACAGAACAAGTTTTAGGGAATTTGAATAACCTTTCCTTGGACAGTTAGCAAAATAATTATACAGAAATATGAAAACTACAGCAACAGACCAAATTTTATATTAAATCAGACTAACAACTCAAGACTGGAACTTAGCTCTTCTGGAGTCTTTCGCTGTATTCAGAAAGATTATTGCAAGATTCATACATATGTGTTAACAGTTTACATTTTCAAACAGTTTTCTGCCATGAGGCACTTTGCTTGGAGGTGTAATTTCAGTATGAAATCATATGACAGATGAGAGACGAACAGATTTTCATGAAGATGATTTTGATTGCCTTTTTTTCCAATATGTATAAAATGAAAACAATTCAACTAAGAAGCGTAGAACCGCTAATTACCTCTCAATATGTCAGCTGCTTTCTCAGTGCAAAACAAATATGTTTATTTTTAGTGAGAAATGTGAATGTAGGCCCATAATAGTAACATCAAGTGGGAACTGGGTTTGGAGAAAGTCTCGGTTCTCTTATAAACATCCTAAACTTCAGCCTGTTTTCAGTCTCTGTTGGATCAGAGTATACGAAATTATCTCTGACAATTAGAATTTAAGGAATTGAGAGAAAACTTGAGAAAAAGTTGCTGAATTCTGAGTTTTCAAAGTTCTATTGAATCTCCCTCTCTGGGGATGACACAGGCACAGGGCAGCAAGAAGAATGCTGTAGCCCCTGCCCAGTGGGGTCATACAGCTTCTGGTCACCTATCTGGATGATCCAATGCTACTTTTGAGGTTTCTTGTGGTAGTGTCAGTGTGTCCAGCCCTGGAAGATAGAGAAACTTTGTAGCCCTCCTACTGTAAGCTGTTCACAAACTCCTACCATGCAGCAAAAGAAATTTCAGTTCTCAAATCTTCTAGTAAAAACAAACAAAACAAACAAGGAAACAAACAAACAAACAAAAACATACTGGAAAAACTAAAAACACTAAATACAACAAAAACATACAGAAACAACAACAAAAAAAAATTGCCACAAACACAACAAAATGAACAAACAGGCTCAAAATCAAAAAAGATTCTCTATGGTTCTTTGTCACTTAGCTCTGTATGTGTTCTGATTAGTACAGATGCTTGTTCAAGTTGAGGTTTAATTCTTTTCCCGTATTCATTTTTATCTATTCATTGCCCTCCTACCTGTCACTGGCCCATGTTGTCTATCCAGGTTCACTGATGATTTGTCTCAAGGGTCTTTACATTCATCTGCATAAGTGCCTCCAGGGCTTTAACTTCCAACAGAGACTAGTAGAGACATTTCTCTGCTACATTACACAGCAATAAATGCTGGAAAACCCAATTTAACATTATTTTGACTGACCCTTAAATGCAGAGACTGCCTTTGCTTTATAGGAGATGAAAAGTGAATTGTCTGAAATAAATGACTTGCAGGAAAAGGTTTGGAACAGATGAGACCATTTGTGGCATTTTTTATCCTGGGGGATATCTGTCAGCTGCTGTCTTACAGACGACACGCTTTTAGAAAGCAAAAGATCTTTGGCACTAAGCCTCAAGTTAGAAGCCCTGAATTGAAAAAATTTCTAACAGCAGGAAAACATTATGAAATTATAGGCTGCGAAACCTGTGAATTGATTACAACAAGAAAAGAACACTACCAACACAAAGCCTTCTCTCCTACTAGTGTGCTACAGAACGCACTAATGGAAGACTTTTAGACAAATGAGGGGAGCAGATTGCTCTTTTACTCTTTGTTTTGTGTATAACTGGCACATAGGGTTTGATTCCTGGCATGTTCTCCAAGTCCTCTGATTTTCCAAATCAAGGGACTGGTGGAGCTCATTTTAACATTCTTCAACTGTGTGCCAGGATTTTTTTCCCTGGAAAAGTGTAGGTACAAGGAGGTAAGTGTGGAGTAGAAAGATGGATGGGCACATGGTATGGAATTTGGATAAACCCTAGACAAACTTTGGCATCACTGGTTAATCCTAATGTAAGCACAGCTGGTATTGCAATACAAATATCCACAGAATATGGAGTTAGAGAAGTGTGACTTTCCAGTGCTGTGACTTAAATGGCCATTAAGTAAGGAAAATATCAGAGATATTAAAAAAGCTACTCTAGAATTCCAGGGGATGCTACTCTGTGAGAATGATATCAGTCAGGCTGGCACTTTGGCAGTGCTTGTAAATGGCACGCAGAGATGGGACACTGGTGGGACACAGATACAGTTACAGCAACAGAAGGCAAGTAAATCCCATCTGCCAGACATGAAATATGAAAACCACTGCAGCCCCTGTGGTCACAAGTGTCACATACTTTCAAAGAGGTACTCTGGTAAGCCATAGCTTGGAGGTTCTGCAGTGGTTAATCTTGGTCTGTCTTGAATCTGGTACTATTTAGCATTTTTCTGCTGTCCCAGATGATGAAACACAATATACTCATTTAACCTACAGATGGTACCAACCTGTTTGGGACAGTAAGTAAGAAGGACAAGACAGACTGCCATTTTCTATGTAGCTCAGGAGTTACCACATTGCTTCATAATGCAGTGCTTGTATCATACAAGTGTGGAGAGCCTGAGGCAGGCTTCATCTACTCACTGACAGCAGCAGAGGATGCAGGTAGTACAACTGGCAATTGGCTGGGTACTAACATGGTCATGGCTGCTATTGCCCCTTATATCTTGGAACGTCATGAGGATTTGCAAAGTAGGGGGCTTAGAGACAGCATATGTGTATGCATATAAAGTCATCTTGCAAAGGCTTGGTCATCTGAAAGACATTTAGCAATGTAAAGTGTGCAAGTAAATCACAAACTGTGGTGCACAATGAAGTCTCCAAGCTCAGATATGACCTGCAAGGCCTTCCACAGCATTTCAGCACTTTTGAATTTGTTTTGTTGTTAAACTCAGTAAACTGTGCCATAACTCACTCCAAGAATGATGGAAAAAGGTCTAATTGCCTGAGTTGTTTCTTACTTTTATGTCTCCTGGAAATGTCTAGAAAGCAATGAAATGATGCTTTAAAATAGTGTGGAAATTTATGAAAACAACAGAATTTCATTTCCTAATATAATTGCTGAATTGATTTGCATATGCAGCAAACTGCTGTGATTTTCTTAGTGGCAATAATAAAGTAGTGTCTGCAGTAATTTAGCAGGTGTTCATAGCTATTTCAAGTGGATGTAAAAGGTTACCGCTTTGATTTAAAAGGTTCATTCAAACTCTTCTTTCACTTTGCAGAAGTCTAATGGAAGATGAAAGGTTCAAGGTAATGAGAACAAAGCACATTTGAATCCTGGAGGTATTTTATTTCCGGAGAGGCTGAGATACTTTTTATGTCCCCAGGACATTCGATAACAGCTTCTATCTTTTTTTTCCCCATATCTAAATTTTCCTGAGTTGAGAATAAATTCACATTTATGGCTATAGTATTTCTCAACTGCATTATGCCTACATCTTATTTTTGTACAAGAGGAACAAATTTTACTAACTTCGGCATAGACTAGTTTTTGAATTCCTTTCTTCCTTTTCCATTTTAACTATTTCTAATGGCAGAGATATGTAGGTGAATGAAGATGTTAAACTCCATATTTCTTGTTAGAATAAGACATGCTTTTTCCCGCATCTTGATGGCATGATTTATGATAATACAGTGAGTGAGTCATACTGAAGGCAAATGAGAGGGAAAGCTAGATAGAGACAACTCTCCACAGACTTGTCTGAGATTTCTCTCTGATGAATGGTTAAAATCCTTCAAGTGCAAGCTGTGTGAAATGCTTCTGGCAAGCCTCACTTTTTGGTTAAAGATTTTGTGACTTTTTAAAATTTTAGCCCATGGTTATTAATGCAGAGATAAGATGCTTTACAGAGGTGACAGGCAGGAAATCTCCTTCCAACAACCTTCTCCCTCCTCAAAGTAGAAACATAGGCTATTTTATCTCCATTTCCGTACCTGCAGGATAGAAAGGGGGAAACGTTAGCAGAGAAGAGTTAGAAAGAGTAAAAGGAAAAGAGTAAAAAGAAATCCTTGAAGGTGTGGTTTTTTTAGGGAAGGATGAGTTTGGGTTAAGAACTCTGTCAGACCTTTAGATTCCCAAAACTGGGACTGCTGAGGGCTTCTTGTATGACACTGGAAGAGACTCTCAGGTTTGGTTTCCTAATTTCCTAGGACCCTGTTTGCTTTCCTAATTTCTCACTTGTTGTGAGGACATACCTTTCAAAGAATCCTTTTGATGGAGCATTTACTTATTGTGCTTCATTTCCCATTTTTGTAAAACTGGCAGCTAATACTGCCTGCTTTTACAGGAATGCTTTGCAGTTAATGTCATGCATTTCTATTAAGTGCTTATATATGACAAAGAGAGTTATTACAGGTAGCAAAAAAGAGAGAACACTGAAGGCACTTTGGTCCGTCAACTGCTAAACATGTCTCAGAGATCTTATTGTTGTGTACATTAAAGCTTTAGAAATAAAATATCCCTTTGTTTGCTGAGCACAGTACACGTGACATAGATGTAAGTCCATGAATTTCACTCTTCAAACACACAACTTGCTCTACTGAGTCTTGAGTAATTTTCTGTCTGCAATCTGCTGGGTAATTCTCATTTTAAGAGTTAATTGAATCACTCAAGTTAAAAGCAATCATGTAATTCTGTTGCAAACACAGTTATTACTCCTCTATTTTCTTTTTATGAGCTAAGACAGTGGACTCCTATTTTGTGTTTCACGGGAAATCTAACCTTGCTTGGCATTCTGTTCTGCTAGCTTTTCAGGAATAAAAGTGGGGAAAGGAGCGTACTAGGAGGTCACCAGAGGGATAGGCAGGAGAAGGGACTAAATGTGCATGGTCTGAAAAGGGCTGAGATGAAGATTGTGGGACAGTAGGCATGACAAGGGAGTAAGTAGTGACATTGTGGAGTAGGATGCTGGGATCCTTCATATGGACAAAGATCCTGAGTACAAAGACTCAGTTGTTACATGAAAAACAGGGTTTGAAGGAGAATCATCATATCATAGAATCATATGAGGGCTGCTCCAAAAGTAATGCCTCCTATTTTATTATGTTGATCCATGACATCAGAAGCAAATGTTGGTGGTACGGTAGCAGAGGTTGAACCTTACCACAAATGTTTTGTTACATGTTGTTGCCATGTGACAGGTGGCAGCAGATGGGCAGTCTGACAAAATGGCATCTGACATGGAAGTGCCGATTAAGTGTGTGTGTCAATAAATTCCTCCATGTGGAAAAAAATGCATCCATTGACACTGACACTTGCTGAACCTGGATGGAGATCAAACACTGGGAGTGTGTACAGTGAGGGGGAGTGGTGTTTTTCAACAGTGATGACAACATGAAAGCCAAGTTCCAGATGGCCAAGCAGATTTTTACAAGTGCAACATGCAGGCTTTAGTATGTTACTAGAAAACATGAACAGCTAATCATGGCGACTATGTTGAAAAATACTGTGTTGTAGCTCAGAATTTGTTTATCAAATAGTGCTATTGTGCTCTTTGTATCTGCTGTATTTTCCACCCCAAAAAACAGGAGGCATTACTTTTGGAACAACATACATAGAATGGCTTAGATTGGAAGGTA
Source organism: Chrysolophus pictus (assembly GCA_037305975.1). Lineage (NCBI taxonomy): Eukaryota > Metazoa > Chordata > Aves > Galliformes > Phasianidae > Chrysolophus > Chrysolophus pictus. Next base: position 74,257,459 of record CM074576.1, read on the forward strand.
CCTCAAAGCCCATCCAACCCCAACCCCTTCTGTAGACATGGCTGCCCCCCACCAGCTGCCCAAGGTCCCATTCAACTGGCCCTGAGTGGCTTTGCCAGCATCTCACTGCCTTCTGAGTAAAGGATTTCCTCCTAATGTCTAGCCTAAATGTCCCCTCTTTTAGTTTAAAGCCATTCCCCTTGTCCTATCACTATGTACCAGTATAAAAAATCTGACTCCCTCTTGTTTATGATCTTCCCTGAACTACTAGAAGGCCTGGAGCTTTCTCTTCTTTAGACTGAACAAGCCCAACTCCTTCAGCCTTTCTTCATAAGAGAGGTGCTCCAACCTTCTGATTATCTTTGTGGTCCTTCTTTAACAGCCATGAATCCACTCTAACAGCTTTACATCTTTCTTATGTTGGTGGCTCCAGGCCTGGACACAGTCCAGGAACTCTATTTCTGTTGGTGGATGAAATTATTCCAACAAACAATAGTAGATAGTAGCCATAAAGGTTTAATTCAGAACACACTGGATCCCAGATACCCTCCCTCTGATTTATAAGAGCAGAGAAATTGTACAAGTTCAACTATTATAGGCATTTTTTTACCATCAGAAAGTGTCATGAAATATTCTTTGCTACAAAAGTTGGCTAGGTGAATTTTAGAAGAACGGTGCACATCTGAAAAAACTTTTTCGGAGATGTATGGTTCCAGCTATCCGGGTGGATGTGGACTTCTTTCAATTCATTTGCAATCTTGTTGGCTCGTATGGAGCTTAACATATTTGTGATTCTTCATACTGCATTACTATTTGGTTGCGGTGAAAGGTTCCTCCATTAATGAAGATTATCATTCTTGGAAGAAGAAGGAATTATTGATTTAGTATGGTTGCTTACTGCTTTTTTTTTTTTTTTCCCCCCAGGCCTCTTTCCTTTAAAAGGATCTTAGATCTAAAACAAGATCAGATGCAACCGTGAAACTGTTTTGCTAATTTTATCTTTTGTCCAGGTGAATAGGTTGCAGAATCACAGGCTGATTTTCTTTAAGTTTTTAGCTGAGTAGTAGATATGGTCTGTATTTTTTTGCCTTTCAGCCACGTACACAGATGTGCTGAAATTTTTAAGGTGATGTAGTTTTTTGGTTATTTTGAGACTAGCAATTTATTTGTACTTTATTACATCCTGTGATGTTATTGAGCCTGAGTTTCTTTATTCATAAAACTAGATGATATATATGCAATGAGAATTTATTTGAACATTTTAAATCACCTCCACATTCACTAGAACTTGTCCCAATGATCCTCAGATTATTGAATAGTCTTCAAATGAGGTGTTTTATTTGTTTTGCAGCTTTTTTTGCACCATGAACTGTTTCTTTCTAGCGAGCAGCTTTCTGGCGCATTACTTATTGCTTCAGAAACATAAGCTTTGTCTATAACAAAACAGTTTTGTTGTAGAGAGGATATATTGCTACTCTGAAATATAGAGCACAGTGCAAATGATCTTTCTTCTGATAAGTCTCCTTATATAGCCAGTGTTGTCATGACAACCGCAGAAGAGAATTGCCTCTTCAGTTGCAGACACATGACTTTGTCTTTCTGATGAACGTGTCCGTAATTTTCAGCCTCTCAGCTGCAGAACACACAAATACCATCCCTCTCAATTTATTCCTACTCACAGAACTTAGTACGTAAACAGCGCATTACTTATAAGCAGGATAAACTTTTGACTCTGCAAGCACTTAGAAGTCCAGGAGCTTTGCAAATGTTGTGTGTGTGCAGAAATGACACTGAGGGAAGGAGCAGACGAACTGCCCACCTCCTTGTACCTCATGTGATACAGCAAACACAAAGCACTCAGCACTTACGGATTGAAGGACTATTGTCCCTTTAGATTCTCAACTTTTAGATAATACCTTGCAGTTAGGTAATGTGAGTAAAAAAATAGATGTACAAAGTTACAGAAATAAAAGTTTAGATATTTAGGTTCTTTCCTAATCTCAAAGAGTGAACTCATGTCTAGTGCCCATTTACTTTGCGTCTCAGTTGTGTCACTTTAAGGCTCAGGACAATATACCTTCCTCACTCTCACAGTTACCGTGATCAATATTTTATTGACGTCTGTGAGATGTTCCTCCTGTGAAAAGAAGAACAGAATGGAATAAACATTAGTTGGTGACAGAGAAGGAACAAGGAATGAACTTATCATGCATTTAGCTGAGCTAGTGTGACATCCTGCTTTAAGAGACAAGGGTTAAAGGTAGAGTGCTCTGACACCGTGCTGGGATAAATGAGGTGTTTACAAGCCCATGAGTGACTTATGCTTCCAGATTTCTTGTAGACTCACATTAGCAGCTGCTCCTTTGGATAAATATGACAGGGTCTCTAAAATTCCCTAGTCTGCATCAGGATAAACAGCATTTACATTGTCTCAGCTCAAATGGTAATGTAACACCTAAGACAGAGAGAAAATGGGGAATAGCTGAACCTCACCACATGCCTCCACCAAATTAATAACATTAGTATTTCAAAACAAGACTAGTTGTCTTTGGGGTCCTTTTCTAATCTACCTCTGACCAAGAAACATGAAATCATGGATAACACAGCTAAATATCTGATTTTTCCTGTTAGTTCAGAATTGCCTGGTGTTGCAGTGCAGTATTGTGCTCTATCCTCACTGCTAAGAAACAGAGCTTGAAATAGGTTAATATCTTTCCAGGGAATTGAATGCAAACAGACAAAATATATTAAGGCTTCCTCTGAAAACAGGGTTTTGTGACATTTTCCATGAAAATGATCTTTATTATTCTCTGGTGCATCACCGATTATTGTAGGATCCAATATTCTGTGTTGCTTTGGGTACCTGTGTACCTGCTCAGAAATGGGTTTCAGGCCACTGTCCCACAAAGCCATTTTCTGTTTCAGTTTCCTGGTAGCGTGTTCAATATTGCAAAATGACAATGATGATTACTACCACAAAATCTTTTCAAACAGCATTCTAGAAACTTTTAAAGCACAAAGTCACTGCTGACTATCAACTGTCATTGCATGTGACTTCACTATAATTGCAGTTAGTACATTTTAACTTTTGATATCAGCAAGCATAGATGCCTGCCTCTGAGACTGCCACAGTAGGCTGCTTTAAGAATCAACAGAGAGAAATAGGAATTTTTTGCTTTCTATTGACTGTAAAAGGAGAAAAGGGTGCTTAGCTGTGCGTACATGAGATTAACTTCATCCACCATGTTACACTGCCACAAAGAAAAAGATCTGGGGAAGAGCTGTTAGGGTAGCAGAGGCAAAGAGCTATGTCAGCCAAAATCTGTATGTGCTCATCATTTAGTTAAAAAAAAGAAAAAAAAAAAAAAAGAAAGAAAAAAGTTGAATGTTCATATTTGTGACTCAAAAAAAAAAAAAAAAATCTCTGCAAAAGTGAGTATTTTATTCTGTATCATTTGGAATAGGTTTCTCATTTTCCTAATGCATCCTCTGCAGTTTTCTGACTGAAAAGCATTAGTTTAAGTAATTATATGAAGTGCATAACTGAGATAGATACGCCAAGGACTGGAGCCTTTCTTGGCTTGTCTGACCACAAGGCTAGGATGATACCTGAACTACCCAAATCAGGAGCAGGGATGCCTCTGTTCTAAGTAGAGTTATAGTTTCACCCGGTTTACACAAATTTAATGAATTCTGAACCTTGTGTGAGTTCTGCAGGGAAAATTGTCAGTGACAATTCCCACAATATTTAAGGATATTGCATCTTTTTAGAAGCACAGAATTGAAAGGATTGGAAGAGATCATCTAGTTCAATCCCCTGCTAAAGCAGCTTCCCAGGAACACAGGAAAATGTCCAGGAGGCAATGGAGCATCCTCAGAGGAGGAGACTCCATACAGCATCTCTGGGCAGCCCGTTCCAGTGCTCTGTCACTCTGAAAGTAAAGCTTTTCTTCATGTTCATCTGGAACTTCCTCTGTCCTAGTTTGTGCCCATTGCCCATAGCCCCTTGTCCTGTCATTTGAACGCTACTGAAAAGAGCCTGGCCTTATCTTCTTGATATCCATTCCCCCCTTTAGATATTTATAAGTATTGATAAGATTCCCCCTTAGCCTTCTCTTGTCCAGCCCCAGGTCTCTCAGCCCTTCTCATAAGAGAGATCTGTGGGGCCTCTAATCATATTTGTGGCCCTCCAATGGATACTGTCTAGGAGATCTCTCTCTTTCTTAAATGGGGAACCCCAAACTGGACACGTTATCCCAGATGTGGTTTTACCTCCCTCACTCTGCTTGTTGCACTCTTTTTAATGCACTGCAGGATACTACTGGCCTTCTTGGCACAGGGCAACTGTGCCAAGGGCACACTTGGCAAAAACCTTGGCAAAGGGCACACTGCTGGCTCATGGTCACCCTGTTGTCCACCAGGAAATCCCAGTCCTTCTCTGCAGAGCTCCTTTCCAGCTGGTCAGCCCCTAACCTGTACTGGTGCATATGGGTGGAATAGCTTTGAGATAATGTATACTGTTATGTTGATTTATATACCTGCTATAAATAACAAGAGGAAATATTCCTAGGTTTATAGCTTTACAAAAATATCCTCTCAGAATCCTTCTTAAAATTGTATGTAGAATAAAATGGATATTTTGGACATGCTATTTGATCACAGGATCATTTGATCATGTTGCAAAAAATAAACAGAACATTATATGTCCACTTCAGGAAACTAGCCACACACTTTTCAGTGTTTGTAAAACCCTACCTGGTGAGTACTCATGTCAGATGTGTGGGATCCTACAGGGCTAGCTGCATCTTTTTTGCTTTTCCAGCTGAGGAGAGATGAAACGTAAACTCTGAAGAGTCACAACCCTAGCTTTTTACTCAGGTAACATTTTTTTAATGTTTTTTTGTGTTAATGTTAATTTTTTTAACATTTTTTTGAGGCTTGACTTCTAGTGTTCTCCATTCACCGATCAACCATTGCTGCCTCTTGATACTTAATTAACATGCTGCTGGGGAACGTGTACACCTGGCATGTTCTCATCCAGATAGATCAGGGAGGCTGTGGCTGGATGGTACGGGAGCTGTGGCAGCCCCACAGTGTTGAAATGTCATTAAAATGGTCCTTCCTTCAGCTGCATGATGAGGGATGCAACACCCTGTGGCACAGCAACAATGGCACAGTATCTTCAAGAGGCTCATGTAGTTGCTTTCTACAAGCATTACCAGTAGGAAGCACTAATGTGGATCCTTTGACTTGTGCTGTCGCTGTAGGATGAAAATAAATAGGGAGAAATTGGTCACTTTCTCACAAGCTATGACAGCCTTGCTTCTGTTTGCTTTGTCTCCCCGGGATGGTGAAATGGAAGCACTGTGCCACCTGGGGGCTCCGAGCTGCACAACCAGGTCAGGCCCTCCCCCACACAGTACACACAGTAACCCCCAAATGTTGTTTTTAACCAGCACAGCAGCCCCCAGGACATTTTTTTTCACTCGCAACACCAATTTGATCTAAAATATTTCTGAGGGCAGAGAGGGAACTGCATTCTACTCCAGCAGGTCGCAGTGACCTGCCCAGTCACCACAGAAACAGCCGCCATGCCAAGGTCTGTAGGCTGTGTCTCTCTACCTTCCTCCTCCTCACAGCCCTCCTTTCTGAGGGTCCTGAGCATATGACACCTTGCTGCAGGGACACTGCCCAGCAGAAAGCACAGAAGTGACCTTTTCAGATGCCAGGCCTCCTCACCCTCCTCGTTTCTGAGACTGAGAGGGCCCTGGCTGCCTCAGCTCACACGCCTGATCAGCTCCATATTGCCAGTGGGCAGCTGAGCTCTCAGTATGCTAGGGAGAAATGCTGATATCGAAGAAGCAGGTATAATTAGAGGCTTTCCCAGTCTGAGTAGCGACTTGATGACAAATATCTAAAGCTAAGGGCATGTGATTTTAAGTGTCATTGAGATTGTAGGCACTGAATATGCAGAGTGATCACATGGAAAAAGCTGTTTCAGTGTGCCAACACTTCTAATATGCAATTAACAGAACAAATTAGGTATGCAGGTTTGACAGTGGAAACAGGCTAAAATCTTCTCTGACACCATATTATCTCTTTCCCTTCCCAAACACCTTCTCCTCCTCAATATTAATGAGAAACCCACTGGCATGGGAGACCAGTGATGGAAGCAAAACTTGGATCAAGACTCCAAATCTTGTTGCGGGATTTTAGGGAAATCAGATGGCCCATATAAATGAAGAGTTCAAGAAACACCCACTTCTGCAATCTTCTCTCTGCCTGAATGGGATACGTTTTCCTCGTAAATTTATGAACAGAAAGTCTAAGGATTCTGGCACCCACTGATAAGTGACACTGCTACTTCTTATCGGATAAGCTTTAAGAGGTCAGTTGCATAGTGGGAGTCTTGGTTACAGAGTGTTTCCTGAGTTAATGGAAAACAGCTGCAGAGGCAAATCTGCCAAAGCTGAGTATGATAGCAGTGAATCTGCACTGTAATTGCAAATAGGATAATTATTCACTTCTAGAGGAAACTAACAAACAGAAAACCCCATCTTTAAACGCCCTCATGGTCTCAAAGAAAATGATGTAACCTTGAAGGCTGACTGGAGTTTCCAATCCCACCTCCTCTAGCACAAGCCCAGAAGACAAAACAGTTTTTCAGGTGTGAGGCTATGGGCTATGTTGTCTTCACTGCAGCAATATGCTCCAGGTATAAACTCTCTCACTGAGCTACATAGAGTGAAGCAGCTCTGTTACTAAGGCATTAATCTCAAGCAGAGGAACAGCAGGAAGTACATGAGGAGGTGATGTGATCAAAACTTAATCATCTACATCTATCAGAAATAATACTCCTGCTGTCTGCGAGTGTTTTTGTGCCAGCTGCATCCGCTCAGGGCCTGGAAATGGGAGGCACTTCAGTGAGTTTGACTGGTGTGCCTGAGTGGAAGTTTCTGCTTGACAGTGGAAGATGCAGAGATGGAGACAGTGGGGAAGACCAGCTGGAGCAGCACGCTATGCCTGTGAACAACTCAGAGATGCTGCAGGAGGGAGCAGTAGGGAGAAAGAAGATACAAGTTTATCCCCTTAATTTATTAGAAAACTTACAATTTTCAACAGATGACAGGCATATCAGCTCTCCTTTGGCTACCATCAGAATCTTTTTCTCTCAAAAGTAATACTCTGAGTCAATGAACATGGTCACACCATGTCCCATACTCTCATGTTATCCTCATCAGAAAGTGGCAGCTGTTCCTGTGCTCCTTCCTAGTGTGTGAGCACTGCACAAAGACTGAGCCAACAGTGCACCCTGCAGCAGATATGGAACTCATTTTGTCCTCAGCATTGTTCATCAGGCAGTTGTGTAGAAAGCAAAAAGCTGAATTTAAAGGACTTTTCTTACTTCGTTCTTCTGAACTGTAGAGAAATGTCTGTGGGATCCAATTTTCTCACTGTAAGGATTGTATTGTTAGTGCTGTTCACCCAAACCAAAGCCTTTTCCAACTTTGTCTCAGAAACACAATGACAATCTGTTCTGTATGTTTTAGGTGACACAACTCAGTGTTCAGGTGTGGTGCAGCATATTCTGAGTGTGCAGGAACATCTGCAGTCACCCAGATCTGCAGGGTGACTGTAATCTCCTGCTTGAATCTACTGCACATCTCTTCTACCAAACTGCCTACAAAGTGATTGAGAAAAGATTGGGGTACAAAGTTGAAGGGAGCTCTCACTTAGCCTGCACTTTCAAGTGATAACCAAAAGAGAAAAAAGCCAGATAAATTTTCTCTGGGCAGAACTAACTGACTGATGCACAGTGGCCTATAATTTCCTGCTAACTTTGCAGCAGTCCAGAGGAGGATCCAGTGCCCAGGAGAGCACTGGGCTTCCCTCTGAAATGATGAGGTGAGAGGATGGACTCTGACACTTTCTTTGACACTTTCTTTCCCATGAGAATTCAGGTGAGGGAGGAAAATTTGTTTTAACATTAATTCTGTGGAAACAGGCAGTCCTTTCTTAACATCATTTTTCACTTTATATGAAATGTTTATTTCAACCAAGATATAAAGAATTATATCTTTATATTTACTCCAAATGAAATGTCATGAAAACTCTTTTTATACATTTGTTTAATGATAAATAACTACACAATGCCAGGACATGATGATATCAATTATACCCACAGTTTATTTCTCAGAGTATCAGAGTTATCTGTCAAGGCCATGCAGGCTTTGACCCATGCAATTGGGTGACCTTTGGTCTTGCCCCAGTGGGCGGCCTGCACCCAGGCAATGCACATTCATGTTTACAAATATACAAGCACTTTAAAGCCTCATAGTCTCTCATCCAATGTCTTCAGTATAATCAGGAGTCTCTTGTATGCATGCATCAGCCCTCTTAAAGTGAAGTTTTCCTTGATGTTAGGCTTTTCCAATCTGCAGGTAACGTTTCTGCGGTTTCACAGAGTAAAAATCAGGAGTGCAAGCTGTATCAGTGAAACGGTTTAGAAGAGCAAGAAAATATCATCATACATCCATACCAGGAACTGGCTGAATTTCTGTGTTACTTAAGCATAATGTGAATGTGTTTCATTTATGGCATCATCTAAATTCCTCACTGTAGTTTCCCCTAAACTTGTTTCTTTCATGTCATTTGTAGAAAGACAGAATATCCATCAAATGCAAACTAGCATAATCACAAAAAGAAAATTCTAAATAAATATCTGGACAAAGCCAGGTCTTTAAAGATACCAATGCATTAAATTTAGGGTTTGGATATTTAAATATGTTAATTTTAGCATTAAGACACCAAATAGATTTCAGGATAACTTTTCAGATTTGTCTCCTTACTACTTTTTTCTGCAGTGTCCCGAAGTACCTTCTATGTTAAAAAGACTGAAATTTTTAGGTAAAAAAACATAACTAATCAAATATGGGATGTTGCACCCAGCAATTTTAAGATTTGATGTTTGCTCATTGTTTATAATTCAAACTACCTGCAAGCTCTTCAGACCCAAGGTCCAAATCATCATAATGAAAATAAATAGGTCACATTAGGATACTAAGATTAACTTAGTAAGATAAACTTAAGATTACTATTCTAATGAGAATATCAGTGGGCACTTCTTTGTTGTCCCTTGACTGCTCACAGAGAAAATCCAAGTAAGCCAGGCAAATAGTGTGCAGATAGATAAGAGAGTAAAGTAGATGTTAAGGTACAGCTCCAGCTGATGGTAGTATCTGAGGCTAAGTCAAGGTCTATCAGTTGTTGGGGAAACTGTGGAACATTTATTGATACAACTACTAAAGTACCGTAGACACAGTTAATAGAAACTGCAACTATAAAAATGAAATACTAAATAATATATGCAAAAATTATCATTTAAATGGAGCTGATGAAACGATCCTTTTGAAAAAATATTTTCACCTGTTAGCTACACAATGTCGTTGTTGAAATGAAATGAGAAAACAAATGCATACATTTAACTTCTTACTAAACTTAATGTATTCTCAATTCTTGATGTTTTTTCCTTACATGTCTTTGTGCCAACAAAATAGTTTCTTCCAATGAAAGCAAAGTGACGTGAAGTTTTCCCGTGATTTCCTATTTCATGCTTCTAGCTTTCCTAGACATTTTTGAGACTTTCTCTTGTATTGCAGAAACATTTTCTGTGCTCTAAAAGATACAGAAAACAAACTGTCTTTTTTTTTTCTCGAAAAAATGCTCAAAGTACATTCTGAGGTTTAACATAAGGAACGATTTATGATTTTTCACCATTATCAGAGTGTGAATTCACTAATTAAAAACATGACACATGAAGAATGTTTCCTAAGAAAATCAAAATTCAAGTGACAAGTTTGCCATTTATCATTTAAATCTTCAGTGCATATTAAGCCAACAGCAAATCTTCATGTCAGCCAGACTTGAGAGAGCTCCGAGCAAGCGTGTCTAATTCCAGACTGAATGGAGTTAGTCCCAGTTTTAATAGAAAAGCCCATATTTACCTGCTACTCCTGCCCTGACTCAGTGGTTATTTTGCATGGTCAAATGAGTTGCATTATTAGCTCTGATTCTGTCTTGGTTAGTTTGCACCAGTAAAGAAAAGTTCTTTGTGGGGGAGAGGAAATGCACTCTATTTTATCAGAGCCTTCTATAAGGGCTAAAAGCAAAGCCTTTGGCAGAACTTATGTGGAAGGGGACTTTGGGATGGGGGAGTAGAGCCATGATTTCATGTTAAATGTGTTTGAGAGCTCCTCTCACTTTTTCTGAAGCATAGCAAGTGCCATGCAGTTTCACATCCAAGCTCTGTTGCAGCTACTGTGCTGGAAAGTAGAAAATAACCTAACTGCCCTAAAGATAACACTAGGCTTGTGGCCAAAAAGTTAAAAACTAAGAGGATCTTTCCGAGTTTGAAATGTTGAAATGAACAGATTGATCTTCAGTTGGTGCAAACAAGAATGAAATCACGGAGTTTGATGGGATGGCTTTACAGTCTGTTGGAGCCCTTTTTTATAGCTGCTTTTTGTTTTGAAATGGTCACCTAAAATGGTTAAACAGCAAACAGAAATGGTCAGAAACCCTGCTGGCAGACATCTAATTCCTACTACATGTATATAAGTTGTGTTTACTTGTGTGCACTTATCTGCCCAGCTTTTAATCACAAAAGCAAACTGTAATGTGAATAAAGTTACCTGTAAACAAGATCAGTGCACTTTAAAGAATTTTCTTGAAAGTTACATTGTAGATTAAGAATATTTTGAAAAATAGACTTTGGCATTACTATGTTTAGTCTTGTACTCAAACTCATTACATTTTTAATTCCTTCCCTTTTCTTCAGTGCAGAAATAGTTTTGAATTTCCTGTTACTTGCCATCCAGCACTCAGTACTCATGAGCTGCAAAAATAATAAACTCGTCTGTTCATGCAGCAGAGAGAAAAATATGTATCTTCCCATGTCTTCTAGTTTTAAGCTTTCTGAGGGATAGGAAGAAAGGAAGTGTTATGCCACTTTCTCCTCTGACTGGTGAGGAAGCTGGACACCAAATTATCTGCCAGTTCTGGAATTCTTTCCCTCCCCTTGTGCCATCTGGTTACCTTACAAAGACCATGTTACATTTTAATGTAAATGCAAACAAGTTAAGAAACTTTGAACAAGCTACCCAATTGTGTTGAATACTTTTGCTAAAATACTAATATTTTAAATATGAGTGAGATCTTCAAAATGAAAATTGCTGGCTCTTGGCTCTGAAAGTATCATTTTCTAAAACTGGAGTTGCTGCCAACAAGATGAATGATTATGGATGAAGATGATTTATCTTCTCAGGAGTCCTCTTGGATTCTTTTTTTTTTTTTTTTTTTATTGCCTCTTTAGAAAAATTTAGGCAAATGGGATGTTTAAATGTGCTTTAAAATTAACCAATTTTCATATTGCAGAGAGACTTGCAACTCAAGGATACAAACTATTATTCCATGTTTGAGGTAAAAAAATTTTAAAAAATTTTTAAACAGATTCAAGCAAAACCAAGCCGTCAGCACTCTGTGGGGAGGGCACGCAGGACTTTACATCAGTTCGTTAAAGAGGAAGTAAATATTCAGAGCTGTGTTAGAATTTGGCCGATGTCATTAACTTTGTCTGAAAGTGATGGAGATTAGGTGCCTGGATATCATTTAAGTTTCAAATATATCACCTAATTTTAAGGAAAGAAATATCAGCTTGTGAGCAATAGCTGGTGTGACAGCCAGACCCCATTCAGAGATGGTAAAACTTGATTCAATTCTAAATGTGCCTCACGTCAACATCTTTATAAGTTCTCAGGATCTCAAGGCAAGAGTAAGAAAGCAGAGAATATTAACAGTCCCCTTCCACACAGCAGGGAAACTTAACTGCTATGGAAACAAGAGCAGATTCATGAAAGGAGAATTTAGTGGCTTCTACAATCTGCATGACATTTTACAGACGTAAAGGGAAAGGAAGTTAAAAACCGCTGAAGTAAGTGCTGCCATATTTTCTTCTGTGTTTATCAGTTGACAGCCTTGTTAGGAATGGATTTGTGTACAATAAAATTTGCTGTCATGTCTGTGGGCAATGTACAGGAGGTCCAGGATTGTCCCAGCCCTGGGTATCCTTCAAATTTCAAATAAAATTTCAAATAAAGTCTGCCTGACATTTAATCAGAAACAGTAAATAAATAAATAAATACAAATATTGATCTTTATTACTGCATTAAACTTTTGACTGTGCTTTGGCTTCATCCAGAAGTTTTAAGATAGCACTGTTTCTGCCTTTTCTCCAGAGCTGATATTAAGAAGCACCGGCCATCTGGAAAGGAACTTCACTGTCATGATTTCCAGAACAGAGCTGCAGAAGTACTTAGATAACCTTCAGAGAAAAAGTGATCCTGCATGCTGTTGTGAAACACATTTCCAATTTCTAAGGTTTGTCACCAGTATTTGGCAAGTTGTGTTATTTGTGGAGTGGTTATTACATTATTTACTTCTCTGCACCACAGCTGCCTCCATCCCTGTAGAATGATTTAAAACTAAATAACGCTGTCATGTGTGTTATAACAAAGATAGATTTGCAGAGAAAATAATGCCAGCTGTCTGGAAAGTCTAAAATACTCGTGTTCATGGTCATCATGAGTGATTGGATTTGGTTTTCTGCTCTTCTTTTTCTGCTCAATTCTGAAAGAGTAGTAATACACATTCTGCTTTCAATTAACCTATATTAAAATCAGAACAAAATATCTTCCAGACAGTTTCATAGGGGAAAGAAGAAATATCAACTATTTATGGAATCAAGATGAAGTATCAACAATGTTCATTTTCACTTGTGTGGGCAATGTAAGTAAATAGATAGGTCATACTTTGAGCAGAGGAACATAATACAATCTGTTTACAGTGTAAGAGAAAATGAGCAATCCAGTGTAACAGATGAAATTTATGGTAAGTGGGGATGTGTTGGACACTTCGGTATGGGCTCAATTCGGGTGTATATTAGATGCACCTAATATTGTCTGTATTACATTACAGCATCCCAGACATGTTCAGCTTTAGTTAAGTGGCTTTTAGCCATCTAGAGTAAGATGGCTAACTAAAACAAAAAAACAAAAAAACAAAACAAAAAAAACCCTCAAAAGATGTTTTCTCTGCTTGAAAAGCCCAAGAAGCTGAAAAAATGTGATTTTCTGATAAAATTACGTTCATCTGTGATAGGCAAAGTTCACTAAATCTCACGCATTTTCAAGACAGGTGAAATTTTCAAATAATTTAGTGTAGGAGATTATGTTCTCTACTCACATTTCTGACTAGACATAAAGACTGAAATAATTCGGAGTGCCCTCAAAACCTACATGAGGAGTGGATGGTTATTGGTTGGCTATGCTCTTTCTGTCTGCACAGCCAGCTCTAAGTAAGTTATTCCTAGCCACCTGCTTCTGAAAAATGACATGCGTGGTTGGTTCAGAACTTCTGTAATTTCCTACTCTGTGATCATCCAAACACTAAGAAACAAGGCTCCACAACAGTCTTTGAAAAAGGGCTCTAACTTTACCTACTTTTTGCAGAGTTAAAAACGGAGGCATAATAGACAATAACAACCTGTCAAATGTAATCTTCAAACTGAAGTTGTATCTGCTGTGAACACCCAGAGGGCTAACCCTTTTCCTCCACGGATCACTGTTGTGGATCCCAGGAATTTTCTGGTAAAAGTGAAGCTGCTGGCCCATGGATTCTGCTGGCCATTTTGCAGATGAGCATTGTCTGATTTCTTTGTGCATCCCATCTGCCTGATGGTACAACCTTGCCCAGTGCTAGCACTATGAGCATTCTGGGGCAGAGGCTGATTTTGTTTTGTGCTCCTCCAGCAAATAACACAATGGGACTATTGTCCCATTCATGGCTGAGGACCCAGGAACAAATTACTACAAGCAATATTATACTCAATATGAATTGTATGTTCAGAATAGCTGAATAGCCCTGAGCACATTGCAGACCTCTCTGCCAAAGCCTGAACTTTGACCACTCTCCTGTATACCTGTCTTAATGACAATCTTACTGGATTACAGAGGGTGATTTTAATACAGAACTATTTGGATGTTGTTGATGGTAGATTTAGTTCACTGGTAATTATCTTCTATGGTCTTAACCAGGCGTCGGTGATTTCCACCTAAGTATTATTAAACAATATTCTCTGAAAAAGATCTACTCTACAGATCCTCAGAAGAGTTTTGTTTCTCTAGGGCTAGGCACTGTCTGACATGAACTCAAGAGATTGTAGCTGTCAAGTATGGTTCAAGAGACAAATGTGGAGTCAGAAACAGGTCTTGCTGTCTGGATAAATTTGTAAAATTAGATTTGGATACTTATTAAGTACATATATTTACACATGAAGATGGACTAACTCCTGAGACAGTGTAAGAAACTGATTGTGCAGTTTCATACCTTATGCATTCCAAATATTTGCCTTATGATATAAATTATTCTTTTTGTCTGCAGTGTTCTACTCTTCTGTGTAATGCTCATGGTCAGCAACAAGGCTATAACTGTCCAAACTGCACAAAGAATTTTTAACCAAGTCAAAATTCATTGGAAAACAATGTTCAAATTATGTAAGGCAAATCTGAAAATTTCACAATAATCGTAGCACTTACATTGAGAAGCAAACAGCCTCAAGACCCTTACATTCTTGTTCACTTGGAAATGCTAAAAGTAAAATGGGAGTACTGCCTTAGGTGAGGCTGGTGCTTACATTTTCGGGAGCTATACAGAGAAGTAGCCCTCCTAACATCTGCTTGTAACTTACATAGGGAGAATGACTTGCTGAGCTAAATGGAGGTTGAAAGTTCCTACAGTTAGATTTATTTTCTTCTCAGATACCAACATCAAGTGGCTTTTGAAAGAACCTAGGGAAATCAGACCTGGCTGAAGTCAGCCTTTATGAACAATCTCCCATGCTTCCTAAGTCACTCTAGCATGGTAAGTAAGCTATGTATACTTCACTTAGATCTTGATTCTGCTTTTAGCTGGGGGAAGACAGCAGCAGATTTATATTAATGAGGTTTTGAGTTTGCTGTAACTCCTTCTGCTCATCATGTTTTCTCACTTTACTACTGTATGGGCAACACTGTGTTCTTGAGCTGTATGGGATTTAGCCCCAGGAGCAACTGTGCTTAAAATTATGCTTAAATCTAAGCCAAATTGGTAGAATATAAATGCAAATGAGTACCTACTACTTAGTAGGTTCATGAGACATTTTGGCACTAAGTATTAAGGACATTAAGACAAAAATAAATATAACTTGTAGTTGTCAGTGAACACTGGAGAATCTTGACAATTTTGTCCTTGTCCTGTGAATAAGCTGTTCTTCACTCTCCTACAGAATAAGAATAAATAAATTGAAGGCAACATAGAATTCTCACCAGGGTTTTCCTTGTATGAGTTTCAAATTAATACTTTATAGTAAAGAACAAGCTACGGGAAGCTCTTCTTAGCTGTGCTGAGGTGGGTCTTCTACATGTAAACTATGTGCCTGGTTAATCAGCTCACCATGCATCATATTCCTAACATCTGCACTACTGAGACAAAGCTTAACAGAGCTTCTCTGTGCAGACTGAGACCTTCACATCCTCTCTCAAGCAAGAAACAAGTAACCCAAAACAAGAAACTCCAGAGAGATTACAGGCCCCTGTGAAGCTTGTGTATCCTATGTACCAATGTACACACCTTAGTAGAGAATGATGTGGCATGATATGCTCTCCAACACTGTGCTCTTTTTTTCTTCCATGGATCTCTAGGGCATCCCAAGTGACTATTGTCTTGTTATTAGCTAGATTTTCTTCTGCAATTTTAAATGCTTTCTGCACAATAGGACATTTTTAATATACACTTTCTGTGTCAAAATCTGAAGAATTATTGCTGTGTCTTCTTAATAAAAATGCAGGCTTATATCCTGCTAATATTGAAGCAATGACACAAGTAAAATAAGTAATATTACATACATATATAAAGTTTTCAGAATCAGGATCATAATTCTAATTTGTCTTCTTTATGTGGTGCATTTTATTTTTAAAATCTAACAATTCTGAATATAAATGTTCAGAATGAGATTTTCAAAAATGTGCGGCACAGGATGAAAGTATTCAGAGGTGTCTTGCTTGATATATTGAAATGCAGTTTTGCCACAAGTCTCATATAAAGCTTATTCAAGAATCAGTTAATTTAATTTGTAACTGTTGAAAAATCAGTCTCTCAGTAAAACTACAGATCAAGTTGATTACAAGTTTTCAGAGGCAATGGCTATATGTTGTGATGGACACAGCAGTAGTAGACAAAGTCAGTCCATCACTCATGTGCCTGAAGAGATATAGATGCAACAAAGCTGCACACACCTCAGGCAGAATGCGTCTCAAATAAATTAAGAACTGACAGCTATTTGAGTAAGTGTGACTTTTTCATCTTTTGGACATCTAATTATGGCAGTGTGATGAGTGGAATGTATACATTTTAAGGGAAATGTTCCTTGTTTGTTTCTGGACTGGTTAAGTATTTAAATGATAGGAGCTGGTTCCAAGTCAATTGACTCACCAGGATGGAAAAGAAAATATTTGCAGTGGAGTGCAGGATTGGAAAATAAAATTATTTGGCTCTGATATATGGCCAAAACCACAGAAATCTAAAACAGTATAACTTGATGAGGCATGTAAAAAACAACAAGAAGGGATTCTACAAGTACATTTGTCAGAAGACACAGGCCAAGGAGACCATATCTCCTCTGATAAATGGGAAGGGAGAACTGGCTACAACAGATATGGCTGAAGTACTCAATGAGCTCTTTGCTTCAATATTCACTGTCAATTAGTCTTCCTATGCCTCTCGTGTCCCCGAACTTTTGGGCAGGGGTCAGAGAAGTGAAGTTCCTCATTCTATTACAGAAGAGCAAGTGAGACTGATTGTATACGAGTCTACCAGGCCAGATGATATGCAGCTCTGAGTTTTAATGGAACTGTCTGATGTGGTTGCTATGATTTTCCATCATATGATTTTCCATCATATTTGAAAAGTCATAGCTGTCAGGTGAAGAGCCCAAATTACTGGAGAATGGGAAACACCACTCCTGTTTACAAGAAAGGGAGAAAGGAAGTATAGAACGGTGAACCGCATATTTGTACTTGGGAAGATGATGGAGCAGATACTTCTAGAAATTATGTTAAGGCACATGCAAGACAGGGAGGTGATGCATGATAGCCAGAATGGCTTCATCTAGGGCATATTGTATCTGACCAAGCTGGTGGCCTTCTGTGATGGAGTGACGGCATTGGTGGATGAAGGAAGAACAATGTATGTCTGTCTGGAGTTGTGCAAGATCTTTGAAATGGTCCCACATCGCATTCTTATCTCTAAAATGGAGAGAGGGGAATTTCAAGTGTGGGCTATTCAATGGATAAAGTATTGGTTAGATGGCCGCAGACTATCGCAGGATTGTGGTCAACAACTCTATGTCCAGATGGATATCAGTAATGAGTGGTGTCCCCCAGGGGTCTGTCTTGGGACTGATGCTCTTCAACATCTTCAACATCTTTGTCAGATACACAGAAACAATGGTAGTGGAGGATGGTTGGACTAAATGATCCTGTAGGTCCTTTCCAAACTTGTAATTCTATGATTCTATGATAGGCAGTGGGATTGAGTGCACCCTCAGCAAGTTTGCAAACAACATCAAGATGAGTGATGCAGCTGATACAACAGAAGGAAGGGATGCCATCCAGAGGGACTAGGAAAAGCTTGAAAAGTGGGCCCATGTGAACTTAATGAGGTTCAACATGGACAAGTGAAAGGTGTTGCACTTGGGTTGTAGCAATCACACATATGGGTACAGAATCACAGAATCACAGAATCACAGAATTATAGGGGTTGGAAGGGACCTCCAGAGATCATCGAGTCCAACCCCCCTGCCAAAGCAGGCTCCCTACACCAGGTCGCACAGGTAGGCATTCAGGCGGGTCTTGAACATCTCCAGAGAAGGAGACTCCACAACCTCCCTGGGCAGCCTGTTCCAGTGCTCCGTCACCCTCACCATAAAGAAGTTCTTGCGCACATTTGTGCAGAACTTCCTGTGCTCCAGTTTTCAGCCATTTCCCCTTGTCCTGTCTCCACATACCGCTGAGAACAGTCTGACCTCGCCACTCTGCCTCCCACACCTTAGATATTTATAGACCTGGATCAGGTCCCCTCTCAGTCTTCTCTTCTCAAGGCTAAACAGACCCAGCTCACTCAGCTTTCCTCATAGGAGAGACGCTCCAGGCCCTTCACCATCTTTGTGGCCCTCCGCTGGAGTCTTTCCAAGAGGTCCCTGTCTTTTTTGTACTGGGGAGCCCAGAACTGGACACAGTACTCCAGATGAGGAGATGGGAGAAGAGGGTGGCAAGACACTGACACAGGCTGCCTAGAGAAGCTGTGGATGCCCCATCCCTGAAGGCATTCAAGTTTGGATTGGATGGGGCCCTGGTCAGCCTGATGTAGTGCTTGATTTAGTGGCTGGAAACCCTGTTCACAGCAGGGAGGTTGGAACTAGATCATCTTTAAAGTCCCTTCCATCCTAAGTCATTCTATGATTCTATGGCTCTTTGTTTTATGATTTTATGATTCTATGGATCAGACCTCGGTCTCCTCAAACAGCCCCAAACAACTGAAATCTTGAAATAAAATTCCTATTTTCATTCTTTTTTATTTGATCTCGTGGCAAGTGGTTCAGAAGTAAAGTAAGCAGAGGAAACAAATTAACACCATTCCCTTATTTACTGGAAAATAAGCGTCACTGCAAAATTAATATACTTAACTCCAATACTAGCACCTGTAGCTGAAGCATTTGGGAGGTGTACTGGTGGGAATTGGTGACCTGAGCATTAATGCTTCAATGAGAATGCCATGGGGCTATTTGTCAACCTGTCTCGCTGTTAGAAAGGCTGCAAACATTCAGGCTCTGTAACAGCAGTGCAAGCAGAGCTGCAGAGAGAGACTGGCCTTGACAGGGCTGCCACTGGGGAGAATGACTTCATCACCCATCACTGCCAGGGAACACATTGCAGCAGGTATATTGGCAATAACTTTTACAAGTGGACAGCAGCTGCCATCAGTTTAAATGTGAATCCAAAAAAAAAAAAAAAAAAGGAAAGAGAGAGAGAGAGAGAAACTAGTACCACAGGAAACATAAAGAAGAGACAATTTTTTTTCAGAACTTTCCAGGTATATGAAGATTCATATTTTGCAGGTGCACGAGCTTCAAAAAGTATCCTTACATGGAGGCAGATAAAAGGAAGAACGTGGTGTTAGGGTACTAAATTGGGAAGAAATGTGTGAATCTTCCATCTCTTTGTATCTGTGCTAATGTCCTGGTTGCTGTGCAAAAGTAAAAAAAAAAAAAAAAAAAAAAAAGGAAAAGAGGAAGTTATTTTTCCAACCATTACATCCAGTTTTAGAGCACAACAGTCCAAACAATAGAGTGAGGGGAGGAATGGATATGTTTTATAGCATCTGGTACTCTGCATTCACTGCCTGTGAACAGGGCTAAGTCCAAAATAGCTTATCTTGTTTACTGAGCATTTAGCAGCAGTGGAAGACAACAGACTGGGCCCCATAAGCTAGTTACCACAGACTAGCTAAAGTGCTTTGGTTCACCTAAAAAAAAAAGCTTGTAGAGCTATGCACTTAGAGCTCAATAATGCAGGGTGTTCAGCAAGATTTAATGGGAGGAAAAATAGAGTTCTTTCAGCAATATGAACAAATCTGTATTTGTTGAGTATAAACAAGCCTGCATTCAATTGCCTCCTATCATTTTGCCAAATGGGGTGCTCTTTCATAGTGATGTGAATGTCACTAGCAACAGTACTTTTGATACTGAAAAGCAAGACAATAGATCAGCTTTGTGTAAGGTTGTAAGCACATCTACTTATGAAACTACCTCTTCTGAATAGAGACTTGATCTTCCCATTTATTAAAAACTAATTTCAGTGCTGGCAATTTCATCCATGTGAAATTAGTTTATAAATTCAATCTTTTCTTTATGATAAACGAACTCTACACACCAGGCTTCATGGGCTCTAGTACCCAGCTTCTCCTCAGCATTCATTTGCTTTATAAGAACTCTTAGTTGTATGCAAGATATAATTTAGGAGAACAGTTTCTTTACACATCCAGAGATGCGTAATGGAGATGAAAATAAAACAAATGAAAAATGAGTTTCTCTGCCACTGTCAGGTTAAATTAGCTTGTTACTTCTGGTGTGGCAGAATAGGCAACACAGATTAATAAAAAATAGAAAGCTGATGCAAATTTTAAAAATCACTGAAGATTTTACTATGTATCACAAATATTCCTCTGTGTTACTGAAAAAGGCAATCCTGTTTGAGACACCATTTTTGGTCAAAATCCTCAGCAGACAATTGTCCATTGTAATACTATAATAACATGTATAATTTAAAATTACTGCAACAATTACAATAATGCTTATCCCCTTGCAGCTCAATGGGAACATTTGTTCTGATGTTTTCTGGGGTTCATTATTTGACAAAGCGGTCTAATAACAGACTTATGCAATGGTTCAGAATTTGACTGTGGAAAATGACAGCAACAGAATTCAAGTATACTCCTTGATTAAGTAGGCAGCTTAAAAGTTACTTTATAACAGCTGAGCTCACCTCAGAGGAGAACTTTCTTGTATTAATATTTAATTCTGTCCCCATCAGAAGCAAAGGCATCTAGCAGCTCATTGAAGTGGCAGAGATGTTAGGGACTGCCTGCGTAACCTTTAACTGTGAAATAAGGAATCTTCTGTGCTGAGCCAAATGTGACTGAAGTTGCTTAGTGTAACAACTGCCTTTCTTTCAAGATCAGTGTAAAGGGGACATTTCAGCTGCTCTGTGCAAGCAGGTTGCAAAAATTACAGAAAAACTGTCACAAGCACTGACTTGCACTCCACAAAGGCTGAATGATTTGGATAGACAATGCAGGCATGTAAGAATTGATTGCTGGAGCTGTGATTACCTGTGATCTGTGACTGAGAGAGGAAGAGCTCAACAATGAGGAAAATGGTGGCAAAAAGTACAAGGTACATTAACAGAAGTGCTAGCAGTAGGGGTCTGAGGATGAACAAAAGGATAATTTCTGTGGGAGACTTGGAGCAGAGAACTTGTCTGATTGTGCTGTGGCCTGAGAAAACAGGCCTTAGCACTTTCTTTGCAGCTAAAGATCTTTGCTCTCATCTGAAATGCCTGGGTCTACCATCAGTCTGTCTTCCTCATGGGAGGAACTCGCCACCAAACTTCAGCCTGTTAACAAGGATGGAAAGGACACAGAACAGTTATCCAGGCTTATATGGAAATTGCACTGCTGCAGGAACCAAAGTAACAGCTCTGATATGTAACAATCTTAAGATAACTCTCTTTAATTTATCAACCTATCCATTACCTTATTATCTTTCCATGCAGTCTATTAGTGAGTCTTCCTGGAGAATTCTTTTTTGTGTGTTTGCATACAAAATAATGAGCTTGTAGCATCTCTGTCTGGAACAGCTACAGCACAATATGTTTTGTTTTATCAGAGTGAAAGCCTCATGGGTTCGTGTCTGACAGAAAAAAAACAATCATTCTGTTAGAGCTACCTTCTGCTTTTGCCTCTCTGGGGGTATCTGGCTTCCTCTACTCCCATTCTCAACTACTCCTATCTGACAAGCCATGCACTGGCAAGCATCTCATTTGGCAATGTGCTCTCACTGGAGATTCATCTCTATTTTTAAACGATATTTAAATTGGTAATGGAATGGTACCATTCAGTGTCAAGAGTAGATGTATTTCTGAAGCAACCGAGCCATCTCAACAAAGGCGAAGTGCTCTATTAGGATAAGAAAACTAAAAATACAGCAAGATAATGAGATATTCTGACTTCACAATGCATCCGATTAATTGTATGAGCTTCACTTCAGGAATGCAAGCCAAAATCAAAAGAGTCCAAAAGAAAAGTAATATATATAAAAGTATGGCTAAAATGGCCTTAAAGCCTACTTTGGCAAAAGAAGCAAAGATGTTTTCTGAGCTGGACTGGGAGGAATGTCAAGAATGTGAGTGAGTGATCTGAGAGTGCATGAAGGAATGCAGATGAACAATTCAAGACTAATCTGTTAATGCTCATCCTGTTGTTTCTGGTTAGATTCATCCTCTGCAGTGAAAGCCATAAATTCAGGATTGTGATTGACTAAAAGGGCACTGCTTTTGAATCTTAGGTACTCATCAAGGGTATTGAATGCATAAGGTTTCTTCACATGTAAAGATCAAGTTGCCAGGTTCTGAGTTCAGCACAAATGTCTTCTTCCTTACTTAAGCAATTTAAGAATTGATGCATTCTGCCTTTCATTAAATGGATCAAAAGAAACATTCATTAAAAATTTAAATAATCTTAAAATATCACCTCAGCTTTCTTTCATTATCCACTGAAGCCCGTACTTGAAGCACTAACAAAACCTATCTTTCGCCATCATGTTAATTGCAGAGATGGTAAGCTAAGTTTCTGATAAATCCCAGTCTTGCTACATCTCAACATTTCCAGGAGAAGCATAACTGAAGCAGAGTCTAGCTTTCCCCTGGAGTCCAGCTAAATGTTTTTAGCCTCCCCATCTCTCAGGTGCTTTGTGTAGAAAACACATATGTATTGCAGCTAAGCCCAATTCTTTACAAATGGAGTTACAGATAGTAAGTTTGAGATTATGATATCAACCTTTTCTACTCCCACTAAAAAGATTTCTCCTTACAGAAGTGCTATGTCTTTCAGTGGGACAGTTACTGTGAGTTATTTTTGACACTATATAAAAGCATCAAAATCTGATTCTAAATGTGAACAACTACTTTAGCCGTTCACAGACTACCCATATAATTAAGCTTATGATTGGACTAGATGATCTTAGAGGTCTTTTCCAACTTAGTGATTCTATGATTCTATCACAGATGCAAATTTAAGATAGCACTGCCTGCAAAACTCCCTTAAGCATCTGCATCTGGGAGTTGAAGTTAAGCAGAAGATGTATCAGAGAAAGATGTTCATATTTACCATTGATTACCTCCTTTAAATGAATACAAAGAAAAATTACAGTTCTTGCTCTTTGGCACATTTCACATGTCTATTTGATCTGTGAATGCTGAATGACATCTTTCTTAATTACCAAATGAAACAAAAAGAATTGGAAGAAGATGTCTTTTATCTCAGTGACAGGTGTCATATGTGTTTGTGTAACAGGTGATCAATGCTAATGAACATTTAGGGGATATTGCTATCAGTAAGCCTATAGCAGCCTGGGAAAGGGCATGCACATGTCTGGAATTCATATTATGCTGTTCTACAAAGCTATTCCACAAAAGGAACTCTTTTTTTCACCAGCTTTAATCAATACTTCAAATTCTGACAATAAGAGCAGTCCTTTGTCTGAATAGCATACTGAATGAGGGAAACTGCAGTGCGCTAGGACAGAGAAAAATTGCAGCATCAGAAACCTCCTCTTCCTAATAGTAAGCCATCCTTTCACTTATACTATTGCTATAAAATTATTGGGAAAAAACACAGCCACTAATATCAGGACACATTGCCTTCTCTCAGTTCAATCTACTCCCACCTTCATGCTTTATCCTGAAGTTCTAAGGACTTTATGTGGGATAAAAGCTGTCGAGTGAGCAGAATCAGTGTGGCCAAATACAAATACTGTGCTTAGTAGCAGAGCCTGCCACACTGATATCCTGGATGCAAAAAGGAATATGTTGTCATGAAAACAAATACACACATACCTGTCCCCACTGAACTCCACTGCTGTTCAGAAATCTAACCAAGAGGCTGTGCTTCTCATCCCACCCTCCTTTCAGTGCCATGGTGTCCCATCTGCACTCTGATGCTGACAGCAAGATCTGGGTATTTTTATATATTCTGAGCACAGGCCCAATTGATTGTGGCTCTGTGCTTTTTTGCAGCACAAATACACATCTTTATTAAGCTTACTGATTGGTTCCCTTAGGAGCAACAGCACTTACTGATTTATGAATTTCTGCCCTGAGAAGCCCTTGGCTGTGACATTATGCCCATGGAAAGTAATCATCCTGGAAGGGCTTCACAGGGCGATGAGCCTGGGAGGGATGGGGGAAGCCAGCACCTCCGCATGAGGAGGAGAGTCTCAAACATCAGGGAGCTCCACAGAGTGGTAACTGCATTGCAAGGCAGAGGGAAGGGCAGAACACTGAGAAGCAGCTGTTTTGAAGAGTCAAGAAAAAATATTGTATCACCCCTATTTCTCTGTGTCCTATCATCACGGCCAGAGGTGGGATTTTCTACAGAGAGCAGAGGTATCCTAACTCAGACTCTTAGTAGTTAACAGCATGTGAACAGAGATTGTGTCTCGTTTGGTCTCTCCCAGATTCACTGCAAGCATTTTGGGGAGGAGAGGATGTGTCAGGGAGGCAGAGAAGCTAAGGCGAACAGTGAGCTAGGAGAACACCAAGCAACAACTCTTTGGGAGCTTTGCCCTGTGAAAAGGACAGGTATTTTTTGCATCCTGTTTCTGATAGGCTTGGATTTTTGTAATTGCTGATTTTGATATTCTCAGGCTTTACCAGGAGCCAAAAAAGAACCTGTAAAAATGCAAAGAGATCTTGATGAGGGCATTGAAAAATGTTTGAATTCAGATTCCTTCCCCATTCCCACTGTGATGGAACACCAGAGAGAGAAGAGTCCCAAATACCCTTCTGTTCTCCGCTTTCCCTTGACATCAACATTTGCTGAGAAGTCCAGAAGAGTAAGTCCTGTATTTTTCCCTAGTTACTAGAGCTGAAGACCATGTCCATGCTAGTGGTTTGAGATCTGAACTTCTTCTGTTGATTAAAGTCACTAAAGCACAGTAGAAGATCTATCTCTATGTTTATGCCATTCTTAGTGAGAAGGATGTCACTCCTGGGTGCGTGCTTCTTGTGTATTTCCACTGTTTGAATACTATACACCAGAGACCACTGATCATTGTCCAAGTTGCATCTAGTGCCTGATTTAGTAGTTGGCAACCGTGCCAATGTCAGGGGTTTGGAATTAGATGATCTTTGAAGTCTCTTCTAGCCCAAGCCACCTGAAACACACCACCTACTGCCTCACTATGCTCACGTTCACTATTTGCTCTCAGTAACAATTAAGAAAGCATTGGTGAATGTCAATTGATGCAAATTTTTCCACATGGAAGAATTCAATGACACAACTTTCCATCTGTCACACAACAATAACATGTAATGGAATACTGGTGGGATACTATGGGCCAATATAATAAAAAAGAGGTGTTACTTTTGAAGCAACCCTCACAAAATATACAATATTACTAACATATAAGTGGCAAAACTTTTTGAATATTTTTCTTAAAAGATAAAAAAAAAAATAGAGGATCAGAGACATTAAACTAGTGGGATATTTGGCTGTGTTTTTGAGAGACTCACACACCGGTGTGGTGTGATGGCAATGGTTGCAATTCTTAGCGAGGTCTCAAGGTGTTCATCAGAGATTTGCAGTGAAATTTTACTCTTTCTATACTTCATCCTTGACAACAGTTGTTCAAAATGTGCGTACTGCCGAAGAGCAATGACATGAATAAGGTGTGATTGTGAAGCAAGGAGATTTTTCTCCGCTAAGATACGGATTATGAAAGACCAGTAAAAAGACATGATCAGATTTTTGAGTTGAATATCTCATTGCAACTCGACACATTCCATTTGAAAAATTGCAGGTCATATATTTATATCAACTGAAAATGGTCTCACAAATGTAAATTCATTGCTTTTTTGGAACCTTGAAACCCATGCTGTGTGGTGCAGTTGACACACCCTAGGGACAGAATGCCATCTGGAGGGATCTAGACAGGCTTGAGCAGTGAGCCTGGGAGAACATGGGCTCACTGTTCAAGCCTATCTAAGTCTCTCTGGACTACATCACATCCCTCAGATGTTTCAGCTGCACCACACAGCTTGGTGCCATTCATAAATCTGATGAGGGTACGCTCAATCTTGCTATCGATGTCATTGATGAAGATGTTAAAGAGCACTGATATTTTCTTGGACAAAAGTCACAGACACTGCTCATGGCATTAAGTCTAAAGGAGATAGCCAGAAGAGAGTAAAAAGGGAGGCAATTGGGATGGCAGGTCATTTGATAGAGTTTTGTATTTCAGCAAAATAGATTCCTTTTGGTCCAGCTCTTAATTTAGCCCAAGTCATACATTTCACCTGCCCCTTTCTGCTTGTGTATCTGCAAATGAGTTCTGACTATCCCTATTCTCTAAGCAGTGCAAGTGACAAGCAGTTTTTGGAAAACTGTTGAGTTGTTATAAAATAGTATAAGTGAGAGAAAAAAAAGTGGATCTGCAGTGCATACTCTTTAATGTTCTTTAAACTGAATTTCTGGTATAGCTGGAAAAGTAACATGTAGCTGCTTTTAAGTCTTGCAGTAATTTAAAGTGCTATTCCAAAAAGATTTTATTCAAGTTTAAAGTGTTCTCTAATTATGATGAATTACAGGGGTTTAGAGTAAGGGACTATAGAGTATAGAAAAAAAAAAAAACCCTCACTGCTAACTTTTTAATTGAAGCCACAGGAAGAGTGCTGCTTTTTAGAGCATACATGGCTTGATCTACAGCTTTCAGTTAGGCAAACTCCTGAGGAAATGAGTACCTTTCTCTTTGACACACAGGGGAATTCATCTGAAGGACTAGGTCCCTAAAGCATAAAGCCACTGAATATCACCACTTCCAGATCTAACTCAATATCATGTCTATAAATAGTGTCGTGAAGAAGCTTTTAGATAATCTGAATCCTTTGATACCTCACAGTTTATGCTTATTAATTCATTAGGATGACACCAATTATGATAAGACTTTACAGGAACACCGTCTCTTCTCAAAGAAGTTCATGCTACCTAGGATGAGTAAGACATCCTTTGCACACCTAGCTGAGGAGATGCTGTGCAACTGCTGAATGCCTCACCCCTGGGCAAAGGTGTGGAGAATGATGCCCCCTTCAGTTGAACATACACAAGCATGGGAGGCCTGGACGGACAGATCATGAACTACCCATCCTGCATTAGACTACAGCACAGTACAGCTTTTTGCCTTTGCTGTGAAACATGGCAGAATTTAAAGTTACCATGAGCCTCCAGAAGTCTTGGGAAAAAGTGATTTGATAACAAGGCTGATCTATGGGGTATGGATTCTCCCAGGCTCAACATTACTCCTACCAGCATTATGGTGAGCGAAGTCAGACATACTCTGTTACAGCTTGAGCTCTAGACACCATCTGGAATTATTATAAGAGCTTTCATAAAGAAAGTAGGACACACAAGCAACCAAATGGCCTTGTTTTCAATTGAAGAGTAAATGAACTTTTGAACCAAGAACCACATTTTCATGGCTGAATCTCAGGGTTTAATGAAAAAATTGTCAAAAACACAGCCTATAAAAGTACAATCCCTTTGCATTTAAATATGTGATTTGCAGAAGTCTAGAGATAACTAGAATAAAAAGGGATTTTTTAGTGCACCAGTTCTTCCTTCATTAATTTCTTTTGCTTTATACCCAGTTTCAATTAAAAAAAAGAATTCAAAATTTCTTTACACTTTATTGTGAAAAATGATTTCATATAATACAATGAGGTATGTAGAAAGAGCTTGCCTCTATATTTCTATGGACATCTTTAGAGAGTACTGAATATTTAAAAGGACTTATAAATAGAAGCGGGATCCATATGGCAAGATAATAAATATTCATAGAGGTATGGATAGTCTAATTCTCTGACTCAGTTTTACAATTGCAGCACTGTAGGAAACAAATATACCGTTCTTCCTTTCCAGTGTTAGATAAAACATTGGTCTCCCTGCCAGTTCAATACTGGCAGCTTTGCAAGATATTTTCTTTCCCCCTCACTGCATCTCACAAACAATGCCTTTTATCTTTCTTTTCTTTTCTTTTTCTTTTTTAATATTAAGCTATAAAAATTTTAGGATTCCTTGAACAAATGTGATTGTTAGTGTAACATGCGACTTGGAAGAGAGATTCCTTGCAAATTTCTTGAAGAATGTCCTGCATTAAAATGTATCTTATCCACAGCAGACAGAAAAAGGGGCTCAGTGGTGAGTTTCAGATGGTGTCTGTGAAATTCATAATTTCTCAAACAGTTTATTTCCCGGTGGACATGTTAACTACACACAAACTCCAGCTTGACATTAATTGTCGCAGTTGTTTAAACTCTCAATTAATGAAGTGGTTTATTCTTGAAGAGTGCATTCTGTCAGGTGCCAGGAGGCTTGTACTATAACCCTTACCATGAGACAAGCTGTCTCCTTCAGACCAATGGGACATCAGCAGGTGCCCAGTGGGCACCAGTGTTCAGAGCATGCCAATTCTTGGGCTGCAGAACAGTGTTCTGCGATCAGCTTACACCTTCATGCCTCAGATTGAGGAGGAGTAATTAGGTACTTGCTGTTTTTGCTAGATTTGACCCCCATTAGGACTAGAGCTTATAGGTTCAACTCAGCAGAAATGGAGTTCTGGGGTAAGGTACCCTGCTCAAGCAAGGTTTTCAAGATAAAGGGAACTCAAACAATGAGTTATGAGTTAACACCCATAAACAGTTCTTTGTAAACATCTTCACAATTCCTTAAGCATGCTTTCATCTCATATTTTATGTATTTTACTAATTTCCCAAGTATTTCCCAAATTGCATTTCTCAGATTCATCAGGCTATTTGCTTACTGGCTGTTCACAATATTCATTTACATCCACATCAAATCTATATCTACTCCAAGTGTTTTATCATCATGTTTGTGTAGTTATTACAACATAATTATGCCCTTTATCATTAACAAGAAAGCAGGAGTTTTAATGTAATAGATTATTATGCCTTTACTTTTCTAATGGATAACTTCACTGTAGCTGCTTCTGAGTAAACAGCTTGTTATTGCATACATTTCATGCTCATAATTCTTTCACTGATACTAGGCAAATATTTTCACCCTAACTTTTCGCTGCATGCATTTTAGCAGCATTACTGAGTCCTGAACATCCATAACCTTCGATTATTAACCCTTCATGGCCAAGGAATAATTGTTTCTGTTTTCTGTAATTCACTTTTGTTAACTGAATGCTTTTTACCACTTTCTCAGTCTGCCCAAGATATATCAAGATGTATTTTCAACACTTTATATAATATAAATAGACACAAAAAATGAACTAAGGTGTGTTGCCAATAAAGTCTTTTCTGTTATTACATGACATAGTTATACTACTACTCAGTTAGTTGAAAAGATGAATAAGCAACCTGTATGAACAGGAATGACATTCCAGCTATAGATTTTCATTGCTCCCTTTCAGGAAATTTTCTCACTGGAGTCAGCTAATTTTCTAGCTTTCTTTTCAGTGCCATGGGTAAGGGACAGAAATTAGTTACAATATATCATTTTTATGCACTAATTCAAACATAGCTCCCTTCTCTTTTAAATTGAAGTTATATGCTTTGGTACCACCGGAAGACAATGCTCATCTTCTCTCTTCCCTTCATTTCCCACTGTTTCTGACACAACAAGTATAAAGTCACAAAAATCAAACATTTCAGGCACCTTCTGTTTCGTTTCGTTTTTTCAAATTTGAGAGGAAAAAAACAACAAAAGATTCCTCTTTTAAATCTAGTTTTGAAAGTGAAATAGAAAAGGGAAACATATGTATATTTAGATACAATTTATATTTATTTACTATTTATTCTACAGAATCCTCACCATTTTCTTTTAAGCTTGTTAAGGTCTCTGTACCACTTGCGTGTGGATGAATAGCATCTTATTTTGAACCAGTCTATTAGAGTGAGTAGAAAGACTTTGGCAAATATCCAATACAGATCCTTGTCCTTTTCAGCTTCCTTGCAGGGGAGTGGCTCTCAACAGCAACCAAAAGTCACTGATGGCTTTTTGGCAGGAAAAGGGCAGAAATGTTTTAGTGCCTTTTTTTTCTCCACTCCTTCCCAGAAAATACGGCTGTAACTAGATTACTAACTGCATACACACCAATATCAAAAGAACAAGGATACAGGTTAGAATGCAAATTTTAAAAGTTCAGGAAAAACTTAGCAAGGTTGCAATTATTTCAGCCCAGCTACATCTGATGAAAGTTATTGTAGGATATTTAAAGAATGGACTAAAATAATTTCAGAACAAAAAGATTGTCATTGTGAACACCTGCTGAGGACAGGTTTCAGAAGACTGAAGAGGAACAATTATGGCACTAATCTTAAAACATGAAACGCAGGAATTGCTGAGGAGCTAGAAGATAACCTCTTCAACTTCAAAGCCAGGAAAACTATTGGAATAAATTACTCAACAAAAAGACAAACTTTCTGACAGAGCATATATCTGATTTTATTTCATGAAGGATACATAAAAATAATCCTGCACCTCTGGTTAGCACTGGTTATGCATCAGCCAAAACATGCTGGGCGCTCAATCTCCAGAGAAAAGCAAAAAAAGCTTAGCTCAGGTCTAAAACTTAGGACATGTGAAAATAGACAGAAGAAACAGAAGATGTAAGTGGAAAGTAGACTAAAGTGAGATACCAAACAAGCTTTTCTTTATGAAAAGGAAAAATGCTGCTGCAAATAAGAACACAATGAACTGGCTTCTGTATCCCAAATACAGTATTAGATCAAGAAGTCACAAGCTGAAATTGCATGATGAGAGATTTTCCTTAAGTTATAGAAAGGAGATTCAAAGAAGGCCGGGAGTATATCTTCTAGAAAGACGTGGAGTTTGATTCATTGGAAGTATCTGAGACGTTAACTTTCAGACCATTTCTTCTAAAATCTTGTGATACTACTAAAGCATTCACTGTGGAGAAAAGTAGAAACAACACATGGCAATGGCCAGAACTTACGCTAAGGGTTTCACTGCCCACCCCCATTTCACTGGAACTCACACTTTGCTTTCACCTGCTGCCCAGATTGTTAAGATGTGATAATAACTGCAAAATTAATTTTTTTTAATTGAATATCATTTTGGACAGGCATAATAGAAGCAGAAATTGAAATGTTTAATGAGAATTCATGAAATGGAGCAGGTTAAGAAGACAAACAGGTGACGTAATCATGTGAAAGTTCTCTTTTAATTCTGGTCTCTAAAATAAATATTATAGTTTCACACTCTATTTAATACTATTATTGATACATTTGATAATTATTTTTAATGTTATTATGTGCAGAGTTTTATGAGGGTATGGCAGATGCAATAGTTCTCTGGTTGGGCACAGACAGTCACTACTCTTATTTTCTGGCATTTCCTTTATCTAAGCTGGTATCTGTGTATAGTCAGATGGAGCAAAGACTTCTGTCACCAAGTATTTTTGATGTCAATGAAGAAAGCTCAAGGAAAAGAGGTCATTTTATACACAGTTATCTTTAGTTAGATGATCAAATCCAATTAATCAAACCCATTTTCAGTTAGTCCTTAAAACAACAGCAAGAAATCAATTCTGACATAATCACTCAACAGCTACTTACACTATTAAAGCTATCTTGATTATAAATAAATAATTTATTTGGGTTCTGCTGCTGATTATTTTTTTAATTTACTCATTATTAGATTTACCAAATGCATTTGCTATTAGTGGTTATGACCTTGTAGAGTAAGAAAGACTTAACTTGAAAGGAAAGCATATACCCAAGTAGGATGTTCATTAAAGAAATTATTAGGACTGGCAAAGCAAGGGCATAATGATCTTAGTAACACAAAGATATCTTTGACCTCAAAACTGGTTAGTACCAAGATCTGAATGCAATCTTTGAGAAAGCGGGAGCCATAAACAGCTGTTTATGAAAATGCAGCATGAATCTTGCATTTCTCTCTGCCCCTCCTGCAGAGCTTAGCCCTGTCCTGCATCACTGGAACCTTCTGCATCCCTGCCCTGCTCCATTCCCTCCTCACACTCTCTGTGCAGCCAAAACATGGATGCCTGCATGTACTCCCTACTCCAGCTGCTCCTTCCCTACAGCTGAGCAGAGGGAAAGACACCAAATAGGCTAAAGTTCTCTTTCAGCTGACAGGTGGCTCTCCTTCTAAAAATCATGAGGTGAGTTCATTATCTCTGTGGCACTTCATGTGAAGGTGTCTACCACAAGAAGACAGACCACAAGGACACTATCTGCCTTTTTGTCCTAACAGTATAGCTAGGGAACTCAGGACTACTGAAGCAGTGGAAAGAGAGGGACTCACAGTCCCATGAAAATCTGAGCCTCTGGCGAGAAGTTCAGTAAGATGTGGTATTTTTATGCATTTTTTGACTTAGTAGTGTGGTAGAAAATTTAGACTAAATTTACTCTTCAAACTACCTAAAAAATACATCAGATCATATTGCCTGTTTCTCACCCATCACAAAATAATATGTATACAAATAAAAATCATACTATGTAAACAAATAACTGGGTACGTTAGGGTTGGTTCTGGTTTCATTGCTCCAGAAAGCACTCACAAACTAATTCTTGATGAAACAACAATCTATGAATTATGTGTTAGTTCTGCATTATCAGTATTTCAGTTTGCAGTTGCCTACAAAACCAGGTGTGGCACAGATGGGCTAACATCCTTTCTGAGCTAGAAAGTAACCACCATAAAGCTGCAAGTATCAGATGTTTGAAACCACACGTATACGCATCACTATGAGAATTATGGCATGATTCTGCTGATTACAGCTATTTATAGGGTGCTCTGTTGCTCTTCCACACATCACTCAAGAGAGACATGAGCAAGAAAGCCAGGTTAAGCCACTGATGCAGACTTGCGCTTCAGTTCCCCTTCAAGAAAATGGGGAAAACCCTCCTACAACGCTGGGTAACCATGAGACTAAAGATCACTAAAAGAGCTCAATACAGGCACATTTGACTGCAGCCCTCAGGACACACAAGGCCCAGCCCAGTCTGCCCTGCAGACACCCCCTGCCCTGCACCATTATGGCAGCAGCTCTGCCCCACAGAGAGGCCCAGTCCAGCCCCGCCCCAGGTGTACACCCATGACTCAGCAACAACCACACATGGGTGTGCAATGGTCACTGTCCAGGCTGAAAACAAGGCACAGGCAATGTGGTGCTAACTCAAGTTATGGCAAATCAACAGGGCAGCCTGGTCTAACGGTTGGCGACCCTGCCCACAGCAGAGGAGTTGAAACTAGGTGGTCTGTGAGGTCCTTTTCAACCCTGTTTTTTAAATAGAACCTTCCCCTCGTGAATCTGTTATTGATGACCAGTGGCCACACTGTCTTTCAGGTGTTTTTCAGTAATTCCCAGTATAATTTCCTCCATAATTTTACCAGCACTATAGTGAGACCGAGAGGCCTGTAATTACTAGAATCTTCTTTCTTACCTTTCTAGTAAAAACTGGAACAGCATTTAACATCTTCCAGTCAACTCAGACCCATCTAGATTCCCAAGACTGTTGAAAAATAATTTAGAGAGGTCTCATGATGAAACCAGACAGCTCTAAGCACTGTGGATGAATTTCATTGGTTCACCTGGACTTAAACGCATCCAGGAAAAGAAACACATCCCTCAAAAATCCAGGGCTGGCCACTTCACCTACAAGACCTTCTCTGTTTACAAGCAGCAGAACTAGGAGAGCACCTTCCCTCAGTAGCATGCAAGTTGCTCATTCTAGTCTAAGTACATAGTCATTTACTGAAATAATTTGTTACTCTAGGAAGAAGAAAATCCTGTGCTATTTATACTGCTAAAGCAATCTGCTGGCAAAATGGAGCAAGATGTCTGATTAGCAGAGCTCAGAAGGTTATGATCAGCAACGCAGAATCTCATTGGATGCCCAAAGTTAGATGATACTCCCCAGGGGATTGATACTGGGTCTGGTTCTACTCAATATCTTCATTAATGACACAGATGAAAAGAAAAAACATATCTTCAGTAAATTCACTAATGATATGAATTTGGGAGGTTTCCAAGACAGCAGTCTCATTACCTCTCCCCCAGAGAACATACCTTTTGAAAAGTCATTAACAAATACAGGAAGGAGACTTTGACAGCTCTCAAGTTATGAGATAGGTGGTCAGTTAGCCTCACCTGTTGAACCAGGTGTCTTCAATCAGGTTTTTCAGCATTCTGTTTGAGCCAATTTTGTGGTTGTTAATTAGTCTCAATTAGAGACTTTTATTTATTTATTTATTTATTTTTTTAAAACAGCGGTGGTGTGTGTAAGATTTAGTAAGTGGAGTTGGAGTGTGGAACTGGTTTGTTGTGGTGCACCTGTCTATTTTACTATGTTCTGATGTTTCTTTACAATGATTTCCATAAAAGAGAAGGAGAGTAGTCTTTCAGAATGTACACTGAATGGGCAGTGGAAGAGGAAGCACTGAGTAGTAGCGTAATTTTTTGTGGCTATTGGTGTTTTCCTGTAGCTGTTCTCATTAGAATCTATTCTTAGCTGAAGGATGATGCAAATGTGTAAGCAAAAAACCTTGATGTTTTTCCTAAGCAATTCATATCATGATGATAATGCTCTTTTGTGAATTGTGGTAGTATGCAAATGTTTGTAAGGTATTTCTGGCCATGTGTAAATCGTGTAGGTAATTTTTAAGTCACTGAGAGGTAAAAGATGTGTGTGTTCTGTGAAGGCGTGATTCAGTAACTGAATTCATTTTGCTCTTTGACTGCTTTTTTATAAGCTCTCTATGCTTTAGATTGTCCTTCTTATACCTTTTCACTGCCTCCAGTTTCATTTTGTAGGCAAATACTGGAATTCCTTTTTTTTTTTTTTCTCCTTCCAAACTAGAATAAAAAGCTAATGTTTGCTGATGCAATAATCATTGAGAAACAACGTTGTAGTGATGTCCAAAAAAAGAAACGATGGAACTAATATCTTACTAGAGCAAACTATTATGAGTTTTATTAGGAACTTCATAAATCCATTAAGAACTGATGTGTTATCTCAGTTCGCAGCTACGAAACTGTACTTCTGGTCCTATACTGGTAAAGGCTGTGAAGCTGTGCTACCCAGGGCAGCGTCCTGTAGCTTGCTTTTCTTGTGCATTTACGGTGTAATAAGCCTGTCCCTTAATTATACTTTCTATTCTATTCCTCTAAATGTTATCTGTTCTTGTTATAGCTGAATAACTTTCCTATTAGGTGATCTAAGAGTATTCTTTTAATAATGGTTTTTTTTTGTTTTTTTTTTTTTAACTTTCCTCCTCCTTTCTCTTTTTCAGTACCTAAACATACTGGTATGTACTGTGTATTTTTCAAACAACCTTGGAGTGCAATACATAAGACACCCCTCAGTATATCACTTACTTTTTTCAGTGTTAAAATTGTGCAGCATGTGACATTTGGATGTGCTATAGGCAGATTCCTTAAATGCATAAAATGCAATGCTATTGCCTACAGTAGATTACATATTTACACAAAATTATGAGGAGCCAAAATACAACATATGCCTGTAGCTGTACAGCTATACTTATTTTAGCATTGCCTCAACATATATTTATAAATTATGCAGTTTGACTACAACTGTGGGTTGAACCTACATCTTTGGACTGCATAAACTGAAAATGAAGTTCCATATACACTCCTCTCAGCAGAGAAGTGCAATTTAACCCTAACAAGATGGCTTTGCGTGAGCAGAGTGAAAGCATGCTGTGGTAATGGAATAACCTTCACTGAAGTCAATCAGCATTAAGAACTGAAAAAACTTCCAGGATTGGGTACACAACTTTTATTACAGGGTGCTGGCCATTTGCTAAGGCCTGAATGCTTTGCTGGGTAAGGACTTCAACATAACTGTAAAGGTAACCTGGAAAATATCTTACCAGATATTGAGATAATCAAGAATTAAGTTAAAATTAAGAACAATTCTGATATTTCAATTTTTTAAAATTTTGCATAAAGTTAATTAATACTACTTTCTTCACTAATACTTGTTTATTCCACAGACTTTATTGTCTTCCTTACAATTCTTTCAACTATTGAATGTGCAGCAATGCTGTTCTAGGATTTCTCTCTAGTTTTTGGTTCATGTCTTGTAATGGGGTCTGTGAAAAATGGTGAGTATTCAGGAGCTTAGTTGTAATTGAAGAAGGAGTTAACAATTAGTCCCTTAGTTTTTGTTAATTATTTTTTCAATAATATAAATTGAAACCAAGGATATGATTTTCCTTGTAAGAACTACTAGTGCTGCTCTGATAGTAATTCCTCCTGTCTTATTAAATAGGCATTGCAGAGCTAATAGTGGTGACTATATTGAAAAGCAGTGTTTTTGTAGCTGAGAATTTGTTCTTTGTATCTGTTGTAGTTTCAGTGGAAGTAAGTAAGAGGCATTGCTTTCCAAGTAAACTATGTATATGTGGCCCAAGACAATTCCTCTACGCTCAGTGAGACCCAAGCAAGCCAAGAGGTTGGACACCCATATGCTAACAGGTCCACACAGTTTTCTGGCAAGGCCTTTACTTAGTACATAGCTAGATGTAGTCATCCCTAATTGATATAATAAATTGAGCAAGTGTGGAAGGCTTTTGAAATTTAGTTCATATTTATAAGAAAAGAGGCCAAAACAAAATTGAAAGAGCTTTTCCCTTTAGGAGTGGCTTATTTTTGTCCATAGTTTTTGCTCCAGTATTACTGCTTCAATTATGCAGTATCATGCATTATACAATGCTCCTCAACATAAGGGGTCAGTCTGTAAATGGAGGGCATTAATTCTGTGTGTCAGATAATGGGAACTTCCGTCTTCAGATATGGTCTCATCAGAAGTATCATGAGACGTGGGAAGCATTTGTTATTGGACGGTAATGATGGTGTTGCTACGTGCCAGCTCTGTGGCAATACATGTAAAGGTATCACTTCCCAGAGAGAGGCTTTGTTGTATTCAGCTGCTTCTATTAAACTGAAGAAATTCAGCAACCACAGCTAGCTCTAACCAGTAAGTATCTGAATGCAAGCGGAATATTTGAAATAACAAATAAGTGCAATTCATACAGCCAACCATACAAGAATGTGTTTATTTATAGTATGCTTCCATGCTACAGG
This sequence comes from Chrysolophus pictus, assembly GCA_037305975.1. Lineage (NCBI taxonomy): Eukaryota > Metazoa > Chordata > Aves > Galliformes > Phasianidae > Chrysolophus > Chrysolophus pictus. The sequence continues at coordinate 74,294,543 of CM074576.1, forward strand.
AAAAATGTTATGTGTATTTTCAGTGACAGTAAAGATTAGGAGGATGCAACATAAAATATATTTTTTTTGCAAGGGAAATATTGATACTTTCAAGTAGACTGAACACATCAGCTTTACTTTGACCTTTTCTTGCGATCAGTGATGTTTTCTGCTAAGCTAAGCAGCTAGGTAAAAATATTGGCATGAACCTTGAAAATAACCTTAGAAATCAAATAAGCAAATATGTTGGGTTTTTTTTTTTTGGTGATATATAATTATCTTTAGTATTTAAACATCCTGCCGAATAGCAGTATATTCTGTCTATTTGTAAATCTTAGATCAACAATGTAAATTGAAATGTAAAATTGAAAAAAATTGAAAGATGGAAATTTTACATCTATAGGAGAGATTAAATGTTTGACAAAAAACGTGAGATGTATTCTTTCCCAGAAAAATCTCATCTTCTGTTTTTGCTTCCACACAAGTCCTCTCACACAAGACTGACATACATACCTGCTACTGAAATTTATTACTTGGTGTGTGTACCATAGTTGAGCATAGATAATTTGTCTTAACAGTTTGAGAGTTGACTAGAGTGTGAAAAAGAACTGCCAAAGATGTGTAATTAATTGAGCAAGAATTACTCTTGATTCCTACATTTCATTTGATAACAGATGTGCTTTATACACCTTTTGTATAAAAATAAAAACTTCTGTTCTGTAATAGATTATTGAATATATTTTCAATGATAGTGAGGTAATAAATTAAAAAGTATATCAACCATTTTTCAAATAAATTTCTGTTCTACTCACCAGCTATGTACAGAATGGGAAGAAGATAAGACTGTTTCATAAGGAGATTTTTCACAGTATTTAGTCAAAGGCAACCTGTTGATCTCTTGGTCACTATTCACTGTGAGCCAAGTACAATTCACTGGCTATATCAAACTAAAATTAGAATTATTGAAACAATTCCTTCTGTAAGGGACCTAAAATGATCGTAAGTCCAACTGTCTGATCATGTCAAGGCTAAGCAAAATTTAAAGTATATTACTGAGGGCATTGTCCAAGTGGCTCTTGAGCACTGATAGGCATGGGACATCAACCTCACCTCACTAGGAAGCCTGTTTCAGTGTTTGACCACAGTAAAGAAGTTTAACCTGTTGAACAGGACTGATCCTAGAACTGAGCCCTGAGAAACACCAGTTATCAGCCAGATATATGTAGCTATACAAAACTTTGAACTCTTCCATCAATCAGGTTCTTCACCCAGCATAGGCATTGCATGAACCCATTCAACTCACAGTTAGAGAATTTATCCAGATGGATGCCTTGAGAGATGGTATCAAAGGCTTTACTAAAATATGCGACTATAAAGCACACGGGGCCAGCAGGCCTTCTGATAATTCTTCACATGAAAACTGTTAGTCAAATTCATACTGTAAGTTCATGAAGCCAGTGCTATGGATAATATTCCCCTAAAGCACTGAGGACAAGGTGTCAGTCCGTCAGAGGCAGCTGTTACCACTGCACTTAGGAGGGGTGGGGAGAAAATCTGGCATGCTGCTGTCCAAAAAAAGAAATAAACAATGTGTAAAAGCCAATTTCAGTGCTTCTACCAGGTACTGAGTCTCTGTTTGAGAAGCATTGGTCAATCAAACTGACATTTCCACTTAACCTTGTAAAACAGAACAGATTTTCTCTTCATTGGCATTTAAACAGGGGCACTATTTATGACATCTTCTGTAGCAGTGGCATGGTTGTCATACAAGCCATCAAAAGATTGAAATCCCTATCAGTTTCCAAACATTTCCTATTTTTACATGATGAGATTTCCTCTGTGTAGGTGGAAGCACTCAGTCTGTCCTTGCCACACTGAAAAGGTTGAAGTGGCCAGAGCCCAGCTGCTGCCAGGTATTGTCCAGCTCTGGATCTCTCAAACAAACACCCAACTTAGTGAGGAGAGGGCATTGCAAATCTTGTGAACGTGAAGGATTTAGAGAAGGTCCCTGGAGAGTGCTAACAGTCACATTATCCAGTGCAAAATCAAGCCATTTGTTGGATGAAAAATATTAATTTCTCTATGATAAATGTTTTGTTCTTAAACTCTAGATTATGTAGAAAAATCAAGCATTAGATAGGAGTTTTCTGTGTATACATAAATATATTTTCTGCATAAAAAAGGCTCTATTTCTCTGATATGTTGAGTTTATTAGGGATCAGCACCCTTAGCTTCAGTTCTTGCCATAGGTATATGAAATCAACCAATTGGATTGTCATGTGTTTCAACTAAACTATACAAACAAGTTGTTCTCTTTTCCTTCATTTCCTGCCTGCAAAGAATCAGTGGTAAAATAAACCTTTTGGTCAGCAAATGTTTTCAATAATTCTAACTGGAAGAAGAGTTAAAGGCTTCATATTTTTTGCTCAACAATGTTTGTTCCTTTTTTTTTTTTTTTACCTATTTTAACTCCAGGAGTTTTTTTGACTAAAACCTTCTAAAACAAACAAACAACAATAACAAAAAACTCATTTTAGACCACAAAGTAATGCTGAAAATGCTGAAATTGTGCGGTTTGGTATCTGTAATCCTCAATTAAGGGGTTTTATTAGCAGGGGAGAAATGCTGAGTTCACTGAAACAACTTATGAAATACTTAGAATGTCACCCTATATAATTCTATTAAAGTCAAAAAAGTTTTGTTTAAAATGTATTATCTCTCTGTACTGCTGAGAAGGAACTGGAGAGGCTGGAGAACGTGGGCCAGAATGTTAGGGATAAGATACAGAACTGGAAAGGGCACCACCTGTGAACAAAATAAGTAAGGAAATTAGCATCCATAAGATTAAACAAAAACAAACATGCTCTCCCCTCATTTTTTCCTATTTCAATCCTATGCCAGAGTTTAAAAAGATATTAAAGTAATTTACATTCTGTATAATACACAACGGAATTTCCCAGAAGAAAATAATTTTTGGAAGGATTTTGAAGGAATAAAAAAATGTAGATTAATAACCAGATTTGCTTTCCAAATATGATTGCAATACATTTACAATACATTTACCTTGATAGTTGTTCTTAAGTGACCTCTAAGGATATGCTGAGGGGATTTCATCATCAAAACCCTAACAACAGGGTAAGCAGACTAAAAGAGCCAGACTTGTGTCTGTCTTCCCTTTTCTCTCCTGCCCCAGGTAATGCAGGGTCATCCAGAGCCAGCTCGAAATGTTCACTGTCACTCAGATTTGTATTACAGGAAGCACAGCTCTGGTAAGTGATGAAGCTTCAGTAATTACCTGATGATAATGGCTAAAAAGTTCCTGTGTTTCTTTTGTTCTTTAAATTCAAGCTTAATTGATACATTCTTGAGAATCTGTAAAAGTCACCTTAAATGAATCTTGCGATTTTTGATACGCATATCAGTTCCCAAGATATGGCTGTATTGCAATTCAGGTTTGTTCAATGAAGAATTGCATCAGTGCAGTTTTGACATCTGTCAAGGTGTTGATCAGTAGGAATTAAAGTTGCCATTAAAACCAGTCCTATAGTTGGAATGATCCCCTGTTCCTCTCTTTGAAGTGAGAAACATGAAAGAAGGGAGCTCAGCCCTTTAATACTATGTACCTATCTACTGTGGTCTGCTGGTGTATTACAGGTGAATGGAGACCCATCTGGGAATCAGGATCAACCACTTTGGTGTATCTCATTATCAGACCTTCTCCATCCTCAGCCAGAGAGTGAGTGCTTGCTCTTCTCATTAAAAGTGTATTTTTTTTTGGTTTCTAGGACAAAAGGGTTAGGCTGGTTTGTATAGTACTGCATACTGATACCCAGTCAGACTGGAGGTAGCCTGAAGCCTGCAAGAAGTCTTTGTGATGGCGTCCTTCTTGGACTAACTTTCTGGTTTTCAGAACACACATTTGCTATAGTTATCACACTGCTGTCCTGCTCCTTCACAGCTGGGCCAGCCTTCTCTGTGTGGTACAAGACTGTGCTCTGTCAACATGGTGACAAGCAGGTGCTCACCATTTCTAGTTTTCACTGTCAGTTCTTATCCCACTCCTGCAAGTTTCTTTCCTGTGGATAGTGTTGTATCTCCAATGTGACATCTCTCACAATATTCTGTCATCTGTTTTGTTTCGTAAAGTTCTCTTCCTAAGTAAGACACAAACACTGGGGGAGGATCTGTGTTTATTGGAGAACAGTAAGATTTTTCTTTGTTGTGACTGAGGATAAGAGTTTGAAAAATGGCCCCAGAGAAACCCTAAGGCCCCAAACCATCCAAAGAACCCAGCTGAGCCTGTGATTTTTGAACACAAAGACAAGTTAGTACTCATCGACTGAAAAGTACAGTTTTTCAGCCTCTGTTCTGTCACAGCAAAAGGAAACCACCTCCCATTGTGTGGTGTAAGTACACACTTTCGTTGATCATGAAATGCATGCTGCTTTGGTATGCTTAAGGAGAAAATCCTGGTCAGAACAAAGTAACTTATTGCCGCGGTTCTCATAATTAAGGTCCAGAATGAATACATAAATCACTCTATTGGTTTATATCTTGGAGATAACTGCAGTGTTCCCAGGCATTTCTAAAGTGCCAGCCAGACTGCATACTGCTGATGTGATGCACTGGTCCATCTTCCCAGTTCACAGGTCTGCCATCACCTCAGGGCCCTTTCAAGCCTTTTCCCTACCCATCACTTCAGAACAAGGCAACACAAAGTTCTTAATCCACGTGGACTGCAGAGACTCAGAGACAGGCCTGTATGATGCAGCAGCCACAGTCCCTTCCTACTTTCAGGGGGGTAACTTCTCACTTTCATGTCCCTTCCCAAAAGCTCAGTGAACAAAACAAGAAGGCTGGACTGTGCTTTCTTGCATTTTCTGAAATATTCCTCCTTCTTTTTTTTTTTTTTTTTTTCTGAACTGAATAAATTTAACAAACCTACATTGCAGCTATCATAAGCATATGAAGCAGCTTTCTTATGCTGAAAAATTATCTTTTGGTGGTAACTTTTTACATAAAGTCCTAAAGTCTCTGTTCAGATTGCATTCTGATGAAGAGAATAACAATAACAATCTGAATATAGGATTCTTCCATTCACAGTTAAATCAATAATGTATTTGCCTGAATGTTTCTTAGTTTTGCATCTTGCTATCTTTACGCTTTCTTCTAGAATCCTATCTCATTTACCTTGGTAATAGGGAAAATCAGACCAAAAATAAAGATATCAGATTCCTTGTACCACAATTTATGTGCTGGATTGAAAATCTGAGGGATCTTAAAAATCTAAATAATACCAAGCTAATTGTTCTTCAAGAAATTTCTTGCATATTTATTTCACTCACTTAGATTTTACATTGTTAAGAAACAGGAGAACTGAACAAGTAAGTAATATAAAATGTTTTCCAAATTTCCAGTCACATAAGCTGAGACTGTAAACCATTTCCTCAAATGCCTATCCTTGATCTTCTTTGCTGTAAGAAAAGAAGACTGAGCTCTTCAGGCAAAGGACTCTGCAGGTCTGCGTGCAAGGGTGCAGTAACCTCTTGCAGCTCATGCAGCCTGAAGCTTCAGAATGAGGAGAAAATCACAGCAGGACCCAAGCATGGGAAGTACTGGGAGCGTTCACTGTATTGTGCTAATAATGAAATTTATGAAAGATCTCACAGAAAGTACATGAAACAAAAGAATGTCCTCTTATCGGTTGTTCACATCTCATTCTAATTAGCAGCTGCTAGTGCTGTTTCCCCTTATACTGTACTTGATCTTGGTGGATTGATTTATTTGTTAGTGCTTGCACCTAGTTTCGTTGTCTGCTTTTTCACTGAAAGTTTCAGTTCATATGGAAACCTTTGACACAGAGCTGGTGTTTGAAGTAGAATTAAAACAATTGATGCTTCTTCACATATAGTGTTAAGAAACAATTTCCCAACGAGGACAGGCTGTGAGAGCTGCAGATGTTGAGCATGGAGAAGAGAGGGCTCTCAGAAGACCTAATAGTAGCCCTTCAGTATCTACTGGGGGGCTATAAGAAGGAAGGGGGCAGACCATTTAGAAGGGTCTGCTGAGTAGGACAAGGGAATTGGTTTCAAACTAAAAAATGGGAGATTTAGGCTGGACATAAGGAAGAAGATTTTTACAATGAGGGTGATGGGGCGCTGTCACAGTTTGCCTGGACAAGTAGTGGATGCCCCGTCCCTGCAGATACTCAAGGTCAGGCTGGATGGGCTCTGAGCACCCAGATGTGGCTGTAGGTGTCCCTGTTCATTGCAGAGAAGTTGGACTAAATGGCCTTTAAATGTTTCTTCCAACTCAAACCATTCTATGATAAAATTGCCACAGACAAGAATGAAAAAAACATACATAAATACTCAGTGGCTCTTTAGTTGTACTGTAAAAGAAAATATCTAAATCTATATATACCTTTGTATATTTAAAGGTCTGAGGCAAGGAAAAAGCTCTGCCTCTTTCTGCCTACATCTCCAAAAATTCTTGCTGAAAAAGAAACTGGATGATGGATGAACAGAGAGAGCCTAAACAAAGGAATGTGTATATATGTGCTTAGTCTTACACTCTTGGTGCTTGGTCAGTGACCCCAAACAATTGAACTTACCTGTTTGTGTAGATACAGCAGAGGCACTGCAGCAGACCCTGCATGTACACAGCTCATGTGATGGCACAGTGCTCTGCAAGTAACTGGAGGATTTTTATCTCAGTCAGTCTTCTGCCATGTGCTGCTCCTGCTGTCGCTTCATCCATACTAGAGGAAAGGGATTCAAGGGAGTCTTGGCTTCTGTTTTCTCTCTGAAAAATTTGGCAGAAGTTTAGTTCTTCAAGCTCAAATGCTGCAGAAAGGACACAGTCTGCACACACAAGAGAAGTCAGAACATTAGACTATGTAAGTACTATGAATATAGATGAAGGAATACTTTTAGTTGACCTTGGCGGGCTTGCTGATGGCAGCTATCCCAAGTTGCTCTAAACATTCAGCTTTAAAATTCATGTTTTGACACTCAGATTCACTGCCTTTGTTGAAGGCTTAGAAGAGAATATTGATATTGCCAATGCAGGTGTAGGAAAGGATCGGCCAACCTGGACATGTGACTCATCTACAAAAATATTCATTGGGCCTAATCATAATATGCAGAAATGAGGCTAATGGGGCTAGCTAATACTCAAGCAGCTGAGAGTAAAGGGGGAACTTGGAACCAGTCCTGGAAGAGCTGTGTAAACAGTCAGGGCTGCAGGCTGAGTCCTAGCCTGTGCCTAATATAGGAAACCACATATTTTTGGGGGAAAGGATATCTGAAGATAGGATTAGTTATTGAACCAGAGCTAGAAGAAGGCAGTGAAATGACAGGACCCAAGACCTACTTGCAAAGCTACATGGTGTGGAGAAAAGCACTTCCCTGATAGGACCTCCCTTCATTGAGTGTGTTGAGCAGAAGATGTATTTCTAAATGCCTGTTTACTGCCAAAACCCTGACGTAAAGGTAGAAAGTGTCTTCCTTCCATGTTACTAATAGATGATAGGATTGGAGAAGAAGCCTCTGTGACATTCTGCCCTAGGTGCCAAAATGCCAAAGGAGTGCTCAACATGCACGTTTCCATATGTCTCTAGTATGCTGTGAAACTCAACACTGCATAGACTGCTTGTACACAAGATGGACTGAATTCATACTCTGTAAGAAAGCTGGATACCAACTATTTTTGAGAGGGAACACAAGGTGAAATAAGACCTGAAAATCTTTGCAAATTGAAAGCTTACTTTGTTGTAAATATAAGGGGCTGCAAAGGGTTTTGTTGTTTTGGGCACTATCATGTAACTCACTGCTACATGTCTTTGGTTCTGCCCTGTTGTGAGTTGCCTGCAGGCTGCTATTGCAGGTGACATGGGTGGAAGCTGCTGGAAGCTCCATTCACTTCAGATCTCATGTTGTGAATGCTTCCACTGTGGCCATAATTAACCTCTTCAAAATCAAGCATTAAATGAGCTGATAGCAAGTATTTCACTATTTGTAAAACACACTGATGACAATAGGACTACCACTGACTGCCCTGAAAAATTCTGAAAAACTTCATAGCTGGAGTAGAGGTCATCTTCTTGGAGAAAGCAATGGAAAATGCTTCAAGAATAATGAATATGTCATTGCCACCTTAAAAGCTGTTTCTCGGGTAATAGGCTTTAGAAGTGAAAATGCCAAATACCTCTCTGCCACAACAGCTGAAACACAAAAAGAATCAACGCTGATTGCTGAGGGTTTAAAGACTCAGTAATTAAATATAGCCTCAGAACACAGCTTTATTAGAGTGAAGAAGAGCTCTCTTGAATCTCAATGTTTTGACTTAGCCCAAATAATTGGTTCTATTTACATACTTTTCAGTGAGGTGGGTACAACACATCAATCTTCAGAGATGATTTTTCAGAAAACATAATAAAAAATGAATAAAACCCAGTCATGCTCTGGGCTAGTTAAACTAAACCTACACAATGAGACACAAGCATCTTCACCTCTTTTCCCTGCCCAGACAGAGCACAGGAAAAATATGTTCCATTTGCTTGCAGTACACTTAGCAGAAAACCATCGTTTTTATTAGGAGTGGTTTATAAGTTGTTTAAGCTAAAGACCATGTGTCAAAGAGGCAGCTGACAGATCTTGCATGAAAGCTAAGTAAATGCCAAGCCTGCTCCACAGATGTGAAATTGTTCCATTGCTTTCAAATTATTTTATCTGCAGATAGTTCTAATATTTTTGAAATGTAGTTATTTGCAAAGAAGTGGTATTTTGTGTCATAGAGCAGAAACTGGAGTTTAACTATAAAAGATGGAAGCAGTTCAACAAAGCTTTCTCCTTCTTTCTTTTACACTTTTTACTGAGAATGAAAAAGACCAGAATCTCCTAGAAATGTTGTTGGTCATGCAGAAAACAGCTTTTCTTTTGTTTCTTTCTACTGAGTTGTCCCCTAATTGTGACACAAGAGAGAGGAAGATGAAAGTTTTGGAAAGCACTTTATTCCTGCGGTAGCCTGCAGATGTGCTATATTTTGGGAGCATGCACCTCACTGCTGCCTCCTAACAACTGACTGCCCGACAGCTGAGCTGTGATAAGGTGCAGTGGTGAAAGAGGGAAGACAATGGATGCGGTGTAGAAAGAACATGCTGCCCCAGATGGTGCTTAAGGAGAGCTATAAAAGTCCCTCTGAATAGTTGCAGTTTTGCTTTTACTAAACACATATGGGTGCCTTGCCTTTTTTTTCTGCAGAAAACAAAACAAAACAAAACAAAAAGACATTCAGTGAAAACGGGATAAGAAATTGCATTTTTTCCATCAATCATGATTTGTTAAAAGTAAGCCCAGGAGCCATTTATTTAGCTCTGCTGAGGAATGGTCCTCATAAAAATAGGCTATTAACAAAATGCATTATTATACAAAAATATTGTATATTATATATGGCAGGTAAGTTATCCCATTCCTAGTCAATACTCCATTCCATGGTTCATCAATGACTTTGTCATACAAATCATAGAATCATAGAATCACCAAGGTTGGAAAAGACCTACAAGATCATTCAGTCCAACCATCCACACATCACCAATAGTTCTCACTAAACCATGTCCCCGATCATAATGTCCAAGCATTCCTTGAACACCTCCAGGGTTGGTGACTCCACCACCTCCCTGGGCAGCCCATTCCAGTCCCTGACCACCCTTTCAGAGAAGTAGTATTTCCTAATGTCCAGCCTGAATCTCCCCTGGTGCAGCTTGAAGCAGATCTCTATAGTCCTATCACTGGTTACATAAGAGAAGAGGCCAACTCCCAGCTCATTACCACCTCCCTTCAGGTAGTTATAGAGAGCAATAAGGTCTCCCCTGAACATCTAAATCACTGTCTGCAAAGGTCTTTATTATCAAGCCTTGGGGACTTTGCTGCTTCTTCAGACTGCTTTAGCTCTTGTAGAGCAGGAGTAGTTAAATTGTGCTCTCTGGGTAGTGTTGCTTAACAACTGTTTTCTGAGATATGTTTAAGTCTCTGGGGGTGTTAGTTGACTGCTGTCTGAACATGAGCCAGCCATATGCCCAGGTGGCCAAAAGCATCCTGGCTTGTATCAGAAGTAGGGCAGCCAGCAGAAGTATAGATGTGATCGTCCCTCTGTACTCAGCTCTGGTGAGGCTGCAGTTTGAGTACTGTGTTCAGTTTTGGGTCCCTTGCTACAAGAAAGACATTGAGGCCCTAGAACATGTCCAGAGAAGGGCAACTAAACTGGTGAGGGATCTGGAGCACAAGTCTTATGGGAAGTGGCTGAGAGAACTGGGATTGTTCAGTCTGGAGAAGGAGAAGCTTAGGGGAGACCTTATTGTTCTCTACTGCTGCCTGAAGGGAAGGTGTGGTGAGGTGGGTGTTGGCCTCCCAGGTAACAGTGATAAGACAGGAGGGAATGTCTTTCAGTTGCAACAAGGGAGGTTCAAGCTGAATATTAAGAATAGAGTTATTCTCAGAAAGAGTGGTGGGTGAGGCAGTGACACAAGCTGCCCAAGGAGGTGGTGGAGTCACCATCCCTGGAGGTGTTCAAGAACTGTGTAGATGTGGCACTTAGGAACGTGATTAGTGGGTATGGTGTGATGGGTTGGTAGTTGGATTAGATGATCTTTGTTGTCTTTTCCTACCTTAATATGTTATGATTCTATGACAAAGTTATGTTTGATTTGAATCATCCTGTCTCTTTGGAGTGTCCAGCTGTCAGTGACCTGAACCCAGGCAGCTGGACTCTGATGAGTGGGGATGCTTTCAGTTTCCAAGCATATATTGTCTGTAGCACTGCAGCAGAAAGAGTCATCAGGACTGCTTATATCAATGGGGCAGCTGGCAAAAGTGGGAAGAGTTTTCCCACAGCATTCCATGCATTTTGTTCTTTATTTATTTTCTTATTTATTTATGGTTTTTGTTTTTTGGTTTTTGTTTTTGTTTTTTTTTTTCTCCAATGTTGTTTTGATTTGCTTTTCTGTGAAAAAGCAGAAGTTACTAAACCAGGTAGAAAGGGGGAGGTAGGAAGTGGGTATACTAGAGCACTGTGTACGTGAATTGGTAATAGATAACTTTTCTCTGTTTTCAACCATGATTCTTACATTGCTTGGACATTTTCTATTTCTACTTTTCGTTATGTATTAGTCAGATGGTCCTATATTTTGACATATTGTTTACAAATAGATTTTATCTGTGAACTATGTGTTGTATTCGTTGTACAATGTGTAAGTATCTAATGTAACTGAAGACATTTCGGTTTAAGAGATGAAATTCTTAAGAGCCATCTTTCACATATATACTTCATAGGCTTTTAGAAAGTGACCTTCAAATATAAGGTCACTTACACTTTAAGATTTTACTCTCTAAGCGGTGATAAAAGCTCTGAGATAAATGCAGCTGTGAATTTGGGGTATTATTACAAATGTAGGCCTCTAAAATTGTTTGGGTAATGGATGAGCAGTTATAGGAAGACTTTCCATAGGCAGGCCTTGATTTGCAAAAGAATTGGTTGCAGTGATTTTGAAAAGAAGCTTGAAAAGGACTCAGTGATTGTATGGAAATAGACTTCATCTAGCTGTAATGCATGAAATATTCAAGAAGTGCAGGTAGGAATTTTTATTAGTGTGTCTTCATTCCTGGTTTCTTGCTGCTGTGTAAGGGCCCAGCTGTGTGAGCTGGTGGAGAAAGAGTTTGTTAATCTTGCCAGCTTTCGTAATTAGAAGACCCATAGCTGATATAGCATCAGTCAAACACTTTGAAAGAGGGGATATCAAAGGAAGGACATGTCATTTCAAGGGATTGTTAATTATGTTTAAACTAGGGCTCAAATAATCAACAATATTTTGATGAGTTTCTGTTTAGATGACTAATGTCTTTGAAAGTATTAAACTTTTGTAATTCCAAGATCACAGCATTGAGTTGTTCAGCTGAAAATGGTAATGCCTTGCCAGAGAACTGAATGAGATGCTGAGGAACGCTAAAAATGCTAACAGCCATTTCTTTTAATAGAAAGCTCTTACCATGCAGCTTAAATCAATGAAGGAACCATATCTTTATGCTAGCTGTGTTGCTTCATTTGTCTGAGTGTTGTCTTCTTCAAATAAATCTCCAAACGTGAAGAACATTAGAAGCATCTTAGGGGTGGGTCAGTATACTCTAGAAGCATAACTTGACAGCAGCAGAAGTGCAGTTCTGATCCAGACAGAGCATGGGCCGTGTCTTAATCTCAGTCTTAAGGCTGGAGTTCTCCAAGATGTGTACCAAGACTACTGCTACAAGCAGATTCGTTTTCCGCTCAAACTTGTGAAGCACCTGGAGGCTGCAGACTTCTACACACATCTGCTCAGCAGCTGTAGCACGAGGTCGGCTAGAAAGCTGCCCAACCCACCCATGTTGTAGAAGGAAAGGCTGTGAGAGGCTTGAGAAAAGATCAGGTGGTTCTGAATGCTCTTGGTACTTTGGCACATGCTGTTGCTTGAGTTTGGGAGGGAAATTCCTGTCAGGACAGTGTAGGAGGCCCACCTCTACCTTCCCTCCTGAGCGTGGACACTAACCTGACCTCCACCAGTGGGACAAGAGCAGCAAGAGCTAGGCTTTCAATGCAGATTTGCAGTGCTCAGCCCCCAGACAGAAGGGCAGATGACTGCAGGCATGTGCGTGCTGCTCTTGCTGGCACCACCCTGGGGACACTACAGGTGTTTGTATGGTCCTCGGGGTGTGCTGGTGAGAATGCTCAAGGCTAGGACACCCATGGTATTGTTCTTTCTTCGCCGTCTTATTCATTGCTAAAGGTGCTTTTCCCCAAGTCCCCAAATGCCATGTTTACCTGTGGGCAGGAGCTCGGCTCGTGCAATCTCCGGGTGCCTTATCTTCTGCTGTGACAGCCCTACCTGAATGCACTCCCTGTAATGGCCCGATAACACAACCAACATGGGGATTAGCTGGTTAAATCCCACTAAGCCCTGGGTAATGGTGCACGAGGGAATCAGACAACATAAACTTTTACTTAACCGTTATCACTCTCTGTGTGCCTTACGTGGCAGTCCAAGGATTACATTTTGCTTTTATCTGCAAGAATATTTTTGCAACAGCCAACCTTGGGCATTGAACTGAAACTAGCTGCTGAGGAAATTATTTGCCAATAGAGAAAAAAAGCTATTTCTACACCACTTGTTAGCAAAGGAATTGATTCAGCCAGACTGGAAAAAGTTTTCACACACTGGCATCAGAAGGTAAAGATTCAGCCTCCTCTAGTATTTTTCCACTAACACTTCTGAACTCAGAGAATTCCATTTGCTGATCATTTTACCAGAAAATTATCACTTCTGAAGGAAAGTTATTTACTCTGACTGCTGTATTAGCAGCAGCAGCAGGTACCAGGTGCGCACAAGAGCTATGAAAGAGTGCCATCTCCTGGGCCCCGCTCTGCTTAGGGACATCTCTGCACACCTTGGCATGCATGCACCCAGAGCAGCTGTGCTAAAGCTATTGTGCAATTAGTGGATAATGCCGATTTCAGGAGTGGAAGCAGGGAAATTTGTTAATGCCACCATTTAGTAGCATGTTAGCTGGGCAGATAAGCTCTAAGATTGTTTAATTTAGAAAACACGAAACAGTGTGTTAATACTGCATAAGCCTGAAGAACTGCATCAGCTATAATGCTCATACGGCTTCTGCACTGGGGAGTTATGTTGAATTGCAGGTGTGAGGATTGGTTTTCGCATAATCCAGCAACCCACTGACACTGTGAAATGCTCTCAGCACCAACACAGAGAAGCCAAATGCCTCCAGCTTCCTTTGGGTCTTTTGGTTTGAGATTTCTTTGGAGCAATGCTCCTTTCATTTCTACTAGCTGATGACTCCAGCCAGTGGATCTGCTGCCCTTTGCATTTGCCCACATTGCTGTACTGGTGTAAAACAGCTGACATTATAACCCCAGCCTAGAAGGAAAATAAAAACAACTGCAATATATTTATTGAGTCACAGTTCTAGTTTGTGAGCCACCCAATATCCAGGACAGATAAGCTATATTTTGCCTTGACTGTAGCTCATCCACTTTAGCTTGATGAGGGTAAGCTGTTTCCTGTCCCTATCATTCCTAAATGATAGTGAGCTTCCTCTCACTGGAATTAAAGTCATTATGACAAACTATCATCACCTGCATAAATAGCATCAGATGTCCAGTTAGACACAGTTACCGATGTTTCATGCCTCAAAATCCATTTCCATCACAGTTGGAACAGCTGTATTTTTTTTTTATTTCCTCGAATTAGATTCAATTTTCTCTTTCCACTTCTTTATCTACCTTTGCAGTTGAGAAAGTATGCAGGAGATTTCAGTTTTGCTTTCTTCTGTCTTTGAATTTTCCAAGACATACCCCTTACAAATGGTGAAAAATCTTTATTTATTTGTCTTTGATTTTTCTTTTCGTCTGCTTCTGTTTGTTCCTTTTCCCAGGGTTTTTCTATGCTTTAAGATGAATGAAGTAGAAAATAATCTGATAGAGCTGTGTATGCAATAGGTTTGATAGCATGTTTCTTCCATGTTTCTAAAGTTATTCTTTCTCTCAATTAGAGATCATTTCTTATGAACTTATCATTCAGCTCGTATAGGATACTGTTGGCCTTCTGGGCTTCAAGAGCATACTGCCCCAAAGTCCTTCTCACAGCTGCTCTCAAGTTCTTCTTCTCCCAGCCTGTATTTGTATCTGGTATTGCCTCAAACTAAGTGCAACATCCAGCACTTGGCCTTGCTGAACCTCATTAAGTTCACATGAGCCCATTTTTCAAGTCTGCCCGGGTCCTTTTGGATAGCATCCCTTCTTTCATTGGTGGCAACTGCACCACTCAGTTTAGGGGCATCAGCAGAATTGCTGAGGGTGCACTCAATCCCATCATCTGTGTCACTAATAAAAATATTAAAGATTACTGATTCCCAAGATGGACTTCTGATGATCACACTCATGACCAACCTCAACCTCGTCATATATCCATTGACAACAACCCTCTGGCTATGACCATCCAACCAATTCTTTATCCACCGAACAGTCCAGCCTTCAAATCCATCTCTCTCCAACTTAGAGATAAGGATGTGTTGCAGAATTGTGTTAAAGGCCTTGCACAAGTCCAGGTAGATGACATCAGTTGCCTTTCCTTTGTTTACCAAAGCTGTACTTCATCATGTAAGGCCACCAGATTGGATGAAGCCACATTGTTAGTAACAGATCACCTCTTCATTTTGCATGTGTCTTAACATGTTTTCAAAGAGGATCTGGTCCATGATCTTCCTAGGCACAGACATGAGTTAAAACAGCCTGCAGTTCATCTGTATATATTGGATATACAGTCTGAGTACAGTCTGGTTGAAATTTGCAAGGACAGATGTAAAATATTAAATTTTTAATACTAAGTAATCTCCAAATACTTAGCAATTAAGAGTGCATTCACTTCCTGCCAAAACACCTGGCAGGATCCTTGATTTCAACAGCACAATACTTTAGTTTATTCCTTAACTACACCAAGAAGTCAACATAATTTACTATTCAGTCCAATACCTCACAATGTTCTGTTCCTAGCAAACTCTGTTTGTACTTCTCAGTCTAAGAACTCTCAAATATTTTTCATTCTTGCAGTACTTTGTTACTTGAACATGTTCCCATCATTTTATTCTTATGAGAATGACACAAATGACTGGATGAAATAATACAGGGAATTATCTAATCCTGATGAAAAACATTCCTAAAAACCTATAAAGACTTGATGTATGGTGTTTTATAATGTACATCTCTCTCTTAATTTATCTCTAAAATATATTGCTCCGTAGATATATTAGTCATCTTTATTACTTACTTTTTAGAAGTTTGTAACAAATACAATAAGATGGCTGTGAAAGTGAACAGTTTTGTGTTTAAGCAGTAGAAGAGAAGGTTTTGTAAGAAGTCTTGTGAATGAGTAGGCAGTTGAGATGCACTGAGGTTTCTGGAAGCCACCAACCTTCTAGTTTCCTTGCCACGTGGCCACCTGAGGTCTTCAGCTTTGCTCTTCTACAACAAGTTTGTTTCAAAAGTAAACACTTTCTCAGAATTAATTTCTATATCCTTCCAATGTCACATTTCTAAAAAGCGAATGTTTTTCCAGTTCAGAACAAAGTGTCAACAAAAGGTCTGCCTTTTAACTATCTCCAGCTAGAGATGTCAAGCAGCCTAGCCATGTTCACATGCTAGCAGTGCCTGACAGAATGGTTTTGTTATTGCCATATCATGATACTGTTGATGTAAGTGGGAACAAGGGGTTAGTTCTCATTAATTTTTCATCAAGGTATTTACTTTCTATTACATCCTTGTGCTCTGTCCCCACAGAGCTGTCCTATTCATTCCTTTCTGTGATTCATTCACACTCTGTACAAAGATCGATATGTTGTCAGTATTGGCTACGTCGTCTAAAACAAAGTTGTATCCTTCGAACATAAAATTAATTTTATTTTTTTTTTATAGTGGGCTCATGGAACGCTTAGGGAAGTTGATTCAAATTAGTAGTGATTGTAAAATTAAATTGAAATTTAAGTTGGCTAAGTGTAATCAGCCAGTCTTATACTGGGGTGATGCCCTCATTCCCCACTATGGAAATGAAGCAATTACTGCAAAGAAGCAAATCTTCAGAGCTAGAGGACTGCAGAGTTAAACTTCATTAAATACCAGTTGAGACTCCTTCTTAAAATAAAGAGGGTACATCTCTCTCTGCTCAAAGTAATGCCACACAGACTGCTTCAGCTAGGCTCATAAATAAGAAGCTATATTGCTACACTCCTACAGCTTTTTGTCTGTGCTAAGGGACACTGTTTCACAGTGAAGCTGCCTCTGGGGCAAAACACCATATGATATGATTACACATCCTCAAGCACTCAAGTTAGCTTGGATACCCCATGTTGCCTATGGTGCTGGCAGACCTAAAATAGAATTAATTTAGTTTAGTAAAATACATTTTGAAAGTAACTTAACTAAGTCCATTGTGATCACTTTCATCATGAAAGAATAATATTTGCATAGAGATTTACTGAAACTAAACTGAATTTCCTTGAACTTCAGAAAAAAAAAAAGTCTTAGGTGAGATATGCTAAAGAATAATACATCTCCTTTTCTTTGGAAGGGAGAAAGATGGAAAAATATGATGTAAAATGTACAGCCTCTACCTGCCTGTCTGCTTCTAACTCCCAAGTCCCTCCACAGCCAGAGAAAAAAAACTGGGAGACTTTCTAAGATGAAAACAAGTCTGGTGCAATGAAGGAGCAAAATGTTCAGGGCTCTCCAGTTTAGCAGTTCACGCCTTTGACAAGAATGTACCTTCTGCTGTTCAGCTTGCACATTATATATATTGCTTTCTTTTGCCTGTGGGAACAAAGGACACAGTAGATGTTGAGGACTGAGAAAGGTAGAAAGCAGGAATTTATAGACACTACCAAGAGAGCGGATGTTGGTTCCCACAGAGTGCTGGATGCGTTCCTTCTAGTCCTCCTCCTCCATTTAATTAACTATCCCAGGCACCAAGCTTTGTATAGGAATTTGAAACAAATGCAAAGGGCTGTGTGGTGGGAAAAAGGAAGGGAAGACACTTGGGGCTCAAACTGCCACATGGAGAGTTGAAACCATTTTACAAACGCTCACAAATTCACTGCCAGTGCTTAAGGAAGAAACTGGGGGGGAGAAAACCTAGGCACCTAGGCAAGAATTTCAGGCTTGCACAGAAGCAGTTTCGAAAACAATATTTTTTTCTCTGACAAAGTTTGCCTTTCAGTTTTGGCAAATGAATCCTTACTTTTTCTTTACTTTTAAGACTTCCTGTGTTGAGGGAAGATCAAGAGAGGAGGCAAAAAAGATCAGCATGAAACTAATAAAGGTGGAACTCATTGTGTGAGCAGTGAATAAAAATAAAGATGCTCTCCTGGTAGGAGCTAGAGGCCATTTCCTGCCTGTTTACAAAGGACTGGGATGGAGGGTTAGTGATACTGACTATTGACCTGTGGGAAAAAAAGTCATCTCCGAATATCACAGACTTACCTTTCTTCTGCAAGGAGCAGATAACAGGAAAAATGGAGTGCTCCAATAACCCCTGAAATGATACCAGTTATAATCCCTTTTACCCTTTTACTGTCACCAGTAGAACAAATTATTTGGAATTTTGGTGATAAAAATGTTCCGACTAGATTGAGTTCTCCATAAAAATTCACAATGCAATTTACAACTAGCTTCAGCTGCAAAGTGAAAACACACCTCTCTTTCGTCTTGCATCAGTTTTTCTTCTTCCTCTCTCTGCCTCTCTGGACATAGTGGTGGAATACCTAGAGGAAATTTATATACCCTCAAGCTCAATCATGTCCACTGTCTGAGCAGGGCTTGGCCAGAAGACCCAAACAGTACAAAAATAACCAGTGATTTATGGAGGAGTGATGTGAAACTCAGAAAAGATGTAGAATCAGGTGGTGAAATAAGTATGAACATTAAATGGAGGGTATTAAAAGGCTTAATATGCTGCAAGATGAAGGTAGGAGATGTAAATACTAATGATTGATTCTTTTTCAGTTTCTATACTGTTTGATGTACATCAAAAAGAGGAAGCTGGTTTGCTTTTGTTAAAGGATTTGCCTCCAAAAAGGATTTATATTTCAAACAGGAAGTGTGCAGTACGCAGACTTGGTGAAGTGTTTTGCTGGAATGTCCTCTCATCGGGGAACATTTGGATTTTGCTAATAAGTCAACATTTTAATGAAAAAGCTATGACATCAAAGTAAATTTTCATTGAGAAACTAGTTGGAGAGATTCCCACTCAGCAGTTTCCTGATCAGAGAGGAGACCTATGTGATAATACCTGGTAATGCAGTGTGCCCTGCCATTCTCTTGTACCTTAAGGGAAAGCCCCTTCTTCTGACTCTCTTTTGGGTAGAAATCCTCTGTTGTTTGTTGTTGGCTTGATTTTGGTCTGAACAGTTACCACATTGCCTAAGGGACAGATGTAAAGAATCTCACAGACTCTAGATTGAAATTGAATCACAAGCAATTGTGTCTTTTTTTTTTTTTTTTTAATTGTAACAGCTGCAGTACCTTAACATAGCCTGAGAAGCAATTGAAACACTTATTCCCATTTTGGATCAAGCTAGCTGATGAAGTAGAAACCTGTTCCATCCGGTTGCAAAGATTTCTGTCCTTCTTTTTGAACCTGGGGATTTGCTTCTCTTGTTTTACTGCAGCTAGGATAGCTCTTGGCTATTTCAAGGCTACTGCACAATCCTCTCCTTTCCTTTTAAAACCCGACCATCGTCTGTGTACTTACTGAACAGCACCATCAAGAGTGGTACGTAGGGCATGGCAGTCCCTTCCTATATAAACACGCCTTATTCACCCATCACTGAATTCCATCTCCTGAATCATTCAGCCAAAGGTTGCAATATAAATGAGCTCCCTCATCCATGAAAAACTCTGCCTGTACATATTGTGTTGTGCTATGCACCATAATCATATCTCCCACTGACAACCAATGCTTTCATAACCCGATAAAACATTTTGCATTTGTTCTGACATTGTGCCCTGGCCATAACAAAGTATTGCCAGCCTTGGCAGCTCCCCTGACCAGACAAAACAAGTATTAGGTCAGGAGTCTGGGAACATTCCTTGTGCTTCCTACACCAGAGGGGATGAAATTAATGATCCAGATGGGAAATGGAAGCTGGAATAACCTGTCAAATGCTTATCCTTCAGCAGAAAGATCCCTCCTGTTGTCTAATCATTTGAACCTGTTTCTGCTTTCTGAATGTGATTCTAGAAATATGAGCACTCAGGTATGTGCAAAATTTCTCTTTGCTGGTTTCTGTTGAAGAAAAAACCATGCACAGAGATGCTGTGCATGCCTCATCCCTGGAGGTGCTCAAGGCCAGGGTGGATGAGGCCCTGGGCAGCCTGATACAAGGGGTGGCATCCGACTCATGGCATGGGGATAGAACTGCATAGTCGATAATGTCCCTTCTAACCAAAGCCATTCTATGATTTTGTGATACATATATAAAATTCCTTACTCTGCCCTTTTGCTGACTCCCCAGCCTCTCCTGTACCCTGACCACTGTGGAGAAACATCTCATAGATAAATATACATAAGTTTGTGTTCTCCATGCCAGAGTCTATAGCTAGTGAGATAAGGAAGCTTAAACTGAAGTTTTTATGGTGAGCCCCCTGATTTATAGCTTTTGATTCATTCTCTGCAAGCTCAGAGGAATCAGATATAACCTTTCTTCCTCAGTAAACTAAGTGACAGTATTTAACATGAAATAACGAAGGAAATTATATATAAAAACTATTACTCTATAGCAGTATGAGTAAATTAACAATTTACTTTTACCTACTAAAGGAAAGCATCAACCTAGCTTTATTACACCACAGGTGGTTATAAGGTAACTATATTAAGGAGAAGTAATACTGTAAGCACAGGCTGAGAGAGTTGGGGCTCTCCAGCCTGGGGAAGAGAAGGCTCCAGGGTGACCTTTTAGCGCCTTTCCAGTACCTGAATGGAGCCTACAGGAAATCTGGGGGGGGACTTTTTATAAGAGTAGGTAGTGACAGGACAAGGGGAAATGGCTTTAAACTGGAAGAGAGTAGATTAAACTAGATATTAGGAAGAAATTCTTTACTGTGAGGGTGGTGAGACACTGCAACAGGTTGCTCAGAGAGGTTATGGATGCACCCTGGAGGTGTTCAAGGCCAGGTGGATGGGGCCTTGAGTCACCTGGTCTAGTGGGAGGTATCCCTGCCTATAGCAGGGGGTTGGAACTAGGTGATCTTAAAAGTTCCTTCCAACCCAATGCGTTCTATGATTCTATGAATACAGAAAACAAATTTGTAATTCCGCCGTGGAGTCATGAGTCAGAAAGACATTTCATCATTTCACGTGTGTTCTTCCAGATGAAGTTGCTCTGGCTATAAACATATTTATTTACACATTTTACTACTTTCCAATGAATCTTAACCACTATTTGGAACAATTATGTTGTTACTCAAGATTTATTTCATACCTGCAGTGGGAATACAACTAAGGAGTTTAAAAAATTCTATTCTAAGACTATACTTTCTACTTTAACACATGAGCATGATCACTAGAACTGTTCAGAGATGGATAAATAGAAACACACACCAGAGAAGCAAAGAAAAATTAGAACAGAAGGTATAAACTAATTTTAAAAAATTCTATTAGGAAAGCAATCCAGGAAAAGCCAGAGGCTTTAGTTGGCAGTGATGAGAGGAAATAAGTATATTGAAAACAAGACAGATTATATAGTGGAAGGCAGACAGTTAGCTTGAGGGGTAGGAGATTCATTTATTCCTTAACAAGT
The DNA here is from genome assembly GCA_037305975.1 of Chrysolophus pictus. Lineage (NCBI taxonomy): Eukaryota > Metazoa > Chordata > Aves > Galliformes > Phasianidae > Chrysolophus > Chrysolophus pictus. The sequence continues at coordinate 74,315,914 of CM074576.1, forward strand.
ACACAATGGTTATAAAATATGAGCATGATTGTTTTTCCAATAAACTATGTTATCAACAGTATATAACTTTACGTGAATCTCAGATCATTAAAATATCACACCACTTAAATTCACAAAAGCTCAAATGTTTCCTACTTTTCACTAGCGCTCTTGTAAACCAACATTCAGGACAGCTGCAAAATAGACTCTAGCTAAGATGAGAAGGGTATGTCACCGATGCACGCACACACACGTACTCGTGAACTCAGGTACACACTTATCACTATGACAACTCTTTACAGCAGCTCTGGCTTTTAATTAAGTATGAAGAATGCTTGAGAGACGGGGTCACAATCTGCCTGTCGCATCAATTTCTTAATCCGATTGTTAACACACCAGATATTAGCCAGAAGTACGAAGGAGGCAAAACCTGATTCCTCATGCTGTCTGTTCTGAGTTTTCAATCAGATACAAAATAAGAACAGTATAAAAATCGTTTTCAACTGCTTTCCAGAATAAAATTATATTTTAGAAAAATCATCAGGAGTTAGCTCTCATAGACATACCAGTGACTCAGTACCGCTTGAAAATGATCATCACAGAATGGACTTTTCTTCTTCTGGGCAACTTGCTACTGTTGGTAGTCATTGTCTCAGCACATTATTAGCTAGAAAGGATGAAAGCTAAGGGAGAATCTGAAGAAGCCAGTTCTCAGCAGAGGCATGTACAATCCTCCAAAACATTTGATATGATAAATAAGACAATCCCAAGTATCAGAAACAGCAGCTTTGCTTATATGATACCCGCTCCAAAAGTAATGGCTCCTATTTTATTCAGTTGGCCCACAATGTCAGAGGCCAATGTTGGTGGTACGGCAGTAGAGGCTGAACCTTCCCACCAGTACTCCATTACATTTTGTTGCCATGCAACAGATGGCAGCAGAGGAGCAGTCTGACAAAATGCTGTCTGACATGGAAGTGTGGATGGAGCAAAGGTTTGTTATTGAATTCCTCCATGTGGAAAAAATTTCATCCATTGACATGTGCCAACACATGCTGAATGTTTATGGAGACCAAAGAGTGGACACAAGCACAGTGAGGTGGTGGGTGGAGCATTTCAGTAGTGGTGACAGTCAAGTGAAAGATAATCCAACTTCCAGATGGCGTTGCATGGCTGTCGCACTGTGAAATGAAGAGCATCTCCATCAGCTCATCTGCATGAATTGGCTAATGGTGGTGATTATGTTGAAAAATAGTGTTTTGTAACTGAGAATTTGCTCTACAAAATAGTGTTATTGTACTTTCTGTATCTGTTGTAGTCTCCATGGAAATAAATAGGAGGCATTAATTTTGGAGTTACCCACATATCTTTCTGTTTTATTATGCTTTATTTTTTGTTTTGTTTTGTTTTTCACAATTGCAGTGAAGTAAAGAACATGCAACCTTAATCAAGTACTTAGTCACTTACTTTGCTGGAGTAAGTAGGCCTTGTGGTAAATGTCACGTTGAAATTAAGAATAAGGTTTTTAAAATTATTTAGATGACCTTAGGTTCATTTGTTCCTGGGGAAGGAAGTGTCTATTTCCAGAAATCTGCAGACATTTTCATTACGTGCCTACTTCAGCACACTGCAATGATCAGGAAGTGGGAATGTCATCTCATGTCATGGGAGACAAATCTCTCGTTGCTTGTCAGTGTCACTGGGTTTTTAGTGGACATCTTACAAACCTGGTTACATCTAAGAACTGACATAAGCATTGTGTTAGAATGTACGGGAAAGGCTGAGATTTCAAAGAAAAATTGTTCAAACCTGACTAATGGAAACCAGGAGAAATGTTCACATTTTACTGACTGAGAATTTCACAAGGAAATGATGAAAAGGAGAATCGAAGCTATCAGAAGAAAGGACTCGGTTTTGTTTTTGAATAGTTTGTCCTTTAAAAGTTCTTACAGATTCACCATAGCAAAAATATTAACTTGAACTTGAACCACTTTGAAATATTCAACATAAATATTTATTTAATGGCAATGTCCTTCATTTTTGCTGACCTAGGCAAAGACATCTGTGTAGACACTGTACTGAAGTTTATTTGGGTCCAGAGCTTCACAGTGTCTCCTGTTGATCTCCCACATAAAATAACTGTGGGTGCATAGGAGATAGAACTAGTGTCATTTACAGCCAGTTTTTTTCAGTTGTGAATTCAGCTGTTTCCAGGAGAAGTCTTATTAATTCTGGAGGTGTTTTAGCTTTCATGAAACTTAGAAAGCCTTTCTAAAAAGTCCTTTTAACTGAAGTAACATCATAATGTAATTAAAGGCATTTTGAGGCAGCTATTTGAAAGTGATGGTGTTAAAAGATCTGCAAGCAATTACCACATCTGAGAGAATATCACACTGTAAATCAGAATGAGATGAGTATTATAGTAAAATCATTTAAATAACAGATTCAGTGACTGGTATTTTCTTCCATCTTAATCTGGAAGCCTATAAAAACTGTATGCTCTTCAGCATGTAATTAATTTTTACTGCATCATAACACTTTCCAATCAATTGGGGATGTAAAATTTATCTATTTGATACACCTTGCATTGTTTTTAATACAGAGTAGTCCCTTAAAATAATCTGAAACAATGCAAACTGCCCATCTACTTACATTATATTCAGGAGTCTTATTTCTTTGTGCTGTCCTCCCCATCCCACACTCCTGTGCATTCACAATCTAGAAGGGTTTATTTACTTAAGCTTGTTGAAGAGTGGGCTTTGAGTATATTTTGTTACATTTATTTTATACTCTTTAAAAAAATAGCAGTCTTACTTGCACAGGAATTTTTGTATTAAAATTCAGTTATCCAGATGATTTGTGTACAAAGCTCCATGTAACTACACTGTATGATATCCTATGAACCTAGAGCAGACAATGAATATATCATAATCACCTGGCAATAACATCTACATTTAAAAATGCAGGCAATTTCCCCTCAGATGCGGTCCCAGCAAAGTTCTTACAGTCCAGTAGAGACAAAGACACACTGCAGACAAGATTAGTATTCAAGGAAATGAAGACAGAGGATGGTGCTTAGTTCTTCCTACATCCATAAACCATATTGAGAATGATTAATAGGAAACCATGCTGACCTTATATATATATTCCCTTCTGATCTTAATTTCACCAGAGAATAGGCAGCTAATTTCTCCAAATGACTTGGGAATAGAGCCACAAAAGGCTTTTAGTACTTAAATCTTTGCCTAAAGCCTGAAGTTGTGATCCTTTAAACAGTGTCTCATCTGATGCTGAAAGCCTGGAAACATACATATTCAGTGCATTGTCTGGTTGAATACAAGTTACATTCAAGTGTTCCAGATAGAAATAATGTTTCCAAGGCTTCAATACACACATCCCCAATCTCTTGGCCCACAGCTATATCCTCCTATCACTCCTGTTCCAAATATTTATCTGTGCTGGTAGAAAGGCCTACTCCTCCAGATACCCACATCCACGTCACACAGAATGGCCACGCACAATGCAGTCATGGTCAAACAGTGACCGCAGATGGCAAGCCTACATGCAGAACCTGTGTTCAACCAACCTAGTCCTTCTCCTCAAAAAACAGCTAGGGTAGTACTGCTGCTCAAGATGAACATGGAACAGTTTCAGTGGGCATGTACCCCCTTGCATTCAAAACATGACTCACTTTGCAAAATAGACTATACCTTTGTGATTAGGACATTCTGGTAGGAAAAAAAAAAAAAAAAAAAGAAAAGAATAGAAAGAAAAGAAAAAAAAGAAAGAGAAAAACCACACTTATGAATTCCTTTAGTCTTGTTGCCTTGGAAAAAAAGAAAGAAAGAAAGAAAAAAACCCACATCTTCTTATTCCCAAGTGAGCTCTCATGGCGAATCTTGTATTTGGGAAGTGGAGAGGAGGGGTAGGCTCATTGTGCCAACCAGGGGCTTGTTGCCAAGGTGCCTACAACCACATTGGGCTAGAGTTTAAGACCTGTTTCTGTTGTCTTTACTTCCAAGTGGCAGTATCAAATGTCTCATTGTTCAACAAGCTAGTTCCTGAATATCCCTTTCTGAGACTCTTTATTTATCTGCTCTTCTCTATATAGAAGTAGAACCCATTCTGTTATCTAAAAATTCAGATACCAGGTCATGCTGCTCCATAGAATCCTCATTTTTTTATGATTTTCATTTTTGGTATTTTCACAAGAAGAGAACTGAGATGGAGACATAAGCTGCATGCACCCATGACATTGGAGTCAATGTGAAGGTTATCTAATAAAACATAATCTCTAATGAACACAGACTTACAAAGCATTAGCCTGCTGTGATTGTTTAAATGAATGAGGGAGAGATAAGAATGGACATTTCTGAATCTAAACAAAGTTAGGGAAACAAACAAGCAACAAACAGAAAGGCTATCCTTTATGGTGGTTCCAAAAAAAAAAAAAAAAAAGAAAGAAAGAAAGAAAAAAAAAAAGAAAGAGACAGAGAGAGAATGAGAAAATACACTTAATCATTAAGATGACTATATATAAAAATAGAAACCTTTCAAATTCAGTACTCATTTCCAGTTACTTTAGAAGATCTTCTACGGCTCTTTGTACTCATAGCCAAAGGAACCGTTGAGGCAGAATCCAAAACAGATGGGAGGGGAGGAGAGGGAAGGGAGATGGCACTATGTGGTGGCATCTGCTGAATTATCCACAGGTAAATTACCTGCTATCTGCTCAGAGACCTCTGATCCTTTTGAACAAAAAGCCCAGGAGTAACTACTCACATAGGGCAGCTCTTACCTGGAGAAAACCTTTGCTAAAACCCTCCCAAGCATCTGCCAGTTGCTGATAGCACACATGCAAATACCAAAGACAACTCCCTGAACTGGAAATTGGAGTTTCATATGTCCCTTCTCAGGACAGTGTGTGTAGTGAGGGCAAGGTACATGCTTTACATGATGTGGCATGGCTGGTGTCACAGGGTACTCAATGCCTAGGAGACTGGAAAACCATGTTTTGCTCTGTGAGCAGTAGTTGTTCAACACTGTCTGTTTCCACATAATGCTCTTTGGTAGTGAGAAGAAGAAAAGCATTATAGAGTCAACCAAAATAAAAAGGAAGAGGTTCAATCAGCTCTGACTGCAGCATCTTTTGCCAAGCTTTTCCAACTGATACACAGCTGAATTAATTCACACATGGATTCATCTTCTTAATAAGCAAGCAGCTCTCTCTGCTCTTTACTGGGGATTACTGAAGGGCAGATTGTCATTGATAATGAAGACAATGTAATGAGGCAAGTGAGAGGCTCACAGTGATTCATAGTGAAAATCCCATTCCCAGATCAAAAGAAAAGAGTTTTTTTCTTCTAGTCTGACTGCAGGTCAGCCCTTGATGTATCTGAAATGCAGACATCCCTGCTGGGAGCTGTGCTGCAGAGAGGACCAAATTTGGCCTCCAGAGCAAACTTGTTAGGGTTGATACAAGAAACTGCCCACGGATAGCCTGGTCCAGACAACCCGCATCTGGAGCTCCCAAACTGCTGTGAGGCACTGAGGCCTTTGTAGTAATCTCAGGTACAAGTACAGACTGGGAGAAGAACTCCTTGAGAGCAGAGAGAGAAGGGGGTCCTGATGGATGAAAAGCTGGACAAGAGCCAGCTCTTGCAGGTGCTCTTGCAGCCTGGAAGGCTAACATTGTACTGGGCTGCATCAGAAGACAGGTGGCCAGCAGGGAGAGGGAGGTGATTGTCCCTCTCTACTCTGCTCTTGTGAGGCCCCATCTGGAGTACTGCATTCAGGCCCCCAGTACATCTTGATGTGGAGCAGTTGGTGCAGGTGCCTTAGTGATGTTCACCTGTAAAGGTAAGGCTGGGCAGAGCAGCAAAAATTCAAAGCTGCAATTCACAAAATGGCTTTAGTATAGTTGTTCTGAGAAGGTCTTGGAGCTGAGGCTGCAGTTTGGTGTGCCAACTCTGAGGTCAGAGGTTGCTACCCTTCCAAGCACACACTGTTGATTGCCCCTTACCCCTGCTGTTTTCAGCATCTTCAATAAGTGTTTTGCATCAGTTACTGAAATAAGTAATTGGTAGTTTCTGGAAAAGGGTGGGTTGCCTAAGGAAAACATTATTCTGCCTAGCAGAAGCTAGGCAAATTCTACTTGAAACTGATACGCAATTAATCATCAGTGAGGCACTGTAACAACTCAGCTAGAGATGTGACAAATTCTCTGATGTCTGAGAGCTTTTTCCTTCCAGGAATTTTTGAACAAATGTTTGATATGATTTGTAAAGACAAATTACCATAGAATTTAATTTATTAAATTCTATAAAAACAATTCTTTTTTTGAAAACAGTGCATGACATGCCTCCTAAAATTCTCTTTTCAAATCAGAAAGGCATGTTAGTGAGGGGATATTTTTTCATCAGTGCTGAGTACAATGTGTATACATTCAATGAGTTCAAAATTGCAACCATGGATGTGTAAAGAATCCTAGGCACTTGTGCACTCTTGCTTCACTTGTTAGCCTGTGCTAAATGTGGTTTTCAGCCTTTATTGATTTGCTGACCCCTGAATACTTTTGAGTAAGCCTCTATCTAGTGTACCTCTGCTTTCTGAGAAATGGTTTGATGTTCTTAATTGCCATTTCTGTATGTTATGGAAATAGGCCTGGGAATGTATTTATGGATCTGAGAGTCCTAAAAACCACTGCACTGAATGGCTTTTTCCTGATCCCATGGCTGTTCTGAGTTCATGCACTTTTATCCTTTTGCCACCCTTTTTAGTCTTCAGCACACATCCACCTACCTACTACAAATTTCATCCAAATCCTGTTGGTTTCTCTTAAGTCCCAAAGCATTACTCACATCACATAGAATGGTTTGTACAGAGAGAATAAAACAATGTGTTCAAACTAGTAAAAAGAAACGAAGATCAGTTCATTTTATCCAAGGTGGAGGAAAAAAACATTCTGTTAATTCTGCTTGTCACATTCTGTATGTCTCATTCCCTAGCTTTCTGAAAGTCCTAGTGGACACTTCATTGTTACCTTGTCTGATGCAAACAAAAATACACTCACTAATGACTTTTCTGGTTTAGTGTAGACCCTGCCAGGAACATGAGACTCCCCCAGTGTCCTCTGCCTTATGCCTGGTTATTTATGTGTGGGTGGTTGGTATTCAGGGTGGCCAAGATGTGGTAAAAGCATAAAGCAATTAAAACAAATGTATCATCTCTCTCTCCTAGGTTTGTCCACATAACCAATATTTAATGAATTTTAGTGCTATCTGACAGCACTTCAACTTTCTGCTAATTAACTTGCAGCACTTTGAATAAACGCTTTGAACACTGTGGTGCCATCTGTGAATGCAGTGCTTTGCATGCCACTTCAGAGGAGTTGACCTTCTTGGTGTGGCTGTGAGGCCAGTTCTTTAGTTACTTTCTCCATTAATTGCACTTTCCCTTGGGAGCAGCATTGCTGCTTTTCCCTAACTAGCAATTTGATCATATTTTTATGAGAAGACGTAGCAGTGTAGTTCATATTCTCCAGAATTCAGAATATTAATGTGTGGTCCCTTGTTTTCAACAGCTATGAGTCACATTCTCCCTTCCAAAGAATGGCCAAAATAATGTGGAATATCTTCAAAACTAAGCTGGAGCCTCCAAGAGCCTCTAATATGTGCTTTCTCAAATATGTGCTCTTCTCCCTCCAGCTAGAGCTTAAAGACAAATCTTTGGATGATTCTTTGTGAGATGCCTGACAAAAAAACATTAATTTCTTCTGTCAAGGACAAGCTCACTAATTATTGATCAAAAAGTCAAATGCCATATTTTTAAATCCTGTGTTAGCTCACACAGCTAAAGACAATGGGCAAATATGAAGCAAGTCATGTTCTCCATCCACCCTTCACTCCTCATTTTCTGTCATGGATAGCTGATACATTGAAGGAAATAAAGCTGAAGCATCCACTGAGATGGGAAAGTGAGCCCAGGTCAACTTCATCCTCACAGATGGCTGTAAGAGCATGTTGTGCTGGACAAAATGGAAGAGCCTTTATCTGCAATTCACTGTATTCTATGTGTAAAAGGCCTCCCCCTTAATGTAGGGATCATTTAGATGAAGCTACACCCAAAAAGAGTCCTCTGCAAATAAGCCATTTTTCTTCTTTGCAGAAGACTTTTCTCTTTGAACTTTGCATATGGAATAGAGACAATAAGAGCAAACGTGGTGAGGAGATGCAATGTCACTGATTTTCGCCAGATGTCGACTATGCTGATTCTTAGCAATTGCTTATTTTTAAAGTAAAAAATTATTAACACTGTGTACGTAACTGAGAAAATGTATGTGCCCTAGAAGCTACACACTCTGCCAATATGTGCTACTTGCTGTAATGATAGATGAGGCTGACTGTAAAATGACTTTTTGCTTCATTACTTGTTAACTATCAGTTATCATCCATGACTGTCTTCAATAAAGCTTAAAGAAGAGCCTCAAAGCAATCTATAATGTAGCATTAAAGGAACCATGGTGATAGTTCCTGCATAGTTGCCTGAAATAACATTGACAACGCAATTACCTTTGCAACAATCCCATTAATACTCAGGATGGCCCTGTAGCTTGTTGCACGTGCACTGTAAAAACCCTTCACAAACCTTTGCATGTTCTTTCTGCAGTTCTTCCTGACTCTTATTAGGACATTAGTTAATGACCCGAGCTTGTATAGCTTTGCCTAAGGTATTCTGAAGAGCAATTCATCCTACTTCGTCACAGCTCCATTTGGTGCTGGAAAACTCAAATTCAGTTCTTGATGATATAGCTTATAGCTGCTCTTTGTAACACTTCTCACAGCCTTCTGTATTGTTAATATAAATTTTTCCTTTTCAGCTCCTCAGAATATGCCATCCAGAAAAACATTACTTTATTTGTCATTCACTATCTATAATGGCTATTAGCATTCCCATTCAATATATTGACAAACTTAGTATGTTTCTTTTTCTCCTAGATATTATTTTGCCATAGAGTAGCCTCCTTTCTCTTAGCCCAACTTCACTTCTTTTTGTGAGCCAACATGGTCTCACAGCTTTTCTGGAATCCATTTTGCTGGCGGTTATACTTTCTGCTTTGACTTCACAGATGAAGATTCACATACAGTGTGAGAGAGCCAAGAAGAAACAGAGAAACACATCTGGGACTTCCTGAAAAGAGAAACAGATATGATAAGAAAGAAGGTTTCCTAATACTGAAGTCTATAGACTTAGAGACAGTCTCTGAAGAACAGGAAAAAAGCTCAGATAAATGATGCATTTAAAAAAAAAAAAAAAAAAAAAAGGAGGAAAAAAAAAAAACAGGAATAGATCTTGCTCAGAGTTTTTTTTTTTTCTGATGAAAGTCAAAATGTGAACCACTTGAAGACAGGATTTTTCACAGAAGTGCAGCAGCTATATTTCTATTTTTCTATTCAAACAAGGGTGGAGAAAATGTACTATCAACCTCATAATGGCCAAAAATTTCATAATTAGAGTGCTCGTATGTGCTGTGAAAGAATCTGATCACACTTCCACAAATACTAGATGCTATGACAGAGTTAAACAAGGCTGGGAGCAGAGAAGAAACTGGAAAATCTGGACATGAGGCTGGGGAAACTAGTGTATTAGCCTGATTTCTTGCTTCCATCAAGCAGAGCAGACGTGAATCACAGAATCACATCATGGTAAAAATTACATGTTTTTTTGGATCCATCTGCTCCAGATTATGCCCTAGCAGGGACAACTAGAACAAGGTGCCAGGCCCAAATCCAGATGGCTCCTGCAGATCTCCAAGGAGGATATTCCATAGCCTCAGGGTAGCCTGTGCCTATGCTCCATCATCTACACAGCACAGAAGTCATACCTGGTGTCAAAAGGGAATCTCCTGTGTTCCCTTGCATTTTCCATTCAGGTATGAATATACACTGATGAGATTTTCCCTAGGTCTCCCACCTCCCAGGCATTGAGAAGTCTGGGGAAAGTCTCTTCCTCTCTTCTCTTTCTTCTATTTTGGATGGGTTGTTTTTGTTGTTTTTTTTTTCCCCTATGTGGAAATTTTGGAATTGTCAAGCCTTTGTGTAACATCATTTTGCCACTGAGCCAGCCTCAGGCCAAAGCATTTATACAACAGGGGCACTGTCATCAATAAGGAAAGAAATCTGTTTCTTTAAAGCTTTATTCTGCCTTTACAATTTGTATTTCAGATGTTGCGGTTTCAGTTTGCCACAGCTTCTGTAATGACCCAGCAGAAAAGTCTCTTGTAGAGACAGAATTTTCACCTATATTTTGAGAGAAATGCTTTAAAGACTCTGTGATTATCCCATAGGAATGAGTTTGACAAGGAGCAATAAAAAACCATCCAAGATTCAATGCAGACCTCCTTTTTTTGAGGGCTGTAAGGATAAACACCTCCACAGCCATGGTATATAGGTGCATCCTCTAAGAGCATCAACATGACCATTGTAGAATGTGTAGAGCCCAGGACTGAATGGGCAGGACGAAAGATCAGAAATGGCAAACACTGCTTAAATTAGCATTTCTATATATGCTGCATATTCCAAGGTAATAGCGTTTTTCACAAAGCTGTTTGACCGCAGACACTGTTCCACAAATTTTGAAGGCTTTATCCTGTTTTAGGTAAGAAACTGGATTATGGAGAGTAGAAATTAAAGCAGAGAAGTTGACATGAGACAAGATCCAAAAAAACTTATGCTGTAGAAAACTGAGGATTCTTGCTCTCCTACAGATATGCTCAGGCAGAGTAACTAATAACCTGTCATCTATGCCCAATTGCATTGAGTGTAGAAGACTAGAAGAATAATGCAAGAAAATTGCAAGCTTACTTGAAGACAATTATAACCAATAGCCTGTGTGACATTTGATGTGAGTGCATCAGTAGACCATACAAAAAGGTATAATAATTCAGAGTCAAGAAGCAGCAGCCAGATAGTAAGACAAAAGGAGGTGGTATAAGATCCTATAGACACCTCTAGAAACAGCCTTTACACTATTTTCAAGCTCCATATATCCCCTGCTCTTTCAAGGAAAAACAATGATAAGACTTTTGAGAGAAGAACATAAAACACAAGCTCCCCTAAGGAGCCATGAAATATATTTGCATACATACTCCAAGTATGATTAACAAAATAGTGAGAGAGAAACATGTTAAGGTGGTTGTCTTGTGGGAAACCCTAAAATAAGAACTGAGGAAAACACTCAGAAGAGGGGATCTTGTCATCAGTACTAAATTTGTAGTTCTTTGGAATTTTGAGCTAAAAGAATATGAGCACTGAGATGAATATGTTGTTAAGAAATAATTATAACTACATATCTGTTTAATCTGCAATATTTTGTTTCCTACCTTTCAGTGAAAAGCTTGAGCTTAAAGGTCTCAATGAATAAGCTCTGATCAACTGAGAAATGTATAATAGTCTGGTTTTCCCAAAAGTGTGAAGTTCAAAAAACAACCCCACAAAAAAAAGCATGTGCAGGCAGTCCAGAGGGCACGTAACACAAGACACTTGTAAGCCTCACCGTGTTTAGATTATTTCCTGACAGCTTGCTAAACAATCCTTTGGGAACTGTTATTAGTACGTGCCAAGTTTTGGAGAGGAATTTCCTTCTGCCTTTGTCTAAGTAGTCATTACCTACTGTATGCCCCACAAGAAAGAAACAGAGAAGAAACATTGTCCTCTTTGAAACAACACCTATGCATGATGCTTTCCTAATAAAACAGATCACATCTTCGGAGCTTCTTGTACTAGCAGAAGAACCCACGTGTCTCATAATCTGTTCATAAACTTTGCCCCAAGATCATTACCCTCCATGATCATCTAGTCCAATCATCCATGTACCACCAATATTTGCCACAAAAACATGTTCCTTAGTACAACATCTAAACATTTCTTGAACACTGCCAGGGATGGTGACACTACCACCAGTTCCTGACTACTTCTTCGGAGAAGAAATTTTTCCTAATATCCAACTTGAACGTCCCCTTCAACTAGTTTTCAGTCCATCTCATGTCCTTTATCTTATGCCCATATTATGCCCATACTTCAACAGCTTGTCTATAATATTGTTAAAGGAGTGTCAAAAACCTTGGTAATGTTGAGATAAACAGCATATACTTCTCTCTTTTCAACTACTAAGCCAGTAATCTTTTTATAAAGGTCTGTCAGGTTAGTCAAGCAAGATTTTCCATTCATAAATCCAGCTGACTATTCTCAATTATCTTCTTGTCCTTCTAGATGCTGCTAGCATCTGGAAAATACAGGCTAAAAGTAAGGCTTTCATTAACTTCAATTTCAGTTTTGGATGATGAGGAGGTTATTTTCAGTTGTTTTTTCCTAAATGTTTAGGTCCATGGTGTGCTGGCAATCAGAATAACCAGCAGAAAACACCATTCCTTTTGTCCACTCTGCTAGTTCCTAAGTTTGGTACTACAGAAACCTACTTTGTTTAAGCAAGGACAAAACTTCTGAGGTAGGGGTGTGAGAATGTCAGCAAAAAGAGATCAGATCTCTGGTTCTCTGAAAAGCATTGGAGCTGTTGGTCCTGTTAGACTTATTTCTCACAGGAGATGGGGGGAATGATAAGGTTCTGATGCAGAATGTGGTATTCTTACTTTGCCTTTACAGACTGGTCCATATACAGAACCAGGCAGGATGCATGAACATGGTATTTAAACAGAAGTAGCCAAGCTGCATACGGTTTCTCTGAATCTATCTTGATTACCAATAACTTTCTCACAGCTGCAACTTAAATCAACAACAGCTGTGTATTAAGTATTTACAATGTTTAATACTAAACAGCTGGTGAAAAAGTATTGCTAGAGGTGTCAAACAGGCATCTAGAATTCAGAGAGTTATTTTAACAGGGAACTGACTGTGACTCCACTCCCTAATTGCACAACAGGGACATCTTTCTGGAGAACTGCAACAATATCTTAACAGGGTTATCTAGATTTATCTGTGTCCATGACAGGGGCCCACAAGACCACTGGCCCAAAAAGGGAACCAGGGCAAGGGGGGAGGGTTGGATGTCGATCATTATGGGCCAGTTTGGCCCGCTTCTGTGACTAATGGAGCAGGTCCAGGGAAAGAGGAAAAGAGGAAGGGTAGGGAGATGGGAGCTGGACCTAAAAACAGAACAGCAGCAATGACACGAGGAGGAAAGTTAATTTACTAAGTATGATATCAGATTACAAGATAGCACAATATAATACAATATATAATACCCCTGCATACCCTCTGGGGTGTGAAGTTCTTCTCTTCTGAGAGCCAGGTATTTGGAAAAATGGGCAGTCCTCAGAAGTGGGGCATTAACTCTTTAACTCCCAGTGCTTTATATGATGTTATTATGATGTGGAATACCAATAACAAAAATCATAAAACCATGACAGTGCTTGTCAGGTAGGCGGTCACATCAGTGATCGGCCTAAGGGAACAGTGCTGGAGGTAATTATAAACCTGCATCAGGACGTGGCTCAAGTAGCCTACAATGAATGAGGCTAGGAGCTAACACAATGAGAAAGAAACACATTACTGCACCTATGTCTGCACTGAGGACACAGTTTCTTGGTGAAGAACAGCTATAACATTCTTGAAGACTACAGTAGGATTCACCAGTCTAGGGATCTGGGGTCAGAGAAGCAACATTATTTCCAGCACTACTCAGCTTGTAAGGGATTCATTCTGAAGCCTTAGTTCCATTGATTATAATGTCCTCATATGGGTGAGTAAAAGTGCATTATGAAATGCTGGTGGTTTTAGAGGCAACCACGTAGAGGCCAGGAGATGCTCAGGATGTGGAAAAAAACTTTTGTGCTGTTTTTTGTTGTTGTTGTTTTTGGGGTTTTTTGTTTTTCTAGAGCAGAGGGCTTACCATATATATTTTTCAAGAGCTGCAGCTATTTTGTCAAGTGCAGAAGAGAAAAATGGTGAACAAAGCATTTCGGAGGCTTTTTTCTTTACAATTATTAAAGCATTTACAGAGAAGAAAAGGAGAGAAACTCTAGGACTACTGCATAATATATTTTGGATTGTGATAGGACAAGGGGGAATGGTTTTAAACTGAGACAAGGGAGATTTAGGTTAGATATTAGGAGGAAGTTTTTCACTCAGAGGGTGGTGACACACTGAAACATGTTGCCCAAGGAGGCTGTGGATGCCCCATCCCTGAAGGCATTCAAGGCCAGGCTGGATGTGGCTCTGGGCAGCCTGGTCTGGTGGTTGGTGACCCTGCACATAGCAGGGGGGTTGAAACTGGATGATCACTGTGGTCCTTTTCAACCCAGGCCATTCTATGATTCATTCTATGATTCTATGATACATGTATATTATAGAGGGAATTTTCCAGAAATCCAGACTCAAAATTTTCTCCTATACTGATAAGCTGTTAGAAAAGAAGCCTTCTCCAAAAGGGTAGGTTTGGGAGCTAGCATAGACCAGGAGGGACCAGTTCAAATTGCTCTGAGAAGCAGGCTGCTTCCCAGCCACTGTTAGAAACCACCTCAGAGGGGGTATTCTCTAGAAGGGTAAGTAGAAAAATCCAGCTGGGGTCCCTGCACTGTTAGACCCTTGTGTTATGGACTGTTGTGCTGTAAAGCCTCAGGTGCCTAAAAAGAAGACAGTTCATACTAAGGATTCTTATTATTCCCCATTAAAGTTGTAGTGCACCACATATAAAGAAGAGCAGTCTCAAATCAGTCTCCTTTTATTGAATTACTGTGGATTACACCCAGAAATGTGCCTGTGCCAAAAAGCCATGTGGTATCAGTTCTGCAGGACTGTGTTTCACAGAGTTCTTAATGACTCAAAACAACTAATGCTAGTGGGAACAGACACACTTTGCAGTTGGGGCCTCAGCACCTAAGGATTCAAACATCAGTCAGTGTCCTGAACTGAAGATGGAGATGAGGTGAAGATAAACCTGTCCCAAAAGTAATGCCGTTGTGATCTCCCAGTGTCTAATTTTTTTTGAACAACTGGAGAACTGTATTTTGGAGCAGCTGTTGCTTGAGAACTCTCCAAACACAGGAGGCTGTGCTAAGCAGTTCATTAATCCAATCAACTTGAAGTTAGCGATATGTTGGTTAAATACATGCATTTTGGAGAAACAGCTAAAGATTTTGTGCAGAGCACGAATGCCCAGCCGTGCCTCCAGTGGCTTCCTTTATAAACACAGAGGATGAGTGGGAGGATGCATCATGTCAAGATCATTGTTCTGTTAATGTTATTCCTTCTCAAAAAAAAAAAAAAAAAAAAAAAAAAAAAAAAGCCATAGAAAATGGTTTTAGTTTGTTTTGGTTTTATTTTCTTTTTCATTTCTCCACCAATATTTTTGTCAAGTTTTCCGATCTTTTCTCTGGGAGAAGCATAGCATCCATTACTTCTATGCTGCAAATCTTCATGAAACAAAGCAGCCAAATTTCTTAGATTCCTTTAGCAAGTTGGCCCTCTTTCCTTGTCCACCTATGCAGTAAAGAAGACTAAAAATGTTGGACTCTTTATGTATGTAAGAAATCTTTATTGAAGTAAGGTCTTTTAATAACACCCTGAGATTCTCAGTTGTCCTGAGAAAAACAAAAAGCTGTAATCCAACTGAAATGGTACTTTTCAGGTCTGGACAGACACGAAACATCATCTTGCCTCTGTGGTGGGTGAAATTCAGATAGACCCTGCTTCTGCTTTGCTCTCTCCTTTCTTTCCATGGGAGAGACATCCAGTCACAGTGCTCTGAGTAAAGCAAAAGGACTCCAATCTGTTGATAATAGGTAGAGGAGGAATCAGAATGGTTTAAGTAAAATTTGCATACTATGGCACCTAAATAGTTTTCAGGATCTGAATGTCAAGGGAAGTTGTGTGATTCTGTTGTTTGGAGTGTAAAAATTACCCAAACTACACAAGTTTATTTTCTATTTTTAACCTTGATTGGATTTGGATGCAAATGTGGCTTTGAACACAATATTCTCAACATTTCTCTTTTAATCTGTCTTTTGGACTCTCAGAATTACTTTCCAAATCCCTCAGAAGTGTTCACTTTCACGCCTCATACTTGTAGCACTTTAAAAATACTAATGTTAATAGTCACCTTTCATGAGTCTAAGGGAAAAAGAAATGTCTCTTAAGTAAATACAAAATGATGCAAACAAAATTCTCCCTCAAACGAATATTTCTTTGGAGATTCAAGAGCTGATATTCTACTGAACTTGTTTTGCCTGTGGGCAATCATAATAGCTCTCAAAAAAGGTTTGAGCTATAAAGCAAAAAGCTGGAGGAAATTAGTTTTATTTTGCTGTTAATGGAAAGAGGTAAAATCCTGCAGTAACTTCACTGGTTTTCATTTTTAAATGTTCAAAAGAGATTAATAAAACTTAAGAGACTGAATGATCTTGCTTTTGCTATAGCGTGAAAGGGCACTGCATATTAACAGTACATTTCTGGGATAACCATATGACAGAAGTTAATGAAATTGCTTCAGAGAAATGCAGCAATAAATACATGTAATGTGCTAGCATAAGGAGCCAGGAGGCAAGGTGCTCCCATAGATATGAGTCAATAAGTGCATTAGTGAAAGGAAAAATGGAATCGTAGAGAGAAAATTGTTTACAGTGATCAGAAAAGAGAACAGAAATAATTTTCAAAAAATTAGATCAAGGCATCTTTTTCTCCCCATTTGTATTAGAATATCTGCACTTCTATAGAGGGCAAAAACAGTAGTTGAAATGCTATGCTCTTACTGTCAAATGAAGGAGCTGCAAAGGCTGATGTGTGCTATGAAGTGAGGTTTTTCACCTGCATGTACTGCGTTATCAACCAGCATGCAAAGATCAGCTGCTAGGGGTACAGCAGCTCCAGGATGGCCATAGTTGGAGCTTAGTCTTAAAATATACATCACTTAAGATGAAGCCCATATTAAATGAACCAAAAACTCCTCTGTGCTTGCATCTGTGCTGTGCAGTTTCCACCCAGCTGGTTAAAACTCTCTACCTCTCTTGGGCTCAGGCTGCAAAGGTGATTTCTAATAAAGCAAACTCAGAGGCATGCAGGTGATAGAGAGCAGAGCAGAGCTCCTGCCTCTTTTCTTTTTGGCTTTTGTGGAGATAAAATAAGCTGCTGGCAGAGCTGTACTTCCTATATACTCCAGCCAGCAGCAGTCTGCACAAATACACCATGTTGGTGATGCCTTTCCTACCGGCTATGTATTTTTCTCATCAATATTTAAACTATTCTAGGTAGCTCCTATATGTGGTTCAGGGAAATGAGGGCACTATTTAACTGCCTCAATTTGCACAAGGCAAATTAATATCTTAGGCAGTCACTTGTATGTCCTACTAAATTGCCTTATCCGAAAAGATGAGTGAAGATCTGCCATGGTAACTTACAGCATATATTACATTTAAAAAGCCTTGCCTACATGCAGTCAGTATGTGAAGGCATTTATTTCTAAGACATAAATCTAAACTAGATCCTCATCTGTAGTGTACGCAACTCCTGGGAGTAAACTGTGGAAAACAGTACAAATTAAACACTGTAGAGAAAGCATGGGAAGAAGACATTCCCCTGAAATCAGCCACTGCATGGCATGGAGCATGGATCCAATGAGTTCTGCTTGTGACAACAAATGGCCCTGGACTGGGTGTGTTTTAAGAGCAGACTCCAAGGAGCACTCTTGCAGAAAACAAATGAGAAGGACTCTTGCCTAGAGCTGCTGTCTAGGAATCATTAACAGGCAGGCTGAAATTAGGAAGCTGGCAACTGGAATTATTTCTTTAGAGTATAAATGGGGCTCTGAAGGATATTGTACTTCTATAAGTACTCATTTTGAACCCTGAGACAGATTTGAGTATCTAATTGGTTAATTATATGTTGTTTCATTAGGAAAGGATGCTCCATTTTAGACTTCTCTGGCTTTTACACTTTTCTGTCAAGTGTTAATGGATTTTTTTGGTAAAATATATTTAACAAAACGCTACATTAAAAATGAAATAATTGAGTGAACCTCTCAAGGACTGGAGTTCTGTGGGCTGCCTTGAATTGCCAGATCCTTGACCATGCCAGAGCATCTGCCTGCATTTTTTCCAGAGCAGCCTGATTTTCCTTCATAGCATCCCTGAATGGTAGAAGTCATCACCATACAGCAAACATGAAGCAGCATTAATTTATCAGTTCGGGAGTTGTATGCATGATGCTGAATCTCACTTCCATCGGTGTGGAAAAGCTGGGAGGTGATAGGAAAGTAAAAGATAGGTAGGTACATAGGTAGGTAGGTAGGTAGAAAGAAAGAAGGAAGGAAAGAAGGAAGGAAAGGAAAGAAAGAAAGAAAGAAAGAAAGAAAAGGGGAAGAAAGAAAGAAAAGAAGAAAAGAAAAGAAAGAAAGAAAGAAAGAAAGAAAGAAAGAAAGAAAGAAAGAAGAAGAAAGAAAGAAAAGAAAGAAAGAAAGAAAGAGAAGAAAGAAAGAAAGAAAGAAGAAAGAAAGAAAGAAAGAAAAGAAAGAAAGAAAGAAAGAAAGAAAGAAAGAAAGAAGAAAGAAAGAAAAGAAAGAAAGAAAGAAAAGAAAGAAAGAAAGAAGAAAGAAAGAAAAAGAAAGAAAGAAAGAAAGAAAGAAAGAAGAAAGAAAAAGAAAGAAGAGAAAGAAAAGAAAGAAAGAAAGAAAGGAAAGAAAGAAAAAGAAGAAAGAAGAAAGAAAGAAGAAAGAAAGAAGAAGAAAGAAAGAAAGAAAGAAAGAAGAAAGAAGAAAGAAGAAAGAAAGAAGAAAGAAAGAAAGAAAGAAGAAGAAAGAAGAAAGAAAGAAGGAAGAGAAAGAAAGATGAAGAAAGAAGAGAAAGAAAGAAAGAAGAAAGAAAGAAAGAAAGAAAGAAAAAGAAGAAAAGAAGAAAGAGAGAGAGAAAGAAAGAAAGAAAGAAAAGAAAGAAAGAAAGAAAGAAAAGAAGAAAGAAAGAAAGAAAGAAAGAAAGAAAGAAAGAAAGAAAGAAAGAAGAAAGAAAGAGAAAGAAAGAAGAAAGAAGAAAGAAAGAAAGAAGGAAAGAAGAAAGAAGGAAAGAAAGAAAGAAAGAAAGAAAGAAAGAAAAAAGAAAGAAAGAAGAAAGAAAGAAGAAAGAAAGAAGAAGAGAAAAGAAGAAAAGAAAGGAAAGAAAGAAAGAAAGAAGAAAGAAAGAAAGAAAGAAAGAAGAAAGAAAGAAAGAAAGAAGAAAGAAAGAAAGAAAGAAAGAAAGAAAGAAAGAAAAGAAAGAAAGAAAGAAAGAAGAAAGAAGAGAAAGGAAAGAAAGAAAAAAAGAAGAAAGAAAGAAAGAAAGAAGAAAGAAAGAAAGAAAGAAAGAAAGAAAGAAAGAAGAAGAAAGAAAGAAAGAAAGAAAGAAAAGAAAGAAAGAAAGAAAGAAAGAAAGAAAGAAGAAAGAAAAGAAAGAAAGAAAGAAAGAAGAAAGAAAGAAAGAAAGAAAGAAAGAAGAAAGAAAGAAAGAAGGAAAGAAAGAAGAAAGAAGAAAGAAGAAAGAAGGAAAGAAGAAAGAAAGAAGAAAGAAAAAGAAAAGAAAGAAAGAAGAAGAAAGAAAGAAGAAAAGAAAGAAGAAAGAAAGAAAGAAAGAAAGAAAGAAAGAAAGAAAGAAAGAAGAGAAAGAAGAAGAAAGGAAAGAAGGAAAGAAGGAAAGAAGGAAAGAAGGAAAGAAAGAAAGAAGAAAAAGAAAGAAAGAAAGAAAGAAAGAAAGAAAGAAAGAAAGAAAGAAGAAAGAAAGAGAGAAAGAGAGAGAGAAAGAAGAGAGAGAGATAGAGAAAGAAAGAAAGAAAGAAAAGAAAGAAAGAAAAGAAAGAAAGAAAGAAAAGAAAGAAAAGAAAGAAAGAAAGAAAAGAAAGAAAGAAAAAAGAAAGAAGAAAGAAAGAAAGAAAGAAAGAAGAAAGAAGGAAAGAAAGGAAAGAAGGAAGGAAGAAGGAAGAAGGAAAGAAGGAAAGAAGGAAAGAAGTAAGAAGGAAAGAAGGAAAGAAGGAAAGAAGGAAAGAAGGAAAGAAAGAAAGAAAGAAAGAAAAGAAAGAAAGAAAGAAAGAAAGGAAAGAAGGAAAGAAGGAAAGAAGGAAAGAAGGAAAGAAGGAAAGAAGGAAAGAAGAAAGAAAAGAAAGAAAGAAAGAAAGAAAGAAGAAAGAAAGAAGAAGAAAGAAAAGAAAGAAAGAAAGAAGAAAGAAAGAAGAAAGAAAGAAGAAAGAAAGAAAGAAAGAAAGAAAGAAAGAAGAAAGAAAGAGAGAAGGAAAGAAGGAAGAAGGAAAGAAGGAAAGAAGGAAAGAAGGAAAGAAGGAAAGAAGGAAAGAAGAGAAAGAAGAAGAAAGAAAGAAAGAAAGAAAAGAAAGAAAGAAAGAAAGAAAAGAAAGAGAAGAAAGAAAGAAAGAAAGAAGAAAGAAAGAAAGAAGAAAGAAAGAAGAAGAAAGAAAGAAAGAAGAGGAAAGAAGGGGAAAGAAGGAAAGAAGGAAAGAAAGAAGAAAGAAAGAAAGAAAGAAGAAGAAAGAAAGAAAGAAAGAAAGAAAGAAAGAAAGAAAGAAAGAAAGAAAGAAGAAAGAAAGAAAGAAAGAGAAAGAAAGAAAGAAAGAAAGAAGAAGAATGAAAAGAAAGAAAGAAAGAAGAAAGAAAGAAAGAAGAAGAAGAAAGAAGGAAAGAAGGAAAGAAGGAAAGAAGGAAAGAAGAAAGAAAGAAGAAAGAAAGAAAGAAAGAAAGAAAGAAGAAAGAAAGAAAGAAGAAAGAAAGAGAGAAAGAGAGAGAGAAAGAGAGAGAGAGAGATAGAGAAAGAAAGAAAGAAAGAAAGAAAGAAAGAAAGAAAAGAAGAAAGAAAGAAAGAAAGAAAGAAAGAAAGAAAGAAAGAAAGAAAGAAAGAAAGAAAGAAAGAAGAAAGAAAGAGAGAGAAGGAAAGAAGGAAAGAAGGAAAGAAGGAAAGAAGGAAAGAAGAAGGAAAAGAAAGAAAAGAAAGAAAGAAAGAAAGAAAGAAAGAAAGAAAGAAAGAAAGAAAGAAGAAAAGAAAGAAAGAAAGAAAGAAAGAAGAAAGAAGAAGAAAGGAAAGAAAGAAAGAAAGAAAGAAAGAAAGAAGAAAAGAAAGAAGAAGAAAAGAAAGAAAGAAAAGGAAAAAAATGTCGTGTGCCAGCATTGCCACCTACTGGCTCAAGTTGAATGGTTGGCAGCAGCCAGCAAAGCCCATCAGCCCATGTCTCGGCTGAGAAATATCTGAGAAATACTACAGGGCATGCGAGAGAAGCAGCCAACAGATAAGCACTGGCCATTTTGTGGGAGTGTTGGGAGGATAGTTTATTTGCTAATACAATCACAGTGTTTTTGTCACATAGCTTCAGTGTGGCTAAAGAGGCTTGAAAGTCTTTGGCCTCTGGGAAGAAGGAAGATATCTGAGTAGGATGACACAGAACAATTAAGGGGGGTACCAAGGAGAGAACAAGGAACAACTGTTTCCTTGTACAGTACAGGAGTTAGTGACCACCAGTGACCCCCTCAAAACAACTGGGAGCTATTAGCCATACACAGAACATGTGGCAGAGCTACAGCTCTTTTTTAAAAAGTCCAACAGATGTTGAAAATGTACATGGATAACAAGATGAGTCTCTTCTCACTGGTGACAGGTTACAGAACAAGGGGAAATGGCTTCAAGTTGTGCCAGGGTAAGTTTAGGTTGGATATCAGGAAAAACTTCCTTACAGAAAGGGCTGTTAAGCACTGGAATAGGCTCCCCAGGGAGGTGGTTGAGTCACCACCTGGATGTGTTTAAAAACCATGCTCAGAGACATGATTTAGTGGAGTTTGTTAGAGTTAGGGTAGTATGGTTAGGTTGTGGTTGGACTTGATGATCTTTGAGGTCTTTTTCAACCTGAGCAATTCTATGATTCTATGATTCTATGTCTGGGCAAATGCTCTCCTTTGTCACTCCCACAGCCATTAGACTGACTCACGAAGGCCCTGCTTTGAACACCTGCTCTTACCTATCAAGGCACTATCAGTGAGAAACTATCAGTGAACTTAAGCCAGTCTTGCTGGATAAGCTGGGGGAGAGAGAATAGTTTGGATTCACAAAAAATGAGAAGAATCTATTTCAGCCGAGCGAGAAAAGATTGAATGTATTATTTCCTATGAGGGAATTTGAATTTGCCTCTATCGCCACTAAAAATTTTATGTTTCAATATCCAGGAATAGCTGCATCCCAATATTTTCCCCAGAATATGTCTCAAGAATAGTCCAACTGGAGTATAATATTTTGCATGTTTTGCATTGTTTCTGCAAGAAAAAAAAAAAAAAAAAAAAAAAAACCAGTGATTATCTTCACTTGCATTGAACAGTTTGGGGTTATTTTCATTTACTTTCTAGTTTCAGAATTAGTAAAATTAACTGTAGCTTAGAATAGAGAAAATTTGTTTTCTCATCTTTGCTTTTTCAGAAAGAGGTTTAGTGTAGAATGTCTGGCTGTCTAAAAAATGTCTGGGAGCTCAGAGGACAGACACTATCTCCTGCTCTCCCCAGTGGTCAGTGAGCAAAGAGCAGGATGTTCCCAGATCCTGAGGAGTGCTTTGCCTTCTCTATGGGATGAATTAATAGACTTAAATTGAAGGAAGTTGGGATATGCTTGCACCCTGCACTCACTACAACTAATTAGCTCAGGAGCAGAAGTGCATTTGTTGCCCATTCCAAACCCATGAAAGTGAAAGTAATTATTACTGAAGGGGAAGTCTGTAGTTCTCGTTGAAGAGACTTAAGAAGACAGATGTGCTACTCACCAGCTTATAGAAAAAGCATGTATAAACAGTTGGGAGGAATAAAAGGTTTGCCAGCCCCAGTTCTGGCACTCACTGGAATGGCACCTAAGGGGTCACACACAAGGGTGACTCATCACAGCAGCTCCAGGGGTGGCAAATGGGTGCTGGAGAATTTAATACAAGCGCAACCTCACAGCACAGACAGTTCTTGTGTGGGGACAATCAGATCATCAGAGACAAAACAACACAACTCCCATTTTCCAAAATAAGTCAATAAAATGTGCACTGCAATCCTATATTTATCGTGTTTATAATATTTTACAGGGTCTTTATGAACCCGCAGGATTCAGTCAGCATGAGACAAAGAGCTACTCTGTGACTGCTGCATTTTTTCAGGCCTTAGAAAGGAAAGCTCTAGGGATTTCAAAAACCCCAGAGCCAGCAGAGATTCCACAGTTGAATTTGTGAAGTGAGACAGCTGACCGAATATAAACCCAATTTTACTTCACAAATGAGAAAGCCATGAGTCTAAGCTTGTTTTTCTCATTGGTGATGATTAATGATTTTCAAGCACTTTAAAAATACGAATAGTGCTTGATCAGAAAATAAAGGCTTCATCTGACCTAGAAAAGAAACAAAATCTTGCTGCTCGGTTACACAGCCCAGGTGTGGTCTGGCTGTACTATCCA
Organism: Chrysolophus pictus; assembly: GCA_037305975.1. Classification (NCBI taxonomy): domain Eukaryota; kingdom Metazoa; phylum Chordata; class Aves; order Galliformes; family Phasianidae; genus Chrysolophus; species Chrysolophus pictus. Next base: position 74,339,333 of record CM074576.1, read on the forward strand.
AACACTCACTGAGAGTTATAATAAGGGTTACCCTGCCAAGTGGGGATACGTGGAACATTTGTCTTTGCAGCAATAGCTCACTGCTGTCATTTTAAAGAAAAGTGGACTCCCCAAAGCATCCTTTTGCATCAAACGTTGCCTGTGTATGTGAAAGTGCTCCATCCCTGGGAGCAGTGAGATGAGCAATGTATCAAAGGATGACAAATAATCACACAATATGCAGAGAAATAGCTCCCAGGAACATTTATTCAAAGCCAGCAGGGCATTGGCTGTGACCGCAGGGTAAGGCAGTCTCTGTTTTGACAGAGACATTGTATGAATTAATCAAGAAAAAATGGCTTCAGCAGCATCCAGTCTTGGACTTGGGGTGCTCAGAGACATGAGTGCTGAGGGGAATTCAGTACATCCCATGTTTAAGGATAAAAGCTTTTTCTGTTGTCTCTATTTTAGCACTGCTAATCTGCTGTTTTGCAGTGAGTCAGTCCTATTTTGCTGAACTAGTAAATTAAAATGTCATCTTGAAAAGAATGTCAGTGGAGACTCAAAAGGACAGAATTACAGAACCACAGAATGGTTAAGTGACAGGACCAGGGGGAATGGTTTTAAACTAAAAGAGGTTAGATTTAGATCAGACAGTAGGAAGAACTCATTTTTTAGTTTAAAACTATTCCCCCTGGTCCTGTCACTATCAGACTGCGTAAAAAGTTGTTTTCCATCTTTTTTATAAGTCTTTAAATACCTAAAAGCTCTAATGTGGCCTTGACAGAATCACAAAATCATGGAGATTGGAAGGGACCTCTGGAGATCATCTAGTCCAATATCCCTGCTAAAGAAGGTTCATGTAATCCACAATTTTACTGTGGGTGCACTCTAACTCATCCTTCAGATTGTCGATGAAGATGATAAATAGGAGTAGATCTGATATTGGTCGCTGTGTTACAGGCCTCCAACTAGACTTTGTACCACTGACCACTACCCTCTGGGTCTAACTATTCAGCCTGTTCTTGATCTACTTCACTATCTGCTCATATAGCACATACTTAAACAGTTTTTCTAGGAGGATGTTTTGATCAATAGTGTCAAAGGCCTTACTGAAGTCTAGGAAGATGATATCTACTGCTCTTCACCTATCCATCAGGCTGGTGATTTCATTACAGAAGCTTAAGAAGATGGTCAGACATGATTTCCCCTTGGTGAATGGATGCTGGCTAATCTGGATGATTTTTTTCTCTTCCATGTACCTAGGAATGGTTTCCATGATGAAAATTCCATCACCTTCTTAGGGATCAAGGTCAGGCTGTCTGACTTGTAGTTCCCTGGATCCTCCCTCTTGTCATTTTTCAAGATAGGAGTGACCTTGCTTTTCTCCAGTCTTCAGGTAAAGATTATAGAATGACCTCGCAATCACATCTGCCAGCTTCCTCAGGACTCATGGGTGCATCCCATCACAGCCCATGGACTTGTGGATGTCCAGTCTGCTCAAGTATTCTCTGACCTGCTCTTTTCTTCCAAAGGCATGTCCTCCCTGCTCCAGCCATTCAGCTTGGGCTCTGGGATTCCCAAAGGCCAGTCTTACTGATAAAGTCTGGGGCAAAGAAGGCATTCACTTCCTTACACCCTTCTACTTTCTTGGGTAACTAAGTCTCCCCTTCTCTTCAGGAGAGGGCTCACATTTTTTGTAGTCTTCATTCTTTAACTGAGGTGCTTGCAGAAGCCCTTCTTTATGCCCATTATAGACCTGAACATCTGGGCTCTAGCCTGATAGATTGATCCCTGGCTGCTTGGACAATGTCTCTGTATTCCTCCTATATTACTTGTCCTTGCTTCCACTCTCTGCTTCCTTCTTGTGCTCCTTGTGTTTGAGTTTGGCCAGAAGCTTCTCATTCATCTGTGCAGGCCTTCTGGCATTTATGCCTGTCTTATTTTTTTGTTGGGATGCATCACTCCTGAGCAAGAAGGAAGTGATCCTTGAGTACCCTTGGGCCCCTCATCCCTCCAGGGCTTTTCTCTGTGACATTCTCTACATACACTCCAAAGTTAACAAAATTAAGATGTCTGTGTTTTCCAGTTGAGAAAAAAAATGAAAGGTCTAAAAATGGGAAGAGAAACTGGGTACCTTTTTAACACAACTGCTGAACAAAAACCAAGTTTTGATATGTGGCTGGTCCACCTAGTAACTGCTGGGGAACCAAGGCAATGTTACAACTAGTGTCAACCACCTTTAAATAAATCAAAGTAGGAGTTTCTCATTTAAATTAGTTGTCTTCTTTTATGAAGGTGTTAACTTAGTTCAACAATTTTCATATGGAGCTGAAACAGCACCTCAGAAAGCAAATTGCTAGCACTGTCATCTCTCTTTAAGCTGGTCTCTGCAGGCATACCTGGTGACACAGCAAAAGAAGAGAGAATTACTGCACTCCCAGCCTTCTCCAGACCTACAGTGTACACACTCAGTGCTGGCAGACGTCTCCTGGATGTCAGGTTGCAGAGGGATTTCCACATGCTTACTTACAGTAAATAATTCTTCAGTTGTGTAGGCACACACAAGGGCACCCTGATCATTACATGTGCCTCTTGCCTATGAGACAGAAGAAACAATCTGATGTAAGTCACTGAAAAATGTGAACTGAAGATGTTGACCATCTTATGTTACATCTTTTCCTGCTCTATGAAATCTCATACTGCTATTCAGTAACCCTCAAATGAGTAAAAAAAATAATTGCAAGTGTCAAATTCTACCTTCAAACATTAGCAAAGGGCAAGATTTGAAAAGCGTCTGCATCTTAGTCTCAACTTTACTATATGTCTATTTAGGAAAAACACTCTCTATGCTACTACCCTGTAGACAGCATCATAAATAATCAGAGTTCAGTCCAAAGATCCACAGTATCAGGGAGTATTCATTTTATCATTTTTAAAAAATGAAAGAAAATCAGAATATAAGTCATTTATTTTTTAACTAATGTCACATACAATTGTGTGTTGATAGCCATTTAACTGCAGCAAAATAATAGCCAAAAATCTGATAAAATATATTCAGTCTTTCAAATCCTGCATTATATTTGGTTTCAAATACAGAAACATCCAAACCTCATCTGTATTTAGCTTATTTGTTTTTCATCTTGTACAGCTTTTACAGTTTGTAACTGCATGTGTTGATGTATAAAGATGTAATTCACCAGTGTTGATCACAATTTATATTAAAATAAATAAGCAAATATACTGAGATGATACAAACAGAGCAAACAGAATTCATCCTAATTATGCATGATCTGAGGGATTCAAGGAAGCAAAGTTAAGGTATGAAATTTCCAGATGAAAAGCAATCTAGAAGCAATGCCCTCACCACCTTCTCTGATCAATTTTATCCTGCTATTAACATTACTCGGATAAAGTAACAAAATAAGATGCTTAAAGGTAACTGATGAAACTAGTAGGAAAAAAAATAGTTATTGATCTAAAATGTAATAAAGTGGATTTTCAGCTTTCAGATGTGTCACCAAAGCAGGGATTCTTCATGCCTAACATTAATCTTCAAAAAGTTAAGCACTAGGTTAGCTGTCTGTTCCCTGCCTGTTCAACGGAGATTCAGCTTATGCAAGATACTGACTTCAGAAGGATCCATCCATAATAAACAATTTTTTTTCAGAATGTAAAGACAAATGTCTATTTTTTTCCTTCAGTAGGAGGGAAAGAGATGGACATCTTAAAGCAGCCAGTGAATGTTTATAGTTTAGATAACGTGTAATGAACTGAGTCAGGTCAGTGAAGATTTCTAGGGGTCCGTGTCCCATAACAAGGAAACTTAAGAACCTATCTGTGCTTGTCATTTTGTCCCATTATGGTACAATTTAATGTCCACAGACCAACAGAACTGCTTTCTGTGTCTGATCAGCACAAAAATTAACTTCTTGTACCAGACACCTGCATCCAGCAGTTGTGTTGTCCAGCTTTGCAAGTAGATTGAGTTCCCTTTCCTTACTCTTATGGTGGTGTGGATACAGCCCACACAGATGGCAGCTAAGTCTTTTGCTGAAAAAACATAGTTATCCTTAAACATACACAAAGTGCTGCTCATGCTGCACTGAGATATGTACTTTCTTTGTAAGGTTTTGTCAGCCATGAGCCCTCTGAAACTGTGCCAGGATTCAGAGAATCAAGAGGTCTATCTCAAAAGGTAGAGCTCATTTCCAGCCCCTTTTAGGAGGCTCTTGAGACACATCTCTATGCTCTACAGTACAGCCGTGCAGAATAACTCTTTTTCAAGTCACTGTTTGGCTGGGGGTGACGCTGAGGACTCAGCAAGTTGGTTGTACCCATGTTTCTCAGACCCAGGGCTTTACCAGTAGCTATCACAAATCAACACTGCAGGTGTTGGTAACACTACTGGTGAGGAATTTTTCTTCAACAAACCTTGCTGTACTATTAATGCACCATTTTGAACTTGAAAGGCTTAAACATGAAGAAGAAAATGTTTCAGCTCTTCAGGGAGGAGAAGGCCAGTTATTTTCTGATGCTGCTTGTGTCCAAAGCACCTCCTGATGCACAAGCGACAGAGCTGCATCAAGGACAGAGGCCCTGGAGAGAGACAGGAGACATATTAACGCACATAGCTTTATCTCCCCAAGGCCCACCACGGACGTGCAGCCCCCAGCACACTTGGTAGTGGAAAGCCAGGTCTACATCCACCAAAGGACGTCAACCCACCATTCGGTTTAAACTTCATCACTCTCTATCATTACACACCCATAATAAGCATTAACAGAATCATTCCTTCCCTTTTTAACTTGCACAAGTGTTAAACAGCTTGTGTTGTTTGTGAAGAGATGATTGATGCTTCCTTCAAAGTCTTCCCCCTAGAGACTTCATTGAGATCCAGGATTGCAGCCCACTGTTTGAAACTTATTTCATAACAGTGAAAAACACATAGCAAAAGAAATGCTACATAATCCTTTATTTAAGCCTTCCTGATTAACCAGTCCCATGCTGATAAATACAAGCCATGCTGAAGAATCTAGTGCTATTTTCAACACCTTTATTTAAGTATAATGACATTAAGGACTTATTTGGGAGGCTTATCCTTTTCATGAAAGGGTAGATAGTGTGCAGTGCTTTTGATGGCAGCACCTGTCACTGTTCAGATCTCAACCTACCACTTGCACAGCCCTGTGCTGCGTATGGGGTTGACCAGCACTGAGAGGAGTGAGGGTCTTCCACGAGAAAAGAAGATGTGAAGGGCAGATCACAGAATCATAGAATGGCTTTGGTAGGAAGGAACCTTAAAGAGCATTGAGCTTCAATCCCCCTGCAGGGATGGGCAGGCTTGCAAATGCAAGCAAGCAGTGAACTCAAACGAAGGGTTGGATGTCATGCATGTGGAGGAGATGATAAGAAGAAAATGTAGAAAGCAAGAGGGAGATGGGAGGGGACAGCGTCGGTACCAGCAGTCATGAGTGAGTGGATAAGATAGTGGTAAGCAGAGAAGCTGAGGTGGAGAAATGAAGTGTGGTGAGGAGAGAATGAAGACTGCAGCACAAAAAGCAGGTGCAAGCAAGCTCTTCAAAACCATTCAGAAACCATATTTGGGTTGTTAGCTAACCCTTTGCTACACATGTTGGACCCTGTTGCAATGGCATGTGATGGTGTGCGCAGGGAGAGGGGTACAAGGTCTGTGTGCTGGGCCTATGAGGCCTGTAAGGAACTATGAGGCCTGTGATGAGCTATGGGGCCCATGAGGAGCTATGGGGCCTGTGAGGAGATTCTGATCCCTGCAAAATCAGAGGATGCAATGTGCACACCCCTCTCCTGGGTTGCAATCATTCAACAGCCTCAGGAGTCAGACATCAGCAGCCCATCAGATATCACCCTACTCAGGAAAAGACATGTTGGAGAACATCAGAAAAACACCAGTCAGCTGCAAAATACCCTGCAGGCATTTATCATTTCTAACTTCAATTGCTGAATTTTGCTTAGAAAAGATCCCTTTTTTGCCCAAGCCCTTAGCTCAGCCATGGCAGTTTTCATGACAGCTCCACAGGGTTTGCCTGGGATGTTTTTTTATCTCAAATAAACAGGACAGATGTGGTGCCTCAGGAGTCACGAGGCTCATGCAGCAGGGATTTGAGTTTGAAAAGATCACCACTCTGTGCACTATAGATTAGGCTGGGAAACCAAATGCCTGCTGCACATACATAATACGCACAGCACAGTTGTTTTTCCACGTTATTATTTTCATATTACATTTCCACGAAGGGCCTGATTCATCACTTTATTATTCCACTTGAAATAAATCCACCTTGGTGTAAATCTGTTTATGACAATAACTATATCTACACTTAGTAGAATTGTGGGTCAATAATTTGTTTAAAATAATGAAAATCCTGATTATTCATTACTTTGTGTAGCTTACTGACTGAATGAGAGCACCTAAAGAAGAACACGCACTCCAACACCAAAGAATTTATTCTAATTTCCCTCAAGAACAGTAAGTAAAATGCATCTCCCTCCTTCATTAAAGTATTTGTAACCAGTCAAACAACATAGACCTGGAACAATTATTTCATTCACATGTTCTAAATAAGCACTTTCTAAGGTTTAACCTTGATACTTTTGGATTACACAGTACATAACATTGGTCTTCCAAGAAAATCTAGTGTATATATACACTTATTCATTATATCATTCTTGTGTAGTTTTCCTTAATTCCCACAAAACAATGAATATAGTCTCATTTTAAAGATACTTTTGCACCTACACAAGGTTTTGTCCCCAGAATAAAAGTAAATACCAATCAACTAGAAGATCAGAGTTGTAATTTTTAATGTATGCAGTATTTGGTATGTGTCTAAAAGTTGGCACACTGTAAAAATTGAGGATCCTAGTCCTAGTGTTCACCAGATAAAAACAACTCTCATCAGAGTTGATTTTCTGTTCACATTTGTTGGCATGTTCCAGACAACATTTCTGGCTTTATTCCCATCCCAGACTCACGGGAATTTTTTTACCCTGAGCTCTGTGTTGCATCACACTGAAAGCTCAATATGGTTTCTCCCTGATGCAGTGTTCACAGACCTGTTGGTCAAAAGATGAGTAGTCATCACTGTTATCACGACTATACTCTGACACAGAAGGAGACAGTATCCAAATATAAGCAAATTCAGGTAGCCTTTGTATTCTCTGTTTTGTAGAACTAAGAATACTACAGCCTTGTGCAGCACTTTGTATGATCTTTCCCTATAGCGTCCCAAGTGAAGGAAAAAAACAACTGCTAAGAGACACCTTCTTTCTGCAGGAATAGTCGACCCAAAGGGCTGCCAGGTGGAACCAGCTCCATCGGCCTTTTGCTTTCAGCATTCTTTGCCCAAATGTCTGCTCCAAAGTCAATCAGCAGCATCACCAGCTCTACACTGCAACTCCTGGCGGCAGCGTGCAGTGGGGACTCCAGGCCCTTGCCGCTGTTCACGTTTGCACCTGGATATGAAGAGATGACAAGGAATAATGACTACACCAGAGCTTATTTCCACTTCCTGCACTAGCTGCAATTTCTCTGAACGATCCATAAATACTGTAGCATTCACCTAGCGGTGGATTCCTGTCCTTTAGGTCTTGGTCCCACAGTTTGCATACGGACTACTTGTACTGACTGTGAAGCAGTGAAGTTATGAAAATGATCCCAAAGGATCAGTGCACAAGATAGTCCTTTCACACACAGCCCAGCCCACAGATCTCTTGAAGTCTGACAAAAGAGTAGTTCCACCTATGGATCTAATTTGCTCCCTGTTCCAACTCACCATTCCTTTAAAATGCATGCAAGGTTTCACCCTGCTCTATAACAGAGGCTTAAGGTGATTTCTAGGTGCTGAGTTACCAAGCCTGCTCAGGAAAAAAATGTGAGGATGAAGAAGTTTTGAGGCCCTTAATAGTGGAGAATGTAAGCGCTCTCTGATCTCCAAGTACTCCTCAGTCTGTTATCCTGAGCTAATGTCTCACAAAATGTGTGAACTGCAGAACCAATTCAAAACTCTCCATAACATTTTAAAGCACATTTCCTATAAACAGTAGGAGCAAAGACAAAAGGCAAAAACCAGAAAATAATAGGCAAAAATTGAATTCTCAATCTATATTTGATTTATTTAGATCATTGTGCTAAATCATACATAATGTCATCTAAATGTGTCTTTTTTTCAAAGGAGTTTGGTCGGTCCACCATTTCTGTATGAGCTATGTAACTACATTTTGTTATACAGCCCCTGTTTGTTAGAAGAGATGCACTGCCATAGGTAAGAAATGGCCTTGTGTAGTTATCCAAGTGGTCAGATTTGTAGTTGGATTTATCTGAGCAAAAGCATACAGTGCTGAATGTTTTTACTCCATGTTGGAAATGTTTCAGACATTTTATGAACTTTGTAAGAATTAAAACATTTGCAAAAGAAGTATGTAAAAATTGTTATTTCTCTTGAGTAAAGAGGGTGGAAGAAAAAAGGAAGTATCTTGCTACTCTCTTCAAATAGCACTGTTGGGAGTTGTAAAGCTCATTTCCTGGTCAAGAAGGTCCTGTTTACCCTGCTCCCCTCTTTAGCACAGGACTGCCATTGAGACAAAAACTTCTCCAGGTCCCAGAGTAGGAATTTCTCCAAATCTCTGCTGCAAAGACAGACATTACAGGGAAGGAAAATACACCATCCTTTATTTTTCCTTTTACCTGACTCAAGTAGCTTTCTGGCACAGTCCACTTGTTGGTTCTCACAAGCTACATAAAGCGGAGTACCCAGATGGTTGATGTTGTGATCTATATTCGCCCCGTGGGATGTGAGGAGCTCAACACATTGCACATGACCTAAAAGGGATAAAGGCAGAGTCAATTCACAGAGATCAGGCGTTTTGCAACAGTCCAAATTCTCTGATGCAAAAGTGTAATTTGCCAAAGATTCATTGTTTTGTCAAGAGGTGATAGTGTAATACTTTGATCCGTCATCCTTGCTCCAGTGTTTTCAATCAGAAAAACAGGAACTGCAAATCCAGTTTGAAAATATGCTAAAGCCCCTGCATTATATCCAACTCATTACAGATATCTACTGAAGATGAGATGAATCATGCTGAATTTCTCTTCTGCTTTTGAAGATGGTCAGACAACTCTCTTAGATCTCTATGTAACAGGCAGCTGATTTGGACAGTGCATCCCCTTCCAGGGGTCACCACATGAACACAGAGGCCCTGAGAGCAATAAGTGGCCCTTGGTGAGCACCAGAGGTGGGAGCAACTGCAACACTTGTGATGAGAGTAAGAAGGAAGGAGCAATTCCTGGCCTAAATCATGAAGATCTTCTTTACCTCTCTCTTCCACTTCCCCAAACTTCTAGCAAGATATAAAACAGTGCTGACACCCATGAGGTTACCTCTCTTAGCAGCTTCATGGATGGGGGATGCCAAGTCACAGGGCGGGTGCAGGTTGGCCCCATGTTGCAGCAGTAAATTCAAACAAGCCACACTGCCACTGACACATGCACTGAACAAAGGAGTGTGCCAGTCAACAGTAACCCCATTCACCTGGGGGAAGAATAAAAACAACACTGGAACAGGTTGCCCAGAGAAGTTATGGATGTCCCATCACTGGAGGTGTTCAAGGCCATGTTGGATGAGACTTTTGGCAACTTGGTCTGATGGGAAGCGTCCCAGCCCACAGCAAGGGGTTGGAACTAAATGATCTATGATCTAGCATTAAATTGTCATAATAAAACATGTTAACACTGAAGACAGTATCTTGTCCATGATGCACTTACCTTAGCACCATGCTTTAATAGGAAATTGGCACAAGCAGCATGACCACCTAGGCAGGCTTCGTGGAGAGGAGACACATGGTCTGCAGTAACAAGATTAACATCACTGCCCTGATGAAAGAAAGTAACATTACAGCCAACTACAAAACAAATAACAACAGCAACAACCCACTACTCTTCCAGAATGATCCTGGAAGATTTATTTAATCACAACTTTCTCAACTGCTTGTAGTTATTAGGTTAGCAATGAAAGAGTCTGCGGTGCTTCAGCTGGAACAGACACTGGCACATCATACCAGAGGTAATGCCTTTTACACATCACTAATCAATAAAGACAGCAGTGGTCAACAAACTGTCCAACGGAACAATGCAGACATCCTTCTAGGCATTCTGTTTTATTTTACTTCTACTACATCCAACAAACTCCACTAGCAGCTAACAAACTCTGAAATAAGCAAGATTAGAGCTCTCAACAGGGTCATGCCTGCCTCTTGTTTACATGTCTGCTCATGTCTTTGACCTCCAGTCTGTGACTGTTTGAATGGAACAAACTCAGAAGTACTTTTGATATATACATTTTATATACTTTCTTTGGATTATGGCACTTTTTGAAGAAAAGTTGGCTTCTTCGTTAGAAACCACTGAATTGACTCTATCACAGGACCCTTTCTATCAGTCTTGGTGACCCAGAAGTTTAAGGTGAAAGAGTTTCCAGTAAATATTCTCTTTCCTCCACTGGCTAAATCCAATAATTTTGAGGGAACGGAGCAATGAGGTTCAGAAATTTCTTCTCCCCAGCCGTGCCTTTCTTTAGGAGGAGCAGGGCCGTTAAGCACTTTGAAGAGCACCAGAAACAGATGTCTGAGAGCCTGAATTGAAGCCTCAACTGGAGTCTTGTCTGTGTCTGGAGCTGCCCCCACCAAAGGCACCAAGTGCTGGTCATGGGCACAGGAGCTGCAGAATGAGCTCTGCAGCTGCCCACAGGGGTAGCACCTGGGTCCTGTTACCTGCAACCCAAGATGCAGGTCTTCAGGTTAGCGTGCAGAGTTTGTGCGAGGCAAAGAAGTATAGAAAAAGATATGTTACACATTGACTTCACTGCATTTTGGTCAATGTGATTTCCTCACCTTGGATGTCTCAGAGTAAAACACAGAGTGCATTCAGCAACTGAACAAACCCAGCAGAGATCATATTGAGTTGGCAGAGTGATACCTGGTTGATGAGATTCTTCAGAGCAAGCAGACGCCCATGGATAGATGCATCATGTAAAGGAGACCAGTCTGAAACAAAGTCTGTATAAAGAGAAAGACAGGAAAATGTCTAACAATTCCATGGACTGTTTCATCAGTGTACTTTACTTCAACTGTGTGAACCAGTAATCCTCTCCTCTAATTTATTACTTGAACCACCAAGCTTTTCTTGGAGAGGCCACAGGGAGGGAGTGAAAAAACAGGATGGGTTCACTCTGGGTGTGTTTTTAATTCATCCCATGTTAGTGCTGAGCAGCTGTGTTCCCATTCAAAGGACAAGAGAATAATTTACAGAACACCACCTTGTTCTGACTGAGCTTGTCTCTTGGTTTGAATTATTTCCAGTGCCTTTGTTTTCACAAGCTCATTACGCTTTAACAATTAGCTCAAAAGGAGCATGCTTTGGAAAGGGTACAGCTGCTCAGTCATTCACCCCTGCTCAGAGATGGGCTCGATTCAACAATATGTAACTAGAGACAGTACCAAAGTACAGGGAGACAAATTGTGTTACCTGCTGATTTTGTGTCTCAGTTTTCAGTCTAGTGTCAGCCTCTGCGGTGGTGCATTTTAAATAATAGCTATGTTCTTGGAACTGTGGAAGCCATAAAAAGCAAATGTAGATGAAAGCTCAAGAAAAGGGCCTGCTTTAGATTTTAGCTTTCATGCTTGAACATTTAGTGGAGGAAAGAAAGCACTCAGCTTTAGGTGAAGCAGATTTGGTGAAAAACACTGTATTTCCAGAAAGATTTTTCTTTAAGAAAGAGACATGATTTCACCCTTAAGAACACGCAGACTGTGTGATCTTTTGCTGCTCTGCCTCACTGGGCCAAGGCAAAAAAGCAAGAGCAAGAGGACTTGCAAGTACCTGCTCTCCGATCCTGAAGAAAATGAGACTCCTCAGCAGTATGGGAACACCTACCACAACCCTGAGATCTACTTGTGTCTCAACACATGATCCCTCCATTTCTCCAAGGGACAGTGCAGGGAATGGGATACCCACTGAATGGCAGTAAGGACACAAGCCCAGGTCACAAAGGGAGTAATTTTACTTGGGTATGTCATAAGGCAAGTATTCCTACAACTGTGCTAAAAGTATTAATATTCTAAGTGCCTGTATAAAACAAAAAAAAAATCATATTTTCTTTTACTAGGTCTTATGCAAAAGACTGACATAAGGACACTATGACATATGGTTTAGGAAGCAAAAAAAGGTTTGCATCAGAAACAGAATTCTAACTCTTACTTTGAGGTAATCTTGATATTTCAAAACTGATGTTCAGAAAAACACCATGCCAAAAATAATTTCTGGAAATGAGTCAGCATAGTTCTGGTTGAATGAAGGAGGTATGGGAGGGAACCTTTATGATTAAATTTGGTAACAAACCTGTTAAGTCATGTAGAGTGCTTTTCTGACAGATTTATTTGACAGGCAAAAACATTATTTGATGCATTTTACAGGACATACCTTTCCTCAATTTGCAGCTTAATATAAAGGTCTGAGGAAATACTTTACACTTCATTTCCATAGCTGCTATATCTGCTCTTTGTTTTAACACAACGAAACAAACTAATGCAGTACAGACAGCCATCCAAATATTAACAGAGGAACCCTTTAGCATTACGAGTTTATGGCTGAGGGCCACCAGAGAACGCTAATCCCTCTGGGAGAGATTTACCTCCTTCAGTATTCATTGCCTCCAAACTCAATGTCAGGTCTATGTTAATAGCCCAGGTACTCCTGGGAAGGAAAATAAGCATTTCCAGAGGGCATTTCACCCACCTTCTGCCTGCCCTCTCCTGAGTTCCATGGGCTGTGTACCACAGTTTGTATTTGCAGTAAGTTCATAATCATTCGTTATCAAGTGGAAAGCAATTTCCAGAAGCTATGGTTCTAGTCTCATAAGGACATGTCATTTGATAACGACAGCAAAACCATGGCACAGTTATTAAAGCACGGTATTATTAATTGACTAAAATAGCTGTGCTTTAAAAGTGATGTGTATCAAATGGTGCTTGTTAAATTACCTTCACCTATGTAAAATTAAATATCTCATTTTCCAAGGTGCAAAGCTGCAAAGCATCTCTGCTTGTTTGCAAAAAACACCTTAGGAATGTCAGGCACAGTGCATTGTGTGCACTAAGGTTACTGTCTGACATTCTCCTATGCTTTTTCAGTGACCCTCATCGTGCTGTTTTGAGTAGTTGTGTGAGAAGGCCCAAATCAGCAGTGATAAGAGCAAGGGAAAACCAAACCCCACAGACATCACTAAGACCCTTGATTTTGTGAAGCTTTTTATAATGCAGATGGTAGTATATTGGCAGACAAAACTTTATTTCTCTTCTTGTACCTTGAACTAAGCTCACCTATACCAGGCATGCTCTCCAGTGGCTACAGCATGCTCCACCATGCTGTCTTTCTTACCCATCTTGCCAGTGTTAACTCTGGATGTGTATCCAGTGCCATGGTGTTGCTAATGCTGTTGCCAGATGTTAATGAGTTGCAAGGAAACATTTACAAGAGTTCTAAAGATCTAGACTGAAGAACAAGTTTTCTGAGCAGTGCTTGATCTCTATTTGGTCAAATACAGGTAGCATTTTGTATGAACTACCACGATGTTATATCATCATGTCATTGTTTTGCTGACAAAGACAGAGGTGCATGGTCTGCTCTACCCACATGCAGCTCTTATCCATCCAACTCAGTGTTTTCTTGAGGAAAAAACAAGTTTCCATTAAGATTCCAAACCAAATCATAGTCATCTGTGGAATGACCATTAACTTCTAATTTCATGAATTCTTAAGTGAATTAGAAGACTGACCACAAAAGCGTCAAAGATAAGAGTCAGTGGAAAATAAAATGGGTGTATGCAAGGATGTCCTAACCTGGTTGGGCATCGTATACTAGGCAAGACTGGGTTCTTTATCCTAAAAAGAAGTGGAGGCCTAAGATAGCTTTAAGATCATCTTGGGTACATTGTGAATAGAGGGTGAAAGGTTCTGTTGACTGCATGGCACAGTAGATACAATATCAGTAATATAAAGTATCACTATTATTACCATATACAGGCATCTGATTAAAGCCTAAATAAGTGTCAATGCTAACTAGCTCTAGACTTCTTAAATTCTCAAATAGTAACAATTGAGAAAGTTCTTAAAATACTTTGTCGTCAGAGCAGTCCATGTAAGAGAAAGTCCAGTGTACACAGTTGGCACAGTTGCATTCACTGCACGTACGGCCACAGCAATGCAAACTTCTGCTTCCTGAAAATATGTACAATTGCTCTCTCATGGAGAAATGTTAATCCATATTTGAAATTTCCCTGCACCTTGATCCACAAGCAACCTCTGTCAGGCCTCATGACTTTCAGCATCCAAAACTCACTGGTTTTTGTGGCATGGGGCCATCCAGCTCCCCTTTCACTGCTGAAAACTGCAGCCAACCCAGAGGTTACATGAAACCTCTGGTCCTACTTGATTGTACTGCATCCACCTGGGCCCTGGAATGCTGGCAGGGCAGGTATAGAGGGAGCCTTATACCAGTAACTGCACGAACAACCAAGCTTTGACTGCTGCCAGTGGATGTGCTTACAGCACGTTTCTAGAAGAGCATTCATTCTGTGGTGGAGGCTGAAAGCATATTTTTCCAGTCTCTGATCATGAGGAGGGTGTCAGTCACTCAGTGACTCCCTGGGTTGCTTTCTTTTCATGGTAGCCTCACACAGTACAGCTCACAAGTGGCTCTAAAATCCTTTCAGCTGAGGCATGCTCTTGCATACACATTTACATATACATAAGCCTATGGCATTATGTATAACAATACTATGAATGGTATTTTTTATATTTGAAGGCTTTCACCTAATACCCATGATATATATAGCCAAAAACATTCCTGTTGCAAGCCATCAGCAGAGCTTATTGACAGGCAGGCGAAAGAGGAACATGCTGAGCTCCAGCACTCAACAGACCAAGCCACCCATGCTGCCTGTAGGCTCCCTCCCTCCTAGACTCCATTTTGGCAGAGCTCATTTCCCATGTGAACTGGGTTTGGTTCACACTGTGTAATGACATTGCCATCCCTTCCCTCCCACCCTAGCCTCAGTGCATGCACACACACGAGGAGCAGCAGGCAACACAACCAACATACTGATCATCATTATACTGTAGTTTGCCTCTGTTTATTTTTCAGTGTCCTATTTTTCTATGTGGTAAGAATAGAAGCGTTCTCAGTAGCCCTGGAAAAGAGGAAGGACACTGTGCAGTCATATTATCTTAATTTCCCTCCATGATCCCACTTCACTGACCATGAACTGAAGGAACGGTGCCTCAGAAATGGGGGTGCAGGGAACATTACAAGCTAAGCTGCTGTATAAGGATAAATTATTTGTCCTTGGTCAGTCACCATGTCATATTTTCAATGGCTCTGGGCCAGCCAACAGAGCAACAATCAGAGTGAGGCCATTTATTTGAATAACTTCACCACTGACCACACCAGGTTTGGTCACAGCTGATCATAGTACCACAGCCATTGTGAAAGAACCTGCATGGGTGAATGGCTGGGCCTGGGCAAGGGCATTTGGGCCTGCTGACTGGAAAGAATAAGAAAGTTAAAAAGAAAAGAGGAAGGAAAAAAAAAGAAAAAGAAAAAGAAAAACAAGGAAAAATAGAAAAAAAGAAGAAAAAAAAGTAAAAGCAAATAAAAGAAAAAAAAAGAGAAATAAAAAGCACATAAAAAACAGAGGAGGTAAAGTAGGGATGGAAAGAGGAAGGAAAGGGGAAAAAAAAAGAAAAAGAAAGAAAGGAAGGAAAGAAAAAGAAAAGAGGAACTGAGCCAGCGCTGAGCTGGCACCAATCGAAGTTCAACGTGCCATACTGCAACCTCTTTTTTAGTTCGTTGTAGTTCAATTACTGCATTTGTTTATGCTTGCATGAACTGCACTACAGAATCTGACACTTTTTCTGTGATACACCAGGAAAAGAAAAAAAGAAAAAAAAAACAGCACAAGAAAAATCAGTATCGAGTATGGACAACTTATTAAAATCCCTTTTGGAGTGCAGGAGCACGGGACGTGGCTGCGGATTTGCACTGAAGTGTAACTTCGATAGAAGCGTGCCTTTGCAGCCTGACCCTGCCCGCTCCTGCTGCCGGCAGACGTGAGGGCAGAGGCAGGAGCTTTACTCACCCCTCATCAGCACCTCTGATGGAGTCGTTGCAGGCACCTGGCCTCCCGCTCCTTGCGACTTGCTGCCGTTTTCATTCATTCCCTCCTCATCCATCTCAGCCCCGTCTGTCCTGTGTCTGTTTTCTCACTTCACGGTCACTCTAAGGAGTTCAAATTCCATCGTTCACGGCGAGCTACCGCGTGCAGGAGCGATCTGCCCAGCAGATGAGCGCAACAGAGCCGGCCGCAGGCTGGGACTGGTGCTGCACAGCTTTGTGCAGAAACTTAAATACCTGGGCTGGAGTTAGGAAAACACCTCCCTGGCCGTGCTGGTAAGCAGCCAGTGATCAGGCAGACCACACTGCACGAAGCGAGAGATGTGCCTGATGTCATATCCTCCCCAACCCCGCGCCCAATCGGGGAGCCGGCCGGCTGTTTTTATCAGGAAGGAAATTCTTGGTTTGCCAAAAAAAAAAAAAAAAGAGAGAAAGAGCCAGTTCAACTAGTTGAGCAAACTCTGCCTGCGGGGGATTTGCAAAGAAAACTCAGGGAGACACCGGTGCGATCCACACCACTCCCTGGCGAGCGGTTTGCAGGCACCGCGCTGCGCTTTCTTTTCCCCCAGCGGTGCCCCGTGTGAGCCCAGCGTCCCATCCCAGCAGCCGGGACCCCCGCAAGGAGGGAGAACCGAATTCCTGCCGCGCGGCAGTGGTCACCGCGTGCCGTGCGAATATTGGAACCACATGTTGTTCACCGAGCCGCGCTCTCCACTGGAAGCTCCTTATTGTCTCTGTGGTGTGGAAAGCAGCAGTGCTGAGCGGGCTGATTTCTTCCTCCCCGTTTCAAACGGTTTCCCCGGGGCAGTCAAACAAAGGGTTTCATGTCCAACCGCTGCCCTTTTATTTTAAATCAATTTCTTGGTCTTAAACCAGAATCACAAAGCTACCCGTCAACAAATGGCAACTGATTTTCCAGAGGACCTCCATTTTATTTCTCTGGGTCTGATTGCCTGATCTCATGAATCATCTGCTTGCACAGTTTTCTTGTTCAAATGAGTACAATTTACAAGTGCAAATTCTTTTGCTGCCCCTGAATTATATGTTTGTTTGTGCACAGGTGAAAGTAGGCAGAACTTCCACACGAAAATCTTACTCATGTTGATAAAATTTGTCTAGGAGAGCAGAAGTTGCACATGAGTATCTGAAGATCCAAATTATCAGGGATAGGACAAGGGGGAATGGCTTTAAACTAAAAGAGGGGAGATTTAGGTTAGATGTTAGGATGAAATTCTTTACTCAGAGGTTAGTGAGGCACTGGCACAGCTACCCAGAGAAGCTGTGGTGCCCCATCCGTGGAGGCGCTCAAGGCCAGGTTGGATGGGGCCCTGGGCAGCCTGAGCTGGTGGGGGGCAGCCCTGCACATGACAGGGGTTGGGGCAGCATGGGCTTTGAGGTTCCTTCCTTCCTATCCAAGAATTCTGCAATATCCAAGAACTCTGATAAACCAAATTCTAACTGGACTAATGAAGTAGGGCTTCATTTCTAGCATGTGCAAGAGATTTGGAATAATTTTGAGGTTTTTATTTGATCTTAAAAAAAAAAAAAAAAGAAAAGCATTTCTACTTGAAGACATGAACAGCATGAGCATCACCCGCAAGCCCTGCCAGTGGGGAGCCTGTGAAAATAACCTGGGCACACAACTGCCAATGAAACATGGATAAGAAGAAGTTTGTCCCTTCCGGGCTTGTTCCTGCCCAATGCACTCCTGGCTTCTGAGTCTGGCTTGTAAGTGAAGAAGCATAATATAATCTGTGACCTTTAAGTTCAACAGTAGTAAGGAGCCTGTAAGACTGAAATATTTTAGTCCCCGGTAATACATGGACAGAGAAACTTGGGTCATCTGATCCTCTGATCTGCTGATCACTCGAATAATATGATATTAATTGCACATATTTGGTTATGATTTCTTGTATCAACCTCTGCCTTGAAGGAGGAGCTGCAGCTTGCTCTTTCTTGAAGCTGATGGGACCCCAGATAGCACCCAGCAGGAATGATGAACCTGCAGTACTCCCTACAGTTGCAGGAAGCATCTGTCTGTTCCTGCCTCCATCATCCTTTATGAAAGAGCCTTCTGAAGTCCCCACGACAAACTGATCCTGATTCATGTGTATTGGTATTTCATTTTGCAGATAGATGCAGGTCTCATAAAAGAAGCTTCTAGTTTGATTATGCTTGTCTTCTGACAGCACCGAAGAGGCAGAGGCCTGGGCAAAGCCACGCGGCAGGATTCAGCTACAATTCCTCAGAAATGGGTCTCCCTTCCAGGCTATAGGACTATGCTCTGAAATGTCACCTTAGGGGCAAGATTTTTCCTTTGGATCATAGTATTTCTCCTTGGGATCACCACTCCTATTCCCTGGGCTGTCCCGAAGCCTTTGCTTAGACAGAGCATCTTAAGTTCCTGTGATGAATCTCCCTGTCTTTGTTCCAGCCTGGAAATGTCTTACATTACAAAGCACTGCTTGCTACAGAGTTTGATGTCCCCTGAGCCCTGTCCCCTGAGCCTGTCCCCTCCACAATTACTGTCTTGTGCAGCAGTCTTAGTGGAGTTAGGGCAGTGTGAGGAGAGTCCAGCAAAAGTCCATAAATCTTCTTTTTATTCATGAAAATGCAGATTCCTGACTCTTCCCTCCTTGTCCTGTGTGGTGTCTCATCACAGGATCTCTCCAGTGTGTACACATGTCAAATAAGTTGTGTGTGGCCAGATCTCACCTGCAGAGATTTTCTGTGTCACTTACATTAACAAGAAAGAGAAATAACAGAAACAGTTATGAAGAGTCTAGCTTTAAATTCTGCCACTTGAGTTTGTAGTAGAAACAGAATGACTAAAAGGCTGAATTAGCAATATAGAGAACAGAGTGAAAGACAAAGAATCTCTGCTTCTCTTCACAATTGCAAAACTGCATTCTTTTCTCTTTGTTGCAGTGTTTCCTCCTACTGTATGTCCAGCCAAGAAATCAGCATGTGAACATGTCCATGGAAATAAATAGGAGGCATTACTTTTGGAGCAAGCTACATAAAATATCCCCAAATTAAGGAGTTTCTATAAGGTCTGCAGAGCCTTGCTGGGCGCCAAGGCTATGTGAGAAAGCTTTGACTCTAACTACCTCAGTTTCAAATCTTTTTCAGATGTATGCCTACAATTCTCCAACAGCAAAGAAACATGTTTTAGTGTCAATCTGAATCCCAAGACAAACAGCACACAACTTCAAATACAGACCTGAAACAGGCTTACACAACACAGAGCTTTTAGTCATTACAATGCTATTTTCCATTTAAATAGCTCTACAGCTCCAAGTTCTACACAAAAAGCTAGCTACAGAAATCACTGCATCATAATTCAAATGTAACATTCTTGCATGGATAAAAGTGCATTGTGAAGCTGAGCATATGACACTCAATATTACTTTTTATGTTTACAGAGTGTCTTGTAAACTGAATCTTTTCTTTTCTCCTTCAAAGATGCAAGTTGCTGACAGCAAGTCATTCAAGTGTTCTACTATCCTTATTTCTTCTCCCCTTGTTAATCAATTTTTAAATTTTCCGCATTAATCATCACAGAAAAGACTTTATTCTTGTTTACAATCCTGGGCACGTACCATGACTTTTTTGTATCATTAAAGCTAACATTTGCTACATCAGTGAAAATGCACTGCTGTCTTGGCGTGCAAATTCAGCATTCGTTTCTGAGGATAAACCATAGAAATATAAAAGATATTTGGAAAATTGGGCACAAAGCAAGGCATTTGTTCAGTTTAGATTCAGAGTCCAAGTCAGATATCCTAGCTTTGCTTTAGAGCTACTCAAGATAAATATGCATTTTAAGATCATGATTCATCTGACCTATTTTAGATCTCTGCTTTGAACGGACATAAACTGAGTCTTGAGAATCAGCCTTCACTGACTCTTAACAAGAAGCTGATGTGTGTACGTGTGATTAGCCAGAACCCACCTTAGGAGCATGGTTGAATTTATAGCCAACGACAGCCCGGTGTTGTGCAATGCCTGAGCCACCAAACCTTGCCTCTGGGGCACCTACACATCAGAGGGAAGGATTCTGATCCTCCCTTGGCAGATATAGCTGCAGAGGCCCAATCTGTTCCTGCCTGCCTCATTCCCCACTTTCAGCGTAGGTTACCCATACCCTTAGAAGGGTTGGAAGCCCTGGCCACAAACTGAGGCCTGAGTTGTTCTGTATATGATTCATTATATTAGCTCAAAACCCAATAAAAGCAGTTTTCTACTCCAGCCTGTAAACTTGAGCACAGAAACAATAACATATGTTGCATCCTGCTGCCTCTCCTTCAAGGCATTAATTTCTAGCCAATGAGCAAGGCAAACATCTGAGACAGTCATGTTTTAAATCACAGTAGTTAAATTTGTCCTCAGGGGTACTAAATCACCAGTGCCATTTCCAGCAGCACCTGAGTTTTCTTTGCAGAGCTGCTATGAAATCTCCAAGTGGGCACAGGGTGAAGAGGTCCTCCCTTGATGAAATTCATAATATCATCCAGTTCTTGTATCCCTTCTTTTCTTTCCTCTTGCAGGGGCTGTCCTTTTTTCACATTTGTTTTGAGCATGTCAAGTTTTCATGTTTCCTTCCTCACACCCTCACAGAAACTTCCCTTGGCAAACATCCCATCAGCCTGGTTGGGGACCACACTGACTTCTGCAAGCAGTTTTTATATTATGCAAGCTGGTAGTTTTACTTAATGAGAAAGTCTCAAAAATTACCATCTAAATCAAAGCCAACAAACCCTGAAAGAAGCAGCAAATATGTCTTGGTATCGTGAGCACCTGTATTTGTATTTTAATTCATCACAGATGTTCGGAAGAACCACAATATCCCAGAGAGCACGACAAACTTAGCATGAGTTTGTTGTATCTTCTTTGTGACAAGGAGGGGATTAGAGCATCCTCCCCACCGAGAGACAAGCAGTAACACTCCATTTTTCACCATCTGGTGCCAAATATCTCTCAGTGAACACCTACGTAAATTTTTGTATGCTGCAAAATCTTGGCACTGCTTTCTGAAATGGCTTTAAAATGAGCGCACTACAGACCAGGCAAAAAGAATCCAAACTCTGAAAGCTTTTTTTTCCCCCCAAATCATAGTGATTTCAAGCCATTCCAAGCCAGGATTTTGTTTTGCTTGTCTTGTGGGTTATAACTGTAGATTATCAATCATACCAGTTTATTAATGTGTTCTCATGTGGCAAGTACACACCGGTAAGCAGACAGTAGGTGTAATTACAGCAAAAACCTCAACATAGTGCTTGAGAGCTGTGTTGGTGTTTTTAACATAGCCTAGTAGAATTTCACCAACTGCAAAGTTGATCTTGTCCAATAATAAATTTAAATGCAATCCAATTCCAGTCATAAAGAAGAATTCAGTTTCTTTCTTCCCCTCTTTTCTAGCTTCTCATAATTGGTTTTGAAAAACAATGGCAGTTCTGTCACTTGCCATTAAACCTTTTAAGTTCATAAACTTTCTAGTGAACAATAACCATTCCTGAAGAAAGCAATATAATTCCCAAATATGTTCACTTTCTGAGAACAACAATTTCCATTTTAAAAATAATAATGGTGACATGACAGTTTCCCACCACTTCCATGATAAGATTAACAGGTGATCATGCTGGATAAAACCTAAATATAATAAAAGCAAGTTTAATGCCACAGAAGACAGCTGAGTTGGTCCTGTTAAGCAGCGCTCATGGTGTCAGGTCCCATTCAGATCCACCCAGGAATATTTCCCAATACAAAGATTGCCAACCAATAACTCATCTTTCCAAGCCCAAAAGTCCACAGTGGATCTTATCAAGCCAAGCCAATTTCTATGCCTCCCTCCAGTTTCTTGCTCTTCCCACTGTTTATGCAGTACCAGACACAATAGCAGTAAAAGCTGAGGAGTGTCAGCAAAGCAGATGGGAAGGCCACAAGCTCATGGGTTGGAGTACCTAATTCAGATGTTCCTCTGCTCTACTGCTTCTCCAGCCCTACTGTGGTTAGATGCTCATTGCTCATTAACACATTGCATTGCAATAAGCTCTTCCACCCAGAGTCACAGAAAGGCTGCTTTCCAAGACTTGTTGGAGGTTACCTCTAGAAATTTCACCAATGTGACAGATCTACCCACACTTCTGCTTCTAATGGGAATGGCCAGTATGCTCCAACTATTCTCACACAGCCTCCCAGGGCTTTTCAATGATGCCCCAAAGTTACAGCACCTTGTCACTACTGAAAAATGCAATTAATGGACTTTCACAATAAAGCAGGCTGTAATCTTTTAATTCTTGTCCTGAACTGAGCCTTCTGTGGGCTTCCAAATATGTCCTGCAGAAATCTACATTACCAACTCAACTGCTTGGACAATAAAGTCAAAGAGGGAAAATGTCTGTAGGACTGTCATGTGGTTCTGTTCCTTTCAGCATATCACTAGCATAGCAGGTGATGACATTTTCTTTTGGAAAAGGTTATTGACTAATGCTGATTCACAAAGCTGGTGAAAGAAGAGTATCCCTTCCAAAGGACTATGAACTGAGTACAGTGACGAATGTAGAAGTTTCTCCTGGTGACCCATCCAACGTGGCCACTTAATATCTGATGTTGTGGCAGAAGGGAAACCATCTCTGGGAACTGATATACAGGGTGCAGAGCTTACCAAAGCTGAAGTTCAAAGACCAAAGTGTATGGTAGGACCATCTGGATCTCTCTTTTCCCCATCTTCCATGCACAGCAAGCCATAACTGACATCTTCCAAAGTTGAACCTAACCTGGCACTCCACAAAAGGTCTTAGAGTTGCCCCCTTTATCCCACATCAAGACTGGTAGTGTTGCCCTAGGACCCTGGCTGCCCTTGGCAGGTGGCGGGGTGGAAGAGGTTTGTACCCAGCTGCCACCTTGATAGTGATGCAAGGGATGGAAGCCAGACCCGTGTGCTCCTGTATTTCCTAACACCACTTGTATGGACCAGATCTCCACGCCTCTGCCTCTTCAATGAAGACCTGGAAGTTATCTTCTTCAGCAGATGACAAAATGAGAGTTGTCTGAATCCTTTCCTATTTTGAAATGGTGATAATATTGCACCTAGATTCTATTTTCTCATCCCCTCTCCATTGGGGCAAACATTTGAAAATCTGGAATAATCTCTTCATTACCTCTTCACTCACCTTACTGTTTCTTGCAATGATGAAAGTTGCTAGAGATTTGCACTGGCAAAAGAGTACTATCTGTTAAAATATCTCAAGGTTAGCATAAGCCTTTTTAGCTGTTATACCGGAGCCACATCCAAAAATAATAATAATTATAATCCCTAATGAGATTTCATGAGCAATGCTAAAAACATTTGTTCCCAAGCTGCTACAAGCATGAAAAACCTAGGTACTTATCTTCCATGAACAATGACTGAGAAGCAGACAGGGAAATTTTCTGCAGAGAATGAGTCACATCAGCTCAAAGGCTTTAATAAATGTCAGACAATCTGCTGTCTGTGGACCCTTGATAGAGCAGCTGTTTGCCTTGCTACCAAGCTTGCCCATAGTGCGTGGATGGGAAGTGCTTCGGGGGCAGAACTGGAAAGCTCTAACTTCTAGCCAAAAAAAACAACACCAAGTTCATAATGGAATTTCTTCTATCTAAAGCAACAGCCTATGAGAAACTGCTTTTGGAAACAAACTGGTGTTATTTGGCATTGTTTCTGTGGAAACTTTTCACTGAAGCCTTTGCAAACTTTGACCCAAAAATCTGTTCCTTAGTAACTGTAGTTATTCAGGACCCTGTTCCACAGATACATGCCTTGATGTAGATCTAATAACACTGAAAACCCTAGTAGCAAATTTAATTTATCTTTCTCGTTAATTTTAGCTCACTTGGATATTTGGGATTGACTGGTGCTTGACAGGGATTGCCTTGAAAGGCACAAAATTCATGGACAAAGCCAGAGTCTTTACACATATCTCAAGCTTATAATCATTAATAACCATTTGTTCATCATTCTTGCAGTAAAGCATCAGTTGTAAGCAAAGCGTAAAAAGCAAGTATTTTTAGCATCTTAGCTCTCATATAGCTTTCTCTGGGACTTAGGAAGTTCATACATTATCCCTTTCCAAATACAAAGTATAATGCAAGTTCCTCACTACCCTAGGTTAAAAAAAAATGTTAGAATTAACATTAGTGAAGTTGGTAAAGAATGATATGGGTGTCATAAAATTAGTAAGTCATAAGGCCTGTGGAGCCTTAAATTCTTCCTAAGAGAAAAAAAAAAGAAACAAAACACACAACACATTTTACCCACGAAGACATCTAGACCAGACAGCATAAGTTGAAACAAGTTTTCTCTGGAATTCTCTAAATCTCCCTCCCTTCCCTGTCTAATTTCTATGTTGTTACAGCACGTTAACCTCTATAGCTAACAGGTAGACCTGGTAGAAGAATGAATCATCTACCACAACAAACCACTCTTAGCAAACCACAGGTAATACATGGCTGAATATCTGTAGGATGCGGCAAAATTCACCTACATGCCAAAAGAACAGAACTTGGTATAGAAATTTTTGTCATTACTCATCTAACGTATCCTCTTATTTTTTAGAAGTTTGGTTTACTACAATCTGAGATATAAACACCGCTAGCCTTGGCCATGTAGCACCTCCATCACCACCTCAGATGGTCACATTGGCAGTTCCAGGCTCTGGACAAGAATGAATGCATGTAAAAGACAAAGTAGCCTCCTATTCTCTTTCTCTCCTGGCCTGGGGTGGCAGCAGCAGTGAAGGGGTGAGGTGGGAAGTTCTCTGTGCCTCCAGGTTTTGTAAAGCATGCCATAGCCCAGGGCTCAGTTTGGGTTAGTGCAATTGCTGGGTGAGGTTCTGCGGCTTGCATTACAGAGGAGTTCAGATGAAGTAGCCATGGCCTCCGGGCCTGAAAAGATATTAAAGGATAGAAGACGACTTCTTCTCTCTCTGTCTTCAGATCTTGTCTGCTGAACCTCTATGTGTGAGAGAAAGGATGAAACTATAGAACCCTGCATATTAGCCCCTTGGATTGTTTCAGTAAAACATGGGTTTAAACCCAGTCTAAACCCTGCCTTGCCCTCAAGGAGTGGCTAGGGAGTCTCATTTTTATCCAATTCCTAGTCACCACAGAGTCTGGTACATCTTACAGTTAGAAGTACTAAATCTCTTCTTACTATAAATACCAAATTCACTTTTCTTGTTTTCTTAGTTTTTACATAGCTGGAACATAATTTTATTTCTCAGACCTCAATTTTGTGCTTGAATGAGAGTGAGCCAAGTTAGTGCTTGTGATTCTGGGAAGCCATATTTGCAGCATATCGCAGACAAGGTATTGTCAAAAATTGCTAGACTGACTGTGAGCTGGTTTTTTGCATTTACAGTAGTTTTGCTCAAATTGCCATGAAGAAAAGCTCTTTAAACATAAGTCTAATTCACTTAAAAGTAAGATGAAAAGTAAATCCCCCACATGTGTGAGACTTTATCTATTGCTAGTAAGTATGCAATTAGTTGCAATGGTTTGCTGACTAATGTGTTACTTATTGAAGTTCTAGAATGATATGCCCTGCCAATTCATCTCTCTCCCACCTCCCACGTGTTATTCACAGCTGAATATGTAAATTATGTTTTCTTCCTCAGTTCCTGATACCTTTTTTTGAACGTTTTTCAATTCCAAAACTGATACAGTTTTCCCTTCACTTGCAACGTGCATCAAGAGTTTCTGCAAATGTTATGAAATCTAAGGTTAAAAGAATTTTCAAGAAATAGAAATCAAATTGGGCAGAAGTTCTTTGTGGAATAATCTGTATTTGACAATAACAAAGTATACACCTCTTGAAGAAAATTAAAAAAAAAAAAAAACAGCAAAGAGGAGCAATTGGCTTGTACTAATTATTAATTTCTTGGAAAAAAATATACAACGACATCATAAACTGTCAGACCAGCGTACAGGGCAGCCTGATTTTTCTGTAAAGTCCATGAATATGTTTCATTTCATTAGTATCAGTCCAAATAGCTAGTCTTTCCCTAATGACTTGCTGGGGCACAACCAGTTGTTTTCACCCAATAAAGACCAGAAGGCTGATAAGAGCCAACAGCAAAGCTGTGCTGCAGGAGTGAGAGGCCAGAATTGAGATTGAAAGTGTTGGGCAGTTTTCACAAGAATTTGCACACGGTCAGCACAATATTAACTTCTAACATCAGTGGTGAGCAGAAGTCCAAAAGCAGAATGCTCTGAGATGGATGTTGACCAGGTTGTAGCACCCTGATGAAGAATGGAGTAGGGAAGAGATGATCCCCAGTACCACCATACAAAGAGGCACAAGCATGTCCCATCACAAGAACAGGAATGAACAGCCAACCTCTAAGCCTGCATCTGCCTGGGTAGGGAGGATGTCCACACTTCAAAGCTGATTTGGGGAGGTTCAACTCCTACAATATTGTTGGAGCAACTTAGCATTTTACTCCCTTTCTAATTTCACTTTAAGAGTGGGAGATTCAATTGGACAGAGGAAACTCAGGGATGGGAACAAATGATATGGAATTCTGAGATCTAGTGAGGCTTTCTTGGAATCTACTTAAACCAGAGACTGGACTGAAGACCGAAATGTGGACCTTTTATGGCGCCAAGTTAGAATGCCTGGAGAACATCTAGCCCGGCAAAATACTCCAGCTGCACTTGAAAAGGGTAGCCAGTGCAGGCACTTCTTGCAAGGACAGCAAAGTTGACAGCATGGCTGACAGCAAGGGAGTATACAAGCCTCCCTGCAGGATGAAGGTGCTGAGGGTTGATGTCTCTACAAACACCAGGGCATCTTCCAGAGCAAGAGACCACTGAAGTGTGCAGATATGGAGTGGGGGACCCAAACACAGCAGCCTGGTGAGTTAGAGAAAAGACATCTGACAAGGAGACAGGCTCACTAAAATGGCTGCTGTTGAAGAGGTATACTGCTCAAGGAGGAAACTAAAAGTCATATTCTTAGAGCCAGAAATATATGAATTCAAAATAAAGTTGATGAGGAATGATATGCTTATGAACAAGAGCTTGGTGGTATGAGAAAAGATACAGTAAAGACAAAAAAAAAACTGTAAAAACGCTTCGAATCATGGAAATGCACCCTTTACTAGGCAGAACAGATATGAAGACTGCTTATTTCGGAGTACAAATAAAGATAGGGCTGATGCAAAACAGTATTAACTTTGTTTTGCTTTGGATCACAATAACAAGAATACTAAGTAATGAATGATATCTTCAAATCAACTTCTAATTAGCTTGATGTTTGTTAGACTTAAGGATCCTCATGGGTCAATTCCACCTCAGGATATTCTATGATTCTGTGAGGTCCATTTCACCAACATTTCTGAGTCTACATTTCTGGCTTTCATAACATGGATAATAAAACTGAAAAGTGAACCAACAGATTGGAAACAATCAAAGGAAATCTTTTGGGTTTACACTGCTCATCAGTAACTTTTTCAAGACATTTCTGCCAAATACACTTGGGACAAAGGTTTATGGTTAGTGAGCATCCATAGCTGAAGATCCTGCTTTAAAGCTGAAGGAGTCTGTACTTAGAATGGTGTTCGTAGCTTGGAAAAAAAACAAAACAAAACAAAAAAAAACACTTTTCCACTAACCAGGATACTGTGAAATTTTTCCTATTGAGATCTGCTTCACTTTTCTCTCAAGCAGACAGTACTGGAAATTTTGGGGGGGGTAAAGTCTTACAGCTGTGGCATAGTAGTGGATATTGCAACACAGAAAAACTTCTACATTCTCAGGAAAGTTGTATTTCACCCAAATAATGGGTACATGATCATAGAATGGCATGGAGGTGCCACACATTTTGAAGAAAAGAGTTTCTGTATGATTAGTTAGCTGTCTCCTTCCCAAGGAAAAGAAGCTCTGTCAACATCTGACAAATATTTTTCAAACTTATTTGGAAAAATCACCAATAAGATCCAGTAAACTCCTAGCACAATAACTAGTGTTTCCCTATCTTCATGAGATAGCATATTTACAAAATAAAAATCAAATACAGCTTCCAGCTACTTCCTTGGTAATATTTTCATGCTTTGTTGTAACACAAAGCACAGTCAATGAAAATTAAATGGGTAATTTTTAGTCTGAACCGTGCTGTTGATAAGAACAAAAAAGTATAGGTGAAGTTTTTCATGAAATTGCTTAACATGAAGACTTCTGAACTTCTCTCTTGATTTATTAGAGCTCTGTTCCACTTGAATCGCTGATATATGGAATTTCAAGAAGAATGATGTCTCTGGGAGGATGCGAAGGTGAGGTGAATTTTTGATGGGAAGCTAATATCAGCAATGAAATAGGGCAGCTTCTGCTGTTTCATAACATAAACCTTCCTGAGAGGCTGAGTAGGCTTTGCATCTCCTTAATGAAGATACATTTTTTCAATTTAAAATCCTATGCAAGTGAAATACTGCTTTCACTGATGATCACAGAAGGAAATCAATTCAGTATTACATGTTCTGAAATAGATCCCATAAATTGTCTCCAATCCTTGATTGCAATAAAAGCCTGACAACCCACACAGCTGAGGCTCTGTCTCTCTATTTGGACAGCAGATGATATTCTGACTACCAGCTTATAAACAGAATAGGTGAGCTGGAAGCAAGGATAAGCCTGAGAGAGATTCTACGGACATCAGATTAATACAGACATTTCTTTCTTCATAGCATCTGATTTTCAGAAGGTCTTGAGAATTTAGCGTTCAAATCTCTGAGATCCATGATATACTGTACTATACAAGGTCATTCATGTCACAGAAAACTTTATGGGCAACAGTCCTCACTGTCAGAGGGCATTCAATATGTGCAGACACAGGGTACTTCACAGGCTGAAAACTAAATTTGTTTTTGGCAGTAACGCTGCAGGCCTAGTCTCACAAACTGCTGGGAGCACAATTTATCTTACTTGCGCTGAATGATTCATAGGAAAGTACAGGAAAGGTGAGTCCTCTGTCTCAGAGAGGAAAACTGACGTGGTGAAATTAAGGTGTTAGCACTGGACCAGAGGCTGATTCTGCCGGAGTGATGACAGCAGCCCAGTGGCTGCTGGAAAAGCGTTCACTGCACTATACCTTGCAAGGCTCATTTCCCCTGACTTTGAGCATAGGGGCAGTGAAAACTGGTACCAGCATGCATAGCTCATAAAGAAATCACTCTTAGCTGGAAAATGAACCAGTCTCTTGGGCCCTGAAAGCTGGGCTATGTGTATGCAGACCACCCTTTGACCTCTATGTCTTACTATACCAGTGATACACCATTGCCCATTTTGTGGTTGAAGTTTATCAACTTTCAGGTCTGCAGTAACATTTCTGCCCTCAAAACAGCCTCCACAGGAAAAATAAACATATATTTGCATAGCTATGCAGGCACCTGTCACTGGATACCAAGTTTCTCAGCTCGGAGAGGTCTACAGCTTTAACTCTGCTGCATCCAAGCTATAAAACATGACAAGATTTAAAGTCCTATCACAGCGGCCAGAATCTCCTTTAAAACTCCCTTCTCCTAGGGCGGTGATGAAAGACACTAGAGTAGGTGATGAGGAAGCAGATGCCCTGCCAACTTATTTTCCTAGTGGGTAATAACCAACAAGAAGATTTGAATGATGCACAACCATCCTTAGGGACCCTGACCTTCTCTTGCTCTACAGTCCAAGGACATATCTTGAGAAACATCAAAGAAACATCAAACTCATTCTTCTGGTTGTCATTAAACTTTGCAAAGAATAGACATTGAAAGCTGGCCTACTATATGCCTATGAAAACATTTGCTGTTCTCTCCTCAAATTAAGCTAACAAAAATTATTCATATAGAAAACAGAGCCAGATCTCAGATAAGATATATATATATATACATACACGTTGGGTTTTTTTTAGAAGATATAAGGTTTTTTTTTTAAGACTTACAAATAATTTTGTGGGCTTACTCCAAGCCACCAGACCTGATTTGGTAACATCACTCTCATCTTGGAGGAGAATATGGATTAGTGTTGAGGGCAGCTGGGCTCTGGTGATAGGACATCTGGACAGCCAGAACCTGCTGAAAGTCATTACGACTCTACTAAAGTATGGGAAAGAGTTGTCAGGAAGCAAAGTCAAAGAGGACAAAAGATGTGCAGTACATAAATATGCCCAACGTTAATTACGTTTTCATTCCCACACTAGTGGAAGAATAACAGCCTTAATTTTGACAGTGAGCTTTTTAGAATTAAGTGGAAGAAGCTGCACAGATATTAAAGGGGAAAAAAATCACCTATAATCATTCAACAACACTAATTGCAGGGGAAATCCTGTGTGTGTGTCTGTGGATGGATGACTGCATGTCTATCTACAAACATATCGATTGAGTTGTTCATATATTATGACTTCTTAGTTTAGTAAAAATAGATGTAGCAATAAACTGTGGGGGAGCTGTAGCCACACCCACCATTCAGTATCTATGAAAAGGTGTTTTCCATTGGCTTCAATGTACACAATCTGCAGCAATGTTTGGTACCCAGAGTAGACAGTAAATGATGTCTTTGATTTTTTTTCTTTGATATAATAATATTGGAGTACACAACCATTTGCTCCTCTTTCTTTTCCAGTGTAAAGATAGTCATGGGCTTATCGGTGTAGGAGAAAGTTCTCAAGCGGCTCAGGCAGGTGCAGCTTATGAACTGCATATAGGCACGATCGACCCAGATGCTTTCTGATACACAATCGGCACAGCTGGGCAAGGCTGGCGGGGCCTGGAAGAAAAGAAAAAAAACAAAAGAGCAAGCGCCCTCATCCCCGGTATAAGTCAGAAGGTAACAAACAGCAGCAAGGTTTGAAAATCAAATTGAGAACTACACAACAGCTTTCTGAAAGTTAAGGAGAGCAACATATATTGCTGACCTATTTTGTCAAAATTGATTAAATGGCTTGAAATCTATGAACACTAAAAACATTTTTATGCATGCACAGCTAGGCTTTTCTGAATCTTTTCTTGAGCAAATACTGAAAGTTCTATATAGAAGTATGCACCGGAGACATAGCTTTTGTGCAGGATTTGGCCCTTCCTGAGCCCTGAGGGAAATGTTGCATCCTGTGACAATATCTTATTAGAAACTGGAGAGCCCACTGACAGGAAAGTTGTCCAGATACTCATTTAGCAGGTGCTTGCATGTCACTGCAGACCGTGGTGCTGCCCCCAGTGGGGTGAACCGGATGGAGCTCCCAGCCCCAGAGGAGATTCACCAAAGTCTGCTTTTACTATAGGAAAATGGAGGCACCTAAGCTGGTTGCTAATTCCCATCTGAGAATAAATTTATAGAAATCTGTAGGATTTGTAGAGAAGAGTACTTGAGCTACCATCACTGAAGTGAGAAAAGAAGCTATCACCTCCCAGAACAATTAGGAAAATGGAAACATTTTATATTTAACATCAAATAATAGTTAGGAACGTTTAAAAGGAGACATAAATAATAAGCATGGAAGAAAAGTCAGGGGGAATAAAGTAAACTCTTGAAGAAAATTCCCTAGGGTCCTTCTTTCAAACAGAAGGACGTCAGAAAACACAGATGAGGTGAGGGAGTTGTAGATGTTGGATACAGAAAAGTGTCTGCAAGTAAGACTGAAGGTACAGAGAAAACTTCGCTTCTGAAAAGGGAAGAGCCAGCAGTAACTGAAGGACCCTGTGGCCCACCTGATTGTGAGGGAGGTTAGGGGTACAACTTCAGAGTGAAAATCAAGCAGAGGTTCAGGAAGGGATGAGATTTTTAATATTGGCATATTTATTTATCTACAGAAGCTCTTAATTATACCAGGCAACTGAAGTGAAACACCTGCCTCTGCTCAGGCCTGAACACCTCAGACACAGGGACGGAAGTCACAAGAAATGAGAAGCATTCAAGCAAAGGCCCTCCAGAAGTTTTTAAACGTGACAATGATAGAACCTGAGAGAATGTCATGGAGCTTTGTCAGGGGAGGGTCAGCTGGGGGCTAGGGAAAGGTTCTTCACCAGAGGGCAGTGGGCATGGAACAGGACACCCAGGGCATTGGGCATGGCTCCAAGTGCCAGAGATAAAGGAATGTTTGGACAATGCTCTCACACACAAGGTTTGAATTTTGGGTGGTCCTGTGTGGAGCTGGGAGTTGGAATAGATAATCTTTTTGGGTCTCATCCAACCCATGTAATTCTACATGACATTCTGTGACAAATTAAAGCACTATGTGAAATGTGGTGAAAGAGAGAGGGACAGAAGAATCTTGAACCAATTTTTCACTTCCTCCATAAAACTCACCTGCATGCAGAGGCCAACACAAAGCTTATATACCCCATTGACATTAATTACCATTCAAGAGCTCTTAGGCTTTCTATGCACATTGCATTGCTTGCCACTGGCAAGGAGTGAGCTGTGACCAGGAGGGCAGAAGCCTGGGGCACAGACCAGCTAGCAGGGCACAAGTGAGCTAGGAAACATGGAGATTAGAGGACAGGGGAATTAACAAAGCATGTCCCTTCTCCAGGGATGGAGATGCACAAAGTTTTGGTTACAAGTGGCAGAGGTGAAAATGGCACAAGAAGTGTTAGATTTATTTCTGCTTAGAAGTGTATTCAATTAGATTGGGAAGATAACTAGAAATATCAGAGAGCCTGCATGTAAGCTGCAAAGGGCATTACTGGTTTCTGCTTGGATCGCAGTCCCATAAACATGCATTTGGTTTTTTTGTTTGTTTTTGTTTTTTGTTTTTGTTGTTCTTTGTTTTTGTTTTTCCCAGGAAGAAGGTCATTGAGCCACAGTGGTTAACTGAAGACAAGATACTAAAATAGCTGTGATAATATCTGTGAGTAAACTTTCATGGCAGTTTTCAATCCTTAGTCCTTAGAGTCTTGGTTCATAAATAAGGATAAAGGATAAATAATAATAATCTTCGATAAATGGAAAACAAAAGCACAGAATAACTAGCCAATTTGCTCACTAAAACTCTAATTTGGCAGCAGATCTGGCAAGAAAACAGAGATTGCTTGCTCGTTTCTGTGTAGCGTGATACACACTTGAAATCAAAAGAGAACTTACAGACAAGATTAAAACCCTTAAGAAAAAGGCTTTAGGTAAAAAATTAATACTGTTCTACTTTGAAACGGCATAAGAGAAAAGGCAAAGGGGAAAAGGCAAAAGAAACCTTTACCTTCACAAAGTAGAAGTGCCTGCTCCACTTTGCTGTTGGGTATGGCAAGGTCTAGAGCACATTTGAATTCAGCATTTCTGCATTTCAGGTTAGCACCATAGTCTGCCAGCAAGACGACTATCTCTGCACTGGATTTCCTTGCTGCTGCATGGAGAGGAGTGTCTAGTAGCTTCCCCGCATTGACATTGGCTCCTTGGGAGAAGAAGAGTGCAGGGTTGGTACAAGGAAAAAGCAAAAAATATCTGACCTGGCACTACACAAGTTGGGTATTCACTGGTAGCCTCAATAAATGAAGGGGATGAGTGGCACCTAGGCCTCTGTCACCAATCTGTGATATCAGTGCAAAACTCAGATCAAATATTCTCTGTGTAAATGTCTACTGATCCACTGCCTCCTCTCTACAACAGGCAAAGCTGGTCAACCATTGAAATTCTTAGACTGTCAACCCAATAGACGATCACAGAATCATAGAATCATAGAACAGCCTGGGTTGAAAAGGACCACAATCCTTTTCAACCCCCCTGCTATCTGCAGGGTCACCAACCACTAGATCAGGCTGCCCAGAGCCACATCCAGCCTGGTCTTGAATGATTACTAATCAAAACCTATGACAAATTTGTTAGTATCAAACAATCTACATTAGACTATGTTATTTTAATTAGAGGAAGAAAGACACCCTTTAGGTGTCTGTAGTAACTTTGGAAGCACAGCTAGCAAGATGCTTGCCCTGAGATAGCACAGCCATACTTCCAGGAAGTGTCATCTGCAGAAATTTACATTATCTTATATATTGTGTCTGGGCCTACAGAGATTATTTTTTCAAGCATCTTTACTGCTGTTTTCATCATTAGCTTAAGAAAATGAGGTTAATGCTTAGCGTGGCAGTTTAATTTTTCATAATCAAAAGACTTGATTCTGGTCATCAATATTAGCTGATATTTTCTGTTTCCTGCCATTGTTTTAGAAAACTCTGGTTTACTTTCACATCCAAACGGTCTCAGGTAGATCTCTGTAATTAGAATTTTCCAGTAGGGAGATTCTAATTTCATAGAATCATAAAGATTGGAGAAACACACTAAAATCATTAAGTCCAACTGTCAGCCCATCCTCACCATGCCCACTAACCGTAACCCTCAGCACCACATGTATATGGTTCTTCAGCATCTCCAGGGATGGTGACTCTACCACCTCCCTGGACATGTATGTATTCTTCATGAAGTCAAGTGAAATTCTAATTATCTCACAGATTCAAGCTGTCCAAACATCTTTTGCAGAAATCCTTCAAAATGTTTATGACATAGGGGTAACTTGGACAGAACTGGGATGGCTTACACTATCCCAGCTCTCCCCCAGCTCCTTCTCTGGACGTACCAAGTTCCAACAGCTTCTTGACACAGTCTGTCCTCTGGTACATGCAAGCAACATACAGCAGGGTCCCATAATGCAGGTCTTCTTGGTCAATGTCAACCCCATGAGCCAGAAGAACTTCCATGCACTCTCGGTGTCCTGTGCAGCAAAAGAGAACTATCTCTTAATTGTAGTGACACAGAGCAGAATACACCCAAGTACAATCAATGAGGCATAAGAGCTGGGAATAAGCCAAACACATTTATCTGTGCTGTATAAGTTTTTTTGGGGGGAAGTAAATGTTTTGAAGCCAATAAGAGATGCATTGCACACTTAATTGCTGTTAGCTTCACTCATAGACTGTTACCTCTCTTGACTGCCTCATGAATGGGTGAAGCAAGGTGGTTCCCGACCTGTGGCTTGGCTCCAAATTCGAGCAGCATGTTTACACAAGCCACAGAGCCACTGCAGCAGGCATTAAACAGAGGAGTGATTCCATCAATGGTGACTGCGTTGACCTGAAACAGCAGGACATGCTCAGAATAATCCAGCATAAGAGGAACGCCCTTGCAGCATGCGTCATGTGTTCAACTAAAATACACTAGAATGCTTGTCATTTAATGTTAGAGTTGATTTGGTTTGCAACTTTCAAAGTGTGAGACAACATATATAACATTCTCCTTTGAGCTCTGCTCTCTTTCCCAGGGACTTAGTGCCATAAGGCTACATCATTGGTTGTTATGAGTGATCCTCCTAGGGTTGCTCAGAAAATGCAGATTATTTCTTTTTAACGCAGAGAACCTGAGTATTGCCATGCCTATTTTGTACCAGCCCCAGTCCATTACATGCTCAGACAACTCTGATATTTAAATGAAAATACAGTTCATGTTTAATACATTAATCTGAAAACACATTTCCAGCAAAGGACATATTCACAGAAACACTGTCATAATCCCAAACAGAAAAAGAGATCAAAAGGGTTTGTGTTTATGCACATATGTGTGTGTAAAACAGAAAGCATTTCCTTTCTTGACCTCCAGCATAGATACCTGGCAAGAGCCATCATCTATGGTTCTCCACTGGGAGAGCATAGTCCTGTGTTGTGCTGTGCTGCAGCAGCTGCAAGATCTGACTGCCTAGCAAGCACTCAGAGGCAATTTATGCAGCAAATCTGCATTCCTTTATTATTATTATTACTATTATTATTATTATTATGCAAGATGTTAAAGAACAATGGGTTCTGCAAGCATACAGCACTTTGTGTGGTTTCCAAATTAAGAAGAGGAAAGAGATGGGAGACAAAGGACTAGAGTTAGGCTCTGCCCCAAGCCTGTAGTGTCACCTGGGGTTGTTGTGGCTGAAGTGCACTTGGTCTTGTTGAACTTAAAAGCAAGCATCAAATTGGAATATTTTCTCCCAGAAGTTAGTAAACATTTTGTTGGCTTTATTTCTGAACACAGAGGAAAGAAAAAAAAAAAAAAGAAGGAGAAGAAGAAAACCAAAAGACTTTACGTACCACGTACAGGTTGCTTTCATAGGTCAGCAACAGACAGCTCAGAGATGATTCTTTTAATTAAGAAAAGGTAATGCTACTTGTATAACAAAATCAAGTAAAACTGAGCAGAAAGTGTTTCTTCTTCATCTTTTAATGAGACTAAAATTTGGTGTAAAGTATAGGAAGTTAATGTATTTTCTTTTGCAACATAGCTTGATTTCCTGTTTTGGTGTTGCTCAGTTTCTTGCCATGTAAACAGTGCTTGAAAAGTGTGTAACCCAGCTGAATGAAACATGCTCTCATATATATCATCCTATTTGGGTATCTCAGTTTTTAGTGTGTATCCTACCTGAGATCCCGCTGGGGAAGTTATTTTAATAATGGATAAGCTGTCTCATTTATTTAAGCACATCTATTTTTACTTAGATGACACTCCCAAAATATTCCTCAGAAAACCAGAGGCAATTCTAATGATGACTATGGGGGAAAAACAAAACAAACAAAAAAAACCAAAAACCATATATACTTTTCCCTAGGGTGATCGCCATTAGCCCAGGACTCACGTGTGCGCCGTTCTCCAGCAGCAGCTTTGCACAGGCCACATGGCCACCCAGACAGGCTTCGTGAAGAGCCGAGACTCGATCTGTTGTCACCAGGTTCACATTGAAACCCTGCAAGGTAGAGCGTGGAGCATGAAGAGAGAGCCTGGCCCAGCTCTGTGGCAATCCTGGGGCACCAGCAGTGGTTGGACCCTGGACAGAGAGCTAGGCAGGGGCTAGGGATGCATGTGGGTTCTGTTACTGCTCTCTGCTGCTTGTCCCCAGGCACTGTAACTGGTAATGGTTATAGTTCAGAATTTGGTTGGACCCCTGGACTCCATCAGTGGGGGGAAACAGGCACCCCTAGGATCTGATTTCGCTTATCTCAAAGTAGCTTTAGGTTACACTCACTGACTATATTGAGTACCCAGTGTAGTTCACAGAATCACACAATTGTAGAATGGTAGAATCATAGACTGGTTGGGTTGGAAGGGGTTTTACACTGGAAGAAAAGAATTGGAGTCACAATGCTTCATTATCAGCATTTCCCATAAATGACAATTCTTATATCTCTTCCCACAGAAACAGACACCAGGTTTATTCACAAGAAACCAAGAAGCTGCCATGTGTGCTGTCCCCAAAATGCAGCTGAGTCTCCTCGTGAGATTTCACAGCCACACGTGAGAACAGGCCTTGAAATAGGCCTGAGCGTCTTCCGTAAGACCATTTCCCCTCTGCTCAGAGTGCTATAGACCTAGCGGCTCACGAGATGGCAGCAGTGCACTGTTTAGTATGCAGCTACAAAGGCTTTCAGTAGACATTAATATGCAACATAACACTGTAAAAGTCACCAATCCTGCTGCAATAAGCATTATAAACAGCCACTGTAATTACTTTAAGATAGAAATTCAGTGATAGGAAAACAGTCATTTTTCAGCAATGTGAAAGCATTATTCACACGAAAGCTGTAGCTAAAGTTTTCCTGTACATTACATCAGTGCACAAGAGCAGATAAAATCTTTTTTAAATGTTGAGACTATTCCATTTTATAATTATATAGATGTTTCATGTTTACTGATGAGTACACTCCTTCAAGAGAAATGTTTTCTAGAGGCTTCTGATAAGAAGAGAGCTATTCTTATTCATTATTCAGATATAAATTTAACAAATTAAAATAATTCCTTGCAAATGAATGAATAAGTACTGATATCTTGGATAAAACAGCAGTCCCCTCCATTACTAAATGGAGACCAAGTTATTGATCTTACTATAGCTGTCTGCAAAATAATGCTGGCATTAAGCCTTGTTCTCATATGATTATACATTCTTACTAGTATATCTCAAAAACAAGATACTACTTTCAGTGCTGGACAAAGCCTTGCTGAGTCCTTGAGCTTTCTTAAAACTTCAGTGCTCTATCTCCTCACAGGCACAAACAGTTCCTAACGTTAATCCCCTGGAGAGCAGAAGCCCTTCTGACTATCTAAAGAGCTGTAATCCAAAGGTAGAGACTTTTGAGTGTCCCATACGTACCCTAAATTATAGCTCTCAATTTCATTTTAGGCTAATAGTATAGCTAAGAAGCAAAAAGCAACATCTATGATACTCCATGAAGAACTTTACCCTACTAGTGACTCATCTCCATTTCAGTCTCCATAGACATTACTGCCTCTATCTCATTCCATCAGCAAGGACCCTCATTCTTTGCTCCTAAAATTAATGTCTTTGGGAACAGGACAAAGGGTAGATTGACTAAAAAATATACGTACCGTAACACCCGGTGCTTTTCCTATGTATAACCTTAACCAGTGAAGAACTGAGGCCTCCACTGTTAAACCACAACAGCAGGTGCCTGCCATGAACAGGATGGTGTAAAGACAGAACAGATGAAGATAGAGGGGATCTAGCACTTCTTATTCTATAAAATGGCTTTGCAGAGGGAACTAGATGAGTGAGAGCATTGGGAAATCAGCAACAGCTGGGGGGAAATTACTCACTTTTGCCAGACTAGGGACCTGGGTTTGAAGAAAGGTGATAAGGAGAATTAATGGCAAAGCACAATTGTGACTTCTTTTACAGCTGTTTATATTCATACCATACTTCTTATCCTTTCTTGTACGTTCTTTCCTCCTCTCTTTCTTTTGTCTGAACTTGTGGTTGCTGTTGGAACAGAGTTTGAGGCTGACAGATCTCCTTTTAGATATGTTATGATTATGCTTGTTGTTTTATAAAGCAATACATATTTTTAAAGATTTCTATTGTTGGTTTGTTGGTGTTGTTTTTTATTGTGTTTGTTTGGTGTTTTTTTTTTTCCTTCAAATGGATGATGTACACATTATTCCTGTTCTCCCCAAGCCCAGTTTGCACAATTTGTCATTGAAAAAAGAGCACAAGGGTCATTGTTTATCATACAGCAAGCTACAAGCAATAGCAGTCTTTGTCCTGAACTTGTACTCAGCATCTTAACTAAGCAGCCAATCCATGTCCAAAGGCATGCATGGGGATATATTATTTATATGACTGTATTTCTTATGCCTGCTGCAGTCTGTTACCAGCTCACTGACTCAGATACAATTCAGTAGAAACCATGCTGCTTCCCAACCCTGTCTTTCTTTACCTGCAGGCTTTTACCTGTGCAATCAAGGTTTTCAAAGACAGGAGGCGTCCTTGGAAGGCAGCATCGTGCAGAGGGGATCTGTCCGCCCAGCTGCCTGAAACAGCAAATTCATAGAAGTTAATTCAGGTATGCAACAGTATTTCCCCTGGGAGGATGGGGGAAGTGCAGTTGCGAGGAAATGCAAAATCAATGTAGTGTCAGCAGTGAAACTGTAGATAAATTGATTTCAGCAGAGCAGGTGAAGGCTCGGCTCTCCGGAGAAGGTTGGCCACTCGGTAAGGCACCTCAACACCAGCTTTGAAAAATAGCTAAGAACACACTTCAGCAAAGATCACAGGTTCAGTGCTGCTGGAGACTCATCCAAAGACTTCAGAGCCCTGCAGCACTCACATTGTAAAAGCTATCAGCTTCTGTCTGTTCTAGGGAGCTTTTGTCACAAGTCATATTCCAGCTGCCCTTCACTTTATTAAGGGTTTCATAGCAGAGAGACACTGGGACACTCTGTCCATCAAATGAATTCTAGCGTGACTCTGTCTGCATTATTTCCCAAATTGACAATTTCACAAATGACTTCTCTAGCTCAGACAGGTAGGTAGCAAATTTCATCCTCCTCCTCACTGGAAGTTTTCAGAACAGACATGAAAAAAACAGATCCTGCCTGAGCTTTCATTTTCTTTCCTTAATCATTTTAAGATGTTGAACTGTGCAGAATTCTTCTTGCAGGTTTCTTCTTTTCCTTACTCTAATCTATTTATGTGCCATGAAATAAGTCCTTAGTCTAGCTGCTGCCTACACTTATAGCCAGCTCAGATGGAGTGCATTTAACCTGCCAGAGGACGGAAGAAATACCAGTGTTTGCATTTGTGCTCTATTCTACAATAGCCCCACAAGCATAGTGCTTGAAATCCACATCCCAATAATTATTTTCACTACACAGCACAACAGGGAGAAAGGAAAAGGTGATATATCTCCATTCTGGGTGTTACTTGAGGCAAAGATATCTCAGTGAGAGGCATATGAACGTCCCTGGGGATTTCAGGCCACGGACACAGTAGAGGTTTCAGCTTTGGCCAAGGAAGCCCTCATCATGAGCCTTCACCAAAATGCCAATGAAGCCCAACCATCCCAAAGGCACTCAGTGGGCCATTATGATCGTACACCAGAGACTGCCCACAGAGTTGCAGGAGGAGGAGAGGAGGTCGACCTAAAAGGCCTATATCACCCTCTGGTTTAAAACCAGCATTGCTTTAAGGGGTTTCCAGCAACTCTTAGCATTCTTGCAGTGTGTTTTCATTACCTTAGCACTTCACTTTGTGGTGGTGTTACAGTTTTAAATAGTGTTTTCTCTTTTATCTCCATTTACTTAAGGAGCTGTCCCTGGACTCCAACATCAGGAGGATGGTGTAGGAGGACAGCCAGCACAATGTGCAGCCGGGCTCCTGAGGGCCAAGTAGGACTCGCTAAGCAAAGTAATGGAAACAGGTAGGGATGGAGAAAGATTTGCATGAAAACATCCAGAAAATCCCAGCTCCCACCTCATGCTGGTGACTGAAATAGGCAAGCTCAGTTCAGAAAGTTAGAAGACTGATGACAAAAAAGAGGGGCCTCGTCCACCAGGAGAGTTCAGAGGTAACAGCTTCATTGCCTTATTAAAACTCCTATGCATATTGTAGAGCATGTGTAAGCGCTTTTCACATGCATTGTAAAGGCATGTGTATGCACACACATGCTTCATGAGAACGCATGCTGTTGCATACTTCCATGCTAGCCACAGCAACCTACCTCCCTGAAATGTGTGGCAAATATAGTTCCCATACAGAGCACTTCTTCCCTCCATGGCTGTAAGTGACATGTTGGAAATCACTGTCTTTTCTAAGTCAAGGATAACTTATCTTTAAGTTAAGTTAAGGAACACTTCTGTTGCACTACACTGCAAAGAGAAGACGCTTTGAAACTCTGCCTGTAACCCAATCCAATGCCCCAGCAACAGTGTCACGTGGTCCTATATTTTGAAAGATTATCCTTAATGGCTTTTGCAAATGGCAACTTGCAGATAAAAACATGTTGTAGTCTGCTCAATTTCAAGACACTTTGCTAAGAACCAAAGAAAAAACCTGGTGTTTGTCACCCATCTGACTGCAATTGCATGAATGCACCAGGAAAAAAAAAGTGTCAGCAATAAAGAATTGAACTTACTTATACTTTAGAGAACAATACATAAGTTAATAATCCAGAGACAAGCATTCCTGTGTATAAATGCTTTGCTGCCGTATTTCTCTTGGACAGTGTTGCTTTGGGTGACCATCTTGCACCACAGACAGTCCCACTCACTTTCCTGTACCTGTTCATGGCAGCTCAGTTCATCAGGAAGCAAGCGTCCAAAACTGAGTCACATAAAGGCCTGAAATGTCACAATGCTGAAAGAAATCTTCAGACTGGAAAACATGCTTTCATTAGTAGTAAATTTAAAATATTGTGTCATTTTAATCAGGTGTTTGCACTTCCAGTAATTTCACTATCTATACATTATTTTATATAGACACATGCAATGGAGGTAAAACCACTTGGGAAAAAAAAGAAACCCCAAAAAGTGAAATGACCAACTAAGTAGCATAGTAAATACAACATATTCCTGCACCATATAATTTTCAGAACCATTTCAGATTTATTCATTTTTATGGCCTGACTTGTTGACATAGATTCACAAAATAATTAGTTATAACCTCCTAGAGCTTTCTTTCAGGAAATCAACACAAAACTTTTCCCTAAATATTCTGTCGGTAAACATAGCAAAGCCATCTGTAACCCCAAACCAAAGAATGCCATGCTTCCTAGAACAATCTTTTCATCTACTGTAGTGCCTTGAGCAAATGTCGTCCTCATTCGAGCTGGGTAGCTGTTGCAGTCTCAAATTTTGCACACCTATCACATGCCAACACATACCAACACCGCAAAGACCTCACAAGTG
Organism: Chrysolophus pictus; assembly: GCA_037305975.1. Taxonomy (NCBI): domain Eukaryota; kingdom Metazoa; phylum Chordata; class Aves; order Galliformes; family Phasianidae; genus Chrysolophus; species Chrysolophus pictus. The sequence goes on from CM074576.1 coordinate 74,381,745, forward strand.
AAAGGCATGTCAGGTTAAAACATTCACCCTATGCACTTAGCAACAAACTCTTCATTTTATGGAAACTCAATGATTTAAATCCCAAAGTTATAAATATGTAGCAAATAGACGTCTGTCTGTTAAGAATGTCTATATTTTTACTTTACCTGGGACTATTCCATAGATCTCTTCTGCTATCCTGGCAGCCTCTTTTCTGTTGCCTTTAACAATATAGAAATGAGTCAGCAGAGCCAAGGAAATCTTAATTAAAAGTTTGAAGCAAAACAAAGCAAAAATGGCAAAATAAATGTTAGTGAAAGCCTGGAGTATAGAACTGCCCTCCATTTTGCTTTGAATAGTTTCTCAGGTCTGCTAAGTTGCACCGGGCTATTATTGGTATCAAATGTCATCTATTTTAAACCCTCCAGAACTTGCTGTTCCTCCCTTACCAAAAATACATTGGTTTTCATTTGGTGCAGCTATTTGATACTAAGTAACAATACCAACTATAAAATAGTCTGAAAATCCCACAACATACAAAAAACAAATGGAAAAATCTTTTCCAAACCCATGCAGATATTAGAAGACTTTTCAGATAGAAGCTCTCCATACCACTGAAAGCCTACACATCCACATTATATTTTTCCTTTGACTTAAGAGTTGGATTAACAAAGGCTGCATAGGCAAAGTTGCGGAAGTAGTACAGAGATACTGCAAGAATACTACTCCTTTTAAAAGGGTGACCACAAAACTGACATTTGGTTGCAAAGATGTGTTATCTGCCTTCACAGTCAACTGGGTAGATAAGAGGTAAACTTGTATGAGTCTGCAACCTGCAGAAAAATACAAGAAACTGGAGATCAGATAATTTCTGTTGAAGTTCTCCTAACCCTAAAGGAGTACGAAATCCTAGTAACAATGAAAAGCTCTCCAGGTGGTCTAGAACATGAACACAATAAAAATGACTATCCCAGAAAGACAAGCTTCATTTGTATAGCAGCAAATTCACCTTCCTGGCTTCAGAGCAGCACAACTTAAAAACTTGAGTTAAATGATGGAGTCATTTGAGAAAAACTCATGTAATCTCTTGCATATAAGAACACTATTGGATTGAATTCAAAAAGTCATCAGTAAGAAGGCAGCTGAACTGTGCAGTGGGAAGTAGTGATGCAGATGAAGGTGGTGGTCAGATAAGCAATAGCAAGATCTGGCGTGATCATTCAGAAACATTTGGCATTTCTAAAACTAAAGGAAGGTGAGCAACAAAAGATAGGAATTGCAAGAGATGTTACACAAAGAAGGAGCAGCCATAGTACAGAAACAGGAAGTGTACCTCCCTTGCTGCTTTGGGCAGTGTCAGTGTATTGTGTTTTGAATGGGATGGATTGTGCAACTTACCGGTAGGTTGCAGGACTGAACACATCAGCACTTGGTAAAAAAAACATGCCTCATTGAGAACTTCAGCACAATGCCTAACACACAATACTCTTCTGTTCCAGTGATTACCAAACTGACAAATTAAAATAACCAGAAGATATGTTAGTCCTTCAGTATAACTGTCATGATGTGTTGAGTGAATAGTTTAGCTAGATCCCTTGAAGAACTGGAAATTAATTTTTATATATCTTTAATGTAAAAGCCTGCAAGGAAAGAGCACCAAAAAAAACAAAAAAACAAAAAAACAACAAAAAAAAGACTGAGTTAGGAAAAAAAAAGAAAAACATTTTCATTATGGGTCACCTTAGCTTCAGTTGTAAGAAAAATGTCAAATATGGCCTTAAGAATTTGGCAAGGAAATAAAAATTAGAGAGAAACCTCCTCTTGAAAAAATTAAAAGAGGAGTTAAATCTATTCTTATGCTTGACAGTCTTTGGATTACAGCAGTGTATTTCTAAAGTATTTAATTGAGAGTTTGAGTAACATTTTCAATTAAAAAAGATAATTGGAAAAAAAGACACAAATACATTATCTCTTAGGGAACCAGAACAAGAATACAAGAATGGTAGAGAACCTAGCTATTTTTCTATCAGTTTGATCTAATAAATGATACTACTTTCCATGCAACCATCGCCTTATTTGCATCCTTAGATAGCACAGTTATAACACTCCAGCTTTTAGAAAGGGTTGTATGTAGTGACTCACTGTTTGTTCTCATCAAGCAGATGAAGGATTCATCTCACCTACCCATAGCCTATTGCACCACATATATTCTGGTTATCTAAACCTCTACTGTCTGGGCAAGATGACAAGGAATTCCAGCTGGTAATTAATATCTTATCTGCCTCCAAACAATGATAGCACAGGATGACTCACCCCCTAGATGCATTCCACCAGTCACTCCTGATTAAACAAGCTTAAATAACCAATACGTACTAGACAATCAGTTTATACATGGTAATATTCAATAAATCCCACACAAACATCACCACCAGACTTAAGCTGGTGCTGAAAAAAGTCACAAGAAAAATGTGTAATTTCAGTACAAAGATAGATTCAGGTGTAAAACAGCATCTTGATCTCAGCTTTATTCTTCAACAAAAAATATATCCCTTTCATCCAAGTGAATGCGTCAGTGAGAGAATAATTAGAAAAACTATAGAAGTCAGTGTACGTCTGGGTGTCATGAAAAATACAGAGCAAATATGACAAGAGTAGTGTAATGATAGCAAGTCAAGCGATATAACAAAAGTATTTAAAATTGATCTTTAAAAAAACGTTTGTGAAATACTTTCAGAATGGGTTGTTCTTATGTTTGTTTACAGTGAGTTTGTATGTAACTGAAATTTTACAATTAATGAGCCTAAGTACATATGAATAAAAGGACTGGCAAAACAACATAAATATCAAAATGAGAAAAAATAAGTTTATTTGTTAAAGATGAAGAAAAGCTTGATCACAAAAAATAAGTTCATTACAGTGCAGCCAGCTTCTTACAGATCTATCCATATCCTCTAAAACACAGTCTAAAAGGCGAATCTTACATTCACGCTTCACTTGATACTTGCTCTGGTTTAACACACAATTTTCAACTACCAACATGCAGTTTATACTTCACAGTGTCTGCAAATAGTGTACTGGAAACACAACTTCTCCTTGTATCCATGTGACAGAATTTTAATACGGATCAATGCAAAATTTTCATCGCTAAAATAAAGTAGTTCAAAGCACTTCTGGGTGCGCTTAGTAGTCCCTTCTATGAAGGGGGGCAATCAAGCTTCTATATAGAAGGGCTTGGTGCATTCCCTCCTCCTCCTCCACACAGGAGGCTTTGCTCTATGCAAGATGTTACTCAGTATCACTCCCTGGTTGGTAACATTTTCTTAGTATTTCACAATACTCAAATGTTACCCACAACCATAACATTTCAGTTTTATTAAATTGTATTTTCAGAATACGTGTTTGGAAATGAATAAAATAACATCTCTGCTCAACTTCTCATTATTGTGATCACTTTAAATAAAGTTTTCCATTTCACTCACTGCTGCTTTACAAAACTGTAAATGGTTGAGTGATGGTGACATCACCCTTTGCTCTACTGCACAAGATAGGTAAGCGAATCAGAGTTACGTGCATTGGGAAACAGCCTAGTAAAACCAGTTATGGCTTAAATATTTTTGCTTGTGCAAAGTGTTTTTCAGTCATCACTGTAAGTCTAACCACAAATGATGGCAAACAGCAGTACGCAGTATATTTCTATACTTTCTAATTTCTAATCCACATACTAATGAAAAATACCCATTCTTTATTGAAAATGAAATAAACATTTAGATGAACTGTTTTATTATAAGTACACAGTGTTCCACAAAAGAAAAAATAGAATTATTTTGAATAGATTCTTATAACCCTACTGAAAATTACATCTGCTTTTGTAGCTGTTGTGGGAAACAAAAAGAAATAAACCGGTATCAATAAAATATTATTAAAAAAATAGCATAACATCTTCCTGGAATGATAATCAGTATTTTTAAAGAGTTGCTGTAAACTAGAATGTTGTTATTTTAAAAAGTAACTAACTTTTATAAGTAAAACATTACCTTATCTCCACCCATTTACCATAACACGTGGCACCATTTTAGCTGAACTCCACTGTTAATGTAGAGTTTGAAAGATTCAAGTTGTAAGACAATGCATATTTTACATTATGTATCAAAAGCTAAAAAATTCTATTAAAAGAAAATACTTTGTAAGTAGCATGTATTTCACATCATATTTCCAAGTTTCGTGAATACATGGTCAATAAAATTATCAAATGTTTCTCTAGCAATAGTGTACCCTAACTGAAAAGATGACACTGACAAAAGCTGTGTTTCAAATACTACCCTTCAAAAGGTTTGAAAACAGTATTTTCATATTGCACAGTTTTAACACTAATAGAGTGTCCAACAATACTTAATACTGAGAGTCAAAAAAAATCATCATTTTTTCAGTTGAAAAAGAAATCAGGCCGGTGCATTAGGCAGGGGGTAGTTTGATGGTTGTCTGACATCAGTGAGGGGTTTGTCTCCTCTCACATCTACATGTTCTGCTATTCCTATTAAAAGTTACTTATAACTAACAGGTGCAAGGAACTTTTTTTTTTTCTTCTTCTTCAAGAAAAGCTTATCTATTGGTTACTCCCATTGAAGGGATGCCTTCTCTAGATTTAACTTGCAGAACCTGTCTGACAGTGCTTCTGGTGTGGTCTCGGTGAAATCACATACACTAACACTGTCCCTCCCAAAGATGGACTGTAATGCCATTTACATAAAAAGCAGAAGAATGTCAAGTGGAAAATAATAAGAAATAAGAGTATTGTTAAGGCTTGTTAAGCTCTCACAGATTTATTTCTCCTGTTCACACACATACACACACACGTGCGTACGGACATTAATTTATGCTTTGGCATAGTCTGCTGGAGGTGTTTTCAGGCCTGAGCTGGTTCTAAAGGCTATACTATATTATGCTAATTGCTAAACAATATCATTCCTTCACCTTCGTATTTTTTAAAAAGCCACCTATGTATTTTAAGGAAAAAATAATTTAAAAAAGGCATAAGTTTTGCCTCTCTTTCTTATGTGTAAGTTAGGAGGACAAATACAGCCATTCTGAAAATATCAAAAACTCATTATGGAGTTTTAACAACAGGATAATCTAATTTTCTAATTTCATGAAGGATTTCAAAATTATAAGACCGTGTAGGCAAAACACTATCACTGGGACACAACTGATAGAACTAAGTCTCTGAAATTTCTGTGGTAATAATGAATTCAAAGCAATAAGGAATTCGAGAGTAATAACGAATTTAGGAGTATTTTCAAGTGTCATTTTCATCTTAGGAAAGAAAAGGTATGTTTTGTTTAGATAGGTCTCAAAAATCACAGTAATTATAAGGAATTCATAGAGATTACAGTAAACTAATAATTTTTCTGTTTTGCTTTTCAAAATAACACAAAAACTTATACTCAGTCTGTAATATTCAATTTACAGAGAAAAAAATATTTTTTGTCTCAAAGGCTCTTGACACATAAAAATCCATGTTCTCCCTCAGCTTTAAGTGCAAAAGTGATGTTCGTATACTTTCAAGAACTCAAAACTAAATTAGAACATAATTCTAAATTGAGGTAGTACATTTTAATCAAGTTTCTTTCCAAGAACTCCAGAAAGAAACTGAAGAATTTAAGTAGTAATATCTATCAGCAAGCCTTAAAATCTCTAGGGACTGGTGCATTTTTAATTTCCATCTGAGCACTTCTGGAGCTTGAAGGTTCTTCTTTAGCTCTTCCTCTTTTCCCCAAAAAATACTGTTTAGTCCATGCACCATTAGGACCTGTGGCATCCATTGCAACATCAATATTGGAATCTGGAGTTATCCACCTCAGAAACAACAAGAAAAGGAAGTTCAGAACAGCAAAAAGAGCAAAAATATACCCAGTCACTGGGCCACAGTGAGACATGAGTCTGCCAAGTCTCTCATCCATTGGTAAAACCACTTCATCTGCAACCCTCTCATACACCTAAGAAGAGAAAAGACAGAGAGTCCCTGTAAGTAAACCAGAACATAAAACTGATTTTTAATTAAAGAAACACTACTATGATAAAATTCAATGAATGTGAAAATACATGCTATTAATGACAATATATACATTAAGTCATACATTATATGGTTAGTCCTTTCATAGAATCACAGAATGGCTTGAGTTGGAAGGGACCCTTAAAAGCCACCTAGTCCACTTCCCTTGCAATGAACAGGGACACCTACAGCTACATCAAGGTTAGCTACATCATATATATATATCATATATATATATATATATATATTTTTTTTTTACATCCAATATAGTTTCATAAACCAAAAAAATGTTTTCAGGGACCTACATACACAACTCGAGTCTCAAATCATACAAAAGAGCTTTGTCGTGGAGAACAGTGCAGGTTTCATCCTACAAATACATTAGCAATGAGATAGCAAACAACTGTCCTTTGTGCAACTTAAGCTCTGTGTGTCCTTCTCCCAGTTGTAACACTTCCATTCACAGAGTTTGGTTTCATGTCTTAAGGAAGGGCTACAAAAGCAGCTGAAATCTATGCTGACTTCTATAAAAACTTTGCAACTGAAATGTGGTTTGCAGTTAAAAAATCATAAGATAAGTTGTACTGACTGTATTTGATAAAGTCATTGTATGTGACACTTCTACAAGGAGGTTTATAAGAGAGAGATTTATCTAAGTAACAGTATGAAGTAATTAAGACATATGTGTTCCAGCTACTCTTGTCCAAAACACAGGGGTTAAAGTCAAGAGTGACAGATCTCCACAGGAGTGAATAAATTATTGCAGTTAATATTCTTCACTAATGACTGAGTTTTCCCACTGAAGCACAATTCTAATTCTGAAATATGATTTCAAAAGCATGGTAATTTATTTTCATTACATCCATAGCTCATGTATATTCAGATATGTCTGCTGACATTAAGCTACCTCTTGTCTCCTCATTTTAAAATGCTCGTTAGCATATCACAGACAAAACTGTGTCATGAACTCTTTTCCTTTTCATAAATCTTATACAGCACGTTTGCCAGTTATGCCAGAAGAGTTACTTACGGTGAAAATTCTGGAAAAGAATATATGAGTAGAAATGTAACTAAAGATCTAGGCTATTCTTCAGAATATTTATCAGCGTTATGTCATGGAAAAAAAAAGGAGTAGAAAGAAAAAAAAAGCCTATTTTGGAAAAGAGAAGTATTTCCTGAACTTTTACAAACCACCTGAGTTTGATGGAAAAAAAACATTCAGAAATTAAACAGAGATGCACATAATAATGTTTCAAAAAAGTCACTTTCCAGAAATGTACTTTCAGAGAATTAAAGTGGTTGTACATACTTTTTCAGTTCTCTCTGCTACATTCCTCCATGTATAAAATGTCTTCACTTTGTTATGAATGCTTTCTGGAGATGGTAGTTTTCCTGATCTGAGCTGGGTAATTGCCTTTTCTAGTCCATCACACAAAGACTTCACAGAAGGTTCACATAAAATAATGAGATTTTCTGGAAGCACCTCAGGAATCCCTCCAACTCTTGTACTCACAACCTTTGAAAGAAACAAAAGGATTACTACATACACTGCATAACAATAAAATACAGCGATGATAGTGCTGTTACATTGTTTAGATGCAAAATTATCACAGAGATAAAGAGAAAAAAAAAACAATACAATGACTGGTTGCCATGAAAGCAAAGACTGATGCCTTATTTTGGGAGTTTTATCTGAATGAGAACTAAAGGTATAAGCCCTAAAGAAATCCTAGCACAACAAATTACTTTAATGTTGTTTAGAATTATTTGATAACATGGTAAGACAAAACATGGTCCAGTGAGTGATTAAGGAGACATTTTTCCTAAAGGTGTTTCTCACAGTAGAAAACTACGTCTGTGCAATTAGATTTTGGACCTTTTCTCCATATACCCTCACAAGAACTGTTACCTCTACTTGTGGATAATAGTCCACATCTACCTTCAGTTTATAGTTTCTAGGCTGAACTTTTACAAGAATTTCTTTAGAAGTTCAGTAATCTGAATTATTTTTAAAGCGAAATCAGGAAGTACTACAACTTGTGTTCTCTAATCATCTCTAGCAGGCAACTGTAAGAAAACTGTAAGAACTTCCAACTCCTAGAGTGGAAAACAGATGACTGGGAAATGAATGCCACAGATTAATACTATTAGCGTGAAAAAATGTTGGAGTGGAATAAGGGGGAAGTCCCTTTTATTTTCTGCACTTCTTGTATACTAGCGTCCTGGCTTCAGTTGGGATAGAGTTAATTTTTCTACTAGTCACTGGTGTGGTGCCATGCTTAGATTTAGGAGAAAAAATAATGGTGATAACACACATGTTGATTCTGAACAGTGTTTACACTAAGCCAAGGACTCTTCAGCTTCTCATGTTGCCCTACTAACAAGAAGGGGGGTGTGCATGAGAAGATAGGAGAGGACAAAATCAAGACGGCTGACCCCAAATGGCCAATATATTTGATATTCCATACCGTATGACATCATCCTGAACAATAAAACATAGGGGAGTTGGTGGAGGGGGCAACCATTGCTACAAGACTAGCGATGTGTATCACTTGCGTTTTTTTTTTTTTTCCTCCTTTTTCTTTCCTGTTCAACAATCTTTATCTTCACTCAGAAGTTCTATCTTTTTCCCCTACCCATTTTTTCCCCCATCCCACTGGGGCTTAACTACCTTCTGGGTTAAATCATTAGATACTTCATCAGTTTGTCTTTAAAAAAGTTTCTTCAGGTTTTAATGTAAGGACCTCAGTTCTTTATAGCTGTTAACTTTTTTTTTTAGCTGTCAATCTGTAAATTGAGCTCTCTATTAGCCAGAAAGGACTTTTAATGTGATTGCTCCAGTGTCTCCTCTCTCCTATTATTTTGAATCCCTGCATTCAGCTGAAGTAAGGCACTGTATGTCAGACCTTGACGCAGAGGGAAAATAGTCATCAAACAGTGGTTTAGTTCAGTCCAACTGACCAGTCACCTATGGTCCTAAGATATTTTTCAGGAGCTCCTCATTAAGCAGAGTCAAAGTAAGTCTTCATGAACATCAATTACCCTTCAATCTATAATATCAGTACATGCACAGTAACACCGTGGAGACATAGTCTGGTTAATTCAAACTGAAAGTTAGCAGGTGTGCCTGTATTCTTAGCTCTACTACAACTTTCATGAATTTTGATTGAAATGGATACGTGCATTCTAGATAGTTGAGGTTTTTGTTTGCTTGTTTGTTTTACCTGTAAACCACAGCTTGCTGCTTCCACAATTGCCATACAGAAGGCTTCAGTGAGGGAAGTGTTGAGAAAAATGTGACCCTGGACTAGAACATCTCTAACATCCTGGTGTTCCAAGGCTCCTAGGAGACGTACCCTGTATAAGAAAAGTACAAGATAAACACTAGATTTGTGCTCTAATAATTCTGCATAATGTTAAGCATTGGTTTAACCTGGCAGGTGGCTGAGTACCCCATAGTCATTTGCACATTCTCCCAAATCTCAGTGGGATGGGGGAGAGAATGGAAAAAAAATACAGAAGTAGAACTCGGAGGTTGAGATCAAACTATTTACTAAGATAGAGAAAAGAAAAAGGATAATAGTTATGACTACATATATAATATTAATACATATGAATGTATATTGCAAATAATGCACAAGCAATTGCTCATCACCTCTCAACCAATGCCCAGCTAGTCCCCGAGCAGTGGAAGAGAGCAAGATGAACTCCCACCCCCTTCACGACTCATCCGCATATCATATGGAAATCCCTTTGGCCAGTTTAAGCCAGCTGTCCTGATTCTCTTCTTTCCCTGCACCTTGGGCCCTTCACTGAGAATGGCCTTGTCTCTGTACAACACTGCTCAGAAGCACCTATGAACATCAGTGTGTTATCAACATTGTTTTTCTTCTAGAAACAAAACATAGCATTATACCAGACACTATGAAGAAAACAATTCTGTCCCAGCTGAAACTAAGACACATATATACTGAAAAATGAGTTCCAATTGTAGACATACATAGACACCTTGTTCCATTTTCTCTAAATCTTGATCAACAATAAAGAAATACAAGACTTTCTTGCTTTTTTTCCAGACAAAGTTGATGGAGGAGGAGTTGCCCCGTTTTGTTTTAAGAACAACGACCATCAAAATACTACTGGCTGATCCTTCCAGCTCTTTACAAGAACACAGCTTCACAGAATTAATAATAAAGACTAATGCGCCTTTCTGTGTTTAGATGCATTATCTGAATTTTCAATGTGAGGTGTGACCAATGTCAAAGGCCAAGGTAAAAGAAAAAAAATAAATTAGATTATCAAAGATCAGAGCCCATCACTTTGAAGAGGTACTGGAAAACCAGAAGAAAGAAAAACAGAACTAAAAAACAAACAAATAAGTATCTTTCATACCAGAGAGCAGCAGATGAAACAATTACTGATTGAAGTACAGTATAGATACTAGAAAATTAAGAACCTGGTACCTGTTGTATAAAAAACTATCTCTGAACAACAAAGAAATATTCACAGACATCACAGAAACATTTGGTAACATTTAACACAAGTCTGTTGCACCACAGGAAGACATACTAAATAAGTCCTAGCCTGAAGAGTTTCATACCGAAATTAAAAGAGTTAAAATAAAGTAGAGCAATGGCAAGGAGGAAGCTTCCAGAATTATTAGCAATTATTCTCACAGACAGTAGCAACATAAAGTAGCCATCTAACAGTTCATGCCACATAGTGATACTGCAAGTACATTAATAGTGTGATAAAGTCAGATTTTCTCTGACTCAAGACAAGGTTCACACCAGGTCAACTTGCAAGATCATAGTCAACTCTGGAAGTTCTCAGTTAGTGCTTGGTCTTTCTACCTTGCCTTCTCCAGCCTCAAGTTTTTGAGGGAAGGAGGCAGGGAGCTACTGTCTTTCCTACCTCTTAAGCGATTATAAACATGCTCAGAACAAACCTGTCATGTAGCTGGTATCTTTCCCGCACTTCTTCGAGTACAATTCGTTTTGGTCCTTCTCCTCCAACTAGGAAATGTAACTCCGGATACTTCTGGCAGAGCTCAGGAATTATACCACTAAGCAAATCTATACCTAAGAACATAAAAGATAAGGCAAGATGTTATTGTATTGGGTATTAGAAGTTATACCATTATGCAAATCTACACCCAAGAGCACAATATGTAGGACAAGCCATTACCGTAATAGCACTTATCATGATGTAGCCTACTGCTACATTGCCCCTTGTCTTATCACTATTTGCCCATGTAAAAAGACGCTCTCCCTCCTGCTTATATGTTCCCCTCACATACTGGAAGGCCGAAATGAGGACACCCCAAAGCCTTCTCTTCTCCAGGTTGAACAAGCCCAACTCTGTGAGCCTTTCTTCCAGCCCTTTGAGCATCCTCATGGTCTCCCCTGTACCCAATCCAAAAGCTCCACATCTTTCCCGCGCTGGGGGCCCCAGGCATGGATGCAGTAAGGTAGTAAAGTAACATAAGCCAAGCTTCACACTTCACAAATTTCAGTTTACAAATCTTCCATATCAGAGAAGAAACATACGTCTAAATCCAACGTGCGCAAATGGGAGCGATGACCAAAATGAACATTTTTTGCTACAATTACCTTTTCTGTAAACAAGCCTGCTGACCACCACGATCGTTACGGTGTCGTCATCCCTCTTAGACGGGTCTGGGGTGAAGTCAGTGGGATCCACAGCATTAGGGATGACGGAGACGATGCGGGGGTCCAACGCCGCTCGCAGCACCGTGTTCTCCTTACTGGTGTAAGAGACGCAGATGATGTGGTTCGTATCGCACAGGGACACGGTCAGGAGTTTGTTGGTGAGCACCGAGCTGACGTCCGCAAAGCCAAAGAGCGAGTGGTCCGTGAACACCGTGCGCAGCCCCATGGTCTTGGCGTGGAAGAGTGCATCGTGCGCCATGGCAGAGAAGGAGCTGTGGGCGTGGACGATGGTGACGTGCTCCCTTACGAAGATGTACCTGAGCAGAGGCAGGCTGTGGAAGAGCGTGGTGGCGGTGGACTGGTTGTACATCACCTTGAGGGGCAGGTAGTACACCTTCAGCCCGTTGGTCAAGTAGCGGACGCCTTTACGGCCGCCGTAGGCGTGGGTGACCACCAGCACCTTGTGGCCTCGCTCGATGAGGCACTGTGACAGCTGGTAGATGTGGCTTTCCACGCCGCCCATGTTGGGGTAGAAGAAGTCCGACACCATGCAGACGCTCTGCGTTCTCCCTGCCGCCATCCTCCCGCCGGGGCGACGACGAGGAGCCATCACTCTCTGCCGACCGCACGCCGGACCCCCGCGGGCCCCTCGCCGTCGCTGGGCCCGGCCATCTCCCGCGCGCAGGCCGCGCCGACCGCACTCCCGGCGGGGCAGGCGGCCGCCGCGGGCCCTTTAAGAGCGCGCTCACCTCGAGCAGCCGGCACCCGCCTCGCAGGGGGGCGCGCGCACGTACCTGCCGCTCGCCGCCGCTCGCCGGGCGCTGCCCGCCGCCTTCCCATTTCCGGGTACGGCCGCGTCACCACGGTAACCGCGCGGCTGTCTCGCCCGGTCCCCGCAGCCGAGCCTCGGCCAATCGCCGCCCGCAGCCGCGTCACGCGGGAAAAGAAGCGACCAATGGGAGCCGGCTGCGAGCGTCAGGAGGGCGGCGGTGGGAAGGGCCGCGATAGAGGAGGTGGCGGTTTCGTTTCTTCCCTCAGGCCGTTTGTCACCTTGTGTGCGAGGAGTCACCGCCCCGCAGTATTCGTACAACGCTCTGGAGACCCTTACACAGTCGTTACCCAGACAGGGCAGCGAGGTGTCCTGGGGCAGTTAGGTTGCTCTGTGAGAGGAGGAGGGAAGGACCGAGAGCTGCAGGCCTCACCTCAGCCATTCTCGTGGTAGATGGGCAGTGGGATGCTGCATCCACTCACCTTAACAATGCTGTGTGCTGCGGTGAGAGGTCTGCCTTAATTACTGTTAGAAAAGCTTGCACGCTATCAGACAAGCCGATGGAAAAGAAGTGAACTGCAGGCTGTAAAATGATGAGCTACCTTAAGGTTCCAAAGGTCTTACACCATCCCCAAGTGGAGAAGCTCTTGTGACTCATTTTTGGTCTGTGTCATTCACAGCAGGAACTCCCAAAATGTTCTCAAGTCTTGCTGCAAGGTCCTATTGGTAAATGAAAATAAAAACATCGTTAGAAATGGTCCAGAAAGTGTCCAGTTCGGGAAATAGCTGAGTAGCGTGACATGCCTCTGACACTGAGCTGGCATCACTGGGCTGAGCCTTACTGATCTTCTCAACGAGCTTTGGAATCAGCAGTTACCAGTTCCAGCTTGTCCATTGCTGGCTGCCAAGACTGGATGTTATCACAACAAGCTGGAGCAGTTTGTGACTTTGTTGTATGTTCCCAATATTTTCCTTGGCAACTGATTCTCCTTGCAAGGATTTCTGGTATGAATTTTGTCAGATTCAATGCTATCATCACTCCTATGCAAATATCTATGGCATGAGCTGACCTAGGCCACAGTGCTGATTGGATTCCAGGTTGGGTTAAAGCTTGGACATAATTTGGAGATGCTGATCACAAGAAAGAAAAAAGAAGAAATCAGGTCCTTTATTTTGAGACTGGAAGAGCTGAAAGGCGTTGGTGTGTTGAATAAGAAAACCATTGCTCATTCTTTGAGTCTTCTCCACTGTTGAGAAAGGTGAGGCTGGTATTGGTACATCTGACCTCGTCATCAAGTGCTCCTCCTGGGTGGAACGCCTGGTGGGAACCTGAATTTCAAGATATAATCATGCTGTGAAAAGAGACAGGGGAGCTGGAGGCCATAGAGGTCCTAGTTCTCAGCAGAAACTGGAGCCTGGATGTAAAAAGTTTGTCTTAAATAAAGTCCAAGAAAGAAAAACAAAAAACAAAGTTGTGCAGAACAAAAAGGAAAGCACTTTGAGGTTCTCAGGTGCAGCACCCTATGATATGATCCCTGATAAATTATGATAGTAACCTGCTTTGGGTGAGGTCAGGTCAGGTCTGCCCTGAAGAATCAAGCTGTACTGTTCACTGCCATTCTAGTTAGAAAAACAATACTTTTTTTTTTTTTTTAAACTATCTGGAAAACAGCTTTTTTTTTTTTTCCTTTCTGGACTAGCTATTTCTAATATCAGACTGCTTGTACACTGTATAAAGAAATCATACTTCTTGATATGCAGCTTAGAAAATCCAAAGATGCCAAAGATGAATCGTAGCTGATGTACAATGCAGCAGCCCCTCTCATCAGCAGAAGTGGAGTCTGTTGTGGCCCACAAGCTAATGCTGACCACTGTGCAAATCAAGAATGCTGACACTGACCTGCAAAACGTTCCACAGGAGACACCCACTTCTTCTCAGAAACCTCATTTTATGCCATAGCAGCTTCACTTTGCAGTGAAGAATGATTTTTTTGGCCCTCTGTTTATCTGAAGTTTGGAGAGAATTCAGTGCTTTCTCAGCAACTGGCCTTAAACTCTGGAACGCCTTTCTGAAGGAGGTCAGGAAAAGTATTATGGTGAACCTTCCCTGCCTCTGACCTTGCATGTTAAGTGTGATGTTTTGACATCTGTATTCTGTGTTAAACATCCAGTTATGTTTATTGTCATATCTTCAGTTTAGTTCTGTCACCCTGTACCAGCAAGATCCTCCCACTGTCATGTTTAAACAGTCCTGAAAAAAACTGTCTACTAGCAAGCCTGGGGAAAAAAACTAACAAAACAGAATGGAAAAAAAAAAAAACACCATTGATAAAAATATTGCTACATTGCTACATACAACTGTTTCTTAAGCACCACATACTTTTCAGTGGTGGGGTTGCTGTGTTTATTATTCATCACTGATCCTGGGCACATCCAGAGTCCAACCTACCCTGGTCTAAGGTGGAGAGTCCAGCAACTAAAGAGGGAATCACATTTCCTTCTCTTCTAAATGCCTGAACTTCATGTATTCACACTCTCATTTAAAGTACATACAAGGTCACAGAAAGACTGTAGAACATACAGAGAGTAAAGGCAGTGACAGCAGACAGTAAAAAAAAAGTGACAGCAGAGTAATTACTGCTTACAAACCCAGTTCTTGTATACTCCCTGAAGTACCTTCCTAAGTTGGGTTAATGAAGAGAGAAGATGGAGGAGACTTAAAGGGACTCCTGTGATATTGTTCTGGCAGCAGATGTCATTGTGCCTCAAGGAGATCACTTCACTTTTCTTGAAAACACAGGGGAACTTTTTTTCAGGTATTGTGCTACTTCTTCTCCCTCTCAGCTTCCTCTCATGCTGAGTCTGTTGCATTGCCCCTAGCCTGATGTACAACATTGCTTCTATTGAAAGTCTTTCTTAAGCACAAAATAGCCATTTGGTGGAGGGCCTTTGCTGAGTGTAATAAACTAGTGTATTAAATTAACATGTTTGTTCATACTTAACATGTCTAAAGCATGCAGCGTTATTGTTTCAAAGCATCAGGAATTGGCAAGAGCAGAGGATCAGTTGTTCACAGATTATTTCACAAAAGAACTATGCTGTTCCAGATCCTGATACTAATGCAAGGGAGAACTGGAAAAGAAAAACCAGAACAAGGACTAGCGCTCTGAGAGCTCACAACTGAGTTCTAGTGCAGGAAGATTTCTTGGATTCAGGAAAGCAGAAACTACTTGAAGACTCAAATGGAGAACATTCGTGAAAAAATAATATTGACAAATGGTAATTGTGTCATTGGAGCAAGTGTGGAGCAAGACTAGGGAATTAGGGACTAGGGAAACCACGTAAGAGATATCTGGAAGCAGCCCAACGCTCTGAAAAAACAGAGTGCTTTGGTGTCTGACCTACTGGAATTACATGTGCTCCAAAATGAGGAGGAAAGCAGTATATGGAATCTTTGTCTTGAAGGAAAAGATGAACTGTCCTTCTGTTTTCTTTGTTATTATATGGTAAATCGGGGGAGCCCATCGCTTCTCTTAAGACTCCTGTGAAGTAAGGACCCGACTGTTTACTTCAACAGTTATTTTCTGTTGTTGGAATTCAAAAAGGATTTAACAGGTTTCTATATTACCTTAAAAAAAGGTAGTTGTGCATGGTTTCTACTGTATGTAGCCAATCCCCTACCTGACTACAATACCACCCACAAAACAGGCAAGAAAATACATGGCTTTCTCATACAAGCACTAGCATATTCTTGTAGTCTCACATTCTTGAAACTCTCTGCAGCCAGATAAGGTGATATCAATACACTTTTTCAAGTAAAAGCTTCAAGTCAAAAGGTTAGCAAGCTGCAGTGTAGTTCATGAAGGAAATGACCATTGACTACAAACTGTAAAACAAGGGCTTCTTTTCTAAGCCAGATTTCACTCTTAGATGTCAGAAAGTGCATTTGATTTCCATTTGGCAGGCACATCTCCCTTCCAAGCAGCACATCTAAGGTAGGTGAACGAATTTGCTAATAGAAATGAGAAGTTGATCAACAGCTCTGTGTTTGTTAGGTCTCACATCTGTGCTCCTAAGGCACATTCCAAAGTCTTGATTTCTCCTTAGCTTTCTGTGTATGTCAGTTCTTTCCCATCCAAGAGACCATGTCCTCTTCCTGCTCAAATCAGGACAATGCAGATGGGGAAGGGTAGGAAGGTTTGGGAGCAGTTGGGATGTATTTGCCCAGGAGTAGCTTTCAGTCTCCCAAGGTTACACACAGGTCATGTGTCCATCCTTACGAGCGCAGAACAGTTGCTCACAGTGGTGACAGTTGCTATGGATAATCCTCTTTTGCCCAACCAAAATCTTTCACCACTTCAATTTAGGGACTATTTCAATGCCCCAGTCATTGGAAACAGAGCCAGGTTGCTGACTGCTTTCTACCTTTTCAACTGAACCAGTGATCAGCTCCCTGTATGGTAGATAAAAATTCCTGGACAAACAATGCAAGCGATGACTGGGCTCTCTGTGACAGTTCAAATCAGTCAGAAATATGGGTCAGCATTCTACCAATGAAGTGTATAGGTGTCACCTTAGCCATCATACAATCAGCATCAGCTCTCTTGTCAAGTACTCTGACAAATGCAACAGAAATGCAGCCATGTGAGAGTGTCTGATCTGGATCAAATATGGTACAGTATCTGATATGAATTGTTATGAAGCTGCAACCTGTTGACTAGACTAGACTTGTGGTTTTTTTATTAGTTTTGCTAAACTTTATGTAATTGCAGATCTGAATTACCCTTACTGCAGCCTTAAGGCCAAGTGCTTTAACGTTTGCACATCAGGTGTTTAAGAAGGTCTGTCTTCTGTTTGTATCTTTAAGTTAGGACTTGACAACCTAATTAAAAAAAATAATAATCCTGGGAATGTATCATCAAATAGTCAATAAAAACTGAAGTGCCAGAGCTCTTACGTTGTTCCAGTATTAAAATGCTAACAAGATGGTTTTAATTGAAAGATAAGTCAAAGGACTTAGTGGAAGAAAAATAGTGCAGTAACAACAGCAGGTGGAGCTATTGGAAACTTAAAATATTGGTGCTGGTTGAGATACCAAATACTCTCTGTGCATAGTTCAAGACCATGCGCATAGTATGTTTTATTTCCTGCTACTAATGTTCCTCTTACATACGTGCTCAAGAATGTTATCAGCACAGTTCTTTCTGTTTATGGTGTCCATTATTGTAGTACCTGCCTGCTTTTTACATAGTTTGAAATAAAACAGTCTTTTTTCCTTAAAAAACAGCAGCAACAAAACCAAACCAAAACAAAAAACAATATTTGTATACTTGATATCTGGATTTAAACTATAAAGTAAGTGTAATTTGTTGTGCATATACTTTAAAATCTACCAAAATTAAACACATTTTCTTTAACTTGGTAGCCTTACAAGGCAAACTCTCTGGAGGAAGCAGTAATTTTTATTTAACTGTTAGAGGTAGCAAAATTTAGAGCAGTTTTCAGACACACAAACTCTTTGTGAGGTTTGAAATGAAAGCCACAGGCTTCAAGCTTTACACAAGCTGGAAACAACTGCTGTGAGTGTAATTTAATTAATGTGGAGCAGAGCAAGGTGATAAGGTGATTGGCCTCCAGGGGACAGGTAGGGAGGATAATCAATTATTAGCTGTGAAAGCTTTAGGAGTGAGCTGTGGATGGTTTTCAAATGGTGTGCACAGTAAAATGCCAGAAGAGAGAGAAACAAGATGACTTTAAAGAGTTTTTCATGATATTCCTTTATAATTGAGTTACAGGAAAATATTGCTGTTTATTATGGGGTAGCACTGATAAGAAGTTTTGCATAGTTCTTGTGAATATGTTGAGCTTTTCCTTGTGTTTCATGACTTGTATTGTTTTATTTTGCGAAGTGAAGCTATATTAGAGCAATGCAACCACATTTCAGCATTCAAACTTGAACCTGAACAGCTAGCTCATTCATTCAGAGTAAGAAAAGCTTTCCCAAGAAAGAAGAACAAAGGAGGCACGTGAGTCTGCTCAGACAGCCAGATCAGGGATTAAGGGGTACTTCTGGATAAATACTTTACCATTTAGTCACTTAACAGAGTGTGATGGGTTGGTCTGGTTATTCTGCATCAGTTTCAGCTGAACTGGTGAAATTAAGCCACACAGTAGCAATACATCCTTGCCAATTAAAAATACAATTTTGCAAAACAAGTGGGGCAGAAGACTAGGTGATATTATATACTTTGTTACTATTTTGTCGCTTAATTTGTAGTTACTCTTAATCTGATATTTTTGATATTATCATTCATATATTTTTAAATACGTAGCATATTCCAATGGGGACTTGAATAACAGCAACTAGAATAAAATTCTTCAGCCATAAATATTGTAAAGGTAGCCTTTGATGTTTAGGATATGAAAGAGCTTGCCCTAAGTCATGAGCTGTCAATGTTTTCAACCTGGGAGAATCTTTCACTTTGAATTGTATTGTAAATTATAATAAAATTGAAAATAAAAAAGACTGCTGATGGAATGGAAGTCAACATACAGACCAAGCCACAACAGCATCTTTTTATGTACTTATTTTGCTTTATTGGCTAAAACAGCCATTTCCTTTTAAGTTAATTTAAAACAGACTTTCTCCCCCCTGGAGTGAAAAGGTTTTATTGAAGTTTTGAGTAAATGCTGATGTTGGAGTTTGACAGAAATAAAATGAATGGCAGTACATCATTTATAACCCCTGACTTGTTTCTTTTTTAATGAATAGTGTAATAAAGGAGAACACAGATCCACTTGTTCTGGTAACCACCTCATACTTCCCCAGAGGCTGATTCATTCAGTGAGTCCAAAATTAGAAGTTGACAGTGTTCGTCATATTTTGAAGTTGAAAAGCATTTGTCAGTTACTTAGAAAATATAAATGGAACAACTGGCAGCTAAAGGAGCTTCCTCAAACATTTGTTTTGTATTGTTTTGCATTTTGGGTTTCCTTTTCCTTTTTTTTTTTTTTACACTCCTATAAATCAAAGTAACTATGAATTTAAATATCCTAAGTCCTGGCTTCAAGTTGTACATGAAAACAAAACACAAATTCTTTTTATTTTTTTTCTACACAAAATGTGCAGACAAGGGAAGCACTAGATGCATGATGAGTAAAAGCACTCGTGGGAAGAATGGCTGGAAAGCAGGGAAGGATTTTAAGAGTCAGCTGGACCTGATGCACAAAGGATGCTTATAAATGGATCTGTTTGCAGTGTCTGTGAGCATGATGGGATTTATATATGCCCTGTCAAACTTCCTATGAATAATGCTGATTATAAACAATGTCACAGTATGTGACATATGACAAATTCCAAAGTAAATGGGGGCAGATTTTCTTGATATTCTTCAGTATCACCAGCATTTTGTGTGATCACATGTACTTCTGTAACGTAGAGGCCAAGTAGAGTTTTTACAAGTAGATAAAGTTCTCCTGATTCTTTCAAACACAATATTTTACTCATTCATTTTTCTTGTCCCCTCCCAATGAAAAGCATACGCAAGCTTGAAAGCTAGCTATTCATAAAAACATTAGAAAATTCATATGCATTTGATTTAGAATTAACCATCATTTTTTAAGTATTCCCATTCCTATTATACAAATGGATATACAGAGGCTATAATCCAAGTGTTGCATTAAAGACATCCCTCATTATATAAAAATTAAGACACACCATAACAGGAAATTTTAGCTTTATTATTGTGGCTGTGAAACCTGTAAATCATGTCCATATGTTTAAAAAGCAAGTCATGCTGAACACAGTAATAAAAGGCATTTCAAACTTCAAACAGAATGTTTCTGTTCAATAACCTTCCCTCTGAGAAGGTCATTTAGTCATAAGTTAAAAGCTAATGACATCAGTCAAAAACCCGATCTGCCATGAATTTTACATATCCTATTTAGGTCTTCTACATTTTTATATTAAATCTCTACAATTAAATTCTGATGAATTGATATGAGACACAACATAAAGCATTTCTATTTTCAAGTTTATTGAATATTTTGAAATGGATTGACTCCAGAAATTCTCAAATCAGATAACACTACAAGTTTTTCTAATCCTCATCAAATTCTAATTATCTCCTTGTGTTTCCATCTTCACACAGAGCCTCCTTTCAGTCATCGCTTTCCATGTAAAGATTTACATCCTTTAAATATGCCATGCTATTAGCAACACACAGGTATTCTTTGGTCTGTAACAGTGATGAGTGCCACACAACATAGGCATTCATAGCATTATGCTTAATCTTTAGAGCTTTTCCTCATAATATTTGTGTGGAAGATATAAATAGCCATTACGTGCTCAAACTGTGATCATTTTCTCATCATACAGGAGAGTAAGATGGATAAATGCGGCACCCAGCAAAGAACAGACTGGTACAAGGACTTACAAGCAAGTGATCTGCCAGGATCAACATTTATTGTAAAATAAAAGCTGTAGGATCCCTGTGCTGCCAGCACAGTAGTGTACTAGTGCCATCCAAGAAGTAGGTGAGTCAAGGCTTTGGAAGATGGAAGGGACTTTCTAAGTCCTTCCTTCTGCAGAAGCCCATGGGAGGGGAAGGATGGCCGGTGCTTGTATTCCAAGGCATTAACCTATATGATTAGAGAAAGGTATTCTCATGTTCTAAGTGGGAATCTGGCTAATTCAGAGCACTTGGATGCCTCTGCTTTGCCACCCAGCATAGTGCCATATGTTAGGTGAAATGAGGAGTTGCATCCATCCTGCTGATTTTCCAGGGAAGGCTGCGGGGCTTCTGAACATCATTTCTAGCACCTTAGTGATTGCTTTAAGAACCTTCTGAAATTGGAGCAGACTTATTTGTCTCTCAGGTTGAAGTGTTTTTTGGGGGGGGAGGAAGGAGGGGAGGGAAGAAAGAAAAAGTATTCACTAGGCAGACCAGAAAGCTGAGGAAGCTCTACAGGTTAGCATTGACAAAGATTCAGGCATAATTAATACAGGTTTTCAACTGCTAAATTTCTGTCACTCTTTCCAGATGTCACTTAAAGTCAGAGCCCTGCACACCCAGAGGGCATCTTCTCATCCTGTCTTTTTATGTCAGTACAGCTCTACTGACTTCAGGAATTATTCATTTGTAAGTCTATCAGGTTTCCACTTAAATTTAGCCTGTGGAAATGCATTCATTTTCCAATTGCTGTGTTGTTAAATGACACTATAAACTACTGCCCATGGGCAATGGGGCTGTAGTAGAGGAATATATGTTAGCTTTTTTAACGCTTAAGAATTCAGCTTGATGTATAGTTTTGGACAAAGGAGTTTTGTTGCTCCATGAGCCACTAGTGCAGTCAGCTAAG
This sequence comes from Chrysolophus pictus, assembly GCA_037305975.1. NCBI lineage: Eukaryota > Metazoa > Chordata > Aves > Galliformes > Phasianidae > Chrysolophus > Chrysolophus pictus. The sequence continues at coordinate 74,403,574 of CM074576.1, forward strand.
TGTCTGTGTCTGGATGAGCATGGGGTGCTTGGGCTTGCAAAGCATCATGCCTCTGTTACTCTTTGTCTTTTTGAGGAATGCACTAATGGTGCAAACAACCACAGGTCAGTAACCTCAACTGTGAGTGACATGAAAAGTGATGGGGTAGTTTGTTCTATCTAAACACCTTTGCAGAGCTTGGAGGCTTCACTTAAAGGAGTGTAAGGGTGAGCTTCTATGGCCCAGCTGCCTCACCTTGATTTGCACTGGGGTCCCATTCTCCTTGTCTATGCACAATGTGGATCAGTTGCCCATGGCCTGAGCTGTGGAGGAATCTCCTCAGTGAAGAGTCTACTGTAGAGAAGGAGGTGACCTTGCTGCAGGCCTTCACCTTGTGCAGTCACATGTCAAAACACATTGTTTGGTGAGAGGTTCCCAAGCCACTTCCCAGTGTGGTTAACAAAACCAGCCTGCCAGTGTATTTGTACAGACCTAGATCACAAGATGATTTGGAGGGCTCTTGAAGCAGTCCCACTTCAAGTGCCTTACTCAGAGAGAAGATATATTACATTGCAGTGCTTTCTCCAACAGTTCAGTCCACCTTACACGGCTGGGCTCTAATTTTATTTTAAAGAAATCTATTTTTCCCTATATAAATTAAAACAAGACATCAAAAGCCATTTTCCTTTCCACATGTTGTGTCAACATTTCCATCTCTGTTGCAGTTGTTTTATTTCCTCCGTCCCCTCTGTTCAAACTGCAGTAAAGAATTGAAGAATTCAGCAAAGGGAAAAAAATGATTCCATCATCAAGACCACCACTTGCAGTTCAGGACTGCTGCTTATAATATTTCGTCTCAAACCAGATTTCAGTGGTCCAGAAAATAATACTGTCCTTATACTTGATTTAGTTAAAACACTTCTATTCAAGCCTCACGCTGGTGAAAAGAATTTCAGTGCAAAGGACATATTTTCATACCACGGTAGGCCAAAAAAAAAAAACCCATCTTCTCCTTCAGAAAATTGCTGAACAGTTAGTACTTAGTGTGGCTGCTATCCCCTTAGGGAGGCTAACATGCTACAACAGGAACAAATAAATAAATCACACATGCCTGTCAGGCAGACGTGGGAAAAATGGTTCTTCTTTACTGAAATTATTGGACTTAGTGACCTTGTGTCTACCAGTGTTTGGGCAGGAGCCAGTCCCAGAGGGACAAACATAGAAAGGCTGTACATGAGGTGGCTTTTGGTTTTTGCTTAATTTCTTTTTGTTTGGCAGAGTTTTCAAATACCAGAGATAAAAAAAAAAACACAAAAGCACTTGAATAACTGATGTATTTATTTTCTTATATACAATTAAATATGGCACATCTGACAGTAGTTGTACAATAAATTCAAAATGATAATTAAAGCTGGACAGTAGATCAAATAACTCAGTGCTGACCCTATTAGAAGCCAAATCCTGCACACTGAATTTCTGAAGAAAGTTTTACCCTACAGTTGCATTAGCTAAGGATTCAGAGGCTAAGATTATCTAGTCTCAATTTCTGAAAGTCTGGCTGTGACTCTGTTACCAATATACCAGCTTCATCTTCTGTAGCATGACATTGAACTGGCTCTTTCTGCTCTTACTTCCACAGACAGAATTTCATCAGTTGTTTTTACCTCTTGGAGAACAGTTACCAATGCCCCAGAGGATTGACCTGCAGTTAGTGATTGCTCTAATAAATAAATGCAGACTGGATTCATTCTTCTCCTGTTAATGTGGAAGATGTTCGTTTTTACTACTGTTTGAAAATCAGTGACAGCTACTTTGCAAAGCAGTGGATTTCTGGAGAACTGGAGAAGCTGAGTCAAGGATTCTCTTTGCTTTGAGACCCATGAGAATTTCTTTTCTCCTTTGGACATCGACAATGCCTGGGACATGTTGGCTTTGCAGTTGGGCATGTTCTGGGTTGGGATGGACATTTGTCCTCACAGCTGTTTGATAAAAGAGAAAAAAAGCAAAAAAGAGAGAAGGATTTTAATATGATAATTCTTCATTGTTACATTCCTCAACTTTTTCATCATTGGACACAGCAGTGTTCTCACATAGAATACACTTGGGACAGTGTTGACACTGTGTTTTCAGGGAGAAAAGACTTTGTTGGTGAATACTGCTGTCCTCAAGTTTTATGAAATACTTTTGCTCACTGATGCTTCAGGTTTTGTTCTCCAGGACTAACAAGCATACAAATCTACAGTCATTTCTAGAACCTAAACTTATGTAAACAAATGATGGCATTGATATCCTCCTACATCCAAAACTCATAAATGACCGATTTTTTGATGATGTTTCAACTCTACTGATTCTTTTAGCTATGTTATAGTTGTTGACAACTATTTTATGGCTGTCTTTATTTTCAGAGCTCAATCTAAAGATGCAGATGTTGCTCCTTCCACAGCTTCCTCTCCATGAATGAATCTAAGAGGTCTGTGACAATGGACTGTATGGGTGACCACTCAGCAAACTGCAGTTCTGCTTTAGTAACCAGTGAAACTCAACTCTTGAGTTTCTATTTATAAGCTTTCGAACTGCATACTTGCATGCACTTGGATCTGTACACGTGACAAGGGCTCTACGAGAAAATAAATAAATAAATAAACTATTGCATGAAAAAAGAGTACTTTAAAAGTATATTTTCTATTTACGTTTTGCCAAAGAATCCTCAAAACTAGTTACTCAAAAGGATTAGGGGAATGCACTGAATGTAACAGTCCCAGAACAATTTTCCTGCTTCCCTGTGCTATTCAATTGAATGGTTTTGTATATGTGTATAAAATTTCATTAGTTCTAGTAAATCATTTGAGGACAAACATGGTGAATAATGAGCTACATGGTGTTAATTTAGGATACCTTTGCCCCTAGAAGTCTGTGAGACTGCATTGTTCTATCACAAAGAACACAGAGTGGGTTTGGACACCCTAGAAATGCAAGACTCAGTATCTCACTATAAATCACCTTGGTAACACAGTAATTTCAAGTGTAGCACAGTTTTAGCAGTCATTCCCTTAAAATTAGGAGAAAAATAATGAATACAGGTAGTTGAATAGCATCCCTGTTCATATTTCTCAAAACGTTAATTAAATATCTTATACTCCTTCTATCTCCTATCTCTATTATTATTATTTTTACATCCATAACTGCAGCAAGTGATTCTATACTGGATGGAAATCCTAGCTGATTCAGCACTTGCACCTCCAGCATCTACACAGGCTAATTCAGACCTTGCAGTACAGCCAATGAGTGACAAGGAGCACTTACCTACAGGTTTCTGCATGAAATATCTTGTGTTTCTGAGCACAGCTTTCCTGGTTCTCTCTACACAGATAGCAGCTGCAGTTCTCTTTACTTTGAAAGAAGTCTGTGGGACACTTCTGCCTGCAGATGCATTCACAATTTTCTTCATCAAATTCCATATATTGTCCACACATAGCCAGCTCAGCAAGAGGAGGGAGCCCTGCAATAGCAAGTACAACTTTTAGCAATAAGCTTTACATGGTTAAATTCTGCTCTGGAAGAGGCTGACTCTTTTGTTGCAGTCAAAAAAGCTCATGTACTCTCTGATTTATTTTGGTCTTCTGTTGTAACTTACAGTGCAGAGAAGGACTTTTCAACTTTTTCAGGACAGGAGTGGGCTGATTGTTTCACTAATACTGTTATTTCTTATGGGTTGAACCTTCATAAAAGTACTTTATTTTGCAGATGCATATTAGAAGTGCCAAATGTTAGGTTTTGGGATGCAGGAATACTTACAAGAGAGCAGATTTCAAAAAGAAAGCTCCGAGGATTTAGCGTATACCCCTCGCAAAGCTGCATATCCACACAAACTAGCATACTCACTGTTCAATGTATTTCACTATCCCCACACTTTTTTGCAGAAGTAATACTATGTCTAGTACTTCAATAAGCAACATATGTACGCTTGTCAGTAAAAGGAAGGAGAAAACACTTTGTTTCAGAAACAAACCCCAGCCAAGCAAACACGCTGTCTAATACCTCATCTGTCTTCCTTCAAAATACACATATGGACAATAATACGAGGTTAATCTTAGAAAAAAGGGAATATATTTTCTGAAAGCCACATTAAAGTGCTGGCAGCACATCCCTGGTTAAAGGTCATGGCTTATAATGTGTCAGCGGGAAGATAATTTCCTGTAATTTTACAATTAACTATTGGATTTAACCTATGGAATGTGGAATGTAACCTGTGTCCATGACCTCTGCAACCTGAGCTCTGATCTTACTGACCAGAACGGGCCTTGAAAGAAACCTTCATTATTATTTGCTTAATGCTGGAAAACTAATATTCAAAAAATTAAAAAGAAAGAAGAAGGAAAGGAATCTGCCACAAATTCTTGGAAAACAAACCACTTCCTTGGGGTGATAAAGCTTGGCATGTACGAGTGTTTCAGCCTTGCTTCATTTCAACATCAAAGGCGGATTTTAAGTTATTTTATCCCAGCCACAGCCAAACCCATTGTGCTTCACAGAATGATATTTTATCTGAGGAAATATTGAGTTTATGTCAACAAAAGCTATAATTTAACAAGCCACAGACTCTAATCTCCAAGCTGACCTTACAAAAGGCTAAGAGCAAAGAGGAATCTGGTATTTCAGTGTCCTTTGGACGTACTCTGATATATGGTGTACTAATTCTTTCTTGAGTGGAAAGCCTAACTTGAGCTTAACTACTTTATTTGATGGCCAAATGATCTGATTCAGAATGAGAACAGATCCTACAGGGAAAAAAAAAAGCAACATGAAACTGATCTATTAGCCTTAGGACATCTTAATCAACAGAGCACTTCATGAAATTATCAGACTCTAGTTCAGCTTGCTTGCCAGCTTTTTTTTACAGCTGCCTTGGTTTATTGTTTTGTTTGCCTAATGCAGTTTAAACCAGAGAGGCAAGGCTTCCTTCTGTGTCCATCTGCTCTACTGCTGTCATAGTTTTACTTTGACCAGAACAATTTCTAAAGAAAATCATGTATTGGTTTTTTTGTTTGTTTGTGTTATTTGTTTATTTTTAACTTTGTACAGGCCATGGGGAAATTTTAACTTTATTCCTAAAACTTACTGCCAATAGGTGTCTTTAGACTTACACAGTTCCCTCACAGAATATTTCCTGCAAATTTATTTGACAGTAAAGTTTTCCAGGAAAAGCAGAGAGAGAAGTACTGAACACTTGTATTAATTTTTCCCTCTTCCATTTGCTTCTACAGATTTGAAAGGGTACACTTGCATACTCCTGAACATGTATGGTATATCAGTTTGAAAGCATCCTAACCATTTTAATATAGTCATAAAAGATAATCAAATAATTTCAAAGGTCATATAACCTTTTGCAATGATTACAGCTAATAGGAGGAATTGCTTTTACCCATCTTATTCCTGATATATCAGTTCTCAAGAATGTCCCATAATGAAAATTCAAGACTTTCCCCACTGTATATTCCAGGGATAAATCTTTCTACAGTTAAAAGGTTTTTCAGAATGTACATTATACAATTTAGGGTTAATATAAGATTAAAAAAAAATCAAGAATGCCCACTTCATGTTTTTAGTACATTCCTGTTTCTTATTCACTTGTTTCTAGAGGTGAAGTAAAATGTCCAAGGAAAAAATATGAGATGGGGATAAACATACCAATGTTTATTTTCAGGTGAGTTTCATGCTCTGTAAGCAAGATCTGCCTAAGGATGTAGAATCAAAATTGTAGCTCTCACAACAAGAAGTGGAACAAAGCCCAAATGCAACACAAACATCCTGCATATAATAAGCAGAAGTGTCCATTGTTAATTTAATTTTACCTTCCCGTCTGTTTGAGTGCTGTACGTCTGCAACACATTCACATTTGTCACTATCCCAGACCCATCCATTATGGCAAAGTTTGTTCGTAAAGGGACAACTAGAAGGGGAAAAAAAAAAAAAAAAATTTAAAAAGTAAATATAAAGAGCAGCAGCATAGTTGTTTGGTGGAATGAACCTACTGGTGTTCCGCCACTTGTACTGCGTGAAGCTGTGACATCTGTGTGCATTATTGCTGTAAACAGAAAACTGTGACAATGGATGATGGGGCTGGATCTCTCTCTATTTTACAATAGAAGTAGTAGATAGAGCATATATTTCAGACTACATGCCTAGGAAGGAAATGGCAACAGTTTTGCTGTTGTTTTGTTTGTTAATTTAGCGAATTCCCATCAGGATTACAGTTGTGCAATACCATACTTTGGAGTAAGATGTGAAATCACTTTTGTCAAAACACTGAACCTGGCAGATGCAAACCAAGACTGGATGATAATTGCAAAGCCATGCTTTACGTCACTTCTGACACAAGGTGCTGTAAAGTAGAATGAAGTTCTTTATGTTGACCTCAGCATTCTTTGTATGCCCTGGCTGGTTAATGTGTGAACAGAGTTGCTTGTGTCAAGTTGGAAAATCTATGCACATCTACACAAGTAGCTCCAGTGGAGTGTAGTGATAATATTTGAACTTTGAGTCCCCTCTCAAACATCTTCATGTCTTAATGACTGCAGATCCTGCCGTACTAGTCTGTTGCTTTTTGGATTCCCATTTCCATTCAGTATTATTTACAAGATCCAGTCAAAGCTTTATAATCCTGAGTGATAATCAAGATAATTGGAAAAATATTTGGGATAACAGAAAGTGAAGGCACCTTTACAATGACCAAATCAGAGCAAAGCAATTTTCTTGTTTCAGACTGCACAGATAGCAAATTGTAAATGTGTTAACTTACCCATCTTCTTCTGGATACTGGACAGATCTTCGTATGATGGTGTACTGGTGACGCTGGGTATTTGACAAACACTTACAACCAGTGTGATTGGCAATTTTGATTGGCACAGGTTCTGGAACACTTGTCAAAGGAACCGAGATCTCGAAGAGCTAGGTGGGTGAAATAACCATATTTTTTTTTCAGTTTCCATTTTAATATGTGAAGTCTTAAATAAAAACATTTTATCCTTTGCCACTGTTTGCCTCACCACTGCTCTTTTTTATCCATAGTTACCACAGGTATAAAAAAGCAAGTGGCCACTGAATGTTCTGAAATAAGGGATGGACTATGTCCACCAAAGTAGAAGCTTGCCAAAATGATCATTCTGGTGCTATATACCCAACATTGTCCCAAATTCTTCATATGGACACTAAAATGCCTCTTGTGTATTGCTAGAGCAAGATGAAAAATATACGGACATTGCGAACTTTATTCTCAATTATATCATCAGCTGAATCTTAACAACTTACGGAGATATTAACTGTCCTAGAGTACTCACACGTTGCATCTTTAGATCCCTAACTTGATCCCCATGGCCTCCTCAGAGAAGGAAGAAACAGGAGTATATAAAGGACACTTTAATTGGGTTCTCTTTATTGGAGAGCCTAAAGAAACAAGAAGCCTAACTTCAGTGCGTGCAAATTAATGTGATCTCTGAGTGAAAGCTCTGGTTCCTTGGGAGCAATGTGTAGGAGGTGCTCAAATTATACACAAGCCCTCTGCCCTGGCAGACCAACTTCCTTCAAGTGGAAAGTAAGGCACAGGGTACTTCTCTGCATATCAGCTTAGTGCTGCATCCATATTCAGCATCTGGGAAATATTCCTAGATCTTACCCTTCAGATTTTTAAATTTAAGTGTCACAGCATCTAACTTCGGGAATATCCTTCAGTGGATATTTTGCACAAGGAAAAAAAATACTCTCACTTATACAGGAGTAATTCTGTTGATTTTAGAAAAGTAATTCTGAGCTGATGGTAGTGTATCCAGGAGTGGAATTTAGGTGAGAACTTTTGAGGAAATGGGTATTTTGAAGAGCACTAAAGAAATGCAGAATTGCAGGTTTTCAACAAACTTAGAAACTGCTGATCAAAAACCAAGTAAATAAATACTTTTTAACCTAGCTCTCTGAGCTGATCAGATGTCTTTTGTGTGTAGCCATAAGTGCTTTCCCTTTCAACATTGGATGGATGTATGGAATTAAAACAATTAATGAACATTGACACAAGCAGAATAAGCCCTGATTTATTTTAATCTAACTATATTCCAGTGCAACCAGACACAAAGAAATTACATTCCAAAAAAGCTGAAACAACATGTAAGTGAATCAGGCCTGCTGCCTTCAAATGTTTCCCCACAAGGACTTAAATCTTTTTAAAACGGCTGCCCCAAACTTGGCTCTGACTTAAAGAAAACCCTTTTTGATAACTAGAATTTAATATATTATTTCAAGTACAAAAGGTTTTAAAACTGGGGATGCCCAAGATGAAGATAAATCTGAGAAGACCAGTCCCCTGGTCTTCATACAGTTTCAAATGTAGAGCTTAGAACTGTGCTTAGTCACCCATTGGAACAAGATATCTCTGTACATAGATGCTAAAGGCAGTCCACTGAAAGATACTCTCTGGATACCCTTTATGCTCACATTTTGACAGTGGTCATTAAAACTCAGACATTTATTGCTACTGATTTAAGACTTTCTTTTCCATTGTGATCTGTGATGTTCAGATCCCAAGGCATTCATATGGAGAGCATCTGGCCTCTTTTTCTGAAAATGCCTCTTTTTTTAGACTTGCAAATCCAAAACTATCAGCCAGCCTTGTGGAACTGATGTACGTTTTAAAAATACAGCTCTCAGACTCACGGCCCCACACAACAAAATTTCCCAATCTCTCCTAATCCTTTGGATTTTCACAAGCCAATGTTCTCAAGGGTCCCAGATCCAAGCAACAATATGTTAAATAAGGATTAAAGCCCTTAATGTCACATGAGCCTACAATCACTTTCTCAGTGCCTGATTTTCCATCTCTCTGCATACACAGACATTTTTAATAATGCAGCATGAGTGTGAAATGTTATTGCACATGCCTGCATTCACTCCATGTGGATAAAAAATTAATTCTCCTGTTTGTTATGGTAGTGCAGACAGATCTTTCATAACAGGATTTCAGAAACCAAACATCCTCTTTTCCCTCCATTTTTTGAGAGTCAGGTCAGGAAAAGAGCAGATAAATAGCTTCATTTACCGTTTTTGACACATAAGTTGTACTCGTGTTCATGCAGCTCAGGCTCTCCTCATTGCAGCAGCCTCCACATCTGAACACATTCACGCAGGGTGGCTTGAAGAACTTGTTGGTTGTTGTACCCAGCTCTTTGGCAACTTCCACACAGGTTTCCCTTGGCACACACTGAGTCTTCTGCCATTCTTCATCTATGACTAGAAAGAGCACCATTTTTAATGAGCAGTTGTGGCAAAGTAAACCTCTGATTGGTGAGATAATAAAAATGAAGTGCTGACAGGCCATCTGCATTTACTTGGATCAATTTAAGGACCAGAGAGAGGCAAAGTACAAAATGATCCCAGTAACTTATACCAGCTGCCTTGGCAAAGAGGTTGCTACATTTATCTGCCTTCGCTTTTCAACGGAGGTGACCAAAATGTCCATTAATGACTCTGGGCTAAGTAGGGCTGATTGGTAGTCAATGGATCTATGTCCTGGTGGAGGCTAGTCATGAGTGATATCCCCCAGGGGTCAGTCTTGGAAACGGTGCTCTTCAACATCTTTATAAACGACATAGTGGGATTGAATGTACCCACAGCAAGTTTGTTAGTGACACCAAGCTGAGCAGAGCAGTTGACACAACAGCAGGAAGGGATGTCATCCTAAAGGACCTGGGCAAACCCGAGAACTGGGCTCACGTGAACCTAATAAGGCTCAGCAAGACCAAGTGCAAGGTGCTACATTTGGGTTGCAGCAATCCCACATATATGTACAGAATGGGTGAAGAACTCTTTGAGAACAGCCCTGTGGAGAAGGACTTGTGGGTTCTGGTGGACAAAAAGCTGAAAATGAGCCAGCTATGACCAACTTCCCGAGCAGCATCAAAAGAGAGATAACCAGCAAGGACAGGGAGGTCATTGCCCCGATCTATTCTGCCCTTGTAAGGCCCCCTCTGGAGAATTGCATCCACATCTGGCAGACCCAACACAAGAAAGATGGGGAACTGTTGGAATGGGTCCAGACAGCTGGAGCACCTCTTCTGTGGAGATAGGCTGAAGGAGTTGGGCTTGTCTATCTTGGAAAAAAGAAAGCCCTGGGGAGACCTCACTGCAGCCTTCCAGTACTTGAGGAAAGCTTATAAACAGGAGGGAGACCAACTTTTTACACAATCTTATAGAGAAATTACAATGAATAATTTTAAACTTGAAGATGGAGATTTAGGTTAAATGTTAGGAGGAAATTCTTTTCTCAGAGGGTGGTGAGGCACTGGCACTGGCTGTCCAGAGAGGCTATGGATGGCCCATCCTCGGATGCCTTGGATGGGGCCCTGGGAGCCTGATCTGGTGAGTGGCAGCTTTGCCCATAACTGAAAATTGAAATTGGGTGGGTTTTAATGTTCCTTCCAACCTAAGCCATTCTATGATTCTGTGATCCCTGCTGGCAGAGGATGAGATTCTGTGCCCACCCACCAGCACATTCCCAGCTCCCACTGGCAGTTCCCAGCTCCTTTTCCTATCCTGCAGGACCATCTCAAGTTGCAAACCTAGCATCTCACCGCCCTTACCCCTCAGTAGGCATGCAGAGCCCAGGCCCGACTGGAAAAGCACATTAATGATTAACAGACTCTGTTCAGAGAGTATTAGTGCTCCCACTGGATGACAGCCAGCCAGCACTGTCTCTGAGCTGATGAGCAAAATCCAAGACAAACTCTCTCACAACTAAGTACCCTCAGGGTATTCAAGTTGGAATAACAGGAATACGAATTCAAGTGTGTTTTGTCTATTCAAAACACCGTGGCATCTTTCAAATACTGAATTGGTGTAGGGTAGTAATTTATTTCAGACACATCTATCAAATACTGACTGTGAGAAGGAATAATGCATTCAATGGCTGAAGCAGTGAGAGAAAATCTTAACATTAATGTAATACCATCTCAGTGCTTCTTAGAGGTAGCCGTGCTTTTTTTTTGCACTTTTGTTTTCCAGATTCCTGTTATGGAATAAGTTGATAGTCAACAGTGCTTACGCTTTAAGTCTGTCTTAAAATTAAGGAATTTTTTTTTTCCTGTCTGCCTCCTTTCATCAGGTTTGTGAAGGAGCAACTTCTATCAAGAAAATTGCTTTCACTTCCATTGCAGTCCATCTTCCTGCTATTATGCCACCTGTGTGTGCATTTACAGAGAAGTTCTAAAAAAAAAAATTCTGAAAGACTTTTAATCTAAATGCTATACTTTTCTTCAGATGAGCCTTTATTTCTCCCTCTCCTAGCTGACTTTCCTTTTATTACTTTGATTTTTTTCTTCAACCGACTGTGTACATTTAAATCAGTTTGTTTATTCCTGCAAAGCCTTTCCCCAGGGTTGATTCATGCCACTTTCCAGTCATACAAAAAGTACAAGAAATAAGAGTTTGGGATCTGGATTCTGACTTTACTTCCTACAGCATAAATTAAGAGCAGAATCACTAAAATCAATAGAATTCTCTGGAGTAATTGAGTCAATCAAAACAGCAATCTAATCCTAAGCCTTAAAATAGAAAACAAAGTGTTTGCCAAACTTATTACAGTACATGCATGTAATCGCTTCGGATGTCACTTCAGTGAGTGTAAGCAGTGACCTTTCCATCCGTACATATCCTCCCTTTATTAACCACTTTTTTAACAGAAGGGATGTTCTAGAAAGGTCTGATAAAAAAACAGGATGTCACATTTTGTTGTGAAACACTGTGATCACTCTGATCTTTTCTGCTGCAAAATTTAGATGCAATGAGATGCACTCAAAGCCTGAAAGTGCTGCTGTTGTAGGTGAGCTGAGCTGCTCTGGGAGACTGTGGTGGCATGGGGTAAAGTAAGCTTTCAGTGAGTTCATCACTAAAGCTCTAGAAAGGACAAACAAAGTTCTGAATTCATGGAATCACAGAACCACAGAATTGTGGAGGTTGAAAGAGACCTCTGGAGATCAACTAGTCCATCTCCTTTCTCTGGGTAGCCTGTTCCAGCACTGTCACCCTCCTGTAAAGTTTTTCCTCATACTCATATGAAACTTCCTGTTTCAGTTTGTGCCCATTGCCCCTTGTCCTGTCATTGGGCACCACTATAAAAAACCTGGCCCCATCCATTTGACTCCCACCCTTTGTATATATAAGCATTGACAAGATCCCCCCTTAGCCTTCTCTTCACCAAGCTGAACAGCCCTGGGTCTTTGAAGATTCCTCATATGAAAGATGCTCCGGACACCTCCCCCTCCCCATCATCTCTGTGGCCCCCTGCTGGGCTTTCTCCAGAATTTCCCTTTCTTGAACAAAGGAGCCCAGAAACTGGACACAGCACTCCAGATGTGGCCTCACCGGGGCAGAGTAGAGGGGGAGGATCACCTCTGTCAACCTGCTGGCAATGCTCTTTTTAATGCACTCCAGGATATCATTGACTTTCTTGGCCATGAGAGCACACTGTTGGCTCATGGTCACCTTGTAGTCTAACGGGACACCCAGGTCCTTCTCTGCAGAGCTCTTTTCTAGCATGTCAGCCCCTAACCTGTACTAATGTGTGTGGTTATTCCTCCCCAGGTGTAGGACTCTTTACTTTCCATGTTAAATTTCATAAGGTTCCTCTCTGCCCAACTCTCCAGTCAGTCCAGGTCTTGCTGAATGGCAGCACAGCCTTCTGATACGTCATATGTCAACCACTACTTCCCAGCTTCGTATAATCAGCAAATTTGCTGAGAGCGCACTCTAACCCTTCATCCAGGTCACTGATGAAGATGTCAAGCAAGACTGGATCCAGTACCAATCCCTGCGGAACACTGCTAGCTACGGGCCTCCAACTAGACTCTGTTGCTGATCATAACCCAATGAGCTCTGCAAGTCAGCCAGTTCGCAGTCCAGCTGACTGTCCACTCATCTATCCCACACACTTTCTAAGATTACCTACCAGGATGTTATTGGAGGCAGTGTCAAAAGCCTTGCTGAAGTCAAGGTAGACAACATCCACTGCTCTCTGCTCATCTACCCAACCAGTCATGACATCATAGGCTACCTGATTGATTTCCCCTTGGTGAACCCATGTTAACTACTCTTAATAATCTCCTTCTTTTCTGCTTGCTTGGAGATGACATCCAGAATAAGCTTTGCCATCACCTTCCCAGGGACAGAGGTGATCTGACTGTCCTGCAGTTTCCCTGCTCCTCCTTCTTGCCCTTTTTGAAGACTGCAGTGACATTGGCTTTCCTCCAGTTCTCTCCCATTCTCTATGACCTTTCAAAGATGATAGAGAGCAGCTTGGCAATCACTTCAGCTCCCTCAGCACTCGTGAGTGCATTCCATTGAGGCCCATGGATTTGTGTGCATTGAGGTCGCCTAAATGACCTCTGAGCAGATCCTCCTTGACCCAGAGGAAGTCTTCCTTTCCCTAGATTCTCTCTAATCTCTTGGGTCTGAGATTCCTGAGGAGCAGCCTTAGCAGTAAAGGCCAAAACAAAGAAGGTGTTCTGTATCTTGGCCTTCTCAGTGTCCTCCATTACCAGGGCTCCTACCTCATTTAGCAGCAGGTCCACATTTCCCTAGTCTTCTTTTTGCTACTGACATACTTAAGGAAGACTTTCTTGTTGTCCTTGACCTCCCTCACCTGGTTGGAGTCTGGGGTACTGTGGGAGATGGTTTAAGAGTGAAGCAGTGAAAGACCTAGACGCAGACTTCTCATCATAACACTTTACTAAAACAAAACAGATGCCCTTGGCAAAAGGGTCAGTGCTTACTGACTGGAAAGAGTGTGGGAAAGAAATACATGTTTATAGGTTTGTGGCTGTTTTTCTTCTAAAGGAGCTTTAGTACCTTGAATGTATTAAGATATTAAAACAAAGACGTTTCTGTCCTGGAATAATTCCTCTTTGGATGGAGGAACGGAGAAGATGACCCAATAGGCTGACATCTCTGTGTCTAAAGTTAGATACTTAAAAAAAGTAGGAAGTGATCTAACAGCTATGCCACGTTGTTATAAAAGAGTTATATCTGTATGCATACAGGCATCTGCCATTACCTGAATTCTGCCACTGAAAAAAGCTTATTACAACATCCTTTGTTTTTTCACTGTATCGACAAAAAGATTTTTTTTCTTTTTTTTTTTTTTCAGAAATACTGATGCTCACTAAATGAACAACAGTGAATCGAGAAAAACTGCATTTGACCATTGGTACTACTTCTAACAACAGCTACATGGGCTCCTAATGCTTCTATATAGACTTGTAAAGGTGTTAAAATGAAAAGCATGTCATTAATTAAAGTCCTCTTAATTGTTCTTCCTTTGTATATTGGATGTTGTTTTGTTCTGTTGTGAGGCTTTTGTTTTGTTTTGGTTTGGTTTTTGTATATGTGTATGTGTGTATTTTTTTTTTCAGTACAAATGTTCTACGAGAAGTTTAAAACCATGCCTGTCATATGAAAGCCATTTTCAAACTGGCACTCATCTCTATATTTCTGTGCCATGTCTTAGAGTAGCAAATTAAAGCCTTTGCTTTGTCATAAATTAACTGAAATGTAGAAGTAATAGATATGAAAGTGACAGTAATGGTGTGCAAATGTAGCTGTGGTTATTGTAATAGTGATGTTGGAACAGAATCAGCAATATCTGATTTCCCCAAAGGAAAGTGATCTGATCATATCCCTTCAGATTCAAATCTGAACAAAAAAATAGCTTTGTCACTACTTGGCTAGGCTACAGTGTAGCTTTGCTGTAGGTTATCCACCTCCTTGATGGAAGCATAGCAATCGGTCCTTTATTTTACATCAATACATCATACAATGGCCCTCATGTCTCTCACTTAGAGGGAACAGCATTCATTTTTGCTTCAAGAGAAGGAAAAATTGTGGTTCTCTGTACTTAGGTGCTGACTGGCAGTTTCAAAGCCTACTTCTTCTCCCGAGAGATTTTCTCAAACAGAGCAAGAGTATTAGGACAATAGCTCCTTCCTGCAGTTCCCACCCAGATGCTAGTGTTGATGCAGTGCCTTAGATCAGAGTGCACCTCATAAAAAATGGAATTTCAATGCTTGTTGTAAAGCTCATTTGTTTTTGCCTGCAAGTAAGTTCCTGGACCTGGCACAACACGACTGGCAAGCCCCTCAGCCCATCATTCCAGACCACTCTTTGCATGTTTATTTCCTGTCTGTCTTTGGACTGACAGATCCATACATAATAGAATTTTCCTTTGGACAGTATACAGTACAATAAGCCTGATTTGGCTATGAAAAGGGAGATATACGCAGGCCTGACATTTTTTCATACAATGTCATTTTCCATGAATACTGTGCTGCTTCCAGTGCAGGTGTCTTCTAGGAAACCCTTGGTACTTAACCCATAACTAAGTAAGAAACAGCAGTCCTGAAGCTGCAGGTAGACTCAGATGCAATCCTACACCTACCTTTCAGTGTATCAATATCATAGAAAGCAGCAGCAAATCTGGTGGAGCGGTGTGATGCAGAGCGGGAGTCTAAATTGGCCAGGCTTTTGAGTTTTAGCCTGCATTTCCACAGCTTCCAGTCCTCAGCATGAGTTATTCGAAGGAGCTCTTCCAGGCTGGATGCTCTCCTGATCTGCTGCTCTGATCGCTCCAGTGCTGACAGAGATGTCCTCTGGAAGGAAAAGGAGGAAATGAAAAAGCCAGAACCTTAACATAGTTTCTGGATGCTCTTGCACAAGAGGCAGCACATTGCTGAGAGCAGCTAAGAATAGATGGGACAACAGCTACCTGTTTCTGATGGTACCTGAAGTCAGACCGACTTGAGAGATTTGTGCCCATATAACTTGGGATACTCACTCCCCAGTCCTTTCTGTCCCAGTCATTGAAGCTGGTTGACAAATGTAGGCCATACTCTCTGCGTCCCTAGGAAACCTGGCACCTATCAAGTCACTTCTGTGCCTGTGCCAGCATGTCACACCAGCACAGATCTCCTTCACAATCTTAGTGAATTCAGCTGGCGTGGACAGCCCACTCAGCTTTACAGCAAGTCACCTTAGGTGCCAAAACTGGTGTCTATCAGGAAACATCAGTGCAAGAGAAGGTGATAGAACCAGCAGCTGCCCTGAGTACAAGGGCCTATCCACCTGTTGGGCAAACACAACATCCAACATACTGCAAAGTGCAAGGTATGTATTCCATTTCCCACCCTACCATTTGGCTCATGTGCAAGGCAGTCAAGGCAGCCTCAGTTCCAATCTCCACGTTTGGCTGTGCGGCACTGTTACATCAGTCATTGCATTTTCTACCTTCTTGGTGTATATGACCATTCTTCACTCCCATGGTAGAACGCTCCTAACAGAGGCCTACCCCATTAGTTTAAAGTTGTTAAACGTTACCTTTTTAACATAAATTTAATGCAGAGTACTCCACCGCAGTACTCATTTATTTGGCTGCTGCCTTCCAGCATCTGTGTTTACGCCTTTACCAAGACACTGCATATTTATTTCCACTGACTCACTGAGTCTGCTGAAAACTATTGCCTCCAACCAAGCAAAAGGTTATCATTGTGCATGACTGTGTTGCACTGGGTGGTGCTTTCAGTTGTGCTCTCTGATCATGCAGTTGACTGTACTTTTTGACTTGCAAATTAAGGCTTGCCTTGCCAGCTCTCATAAATAATGCACCACATCTTATAGGCAAAGCTGAAAGATAGGAGCTGGTGATGAGATAGACAGCAGGCTGCAGTCCCAACCAGTAGCCAGCTAGTGTTCTTCATAAGGCTGGAGAAAAGGTGGGGGGAACAGTTACCTACAAGAATCTAAGATTTTTAGATGAGATTTAAAACCTAGGCACTAATCACATCTGTTATTCGTTATTAAAACATCTGTGGCATTTATTTTGCAATCATACAGATGTTAACTTGTACATACTGCCCAAGTTCATTTTTGCATAATTACCTTCCACTGACCTAAAAATCCCTGAGCAGTTAACTCAGAATAAATTATTTGCTCTTCTTTTATGCCCATATGGAACAATGTATTGTGCTCCAGCCAGTTGCCATGTTTCATTATAAAGATGGCTGTTTTTCATAGGTATATGATTTCTCTTACATTTCCTATTAGATGAAAACTGGAAAGCCCATCTCAATACGTATGGACAATAAGTCAAAAGGAATGTGAATAATTAGCACCAGCAACTGAACTGCAAGACAGTTTTAGAAACAAGATATCCAGAATTTTGCTGATCTAGGAAGGCTGAAATTCAACTTGAGGACAATGTGTTGAGTTATTTGTTCTAAGAACCACAGCTTATATTCTTTTCCATCCACGTATGTCTCTTTGACTCTACAAAAGATGAGTATAGGACCCAATGTGGTCAGGTACTAGGATCAAAGATATTAAAATTGAACTCAACTAAGATTTCTTACAAGATTTCTTTGTCTACAGTAAAAAGATTTTCAGCCTGGATCAGCATCTAAAACTTTTAAACTTGAACAAAATTACAGAGAACCAGTAAAATCTGATGATGGTATCTTGTAAATGAAAAGACGCATCTCTGCTTTCCTTGTGGAAGTCAGTAGTTTAAACTTGTGTTTCCATTTATTTTACTTAAATATTAAGTATTTTTATTAATGATTACTAGTAATTTTAAACCTAAGATCATAGATATACATGCTACATGGTACAGAAAGATCTCTGGGCTTATCTATCTCAATAATTTGTACTACTTTAAGTATTTTTATATTTCTAAAGCTACAGAATTTCACTGATGTGTAAATTCACTGACTTTAGGCCTACTAAATAGTTACTGTATGGAAAAGGGAATAAGTTTTATTAATACAATTTCTATTTCATACCCAAAATGCATATCTGGTAGGTTTTGAACTGTGGTAATTACAAAACAGTACTTCTGATATTGATGTATTATAGTGGTGTTGACGAAGCCTACCTGTCAGCAGTAGTCAGTTTTGTTCCTTTCTTTTTCTTTTATTGAAAATTGGAAAAGTAGTCAAGGGAAATGGAAAGAACAGTACACATTACAGGTTTTTCTTGGTAGTTATTAGAGATTAATCCTAATTAACTACACCATGTTCATCCAAAACTCACCCAGAATCCATGGAACTGAGTTATCATTTCTCTGTCAACTCAAACCTTGTTCAGTGTGGCCAAGGCTATTCAACCCCGAAGTGGATCAGCTGCCTTTACCCTTTTATTATCCTAATAAGCACCCATGCTCTGGGGTTAATGGTATAGTCAACAGCCTCCCAGCACAATGCCATAATAGCTTTGTTCCTTCTTCTTATATTTGACTTCCTACTGGAGGGAACAGGATTTTCTGCTGATTTTATAACTTTCACAGCAACCCAATACAGAATTTGCTGATGTCCTTTACCATAACAACACCAGTACTGTGATAAAGTGCTGTCTCTTGCCCTGAGCACTAAAGACAATAGGCATGACAATGAATGGAAGACAAAGACAGATATTAAGAGAGCACTGAATCTCAAGGAACTGTAGATATTCATAGTGTGGACATCTACTGAGTCTGCGGCCTAGTTGTGCTCAGCTCTCTCTGCAGCAAATACAGAGCAATAGAAATACTTGAAAAGCATGATTCATTTGAAATTGAGCTTTAACTGGCCAGCAAGCAAAGGCTTACCAGGCCACAAGAGTTATCTGTGTTGTGGATCTCTGGTCAAACAAATACAAATTGATACTATCTGGGATTTAAAATGTTTGAAGAGAAGCATCTCATTTTGTTCCAATCTACCTAGGTGCCAAAACAGGTGCAATAAATACTTACATATTTGTTTTGACTTCACTGAGACCATTACAATACATTCACCAAATATATACTTCTAAACTTCCTAGAGCGTGGACAAACTTTTCATTGTTTCAGATGTCTCCCATCCTTATACACTTTGACTACAGAGGTAGCAATCCACACCAGCAGGACATGGCACTATAGCCTCAGATGGAACATTCTCTTGTCATGGCACAGTGGCAATCAATACTGTGTGGTTACAAAATATTTCCCAAGCAAACATTTATAGCCAGCCTGTTATGAAAAGGGCAGCATCAAAAGGAAAACATAGAACATTTTATGGCCTCAGATAATAAGATAGATGGCGTACGCTATGATTGTTAATACTACACAGATGTGAATACTTCTTTCATGTACAACAGTTTGAAATCAATCCTTGTTTAGTTATAGACAAACATACTCTGGCTGTGTGAAAACAAACGAACAAACAAAAAACGCACTTTGAAGAGTGTGGCTTTGCACATAGATGAATAAATGTTTTAAAGTATAAAATTGGAAGAAGGTTCTTCTTTAACAGCTTGCTAAATCTACCCCAAGTGTGATGGTTAAGGACTTTATCCATTCTCACAATGATCTTGAATGGGCAGCATGCAAAAAGGCCAAATCTCCACTGACATTTATGAAAGTTCAAGATCCTGAGAAATAGCAAGAGGAACAGAGCCACTTTGTCTGTTTCTCATGACTGCAGCCACCTGCATATGCTATTTCAAACTTTTCAGAGACCCCTAACTCCTTTTTTGTGCTTTCTTTGATAATTACAGCTCTTCCTTCCAGATTCCTCTCCCTATCATGGTGCCATCTGCCTCAATTCTGCCCTCCTCAGTTACTTTCCACCTCTATCTTTTGCCGCTCTGCTCTTATCATCTTGTACTGCTTGGATCCCACTGTCCTTTGATATTGTGTATTTTTACTTTCTTCCCCTGAAGCCTTAAGAAATGAGTCAGGTGCAAGTTTAATGAAGCCAAACTCACGCTGAGTTGTTCGACCTTTTGGTGTAATGGAACATCCACTTCTCTCTCTGCCATGCCCTCATCCCCCTTCTCTTAGGTCACAGATCTTGGTAGTTAGCTGAGATGAGCCGTCACCATGGTTATTGGCTGAAATCTAGTTGTGGAAAAGGACTTCACTGCACTTGGCATTACTTATATAGTTAGAAAAATGGTAATCTCTGGCCCTAAAAATGTGAAAATTTCCATTAAGGCTTGGGAAACAGAGAAAGGAGAGAAAGAGACATTGATAAAAGATCAAGACGATGTATATTACATGATCCCAAGAAGAAAAAAAATATCTTTGAAGCCATATCACTGGAAATCTTCAAAGAAGAAAACCTTTGTCTTGCAACATGATAGTGCCAGGTCCCAAATCAGTTTGAAGATCGTGGAACTCACTGCCAATCTTGGCTGGACTGTTCTACCATGTTCATCGTACAGTCCGAATTTGACAACTTCTGACTTCCATCTGTTCAGGTCAATGAAAGACAAACTGCGTGGGCAACATTTTCCTAGCAAAGATGCCATCATAGCAGCTATGAAACAGTGGGTCACTTCCACTGGTGTAGATTTTTATGAGCTTGGCATGCTGACTCTTTCTGATTACTGGCAAAAATACAGAGCTAATGGTGATGACTGTGTTGAAAACTAGTGTTTGTAGCTAAGAATTTGCTCTATCAAATGGTGTTATTGTGCTCTTTGTATCTATTGTAGTTTCCATGAAAATAAATAGGCAACTTTTCTTTCAGAGTGACCTATGTACATAATGTTATTGCCTATAATAAATTTTTGCTTTGAGCTCAGCTATAAGAAATATTGAATTAAAGTAAAAGTAGTAGGTTTGAGTATTTCATTCTTATCTCTAGAGCTTGTCAATAAGGTATATCAAATTAAAGTGAAAGTACTAGATTTTCAAAGCATGAGAATAGATCTCATACCCAGAGCTAAAAGTCTGATTTGTACTCAGATGAAGTTTTCTGGCTTTCATAACAGTAACCTCCCGTATATTCCCAAACTTTGTTCAACTCATAAAGGAATATCTGTTTTCCTGCATTGGGCAATGAGCAATGTCATTGACATCAGGAAATGATAACTTGGGCTAGTATTGTGATTTTTGGATAATTACAACCTCTGCTCTTCCAAAAGAAACTATAATGGACTATCTATCTTCTTCCTAGCAATCACAGATGCCAGAAAAACCCTAAAAGTAATTAGTGTTGGAAAGAAACAAAAGGGCACTGATGCATTCAGTGGCCTTTACCACTTTGGAAGCTAGCTTAAATCAGATGCCGAGTTCATTAACCCTTTGATTTATGACAGTCAAACATTTGTTTTTTTGTGTCATGTTTTACATGTGCAGAATTTCATAGTCTGCACTGCTCAAACAGTGCCTTTTCTTGATAATTAGTATTTAAAGTCTCCTATCAGATGGCACAAATCAGCAGTTTGCACCATGCTTTTCTCCACTTTTGGCAAGATCCTAGATTTCTTGCCTAAGAAAATGCACCCTACCCTTTTCAAACTGATGTCTGAGTGAGCCAGCAGAATACAAGTAATACATTTTCACATGTTCCACCCTTTCCAGCATGTCACAGACAATCTTTGCATTAATGATATGTTTGGCCCATTCAAGATTTCCTGGAGGTATTTTGTTTTAAAAGAAAAGCTGTGTGGAATGCAATAGTCCTCTACCCCAAACACATACTTGGGACCCAAAATTCATTATTTTCAAGTCCAGTATCTATCAATATTTTTATTTAAGGAAACATATGAATGATAAATAATATTTTGTATGTGTGAACAGGCATAAATAAAGGTTATCAAAATCCATGAATAAACCCAAGGACATTCCATTTGCTTACACGATATCAAAACTACTTTCCTTAAACCCCCATCTCAGCACTTCTTATCCACAGTGGAACATAAACCTCTGCTCAAAGTTATACTTGTGTGTAACAGCTCTTCTGAAAAGGAATGTTTTTTTTCTGATTTATGGTCACAGATGCTGTTGTGTCAAGCACTGCACAAATACCAACGGAAAGCTTCAACATTATCACTGCATCTGGAGCCAGGACAAATGATTGAGGAACCTCTCAATAACCTTGCACTGTTTTACGACCCACCTTCTCAGCTGTTAAACAATGAAAAGAAGGTAACAGCTTTATTTTGCCAAGGAAAGCAGATTTTAGCTTCATAGCAAAGAGTCGTGGTTCTCTTAATGCTATTTTATTACAAACATGGCCAAACATGGTTAAGCTAAGTTTGAACTAAGTCTTTCAAAATTAGCCAGTTTGGTCAGGAGGTTTCATCACAAACTGAGGGCACTTGGACATTGACAAAGAGTACTGGCAGCAAGTGAGAACATTTCAAAGTGTATGTGGGTGTGGTGCGCAGCAGTAGCAGCCACAATCGTGTCAAAAGAAGTCATGTAGAAGACAAACAGAAGTGTTTTTTGAGAACTAGTGCTCCCCCCCGTTACAATGCTGCCTGTAGGCTATTCTCAGAACTAGACCCAATCTAGTTTTAAATACAAGATTTATGATTCATCACCACATAAAAATATAAAGAAACTTTGCTGTTGTGCATGCTATACCATAAAATAACTTTTTCTTTTTTTTTTTTTTTTTCCCCTCTCATGCATTCTACAAAGTGTTTTTATGACAGTGTATGATCTCATCAATATTACAGGCTCATCTTGCAGAGATATATTTCCTACTGCTCCTGGCCAACACAGCCAACCTACTATAACTCAAAAAATATGATCTTATAGGTGTCATTCACCTGACTGAATACATGAACTTGTTATTTGAGGTTCTTAGAACAGTGAAGTGAGAAAAACAAATGCTTTGACTGATCATTCATTTCATTATACAATGTGTCCAAACTGCCTCTTTCTCTCCATTCACTCTCTAGGAGTCAATCACTAGCTCTGCAGTCATATGAGATGAAATTCCCTCTCTTACCCAAAGCACAGTTGCTGCTGAGGCACAGCGGTCACTTTTTCTCAAGGACACAAATATAAACAACCAGAACCTGAAACTACAACAAAACCTGAAAGACCTGGAAATGGCTGAAGACAAGGACTGGCAGTTGCCTGGGTGGAGGAATGCACTTGATTCCCTACCTCAAGGCCATGGGGGTAATTTCCTCAATCATGCTGTAGCTCGTAGTATCATCTGTGATGTGGCCAGGGTCTCTCTAGATTGCAAAAGAATTCTTGTGGAAAAGTTTTGATCTCTCTTTGCAGTAAAACAGGCCATCCTGCATTGTGGAGTCAACACATATGTGATGCCTGAAGGTACTGCACGGCCATTTGCTTGGTGAAGATGATAAACTTCCATGGAATCTCCACAGTAAGGGGAACCCCTTTTGATGATCTGCATCATTACTATTATTTCTAGCATTACTGTGTCTCCCAGGAGTAAGTGATCAGGGACAAAACCAAAATATTTAGACAATCCCTAATCTGGCATCTACAACCAAACTAGAAGACGAGAAAACAGAAGATGGCATTCATCCAAAGGGAGTACCAAGAGAACACAGAAAATATTGCTTAGAGTGATAGGCCTTGATTTTGAGATAGCAGGGATCCAACCAGTGTCAAGTTTTATCATAACATATTGCCTTTAATATGGCATCTTGTATTCTTTGGGTATGAATAATGGATAATAAAATTATGAGTCTTCTGCACCTTGAAAACGTCAGACTTTCAAAAGTAACTTGCAATCTTATAAACGAGAAACTTCAGCAGCTTTAAAATATAGCACGAGGACTTTAACTTTACCATGTCTGACACTTATTAGCTTGCGCTAATTTTATCATCTCTGTTTGATTTCATTTCTGAGGAGAAAAAATATATCTTAAATTTCTACAGCTCCACTAAAACCGGAATTTTGATTTGTTATCATGTATGAATTTTTGATCTATCTTGTCTCATCACTGACTCTATCCTCTCTGGGTGCCTGATTATCTGTGTATTACTAGTACACCAAGAAGCTATTTTTACTTACAATAATTGTGACTTCAGAGTCAAAACAACGAGATATTTTGACTTCCTACTAATACTCTTCTCTGCCTTCTCAAATAATTTTTAGCATGGATGAATCTTCAAGAGCTTGCACTTTTAGATTGTGACTGTTTAAAGAAAAATCTATTTTAATGCTCAGAAAAAATATTGATCTCTCTCAGTGCACTGACTTATCCAAACTGGACATCATTTCGGCCATCATCACAGTCACAGTGTTGATAATCAGGACATTTTCTTAGTAGATTGTGGGTCCAGTAAGGCAGACTCTTAGCTTTTGCTTTTTAAAAAAGATCTCTAATGCTTTCTCATTAAAATTGTAATGAAAGAGTACAGTTGTATTTACTGAGTAGATTGCAAAAATATGCAATTGGACTGAATATCTTTTTTAAGATGCTGGAAATGGCCTCATATATCTCTGACCAAATATAAAATTAGTAGGGACTGAAATACTGTTGAGAAACCCTAGGGCTGCATCAGATGTAGTTATATGATAGTCAAAGAAGTTGTTTTATTGGGAAAGTACCAACACTTATTCTTCTCCACAGTCCTCTCAGAAAATTGAGGCCTCAATTTGTCTGCTAATTCTTTCAGCTTTTCAAATATATCCACTGCCATAGCATTTTCTCCATCAGAGAAAGACTCCATACAACAAACAAAATATAAATGAATCAGAGATGTATATTCTGGCTGCAGGAGGAGCAGTAAATTGTACTCTGGGTGGAAAGCCTGAAGGTCACCTCTCCACCCTCATCAGTCTCTACTAGAGCTCAAAGTTTGCAGAACAGGCACGGGAAACAAAGCTTTTGCTTTCCCCACCCAAACCTCTCTGCCGTCTGCCTCCAGAGTTAAAGATTATTTCCCTTGCTTCCTCTCAGAGAAGGGTGAATATGTTGATATAGCCACTCATTGTGTGTGCCAATGCTGCTGAAATGGCACAGCGCCCCATAAGAAGAGCAGCAGTAAATGGCCAGGGCACATTAAGGACTGACAGGTATATTAAGTATGCAAGGAGACAAAACAAATAGTTTCACCTGATATTTTATGAGGGTGTGGGGACTGATGGATGCATTCATCTGAGAGGTTCATAATTCTCACTGATAGATATGACGATTGAGAGTCTCTTTTGATAAAATTTCGTCAGCGTATCATTTGACCAAGACCCAAAACTGGAGAAGTAACTTCCAGACTGCTCCATCTTTTCTGTTCAGCATGGTAATGCTCTCTCCAGACTCTTCTCTTCCAGGCTCCAGTCTTGTTCCCAGTGAAGGCAAGAGACTGAATTACCCGTTTTCTAAGATTAATACTTCAGGTATTGACAAACAGTTTCTAATTCACCTGAAGATCATACGCTTGCACAAGTAAATCATATTAGATACCCAATGTCTTCAAGAGAACAGCTGTTTTATATTTTGAATCGGTTTTTTTTCAACTAGAATAGATCTTTCATAGTGTTACAGCTAACAAACCAGACTTCTTGCACTTTAGTAGCATGGTTACGTTATCAAAATCCTCAGAGATGAGACATTTTGGTTGTTCTCTGAACATTTGGTTTGAATGAATCAAAATATCAAAGCAAAGAAGTGAAAACAGCAGAATGTTACATGATTTGGAAATGAAAGCATGATTATTTCATTTACTTTTAACATGTCTAAAGCAATTAGAAACAGATACAGTTTTATTAAAATATCTCCCACATTTAGCCAGATGATTTTTTTTAACCAGAATGAGGTTGTTTGTTTTTTTTTTTTCCATCCAGTAAATATTTTGAGACTCAACTACAACTCTCATTAAATAAATCTCACTCCCCATAGCCAGATCTTTTGCTCTCATGAGAAACATCCTCACAGCAGCTAAAGTGTGCTTTTGAAGGGAACAGCACTCACTTGTGCCTCATTTTGTGGGCAATGATGGAAAACTGAATCGGATAGATGGAACAAAAGAATAGGTCTATGTGGTGAGGAGTTTCTTCATTTTCAAGCCTACTCATTTATGCAGCAAATTTGCCTTTAGGCCTCTCCTGTGATAAATATGGGAAGTACATTTGTGTGGTCAATAAAAGGACAGATACAGATTGTCATAAAATGCCCACGGCAATAATTTGCTTGTATGTCCCAGATACTACTGACAGCTATGGGAATCCAACAGTATGTTTTCTCAAGCTCTCCTTCTGCATTTGGTTGTATCATCTCGCACAGCAGCAACGCGTTCAGGCAGACATGATGCTCAGCACAGTACACAGCTAGAGACAATACGCAGCACTTTCTTCATCCTACACAATGCTGGGCGCTAACAATCTGACAGAATACACATGTTAAAAATAGTATATTATATGTTTTTACAAAGAACATATCCAGAGCGTAGTCACTTTCTTTTATATTTGTCCAGTCTTTGGAAATCTCTGAGGTTTGGACAAAGATTTTGGAATGCCTCAGTAATGGAGAATTGAATAAAATCAGATGATTGTATGTTCTTTCAATATTTGAAAATATTTTTTAATGTGATGAAGGTTCTTTCAGTTACTGCTTCCATAGGTTCTGTTTTTGCCCCAAGACACTTGACAAATGTTTTGGAAGTGTGATTAGCCAATTGAACTGCCGGATTTCCAAATGTCACTTCTCAAAGCAGATCCACTGCCAATGCTGAGTGAACTTATGTTACCTCAATCACATGCACACATTTTCCTGGAATTGTAATTTTTATTATGTAATATTTCCCTAGCAGTTCAGGAAAATATCCTGACATGGTTTCTGAGTCACATTGCCAATTGAAGTGAAAAGTTTTGCCTGATTGCATGGCATACTCTCTACATGCAACATAACATACGATAGAATCATAGAATCATAGCATCATAGAATGGTTTGGGTTGGAAGGGACCTCTAAGATCATCTAGTTCCAATCCCCAGCAATAGGCTGGGACACCTCCCATTAGACCAGGCTGCTCACTAGACCAGGTTGGTACAGCAACATGATGCAACTTCTTTGCAATTTAACACCATGCATATATGATTCCTTCACCCCCTACATGTAAATGGTGACTGCTCTGCATTCAGCAACAATGAGTTCTCAAAACTAACGCAGTATGCTTTTGATCTAAAAGCATGGATCTGACAAAACCATCCTGACCTACTAACAAGCAGAACAATCACTGCTATCTAAATCTGTGTAGTGCCCACACTGGATTGCCGTATCTCATGTATTCACATAGTTACCCAGTTTTTCTAAGTGCCAATCTGCAAAAACACTAAGGACCCTAAATGGTATTCTCCCAATGGCTGAATGGTAATATCTTTTAAGTCATACTTGGGGGAAATAGAAAACAATGCACAGACATCCTTCAGCCTGTTTTCTTAATTTGAGAAATACTGTACTCAGTTGTTCTGCTGTTACTTGATACAGAAGCCCACATATACCTCTTTCACAAAACCATCAAAGAAAAGAACAAATTCTGCTTGGTCTTCCCATGAGCAAATGGAGTCTCTGCAACTGTCATAGGGGCACAAAGAGTTTTGTTCCCATTCCCCTCAAGTCTCAACAAGACTTATGAAGATTTGCAAAATGTACTGGGGAGGTAAAGAGCAGGCAGAAAGTTACACAAGAAACTGGCAAATAGTGGGAGGGATAAGGATTTCCTCCTTGCAGCAAAATATCTTGAGTCACTTTTTCCCCCAGGCAATGTAGTAAATTTGGGATTACATCTCAAAGTGAAGCCCGGGAAGTAGTAGTGGCCAGTTTTGTAATTGAACTTGCCCTGTGAGAAAGGTCTAAAAGAAACACAGATCCCAATCATCTAATAATAATTATAAAAACTACTGTACAGTACTTTTAATGAATAGAAATAAATGAGTTATCACCTGCAGTAACTGTATCTCTTTCTCCCAAGTAGACACACAGGAGAAAAAATGCCTGCAAACCTTTCTTAAATCTGGAGTGGGGACAGCAGTGATCAGAGCAAAACTTGCAGCCAGCACAGCAGAGCTCTCACAAGCTGAGTCTACACCACTTTTTTTCATTTTCAGGCAAACCGTTCCTCTCCTACCTCTATTTGCCTCCTCTGAGTGCTGCATCAAAACCACCACATCAGTGGCTAAAAACAAACAAATCTCTCTGGGGGAGAAAGCGCAAGCAAGCTGCAGCAACCCACCCTCAGACCAGTAACACTTGCCAAGCCTGAGCTGATTGCCTGATTTGGTTGCCTTGTGATCACGAATTAACTGAAAGTTGCTCCACTGCCCTCTGAACCTGCCTCCTGTGGCTCTACAGAGCTCCAGAAGCGATCCATGACTGATGTCAAATTTTAATTAGTGCTGTCCTCTTTTCAAACAGCTGAACAGAGGAATGAATTTCTCATTCTTATCTGATCAGTCTAAACAGCATGATGCACTTTTCAGCACTCTGCTATGTACTCAGGAATTACAATTCCAGCTGAGGTGGGCCAGACTGGAAGACCGGCTGAGAGGGATTTTCTTGCTATTTCTCCTGAGCGTGAACTGCTTTTGATAAAGCAGCAGTGTTTTAGTAGTTTCCTTTCCAAACTGATAAGAGCCAAGAACGGATGCCATGTGGCATAGCAACAGTGCAAGATTGTTCTCTTATCCCTCACTGTAGACTGAGAGTCAGGAGCAGACAGATCGGAACAAAATGGCTTGCTTCACAACCTCCATGATAGCTTCCCACTCCTGACATAAAAGCACAGCCAAACATTTCTGCAGGAGTGCTGCAAGTACATTTCTACACGTTTTTGGTTTGCTGGATATCATATCGAAGATTGTAATCATAGAGAATCAAGAGCAGCAAAGACAAAACTGAGATAATAAAACAGTTTTGAAAACCACAATTTCATCATCTTTACCCCAAAGAGTCTGGTAACTTTGAAAGGAAGCTGGATGTAAGAAAGAAAAGTCTAGTTTGAAGAGAGAAATTGTTTCCAACAGCCTTCAGTGCTTTTTCCCTAGTTATTAAGCAGTTCACTGTACTTCCAGGAGCTGCCTTTCAGGAAAAGAACCTATGAAACAGAAAATCTGTTAGATTATCTCTTTTCAAAAAAAATCAGCAACATTTGCAAGCAGTTACCGGAGTGCTATGAAGATCTGACTATCTGAAAAACAGCATCAGTGACAATCAGATAGGTGGAAGCTTACTTCCAGCTCTGCTTAAGAGTTACTCAGGTTTCTTTGCAGAGTTCTCTTTTGGTTGCAGAGAGACTGTAGCTGACTTTAGGAAGAGAGAAATGCAAAGAGCATTGTAACTCTTTCAGCTCATGGTGTGATGCTCACCAGCATCTCCATGCCTATCCAGGGGCAAGGCATTTATCACTTAGGTGCTGAGAATCAGGGTAAGTGCTCTTTCACTCCCATCTTCAGCAAAGCAGGCCAGAAGACAGCTGTGTTTGGCATCTGGCTTCTACTTCTGTCCTGCTGACAGTGTCAATATGAGGTTGTTGAATCTAAGACCTGCTGGGGCGAAAATGTCCACTCAAGCCTGTATCAATATGTTTTGAGAGAACAGCTTGGAGCAGAGTCAGGTGAGGGTCAGCTTGGGGGTTAGGGAAAGGTTCTTCACTGGTGGGCATGAACAGGCTACCCAGGGCAGCGGGCATGGCCCTGAGTGTTGGAGTTGAAGGAGTGTCTGGACAGCGCTCTCAGACATTAAGTTTGATTTTGGGTGGTGCTGTGTGGAACCAGGGGTTGGACTTGATGATGATCTCTGTGGGCCCCTTCCAATTTGAGACGTTCTATGATTCTATAAATATTTGGTGTAGAGGTTAAAAAAAGAGTTAAGCTGGGAAAAAAATATGCGTGTAGGAGAGAATTGCCACGTTCACCTCCAGGTCTCAGCTTATCTAATCCACAGTCTTCTGATACTCTTCAGGCCTATTAATGATGGGATTCTCTCTAATAAAACAAAAGAAAGTTTTTAATAGTGAGAAGGCCTGCAAAAGAAAAAGAAAGCTGTGAGTATGTTATAAGATGGGCATCACTTTCTCTTGTCTTCCCCTCAGTACATAGAATAAGGGGCAGAACAGGGCAGGGAGCCTTGAGATTCAGACTCTAAGAGATCAGGACCTGGATCCTCATTAGAGAGGCAGTTTTAGTGTGGGAAGACAGAAGTAGCTCTGACAGACGGCTGGCTTTTACTGGCAAAAGGCACTTCAGCTTTGATGAATATAGGACATACCTCTGTATCTAATTTTAAAATTCTGGAAAAACTAGCTTATGTCTGTCACTGATCTAGGAGAGGAAAAGCGGTGAGGGGATAGGGGGAGGCAGTAAAGTTTGCGGTTCTCTAGCGGAGGTATTTGAAAATGTAAGAGACTGTCAGAACAACACTTTGACGAGGAATTTTTTAAGCATTTCCTTATGAAGAACATTAATGCTCAGTCTTCAGAAAACCCATGTGGAAATCTAATTGTTCACCGAGGATTTAGTATGTCAGACTGGCACTCTGAATCCAATAACTGGGGTGTGAAATAGAAGGATTACTGCCAATCTTGACATGAGTTCAGTTGAGGAGGCGTGTCAGATACCTGCCCCAGACTGAGGTTGCCTACCGCTTCCCATCTTGAGATTGTTTCCAGTTGTTTATAACATTGCCAGATGTTCAGTGTTCAGGCTGAAACTTTTCATGCCAGATGTCTGCTTCTAAATGATTTTAATAACTTCTGATTCAGTGGAACATGTCCCTGCCCATGGCAGGGGGGTTGGAACTAGCTGTTCTTTATGGTCCTTTCCAACCCAAACCATTCTCTGATTCTATGACTATATGGTGTGTTGTCTTAGTCAAAATAGTTCGACCACATTTGAGGATGAATCTCCTTCTTTATCCACGCAAAAGCCTTTTCTGTCAATCTCATCTCTGTAAATGTCTGGCATTACCTTGTGGCTGACCACAAATGTGAAGTTTGGACACCTGAGGAACATTTGTTGGCGTGGATATGCCTCCTGATATCTCTGCAAAAATCCACCCAAATGTAAGCACCCAAATGTAAGCAGCAGCTCACAGATGCTCAGCAGTGACTT
This sequence comes from Chrysolophus pictus, assembly GCA_037305975.1. NCBI lineage: Eukaryota > Metazoa > Chordata > Aves > Galliformes > Phasianidae > Chrysolophus > Chrysolophus pictus. Next base: position 74,434,417 of record CM074576.1, read on the forward strand.
TACAGGATTTAGCAGTTAAAATCTCTGCAGATGTGACTTGTGCTGACCAAACTGCAGCCTGGAGCTGAGCTGGAGCACACCTTTCCTCTCCTTCAAGCTCTTTCAGGGGTCAGTTAACATGGAAAAGGAAGGTGTCAGGGCTGAGTGCGGAAGGGAAAGAAGATGAACATTGGCAGAAGCGTGTAAGACCTAGCCAAGGAGTGTGAGAATGTTTGGGGAGACCTGAAGTAGTAATTGGGGTAAGGAGAAAGGTAAACTTGTGAATGGTGAGCAGACAGACAAAACTAGAGGCTTGGGATGGAGGAGGGGACTGTGTTCAGACATGGCCGGAAAACAGAGGGATTCAGTAGGGCACCGAGATTACTGCTGAGAAATTGAGGCCACCTCCTGAAAGTCAGAGAGAGGAGCAGGGTATCCTATGCCAGGATAGGTGAATGGAGAGGAAGGCGATGCACAGGTAGTGCAAAAAGGATCGTGGTGGGGAAACCTATTCAAAGTATGAGAGGCACAAAAGCATGGGCTGGGGAGCCAGTGGTGCTGGGACAGGGAGAGGGCAAAAATGGGGACAGAAAGAACTGGGACTGGCAGGCAGGGAATTACTGGGCTGAGTGTGAAGATGGGAAATGAAAGAGAATCCACTACACAGAAGAATATGGGGTTAGGAAAAGTCAAGCACAGCAGAGAAGCAAGAGCAACTCGTAAGGCTTTTAACTTTCATAATATTACTTAGTATCATTGTGGAAGGGGTAAATATAGTATTTAAATACTTAGTCACTGGAATTCTGTCACATGATACCACACTGACACCAGCTGATGGTTCAGACCATCAACAGATTTAAAGCTTGAAGTGACCTGGGCTGAGTTGGGTTACTTCATCTGCTGTAACAATGGGTAAAGGGAGGAGATTGCTTGTCTGCAACCTTCCTGTGTCCCATTAATTGTGCATTACCTACAGCCTGACCTCAGGGTTCCTATCCAGGCAGTATTGCTGTTGATCTGAAAGAACTTTTAGAAGATGTTATAAGTGACTGTAACACATTATTTCTCACTTTACAACTAAAATCTGAGATGCAATTGGTAAGAATATGCATAATCCTCTGTAACATTAAACACTGTAACATGAAGGATTTTCTGCAGGACATGTCCACATATGGACACACACAAAAGCCCACAACCAATAAATCTAATACACAATGTAAAACATTAAAGCAAAAATAATCAGTGGCTTAGCCCAAAATCCTTGTCTATACAGAAAGAGCCAGAACAAGCAATGTAAAAAAAAAAAAAAAACATATTTTCCTTTTGGTAATCAGCAGCCAACATATGTAAAACACAGCCCTTTAAAGCATGATCTATACCGTATCTTCTGATAGTCTTGGAAACTTAACAGTGACTTGTCAGGCAGTGAAACATATAGAAGAATGAAGGCAGTGTATATAAGAATGATTACAATGGTCTTACTGACTCCAAAGACTCGATTGTTAAGGTTGTAAATTAAAAGCTTGTGAATAGTGAGCTGGCAAAGGGGTGAGCCATTAGTCTCCATGAAAGCACATCACTCACCACTGCTAAGTTCTTGTGCCGGCAACAGAAGTCTGCAATTAAGCACACAACTGAGCCTTTCTTTTCAAAACCACAGGTCAATATGCAGTGCAGTTCACAGGCTGGTGTGTGGTCATCTCTCGCAAGCAGGAGGTTTTTTGAAGTGAAAACAGAATTATTAGCTTGTTTTGCTTTGTCAGTGAGAAACAAATAATTTGTTCTGGACCACACACTGAATTAATCACTTTTGGACACACTACACACACAGAATCCTGTTCCAGTTTTTGTTCTTGTTTTTCTATGTGATTGTCCTGGCTGTTCTCACATTGTCTCAGAAAATCAAATCTGAAAAATCCTACTACCCAGGTGAGACTTCAGCTTAAGTTTTCTTGCATGCATTACATTCAGAAGAAAGATTACTTCCCAGGCACTATCTCCTACTATTACTACTTGTCTTGGACAACATCACTTACTATAAAACAAAAGACAAACATTTCTGGCAAACAAGTGAGCAACTGATGAACAAGCATTTGTAGAGGAAGATTTTCAACACCCGGATACTTATTCCTGAAATTCTTAATAGCTGAAAGAAAAATAATTGCGTTTGGAAAGTATTCTAAGTACTCTGACTTGCTTTTTGGTTTGTATTTTGCTTTTATCTTGCATGAGTGATACAAGGAGTTCAATTAAAGAACAAAATATATAACAAATAAGTAAGAATAACCAATACAAAGAGATGAAATACTAAGCAGTGAATACGTATTTAACTTCTTTATAGATTCTCTTATCTCTATGGTTATTAAACTTCTGTTTAATCACCAACAATCACCAAATCAAAGCAAAATAAACACAAACAAGCCCCTCATCAAAACAGCTAGAAACCTACCACTCTGCCCATGAGGTCTGTGTAATTCTGGCAATGTGGATTATTAACATTATCAATAAACAAACATCGCCTACCTTTATAGATCCATTCTCATAGTCAGATCCTTGCAGCAAATGCAGAAATGAAATCATGAAAATATTCACAGTCACCCACGGTTTGTACATTCTGATGCTTAATTCCGCAGGTTACTACGCAGTTGTTGTCATACAGCTGGAGGCGTCTCTTTTGAAATGCATTTCACCGCAACAGACAAGAAAAGCTTCCAAATTTCTGTTATAAATTCGCAAAGGATTCCAACATGCGGGAGTAAATATCTCGCTCTTCACTCTTCTAAGCAATTATTTTGAACAATTCACCTAGAGACTGTAATTTCTTAGAGTAGATTTTAGATACATTTGAAAGAAAATCATGGTAAGACTTTAAATAGATTGGTATCTATGCACGCAGCTACACTCTCACAAGTGATCAGGTACGGGTTCCAGTTAATGAAGTTACTATATCTTCCATCAGGGCACAAAGAGGTATTCAAAATCCATCTGTGGTCCAGAAGATTTAAGCAGTCTGCTCTGTTCTGTGCTCCGTGCTACAGCAGCCTCTTCAGATGGTAGCGTAATGGCCAATGTTTTGAGCTAGAGAGCTGTAATCCTACTCTGTATTAAAACTTTTTTTCACAACCTTCGTGGAAGCTTGCAGAAGCATGTGTCTTAAATCTGATACAGACTTTGGCAGCAACACAGTCAAGTTTTGGCTCTAATCCCATTTTGTCCCTACCAATAGCAAAGCAGTTTTTAAACTAACTGATGCAATCTAGACTCTCATTATTTTAAAGAAGATTACCTGAAACATGAAACTTCAGCTCACGTTCTTATACAGCACACATATTTTAAGTTACTTCTTGTAGAAAAGAGGGGAAGAAAACAGAAAAGACAGAGAATGACTTTTTTCTTTTATGTGTTCTTATGTGGGATAGTGTTTTCTGGATAGATTTTAAAAAGAAAAGTTAAAAACGATCTTTAGTAACGAATAGAATTTGATTTTTTAATGAAAGTTCATGAAATCACAGACATAAAAGGAATCCATCTATTTTTCTTGCAGCAAAACGAAGTGTTATTTCTGTCCCAAGATATAATAAAGATCTGCATGCATTTCCTCTGTATATTTTCCCTGTTTAGCACCAAAGTGGAGACCTAAAATTTCTATTTGTAACATAGACAAAGGTTCTGATAGTTATGTATGTGAAATCCATATTGCTATACTCTTGTGTAATATTTTATATCCACGAGACTTTTCGCCACTCTCACATGGCTTAAGGTTTGTGGAATCAGATCCTACAGTTGTTACCATAAAACAATCCTTTAACTAAGATTTCAGAGCACTGGTTTCCTACCTCTGACTTCCAAGCAGTGGCTCTCTTAAACATAAGCCATGTCTATGTAACAACAACTAGCTTGCATAATTTCTTCCTAAGTATTCTTTACAAATGGAGATTGGAGAGAAAACTACTTGAATTCATTTCTTCCAGCTGTTGCCTGTTAACTGAGCTATTATGTTTTTAAAAACATGGATGTAACTGCATTATTTTTAGCCTTGCTTTTTGCTATTTGTTTTTTGAAAGCAATCAGTTCCCCCTGTTCTAGCTGGTGGCTTCCCCCATCCGTGGTTCATCTGGTTCATCCCTCTGCCATGGTTCGTGTAAGGACAGCAGGAGTTTCCCCTTCTAAGCTGAGCTGGGTGAGCTCCATTGCCCTGCGTACCTGCTTCTGCCCTCCTGCCTTGCACACAGACACACTGCTGGCTGTGTTCACACTCCTTCACACTCCTTCACTGGCCCCACACCAACAGGGACATTCTGAGTAAATGCTCATTGAAACGCATCAACTATTTAACTTATCATTTTATATGAACATATTTTCTCATGCTTATGTACGGTCACTTTGAGCTCTTTTAGTTTCTGCGTTTCCCTTCTGATGCTGGTAGCCATCTGCTTGCAGGATCTGAAAGCCTGTGGGACTAAAGTGATGCTTCTTAGCCTCAGGTGCACTACTTCAGCAGAAATAATCAAGCGAAATAATAGCACTACATCCTCAGAAATGCATGATAATAGCTAGATAATTGACCCGCAATTAAATGGAGGGGATACCTGACCATCAGCATCTCTCATTTATGGGGATCATTAATTGCACACAGATTCCCAAGACATGCAGGAAGCAATGTGCCCCTCATGCCCTGAAGCCTGGTCACTGAGTATTACTTACAATTACTTATACAACCAATCTCCAGCACGGTTCAGGGATGAACCTCTTGGTTCCCTTGGGAATGTCAGTGCAAAATCCCACCTTTTCTTCAGACACCATGGCATCCTGGAGCAAGGCCGGACCTTTCCTCCAGGCACCGGCCGGGATGCTGCTTCTCACATGGGCATCACCGCTCCTCTGCCTAAGTGGGCAGATGGAAGGGATGACCCAGGCACAGCACAGAGTGTTTTGAATTTGAATACCAGCTGTGGAACTCGTCCTTCATCCCAGAGGGCATTTTAACTGTTTTCATGAAGCAAAACCACCTGTGGGGATAGAGAGTGAAAAACCCTTCTGGTGGTGCACTCTGTAAACCAATGAGGAGGGCACACATCTGAGAACAAGAGCATAGCTCAGCTCTCTACTCTAAATCAGGTTGAAAAGAGATGCGAACACAAGGACTCTCACACTCTCAGCCTCCTGGTGAGAGCTGCAGTACCTTTTCCACCCCTGTGGGACCTCCAAAATTTACCTCAGGGACTCTTAGCACAAGAAAATCAACGCTGTTTTGGAAACATTAGAGGGAAACACCTCAATAATGTTTTGTTTATGTTTTAGTTCATCACTGCTGTTTACCAAATTAAACTCTGAATTTCAAATAGTTTGGACAGACTAAACTTATATCTTTCTGGAAGCAAAGTGTTTATAAGAAAAGCCTGTCCAGCACTGGCTCCAGTGGGCTTTTTGGCATGAATGCTGAACTGAACTTCTGGCACAAAGTCAAACCCATTTACAAGAGCAAGTTAGATGCTGCAGGCAGAAGATAAAAAATACTTAATCTCTCCCTTAAGGCTTAGATGCAAAGACTAAAACTGGAGGGGAAAAAAGAACTTTTCTAAAACTGCAGCGGACTTCAAATCTAGCTCAAAGCTGTTAGCAAAAGCACTGGCAAAACAAGAGAAATCAGCTGATAAGACAACAAAGCAATTCTGATTATGGCCTTTTGGGAACAGCTTCCTTTCCCATCCCTTTTGCTATTTCCCATTGTCTCCTATACAATTCAGGATTTGAACAGGGGCTCCATCTCCCTCCAGCACCATCTCAAGCCCACACAGCTTTCTAACATTTTTTTTCGGCCTACCACTGCACTGATAATGATTTGAATGCTTTACAATGAAGCTAAAAACTGAATTATTCTGAGATTATGCCTATAGATTTCCTGCAGCAGCAGTGAACAAATTTGCTGAGCGATCAAACACCTTCAGGGGCTATGCCTTATGTTTTCTTTTAATATCCAAACACAATACTGACAATGTTCTAGTTTCTTTTACCTCCATTTGCTATTGTAAAATCACCTGCTCTGTTCTCTGCAGTCTCTGATTGTATTTATTTATTTTTAATCTAGCACTGTATGAAGAAGCATCGCAATAAAATTCACATGACTATTAGCATGATTCCACTTTGGTAGCTGAATGTGCAGTTCCATTCACACCAGCGATGTTAAATTCTGTTAAGTGAAATAAAACTTCGTACTTTGCCATTTGTGGATGAAAAGCTCTTTGCAGGAAGAACTTTTAAAAAAATTGGCTTAGTCTTTTCCAAATATTGATCAGCATGGAAGACTCAAATGGATGAGCAATACAAGTAAAAACAAGCTTAAGTCTCTATTTGCAAACATTACAGGTAATTTAAAAAATATTATGGTAAGCTTATAAGTCTTTATTCCAAAGTAACAGCCTCACATTGCATAGAAACCCTGATTCACTGGTACTTATAAACCATTTTTGTGATAGAAGATTACAGACAAACGAACCTCGAATTGGTAGATATGCCTAAGAGCAGATCAATCATATTTTGTTTATACTTACCTCTATTTTGTAAGATAGAATCTGTAGGTCAAGTACATCGTTTTTACTGGGACTGATTACCAATTTGCATTGCAATTTCTATTCTAAGGCTTCACAGTAAATAAAGAGAAAAGAGACCAATACCGATGAATGGAACACACAAAAAATAGCACTATATTTGACTTATACATTTCTTGCATACATACACACCCAAGGAATGGAAGAATTTCTTGACAACACTGAACAACCCATGTTCTTCAAGCTGAAATTCTTTCATCTGATAAAATAAATTCCTTTGACTATCTGAAAATAACATATAGCCACAGATAGGTCCAGACCTGCATCTCTATTTGCAAGGCAAGACTAATACAGAAACACCCAAAAAATGTCTTCACTGGAAGAAATAAAGCAAAACATAAAAGGAAGATACTTCAGACCTTTTAATACATGAATAAGTCATAAATCAGTAGGACTACTTAAATGACAGATGGTTTGTGAGCATATGTCCTAAATAAACTCCATTAGATTGATCAGTCTCCAACTGAAAAGTTAAAATTCAAGTACAATAAAGAAAATTCAGTGCCTTTACTTCAGTGTTATTCCATCAGATACTTTGCATTTGAAAACTCTGCACAATTTCAAACCTCAGCATGGAATAGTGTGCAGGGAACTAGTGTAGTTGCCAGTGAACATCGTCAGGTGTTTATAAGATGATTCTATAAGTAGATCTGTACAGTATTTCTAAATAATCCACACACAGAGGAATTTTTGGTTTTTTGGAAATAGAAAAAAAAAAATTGGATCAGTTATATGAAATATTACCAACAAGAATCTTAACAGATTTAATACAGTACTCAAGGCACAGCAATTTCAGGTCACTCAGTACACATTACTTATTAAATAATCACTAAAATATTTTTGAATAAAGCAAAATTTATTGTAACAGCTACTGGAACCACAAATTTCTGCCAAATTAGCAGAATGTTTGGAAGATCACAGTAAATGATGAGCTGGATTGACAAAACTAATGGAGAAAAACACACAAAATCTGATGGCTGGGTGTGTGGCAAGCTGTGCTGGTGTGGATGTGGGGCAGTGCCCACCAGCCTGCCCCAGGACCAGCCCTGCACACCAGGAGTTTGATGCTGCATCTCGTGAGGCTGAAAAAACCACCTGAAAAGATGCTTGGTTGTCCACTGTGGGCCTCCACTGTGCTCCAGGCTAAGGTGGATGAACTGATGTCAGTAACCAATCTAGCTACATTAAAGATTGCTGGGGAATGCCTGCCCAAGCCACAAACACACCCATGACTGAAGGGCAGAGGCTCTCAGCTTCAACAAAAGTGAGCCACAACATCCACAGGTTCACCTCCCCACCATGCTATGCTGAAGCCAGCTTGGAGAAGGAATGCTGCTGCTAAATGCAAGCAGCAGCAGGAGAGCTGTCAACAACAGGCAGATAAAAAACCACAGACATGTTGGGTTCAGTGATGGACACACCTTTATATTGCTCTGTCTTTGAGAGGCTCTGCCCCAATCTCAGAAAGAGCACAGCTGTCCCATCACCTTTGTCTAGTTCATGTTTGTCACTCTCAGTGCCTGGAAGGATGGAAAACCACTGTGTGGAAAACTGTGATGAGCAAAAGCGTTAGCTAGCCTAAGTATGAAGAAATTGGTGTTTCTTTGGTTTCAGTGCCTTTGTGTAATTCTGGGTTCTGAAGAATCTAGCCTACATTGCCCCTAACCCAGAGAGAAGAACTTATCTCTGTATTCCTGCAACTGATATAACAACGAGAGCTCTGTATTGGCTTGTCTTCCCATCCATCTGTATTTACACAGCCTTTTATGAGGGCAGCACTGGAACAATAATCAAACTTTAATTACGAAGACATGTAATAGCATTCACAACCCTTTATTTCACTTGTGACTTTTATAAGTTGTTGGTTTTTTTTTCTACAAAGAAGTGAGGCAAATTAAACAGGAAGTTAAAAGAGTTTTCAAGGTTAAGGAGGAGAAAGAAAAGAAGGAGGAAAGGCAAGGAGAGGGAAGAAGAGAGAGAGCTCTGACCAAGGAGCAAACGCCAAGTTTCACACCTGTTAAAACAAGGGCCATGCCTCCAAATCGCCTGTGAAATGTTCACTGAGTGCTGTTTAAGTACATCAGAGGATCCTGAACTGCTCAAGTCAGGTAGGTGTCTGTCTGAAAAAGCTCACAAGGCCAGTGAAGGAGGTAGATACCAAAAAGATGAATTCAAAGTCAATAGTTCAACCTGCAATCTGACGCAATAGGCAAGGGAGTTGTAACTGCAAAGCATAGTGAGTGTCTAGACTGCTTAATACCGGCTGGGTTGTGAGCTCTCCCTCTCCCAACACAGTCATTTTCACTAATAAAAGCAACTAATAGATGAGAGAGTTCATGCAGAGAAGTAGAAGCACAGAAGTTCAGAGGGAGAAAAATTTGGTACAAACTGAAACCAGTTTGTGGGAGGCAACAGAAGTCTTTATACATTTATTTTCTACAAGTGTTTTCCCATCTTACTCTGTAATACTCTGAATCAACATCTTTGGAGTAATATATGCATATATAACAGATGGTCTGAGAACAAGTACAAGGATCATCATGATTGACTTTGCAGTGAACACCCTGAGAACATGCACATTGGGGTTTATGATGACAGCAGAACCCTGCAAGTTAATCTCAGGATTCATATCAATTTGAGGACATTTGACTGTCACAACTTGGTAATCTGAAAATGAAACCCATCTGGTGAAACTTTAGGTTTGAAGATGGCGTGTTTATTATTTATTTTTTGTTTCACTCCCTAATATTCGTAAACATTAGGCCAATGAAAGGATAAATCAGCTAACAGATGTCAGCTGGGGAGAATTAATGTTCTATCTTTTGAGAACGTTTAGAGAAGTGAATGTGTAGTGTTAAGTGTATATATTACAAAGTTTGTCTCTGAATCTAATAGGATGATTTCTTCCACCCTTAATACATAAAAACACTTCTGCCCTTTTCCATTAAAAAAAAAAAAACGTGCTTCCTGTCTTTATTACAACCAATTGCTCTCAATAATGTATTTGCCAAACACAGTTTTTTGACCTCACCCTCCAATTTCTATTGGAAATGCAATAAGAGATGGCCAACCCAACTGGCTTTTGTGAAGAGTTTTTATAGCTAAATTGATAGTTTAACTCCAGCTCCATCTGCCAATTGTAAACACAAAGGTTGCCTTTCCATTGCTGACTTCAAAATTAATGCAAAGGTTGAGGGATCTACATATATTATGAAAATTAAGAAAACACTGAACAGTAAGTAATAGTAATAAGTAAAGAATGAATTTATAAATGTACTTACTAAGGACTGCAGAAAAGTATAAGGAGGGTGATGAACCACAGTTATGGCTTATGGCAACAATGTCAACAACTCTCCTCCTAGTTTTATCAAGAAACATTCTTCAGACTGCAATTATTAGGGCAGAGGTATCTAGTTCTCAGACTGAACAGTCACCATCCATCAAGATGAAGTGATGAAGTTCTGTTTTTTGTTTAACATTTTCTGGACCTTTGAATAAAACAGACAGTTAAATGTGAAAAGAAATGATGAGAACTGAGTTGTAAATTCTGAAAGTATTTTTCCCAAACACTTCTAAAATGATTTTGCTCAGAAATACACATAATTCATAATCAATTTCAAACACTAACAATATTTTTTTCTCAAATATATTCAGATAAATGGTTTCTCAAAGTCAACCCAAAATGTTTCAATAATGGAAAAAGGCCATTTTTCCTCTGTTTTCAAGCCAGCTCTGTGCAGCCAGCCTTTTCTCCAACACTGAAAAAGAATGTTAAAGAATCTTTTCTTTCACAAAATCTTCTGTTGTTGAAAGGACTATGGGTAAGAAATGGCTAAAATACTCTAATACATATTTAAAAAGGCATGGTTCAAAGGAGAAAGAAGCTGTAGGAATTGGACAGTCCTATTCAGGTAAGACCTTATATTCTCAAGACATACGTTGTCAGCACAGAATGATCTCACAGCATCCTCACTGTTACTCTGGAATCACTCCATACCATTTGAATACCCTTTTCCAAAGTGACACGTATGATTTTATGTGACAATCTGCAGTTTAGATTTATTAGAAGTGCCCTCTTACTGAAGAACTTCCTTGACAATTTATTTTCTCAGATAATTTCAAATAATTCTGGTCTAAACATCACTAGGACCAGTTTTCAAAAATATATATGTATATAAAGCTTATGCTTTTATATGGGATTAATTTTTCTTTCCTTATTCTTCTAAGAGATGTATGGAAACACCAATATTACATATAAATCTGTCTTCTACAGCCTGTTGCTGATATGTCCATCTCTGCCTTCATGGCTGAGTGGCAGAGCTTTGAGTACATCCTGAAACATTTAAGATTGTTTATACTACTGAAAAAAAAAAAAAAAAAAAAAAAACCCACACTCTAGCTATACAAGGCTAGATTACACATGTAAAATACATTGCTATTTATACATAAAATGTTTACCAAAGAATTACAGAGACAGTTGCATAGATGTTCACAGGCTATTTTTCTGATATTTTATGAATGCGATAACTGTAAATCAAAGAGGTTTTGAAAGACAAAATACATTTTACATGTTTTTCACTTACAAATACAGCCAAATCAGATAAGAAATATTTTCCATTGCTGAACTGTGCCAAGTATGCTAACTAACAGTACAGTTCATAGGGGTCTCAACTGAAAATAGCTGTTCTAAATATGTGATCAGATTACATTTGCAAAAGCGCAGTGAAAGCTACCTGGAAAGGCTGCCTTTCATTTTAAATTGTAATGTTTTCATACAGTGTCACATATACTGGTTACTGCTTCCACTTCCATCGGGTCTGCTTCCTTTCTCCCAGAACTGAGGATTAAGCAGTAATTCCCAGCATTTTGGGGGATACAGACCAGACCAATTTAATTACAGCGTATGTATTGAAGCTCTGATAGCTGCTTCTCAGTTGAAAGTACTGAGCAGACTTATAGATCACCCAACATTTCTTAGCAAGGGATTTAGGATTAAATACACAAATAGGGAAAGACTATGTCCCTGTGTTTGAATCATCCTGGTCCATTTGCTAAACAGATTACTAGAAGCTGCTGCTGCTCCTCTTCATGCACATATAAGTAAGAACGTGACCACAGACATCCTTGCTGGGACCCCACGCTGACACATTGAACTCTGGTAGGTATATCTGCAGAGGGAAACTGCAGCACCAGGAGGAACACAGGATAACTCCCATTCTCGTCTCTCAAACAAAGTTAGAAACAAGATGGGAATCCCAACCCAGTTGCTGCAATCAGCATCAGCAACACCCTCCAACACAGGCTGAGGAAACCACATGGTTAGTCACAATTCACAGCTGAAGTCACCACCTGTAAGCAACTGATTGTTGTCAAATAGCTACACAGTGGGATGCTAACACACCACCAAGGCTGTTTGGCTGGGAAACTGCTTGCTGGGGCCTTCTGGCTTTTCTCCGTCAGGTTGCTCTCCAGGGGTGGTCCTGCAACAGCATGTGCACAGGGGCACTGCTGAGATGAAAGAGGGTAGCGTGGTGGGTCCAAAATCGGCTCCAGCAGGTGGTAAAACAGATCTGATGAATGACATGGAGTATTTAAATAATCTCTTGATATAACCCTTTTCCGTACGTGTTTTTGTTTAAAACTCAGCAGCATCAACAGTGCTCAGAGACTGAGGAGGAAATGAAAGCAGTGAGCTGTCAATCCACCAACACATTGTTCTGCTCAACCACAGACTGTTGTTTTTATTAAAAGCAGCATCTTACATATTTACAAATCTTGTCGTCTTGTCTTTTCCCAGAACACTGGGTTTGAAAAGCTGACCAGAAGCTTTGGGGAGAGCTCAACACTGAGAATTACCAACACATCTGCCGCCACTTTTGATGTGAGCCCCAAAGTACAGTGAGATATAAGAATCAAGGTTAGTGTACAGAGTTTTGAAATCTTAAAGGGCAGTTGGCACTGGAGTGGGCTGCCTTGTTTCACAGACTTGGAGAATGAGCTGCCCAGGCACAGGTAGCCTCTGATTACTATCTGCCCGTGGGTGCAGCTGCCATGCAAGTGATGAAGAGTAACAGCAGATTTGCAGAGGTGACCTTTTTCTCATTCCCAGCATCACAGACAAATGCATGGTGTAATAGACTGAAGAAACTCTTAACGCTGCCTTATAACTCACTTGAACTGAGCAGGGTACTTTTTCTGCTGACCAGTTTTCCCAGGATGATACTACACCTCCCTTGAAGGCAGTGCTAAGGGTACATTGTGTGATAGCTGCAGCTCTGTTGGTGCTATTTCTTCTCACTTCTGTGCACATTTATGTTTGTTTACCTGTGAAATCCAGCTTAGTCTCTTGAATTCCTTGCACTGAGCCCAGTTACACTGCATCCAAGGGAATTTTTGGTACCTGTGATTAGATTCATTTGATCTAACTTTGGACTTTTCTAAACAAGTACAAGGTTTTTATCCAATCTTTTCACTCTGAAGTCCCTTTCCAGTCAATGAAGAGAAAGTTTCAGGATGCTATTTATCTGACCAGCAGGGGGTTGGAACTAAATGATCTTTGAGGTCTCATTCAACACAAGCCATTCTACGATTCTATGACTGTGCTCTAGAGAGCTTGTTTCCCTCCACTGACTCTAACTCTCATGGAACCAGCTCAAGTGCTACCTCTCCTCCTGCAAGTATCTCCTTCAGATACATATCCATGGAGTAGAATCACAGTATTTTCCAGATGCATCTTTCTTCTTTTCTTATACTGTCTGAAAAAAAGTCAGTTTCCTGAAAAACATTTTAAATTATTTTGCCATATCACCCAACAGATCACTTGTCACTTCTTAAAGAATCCATAAAGTATCCCATCTGGGCTTTTTGCTTCATCTAAACTGAAATATTTCAAACTTATACCCTTCTTTCCCCAAGGTGAAATTAAGTCTTCCAAAATTTTCTGTAGGTCCTTTATGATATTAGACATGTTGTCAGTTTCTTAAGTAATTTTCAATAACTCTCTAACTCAGTTCTGATACCAGGTTGTTTTTTTTTGTTTGTTGGTTGGTTGGTTGGTTGGTTGGTTTTTTGTTTGCTTTTTTTTTTTTTTGAAATACCAAAATCGCATATAAATCTCCTTTAGAAATGTTTAAAGCTATGCTCGTAGTTTCTTCTCATAGTAGATATTTGGCAGTTTTTTTTCCTGACCGTAAAATATAATTGCCACAGTTCTACACACTTTATTGCTTTTCTCACAGTGATTCTATTGTATCAGTGCCAGAGCTTACTCAGTTTTCTCTGTTAGGATCACATTTTTCCCACCTATAATGATACCTTCCTTTGTGAAATGCATTAAAATATCATGAGGAAGGTCTCTTGTTGTCAGAGTTTGAATACACGTAACTCAATGCACCCTTGTTTTCCAAGGTTTCCCACCCAGCTCTGCCTCTTCTGAGAACTATCATGAAGCACTGACCTCTAGCAAAGGATTTCCCTGTAGCTCAGTTTACTTCCTATTTGATTCAGTCTCTTTCTTTGGAAAAACATACTGCTTTCATCCTTAGAATCCTCCTCCATTATTAACTCTGCTTGTTTCCCAGTCACATCTTACCCATGCAGGCTGCGGTGGGGATTATTTAAAAGTGAGAAAACAGCTTTTGTTCTGTGTTGAACTACACTGCTGTACTGGTGGGAGAAGCAATTACATTTAATAGAAGCTGTGGTTTGTTATTTGAGGTGTATAATAGTCTCACTGGAGATATTATACTGAATCTTACATGCAGATCTGTTACATGACAAAACTCTACAACTGGTGCATGCTTTCTAATGTTAGAAGGCTTTAGAGGACTTCCTTCTCAATTATTAATCGAATTCTTAAGTGTGGTGTGTTTTCTGCACCCTAAACTATGCTTTAGTCTTCAGTGCAGCCAAGTTAATGTTGCTATCAAAATTGTAACTTTGCACAGGAGGGATTTTTGTATGTCAGATTCACACGTTTATCATAAGCATACATTCACTAGCTACTAACAAGCTAACCAATACCACTTTTCCTTTCTGTGGGCCACTTCTGCATCAGGAGTAAATCTGCATTAAATCAGCTGATAGGAATCCCACCAAGTTTCGATGACCACATTTATCACATTCCCTCCATGTTTTGCATCCAAGGAATCACTTGATTTCCTGGTGATCACATCTGACATTGGGCAAGGGAGGTGAAGAGCTTGAGTTTTGAAGTTCTTAAAATGTCTCTTGTATTCTATGCCTTTCGCATCCCTATTTTCCCTTTCTATTTATTCTTTTTGCTTTCAGTTAATCATATTTTAATGAAAGGTATACCTCAGTAATTTTCTTTTATCTTTCTCTCCAGCTTCCATACATTAAAACCCAGAAAAAAGTTATGTTTGGAGCCACCATGACCCTTTCAAAATAATGTACTCCCACCAACTAAATAATGGTCTAATTCCTAAGTAATGCTGCAGACCCTAAATCCCTCACACAGGACACCTCCTTTATCAACATCTGTCTACACCAGTTCTAACCAACTTCTGTTCTTACCTTATAAATTGATTTTGGATGCTAGTCAATCTCCTCAAGCCAATCTACAGACTCTTGGCTTTGGCTCAGTACTGTTGGCTGACACAGCTCTCTGTCACGTCCTGAAAGTGTTAAGATAGTTCAAACCTCCAAAGATGGTATTATCACAGAGAAGAGTATAGCATCCTCCCAGAAGATTACTCTTAGAAAGCTACTTCAGGTTAAAGAAACATCTTACATCTTCCCTATCAGATGATAGGGAATCAACAGCCCTGTTGATTATGAAAATGGAAAGGACTTGACATATTAACTTTACATGGGATTGATTAATGATTTTGCATTTCTCCCACTTTGAGCAATCAAAATAAAGCAGCCTCCTTCAGTTCTGCTAATATCTTTATTCTGTTGTTTACAATTTTATATCATCATCATTTAACTGAGCACTATGACATTTTGGCTATAAAGATGTAGGAAAGTTTTACATTTTTCAAAAAATTATGGAAGCACTTTCAGTGCTTTTAGGTTCAAAAGTACGTATTTTTTTAAACCTCCTCAAATGCTGGAAGTAGATTTTGCAGGACACTGTTCACTGAAGAGTGGCTGTGTGAAAATACTGCACCCAAGGAAAATACTGCACCCAAGAAAAATGAAAAGAAAAATTGATGTGCTAAGAGCTACAGTACAAAGAGCCACTGAGATGCAGTTTCTTTAGAAAACATTTTGCAAACAAAATAAAAATAGTTTTAACTGGTATGTGCAAAAGAATCTCAAAAAGAAACGATCAACTAAATCAAACCTGACTCTTTTTAAGTGTCCCTAAGAATATCTCACTGCACTATTTTTTATTTTTTTTTAAGTGTCTATCTTAATGTGAATAAGGTAATGGGCAGAGGAAGAAACAACACAGGGCAATTATTTAATCAGTTGAGGTCTATCTACTTGGTATTAAGTTCAAAGTTGTAATGACATCGAATTTACCTCAAAAGCAACAAGTCAAAATTAACTTACTTATAGCAACTACAATACCTCCACTTATTGCATTTGTGCCTTTACAGAGAAACTGAGCCAGAGAAACTGGCTTAAAAACTACAGTTCTGTGTACTAATGTGTACCTGTCTGATGCATAAAATGCATAATTTGAGGTGATTCACTTCCCACCTTTATTATTGTACTCATATGTAATTTGTGAACTAGGCCCGTAAAGGCAAAAGAGTTCACTAGTGGTATTACACAGTTGTAAACTTGATACCATCCTTTTCCTCACCGGTGTAAATGCAGCTAACAACTGCATCTTGTACTGCAAATAAGATTGATTTATTATGCAAATCAAAACCACTCCGGTGGATAACAGTGAATTCTCTTTTATGCAACTAGCAGGGGAAAACATGTTTCAAATGTGAAAGAATTATGTGGTGCTGAGATTCTGCTAATGCTAAGGGCAACCTTTGACTGACATGACTGTGCACAGTATGTAGAGACTTGCTCCCAAGAGAGGAGCTATCAGATGCATGAAGCCTGCAGGATGTGGCCCCAGCTTCTTTCCAAGCCATGTGGGATGTACTGCTTCCAAACCCACAGGCTTGCTTCAGCTACTTCACACTGTGCAAAAACATCTGTTTTCAGTGACAGCACAAGCCCTGACCAGATGCTTAACTCTTAGATGTACCTATTTTAAATGAATAAAATTAAAACAACTAGTTCCCTGAAAAGTTGTATCTAGTAGGGCTGTGACCCACTAGACCCTATATTTCTTGTTCCCATTCACTCTTGTGTGAATTCTCTGATGTTGATGGAATGCAAATACTATTACATTATTAAGTACTTCAGGATGGAGTAGGCACACACTGCAAACCTACAGTGTTTCTGCTTCAAAGTCTGTAGTAGGTTCATATATGAATATCTCTGATTACTTCTAGCATCTGTAATTAATCCTCCAATTGCAGTCTGGTAATTAACGAATCCACAGAAGCCAAATAAAGAAGGAACAATGCATCAATGTATCTGAAATATCATTAAAATAATGGTATTGTTCAAGCTGTCTGTGTTTAATTCCTTCTTGCAGATACTGGCTCAAACATCTGTCTTCAAACTGATGCAGCAGATATGTAAGGTATGCAGATATACCACTCCACTTATATGGTTGACAATTTCACTTTTGCTTCTGTTTTTTTTGTCTTCCACCAAGTGGATGGGTTGTGTTGGTGGATGGACTAGATGATCATAGTGGTCTTTTCCAACCCTAAAGATTCTATGGTTCTATGTCACTAAGGAAGAAACAGGAAAGAAAAATATTGCTTACATGTGTGGAAGCTATTTTTAACATGCTATACTGAACAGGTAAGACATTAAGTTAATTTTGTAAATGCCACTTAACTGAACTTGAAGAAATGAGTTATATACTAGTCAGGTTCTACAAATATTATTCCGCAATGACAAGCTGAGTCATTTTTGCATTAAGTGTATTTTAAAGAGTTTTATAGATATACACTGTTCTGTTACAGAATGAAATAATAAATACATTCGTGATAAAAAGGAAGATAAGAGGCACAGAGTTCTATTTACATCAGAGATGAAATACACATAGAGGTACATAAGCTACTCCACTGCATACAGTACCTACAGAGAAATGTCTTTTTTTTGTTGTTTGTTTGTTTTCCAGAGAAAAGGCAGTTTGGAAGAATGCTGAAGAGCTTGAAGTCACTCTCTCTTAACTATAACATAACTACTAACATACACATAGCAATTAATGTTATTGTGATACAAATTGACTAGCTTGTAAAAAAAATGTGTAGGACCACTGTTGAAAGCCACTGTGTTTTCCTTTGCTCCTCCAAAGTAATATCCTACAGAAACAGAAGAGTAGTTGAAGAAGATTTCCACATTAGTAGCATTATGGCTGTGGTAATAGTAACTACAATGGCAGCTGCATAAACAAAATGTGGGAATGAAGAAAAAGAAAAGTTCATAGTAAAACAGGAAGCAAAAGCATCAAACAGAAAAAAAACAGATGGGAATCCTGGCTGAGGTAGAAAAGTTTGAGGTTAATATTTAAAACATGTCCTCACTCTGCATGTTTTAAAGGTGTCCATTTCCTTCACATGGGTACACTAAGCAGAAACATGTAACATCCCTCACAAAGGAAGAAGCTCGTAGACAGCGGTTGCCTCTCCTTTCTGCTTAACAGCTGCACAATATCATTTTTCTCTGTGCTCTCAAAGTATTTATGTACCTTTGAACTCTTCGGAAGTAAACAGGGGATTTGAAACAGGAGAGAAACTAACAGCATTTATGGGGACATGATTTGTTGGTGTCACATTGTGAAGAAAATTAAGGGAAACTTTGAAGAATTATAATTTTAGGCCCTGTTACACATCACAGGATATATTAAACTTGAGTTCACAGATTACAAACAAATTAGAAGAGTCACCACCCTTGGCCTGATACTCTTTGGCAAATGATGGTATTCAACAAGTTACCTCACACAGTTTTATACAAAGAAAATTCTTTGCAGAGAGCAGTAGTATTTATGAAATCTCTTCCATGCCAGTGATGTGACTAGAGCTTGAGTAAATAAAACCAATGAAAGTATCCACTAGGAATAGCAAAGCTGTAAAATATTTTTTCCACTGGGTGTTTACTTGGCTTACTCTTATTTGGAAGTATATCTAGTTAAGAGGCAATTCCAGATGTACATAAGAAAAGATTTTCATTTCCTTCCCACCCTTCCACCCCCCTGCCAAATAAAAAGACATTTTAAGTATTTTATGTACATTTAAGTTAGAAGCCTTTGTTTTCCAAAATATACATCTTTCTCCCTCAGAAAAAAAAACCCAAACAAAACAAAAACAAACAAACAAAACCAATGAAGATTCTTTGGAACTTCCTGATGTATTTATTGTATAACAGCCCTGAGGTGCTGCTAAATTCATCTCTCTGCCATGGAATACAAGAAGCCCAGCTTGTTCCTGTGAGGGACTCCCCTGTTATTAAGCCATTCAGCTGTAATGAACAGAGTTAAGAGGTCAGCAGAAACTGGCCAAGGTTTAAATGCTGATGGACATTTTCCACCACCTCCGTGAAATTCTGCTACTGGATTTGATCAACCTGCAATTTTAGTGGAGCATTCTTCTTTACAAAGTGAACAATTTAGGGATTATTCCTGGTAACATTGCTGCAGAATTCATGTTCTTTTTTGCAGGCCAACTGAATTTAACAGACAAAGCAAAAGCAAAAACAAAAATTCGTGTGACAAGTTTAACTGACTTTAATAGAGAATCACATTTCTTCTTCAAGAATAATGATTTGCTCTAGAAACAATTCAAAGCTAATGCAACTTTTGAAGTGAAGCCATTAAGTCTTTACTAAGTAGTTATTATTTCATCCCCATGCTATCCAACAATGTATTTTCCTCATTGGGTTCCTCACAAGTCACAGAAAGCTTCACCAACATTTGTACAAGGCTCATATACAGGCCACAAATGCCTTGACAGTGGTGAAGAAGGAGCACTGCTTCCCCTTCTTCTGTCCTAACAGAGCCTATTCAAATCTCACATGATCATAGAAGTGAACTTTCCTGGTCTCTGCAGAATGCTTTCAGCTACTTATGTTTAACAGTTTGACCATCCATAAACAGAACATATGGAGCTCCGTGGTAATGGGCTAAACTGGTCATTCACAAAAGACTTTAAACAGAGATCCTGTACTGTCTGGACCCTGTACTGTCTGGACATTGTAGACCCTCTAGATAAACAATGACATGTTCTGGAACTAAGTTATGCACTTTAACATATTGCAGTTGCTTTTAGTTGACATTTTAATAAAACATTTTATCCAAATACTACCAAGATAATTTTACAGAAATTACAAAACCAAAACAGCAAAGCACTTCTTATAGATAACTTCTTGTAGACCTTTGCTACAGTACATTCTTTATTCATACATGCTGAATGAAGAAAACTTATTCGAGTCCAGTTCATACAATTACACCAGGGCATCAAAATCACAGAATCACAGAATCATTAAGGTTGGAGCTAAGATTATCAAGTCCAACTCCAGCCCATCCCCACCATGCCCAGTGACCATGTCTCTCAGTGCCACATCTCCACATTGCTTGAATGCCTCCAGGGATGGTGACTCCACCACCTCCCTGGGCAGCCTGTGCCACTGCCTCACCACTCTTTCTGAGAAGAAATTTTTTCCTGATATTCATGCCTGATTGAAGCTCCTGCTCCATCAGGGCCTTTCTTTGTTTTACCCAAGCTGAATGTCTTCTCTAGATAGCAGCTGAGGCTTGAAAGCTTGCTTATGCCTCGCTCCACCCAAGCAGGAGACCACCACAAGAGTTAACCTACTCCAAGCAAGTAGCCTTTTCTCCCCAGGTTCAGTTTGTTGTGGTCAGTTGCTCTGTCCTGCCCTACAAATGCAATGCCCAACTCCAAAGACACATCACTCAGCACATGCCTTGAAAACTCAAATCCTGTGTTCTCCAGTTGCACTTGTGTCTCCTATTTTGAATGTGAATGTGTGCTTGCCTGGAAAACACATTCAAAGAGAGTGCCTGACTGTGCCCCTCACAGATCTCTGGAGACCTGAAGCCGTTTGGTTTGGGGGTATTTATAGAGAATTTGGTTATTGAATCTAAGCAAGCATCTGTACTTGTTAAAGTCAGGATACAAAAGCTCCTAACCTTGCAGAGGTAAGCATTTGAGATTACAAAAAAAAAAATACCTGAGTTTGGGAAAATGTCAGAAGTTGTCTGACATGCCTCATTTTTTTTTTTCCGTAACAAACAATTGTTAGATTTTGTGACATTATTAGTCTGTTTTCCATTGCATATGACAATCATTAAAATTAATATACACTTATAATCCATACTTAAAATAGAAAATGCCTATTTGGGTTATGCACATATAGCCTATTAAGCTCTGAACTGCTTGCTGTTTAACACATTTTATTGTATACCCAAAGATTTAATTCCACATATGGATCAAAGAAAGACAGGTAATTTTCAAGAGGAAAACATCTATACAGAAAACATCAAAAATGAAGCTGTACTCTTACAAGTTCTTGTTCATGCAAAGGCAGGTTTTCTTCTCCGTGGCTCATACAGACTTTCCACACCATTTATTTTGGGATGGGGAACTCTGACAGGATTTTCACTACTAATAATCCCCTTTGCTCTGTCTTGGTCTTGGAGCATCATTCCAAACTAAAGAACCTTCAGGGAACAGAGGAGTCCACAGAGCACCCTTGGTCCAAGCAGACAATAAGCGAGCTGCCAAACTCCTCAGAAATCATTAAATAAGATTGGCCCTCAGCAATCAGTGTTACATAGTGACTAAATCACAGCCTCAATACAGAAAGTGCACACATCAGAACTCAACTGGACTTATAAGTTTTCTTCCTGAAATGAAGAATTAACTATGTTGTACGCCTTTCAAAGAGTTTCCATTCAGAAGTCTTTAACTGTATCTCCCCTAACATTTTTTCCTTCATCTCCTGGGTTTTATTTGCAAATGTGTTCTTGATTATAAGAAGAAAGACACTGCCACACATAAGCTCAGCAGCCTATTGTAATCACAGCTGTGCCAACAGGGAAACACTGGAGTTCCTAGCACAAATATGAGACACAAGGGTATGTACATCCACACTAAATTCCTCTTCTGCAAATAACCAACTTTTTTTTCAAAATGTCTCTTTTATTGTCAAACGGGGCCAAAATAAAATTTTAAAAGTGAAATAAAGAAGAGAGGATAAATGGAATGGGATCCACATACTAGAGCAGTCATATATTTTTCAACATGCAGCTTCAAATATAAAATAACTATTTTACAATCACATTTAAATACATCGTTATTTAATGTTTTTCTTCAAACTTGCTCCATTTTTTAACTTCTACAATGTATTGTGTCTGGTTTCCTGATCAAATTATAATTTGCAACAAAGGTATGAAGCACCAGATCTTTCAACACTATGAAAAAATGAATTAGTCTTCTTCCCAAATGTTTTGCTTCTAATAACACGTTTCCAGGCAGAATCAAGAAAGTAAATCATTTATATGCAGATACCGTACTAAAATAAGTCATTCATAATTCCATGAACACATAAACTGTGCAAAGAGATTTTTGGATACAAATGAACTAAAATTTTCTCCACTGTTGCTTCTGTAGGGCACTATATTGAGCAAATCCACTCTTCTAACTCACTCAGGCTTCACTCAAATCCAGACAACAACCTCAAATTATTGCTGTAGAAAACCTGGCAATGCAAGTTTTTGTGGTGAGATTTAGAAATGCAGATTCTCCTCAATATCTTTCATAATAAACAAGAATGAATTATAAAACGTTGCACAAGAACATATTTAAACATAAAGTGGAAAAAGAAAGAAAGGAAGGGAAAAGACAAGGTAACTCACCATTTTATCTGTGTTTTTTCCCCACTTTTCTAACACAGGAAATGAACCATTTTTTCCCTCTTTATCATTCTCCTGCTGCTTTTTTCAACATATGTCATTTCTGCCTGTTTCACAAACTATCAGTTGTATCTGAAAGATCAAAACCTCTCTTGAACATAGAACCCCCTTCAGTTTAACAGAATTTCATTATTTTCTTCCTATGTTAATACATATGCAAAATTGTAACCTTGGATAATAGACTTTTTCAGGTAGGTATCACAGTTGTCTGATTTTGTGAACAACAGCAGCTAAAAAATTTCACAATAAATACGAAAAAATGTACTGTGGAACAGCATGTAAGTACTGAGAGCCAGTGGCGTGATAGTGAGGAGACTGAGAAGGAAAAAAACTGGTTTTTTTATTAAGATCATTAATAACATCCAAGTCAATCATTTCCTGACAGTTAACGACCAGATGGATTAAGACCTCCTCCAGATGGCCATTAACTGCCAGGAAATAGCCAACTCATTGGCCATTAGTGCTTTAAACACCATTTGGATACTGCTTTTCATTAGTCATATTCACATGATGTTATTATGCACTGAGCATCTGAATGCAGTACAAAGCCTTATTTTCACAAAGCGATAGAACAGAGTGCGGGTACAAAACCAGCACAAACAGATGTGTTTCACTTATACAGAACTATGTTGCTGCTAGAACCAGAAGAATGTGATGATTATGGAAATCACTGAAGAGACAGTCGTCATTGCAAGCTTCCACACACTAATCCACTTACGTTCCTTCTCTTATGTCCTGACTGGACCACCCCAAGGGGTGAAAGGTTAGTCTCCATGTCAAATCATCTCATGGTTTCCCTGCTAAGATGTTCAAAAAAGCATGCGACTACTGAGATTAGGTTACTCCATCAACATTAACAGGACTAAGACAAAAATTCCAAAGCACAGAAAGAGCAACTGTATGGTCTTTGGGTACACACACACATTAACACATTCAAAGAGAGACTAAAATATTTCTTCCAAACAATCTTTAGACACAGAGAACTACTGTTGTTTTCTTTTATCATGTGCCCTATATACATATAAATACTTCAACTTCATACTATTGATGAAAAAATTGTGTAGTAAGACTAACTGGCCAACCCATAAATAATCTGAGCTTGATTTATCATAAAGTCTCCAAAGCTGTAGATAGACAGTTAATCTATCTTTGAAAATATTTATCTGATTCTCCTTAAAAACACACATGCTAACAAACATTGTGACATCTATGAAGCGAAAAGTGAACTACTTGTGAAATTATAGGTAAAGCAGGGGAAAAAAAATCTATTAATGTTATTTACAGAAGATAAAGCTCAGAAGATTTTCTGCAAAATTAAACATCAGTGATTGTGTACTTGCTGCCTCAAGGGTATCCCACTGTAACACACAAGTCTGAAGCTGAACCAAAGCTTACTCATTGTGAGAAATCTGCTACATAACACCATAGGAGCTAAAGCTATTACACCACTCAGGTCCTCTTTAGGTCCTTGGTGCCAGCAAGGCCTTCTTAACAAGCTCTCACACACTACATATTTCATTTTCCTGAGCTTTGTGTCCCGAATATGCCAAAACTAGTTTCTATCACATGCTGCAGATGTGTTAAATTTGTGGAGAGATCTTGGTTACATCAGGGCAAAACTGTTCTCTTGAAAAGGAGGATTTTCTTATGACTTTCTTCCTTTTTACTTTCTGCATCACATTACTACAGCCAATTATATCTTTAACATGTTTGCTGAGGTTGTCATAGCAGGGAGATGCAATTTAAAATAAGGCAGTTTATTTTTTTGTCGTTGTTTATAGCGGTGAAATGAGTAACTCAAAAACTGCCAGAGATTCTGTGGTGCTTTCTGAAATGCAGAAAAGCACAGAGAAATCCAGGTCCCCACGAGGAATCATTCTAGAAGTGTCTGAAAACAGATGATTTATAAAGGAGAGAAGAAGGAATTCTTAGTAATGTCAACATGAAAAAAAATTATCAATTCAATACACAGCTATTGTGGGCTATTAAATTGATCCAGCAATAAATGGGGAGGGCTATTTCGGGTGCACACAAACAACTAAGGCTGGCAACAGACTGAGTAGCCAGGAAATATATCCGAAATATATCTAAACACCTTAATATCACTTCTGTCGTGCTGCCTATCTTCGCAGACCTGATAAACCCACACCACAGCACACTACCACAGATCAGTGTTCTACTGACACAGTTCAGCCCCCAGCTGACACTTACCCATCTGTGATGAAAGACGGAGTCCAGACTGCCTCTTCTGTACACAGAGGGCTTCTCCTAGGTGCATGAAAGAAAACCCTGGATGATATGCAGAGGGCAAAATGCCACAGTTGGAGAGGGCAGGATTCCTTTTAATCCATGCACTCTGCATTGGTGTTATGGCTAACATGAGAGTAATTTCATATATCAGAAGCTCAAAACAGGCTTCTTATTGTAGTATATAGCAACAACTTATCCCTCCCTGAAATACTTTCCAATTTTTCATCTACTTACTTCTTCTAATGACTTCTAAGTATTTGTTCTTTATGTTCCCTGCTAGGCCTGCTCTGGTGAGCAATCAGCTAGTTTACTCAAAGCTTGATGACCTCATCCCTTTTTTAGCAAACAAGAGGCCCTGCCAATTATGGGGTGCAGATGTCTTAGAGAGATTAATGCCAAAGAAGTAGAAAATGCTCCTCTGTGCACAGGCAGGAGAAATGCCAGAAACTTTATTTTTATAATGAGGAAACATGACTTAGTTGCAACTTTGAACAATTCAGAAATAATGCAATCAAATTATATCTGAATCTCACCTGCCTCAGGCAGACAGTACATAGAGAATATTCTCTTTCTTCATCTGGTGATGGCAAAGTATCTACTGACTTCAGTATGGCCATAATTTCACTCCAGTGTTTTTCAGGTAAAGTAAACTATATACTTAGGAATACTAATATGGGGAAAACCTGACAATGATATTTTCACAGTTAATTTTATTGACAGTAACAAACATGGTTTTGTTTGTATATTTTTGCTGTGTGAGTACTCATATAAGGAAAGCCATGTGAGGATATTGTACAAAGCAACAATCTGCAGTGCTATTGCAATGAAAGACTGGTGCTGAAGAGAGGGCTGTGGAGAACAAACTGGGAGACTGGGCTTTTTTTGTACAAACAGACTTCACAATGGGTGGAGCGTTCCTTATTTTCCCCCATCTTGTGATACTTCCCCACTACTGGTATGTTAAAGACAAACAAGTGGTTAAAAAAAAAAAAAAAAAAAAAGGAAAAAAGGTAATCTTTTCTTGTTAGGAAGGAGGAAAAAAAAAACACACACAAACCCACCACATGGACTTACTACATTCCTGCCAGAGGGCAGTAAATGTCAACACTGTCATAAACTTCCTGTTTCAAAAATGAACTGCTTTTAATTCAGATCTATTAAACTTCACAGCATTG
Organism: Chrysolophus pictus; assembly: GCA_037305975.1. NCBI lineage: Eukaryota > Metazoa > Chordata > Aves > Galliformes > Phasianidae > Chrysolophus > Chrysolophus pictus. Next base: position 74,460,414 of record CM074576.1, read on the forward strand.
GTAACCCCTTCCTGTGTGTTATCTTTCCTTTGGGTCAGTCTCTTAAATCATTCAGCTCTCCTGCATGCTAGAAACCTAATCCTCGACCAATGAAACTACCCCTGCACTTAGGTATCTGCAACGAGGCTACGCTTTGATCAGAGCCTTCCTTTACCTACAGGATGACTGAAACTAATAAAAACATATATCCTGCCCAAATGTTCATTTGCTCTTATTTATTTGATCCTTAATACTAATAGCAAGATCATCAAACAAACAAACCTGGTATAAGTAACCACCCTCCAATGGCCATTTGCCAAAGGTGATCAAGGCCATCCCACAATTCATGCTCCGCTTGTAGGCTGGGTTGCTGCTGTATTTCTTGTTTTGCTTCAAAGACATCCATTGAGAACAAGCATCTGATCTTAGAGAAAGAGCAAGGACATACAAAATCTGAGCAGTATGAGAAGATCTGAGCCTGAGGATTTTTTTTTTTAATCTAACTATAGATTCTTCTGTGTTCTGTTCGAGTGTAGACCATTAAATCCATGTTGAAAATGTAGCTATATTTGTAGCTACAGCTGCCAACCACTAAAGCTTTTATTCAACAACCACGTGAATCAAGATGTTAGTGAAGGCTCCTACCTTCTATTGTACCCTGCTCATCAGTGTCCAGGAAACAAGACAACAAAGAGTTATCAGTATAAGAACTTGGTGCAAAATCATGGTCTTATTCTCTAATGTATTATATAAAGAAATAGATGAAGTTGGATAGATCACGTCTGCCTAGAGAGGTAGGCAGCCAAAATGCTCTTCACCAAAGTTAAAGCAATCCTATAAAGAGTACAGAAGACAGTTACCAAGGATTCAACATACTGTAGCTGCACATAGGGGCTTTCACCTTATCCCTATCTTGAAAAGAAATAAAGGACTATAAATAATAGCTATGGCAAATGTAATGCAAATAAATTCATGTTACCTTTGTAGCACAGCTTCTGAATAACGTATATTTTTTAAAGATACTAAAATATTAAATGTTTTTAAAGAATTCTTCACAGAAATCTTTAAAGAGCAGGAAACTCTTTCTATGTAATACTTGTCTTACACAAACAGCAAAATCTCTCTGAGGTTTCTCTGCAGAAATCCAGTTAAAAATAATAGAGAATAACTGCCAACGATCTATCACCTTGGTCATAAAATGTTTCAAGTAGTTTATAAAATAGAACATTCTGGGTAATCAAAACTCTCAATTGCAGCAGAAAAGTTACCAGTATCATCCAGCCACCATCAAATCTGGAGTGTGCACTGCTAGCTTGAACAAAAACATCAAGAGGCCTGAGCTTTTCCCATACCTTATATGTTTTTCCCATAGGCGAGGGAAGCATCACAGCTGCAGTGCAATGAGAAGCTTTGTGTTTAACTGTCACATGTAAGAGAACTCACGGAAAACTGAAAGGCATTTAATTAACGTTAGTGGTAAACACGTTATTTCAGTATGTGTTTATCTTCCCCTCCCCCATAGAGGTTATTCTTAATAAAAAGAATGAAGCCACAAAGTTGTGTATCTCTGCAAAGTAAATAAATAAGGTGAATATAAAGGAGCAGTCTATAACTGCCTTTTGTCATGCAGCAAGGGTGCCGGGAACGAGTTTACATCCCAGGAAATGCAATGCTCAATTTTAGGGAGTTATTAACTATTGATGACAAGTTAATAAACATTAATTCAGTACTTCTACTGAATTGGCAGAACAAATTGCAGTGGCCTTATCAAGTATGAAAAATGCAAAAAGCCAGGTGCACTTTTATAAAGAGAGTCAAAGAAACAATTACTTTCTGGCACTCCATGACACTTGTACTGAAAGTACTGGCTGCCTTACATTGGAAACAAATAGTTGACTCTCGTCTTGACTTGCTTAAATTTATATAAGCTCTAGAACACTTCTCTGTGGCCCTCACTAAAATTGGCAGACAGTCCGAAAACAATAATATTTTGTCTTGAATGGAAAAAAATGGTATTAGAAGTTTGGCTTTAAAGGAAAAATCAGGTAGTTTTCATGTTCTGCTAAGCCTACAAGACCTACTGTCTTCAGAAGGGAAGGAGCTGAAGAAGGCAGCAGTCTTCTTCTTGGTGATGATGCTGTCCTCAAACACATTTTTAGCAGCATCCTCCAAATTAACATAAAGAATGGGAGCTCTTAAGCTTATGTGTAATCCTTATGAGAAATATTTTTAACTATATTCATAGTAGGGGCAACTGCAGCTCCAGTTCCATGCCATTGCCTCTGAAAGTGTGTGGGAAAATAGGCTCCAGTCTTATCTGACACTCAGATGTGAAGGAGGATGGCACAGCCCCCCCCCACCCCTGGCCAGGCACTGCTTCTTAACACAGGAAGATACATTTGACTGTAGTTCATCTCTCATGTGAAATGTGACAGGACGAATTGGTTTGGGAAGTACTTTGAAGCAGCTTCAATAACAGCATCAACAGAAATACAATTGTGGAAAGTGATCTGCGGAAAACTAGGTCTTGGTCCTAAGAACTGAGAGCCTGCCTGTTCTCTCAGCCTGTTCTGTCATAGCACAGGGTAAAAAAAGGCAACTAAACCCCTCCTCTCTAATGGCTCCAGAAACCAGCTTCATTTGATCAAAAGCAGACATCTGCATCCAAGCTGCTTCCTGAGGTTGGCAGATCTAATTCAGCTTGAGTGGCAACTGAGACCTTTAAAATGGGGTGAAAATTTCCAAAAACCTTTCATACAGCATCAAGCCCAGAACTGTCCTAGGAAACACCCATCTGTGATCCTTGAAACCTTCTTTCCCTTTCTGTGAACATATACATGCTTCATCTAGCATGAGGAACCATAAATCACCTCAGACTCTCCTGGATATTTTGGTATATTTGCTCACACAGACAGCAAATTTATACCAATGGCAGAAGAAAAACAGTTCTGGATGCATTAAGTGGAAGCATCAGCTATGAACAGCGTTTCTACTGTATTACTCTGAGTTCCTGATTCTGTACGTGTTGAACTTGGCTGCACCTTCTGTCCTCCAGCACTATGCACATTGTTTCTTCTTGACTGCTTTCTGTCAGAAGTGCAGGATGTGCGGATGAAAAGAATGCAGCTAATACCACCCTTGAGTTATAGCAAATCCTTCATCCTATATCTTACAAAATCTCACTTGCAAAATTAATGTGAACCGGCGAGCATTAAAAATGTCACAGATACTGAAAAATGAAATGAACAGAAACCTAGGACAATGATAAATGGCTAAGTAAAGAGGCCATGGGAGACAGATAATGGGATTTGGGGATTAATGTAAATCTGGTTTTATTTAAGGTACACATTTAGGATCAGGGAAAGTAGAAGGATATAAGATTCATGCAATTTACCTTTGATCAAAAGCAAAGGATGAGAGCTTGGTGAAACCACACCATGGAGATTATACAATCTGTGTTGCTTTGCTTTGTTTTCTTTAAGTAATTTTCAACACGCTTCTGGAGAAATGTTTGTATGCAAACCATAACATTTATTAACTTTTAAAAAATCTTCCTGAAGACCTGCTACTAAATTCCTTTTGGAAATGTTGTTATTTAAGTTCAAAAAAAAAAAAAAAGGTGGTAGGGATGGGATAACAAAAGCAATGCCAAAGATCAGAAGTGTTTAGTCAGTAATTGATGGGCCATTAAGAAACTGGAGGCACAGCTTTGGAAAAGGCCAACTTGGAATCTGTAGCCTCCAAGAAGATGGAATCATGTACAAAGATGGGAATCGTGCAACATTAGAGATCCCATGGCACAGAAGACATGAAAACAAGATGTTTCAGTATATCCCACTGCCTGGGCTCGTCAGCCTAATTTTCCATCTTCGGTCTCCTGAAACAGGAGGGTGGCAGTGTAGGTACTGGCAGGTCTATCACAGCCTTACAGGCCTTTGCTCTTCTGAGAGATACAGGACACAGGCCATAATGGTTCACAACTACAGAGGATGCAATTAACTGCCCACAGCTGATGCAGAGGCAGAGATGGGTTATTAGAGTCAACAGAAGGAAAGCCTGGTTTAACCGCATGAACACATACACTGCAATTTATAGGATTTAAAAGCCACAAAAATGCTAAGAACAACTTGAAGAGTAAGCTAGCAACTGAGTCTTCTATCTGAAATCTGTGGTCTGAGAGATCAAGTTAATTATTAAAGTCTTTTATGCTCCACATTAAATTGTTCTCATCTTTATTATCATTACTAAGAAACTGCTTCAAAAAGGCAGTTGGAGATCTATGAGATAACCAAATATATACAATCAAACACTTCTCAGGAATTTGTGAGGAAAAAATAAGAGGTGGAAGAAAATTCAGGCAGACATCTCGATTTTGCACTGCTCTAGGCTTTGAATTTGGGATAAGCTCTGCTTTTTCTTTTTCTGTCAGCGTATGGCAAAGATCAGCATGCTAACAGGAACATGACATGGCAGACATTACATACATGTCCACTAAAGAAAAGGACTTGAAGCTTTTGCCTTGAACTATTTTGGGAATCATTTTAAATAGACATATATGGCAATTATACAAGGTATAGAGACACAGGGAAAAACAATTATTAAATAAATCAGTCCAGCATCTATCCAACGGAACAGTATAACTTTTTTTACAAGCAGCAACAAGCTTAATCTACTTCAGAGGAAGAGTGAGAAATCTTACATCAGACAGAGGAATTGTCTTTCTGCTTTATAATAGAGACTGTCTGATACGCAGAAGAATGCATTTTAATAGTATTCTGAACCACAGCATTTTAAACCAATAGCCACTACAACCCTGAATATTCTTATTAGCCTTGTAATTCTGTCATATGGCTTATGAATCTTATTATATTCCCAGCATCAACAACTGCCAGTGGCAATGAGTTCCAAAGACTAACTATATTTTTGGTAGAGGAAGCATCAGCTTTCATCAAACTGCAAACTTTTCATTTGCACTTGAGTATCCCTTTCTTGTCTCTTAACATCAGAAAAGCAATTGCTCCTGAATCTGCTCAAGTACCACTATTCTGTTTTGGAAAACAAAAGTTTGCCCCCTTTGAATAGTTCTGTACATGGGTTATTAAGCTTCTGTATATGAAAAAAAAACCTCTAAATTCATTTTATCTTTCACTAACTCCTTTTTGTTGAAATGGAATGAGACATGGAGTGTGATAACTGGGACATGCCAGGTATTAAACAACAACCAAAAGCTGCACCTGAGCTACTCCCTTTACAAAAAACAAACAAACAAACAAACAAACAAACAAACAAACAAAAAAACCCATCACCTTAAAAATCACCATAAATTAAATTATAGTTTAAATACAGTGGTTTTTGTGTCCTGTCCCAAGATGCTGCTCTCAATCAGGGACATGTCCAGCAACTGGAATTTCTCTTTTGTCAAAAAAGAGGTTTTGGCAAGCAATCATCTCTCTGTCCAGCACTCTGAATGTAGCAATAGACCTAGATCCTGTAATCTGCCTTTTTAGCTCTGCCTACTTTAATGTCCTTTACATATTCTCTGCATCTCTGTAAAATTCATTTAACTGCTAAGAATTTTAAGTCTGACAACTTGCTACTGTTCTTTTAAAGAGAGAGTTTATGAAAATAAATAGGTTATATTTTGTAAACTACATTTGAAGGCCACCAGCTCTTTGATTCACATCCTTCTATAAGGCAACAGCAGCCGACTGCTGGACTTACTGATTGTTTGGTACAATGATTATGCAGTTAAAACAGTCGAGACACCAAGGTTTACCAAAGCATTTATACTGGTGGGAAGACTCAACCTCTACTGCCATGCCATGAACATCCATCTCTAACATCATGGGCCAACATAATAAAATAGAAGGCATTACTTTCAGAGCAGCCCTCATACAATGGTCTCTTAAGCTTTTCTTACATAGCTTTAGAACTTAAAAATACTTTCACACGTTACGTCAGCAAAAAATGTGCTACACATTTGCCCTGCTTTGGTTATCACCAACTGCTTGTATCATTTACCTGCCCAGTATATTCAACACTCCTTCCACTGAAACTGCTGCTTCAGAAAGGGTGTAATTAAATACATGTCATTAAGCATGATGCCATCAACAGCAATACTTGTTTTGCAGAAAAAATATAGATGTGGTTTGGCAGCACTTCTTTGGCAACTGCCCATTCAAAAAATCTCAATCTTTTCTGAATGTTTTAATATTTCTTTGATTGAATCGTCTGTAGTTAAATGACTCCACTCCAATTACCTACCAGCAGAACAGAAGACATAAAATAGTTCCCCCATTTAGCTTACTTATTTTCAAAAGCATCATTTTTGAAAAAAGAAAATCAATTACAGCATTTCATACAGCTTGCATACCTGCAAGTCATAGACTTAAGGATGTTAAAAAGCACCAGTCCAAAGACCTTATTCTGCTGTTTTGATAGACTAATCTCACAAGATCATTTTTGTTGCACTATTAGATGCAAATGTGTCCAAATTTGAAGCAGATATCAGACTATTTTTGTTAGCTCTAGTATTTCTGAATATGCTCCAGTCAGGTAAATGTTCTGCCTGGAACTGAAAAAAAAAAAAAATCAACAAAAACATCTAGTCCTGGTAAACCAAATTTTGTCTGGGAACTATATCACACGTACCTCTATCTAGCAATTCTGCACATGGGGGATTTTCTAGCTTCATTGTCTTTATAGCTGTAGAATGATGCACATCAGCCTTAAGAATAATTTTCTCAGATTAGGCCATCCTTGCTGCAGGTGAAGACTCTTGAGTAACGTGAACTCTATGCTCTGAAGCAATGCTTTATAATTCTGAGTTTCTGTTTTTAGTGATTGTACTTACATGTTGTTCAGTTGGTATGAAACAACTGGACTTCAAGATAAAGGTGTGCTGTTGGGACAGCATCCACTAGCAAACAGAAAGAAGACTATAGAACAAAGAAATAAAGAAAAAAATATATAAATTTGTGAGAGACAGCCCAGGAGACACCTCATGCATAAGATGAATGCCTCTGATGGGATCCTAGCACTTCCTTTAAAGCTATTCCAAAACAACTCATTTTGGGAAAAAAAAAAAAAAAAAAAAAAAAACAAAACAACCAAAAAGCCTGTGGGTTTTAATTTACTTGTTTTGTATTGCTTTGCTTGCTTTGTTTTAAGATTGGGATTTCTTAGTTTTGCTTTGTTTTTGCTTTGTGTATGTTCTTATTATGCCTCATGGACAGCTTGGAAAGATTTCCTGTGCCATGCTACAGCTTGCAACAGAAAAATTGGATTCCTTCTGATCTGCTTTCTCCAGCATTCTTTTTCATATCCGTCTATCAGAAACAGATTAAAGCAGCCAAAAGAATAAAAATAAATAAATAAAAATAAGCATGCTTGAAACTGTTGATGTTTTTTATTCTCTTCATTTATCTTTCCTCAATTCCAGATGGAACCCATTATCTTCCACTTCCTCAGTTAGGAAATGGTTCTCCTGTTCGTGTTATACTGCTGCTCAGACACTCTGGGCACACTTATGCAGCCAACAACAAATGAATTCTGTCCCCTCTGCAAGGAAGCAAGCAAACTAGGGGCCAGATGCTGTATGGACAAAATCATGAATACCAGCAAGTAAGACTGGTGAAAAGCAGCTTACCTGAGCCTCAGCACAGCACCGTGCTGCACAGGGAGGCTACTCTGCTCCAGACCTCTTTCAACTATCCTGGATACTACTGTGTAGACCTTGCCCTCTGTATCATTCACTTGTAAGCAGAAACTTGCTAGAAGAGACGGCTACATGGCCGTGTTACTTATATGTGCATAGTTTACTTCCTTTGACACTGCATTGTTTACAGTGGAATCCATCCAGCTTGCCATGAGCCTCCTGAAACTCCGTGTCAGGTCGAAAGCTTGCTTTTAACTTAGTTTTGCTGCCCACATTTCTGTAAATGTAGTGAAAAGAAGCATCTGGATGATTAGTTTATTCTCCCTGAAGAACATGTATAAAGCAGAGGGTGGTGCTTCTTTTTCCACCGATTTCCTTCAGTCTCCAGATGTTCAGCTAATTTCTACAGATCCCTACATGCTTTACAGGAAATGTATAAAACTGCAAGTACAAAAATACTTTCTGACTAAAAAAAAGGCACAGTCTGGAGACATCATTTATCATTGTTACCCTGCAGGCTCTTTCCTCTAAAGCCATTCCTTGACTGGAAAGGTGGCTGAACCCACTTTGGGTTGAGGACAGCCAAATAGTCATGCACTTCTGACAGAAACACTTACAGGCTCTTAATTTGCTACAGAGAGGGCTGTTAGGCTGGAAGGAGGAGGTGGATGTAGAAGTAGAGCTGAAGCTGGGAACAGGCTGGTGGGCTCCCCACCTCCTTGTGTGGGTACTGGGAACCTGTCTTGCTTGCTGTGCTGCTTATTTTTCCTTTCTAATCTTCTCTGATGAAAACATCCTGTTGGTTCACAGCACAGACAAAAGCTCAATTTTCTCTGACAAACCACATTCCTATAGATCAGAAAGGCACTCTTACCTAAACCTTGTATCTGAAAAAACTGACCACTTCTTCTACCTGTTTGCAATCAAATCCTAATAAAAATTTACATTACAACACCAAAATTATGAATGAAAAGAAGCAGCTCTTCTCATACATGTTCAATACCTCTTTCACTTGCTACAAAGAGAGGAAAAGATTGACTTATTTCTCAGTTTTAATAGCATTGAAACAGAATGTTAAACACAAAACAGTTTTCATTTTCTTTTCATTCTTTGAAAGCAAGGCACACTTTACTACAAAAGAATTACTGGGATATGAAATTACATGTGGGAGAAGTTACGAAGTATTATTTTTCTGCCACTTGAATTTTACCAGTTTATACTAAACTAGTACTCCATATAAATTGTTCCAAAACAAGTTCTTGTTTGACTAGACATTTGGAAAAATATGTACTTTTTTTTTCCTCCTATTTTTAAGTAATATGAATCTTCATACTGTCTACAGAATACCGTTATACTTTCTAAGGAAAGCAAAGCCACATGAAGAAATGCAAGAGAAGTACTGGACAGCAGAGGGTCACACTGCTATCCAAAGGGACCTGGACAGATTGGAGAAATCATAGAACCACAGAATTATTAAGGTTGGAAAAGACCTCTAAAACTATTAAGTCCAACCGTCAGTGTGCTGGCAGGAATCTCATGAAGCTCATCAAGAAAGAGGAACAACCCTAGGAGGAAAGGCAGCTTTGCAGAGGCAGATGTGCAGATCCCAGTGGATGCTGGGCTGAATGTGAGCTAGTAACGTGCCCTTGGGTGCCTTGACCAAGCACAGCCCAAGCAGAGTGCTGCACATGACCCTGCTCTGAGCAGTGGGTTGGCTGAACAGCCTCCAGTGGGGCCTTCCTACATGAACCATTCTCTAATTCTGTAAGGGGCAGAGTACCATGCTGTTATCTATGACAAAATATCAAATACGAAGTCACACACACCACTGGATTTTCATTAGCGTAGAAAGTGAGGTGATCAATTTTATCTTCACAGGCAGTAGGAATAATTTGCCTACCAGAGGGAAAAAAATACATGTGCCAACCTGAAGTAATTAAGGGCAGCATGCCTTATAGCAAGTTGACTGCAATGTTTCTCTTTATACATCTATGCCAGTGGGCCAGAAACCATTGTGACACTTCCAGCAAGCCACTTTCCTCAGCCCCTCCTAATGGCCTCTGCCATCAGGTCTCACACATGGAAAAGGACCAGAAAGCCATCATTCTGCCCTCTTTTGCTTAGGTCTAAGTGTCTTAGTTTCAGCTGGGATTTTCTTCAGAGCATCTGGTGTGATGCTGTGTTTTGTTTCTAGGAGAAAAACAATGCTGATAACACACTGATGTTTATAAACTGGCCAAAGGGATATTCCATACCATATGACATCATGCAGATGGTGTTTTGAAAGGTGTAGGAGGTCATCTCACTCTCTTCCACTGCTTGGGGACTAGCTGGGCATTGGTCAGGGGGTGGTGAGCAATTGCTTGTGCATCACTTGCTATATACATTCATATGTATTTATATATACATATTGTGACACTATGCAGTGTTGTACAGAGCCAAGGTCACTATCAGTGAAGGGCCCAAGGAGCTGAGAGGGAACAGAATTAGGACAGCTGACTTAAAGTGGCCAAAGGGACAGTTCTCTCCCCCATCCCACTAGGAAGTGGGGGAGTGAGCAAACAACTCAGTGGTGCTCAGCCGTCTGGTGGGTTAAGCCACAACAATGACAACAAAGCACAGATAAAGCATAAGCGACAGGCAAATAAAGCACAGACATTCTAGGATCAAAACTACATGGTGGAGAAATGAGTTTTCTAGGAACAAGGGCAGACTGAATACATACATACAGCCTACTACCCTGACTTGGTTGTCCCTGCTGCTCTTTCCCCAAACTGCAAAGCCCACCCCATAAAACGCTACACAAGCCGGACCCTTTATCAGCAAGACTGGACCCCTCAACAGTCTGGGTTGTTTCAAAGAAATGCTGGTAGTCTTTTTAATAATAAAATATTCTTGTTAGGATCTCCAATCTGATATTAACTAGACCATAGACAGGCATCTACAGTGGACTATTCATGGAAGTCACAGTTGTACAGACAAGCTCTGTACAATGAAACATTGATGATATTCTTCCCATAACAACAAATACACACATAATGCTTATTTTCATTCTGAGTGGAGAGCTGTGTCACAAACATGATTTATTGTGTATCATATGAAGGAATGATTGCAATGAAATGAAACATGACAAGAAATATATCTTGCTAATTAGAAGTGACAAGAGGGAACATTTACTGCATACATGCAAACAATGGAATTTATTTATAAAATTCAGAGAATCTTGATTCTTAAAATATAAGGAAGCTGAGAAAAGAGTTATGTCAGAGCTTGTCTAAAGATAAAGCTCCACAGCACACAAATCACACGTGTGTACTTACCAGCTGTTCCAGTGCTCTGAAGGCTTTACTTTGCTCTCAGCTTCTCTGCTGAAGTGATGGATGGGACTCCATCATTCTTGCAAGGCTTTGACATTGTTTTGGTTTCATTTCATGATGTTAGGCCTTATCGTTTCCTTTAGTCTTCTCAAATTGATTTAGATTTGCAGGCTGTAGTCTAGTTTCTCTAAGAAAGAGACCTCTGCTTGAAGACCTGTCCATCTCATCCAGGAAAGAAATCTGACAGATGATATGAAATAAAAATCAGAAATCAGCCACAGAATTTTCAAACCCAGGATCATAGAAGCAGAGTAATCCCACAAAACATTTCCAAGTGTAAGAAAGAATCACAGCAAAAGCCTAAAAGACAAAGTACCGAGTGACAGAAATGGAATACACACAGTGTGAAGGGCATCTTAAATACCCTGTGCTCCTTCAACAGGAGAGACTATATCAGAGAAAGCATGGATAGGGAAAAATAAATGGCAGAATTGTAATTTATAGGATGAACAAATATGGCAGAAGCTTTAATCTGATCTGAAGATAAATTAGGTGAACCACCACTTAGCATCTATTCTATCTGTTGATTTTTCTATGTTGAAATGTTGCATGGAAAAATGCCACTCAAATGTTAACCAGCTTTAGCAGATCATGAAAGCACGACCATTCACTGCTGGTGGAAATTTAAGCAGCACAAATCTAAAGATTCTCAGTAAAGCATGGCATGTTGAGAATTTATCTGGAATGTAAGCGTGCTACATTTGTTAAGGCAGAGTACAACACTTTGGCTGACTTCGACAGCTGGTTGCAACATAACCAAGAGATGGAGCAACAATGCAGTGATTCTGGGATGCAGTCTTCCCCAGTTCACACAAGCAGGTAGAAGGAGATTCCTAGATATGAAGTGCTCCTGTCTGTGAAGATTGTCTTAGCTGTAAATAGCCTGACATCGATTTACTTACTTGATGAAGAAATCATCACAAATCACAAAACCTCTATTTCCTGGATATTTTATCATGAAGAACAGGGGATACAGAATAATGCAACAAGTGCTAGCTACATTTGAAGTAAATACAAACCTAAAATCTTTACACTAAAAATAAAAATACGCACTCTAATAAGAGAACACATTCCAGCAAACAACTGATGTGTGGTTTCCACACCTGCTGTGAAACACTTCTTTTTCTTTGTTTTATTTATTCCTCTCTTTTCCTCATTTTTCTTTTTATTGAATCTTTCTACTTTTCCTGCCTTCTACAATTTTTTTGTTTGTTTGTTTCTTCTTTTTCTAAAGCAGCAAAAAGAGCAGAAGAAATAAACTAAGACTTAAAGCTATACACCACAGGTTTTGCTGCAATGGTTAATGCAAATAAACACATTTCACTAAGACTACCATAAATGAGGAAAACAGAAGAAAACATCACAGTGCAAGCAATTTTTCCTACAACAACACATGAAGGAAAGCATTCCAGGAAACCTGCAGATGTCTTGTGCAGACCCAGCTATTTCTATAAGCCCATTATGCTTGCTTTGAGGTTTTCAAAGAACTGCAAATTAAATCCGAGTGAAGCAGCTGCTGAACTGCCTGGCTGGCTGCATGTAACTGCTGAGGCCAGAAGGAATATCTTCCACTGGCTCAGCACCTCTGTGTCTCAACTACTGTCAGCTGCCAGCAGGGTGTAGGCTAGAATGCTTCCCTACCTGCTTTTGCTTACCATGATGCTGTTGCTCAGCATCGCCAAAAATAATTGCAGTTTGAGCAGAGCTTCAGCTAAGCTAATTACATGAGAGAGGGCTAGAAGTCAAATACAAACCAATGTGTGGGCATCTAGAATAAACAGCCAGTTAAATCATACACAGGGACTGAATGACACAGTCATTACCGAAAAGTGTCTATCACCCTACTCCCCGTGAAAGTCCAAGTACAGCTCCCTTTAAACATTTAGAAATGATAAGTCAGGCCTTCATAAATATGCTGCTTTATAAATATATGCATATTTTTAAAGATTGTCTACTGCATCTGTTCCCTCACCCAGCAAAGACACCTCCTAAATTCAGTATGTGAGCAAACAATTCACCTTCAAGACTTATTATGGAAAGGAGGCAGCAAATAGCATCTTCTTTCTCTCTATATGAAGGAGGATCCATCCATTCATTGTACTAAAGTTCCCTGCATGAGGCAGGTGGATGTGTTAGCCACCACCTCCTAGCTGGTCTCTTCTGTGCGGTCTGTCCCTCTATGCCTCTTCCTAGACCATCTCCTTTGTTTCCTCATTCTGTCTATGCACTCACATTACACTCATCCAGGCCCATTGTAACTGCAGAAAATTTCTTTTTATTTTATTTTATTTTATTTTATTTTATTTTATTTTATTTTATCTTATTTTAAGAAAACAAGTTGAAGTTGTCTGTAAGAGAGAAAATAAGAAGATGGCAGTCATTTTGCTCCCTTCTGGCCCTATTGACAGAGATGGAAAGCTGAGTGAGGAAATAAAATCCCAGGAGATGGACAGCAGGAATAAGGAAACAAAATGAAAGTTGGGGATGAATCTCAGTATCACAAGATGAAATTCACAGCCAAACATTACAAAGAATATTGATATTATTGATACGCTCTCTTATGCTGTGAGTGAATTTGGTTCACTTTTTATATCTGTGGAGATTTTTTTTTCAGGATTTCTGCAATAATTAGCACCACTTTGACAAAAACATCTGTATTGCTTTGCAGCCATGGATTCCTTTACATGCTACAGCGAGACAGTATTTTATAAACCTATGACTTCATTTCAAAATTTGCATAAAAAGATTGCTGAAAATCAAATTTTAAGGACAGCTAATCAATCTCCAGAATTATACCCACATTAATATTCTAACTCAACTCATGTATGAAGTTAAACGCTCTCCCTTTTTCATCAAAGAGCTTCAAACTGCATTACTTCTAACATTTATCCTAGATATATAACAAGTTACTTGGATGTATAACTCAATTACAGGAGCTCTGCTAACATTTATATCTTTCTAAAGTTAGATTTTTATGGTTTATGATGTTTGTACTAAGCAATGTGTCAAGTGAAGTGTAGCTTATGGAGTACATTTGTTATTTTACATAGAATCTGGTGATTTACATCTAATCCTCCTGCTGTTTTCCATACACTCCAGTCCTGCACTTTGAACTTCTGTAATTACATATTAAGACCTAAAAGTATTACAAAACAAAAACGTATGGTTATCATTTTCCAGTTAAAACTTCGAATAACAATGATTTCCAACAGGAATTATAATCTGAAACACTGCATCTTTATTTGGTGTCATCCTAGTAATCCAATGGCAGCATTTCTCCACTATATCCCAGCTCTTCATTCAGACAACTTTAGATGCCTTGTCTACTTCCCTCTATAAAAAACCGGTCTGCCCTTAAATTTCCTGCCACTTTAAGTTAGTATATTCTTCCTCTGATGTTTGGATGGCTTAATCATCAGTAGCTAATGCCTGCGTCTTCTTATTTCCTTTAAGACATGAGAAGAGTTGCTCTTTGAAAAAGAAGAGCAGAACAAATACTGCCATGCTTAGTTTTATTCCACTGAAACTGCACAGGGAGTAAAAGTCAGCAGGGCTACATACTACAAAACTGTTGTTGTATCAAGCCATTGAACTGAAACCTATAAAAGTTTTACAGATAAATACATGCCGAGTTCTTTCATACAGGTTATGTTTTACTCTCTCATTCCATTACACTATGAAAAAAAATAGTACATTACAAGCTGCCTCAGACTGTTTTATAAAACTTCACATAGCCTTTTCTTTAAAAGACCTAGCCTGGATTTTGCTAAACCTAGCTATCCATTCACAGATACCGTGCATAAATTTGAAAGAAAGCAACCATCAGATGTCTCAGCTATGGGAAGACCTGACATCAGCTCTTTCAGGTGACATTCAAAGAGCTGCCGCTGACAGAGCGACCTCTCATCTGAGTATGAAAGCTACCAGAAGTACAAAAAAGTATCATGCCTCTGTACTGTGGATCTTTTGCTGAAATGAAATACTGCTGAGATAAAACACAGGTGAAGATGACTAACAGTGAGAAGCAAGTGCTACCTGTGATTTAGCAGAGACCCTCAAAACTTAGTTTTTTTGATGAGGAAGACATCAAGCACCCTTTGCTCCTCCACAGTTATTATCACCACAGGAGCATTTCTATTGGCAGTGCTCAGGTCATTTAAAATGCAGTGCACAAATAGAAGAATTTACAGATGTTGTTAGTGAAGTATGTGTAAAGCATCTTCCATTTTTAAGGCAAGTGCCACATAAAGTTCATCACATAGAGCTAATTCTTCTAGAAAGAGTACTTGTTTTTAATTTTAGCAGTAAATGCAGTGAATGAGAGCTTTATATCAGAAGAGAACTTACTACACAGAAGTAGCTGAAGAAAGTTTTGCATACTAATTTGTTTCATTATAGCCAAATCTGACACAGATATGATAATAGTGTCTCCAGTAACTAAGATACAGAGTGGTCTCCCCACAACAACATTCATACATTCAAATACATTGTCATTTTTGGTTTAGGAGAGTCTGCCAAAGTAAAAAGGGAAGGAAGGGAGAACAAAAATCACTTTAATAGTAACTAATGAATGAAGAGTGCTTATGCCAATGGAACATATTTATTTGGGGCTATGTTAAGGAAAGAAAAAAAAAATAAAAAAAGCCCTAAGTCTTTTAACATAATTTGAAACCAGACTCTCCCCACAGGAATGGAAAGAATAAAAGCTGTTTGTTGTCTGGAGACCAGGGATGAAGGCACACTGCAGCATTTCTGGCAAAAGGTCACTGCTCCCACAGCCACCCTCCCACAGATGCACAGTGCTACTCCAAAGCAGCACAGGGCTCAGGATGCAAAGGAAATTAGAGTGCTTTGTTAGAATTACTTTTATGTAGGGGAATCCAGCAAATGCATATAACAATAATGCTTCTTTGACATTATTTTCTTTACAGAAAGCCCGGTTGGGGAGTGGAAACAAAGAGCAGGAGCCAGCAGGATTAGAGAGATTGCTCTGATAACAGCTAATCAGCAAAAGCTGGAAGCATTACATCTCCATCTCCTGAAGATGGAGGAGCAGGAGGTGAACATGAAGCTCAACTATAATGATATAGTACAATAAAAGCAATACTTTATTTTCTAATTTGCAATACTTTAACGAAATTACTGATTCAAAATAATCAGAACTTTGGCTGAGAAGAGTAATTTAAGTCAGAAATCAAACATGAGCAATGAAGCTGGCCAGCACCTGGCAGGCATGGTGTTCTATAAGCCCATGATCTCCATTCCCAGCCTGCCTGCTTCTTATGCTTCCTTTGAATAGAATGGAAGAAGCAGGCAGGCAACAGCTAGCTACAAAGGTCTATTTCAGTTCCCTCCAAAAATATTTTTTCTATCTCTCAATCTTTGGTGGGTGTAATTGACTTATTTGTTTTCTTTAGTGGCAATTCTGGCATATGAAGATCTGATTTCATTCCCATCTCCTCCCTTCTCAGCTCCTTACTCCTGACCCTGCATCCCAATTCCTTGCCTGCATCATGAAAATGTGCTTTCTTCTTAGCACATATCAATGAGTTTATAGCACAGACCACAAACAATTATGTTAGCACAACTGAGAGGGTTGCAGGAATAGGAAAGAGCAGCCAGGAAAACGGAAAGGGCAAGAACTTCTTGTCTCCAAAGAAAACACACTACAGAACAGCCTCCCAAACTTCAGCCAGGCTTCTGGCTCTCCAGAAATACTCCCAAGGCGTTGGCCCAGCACATCTGCTCCCTCTCCACATCAGCTGCATTTGCCACAATAATGAGAATTTCGTAATACTAGGCATTTTCTGGTAGCCCTTCTGCTATGGAATCAAGAGAATTTCACTTACATTAAAACAAACAAACAAAGCACTTATTTGAAAGGCAAATTTGCTAACGTTAACGACGACACAACATATCTAGAAAGAAAAGAACTGAATGAAATAAATAATTTATTAATACTTTGATTTCATGACTTCTTGGTCAGCCTCATGAGTGTAAGGCTCAACATGTACAACACAGCACTCCCATCTGCATTTGACTAGGTTGGACATAGGGTTACTTTCCCTCATTTTTTCCTTGTTTTCTCCCTACCAAATCAACTTTCCTATGCCTGTATAATATCTCAAAAACAGAGGTGCTTTTCTATATACACATACACAAATAACAACAATAAAGCATTATTACAAAATTACAAAATTCAGAGAGAAGTCACTGGGCTTTATCCATGCCCATGGCATACACAATCAAAATGTAGAATTGATTACTTAGGAAGAAAGAGAGGGAGAAAGAGAAGAGAGAAAGAAAGAAATTTCCAAATAAAAAATTAGGCTTTTTGTAGATATATAATTATCATATACACACTTCTCAAAATAATATATTCTTATTTTCCAGAAGATAGATATTGTATTTGTTTGCTCTCTCCATTTACTTCCGTCAATTGGTGTAATGAGAGATTTAGTTGAGCGTATACTTAGTAGAGCATATTTCTTTTATCCTTGAACAAAGACAGGACCTTTCTCAGACAACACAAAACTTTGTTGCCAAGGTTTACATGCAATGGCACACATACAACCAGAGGCATATAGAACCACTTTGATGTGGCATGGAGTAGCAGTTTCCATTGGCCTTAGAAGCACCTAAATCCAAGTTGGAAGGTAGATGCCCCTGCCCACAGCGACCAAGGATCTTCAGCAGCACCCAAGCCTACTCTACTTAAGGTATAGGTGCTTCTATTATAACCTGTTCTGGCTCACCACACAGACATGAAGTCAGATGAGGTACAGGGGCCGAAAAGATGTGAGATGTCCTTATGAGGAAGAGCAGGTTGGGGATGGCAATGGCTGAACATTTTTTTGCTTGGCATGAGGCAAGTAGTAAGTAGATAAGGTGATAATGTCTTTGGGGCCCTGGATGCAAGTGAGGTCATACAAGAAGTATAGCAGAACACTGAATAAAGAACCATTGATGCTGACAACCATGCCAATGAAGTTTGAGAACATTTGCTATTCTTTCCCATGTTCTGGTACCAGCACCGTTGATTAAGCAGTTTCACAAAACTTGGTGAACTACCGTAAGAGCTTGCTTTCACCAGCTGCACACTGCTTGTTGGCTTGATGTGTCAGGTTATATGTTTGTTGCTCATCAGATTTCTCCACAAGCCAGTGTAACTTTTGCATTAACTACCTGGAAAAAATTGAAGATATTTCCGCTGCTTTAGTGAGTCAATGCAGTTTGGCAGGAGGTTCAGTGAGCACCAGAACTGACACAAAGGAGGAAGCAAATGACATGGCCTGAAACGTGTTAGAGGGAAGAAGTGAAACCGTGGACCAACTGCCTCAGTCAAGGACAAAGCATTTTGAGTGACTTCGATCATTTTCTCCTTTACCTTAACTCCTTTCTTGTAAAAGAGACTCATGCAGTAAAAGCCATGTCACTGGAAATGGTGCTGTTCTTCCTAGTGTTCATGAACTTCATCCAGTTTTTTCAGCCTAACTTCTTTCTGTTTGAAGGTTTAAAACTTTTTGAATGATGTTTCATAAAGGAATAGAGGAAAACCAGCAGAATCACTACAATAAGAAGACAGCACATTTTACAGACCAATAGCAGAGTTCCTTAAATGTTGTTGAATTGATTGTGGTTTTAGGAGTAAAAGCTCTGTTAACCTGCCTCTGTGGTCATACATTGTGTAGCACTTAGTAAACCCTATCCTGAGCTTCTTGGGCATTTTTACTAAGATGAAGTCAGCATTCAATTATTTATTATAGATAATCATACAGATAATTATTACAGTTATTATACAGATAATATCAATATTCTGACCCTTCTAAAATCAGATGTAGAGGTTCACTTGAGAAAACAGAAAAAAAATCCAAGCTCTTTTAACTAATTTTTTTGTGTCACGTTTTAAAGATCAACAACCATAGGTAGGTGGAAGGACAGATGACAATTTTAATTCCTCTTCTAGAAAGAGCCGCTGCTTTACACACACACTCCCATACTCACATGAGAGTGGAAGGACTACAGGAAGAATGCATGTGTCTACAGTCAGTGTGTTTCCTGTGCACTGTATCACTTTTCTAAGGATGTATGGTTTTTTTCCTCATCCTTTTCTGTCCTCACTCTGGGATATATTCAATGGCACTATTGTAATATGAAAATAACCATATGCTATTCTGCATGACTCTTCGCTCTGACTGGGTTCTGGTGTCAGAGTACTTGATTATCAGACTGAGACAAACATACCTCCAAAAATTCCAACACTTCTGGGGCAAAGAGCTCCATAGCTCATCATCTGCTTGCAACTGACCCGACTCTACCCTGATGAAGCTCTACTGAAACACTCTGTCCTTTTGGCCCTAATTTCTGGCTGCTATACCACCTCTGAGGCTATACATCACATTTAACTGTCTCCATTTTGAAACCCCACCTTGTCTGCTAACTTCAGGAAGTGCTCAGCACTGAGAGGAAAAGGAGCAGTGTTTTTTTCATTCATGTTTTTTTTTTTTTCTTCTCCAGAATGTAAGCTCGCGTGACATATGAGGAAGAAATTAAGATGATCAAGTGCACCCTTTCACTGTGGAATGGAGTATGGCACAGAGATCTAGTATAGCACTAACCTGCAACAGATGAGCTCCAGAATAAGCAGCAGTGTAATTACTCCAGCATCACATCATTTGTGAGTTGTTTAGTCTTGCTGAGAAGTACCACATTAATGCTATTACAGTGTTGCCAAGACTCAAAATCCATGGTTTTGTGGGTTTATTGAAATACACACTCATTTGTGTAAATACAAAACATTGAAAAACAGCACTTTTGGCAAAAATATTCAAAAGAAAATAATCTGTTCAACTCATTCATTGTGGTCATTTATATAACACATAAGGGGAAGCTCATAAGTGCAGAGAAACAGCCCCTCTGTCCTGTCTGCCATAGCACAATCTTAGCACACTTGTGGAAGAGCATAGTTCATCATTTTCTTCTCTGTTTCACCATGACTAAAAGTTTGAGTTAGATGTTTTGTGTCCTTCTCTAAGCAAGGGTAGAGACTCATTACATCCATCCTCTTCAACCAGTTCCAGTAGCCATAAACATGCTGATCACTGGCCGCAAAGAATGAGACTGAAGCTGTGATGATGATTAAGGAATTCTTTGGAGAGGTTTTGGTTTCTTTTCTTAATCCACTAAATATTGCACAGGAGCAGTTTCAAAGACGAGAGCAAACCACACCAATTCTCCTGCAGCCTACAGCAAAACAAATTCCATAGGAAACAAAGGGTTGTGGTTCAAATTCCTCCCCCAAATCTAGCAAAGACACTACTTGAGGAAAGGTGTTCATTCTCTTCCTCCCCTTCAGAATGGATCTCTGGCCAATCTGCTATAAAGGAAAGGCTTCTGAGAATAGCACTAAGCCCTATGAACATTGTTTTGAACGTATTTTTAACAATTTTCATCTAATTCACACCCCTGTCACTGTTAGTCAATCAAACGCCCATTTCTGATAACTCAGTTTGTCCCCCTCAAACAATCACACAAATATGTTGCTAATTCACCACACTAAGCACCTCCAAAGTATTCAGTGTGATCAGCATCTTTGGCCTTAATTAGGAGAAAAATGGCATTTCAGTGCTAAGAAGTTCAACATTAAAACAATTTCAGGTTGTATACTATGAAAAATTTCTTCTTGGAAAGAGTGGTGAGGCAGTGGCACAGTCTATCCAGGGAAGTGGTGCAGTCACCATCCCTGGAGGTATTAAAGAAACATATGGATGTGGCACTGAGGGATATAGTTAGTGGGCATGGTGTGATGGATTAGTGGTTCGATTTGGTGATCTTAAAGATCTTTTCCAACCTTAATGATTCTATGACTCTATGATTCTATAAGTAAGTTATCATCCCAAGCACTCGACTAAAATTACTAAGTTGAGAGTAATCATAAAACTTTCAGGTACAAACAGTAATTAGCTTATAAAAGCTGTTTATTTTACATGTCCTCTAATTTCCTTGAGCTCCTTCCTAAGATTAAGGTAATGCATACATAAAAGCTGACAAGAGCTGTGAAAAACTTTCAGCTACACATTCACTTGTACCAGATGCATCTGAGCACAGTCCATTATAATTGCTAACCTTCTCATCTGTTTACCAATGCAAATCCTCCTTAACCAGAGGTCTTTTGCATCAACAGGAATAGTTAAGCTTGTATTTGTTTTAATATATTCATGGCTTGTACCACAATACAGTATCACCAACAGCTTAATACATCAACAATGAAATGAGATGGAGCCTAATCATCTCTAAGAGCCATTTCTGTTCACATGAAGGTGATCACAAAGACAGTGCAGAATGCTCCCTGCAGCTGTATTTCCCAAGGATGCAGACACTCATGAGGAATGCAGTGCAGGGTAAACTTGTAAACCACATGTAAACCTCTTCCTAAAGGCCATGTCCTTGCCCCATTGCTGACAGGTAACATGTCTTCTGGAGGCCAAACTCCAACAAACTCACGCATGTACATGAGTAATGAGACCACCCTACCTACAAGGTTCCTGTAAGATGCACCTTTAGCAGATCAGTGCTCTTTCTGTCAGAAGGGCAGAGCCAGGTGACAGACTTTACACCGGGAAAGCATAGCAGAGTAAGCCAGCCCATACACTGTCTGAACACACAAACCACATTACTAGTACAAAAATGATCACTGGGTTTTTTGTTGTTGTTGTTGTTGCTTGTTTACTATTCTGAAGACTCCTGACTGAAGCTGCAGTGGTTCTTTATAAACCCTCTTTCCTAACTTGACATAAATTTTAGTATTTAACCCAGGAAGTAACGCATCTTACGGCCGTTTACCGATTATTTTTTTTCTTTCTGCTGTTGAACGGTGCCATCTGCTGGCTCTCCGGAGAACAGTGAGGGTTCAAAAAGCACGGTGTGCTTCAGACGTTGTCAGGGACCTCGAGAGATCATTCTGTCCACCGTCCTGGGGAAAATGTTGGCCTTAGAATAGATAGCCTGAAGCACTACATATTCTAAATATTGATTATCTCCCGCTAAGGAGATTCCACCGCAGAATCACAGAATGGTTTGGGTTGGAAGAGACCTGAAAGCCCACCCAACCCCAGCCCCTGCTATGGGCAGGGCTGCCCCCCACCAGCTCAGGCTGCCCAGGGCCCCATCCAACCTGAGCGCCTCCAGGGATGGGGCACCACAGCTTCTCTGGGCAGCTGTGCCAGTGCCTCACCATCCTCTGAGTAAAGGATTTCTTCCTAACATCCAACCTAAATATCTCCTTTTAGTTTAAAGTTGTTCCCCCTTGTTCTGTCATCATCTGCCTTGTAAAAAGTCACTCACCCTGTTTATAAGCTGCCCTCAAATACTGAAAAGCTGCATCACGATATCTCCAGAGCCTTCTCTTCTCCAGGCTAATCAGCGCAGCTCTCTCAACCTTTGTTTGTCAGAAAGGTGCTCCAGCCATCTTCATGGTCTCCTCTGGACCCACTCCAACAGCTCCTTTTCCTGCAACATGTGCTGTTTGCGTGATGTTAACAACAATCAGAAACAGAATAATGCCTTTTGACAAGGACCTTTAGGGAGATTTAATTCAACCACCAACTCAAAACATAGATAATGTGTGACAACATAATATGAACAAGTAAGAGTACTATTTATCCCTCTATGGATAATATTAAGCAAGAAAGATGTACACTCGGTAGTTAGCAATTACTTAAAGGGCCCTAATAGGATGTATCCATGAATACTGAGGTTCATGTCATTGCAAGACCGCTTCTAAAAGTGCCTGAAGATGGGAGGAAAGCAAATGTCACTCCTGTCTTCAATAAGGGCAGAACAGGACCCAGGGAATTACAGGTTAATCAGCCTCACCCACAACCTGGGAAATGTGATGGGGCACCAAATTCTGACAACTGTTTCCACGCATATGAAAGACATGAAAATCATCAGGAGTAATCAGCATGGATTCACCAATGAGAAATAATGCTTGATCAACCTGGCCAGGTTGGATAGAGCCAGGCGCTTTTCAGTGGTGCCCATTGTCAGAGCAACAGGGAATGGGCACAAATTGGAGTTCCCCTGAACATCAGGAAGCACTGGCACAAGCTGTGCAGTCTCCTCCTTGGAGATGTCCAGAAGCCACCTGACGTGGGCCTGGCACTCTGCTCTCCATGTTCCTGCTGGCACAGGGGTAGGAGTGGATGGACCCAGAATGCCCTGACAATGTCAACCATGATGTGATTCTGTGAATATATCATATCAAATACAAGTCAGCTGGTGCATTATAAACAGGCAACTGATACTAAGAGTAAATGAAATGTGTTTAAATTCAGTGAATATGTTGCAGGACTTGAGGCTGTAGCTCACTAATATATTTTTATAAACATTGAATAGTTGTGACATGCTTCCCCCAAAGTAGTTTTGTTTATATATCCTGTATACACATGATTCTGAACTTCAGTCAGATAGGTTTGCTGTATGTAATGAATTTACTTAACATACAAAAGAGTAAATATAATAACACAAATATTTCACATCTCCTTTAATATGAGGAAAACATTCAAGATCACACAGATCACTTTCATTGAAAAGTGAAGAATATATGCAGGATAATTCAAACAATAATTTTAAATACACTTTTAAAATGAGAAGACATAGAAAGGTTTGATACTTAGAACTAATTTCCATATGCATTTGAGTTATCGCCTTTACTGATTTTCATTACACCAGGACCAGGAAACAGTTCCATCCTTTAGCCTAAATATAACTTGCTAAAATAAGTGCCCAAAGGATGCATCATAAATATTTAAATTTACATAACACCATGTCTTCATTGAATTCTTTTCTGTTTTTTATGTTTACATTCTTATTAAAAATAAATTGCTTGTCTCACTGCAATTTTCTTCATTGCTTATGTTAAAGTCACCTTAATCATAAATTGTCAACACCAAGGTAGTGTTTTTCAACCGGTTTAATTAACTATAATGTCTTTCAAATGTAGTAGACTGGAAAAAGGTCAGTTTATAAAAACATTCAAATTGAAGAACTTGATGAGTCACAAGAACTGATACAAATTATCAGAGATGACTGTTTTTGCATGTCATACATACACATTGTAAATTTGGGTTTAGGAGTTATCACTCTCTACATCTACTTTATTTGGAAGCGGAAATTTGGTATTATTCAAATCCTTTGTTGTTTCAGAGCTCCAAATGAGCAGTTTACTCAGCAGAAATAGCTAATATGAAGGAAGGACTCCCTCTGAACCTTCAGAATGCCTGTAAAAGGTACAGTATTTCTGCAAAGTGAAATGATATTTTTCTACTTTTTACAGAGTGGATCCCAGCAAAGCTTGCTGCCCCACGGTGGGGCTCAGGAATGGTTGTGTGGGAGTGCAGACACCAGATTTCTTAGTGACTTGCAGCTCCATACAGCACGTGTTCCTGTTCACAGAATCACATGGACCTCATGGCTAAGGCTGTGTCCATCAGGACACCCAGAGCAGAGTGCCGTGAGGGGCATGGTTAGTAGGCATGATGTGATAGGTTGATAGTTGTACTAGATGATCTTCGTGGTCTTTTCCAGCTTTAATGATTCTATGATTCTATGCACAAGCACGCCTCTTTTAACACAAAGCAGCAGATTTCAAGCATGAAAATATAATCAGAGATCCACAAATCCTTCATACCTCTTCAAACCATACAGAACAAATATCTGTGTCTAATCCCATACAGATTTTTCTTCCAGAGATATTAGATTTCATAGTTGAAGGAAATGAGCTCCATCCATCAAACAGGGAGGACACCACACCTCACAGTTCTCTCAGCAGACAGACACTTGCACACAGCAAAGACCACTCTGTGGTTCTTCTTCCCTAAAGCATTCCCCAAAGCATTCCTCCTTTGGCATGATGGAGTGCTTGGTGCAAGTTGTAGCTCAGCACAAGAGTTTTCTCACAGAGGAGGGGCAGCCTGGGCAGGGAAAATGCAGAGCAACATATTTTATTCCTGCAGAAATAATCTTGTTTAAAAATATATTGAATGTTTTATTTGGCATAATTTTAGTTATTGTGATTTCTCTTCCACAAGTAGAAAGAGAAGTTCTTTCTGCATTGTGCAGTGGATCCAGACAGGAAGTCATTTAGCTGTCAAGTCTTTCTTTTAGAGTTTGAAACTGTTTCCTATCTCAGATTGTAATGAGAAGTCAGAATCTGGAAAATATATGTATTTATTTTTAAGTACAGCCAAAACACTCTGGTAAGGAAATAACTTGTAGATATTGCAGCTGTCTCCTCAAAAATTGAATACTCAATATTCCAGGTTAAAGAAACCAAAGAATGTAACAATTTCTGTACGATTTTTCAGGTCTTATAAGTGTTTTTCTTCAATTACACTTTTTACTTTTAATTGCATTCTTAGAACTACGTAATCAGCTTGCTACAGATCTGCAGACAAGAAGATGAAAGTCATATTTATCTTGCTGGAAATGTCCAAGGCCAAGTTCCTAAATTTAACAGATTGTTACTTTCAGCTGATAAGTCTAGAAATTTTTTTTTTTTCCATAACAAGAAAACAAAACTGTTGTATATTATATATATATTATTTATATTATTATATTATAGATATTATATATATGATTACTGAATCATTAACAAACATCTACTATTTAATAGTTTGTATTTTATATATATTTAACATCACACTATTTTTATATATAGATATATATATAGTGATGTGTATACACACTGTATTATATATATATAATGTTATTGTATTTTTAGTACTGTTTACTTTCAGATAGGTATAGCAAGGTACAGTTTACAGAATTCAACATTCTACTACTGCAGCAGAATTACATGTTGTGATAAATCCTTTTGCCTCTACTCATTTCTTGGTGGGCAGTCATGGCACAGATTTTTCAAAACCAGAAGTAGTTTTGTTAGCATTTCTACAAGTAGCAATGGAAGTGTTTGGCCTTTGTTCTAAACCACACCAAGTTGCTTCATGTGGCTGTAGTCACTTCATATGGCTTTGTGTGACATTCTTGGGGCTTCCAGAGGTCATAGTGTTGTAACCTGAGTGAATTAGACTTCTCTCACGTAAACAATGTTATGAGTTCTGGGAGTTCAGGAAATTGTTCAGATTAATTCAAGCAGTAGCAGTTAAGAAACTTTATAAAGATCATACACTGACAATTCCACAAAAAATGATCTGTAAATAATGCTTTTAAATCAATGATTTAAAATTCCATCTACCTCATCTGTTTTTGTTTTTTTTTTCTGGCCTAAAGTATCTTTGTGAGCTCCATGAACTGCAGTGGATTGGAGCTCAAAATTAGATGCTTCCCAGTATAAGGAAACAAGATGGCATGAAGTTAAAAAAGCAGTTCTTACTGTAGAAATGGCAAGGTTTTTATGCCTTCTATCCAACCTAATATTTTCATTGCAAAGACAGCTTCCCTAAGCTACTCTGAACTAGCATGTAGTTTTTTACTCCTTACTTCTACAGTCAGAGCAAATACCTCCCCTGAACACTGCAAAAATTCTCAAAGTAAGGGTGGGTACTCCTCTTCTTTTCCAACGCCTTTTAATCTACCCCAGCCTCATAACTCCTGATGTCACCTGTCAGACTGACTTGATACTGACCCACCAGGAGCACTAATATGCATTGCCTATCCAAAAGGGAGTTGATAGTAGGTGTTTGTAGGCATTCTGTCCATACAGAGGGCAGCCAGAGGTGTGGAGCAGTGCCTCATGAGCCCCACTTTTCCTCTTTGGACTGTTCCTGGTAGATAATTGCTGACTGTTGGGCTCAGTTAGGTTTCAGTGGATAAACCACGTGGGTATGATGAACGTCATGCAAATATTCTCTTTCTGCTGTATTCTCTGTGAACAAGGTGAACAAGGGCACAATGAAGTGAATAGCTTAGTAGAACACTTTCCTTTGGAGCGCCAGAGCATACATGGCTAAGGACATTTGGCCTTTATACTTGGGTAAGATAACCTGAAACCATACTAAGCTTATAGAAATATTATAGATTGTAGATTGTGTGATTATCAAGGTTAAGAAAAATACATCCATACATGTACTTACATGTGGTGCAAGATTTTTACTTACTGATCTTTTCTACCTGTCACCATTCCATAAATGTGCATTTGTTACAGTTGAAAGAAAGAAATGGGAAATTTCCAGTTCAGGGAACAAACTTGTCAGCACTAGGTCTGTTTTTCTAGTCTATAAATAGAAGGGTATTCTTTGTTGTTGTTGTTTTCTTTGCTGCTGTAATGACTTCTGTAATATGCTGCAGATGTAATACTGTGCTCTTTGCCAGAAAGCGTGCATGGCTTTAGAAGGAAAGATGCTCAGACAGTGAAGTAACAGAAGTGCCTTATTTAGAAATACAGTATATATTTATCTTCATTTTCCTATGTGATTGTATCCTCTGAAGAATAAGTTAATCAACTTCGTTTGTTTATGCAGCGTTAAACACATGCTTTGTAATCATGTATTGCTATAGAATTTTAAAACACATATAGAAGACAATGACTCGATATATTCTTTATTGCTGTTTCTACAGTTGATGTTGTCATATTTATTAATAGTGATAATAAAAATTTCTATGATATTCTTTTAGGGAAGTAAAATGGAGAAAAAGATAATTCTAGAAGAACTTCTTTTAAAGAAGTCACAACAGAAGAGAAAAACGTCACCTGCTAATTACAAGAAAAGGCTGTTTGTTCTGACAAAAACAAGCCTTTCTTATTATGAATATGGCAAAGAGGTAAAGACTCATTTTCTTAAGTAAACTATTCAAAGATATTTCGACCATCATCCCATTCTTCTGGTGTGAAACTTGATTAGAAGCGATGCATTAGAATAACGGGTGTACTTTGTTTTGAGTAAAATTGAAAAATTAGAGGACAACAAATTCTATTTTCAGTTCAGGAAATCACTTGGCTGCTTACAGCTATGTTTGCCATTGAGCATCTGTTTGCATCCTTTGCAAGATACTAAAACTTAAGCAAGTAATTAACAGTGGCATATGTTTACATATTGTCTTGAATTGGGATGTTTTCCTCATTCAGGCCTCCCTCTGAAGTGATATAAATAAGTGGCTTCAGAAATTACTTGTGTGAGGTGTAATTGGTTCCCAATCTTATCCCTCATTTGTATAAAGCAGATGGTTAAGCTATCAATTTCTAGAGACTGACTGTGCATCACACAGGGTAGATTTCACTCAGAAGATCTCCTGTTGGGAATGCAAATACATTACCCTGGCAACTTATTTCAAAGTTTTTGCTTCCTTAGTACATTTGAGTCCCTCCAGTGAGTTATATTGCAATGGGATCCTGCATGGAAGCCCATTGAGAATATGCTCCTGCACCTTAGCAAAAAATACAAACGCCACAGCTAAGCTTTTGATTTGCAGTTAAGGTGTCTTCCACTTCATTCCTCCTTCTTCTTTCTCCGCTCATTCTCCTTCTACAGCTGTACTCTTACAATTGCAGCAGATGTTTTCTCAGATGTAGGGCCATGTCCTGTAATTTGTAATTGACTTTAAAAGGAATTTGATTGATATATAAATGTGGTTAGGGCATCAAAAGTGTTTTTAATCATTTTTAAAATTTAACAGTCTTGAAGCTATGGCTTATCCAGCTTGAGACATAAAATCACACAGAACAGTAAATCTAGAATACTCCATACTGAATTAGCATTAGTTTACAATCTGCTTTATTTTCCCTTAGAAAAGAGGAAGGAAGAAGGGGTCAATTGAGATTGAGAAAATCCGATGTGTTGAGACGGTGAATCTTGAGGAATCAACACCTCCTGCGAGACAATATCCTTTTCAGGTTAGTCATGAAATTTGTTTCATGTTCATTTCATGTGAAATACTCAAATAATCCTAGGATTACACTGATCACTCCTGTCCCAATTGCCGATACCTGCTACAGCTGAATGCCATAGATATTTCAAGAAAATAGAAAATCTGTCCTTGTTACTGAAGTTGTGACCTTGTTAAAATGTTTTTACTTGGCTGGGACAAAATTTGGGTCTAGAAATTTTTCACTTATGTTCAAATTTCTATCACATTTGCTTTAATACAAAAATCGATACACTTACGTGATTGTGACATTTTTAAAGCATAATTAGGGACTTAAAAAATCTCATTTTAATTCCCACTATCTCCACTCCCATCTTTTTGCCCAAAGCCGAGTAAAGATTTTGACCCAAGACTGCCTGATTACTATTCTTTTATTAGGCTTCAGTCAGTAAATTCAAGGCTATGCTTTGTGCATGTAGCAGAAGATGTAGCTGCACAAAGCACTGTTCAGGAATTAAATAAGGAAATCGTAACTTCAGATTTGCTGCTTTTTATCTCTTTCCCCAGCACATTCTCCCCAGAGCCTCCATCAGTATCAGTTCTGTGAGCACAGGCAGGCAGTAGGTCCCCTTGGAGTGCCACACCTGGAGCAGTACAGCCACCAGTTGCAGGCTGCTTCATAGCGTGTTAATCCATGACCCTGCTAAAATTGCCATGGCCAAGGGCATCCTCTTGAGAAATGCTTAGTTTTTCACTTCATTCTTGCTCCTAAGTGTCATTCCTTTCTTTCTTTCCCTTTTCCCTCACCACTTTTGTGGCAGCGAATGGTGCACTTGTGTTAAATTACTGTGTTTATCTCAGGAATTAACTACTCAGATAAGTGGGAAGAAGAATACACACTATAGTCACAGGATGAGGGACTCCATTCTGGGAAACTGTATCTCTGAAGAGGGGAGGTTAGGATCCTGATAGCTGATTCTCATCAATTTTGGTGTGATGCTGTGACCAAAGGAGCTAATGGCATCTTTGGATATTGACAGAGGCACACACTGAATAAAAGCAGGAAGGCTATACTGCTATATTGTGATCTGCAGGAGAATATTGAGTCTAGTTCTGGTGATTCTAATTCAAGAAAGATGTTGTAAACTGAAGGGAGGTCAGAGGAGAGTGTCTAATGGATTGGCTAACATGCCTTAAAGAGAGAAAAGCTCACAGAGCTCCACCATTTAACTAAATAAAGAGACAGAAAATAGATTGATCAGTCTGGTATGCTTACAAGAGGGAGTACACATTTAATAACAAGTGCTCTTCAGTGTACAAACAAAGCAATAAAGCAATACTTGAAATTCATTGCAGATGACTAAAAAGCAGTGTATACAAGGGAAAGGAAGCCCTGGACTTAACACATACACACACTGCCTATACTAAGCATCACCCAACCAGCAAACCAGATGTTAGTAATTATTAGGTAGGCATCAAATGAAACTAGCCGAAAGTACGTTGAAGACAAGAAAAACAAGCTGATTTTTCCTATTGTATAGCTAAGTTACTGGACTATTTACTGTGGGAGGTTGTAGATACTAGTTACTTGCTTTCAAAGACAGCTGAACTAATTTGCAGAAGAAAAACATATATCCAAGGCAAGAGAGTATGAATGCATAACCTTTGGATTAGAATTCCCTGATCCAAAACTGTCCCAAGCTTTTGCTCAGTATTTGTTTCTGAGTACTTGAAGACAGGCGCTGGCCTGTGTAACAACAGCCAGAAGCTGGAAGAGGAGTCTGGAAAAACTGAAGTGGAAAAAATGAGTTTCTTTGTGAATTGTAAGGTCTTTTGTATTTAGAAGACAGGTCTATCTATAAATATTCTATGCTGCCCCTTTTTTCTTCAGTGGTTCTTTTGGATATGATCCATGGTGGTTAAGGCAGTACACGCAAGGCTTATGTGATGACAGTACTATATATGACCTCTGAAAAACATTGCTAAGTTGTACAAGTTTGATATCAGCGAATCTTCAAAGCCTAATTTTGGTTTCCAAGTTCTGGCATGAAGATTTTGGGTGGCACACTCTCACCATGCTGGCAACCTCTTCCAGATCGTGTACAAAGATGGCCTGCTCTATGTCTATGCACCTGATGAAGAGAGACGGAACAAGTGGCTCTCAGCTTTGCATAGAGGTAAACACTAGCCCTCTGTGTGCCACTGTATCCAAATAACCAAATAACTTCAGGGGAGATAGGAAAGTACTCTGCTCTATCATTTTATGCCACTCATTCTCACCTTTTTTAAGTCTTATTCATATTTGGTTGAAATGCATTGGTATTTTCAAGAATGAGTTAGAAATGTTAAAAGATGAAAGCTTATTTTGGTATTATTCTTGAACATTTTATAATTTCCCAATTTTTGTCATATCTTCCAACCAATGCAAGTTAATAGAGAGTTTCTGGTATACTGAAATAAAATCTTTTAAAATAAAATTTGCAAAGAATAAGATTGTGTGAGTGACACAATTGTAATGATCATAAGGCAAATAATAGAGAGAGCATTTCAGCTGCCTATAAGCCTTTTAATAAGTGTATGAAAATACTGGTCACCAAAGTTGTACTAATCCTTTCTGTCCTCTATTGCATGTTCAAGAATTTAGGGTTAAAAATGGGTCACCTCAGGAGATTTGGAACCCTGTCCAGAAACAATCAGTTTTTAAACTGATTGAGTTTTAAACTCACTCTGCTCATCCTACATTTCTTTTAGCTGTCTTCTGAAGCCAAAAATGCTGTTATGACTTGCAGAACTAATATATCACTAGCACAGTAATTGCACTGGGGTTAGTTTTGTAGAGTAAAGCAATGTTTGGATTATAAAGTAAGTGTTTCTTTGATAGCATTTCCCTTTGGTATGCTTAAATGTTAGATGTATTTTAGCAGATAAACAGATTGGATCTGCAATTTCAGGTATTGGGTATCTGATACTGGGTATCACGGAGTATCATTTTCTTACAGTAAATAGTTCTAGGAAAATATTTTGATATACAAAAAATGTTTTATTATTTTTATTATTGATTGTGAAATCTTTGTAAGATACATGATTTGGAATCATAGCTGTTGGATCCTACTTTGTCTATTAATTGTTTCATAGGTCTGCACTGTGTCTTTCTTGACAGCCAGTTGTCAAAAGAGAGGTAGCTGGTGGGTGTGGAATTCAGACTTGTGCATATATGAAGAAATATATTATAGAGGACAAAAGAGTATGGAAAATGAAATGTGAGGATGTGTGTCTAGAGGTAGGAGTCAACAAGCACTCAGAGGTCCCACAGTTGAATGCAGCAGGTTCTATTAAACAAAAGGAAGATTTCAGTATTGCAGCTTTTCGTGTTTACTGTGTTTTTTTTCTTTTCTTTATGCTTTCCAGAAATTAAAGAAAATACCAATTTACTAAGCAAATATCATAAAAGATTCTTCACCAATGGGAGGTTTCTCTGTTGCAATCAGACTTGTAAAACAGCTCCTGGATGTACAACTTGGGAGAAATGTAATGTCTTCTTTTGTTTCTATTTACCTAATCTCAGTGATGCTTTTCACTATATGCCAAATCCAAATGGGAACACTAATACTGACCCTGCTAAAGAGTCTGTCCTCTTCTTTCTGAAAGGGGGCTACAAGAAAGAAGAGGTCAGACTCTTCAGCAGAGTCTGTTGTGATAGGACAAGGGGAAATGGTTTCAAACTAAAAGAGAGGAGATTTAGATTGGATATAAGGAAGAAGGTTTTTATAATAAGGGTGGTAAGGAACAGTTTGCTCGGTGAGGTGTTGGGTGCCCCATCCCTTGAGCCATTCAAGGTGAGGCAGGACAGGGGTCTGAGCACCCTTATCAAGCTGTAGATGTTCCTGTTCCAGAGGAATTGTACTCAATGGCCTTCCAACTCAAATAATTCTATGACTCTATGAAAATGATATCTGTTTTGTTTGGTCTAAGAAGATGGTGACATTTTTACCCACAAAATAACCAAAATGGAAATATTTTCTCCTTTACGCTTAAGATCTCTAGATAAATTGTAGCATTATGCTCAAAGACTCCTCAGTTGATGAGGTTCCCACAACGAGACAGGTAGAAACAATGTGATTTAACCTGCAAAATATATATATTTTTTCTTTTAATATTCTTTTCTACAGTATTTTCATAGAACATAGTTCTGATTATTGAGCTTTTCTATATTTTATCTATGAATGCTGAGATAGGAAAATCTATAGAACAGTACACTCCCAGATTTTGTATTGTCAAAAGGGAATTCCCTTGTGCTTGTATACATGCTTAATGGGAAATCCAACTCATGTTAAGAAAACAGAATGGTGAATTGAGAATATTTAGGTTTCAGCTTTTTAAAGCTGGATTATTTGGAATGT
This sequence comes from Chrysolophus pictus, assembly GCA_037305975.1. Lineage (NCBI taxonomy): Eukaryota > Metazoa > Chordata > Aves > Galliformes > Phasianidae > Chrysolophus > Chrysolophus pictus. The sequence goes on from CM074576.1 coordinate 74,493,650, forward strand.
AGTGCACTCATAGATTTACTAATTTCAATCATAATCAAAACTTGGTCTTGAGCATTTAATGTCACAATCAAGAATGTAAGTACCCAAAATTAAAAGACAAATTAAAAACTGTAGGTGTGCATATTTTGAAACCTTATTTGTGTCTGTGACACTCCCAGTAACACAGAAACATTTGCTTTTGAAAAGATAGTCTTATCTGCTCTTAATACAGTTTATGGAACATTGGCTAATGTAAAGAGTTGTCAGCTGTTTTGTAACAGTAATTTGAATAGCTTCATATAACTTCCAAACCATTTGTTACATGAGCCAATAGGGCCGTGAAACCCCCAGTCAGTTGTAAGGAAAAGGAAATACCTCACTGTCAGCCATGGATGACTTATCCAAGAGAAGAATTACAAGAAGTATTTTGGTGCATTGAACGCTTCATTTCTGCCACAGATAATAATGCGTGCAAGATATTGTGCTGTGTCTACTTTATATTTGTTCCTAAATGAGTTCCTGAGGTTGTTAGTGGAGACATGCAGAGCACAGGGAAAGATTGCCTGTGTAGGGGAAACTCCAGACAGCCTGAGTCTTCTGGCTGCTGGGTAATGGAAAGCAGTATTCTTAATTACCACTTCATAGACTACAAGTGCCTTTTTTAGACACTTGGCATAGATGAGAACAATGGCTTGTGGACTTTTAAAAGATACTGAGATGAATTAAGAGAGAGTTGGAAAGTACAGAATTAAAGCAGTTCTATATCACAGGGAAAAGAAATGTCAGTGTTGTTGCTGCCACTATGTAGTTCTGCAAGTGAGAAAGCATCAAGAGATAAATTCTTGCTGAAATTCACAGTGTTTTATAATCCCTGTCTTTCAGATGTGACTCTATGTTGCACAACCTGGTCTGTGAAACCACTGCCTCCAGTCCCTCAAACACTGGTAGGTCAAACTTCTGAGTATCAACCTGTAGAGAAGGACTCAATACTGATGATAGGGAGTCATACAAGATAGGAGAATTGCAGGCTGTCCCTGGAAGTTGGTCTCAATCTCTAATATATGGTCATAATAGAATCATAGAATGGCCTGGGTTGAAAAGGACCTTGATGATCATCTAGTTTCAATCCCCTGCTATGTGCAGGGTCGCCAACCACCAAACCAGGCTGCCCAGAGCCACATCCAGCCTGGCCTTGAATGCCTCCAAGGATGGGGCATCCACAACCTTCTTGGGCAACCTGTTTCAGTGCGTCACCACCCTCTGCGTGAAAAACTTCCTCCTAACATCTAACCTAAACCTCCCCCATCTTAGTTTAAAACCATTCCCCCTTCTCGTATCACTATCAACCCATGCAAGCAGTTGTTGATCAAGGTACTGCAATCTGGTATCCAGCAGCATGTCCGGAGGAAGGACACAACTCCGTCTTCAGTGTGCTGAAAAAGGCAAATTGAGGAAGCCTCAGTCACTTCCAGTTCACTTAACAAGCTGGTGGTAGTATACTACAGCCTTTATAGTGACATCTTTTAGTGAATGCCATCAAAATTAGTTCTCTAGAGCATAGGAAGTCCCCATTATTACAGATGTCCCAAACTCCACTCTACCAAACTTCCCAGTGAAAATGGTGCTTCTAGTACTTGGAGAAAACATAGTAACTGAAGTTGTGGACAAATACATTGAGATTTGTGGGCATGATGGTGATGGGTCGATGGTTGGACTCCAACCTTAATGATTCTATGATTCTATGACTTAATTTTAATGTGAAACAGTGGATAAACTGCACTTTTTCAGGCAGTTCCCAAGTTATACTGCTCCAGCAGGCTGGGTTAGGAGTATAAGTGCCTCTTTAGGAACATCTGTTTAGCTCAACTTAACAGAAACATACTAGAAGTTAATGAATTGAGAAGTGCTTCTGAGATATATATGTACTCCTACCTATGTCTTGACTTTATACCAGACAGTAACCCAGAAGTGTGTGCCTTGCTCTCTGTCTATCTGTGAAAACTAAGCAAACAGACTCAAACAAGACACCAGAATGCCAACAAACAAACAAACAAACAAACAAACACTGCATGCAGCAGTTTACCAAGGTGCTTGATGAAAAAGGGAAAAGCTGGAAGGAATAAGAATAAAGCAGAGACTGGAAGATCTGTTTCTGTGTTTATTTCCTCTTCTATGAGCGGTGTGCTGAAAATAATGCCTCCTGTTCTATTACGTTGACTCATGATTGTTGTTGGTGGTATGGCAGTAGAGGTTGAACCTTCTTGCCAATATTCTGTGACGGCAGCAGAGGGGCAGTCTGACAAAATGGCACGGAAGTATCTCTATCAAACAGTGTTATTGTGCTCTTTGTAACTGTTGTAGTTTCCATGACAATAAATAGGAGGTATTACTTTCAGGGTAACCTGTGTTTCTCCTTTTATACAAATGTAAGGGCTATTCTATTTTTGACCTTAATATCACTGCCCGGCCAAGTTACTAAGTTTTGTGAGGTGAAGGTCAAGGAAATAGAAGAGAACAGTGTTGTTTGATCTTCATGTATTTAAAAAACAGCTAGCTGAATGGTCTGCGTATTCTCAGATCACTAGTCTAACCTCCAAAAGTAAACTAGATTGGGTTTAAAATCATGAGATATTTTTAAAAATTATGTCTCCTGCCTTCTTTTCATTTGTGTTCTGGTTTGTATCTTTAGGATGCATTCTGGGCCCGTTTTTTTTCTGTTGATCAGAAAGAAACTAAAAAAAAAAGAAGAAAAGCTTGAAATCTTATGTATACAATTAACATAACAACTAGGGCTTAAAGAACTGCATAGAGTATCAAGAAACAAGACAAAACCATGCGGTATAAAATAGAGCTCCAAAAATAATAATAAAGCCTTGAAAACAGGCTATGATCAAAGAAGCTTTTGATATTTTTTTCTGTTAATAATACTTGAAAGTAATGGCATTGTGAACATGCAGCAGCATAACTTGTTTTGAATTCTGTGGTCTGCTTGCCTGGCTTCCATCAAGAGATGCTTTGTCTATCTGAAGAGATCATCTGTCATGCAAATGTTCTTCTGAACATGCTGGCTTCTGCTAGGCCTTTATGATTTATTTGCATTATCTGCTTGATTTCAAAGGTGTTATTTTGGAAGGGAAGTTTAAAATGCAGGAACGTGACAGTATTAAGGTTGATACTCTAAAATAGTTTCAGTAAATGCAGATATAATAAGTACCACATCTGGTTAGAACAACTTGACTTCATTACCCCAAGCTGTATCATACAGATCAGACTTAGAAGGCTAATATTGAGTTTTCATGGCGAGGAGCAGTCAGCAATCTGCTGACATTCAGCTCCAGAGCTACTGCCATAAGCTTTCAGCACATTCTACTTTGTCATTTCACCTACTCAGACTGGTCATCAAAGGTACAACTGAACTGTCAATCTTCCTTCCATCTACCTCCCATTTCATATCCCTCACCTCTCCAGTCCCAGAAAGTCTTGTTTGTTTTCTCCTTCCTCAATTGACCAGAGGCACTAGTTCTTCTCTTTACAGCTTACACCTTTGATGTCTCTGTCCCTTTCATCAGTTGAACATTACACCATTTCCACAGAAGAGCTGGTTCCTAAAGAGTGATGCTATTATAGAGAATACAAGTGACAACCATGCCTTCAGAGGGACCAGTAGGCATTTCCTCTGTGCTTTGATAAGCAGGATCTACCTGCCTTAGAAACACTTTCATCTCTGCTGGTGCTTGTCAGGCACTGCCTTTGCAATGTCAAATACTTTCTGTAGGTCAGGTAGAAGTCCACTGAGTGCACACACATATCTCCTCATGCTAATTTTTTTGACAATTTTTTTGGAAGAGTAAATGAAGCAGCACAAACATCCAGTTGTACCATGGGAACACGGTTTTGCAGATAGTAGGCATACCACATTTCCTCATCACACCTAAATCTCAGCTTATCACCTAAAGATCTCTCTAGATGGTGGTGATAAAGTCATCAACGTGGAAATCACAATAATATCAGTGCTAGCATAAGGAAAGTAACAAGGTGTATTCTATTACTACTAGGAAAGTATAGGCTTTAGGGTTTTCAACCAGTGTTGGATATGGAAAGCATTATGTAAGGACACAAACCAAAACATTAATCTGTATCAGGTTGTGCAGAAGTCCATCCAGAAATATTGCAAAAGACAAGTACAAATCCAGCAGTAAAACCCAAAGAGATGCAAATCTGATGTGCTCATCTTTGGCTGGATCTTTCCCCTGTCTGGTTGGACAAAAAGAAAGTCCTTTATTTGATCATAATTATTTCTGCCATTTACTTTGGCCAATACTTTGCACTTTCTCCTGTTTCACAAAAAGATGAAAGCTTCCTCAAAGCATGACCCTGATCATAAACAAAACGGGCAATTAAAAAAGAACAGTTCAATCTCAAAAAATTACCAAAGCCATATCTCAGAGGTACAAATCAGCCCATAAATACATTCACTAAAGATTTACTTGCTCTAATATTACTAGATACTTTTATGAAAATGTATTATAATTTTCTCCATCTTTCTGATAGCTTCAGGCCACTCTATTTCTGTCATTATCCACAAAACAGACAGCCTAAGGCTTGGATCATGCTTAACAAAGGCCTTCAAGCTAAAAACTCCCTTCCACTGAAGTCTGAACTTGGCCAACTGGAACTAGACTTCTTGTGCTGAAGCAGTAAAGCTTGATGAATAACAGGTCTAAGTCTAGGCAAATGAGGATTCTGTTCTTTACAGATGAGCATCACCATGGGAACTCAGTGAGATCAGATTGAGGCTCATTATGTTTACTGGAAAAGATTCTGCATGTCTTCTGGCTCCAAGGTGTCGATCAATTGGCTTCTTGGTTTCTCTTTGCTTAAATTAAGTAAAGAAATATCAATGAAGATGAAACAAGCAAGCACGCAATGCCGTGGTTGCAAAGATTTGACTAAAAGGAATCACAGCTTGCTTCAGAACACTTGGCATTCTTACCCAGTATTGCATTACAGTGCTTTTCAATATAAAATGATTGCATAAGATAAATAGTTGGCACTTGGAGCCTCTTATCCCAAGTCTTTGTTATTTCACCCCATCTTTTGCTGTCAGTGTTTCACATGTAGTTTTCCCTGCTATTACAGATTTGGAATGCCTTGATTTTCTCAGTTATGACATTTCTCCAATTTCTAAATACATTTCAGTGCCTAAATCTAAGATGCCTTTTTGTCTGTGGTTAGACTCATGTAATCTAACTTTGAAGTTGGGCTTCTCACCCAAGTTATTTTTGTAGACCTCCTAAACAAATAGTGGTGATAGGTAGAAAATTTTGTAGGAAGACACAGTTCACCTGAAGAGGTGGGTCAAAGAGGAATCCTATAGTTACATACCTATACTTGTTTAAATCTGCATAGAGAAGGAAGCAGGTGGGGTTCCTTATATCTAATAAGCTTAACAAAGAAACATCCAATGTGGTCAATAAAATATTCTAAGGAAAGGGGACAATTTAGAATCACGTAGCTTTTTCTTTCAGGGATTAGTAGAAACGACTGATGAAAATCTCTTGTGCTTTATGGTAATTATTAGTATTGATCAACAGTCATTCAAATATATTATGTAAGTTACAATACTGTGATGCTGTGTTAGAGTTTTCTGATACAATATGATGTCATTACACTTAGTTATAGTAAAATTGTTTGCTCACATGGTGTCTAATGCACATGAATTGCAATTGCTCAGCTTCAGATGATGTTAGGCTTTTGGTATGAGTGCAGTCTATTATGTCATCTTGTTAATGACAGCTTACTATGACAGCTGTGTCAGCCTGCACTCCATGTTATGCTTCGGGTGTCATTATGATGGAACTTGGCTCTGTTTTTACCCATCTCACAAATATGGACAACAGTTTCTGGAATGTCCTTCCACATGAATGAGAAGAAAAGATGTTTTCCTGTGCCCATCTTCTTAGCTTTGATTAATTTTCTTACCATTGTTATCCATTTTGAAGATATATGTGGTCGTGTATGTTGCTTATCTTTTCTTACTTTATTTTGTGCTCTATCTTTTTATAATTTTATTTCTTCTTTCTTCAAAAGCTGAGACGTAGAAGCCTGCCTCAGGTTGTATCGTCAAACAAGGGAATTCTAAATATGGCTGTGGCCCAATGCAACTATGAACCCTCAGGAAATTCAGCTATCCGTCTTGTCAAAAGCAATAAATACCATGTATTGCAAGAGGAAGATTTTGCCTGGTGGAAAGTAAGAGATTTGGAAGGGTAAGTATGCACTGCACTATACTTCTTTTCCATGATAATGATCTATGTGTCTCACCCTCATAGACAGCATTGCAGGCAGTCCCAGTGCCTTACAGGATCTATAGAGCTAGCGTTAGCTTGGAATTATGTTAGTAGCTTTTAAACCTTTTTAAAGAAGTCTCATTGTGTTCTGTACAACTCCACTTTCATTATCATCCTTGGCTGCCAGACTGGGTGAAATTTACTATAGTTACTGCCTGTGTGCCAGCTAAAATAGTATCCAGTGACTTAAATTCTGACATGTGCCTGAAGAAGGGCTTGTGCACTCTAAGCTGGCCATTTATTTCCAACCATTTAGTTTCAGTGAATAAGAAGATAACATCTCTCCTCTCAGACTTTGCCTCTCACGTATGTAAAAATCATCTTTAGACCAATATTGTCACTATTGCATAGCAGTGACAGCACAGGAGACCAGTGAGAACTGTTGAAACAGTTCCATCCAGCGCTGAACAGTAGCATTAAATTATTCTCTTTGAGGTTCACAACTGGAAGAATCCCCTTTGACTGCTTAAAATACAACATTTTTCATTAACATCCAGCTGGGGCAGAAAAGAAAATTGCTTCCCAAGTCATTAAATAAGAAACAGCTTTCCGAGTATGCTGGAGACAAAGGCAACACAACAAACAGGAGCTGCCTGGAAGACATACGACTTCTTGTCTGTCTCATGATGGATACTCCCTGAATTTGATTTCATGTACATGACAGAAATGTGGAAGGGAAGCAAGGGGATATCCAAACTGGTTTGGAACAGAATGAATTAGTTGATCCACTCATAACTCATTGATTAAGTTTACATCTGCAAGTGAGCAAACAAATAAATCAACCTTAAGTTAAAGTGTCTGTATTTTATAGCTGACAGGATTGGCATGCTGTTTGGATTAGGAAAGCAGCATACAACCCCAACAATTCAAAGACAATGATAAATCAGTGAGCTGAGATTCGCTGCTAAATGTCATCACTGGAAAGTTGATGGCTATGCAAAAGCATATGATATAGGCAGCTCTACTAATAGAGCCTGAGCAGAGGGCTCTGAGATGAATGAAGAAGCAAAAAGAAATCGAGAGAATGGGGAGCATTTATAGTTTTTTCTCTGGCTTGTGAAAGTGAGGCTTTTGCAGCATTGATTCTGCAAGGACATACTCCATATATAGCATAGCAAAATCTTAAAGTACTCCTTGGAAACATCAAAGATCTTGGAGTTTTGAATGTAGTGGGAACAAACAGCTGGCAGTTACCTGTTTCAGATTTCATGCATTCTTGGATTTCTGCTCGCTCTACTGAGATCTGTGGTGAAGAAATCCTTCCTTTCTGTCTCCATTCATATGCAAATATACACCTGTCTATTTTTCTGGTTGGCACAGCATACAGCCCACTCCCTTATCACTATAGATGACTGTGGGTCCTCATAACTTAGTCCAACATGCCATGCTGCCAGCTGCTTCATATGCTAGCTCAGTTGCGCATATTCAGCTTGGCTTCTCAACTGCATCTGGCACTGTGTGGGAAAGAGTGCTGAGCCTACCTGCTGACTTTCTGTGTCTGACCTTGGATACTCTTCTGGCATCTATTAGTCACTTGCATCTTTCATCACAGCAATGGAGATGGCATGTAATGATATCGTTGAACAGCTGCTCCAATCTCCCATATGATGATGCCAATCATTGAGAAATAAGCCATTTCAGTGACTAGTGAAAAGCATAATTCATTGAAATATAGTCTTCTAAAACAAATTACCTCTGCATTTTCTCCATGTCATGTAAAAAAAAAAGCAGAAATGTTTTAACCATGAGCATTTCCGTTAGTGGCATTCTAACAAGTGTCTGTCTGATTAATCCCTTTTCCTATTTTAAGTGACCAATTTTAAGATGCAATCATATGCAATAGCTGAACTGTGAACTGTTTATTTTGCAGGAATGAAGGTTTTGTACCAAGCACTTACTTGAGAAAGTTATTCCTGAATGAGGATGAGCCAAGGTGAATCAATATGCAGCCATCCACTGCTTAAATGTTCTCCTCACCACTCAAGAAAAGATTGGGCAAATTTTTTTGAATATTTTTCTTCTTAAATCATCTTCTGAGTACTAAGCATATAATTTACTGCATGGTGTAGAATCAAGTGCAGTTTGTCTTCTTGACTCATATATTAATGCAAAAAACATCAGTTTTTCCCCCATCACCTGTTTTCATTTAAATCAATAGGGTTTTGCCACTGTCTTCAATATGCTGGGATTTCAGTCTTTGTACTTTTATTTCAATTTTAAAATGTCAGCCTTGCTAGCATGCTCATGCATTTGTATGTATGTGAGCATTCCAGTACAAAGGGAGTTCAACTCTATTATAAATCAGTCTCAAATTTTCTTTATGGCAAGATGCTATGACATTGTAAGCATTAAGTGTATGTCAAAGTGTTTGAATGAAAACCTTACAGAAGCTTCACAGATTTTCTGATAGTAAACCACACTATATAGGATCCAGAGGTTTACTTTAAAAACAACAACAAAACAAAACAAACAAACAAAAAACCCAACCAACAAAAAAAAAAAAAAAAACCCACTATTCTATTAATATTCTGTAAAAGGCAGCATAATTACTGTTATTTTTGCACAATAAATTGTTTTAGTATTCTTTCTATTGTCTGTCATGCTAAAATTTTTTTATTTGGGAAGTTTAGGGTTGTGCAGTTTTGAAAATCTTCCATGTAAATTTTGAAGTGGTAGATGCAATCTCTTCATAAATTCAGTAAAGACGTGTAGTTTCATTATTTGCTACAGCAGACACAGAGCATATTTCTATTGCCAACACATTGTACAATGGCAGGGAAAGACTGTGTAAGTGTTTAGCAAGTCAGAGAAAAACCTAGAGAAGTAAATATATATCAATTTTTTTAATATTCACCTTAGAACATGGCACAATAGAAACAATTACTCAAAAATATATGCAGTGTGGCATTTAACCTGAGGAAAACAATTTTCATGACCAGTTTTTCATCATTTCAGTGTATTGTTTTGTCTTTGTAGGGAAAACTCAAGTGTCAGTGAGCACACATCAGCAGAAGAACAGAACATGGCTCAGCATGAGTGAGTATGTAGGATATATCTGTATGAGAACTGAGAGATTCTTTAGAGAGAAGTTTTATTTCCACTCTGCATGTACAAAGAGCAATGGCATTCCATATACTTATGTTATATTCATAGTAACAATTAGATATATAAAATCGTAGAATCATTAAAGATCACCTAGTCCAACTCCCCTGCAATGAACAGGGATACCTACAGCCAGATCAGGGTGCTCAGAGCCATGTCCATCCTGACCTTGGATGCCAACAAGGACGGGGCATCCACCACCTCTCTGGGCCATCAGCTTTGAGGTCATCAGTAGCATCACTGGTCACAGGCTTCCAATAATAAGAATGAATTTGGTTTGGGACAGGAAAAAGACAAGTGTTTGGACAAATCAGTCTCCTACACTAATAAAAGGATCCTTCATAAAATGAACTTTTGTTAAAAAAGCTTTACGTGAGCTCCCTAAAAAGATTTGACATAGTATGTTTGTCTTGTTTCCTCCGTGGGGGACTTCTCACTTTGCTCAAATATTGTGAAAAACAGAAGATTAGAGGAGAAATTATGCAACTCACTGCTAAAGAGATGGACATGTCCTGATCCAGGACAAACAAGCTACTTCTGGTAGAGCTCCAGGACTGCAGGATCTTCCTGTAAGGATTTACTACAAAAAGCCAGCATCACAGCATGGGCCCAGATATCTCAAGGTATAGAAGTGCCTTGGAAGCAGATGGAAGTAGTGGTTTCTCTTTTACCACAGCCTAAAATTACACCTGCAGGACAAGTCCCAACTCTAGCATTTAAAAGCATTTTTAAAAAATGTACAATGTATGGCATTTTTCATGAGTCTGCTGTGCCTTACTCAGAAATCAGCCTGTCAGTAACGAGCCTAATACTTCTCTTACAGTTGGTATGCTGGTGGTATCTCCCGTGCCCAATCTGAGCAGCTCCTCCATCAGAAGGTACTACGTATCTTTATTGCTTGTATATGAATAGCCAAGGAGAAGTTTCTGTCTTTGCCGTAGTACGTAGCCAGAGGATGCTGATGCTCTTCAAATAACTGTTGCATAACACATTGCTAGAAACTCTTGTACTCCTTAGTATTGATAAACAGATCTCCAAAAAATGTCTGGATGCATTATTTCTCTTGTACAGATGAGCAGATTATACACTTCAAAAACGAACTCTGAAAAACAGAATATCTAATCTAGTGTGGTAAACTGTTAACAGAAGTACAATGGGTAGTGAAAGTTCGGACTGGAATACCACCAAAAATAAATATTTCAAATATATTAATATGCAGTGAAAATCTTTTTAGTTATTCTACCACTCAAAAATACTTTGGCAAGAAAAAATGACATTGGTAATGAATTATTGAATTATACTCAGTGAAGCTACTGAGTATAGCAGAGAAAGAACTTATTCACGAGGAATGTATGGAGCAGCGTCTGGTCACATACTGCCTCTAGAAGGAATAGGAGGGAGGAGACGCTTTAATTACCTTCTGTCTACCTTGCAGTAAATCTGTGACTGCATCAAACCAAAATGGCACACTATTTGATTCATGTCTAGGATGGAGCACAACTCACCTAACTCTAAACATCTACACTGGGGTACCACAACCAGTTTCTAGACCTCCTTTATGGGGAGAAATAAATAATTCCGAGGCATAGTTTGTCTTGTCTTAAAGTAGTTCTTAAAGGACGTCAGATGAGTCACATCTTTTCTCATCTATGAACATGCCAGTGTAAAATTCTAAAGTTCAATGAGGTGAATCCCAACCTCATAGATTCTTGTAATTTTATCTTTTTTTTTTTTTCTTTTTTCATTTAGGGGAAAGAAGGTGCTTTTGTGGTGCGGAAATCTAGCCAGGCAGGAATTTATACTGTGTCTGTACTCAGCAAATTTCATGAGTGAGTATTCAAAGAATGTGTATCCTTTTTATGAGCATGCAAGGGAAATTATACGTGATGTAAGTTGTTTCCAACAAAATCTCTGAGTTGTGTTGAAGGTGAACCCCAGGTACTTTCAGGTCATATTGGATAGTTGAACTGGCTCTTGGAAGGGAATGGAAGGGAAGGACTAAGTAGAAGTTGGAAAGCAGAAGAAGAGGTGGAAATGTTGACTTCTGGGGCAGACTACAACTAATTCTAACTTCATAGGTGTCCAGAATTAGATGTAAAGCCATTGTTAAGGCAGTACATGAAAGCTATTGGCTTTGAATGTAAATGTTGGGAAACAAATACAGTCTACATTGTAGTACGCAGCAAAACTCTATAATGTGCTTCAGTCTGTTCTAAATAGCCAGCTGATGTAAAAGGTGGATAAATATGACAGAGGAAAATGTAACAGTTTCCCTGATCAGATCTGCTATTTGTTTAGTTATTTGGTTGGAATGTTGTAGTTTGTCCCACAGCTAACTAATCTATTAATGCATGGACTGGAAGGCACTTTGCAAGGCTCTAACATACACAGCACTTTGTTGTGTTTTTCAGAAGTAAAAAAGGAACAGTCAAACATTACCATGTACACAAAACCCCTGAGAATAAATATTACCTTACTGAAAATCACTGTTTTGAAACAATTCCCAAACTGATATACCACCACCAGCACAACTCAGCAGGTAATCCTATGTGTTCTTTCTACTTGATTGGCTCTGGCTTTGTCTTCTGTGCTTCTCAGAGTTAACACAAACAATGCTGAATATTCTAAATTTTGAGGCATCGTTTGGGAGAATTTGGGTGGGACTTCAGCTATCATATTCATAATCGAAATAGTTGCTTTGCTTTCTGTACAGAACTTTTTGATATTTTACTGACTCTTCTTGCAATACATCTGCTGGAGGTATTGCACAGAAAGATTTGTTTTAAAAACTGCTTAGAAAACCGTGAAGTGCCTAGTCTTGTGAAATGAGGAAGCTGCTAAAAATTGTTGTCTTTACCTGGATGGTGTGTGTTTGTGTTTGTGCATTAATTTCCTGTATGTTACTTGATTCCGAGGAGTTATTTATATATTGAGAGCTTTAATGGGTTTTGTTTATAGGTATGGTGCCAAGGCTCCAGCACGTGGTATCAACACAAATAAATAAAGTCCCAGCAACAGCTTCATTGGGAAATGGTAGGAAAATAATTTTATAATGTCAGACTTGGCCACCAGTAAAATCAAGACAAGAAAATCATGATTTACTTCTTTCAGGCTTGTGGAAAGTTGCAGAATCTTTGAACTCATTGTTTTGTGGCCATTTTAGTTTGCCCACATGACGTTTATGTTATGCCTTTTTAAGACACTCTATGTCAAATGTTATATTGAACATGAAAGATCGTGTGAGTTTCCCATTTTTTTTTCCCCCTCTGCAATATTAACTGGCACAATCATGCTTGTTTTCCAGTCCCCTACAGGAATATTTATCATTTGATGCATAAATCTTTCTCAAAACTCTTATAAGGCTTAAACCTAAGCAGTAGTAAAAAATATTTGTAGGAAGTTTAGTGTCCTTCAAACACAAAGCTGAAATGAGAGACAGGTATGTTACATCAGTGCACTATGAGTTTTGTAGCCCTTAAGAGAAAATAACAGCATTGCACCTGACAGACATTATGCTTGCATTTGTTTATTTTTTTTTGCTTAAGGGAATTTCTTTGTCCTGCTAGGAATCTGGGAGCTGAAGCGAGAGGAAATTGTGCCGTTGAGAGAGCTGGGAAGTGGTCAGTTTGGAGCAGTGCATCTGGGAAAGTGGAAGGGACAATATGATGTGGCTGTAAAGATGATTAAAGAGGGAGTAATGTCAGAAGATGAATTCATAGCAGAAGCTCAGACCATGATGTAAGCTTTGCTTACGTATTTGGAAACAATGATTTCTCCAAACATTAATCAGTAATGCAAAGCAGACACCGGAAAAAGAATTTCCTCTTAAAAATAGCTTTAAATAATGTTGAGTACATTAGACATGGGCTAAATAGGTAGCCATGTAGAACATTTGGAGTATTAACAAAATAATTTCACACAAACCGATGGAATCACCTACAAAAAGTTTCAGCTACTCTCTTTTTTTTCTCTTCCAAAACATTAAATATTCCAAATATTTCACTTAAAACTACTTTCCTTAGCACATATAGAGAAATGATTAGAAGGCGGTTCTTGCCATCCTGCAGATAGGAGTGCAGTGAATGACTGGGAAATATCAACAATATAAAGATGTGATTTGAAGCATTAGTTTCTGAATCTAAAGAGAAAATTGTATTAGAATGTCCAGTGAAATTCCATTAAATTATATTAAGCACATGAATTCAAGAACATTTCTGTTATCTCATGTCCTGAAGGCATGTGTTACCTTCATGTCAGCTGAACTATCACCATTTTGAATCCAAAAATTTTGCAGCATGGTTTTAGTAGAAAACTTATAGGTATAGGGACCACCCTACCTCTCAGTTCCATTTTCTCCCACCAATAAGGCTGCACATTTTCTCCACTAAATTCTATTTGAGATTTTGACGATGAAGTTGACATTTCATCAATACTTCTTTTGGTTGTCATCAATACCAAGGTTCACAGCAATGAGCAGGAGTCTCAGTTCCTCTTGAAAATGAATACTTTAAAGTCTAAGATAAGACTGCATTCATTCTCAAGAATTTCTCAGAGAATGCTGCATTAGTATTTGAAGAAATAAACTTACAGAAATGCTCTATCATATCTATTCTTTCTCTTACTGTTTTATTTGCATTTATTTCAGGAAGCTTAATCATCCCAAACTTGTTAGACTGTATGGAGTATGCTCAAAATTGTATCCCATCTACCTAGTGATGGAATATATGCCAAATGGCAGTTTGCTCAGCTACCTACATATTCATGGGAAGGAATTACAGCCCCTTCAGCTTCTGGAAATCTGCTACGATGTTTGTGATGCTATGGCTTTTCTGGAGAGCTGTCAGCTCATACATAGAAACTTGGTAAGCTATCCCACAGGAGAAGTGAAACAGGAAATACAGACGCAGTTCTGTCCCATAGTTCAGATACAGCTGCACTGGTGCTCCCCTGAAAAGTGTCATTGTCTACAGAGCAGAGACATCTGGTTGGCTCAGTACAAGGCACCTCTGGGCTAGGAGCTTTATTGCCACATATAAACAGTACTGCCCATAAGCTAACCTTTCTGTTTCAGAACTGGGCTAGCAGCTCCCCCAGCACCGCATACTGTGCTGCCTGCATGTATGGGCTCTAGGCTTAGGGATTTATGATCACTTTGCAGCACAACTGTAGCATCAGTAAAGCAAAAAGTTCAATCTGAACTGATGGTTCAGTCCTCCAGGAGATAGAGGAGCAGCATTAAAGATATGAGGCACTGTTTTTAGGGATAAATCTCTAATCTATCTAATTGGGAACTTTTTCTCTTTTAACAAGAATGGATGTTATGAGAATAAATGGTAGTTTATTCTTGCACATTGCAAGCAGAAACAGAACTTGAAAGTCTGCAGTTGCCTTCTCTTTTAAATCCATTTATAAGTCACTGTTTTCAAGAAAGTATTTCAAGTTGCTCTCAGTGTGAGGGTAAGCCATTTCAAGATCCTGGACCCAAAGTTTATGCAAAACATAGTTATAAAAAATGGTAGCATAAGTCTTTGGGGAAATGAGCAGTTATTTTTGGGCCTGTTAAAAGTGAACAAACTCAAATTTCAGAGTCAGTAGCAGTATTTTGCCTTCTCACTCCAGTCAGAAATACACTGGAATATTTGGTAATGATTTATGTTATAGACTTGCTTAATTTTCCAATGGGGATCTTATCACCTCAGGTGCTATTTTAAATGCTATTTTGATGATGCTTTCAAAAATTTGTTTCTATTTGCAAACCAAGTTATTCAATCCATACATGACAGACAACGTGGGTAGCAGTGTTCAAGTAGTAAATACAAAGTCAGTCTCTGAAAACTGTCTGTACGCTACAGGAAGACAGAGATTAAATGAGCTTGATTTCAAGCTGTAGATTCAAGGTGTATCACAAAAAATTAATGTGCATGATTAATGACAGAAAATACAACTTTAGATAAGTGTTCTCTGGCGACCATTTGTAGAACTATATTCTTACTGAAACTTTCATTAGCCAGACTGTTTATATATTAATTTTTATTGTTTTACTCTGCTTATAATGCATTGCGGATAATCAAATCAGTGTTTTCCTTCTTGCTTTTTATGTCTTGGTAAATGCTGAGACCCTGAAGTAGGATGCACTTTGAAAGACAGAGTTTAGTTTCTAGATCTGTTGCTGTCTGTCCAGGTGAATGTGGGTTCCTCACCTCTGTTTACTCATCTCTCACCATCCTCATTTGTAAAGCTGAGGTAATGATAAATAATGTTTTTCAATCAGTAGTCAAAAGCAAAATAAGAGAGCTACTTACTAATCCCTTACAGTTTCCAACTTAGCTGCTTCAGTCAACGAATTTCATTTCTCTTTGAAATGTTAGTGGATAGAAATTAAGACGTCACATTATTTCTTCCACTTTAGTCTTCTTCTACTCATCTATTCTCTAATCTTTTTCTACTAAAGGCTGCTAGGAACTGTTTGGTTGACAGCAATCTTACTGTGAAGCTCTCTGACTTCGGGATGACAAGGTAAGTAAAAGAACTAGTAGCCTTGTGGAGCTATGGTGTTTGTGTAACTTATAGTTTACTGGTAGTGATCAGGTAAAAACAGGTAATTAGTAAAGTTAAGTCACAGTGTGTTATATCTTCTTGTGTCTCCTATCCATAAACTTGTCCCTAAACTATTATGGAATTACAATAAAGACACTTTTCTGTCTCAAAAACTCAATGCTTAGGGACTAGGCACAGCTGAGAGATTTCACTACTCACATTTGTTAAGGAAATCTCAGTTTGCTTTTTCTAGAAGATATGCACTTGATCCATGGGCTAAACACCTCCATCAGCAGCTTCAGTAGAAGGAAGTGGGAGAGGATGAGCAGCCTCAAGTCCTCTGAGGAGAGGCTGAGGTGACAGGCACTGCTTAGTCTGGTGAAGATGAGGAGGATAAGAAATACCTAAAAGCTACTATGGCTGCTTGCAGTTGCAAAGCTGATAAAACAAAGTAATACTCATCAGTGTCAGGTGTTATAACCATGGGCACTGGCTCAGAAAGTTCAAGCTTGAATAACATAAGGTATTTCACAAGGTGAAGTCCGGTATTCCATCTGGGATTTTCCTGGCCAGAATTTTCCTTCAACTAGCCACAACCAAGTTCATTTCTTCTATTTTAGGTACGTCCTGGATGGTCTGTATGTAAGTTCTCTAGGAACCAAGTTTCCAGTGAAGTGGTCAGCACCAGAAGTCTTTCATTACACCAAATTTAGCAGCAAGTCAGATGTATGGGCCTTTGGTATGTATGGAATTTTGCATATAAATGCATATGTGTATATGTTATCATGTTTGAATTTCCTTATCTTAGTATCTGAAAATACTAGACACATGCTGAAATAATATAAAAAGCAATTACAACTTATGCTCTCATTTAATATTTTTATGAATCAAAATAGGAATTTTTGGAATTTTTAGCCCAATGTTTTTTCTTCTAGGCATACAGAAACCTTGACCACTCCCCAGGTACTTTATGTGTGTTTTATATGCTGCACTAATGGGAAATGTTGGCACTGGAGATCAAACAATGTCTTTGACTGTAGAACATAAACCTTAGCTGCCAAATCAAAGAGCTGTTCTGTTAGTCCAAGAGGTCAGAATGGATGCTGTGCATGGGCCAGACGTGCCAAAGGATCTGGGTCGCTGCATCTTGGAAAAAAAATAAAATGCATTTGCAGATCACTTTCTATGCAGGAATTTCAAACATTTGAACTTCTACTTCAGTGGTTTTCAAGCTATGATTTAAAAATTCGCAGGGTCTGTTCAGTGTTTCTAAAAGTCTGAAAAAAAAGCAGCAAAGAAAGGGGAGCCATTTGTGAACAGCCTTAAATTCACTTACGTGGGTTTGCTCCTTCAGTCGGATGATGTCAGCAGCTGATGATTTGATGGAAGTTTGGCAACCCATTGCCCTTGAGATTGAACAGTGGTGAATAAAGCAGATGAAAGTGCCTCCAAAATGCGATACTTCTTTTTTATCTTTAACTTTAGCTAGTCTCCCAATATTGTTAATGTGTCTGGCGGATAAACACGTCAATTGTGCCCTTCACAAGATTTTTATAATATATGTGATTGAATCAAAAGATGGATTTTCTGGTGATAAATTTTCTTTTTGTTCTTATGGATGAAATCCTGACTCCAGGCATTATTGTCATTAACTTCAATATCAGCATTAACTTCAATGGAAAACACTATTTTCCCTCAGAGGGTCTTTTCTCATTTTACCACTCTCCACTGGTGCAGTGGAAGCAAGGGGAGAGCTGGATCTGTCAGTCTTGATTTGACTGCTTTAAATTAGTGAGTTTTTGAAGGGCTAAAGAATTGAACCAAGATACTCATATTCCAAAAGCAGATGTCTGAGGACAAAAATAATCTTGTCTGTTTCATGCTCTCATCAGGGAAAGGTGAGATTCAGGTAGTGTTTTATTCTGATCTCACTGTGACACTGCAAAGCTCCGATCTTGAAGCTGGAGGGAAGTTAAAGATCCAGTACATTTCTCCTTGGAAAAAAATAATAATTCCAGTATTAATAATAAATTTGAATGTTAGAAAAAATTTCTGCTTGGAAAGAGTGGTGATGCAGTGGCACAGGCTACCCAAGGAGGTGGTACAGTCACTGTCCCTGCAGGCGTTCAAGAACCGTGTGGATGTGGCACTGAGGGACATGGTTAGCCAGCATGGTGTGATGGGCTGCTGGTTGGATTAGATGATCTTTGTGGTCTTTTCCAACCTTAATTATTCTGTGATTCTATATTGTGAATAAATAAATATTTCACTTTTTTTTTTCTAATTTTATCAATATGTTTAGTTTCAAGAAAAATAGTTTAGAGCAAAGGAGTCTTTATGAATTAATGATTATTATAATATCCAGTGTTTCTATTGCTTCAGTAAAATCCACTTTTTATACGTATGTGTAGTAGAGACCACAAAGCACTTGGGAATCTTTCTGATGCCAAAGAAGTTTATGTCCCACTCTCTTCGAACGATCATTTAAAAATTCATTATGATTTACTCTATGAAAATATGCGTAACTGTAACTGTCATTTTCTTTTTCCTTCTCTAGCACTGTGTATATATACACACTTACATAAGGGGATGTTTGTATTTTTGGACTCTCCATGGAGTTATGTACTGCATGTGCATCTTGTTTTGGGAAAGAAGGATTCTCTTACATTTCTTGGTTTTCATTTCTTATCTTCTGTTTCTTGCCTTCCATTGCTATGAATATTTCTGCAGGTATCTTAATGTGGGAGGTGTTCACTTTGGGAAAGCAGCCCTATGAGCTATACGATAACATGCAGGTGATTGAGAAAGTTTCTCAAGGATACAGACTTTATAGACCGCAACTGGTTTCAGACATCACCTACCAGATAATGTACAACTGCTGGCATGAGGTATGTGTATCTGCATGTACATTAAAATGCATTTCAGTGTCAGGGTAGGACAAAGGGTAGGACTCTTCTACTAATTTATTGGCTTAAAATTTGAATTCTGAGTTAAAGTCCTATGATTACAGGATGACTAATTGTACCTCCCCATGACCATTTTTCCCATCTACTTTAGCCACCACAGAATATGTGTTATTTCTATTCATAAATAAGTATCTTAATTAATTTAGAAGTGACCTCTACCTTTTTAGATAGCTAAAGTTGCATGGAAAAAAAAACACCCTTAGAACGGAAGGAGTGGGTTATCCCATCTGTGAGTCTGCCAGGAGTCAAATGCTGATCATGCTGATGTTATCTTGAGAGATGTGTCTGCCGTGCCAAGAACTATTCTGATTTATTGTTTCTCTTTGACTAAATTTTAGTCTGTTGTCTGTGGACCATGACTTGTCCCACCCACAGCAAAGAACCATTTGGCATATTGTTGGTGATACCATGAAATGACAGCGATGACAGACTTTTTAAATATTATTGGCAGAAATTTGAGAATAACATTAAAGAAAGAAGAATAAATCATCACAACAGAAGAAAAATATATAAAAAAATAATTTTAATTTTATTTGTCCCGTAAGCACCACTGTCTCTCTGAATTTCTGCATGCATTTATAACTAAATAACTGTATCCATCATCTTTGCCTCATCCAGCTGCCAGAAAAGCGTCCTGCCTTTCATCAGCTCCTATCATTTTTTGAGGTGCTGAGAGAAGACAGCAGGCCTTGAAAAAGAAGATTCACATACAGATGACTGTGCATACTTGTTCCATATCGTCTGCCTTCTGTGAGAGAGTGAAATCTGAACTCTTCCTGACATGAGCCACCTCTGTTGTACTGTATATTAGTTTCTAATTTAATTAGGGATTTGACCAAGAAGTATATGGGGAAAGCTTTTATGATACTCTGCAGGTGACAGTACCTAGAAGGATGCTGTGGAAGAATGTAATTCATTCTGTCCACTTTGTCTCAAAGAACTCCTCAGACACTGAGATATATGGCAACTGTATACACTCCTTCCATGTTTCCAAGCTGCCACTGTTTGGCCTTAGCTGGAAATGTAAACAAGGAAATACATGCTAGTTAGGCTTTATGATTATCACAACTCATCTGAATGCATTGTTCCTTTGTAATTCCCTGAAGCTAATGCTTGAGGTCAAATGCAGAACTACTGCAAGTAACAACAACATAAATAGTTATCACTTCACTTTCAGTTACTTAGAAATTGCTGTTGGTAAAATATTACATCAGTTTGTTTACTAGTAGTATTGATTTTAATTTTGGTCCTTGGGGTGTATGTCTGATTTTGAATTTATTCTAAGCTGCGTATCTAAGATATTTGCAACTATGCTACATACAAGAAGATCTTTAGAGAGCTATTGCTTCTTTCCACACTTTTTTTTCTTTTCATTTTCTTAATGTAATCATTGCAATAATAAATGTTAAATTTGGCAGATCTGTATAAAAGTTCAAGAGTAAAAAATTTGAACAAAACTTAAAACACCATAGTTGCTGAGCTAAATATTTTACTACTGAGCAGCAGAACATTCTCTACTGATAATTAATACTGAATTGTTAAATAAGAACACCCAACTTTCAAACATGCATAGCACTGTGCTAATTAAGGGCCACTTCATTCCATCTGGATATACCAAATACACTTGAAGTTTCATCATTGTAACAGAATCTAAAGTTACATATCAATATTTGTAAAATCTAATATATACAAAAAATGAAGAGGTTGTGAAATAAAGTAATTTCTGAAAAACTTCTCTCCTTTGAAATGGATGCTTTGTTGTAATGAAATTGTTAATCTTGAAAACAGATCTGAGGGTGGCTGTTATGCCTAATTACATTGTTTCACGTTTTGTCATTCCTTGTTTCTGTTGATGTACTGTAAGTGGATAAAATACATACAGTTGAATTATTTATCTTAATAACTTATCTTTATTTATGTTGAAGTCTAGCTAAGTACTAAGATTTGAGGATATTTTGGCAATCAAATATGTGGTATAGACAACTTTATATGCCTGAAGAGTTTGCAACTATTACTTTCATCTGCCTAGCATTTTGAATCATCTTCAATTGCCTCTTGTCCTCACCACTCTACCAGCCATGTCTTTGTCTCCTTAAGCCTTGAACGCTTCCCAGGATGGAGATTCCACAGTCTATTCCAGCACTGTAACACCCTCCTCACAAATAACTTTACCTTTCCAGGTTCAGACTGACCCTCCCAAGCCTCAGTCTGCTGCCACACTACATATTTCAAATGCAGAACTTTGCACTTCTTCATTTTCACAAGGTTTCTGCTGGCCCAGTCCTCGAGTTTATTCATGTCCCTCTAGACTGAAGCTCTGCTGTTTGTTTTATCAGTGCATCTGCTCCTTCTGATGCCACCACCACAGGGGCAGCTGGAGTTGACAGGGTATCACAGAGTTTGATGTCTATTTGTGGGTACCTAATTTCCACCCAAGGTCTCTGGTTATTTCCTGGGGGAACTGCTCCTCTTCCACATGCCCATGGAGGTGGTGGAGTCACCATTCCTGCATGTGTTCAAGAACCGTGTGAATGTGGCACTATGAGACATGGTTTGTGGGCATGGTGTGATGGGTTGGTGGTTGGACTAGGTTATCTTAGGGCAAAGGGCAGAGTAGTGAGAGACATTCACTTCCCTGTCCCTGATGGCCACATCTCCTCTAATGGAGCCTAGGATACCATAGGAAGGCCAATGGTAACATGTAATACTATTTATTTTATATGTCGTGAGAGCATGGTGCTAAAACTGCCTGTTTGCAACTTGCCTCTTCTTAATTCTTTTCTGAAGTGCATGAGACATATCTGAGATTCTACATAAAATGCATGGGCTGATGAAAGTAAAGGCTAGAGACATGTGCAGGACAATGTTACTGCATGCAGTGGTATCCAAAGGGGAACCCAGGACAAGAGACAAAGTCATGATATGCTATTTGATAAAATACCAGAGGGGATTCATTTATCTAACTTTAAGCATATGAATTAAGCATTCAATGTAGAAATCAGTGCTTTTTGAAGTTCCTGATAGAGGCACTGAAAGCAAGGTGAATGTGTCTTTTTTCTCGGTTGCCTTCTTTAAGCATTTTGGAAGCTCTGAACTTTGTAACAGTGCAAAATGATGAAATGTAGAACCTCTTCCATGAAGTAGAGTTCTTATTTTCTGCCTAACTCCAGGCCTGCTTTCTTTTACTTATGTATACGTTTGCATATATGAGCACATGCCTGCACATGCACACATACATTTAAAAAAAAAAACTCCCAAAACTATTATATACAATTATGTGACAGCATTTCATGACCCTTTTGGGTCCCTTCCAATTCAAGATATTCTGTACTGCTTTTATGTCTGTGAAATACTTATTTGTAATAATAATTACACGGTAGTGCAAATAATAGTGAATTATAATATACTGTAAATATAGTAAATTTACTATAGTAATAGTATCTATGTAACTGTACAATTCATATTTTTAATATGCCATATTTGTAACGCAGTATTTGGTGTCATGGAGGCAATAGCTGACTTACTAATCATTTAGTATTAAGGAAATTTATTTCACATTTCAATACAAACGTAACACAGATTATTTATATATTTATTTATTTATGAGGGAACGTACACTATTTGGCTTCTACAGTACTTACCCAGCAACTAGTTAAAAAAAATAACTTACGTTACAGTCTCCTAACAAAGTTCCAGTGCTTGCTAGTCATCATTCAGCATGCATTTTACGTTGACACAGATTCCTGAAGGTGCAAAAACTGCTCTTAATTCATACCAAACTGTGTTCATCACTAAGATTCTTCCGGTGGCCTTTTTTTTTTTTCCTTACTGTCTGTTAGATAGACTTCTGAGCTCTCCATCTGGCAAGATATTCCTCAGGGGCATCACAAGTATGTGAGTTACTCTCATCTGTCTTCAGCAATATGCAACTCTATATTTCCAAGATTTTCTATCTCATTACAGAGGAAACAAAGATAAATGGGATGCAGCACACCTATGAAAAGTAGCACAGGTAGTGTGTACTGTGATGCAAATAATTCACAGAAAAGCCACAGGACATAAAAGCCTTGCATTTTTGCATGTTTTCTAGTTACCACATAAACAGCAGATTAAGTAACCATCGCCCACCCAAAGTTGTTGTGTCTGACGACACCCATAGTTTTTTGGTCCTTGCTAGACACCACTCTTACAAGTGAAATGAAAAATAAAACAAAACAAAAACAAGCTAGCATGTCTTCTAAAAGGATGTTTGTGTCTCTTCAGATAGCTCAAAACCCTTGTTGCTTCTTCCATCTTCATCATAAGGGTTCACTTCACAGTTTGCTCCTGCTTCATTCGCTCTTTCTCTTGCTTTCCTGTAAGGAAAATTCTTTTTATATTACAAGCCCTTGTGCTGTTCAAGTCCTTCTGGATCCCCAGAATAGGCTATTATATATAATACAATTCTTAACTGGGAATATTTATACCAAAAGTGATTTTGTGTTTGTTTTAAGGAGAACTCTAGCAAGCCAACTTACATTCTCAGAAATCCCATTAACAGAGAGACATAAAAAAACAAATACACTCATGTTGATGCAGTAATTTTTAAGAGAAATGGCATCCCTGGTAAACCTCCAAGATCTCTGAAGACTGCAGGTGCTGACAAATGTGGGCAAACCCTTCTGTTGAAGCAGGCACTGCGCTCCAAGCAGGCTCTCCATGAGCCTTGCACCAGGGCTGGCAGAAGAGTGGCCATGCCACAGCTCTGCAGCCACGGCATGCTTAGCTGCCATGGTTAAAGTGCTGATGAAAAGGAACTTGCAAAAGCTGCCAAAGCTGTCATGTGTTCATCAGGGAGCTGAATCTTTAGCTACCATCGCTGATGGGAAGGGGAGGGCTCATCTGTAAGCACCCTGATGCTTTATTCATGGGGTCTTCTCCCAGCAGCCATTATCATAGTATCAAAAATACCACTCACTTTCTTCTATCTCTCTGACCAGTGATGATCAAGACAATAACTCCAATGACAATCAGACTCATGACCACCCCAAATAGAATTAACCAGATGGTGACTGGTGGTTCGTAAGGTGTGGCCAGGGTTGGTACTATGCCCTCAAACTCCAGCGTGTTGTCATCCAGTCTGAAAGCCTCACTGATTCGTCCCCGAGACATCCTGCCATCAAGAGCACATTAAAAGTTTATTTGAAGGAAATAAACATTTTTCAGTTCCTTTATAATTCTCCAGAATGCTAAGCTCCCACTGAACTGATCAGCTGATTGCAGGAGGTACTGCTAAGCCCCGCACTCCTTCTGTCACAGCTTGGTGGATAACAAACATGATAACTTAAGCCCTTAACCCGCTGCAGCTTAAGTAACATGTTCAGACACTGCCTAAGCTCTTAAAACCAGATTGAACAGCTTATCAAAATGAGGAAAGCAGCTTTCTAATCTCATTCTTTATTTTTGCTTTGCTTCTTATTCTCTTTACTCATAACTAACTCCGTTATGTGACAGAAAATCATAGCCTTGCCGCCTTCTTACCTATTTCCATCCTATAGCCTTCCACAACCATGATCCAGGATATTCTTGCCCTGAACACTTTCCCCATTGTCTTTTCTTTGTCTTTCCCTGAACTTCTGCTTCTATCAGTTCAATCTGGACAATACTTCCCTGGTTGTACTGTCCCTTGATTCACTGCTTCCCCCAACTACTTTTTCAGTGCCATCTTACATTGTTGCTACTTTTAGATTTGCGCTCCCTTCTTTTCCCCCTGTATTTTATCCATGACCAGCTGCAGTCTTGCAGCTTTACTTATCATTTTTACAGCAGTGACTTACAGTGGTGTCAAACTGTGCTATAAAAGAGCTGTTCATTGGCCCATAAGTGGGAACTAGCTCCTGCTCTGACCTCTTCATTTCTCTCTGATCAAATACATTTGGCTTTCTTTCTAATGCATCATTTTAGTCCTTGCTAACAATAAACTTTACACTGATTTTTCAATAACAAGAGAAAAAAAACATTCATGCATTTGTGCATGCAGACACCATTACCATGCTCCATTATTTCAGAATATAGGATAGTTCCCGTTAGAATTTGAGCAATGACATTTCCTGGCAAAGTATGATGCAATTAGGTGTGTTATGGCAGTTTTACAAGCCCCTTGAAGCATTTTACATTGGCTTCTGTCCAAGATACCATCAGATAGATGGATTGTTTTTCTTCTGTCATAACAGTTTCTCTCATCCTAATATTTCCATGCAAACCACAGAACTGAATTTCTTATCTCACTTTCTACTTCATCAGGCTTAAGCTTTGTTTTTCCTTCCACCCTTTCATACATTTTTTTTCCCCAGAAATGAAAATCTCACCTGATGGCACTTTCCACATCAGCTCTGGGCACGATATCACTGACATTACCTGGCATGCTGACTGTAAAGTAGAAGGAGACCCTTTGCGTCTCTTCCCCAACATGAATATCTGTAACCCTGATTGAGAAACAGAAAATAAAGGTTTCTCCACTTGAGAGATGGCATTATCTTCAAATTCAGGTAAGGGAATGGTTGCATTAGACAGGCAATACTGGTCTATGAGTGAAGGCTTCCTAGTGAACTCAGTTTGGAATCGAAAACAATTATAGTGTTATAATTTCATTTTCTATGTGCTAAGGAGTACCTTTAGATGGAGATAGTCTACTGGGACAATCCTTGGCATAATTTCCCAAAGCACATCATCAACTACAGAACAAGAAAGTTTGGACCTCTTGAGTGTTTGGGATGGGTCTTATAAGTAAGGTGATGTATGGAATACCGAGTGTAAAAAAATCTCATATTCTGCTAGGTATAGATCCTAGAAATTACATGATTAATGTTCTTCACAGTAATACCAAATAGTTTAAGTAGATAGCACCTGAAAGTTTTTCAGGAGACTAAGAAAAAAGGTATTTTTTCTTACTGAAATCAGCCTCAGATTATAGATTTTATGTTTGTAAGCAAACTTAGATAAGATTCATAAGTCTGCACAGATTTCCAATGCATTATGTTCAACAAGCTTATCTTTCTTTGGCCCAAAGCTTCTCAGATGTACAATATCATAAATATATATTGTTAGATTTTTTTTCTAATCAGTATCTCTTCTGTGATATTCCTACGTCTGCACTGTTTAGAAATTCTCAAGGCCCACTTCTCCATCTGATAAGCAGCCTAACTTCAGCACACTGCTTCTGAACTTCAGTCTTCTCAGGAAGAGAAGGAACGGCACATAATGAAGCGAGCACTTTGTCTTTTGCAACCAGCTGATGTCTGACATTGTTGTTATCACCTCTCCTCTTTGTATTCAACACAAATAATAATTAATTTCACCAGGTCATACAAGCCAGAAGCAATACAGACATAGCTGGCAGGGGTAAGAAAACCACTCACTGGAAGTCAACATTTTGTTTCTTCTCCTCTGCAAAGTATTTCCTCATGGCATAGGCAATGGATGACTTGAACAAGAAAAGCTCATTTGCATCCCACACATACTGCAAAGACAGAACAAGAGATCATCAGAGGTGATAGCTGTACAGCAAGTTAGAAATAGTAAATGTAATGCATGGCATGCACTGCTGTTTTATTTATTTGTGTCATGATAGCATTGCAGGAAGCTACTGAAACATTTTAGCTTCATTAATCTGGGCACTTTGCAGAAGAATAACCAAGAAGGCATCTCCCGCTGCCACACACTCCAGCACACTGTCCCTCTGCAATTCCTGGTAGCTCTGTGTGGGCTGCTGAAGCTGTTGCAGCCCAAGGCATCTCCCTGGGGCTAACCAATAATTATTGTGCATCTGAGTTGAAGTCTAATGATTTTTTTTGTCCCTCAAAAGCCTGGATTTGATTACATTGCAGGAATGTCTATAAACAGTGTCAGTAATAACTTTACACCACTCCTGATATGTTCTTGTGTGATATTCAGGAAGGTATGCTAGAAGCCAGCTTTGCTGTAATGCTGGTTGATAGAACCCAGGCATACTCTCCCTCCCTGCCCTCCTGCCGGCACAGAATAATGACAGAGGAATATAGTGGAGGTGAGAACAGGAGGAGTCCACCATTGCTGCTCTGGGCTGCATCGGACCCCATGAAAAGCAACAGTTGTTTGTTTTATCGCTTGTCCCCCACATTTAGGCTTCGTAATTTTTGTTGCTGTTGTTGTTTGTTTATTCATTTCTCATTTATTTATAAACTAGGTGATAATTGAGCTTGCTTCCACTACAGCTGCCTTCTGTACTTAGCAACAATAACAAAGGCAATGAAGCTGTGAGGGGTCTGGAGCACAAGTTGTATGGGGAGTGGCTGAAGGAACTGGGATTGTTCCGTCTGGAGAAGAGGAAGTTCAGGGGAGACCTTATTGCCCTCTACAGCTCCTGAAAGGAGGCTGTGGTGAGGTGGGGGTCGGCCTCTTCTCCCAGGTAACAGTAATAGGACGTGAGGAAATGGCCTCAAATTGTGCAAGGGAAGATTCAGGTAGGAAAAATTTCTTCTCAGAAAGAGTGGTGAGGCAATGGCACAGGCTGCCCAAGAAGGTGGTGGAGTCACCGTTCCTGGAGGTGCTCAAGAACTGTGTGGATGTAACTCTCAAGAACATG
Source organism: Chrysolophus pictus (assembly GCA_037305975.1). Taxonomy (NCBI): domain Eukaryota; kingdom Metazoa; phylum Chordata; class Aves; order Galliformes; family Phasianidae; genus Chrysolophus; species Chrysolophus pictus. The sequence continues at coordinate 74,521,186 of CM074576.1, forward strand.
ATTAATAGGCATGGTGTGATGTGTTGACAGTTGGACTAGATGGTCTTTGTGGTCTTTTCCAACCTTAACAATTCAATGATTCTATGTGAGAAGTGACCACCCACAGACTGTCCCTGGGTATCTCAAAAATCCCACCTGGTGCCCATTGTTCGCCACAGAGGCTGCTTTGCTTTCAGAGTCAAACGATCTTCCTGTGTTCCCCACAACACCCACGTGCAGCTTCAAAGGCAAATGCACACTGGGTTTCTAATTCTGAAAGAGTTTTCCATGGAAAAATGCACCTGCTTTCCATTTCAACCTGCCTTATGTAATGAGATCACACACATAACAGTCACCCAGTGGGGAACTGTGAATGGATGTCTGAAGCCATGTTTGTTTTCAAATGGTGGCAAAGAATTCCCGTTCATGAAATTTTTATTTTAGGTAAGATAGACAGAATGATTCAGTAAGGAACTTCTAACAGCTTCCCTTGTGAGAGCACCTGCATAACACCCAGCTACAGCAAAGCTGTGAGTGTTACTGCTTCATCAGCTACACTGATGCTCTGGCTGCAGCTTTAATTTCATCGGCCTAAGAAAAATTAACAAGGTAATTGCAGCAGAACACAGTCTGACATAGCTGGCACAAGGCTATCTGTGAGCCACAATGCTTGATTCAACAGCAGTTTGTGCTACTGAACCTTCCCTGCTGGCACCATTTAGGGCCATCTCTGGGAGCTGCAGGACTGCCTGATAGAGATGTAGCTGCCCCTTATCCTCTGGTAACTCAGCATACTCAGAATGTCTTCTGCTGTTCTAATCACAGGATCATAGAATTGTTAAGGCTGGAAAACACTTTTAAGACCATCTAGTCCAACCAGCAACCCATCTCCATCATGCCCATGAACTATGTCGCTCAGTGCCACATTCACACATCTCTTGAACGCCACCTGGGACAGTGAATCCACTTCTTTTGATGATGACAAACACTTGCACCATATTCCCAGCTTCTGTGCGCTGTGAACCATTAAAAGGGGCAAAGTAGAAAGCTCCCAGATGAGAAGGTTTCTTGCACAATGGTGATGGGGACTAGTTTTGGAAGGAAAATTCACGGCTTGCTCATCAGAGCTTAGGAACCTACTGCCCATACAATAATTCAAATTAAGTAATCTGTATGAGATTATTTTACAGCTGCTCAATTGCACAACAAAAGCTATGATGGCAAAAGGCAGGCATAAAAATGGTATTAAGCTAAACATTAACCATAATGACTAATAAATGTGTTGTAATATGGAACCTATTCATGCCGCTGATATCACTGTTGAATTGTATCTAACTCAACTCAGCGGTCTGGGAAGCAATAAAGTACCAGTAGGGCATGTGTGTGAGAGAGTGATAGAAGCAAGAGCATTAATTCCTATGAAAAATGAGCCCACGGTACTGCAGCCCTGCCAGTCCAATGGGCTCGGCGCACAGGTCTAAATGACCTGCTGATGACACACACATTCTTGGAAAACTGCTAACAATTTACAAGGTGTACACAGCTATTAGCGTGAGCAGGAGTGTGTGTTCTGAAGCCTCTTAGGCTGCCTCCGTGAGACTGGTATGAAGAGATATAGCTAGAAAAAGGAGCAAACTGCCAGCCAGGTGGCCGTGCTAAACAGAGGGGCTAAGGCAACGCTCTACTTAAAATCTTAAAATGCATTATTTGCTTTGCAGAGTGTGTTTGGCTGCTGTTCTGTTTTATTGGCCCACCTGGTGTCATCAGGCAGAGCAGGCACACTCATGGGAACAAAAGCCCTTTTCTTCCTGCGCTGCCCAGCACATACGGGCCCTATAGCAAACATGCAGAGATCCAGAAGTGTTGTAGCAGGAGAACATTTGATAATATTCAGTGGAATTCAGCCTCTCTCTTTTAGCTCCATATTTAATGTGAAGTAGCCACTTGAATTTAATTTCTGAAGGCAGCTACTGCAGCCACGATGGAAGTAAATAGGATAAAATCTTTATTTTTACTTAGACACCAGCATAGGTGGGCAAAATATGGTGATTAAAGCACACCTGTGCTAGCCACCAGCTAAAAAATGATTGGTATCTCCACAGAATAACTCCACCCATCCAGTAGGGATGGATTCCTTAAAATGAGCGAGGCTGATCCCTGGAGAGATGCCTCCAGTTACTCTAGATGCAGTGTGAATGACAAACCTAGACGAGACATCTTCTGTGTGATAACTCTTCATCTCTGCTCATGCCACTCTTCAGACACAAAACCAACCTGACCCTGCCTCACTTCCTGAGAGCAGCCAACACAGCACTTCTGTTGCCTAAGTCACACAATGAGTGTCCCGGTGCAAGTACACTTACCGCGTTATCTCCCAGTGCTGCTTTCAAGCTGATGCGTACCTTGATGGCATTGTCAGAATCTGATTTAAAAAGAAACAAGGACTGTGTCAGAACTGCAGTGACAAAGTTATTGGGAAATACAGGGGCAGCTTTACTTTTCTTGCAGCTTCATCTGCTTTCCCAGGCCAGCTTGGTGGGATTTATCTCGTTTCCTATTAGCCACCTCCACTGCCAGCATCCCCACTTGAGCCATCAGCCATGACACTGTCATGCCCTGCTTTGCAGTGGGCAGAAAGAAAGAGTACATCCAGAGGGCAGACTTCTGGCCTTAGAATCATAGAATCATAGAATCACAAGGTTGGAAACCAAGGTTGGAAATCACCCAGTCCTTCTCATTACCATTGCTACCACAAACATGCCTTGTTCAGACATATCCTGAAGGAAACGCCTCTTTTGCTCCAATGGAAGGAATAGGTAGCTCAGATGCAGGTGCTGGGGTTTGGGATGGTGAATCCCACCATGAGGGACAGGCTAAGGGTTACAGGGCTCTCCAGTACTGGCAGTGATTGCAAGTAAACACTGTGGATTGTTCAACACTCAACATCATCACAACAGGATGAAGTTTTTCCTCTGCCTCCTCCTTTTCCTCCCCCTGAGTTCCCTTCTTTGGATAGCACAAGACAGCAAACAAAAAGAAGTAACTTTTCTGCACAGGTTTGCCTTTCCATGAGTGAAACTTGCTGCTCAGTGTAATCTCCCATAACCATCTCCACACAGAGGAGCCTTCAAGAGCTACTCAGAGACGGACTTTGCTGTCAAGGGCTATGTGGACTAATGAACACCCTTAATTCGCCCACAAAAAGTACATACATGGTGTCCAGTCTGTATTCCAGCCGATGGATCTGTCAGAATTGTTCTTTTGTAGCCAGTTAAATAAAGGCTCAAAGTAGTGGAGCAGGGGTGTAGCATTCATGTATTTTTCTCCTGTTGCGCTTTCCAGTGCTTGAGTCCAGGGCTTGGATTTGCCTAATTCAAGCAATTGTCTGTGTAAATGGAAGGAGAGGTAATATATATTATTAACATGTTCTGTTTAGACCTCTAGGAAAAAAATCTGCAATCTATAAAAATGTTTTTATTAACAAAAATAAATTATTTTCTCATTAACAGTCAGTTCAACCTTTGATGCTTGCATCCTCAGCTGATACAAATTTATTCAAATTGTCAACATGAACTGAGAAGACAAATGCTAAATTTTCAAGCAAAGTCAACTTTTGGTGTAACCTCATTGTCTCTGAAAGTTGTCAAGGTTGGCTTTGCTATGCCCTGACTTACAAATGTAAGAAACTGGCTTTGTTACCTCAAATTCCCACCAGCTGCTGTAGAATTGGTGATGTCACATTTGTGAAGAGGGCCAGTATGGTTGGCTGCCTTGCAAAGTGCCTCCTGAAACTGGAACTGGTAAATTGTCCGGGTGTAATACCTAAAGAAAAGCAGGGAGCAGGAAGGCACATATTTTATTAGCTGTCTGTCATGGAAACCCCAAGCCCTCAGAGTTTAGTAAGTTCTGCAGTGTCAGCTCCCTTTTCTGGCTTGGGAAGTTTCACTGCAGGGAAGGAGGCAGCTAGTATTTACAGGCTATGTTAATTATCATGTAATGATCCAACACAGAAGAAATGCCCCCTCTACAATGATTATACTAGATGATCTTGGAGGTCTTTTCCAACCTTGGTGATTCTATAACAAGAAAGGTTTTTAATGCTCAGCTCTCTGTTCTGACTGAGCATCCTGAGATAAGGTAGCTGGGGCACAAATGGACATTCAGAGTCAGGTACTTCATGGCTGCATGGCCCAAGTGACGGTGATACAGGGCACATTGGATTCCAGGAGGAACATGATAATGATGTACTCCCAATGGAATGAGGGCTGAACAAATCTGCTCCAGTTGGCAAGAAGCCCAGCAGCTTCCTGGCCAATTGGAGACTGCTACTGAGAAGCCCATGATGTCCACAGAAAATTTCCACTGAAATCAATAGCCTTCAGTAAAACAGAGTAAGACAGCGTTGTAAGAAATCTACAGTAGATATTTTAGGTAATATATCTTATTCTGATAATGTATGTCTACCTTATGAATGAGTAGTCGTTAGCCACATGAAACAGTGCAGCGGGATCGCAGTACGTCTCATCATGAGGGACTGGTTCGACAACACCAACTATTTCTCTCCTGAGGATAGAGGAAGGGAAAAAAACACAGAATTGCCATTAATAATTAATAAGAGCATAAGTATTTGATTCTGCTCTTTCCCTGTGCTCTCTGATATATATGGGCACCTCTCTTCCTTCCAAACACAAGAGGTACATACAGCTCTTGGTAACCTCAACTACTCGACAGCTGGAGCCCACAGAGAAGATGCTGCTTTGAAACTGATGGCACAAGAATAGTGCCTACAGCAAGACATGCAGGGAGTAATTGGTGGTGTGAAGTATGCTACAAGTGTGTGAAGTATGCTACAAGATATAAATTTCAAACACACATCATGCCATGGGACATCCCAAGTTTGGACACTAACACTTGTGGTTTCATGCTGGGTGAAAGCACATAGAGACTGCATGGCCCAAATGGGGTATGACCTGCTGTCCTACTGGCCTGGAAAGAAGGCTTTTTTTTTTTTTTTTTCCCTGAGAGCATGTTTCTGCATCAGTACTACTGCAACAAACTCATGCCCTAATTTCTAAAAACAGTAAAAAGCTTACAGGGAAATATTTTTCATAAATCAGTATGACAAGGTCTTGTTCCAGCATGGAGCTTTGCAGTATCTCTACAACAGATGTGATAAGCTTCCCTGCGCAATTAGTCATTTCTCCATCTCTGCTACTTTTGAATAAATCGAAGCTGACTGATTTTTACAGTAGGTCAGAAGGCTTGCTGACATCATTTTTTATCATAGAGTTTGTTTGATGATGGTGGCTTTGTTTGTATTCCTGTTAGAGAGCCATCTTCATTCTGGTGCTTGTTTGGTTTCTTTCAGTTGTTCTGCTCCCATGTTAACCATCTCAGGAAATGACTCCAGCCTGAATGAAGCTACTTTTTCATCTTGAACTACAGAGTGGCAGAAACAGATTGGCTGGTGAGGATAATATCAAGAAGCTCCTCTGACTGCTACTTGCCAAGGAAACTGCATTTTCTTAACTGAGAAAGGTAGCAGTTAGCAGGAATATGAATTCATAGGAGAGGAAAGAAGTAGTCTGGGTTCTTTTGGATGATTTACATCCAAAACCACTATAAAGTGGAGAGGAAAAGCTAAAGAGAAAATCATGCTGACATATTTGTTAGACTGAGATCTGTACGCTTCTCAGGCTGGCAAGTGCGATTAACTCCACCCTCCACTCATCCTTAAGGGATAGGGAGCAAACCAGAGTGTGCTTCAGTGAGACTCAGGGAAGGGCTGTGGTCAAGCTATGAAGATGACCTGGGGCTTGCATCAAGGGGACAGCAATGCTGATCCTGGGATTTGGAAGACTCTGTGTAAAGGCCACAAGTTCATCCGAGAAGCTGATGTTAGAAATGAGGAGAAAATCTGCTGGAGGTAAGTAAGTTACCTGTGGCTGAACTCGGGGCTAATGGGGATACTCTGTCTGTGACACCTCATCTGCACCACATTGGGAAGTTCTACCTGGCACCCTGCTGGGCTTTGTAGAAACACCTCAAGAAACAGATCTTACACAAGGGGACACAGGTATCTCCATACATTGAGGAATTAGGAACAGATGGTTTCCAAAGTTATTTGCAAAAAGCTCTCATTTCTCAAACTTACTTCATCTCCCACCACCGCTTCGTCCATTCCTGCTTTGTAATTTCACCATTAAACACCATCCACCTCCACTTCTCCAGCATGTAAGTAAAAGGCATTGTTCCAACAATTGTTAGTGCTTGTTTGAGCAGAAAGTTGATTTCAGTTTCTGAAGAGATAAGCAGTTAAGGTAATGGTTATGGTAGCGGTTAGTATCTAATTAGGCACCTACAGTTCCTTCCCTTTATAGCTAATACTTACATATGGTTTGAGTTACAGGTTTTCACTAAGAAAAAAGTGGAAGAAAGAATACTGCTGAAAAAACATGAGCAAAAAAATCACTTAAATTCTGTATATGATTCTGCATCTTATTTTTTTTTCACCCCTACCTCTTCAATAACCTAACCCTTAGGCATTTACATGCTATTTTCCTCCAGTGAAAAACATCCCAGGGAATTCTAGGTTGAAGATTTTAATACATCTCCATCCTTAGAATGTAATACTCAGAGAAGCCAAACAAACTGCAATATACTGAGGGTTTACCTCACCTATGTTGTCCACTCAGTATTCACATAAAGGGGAATGTAAATCTCAAGGCTTTAGTTTCACCTAATTTGCTAAATAAATACCCTGGTAGAGAAAAGTATGGCTTTATATACCAAATTTTTCAAGAAAATAGTCTTCAAGAAATAGAAAAGACTCATTGGAAGCTCATCTAGATGGGCTGTAAAGTCCCACAAGTGTTTTTAGTTAAATACATATTATTTATATATTTATTCACCTTCATCCTCTTGGAAAGTTGGCTCAAGAAGGTCGAGAGATTTCAGATGCTGTGGTGTTGCTGCAGAGAGTGACATGATTTCTCCTACTGCTTCATGGAAGCCCTCATTGGCCCCGTCTCGCAACAGGAAGGGCTGCACAGAGTATGCCATGTCGTACTCAATGTGGCCCATCTCATGGTGCGCCGTCAGGAAGTCATCCATTGTCACCTTGGTGCACATTTTGATCCTGTGAGCCATAGAAGAGCATCTGTGGTTAGAAATGGTGCCTGGGCTGGCTGCTGCCTGAGCCCTGCCTGCATCCTGAGTAGCCCTAGTATGTGCTCTTGCAAGGGTGGGGCTTGGAGGAAAACCCTGCAAAACAGTTTCATTGATTTGGAAATTGCACTGGGAGCATGAGAAAATGGCTGTTTTATATGAAGCATCTGCTCCCTTAAACTTGGTCGTAAGCTCATGGCACGAGTAAGAGCCAGCATCCATTTCTAAGCAGGTGGTAGTGCCAAAAAACCCATGTGTCGGTCACTCCTGCCATTTCATCCTCATGCAAGTACCACGTAATAAAGGACAGAACTCATCCCAGGAGACTTCACTGTGTGAGAATTTGCTGTCCCTCTCCTTTACCAAGTATTAAGTAAACTGATGTTCTTTCAAGAAGCTCTGGGAGTCTGCCTTCCAATTCTGATAAATCTGCTAAATACAGCTGGTGGCATCTCAGGGGTTTTCATTTGCTGCCGAGGGACCTGTGCCACTGCTGCAGAATGTGTACATGTCCATAAATCCCACTGATATAAAAAAGAACCTACATTTATACTTACTCCTTAAGCCCCCAAACATAGTCACCTCTCTAATTCATATAATAGTCACTGTTCTGCTCAAATTTGAGAATAGTCCTTAGATCTTCACAGGAAGAGATACACAGTAAGTTTTACAGTGCCACAGGATCCTCCTTGTCTTTCTTTTTCCCTTTATCAGTCAGAGTGATGAATAAAGTAATGAATAAAGAAAAGTGAAATCTTAAAACAGCATGGTGCGCCTCTAGTGTAAAAATGAATGTTTGAGGAGATGCTACGAGAAAAGGTCACAGAGAATGCAGTACCTGTAGTCATTCTTCCCCATATCCCATGCTGTAGGATGGCAGACAACCTTCCTGTTGTCGGTGGGTTCTGTGAGCATGGAGTTTGTCCAGAAGCCTGCAGTCATGTTGTACAGGCCAATAGAGACGAAAAAAGCCTCAGCAGTTTTGAATATTTTCAGTGCATCCCAGTTCTGAAACAGACAACGTCACCTTTGGTCATTTCTTCTGCGTGGAGCCTGTTCTCAAATGTTGACTTAAAGCAGCACAGCTGATTTCACATCGGCCTCTCAATGACTTCAGGTCATCACCCGAATTACTGCAAGTCAGATGGCAGCGACTGCTTTTGGGCACTTTTGTAAATTCTGCTGGGAACTGGAATTCAGTGTTTTCTCCACAAACAAAGTAGGCTTCTGCAATCAGAGTCAGCAGATAGCACCTGACCCAGACAAGAGAAGCCCTAAGTAATAGATAAGGTTGTGGAGATAATTAAAGGCTCAGCAACATGCCAGGTGTGGGATCTGATTTTTCAGCCACTTCAGTGGGGGACAACTTATTGGAAGCAGTGGAGCCGTGATCATAGCAAACGTGTGAATGAAGGGCTAGCCAGAACTTTAAACCTGGCAAATGCATCTGTAAGAGTTGCCACTGAGATTGTAACTGAATGTCCAGAATATTTTCAAATGCCTGCATTGACTGGGCTGAGTTTTCACAGAGATTTATGTGGCAGATGGCTAAGTTAGACACCAGTCCTAAATTAGGCACATCCACAAACAAAGATGAGCCCAGACTTTGTCCCTGCGGCTCTGTAAGCAATGCCTCCTTTCCTCACAGTGGTGCTTCACAATGTGTAAATTTAAGACTACAGGGGGTACAGTGCTAGAAAATATGGGTGAGATTGATGCATACTGCTTATGAATCAAATTTAGCTATCCACTCTTGCCAGTATAACATTTGGATGGAGCAGTTCCTATTTGTGGAAGGCAGATATCAGGTAAATAATCACATTTGAAAAGCCACATTCCATTTAACTCTCTCTTTTTAATAAAAGCAGTAGGGTTCAGTACAGAGAGTTACCTTCACCCGTGTTCTCAGTCTTGCAAGAGTCATGGTTATTAACACTGCACAACTCAAATACAGACCTTATGGTGCTATGCAGTTATCAAAAGATAAGAGGTAGGTAGCATTTCAGTTTCCTAGCTGCACCCAAATAAACAGGACTGGCAAAAAAATCCTGTGATACAGAAATTATTTGATTATGGTAATAGTTTGCAAAGCTCATATTTGATACCAGCCAACTCCATGAATCCTACAATATTTATATTTACAAAATGTATCTCTTAATAGATAAGTGTCTCAGGAAATAGACTCGGAGCTTAGATTAAGCCAGGTTAAAGAGACTGGAGAGCAAAGACAGGACAACAGTTAAGGGAAAAGGTACAGTAGGAAATGAATGAACACATTAAGGTGAAGAGCAGAAAGCAATTCTTTGCTAATGGTGCGACTGCCTTAGGACAGCTATGGTTTTCTAGAGAGTGGCTGACATGTGTGTAACTTTTACTTCATCTAAATTCCTAACATAACACATATTGAATAAAGACTTCATCATGTCTTACCTTCTGAACCATAGCAGAAGTTACGTCAATGTTTGGTTTGTCTGGATAGGGAACAGTCAAGTTATACAGATTTGTCCAAAATCTACCCCACATATCACCTTCAAAAGAGAAAAAAAACAGAGAAGAACTTTACATAATGGTGTATTGTTCAAAGCTGTCAGACAATCCTATAAATTGTTCAATATTATAAACAGGAACGCTTATATGCCTACACAGGTCTGATCCAGACACAAAGCTGAGGGGAGTAGCACTGGGAAGTCACGAATATGCCACAGTCCAATCAACAATCTTTTATTCCCCAAAATTAGTCATTCAGTGAGTGTACAATAGAGTTCCAGGACTGATTACCTTCCTAAAGGTCTGCTCAAAACTGAACACCCACGTTGCTTGCCCATGTCATTGCCAGTGTTGTGCTTCTATACCTTACAGTTACAGAAGCTTGATGCTGCATGCTTTGAAAGCAAAGTCATGAAACACCAATGCTAAGGACAAGATTTGAAAGAGAAAAAAATAAACTTTTCTGAAAGTCTCAAGTGCTGCCAAGGGGAGGGAAATGTCCCAGTGCAGTGCTGGAGTTTCAATTGGGTTCCCATGGTTCCAACAAGGATGGAGACATTTGCCTTTTCACATGCCCCTGTTGCTGAGCACCTGGCCATCTCTGCCAGGGGCATCTCATTTCTCCTCTCCCCTTCTCTTATCTATACCCTGTTTGTTAATATTAAACAGGCAGATTACTCTGTTCCCATGTGCCTTGAAGGTGGTCATCCCGCATACAAGGTCAGGCTTGCGCGAACTGGCCACGCTGTCGTACCCAGCAAGTGTGCAGGGAGGCATCCAGTGGGGTTGATGAGCTCAGAGCCATAGACTTGCTCCAAACGGTGCCTCACATAGGCATGCAGTTGCTGGTACAGAGGTTTTATCTGGAGGCAGAAGAAGAGGAGGAAGTAAATTAATTTTTCTTGGCTCTAGCCAACTTGTCCCTCCTGAACAGAGAGCCTCAAAGGTATTTGATGGGATTTCCCCTACAGGTAAATGCACACCATGCTTGTGGCTGTTGTCCTCACCTTAGAGCTTAAGCACCAAGGCCATATTCTAGCCCCAGATGTCCTGCTCAGCTATTAATAAAGGAGCATTTCTAGTTTTGGACATGGAGTGACTAGGCTGCTATTTACCCTCACAGGATCTACTTGGAAGCAAGATAAGGACCTGAAGCCTTTGGCAAGGCACAACCTGTGGGACCAAACTGCACCATTCCCATGTGTGGCAACTGTTTGGGGACTGTGGGAAGTGGCATCCTTTAGAATTCCTTTTAGAGGCTGGTACAAAGTCTTTGCACTGAGAAGATCAAGAGGAAAAGGGCACTCCAGAAAAGGATACAAACATATATGCTCTCTGCATCTTTCTTTTGGGCTTGTCCTTGAATGGCTGCAGAGGTAAAAATGCCATTGATGACCCCCAACAGCTGTTCAACTCCATGTAGACTAAGACTGGCTAGTCTAGAGCAGGTCTATATTCTTCCTTCACAACATTAGCACATGACCCTACCATGACAAAATACAGTCCAAGAGCCCCATAAGAGATTTTCTCTTCTCCTACCTGCTCAAATGTCTTCTCCACATCTTGAACCAGCTGGTCACGGCTGTATTTATACTCTTCTGGATAATCTGTTTCATAATTTGCTCTCCAGTAGTCTCCATAGTCAGAATAATCTGAAAAGCAGGAGGTATCACCCCAGGACACAGCACAAAACACAGCTCAGCCACCAGCAGCAGTGCAGCTCCCTGTTGACCCCATGCAGACCAACAACAGCCTTTCCCCAGAACTGTCCCCCTAGAACACTAGGTTGAAAATTCAGCTTGCCCTCAAAGCACAACAGCGCAGTTCTGGGGAAGGCAGTATCTATGGAAGGGCAATATTATAGCATTTGGGAAGAGTGTCAACAAAGACATCCCCCTTTTGTTCCAGGCCGGCAACATAATTCTGATCTGCTCTTTGGCACATGTCTGCACTGCATTTTATTTTGCATCATGCACGCTGAGAGCAAATATGTACAAAAAACCCACCATCAATGTGTAAAATGATCTGGTTTGTAAATTCTGTGCAAATTGTGCAAGATTAAGGTCAAGCCGTGAAAAAAAAGAAAGAAAATGCAACTCACTATTAAGCCTTGCAGCCTCATTTTTAAGTTCAACATACTCTTCATATAATGGTCTCATCATCCTGCCAATATCAGCTCTCCAGCCTTCCCAGGCCCACAGTCGCTCATGATAATCTATGCTATTGGCCATAATATCATCCAGACCTGTCAGAATAACAACCAAAAAAAAATAAGTACCAGGCCTTGAAAAAGCAGAATCTCTTTACTTTTCTTTTACAGCAGGCAAATGAACCAAAGCAAAAGAAATGCCATAAGCTAAGATATATGTTTGATATATTAAAAAATCCCATTATTGCATCCTTTTTGATTTAAGGTTTTCCCTTCCTTATCTTTAAGAGACATAGAACAGGCCATGAGTCAGTTAAATCAGCCATGCTGTCCCCTCGCTTCCCTTTGACTTGGCAGTGTTGGACTTGGACTGGCCTCTCCCTGCTGCCATCCTTCTTTTGATGCAGCCCAGGATGCAGTTGGACTTCTGGGCTGCAAGAACACACTGCTGGCCCACGTCCAGCTTCTCGTCCATCAAGATCCCCAAGGTCACTGAACTGCAAGCTGCAATGAAACTTTGACTAAGTTTTAGATAGCAGGATATAACTACAGGTATATCTGGAGAAACTGTTTTCTCACAGTTAGGAGGCTCTCATGCATTCCCCTCACTTTTTGAACTCACACTACAAAGGGCATCATAGGAATACTTGTTAATGCCACACCTGGCTCCAGCACCAAACAGTCGAATGGTTCAGTGGCTTTGCAGACGATCCCAGTGCTGTAGATGGTGCTCATTGAGTTCATCACAGAGTTTAGCTGCAAATTAGATGCGAGATATCCCATTAGAAACACACTTTGTGCAAAATAACAGCCAGCTGTGCTGATTCCTTAAGAGCTCTATTCAACAATTCACACACGAGCTTAACACTTCAGCCTATATCTAAGCTCAGTAGAGATTAATGACAGAATTTGCCTGAACACATTACTAAAGCAGGGCCTAACTAGAAGAGACAGATAATTTCTTGAATATATGACGTAATCTACAGGTCTTTAATATCCATTCAGCAGAGCTCTGCATTTAATGAACTTGAACTGTCAATAGACACATGCAGTAAAGCAATAAAATTTAGCAACACGCTCCCATGAGCATGGATCTATCTATAGCCTCCTTTTGGTTTGAAGCAACAGCAAGAAAGGGCCCTTCTATGCAGGCAGCCAGGCTGAGCTCATCGCATCACATCCACACACACACTTGCCCAAAGCCCACCACTGAAAAGCTGCTGCCCAGATTTTGCGTCAGCTGAAGGTCAGATGCATCTGGAATCATGGAATCATTCAGCTCAGAAGCTGCGCTCCACAGCTCGATACATTTTTATTTATTTTTTAATGTTTTCAAGTTTTTGTGTCTCATGAAAAACACATACTACCTTTAGCATTTCCTTTAGGACTAGTTTTTCCCTCTATTTAAGCTTTAAACCAGAACCATTTAGAGCTGTTAGTGGGAGGAGTCATTAACGACTAGCTCCAACTTTATCACAGTCAGCATTAAAATGAATGAGGATCCCAGAAAATTTTTGTGTCAGTGAAAAATATTTAAAAAATACAGAATCCTATCAGACTGCAGAAAGTCACTTTTCATGCAAAAATCAATCATTTCAGCCAAAAGACTATTTATCTAGCAACCTGGATGTGTCTAAATGTAGACGATACTGAAGAAAATACCTCCTCAAGAGAGACAGCACTACTATTAGTGCACTGCTGTGCTCCAAAATAAATACATATTTCTATGAACCTTCAGCATCCCTAGCAAGGCAATCTGTCTTTCCAGAGACACATCTTGTTTGGACCATACAGAAAGCCCAGCCAGTCTGCACATTACATCATTGTGGCTAACTGCTGATCTTAGCCAGAAAATCTCAGTATGCTTCCATAGAACCACAGAACATAGCATAGAACCCCAAGTCAGAAGGGACCTACAAGGATCATCAAGTCCAACTTCTGGCTCCTCAATAAGGAGGACCATAGGATTCCCTATCTCAGTGTTATCTTACAGCGTGATCTTCAGCCACAAAGTGCCCACTCAACCCTTGAGTGGGTTATAGATTCCTTTTGAGTCTGTGGAGCTCACTGCATTTTCACTGCAATTCCACATACAGTTGCTATCATAAACATGCGTTTTATGTGAACTCTTCGGTGAAAATTCAAACCTCATTCTGAATCTTGCTAAATGTTGGCCTCAGCATCTTGCTGAAGAAAGGCTCTTTCTGCCTCCACCTTCCTGATTCACTGAGCGTCCTTTCACCCACCTCCTTCTGCTTATTACCCTCGCTATGCACATAGCTGCGCACTCAGCACAGGTCCTCCTTTCCCATATGACTAATCCGGCCACTTGTGCAAGGGCAACTCTGAGGCGGGTGCAAGTTTGCAATTTATTGCATGGATAACACGACAAACTGCTGACATGAGTGGGAAGCAACTTCTAAGCCAGACATCCCTTGTATTTCTAAGGTCACCTGGCGCAGGTACGTGCTCCTGTAAAAAGCACAATCCCGAGCCAAGCAGGGTGGTGACAGCTCCATACCCTTGCTCAGGTAGCACAAATGAGCTATGCTCAGCAACTTTCTTACCCTGCTGTATTTTTCCGGTGACAGCACAGAGGATCCCCTGTCCTGCAGAGACTGGATCTGGAGCCTGGTGGCAGCATCCTGGATGTCAGCTAGTGAGAAGCGGCTAGCGTTCCTGGAGGCCTCCTCATAAAATGCTGCCCACTTGGCGCCCGCCTCACTCTGCAAGGGGTTCAAACAAATACTGTGTTACTCCATTGAGAGTGCAGCAGGTTGGAAGGGACCTCAAAGCCCACCCAGCCCCAACCCCTGCTGTGGACAGGGCTGCCCCCCACCAGCTCAGGCTGCCCAGAGCTCCACCCAACCTGGCCTTGAGTGCCTCCAGGGATGGGGCACCACAGCTTCTCTGGGCAGCCTGTGTCAATTGCAATTACATATGTATGAAACTCCAAATGTCAGTGCATGAAGCAACAACAATATGAATATTACTTAGTCTTGAAGTCATCTTCAAAAGATTCCCTCTTCTTTTTTTCGTCCTTTTTCAAATATGTTTGTACAGGGAGATTAGCACATCAGCGCCTGTCCAAAATGGCATCAAGAGCAGTACTAATTAACCTCAGCCCTTGGGATAGTTTAATTAATTGTGCACATGCAACTTCCTGGGCTGTGGAGAGGGTGCTTGTAAAATCTGTTACATCTTGCTGATGAAGGATGCAATAAATGCATAATGAGGCCAAGGCTTTCTTGAGGCCAGTGACCAGGCTGTTCAGCCCTGTGCTTCAGGGCAGCAACAGACATAAGATGCCCACACAGCCCCTGGCAATCTTTCCAAACACTCCTCCTTCACAAGAGCAAAGCAAACAGGTCTGCCCATTTCTCAGCAGCTTGCAGAACTGGGCAAGAACTTGATGAGGACCCAGAGGAAGACCATCACTGTGCAAATCCCCAGCTGGGGAAGGAGAGGTGTGCTAGAGGCAGAAGGGCAGGAGAGGGGCTCTGTGATTACAGAAGCATTAAGCTTGCAGTCTGTTTTTTCCCCAATTAAAGAAACTGGTTGATAAGTCAGAGGAGCAGTTATGACTTTTGTGGCCCAATTTAGAAGGAAAATGGAAGGGAAGGAGTCAAAAGGGACAGTATTCATTAACTCTGCTCCTCCTACACAGAGGGAGGATGGGAAGCAGTGGGTTTATTACCAGCACTACCAAAGAGATCAAGTGAGAGAAAATATCCTCTCTGAGCACTGGACTAATTGGTTCTTATTGCTGGTATCTCCTCACGTATTTTATTACCATCTCATTAATGCTGAAAGTGCTATATGGGTCTTTCATTTTATGTGTTTGGAAACATTACAGTTTAAGTACCTGGTGCCTTGGAAAGCATTCCAGATTGACAATGATTAGCCATTAGGATTACTTCCAGTAACCGGTCTCTTTGTTTTAATTAAGAAATACTATAATTAAACCATGTTTTAATTAAGCTATAAGACAAAGTGGAAGGCTTATGCCATTGCACCAAAGTAGACATAGGATATTCAGCTTCATTTTTATGCTCTGAATTGTTTTTCTCTAAGACTTGAGTTAATTTTAAAAGGCACGTAGCTACAAATCTCTAGGTGCTTTTGTTCATTTTTAATGGTTCCAAGGTTATGAGGAGATGCTAGGTTGCAGCACAGCAGTATCAGCAACTGGTCAGAGCATGGCTGACTGCTCTTGCAAACACAGGCACTTGCCAAGAGACCCAGTTGATTGGGGCAGCAAGATATTGATGCTGGAAAGCAGGACAAGCTGCTTGAAATATCTTGCAAGTACAAATACTATGGTCCTTCCTCAAGATATAAATTCACTTTCAAATCAGTGTTCTAGACAACCATACTACAAATTCCACTGTTGGTTTTTTGGAAATCTGATCTCACTTCATTTTTCCCAGTTTAATACCTCCAGCCAATCTCTTAGCAGCTAGAGTTATGAGATGAATTTGCTGGGAAGGTCTCCTAATGTGTAAAAGATACAGAACGCTATACAAGATTACCAGCAAACATTTAACAAAACATTTGCATTCAGAAAATGTGTGGTAACCTGCTCAGAAACACCATTCTGGGTGAGCTCAGAACAGCAGTGAATGTGGAGGAAGGTCTCTCTCCATCCAGCTGATTTTGGGGCCAAGCATTCAGCACTCCATTGTCTCTTCCCTCCTCTCACTGGGGTGACTTGAAGTGATGGCTGGGAGTGAGTCCAGCCTCCGGCCAACCCTGTGCAATGTGTGGGCAGCCCAGGCACCAGCCTCAGGCTGTGGGGGCTATCAGTGGCCTGGGCACTCCAATGAAGCATTACTGTGTTAATGCAAGCCCTTAAAGTAGAACCCAAATTTATGTCCACCTTAGTGGAACCAAAACAAACTGGAAACTAACAACTGGATTCCCAAAACGCTAGTAGAACCCAAGGAATGGAACACTTACCATTTTTCTGGCTGTCTCCTCAGTTATGTTGGTGTTGTAGTCCCATGAGGCAAGTGAGTTTTCATAGCTGATGTCTTCTGCTCTCATACTGAACTCTGCCAGAAATGTTTGGGCTTCCTGTGTGACATCCTGGGGGGTCACAACAGCGCTCAGACCACAGAGAAGCCAGAAGTGAACCAACATATTCATGAGCGGACTGAGAACCTCTGGATGAAGTAGGTTTCCTCAGGTGAGCTTCTCTGCCTTCTTCTCATGAGCCTTTATGCATAGCAAGTGTGAACTAAAGAGGCTGAACCCAATTTTCCAGGCCTTTTATAGGTTTTATCCATTGTAGGAAAGAAAGGTAAAAGTTTTTGTAAAAAGCCAAATAAACAAAAGTCAATGATTAACTTTGGAAGAACATTATTACTCCTACCATTTTATGGCCTTCTTATAAAAGGCTTTTACTTTTAGTTAATGTTTCCCAAGTGTGCTGTCAATGATACTGCTGCTCACTTTATCTATAGCCTGCCAGTGTCTTTGGTAGCTCAGAATCTTTGAGTCCTTTAACAGGTTGGTGATAAGCTGTAAAAATATTTAGAAAACTCACTGCAACACCAAGCCATGACCTTATTTCCCAGGCAGAAAGAAATTACCGATAGCCTAACATAGGGTACCAGGTTGGATGTTCATGTCCATGTTTTAAAAGGTTTTGAAAACTCACTTTCAAAATGAGTAGGTCATATAAAATTTAATTTTTAAGGTGAATTACCAAAAAGGAGCAAGGGACGTAGTGGGATCATAGCCTCTGGTGTAGTGATCTAACCTTAACTATAAATCAACTGGATTTAAGTACTCAGATTACTAAGATGATTTCACTTAAATATCTAAATATCTTTGCTAATCTAGCTAGGAACTTAGTACTTACTGCAAATCAATGGGAAAATCGATGTATGAATTCGTTCTGTAAATGTAGCTTGGGTTGAGTGTTATTGATCAGACAGTACCTCAGTACTTTGTAAATTAGCCCATTTCTGTTCAGGATAATGCAGAGGGGGGTGGGAACACATTTTAAGATGTGGCTGCAGCCACATCCATGAGGTTGGTTTCTTGTTTCCCAGCAGAGCTTCTCTGAAAACATTGCAAGTCTGTAACACAGAGAAGCAGCAACCAGCCCCTTCACTGCCAAATCCCTCCTGTCTGCACAGAGCTGAGCACAGCGTGGCCTCAGCAGGGCCACAACTGGCAGAGGCCCCCGCAAGCAAAGCCTCAAGAGATCAGCCCACCCAGATGTTTGCTGAGAACATGGATTATTCCTGAGTTCTCCTTTTAGAGTGTTACCTTAACCTCATCTCACGGACCTTGGACAAAGAGGAACTCATTGCTTTTCTTGGGTGATTCATTCCAGTGTCTTTGCTGTCAGCTCAGTTTTTTTTTTTTCTTTTTTCTCAATGTCTCCTGATACCAGTGTCCCACACACCAAGGATGAGTGATCTCTGTCATCTGTGCAGAATCTTCCAAGAATCTTCTTTTCCCAAAAGAAAGACAACAGCGTTCCTGCAGCCCTTCCTCAGTGGTCACGCTCTCTCATTGCATGTTTTTCTTGCTGATGCCATTCAGACCCTCCACAATTTGTGCTTTTTCAGAGATGATTTCCAAAACTGATCATAACTTATCAGTCATCAGTACAAGGGTCACTGTCTGTGACTTACACGCTGTACCTTGCTGATACACCCTTCCTTTCTGGAAACATCAGCCAAAATTGACACATATTCAGACTGTGAGTTACTTTCTAGTAGCTCTGTTCTCTGTCCAGCCCATCCTCTTTTTCTCTCTGTACACCTGGCACTAGGGCAGCACTAATTACAGCATTTCAGATTTGGCTGAAGTCCATCATGATGATTTCAGATCATTTTTCCAATTTTTTATGATCATTTGGAATTGTAATCCTTCAAAAGACTCACAGGTTGGCAATGCCTGCAAACCTATTACCAGGTTTTCTGTTCTCACATCCAGATCACACAGGATACAGCAAGACCCAGAGAAGCTATCAATTAAAACAGCCCATCTCCTTGACTGATGGGCTGGAGTTTGTTTTTTAGGTAATTATGTGCCTTTTGTGATTCTTGTCTGGCTCATCCTTCCTTAATTTGCTTGTGAGACTGTCATGTGGTGAAGTGTTGACAGTTTTTTTTTTTTTAATACCACTTTTGGCTGCAGTTTCTCCCTTACCCATGTGTCCCATTGTCTATTAGAGCAAAGAATGATGTCTATTACTTTGATGTGATTACTTTTTAATAGAGAACAGGGACTATGATGACTGTTTGCTTTAACTTTTTTCTTTTCTCTTTTATGCTGGTAAGGTAACTACACAATCATTGAGCCCAGTACATTTTGGCATGCTAAAACCAGCCCATATGCTCAAAAAATCCAATTTTTCATGCAGGTGCTGTATTTGGATGCAGGACCATTTGTGCCACAGCACAAAAAGAAACAGGAAACTGAGAAAATGAAGTTCAGTAGGGGCTGTGACGCAGCAGCCATTAGAAGAAAACAAACTGAGAGTTAAGCTCTGGTTGTTGTTATACACAGTTGTGGCTGGTCTAGTTGGCTTGTACTGAGACTGAGATATTGCCACCATTGCTGCGCAGAGGCTGAGGTTGCCCTGACATAACAGTATGTGCTCACTCTCCAGTTTGCCAGTCCTCCCCTCCACCCTAAGCTCTGCAGTGTGAGCTGTGGCCCCCAGCTGCTCCCAATCTGCTTAATGAGCTGCCCACCAATGTTTGATGTACCTTGGTTCTGACAGAGCTGCTTCTGCCTCACTATTCACAGTGCTGACTGAGCTGTGCTATGAAATGAGAGCTGTGATAAGAAAGAATTGCATTTAGGGCATGCTTCAATAAGAAAGCAGTGCATTGTGCATTGCGCACCACACCCTTCAAATAGCTTAAAACATCATTATCAGGACAGTTTTCCCAGACAGGAGTCCCACTTAAGCTCTGCTACACTTCATCATTCTGCCTTTCTGCTCAGTGCATAAGAGTATTGCTCAGGAACTGATTTGCAGAGAGGGGCTCAGAAGAGACGCAGCTGCAGGGTGCCTGGCCTGGAGTATCCTCAGGAAGACCAAAAGCTATCCTATTGCCTGTGCAGGGCTGTAGCTGCCCTGCTTCTCTGCTGTTTGCCAAAGAGAGGTTCACATCAGTTAAATACCTGGCAGATCCTTGCTCTGACGGCTCCCTGTAAAATGGCTCTGCAGAGGCAGCGAAGGCCCAGGGGTTGCTCATTGCCCTGATGCAGTTCTGAGAGAGGGCTGCACTGCCTCAACAGCTCCTGGGCATCGCCGGGGGCAATCCCAAAGCCTCTCCCTCATCCTCGCACTCCAAACAGGGGCTGGGCAAACAGCCCTTCTAATCCCCAGAGCAGCCTATTTCCCACATGAGTAACTCTTCGGCATGTGTGGTGTCTGACATTTCTCGGACATAGCTCCTGCAGCTGAGCCAGAGGCAGGACGCTGCATGGCCACATTCCAATGACTGGATCTCAGACCTAAAAAGAAGTTGTCACCTCTGCATTGCTCCTTTATGATCCAAGGGCTGACAGCTGCTCAAAGCTTGCTGAGCATCACCTAAGGGTCAAGCAAGTCATGGGCAGGAACAAACCCTGCACCTGAAAACAATACTGAAAGCTAAGGAAAGTTGCTGATAAGAGCGTGAAGCATCAGGAAACTGAAGTGTTTTTGCAAGGTTTAGGATAAAGCAGTGAAGCTGAGTGGTTTTCAGGAAGGCATAGAAGAGCATACAAGCAGGCAGGTTAGTATTATGACATGTCCTCATTTGTACTGGGGAAGGCCACTGTCAGACCATATGTTGAGGTGGTAGAAGAGGAAACCATGCAGGGCTACAATACCTTGTAATCATAGAATCACAGAATCATGAAGGCTGGAAAAGACCTCCAAGATCATCTACCCTGTCAGCCCAACCCTACCATGTCCACTAACCATGTCCCTCAATGCCACATCCACACGTTCCTTGAACACCTCCAGGGACGGTGACACCACCACCTCCCTAGGCAGCCTGTGCCACTGCATCACCACTCTTTCTGAGAAGAAATTTTTCTTAATATTCATACTGAATCCTTACACTTTGCCCAATTATAAAGAGCCACTTTGCCCCAACAGCTAAAGGAAAGGTATTACTCTTGTGATATGCAGCTTTTCCTCCAGGCAACCAGCGTTTCACATTTCATGATCACTAAGGAGGCAGCAAGTGGTCTCATTTCATTTTCAAACAGCCTTGTATCCACATATCAGCCTCTGTAGCATTGTTCAGATCATGGAAGAACATAAGTCCAAAGTCTAAAATTCCTGCTGGTCCACAACTGATAAAGGCTGCATATGGTAATTTGTAGCAATTAAGATCTCAAAGATAGGAGAGCAGCAGAAGCTGATGGAGGGATAATGCCAGAAAAAAGCGGAGCTCGTGCAATTTCTCAAAAATTAAATGTTTTCTGTTTAGTTATTGCTGAAGCAAGTAAGATGCTCTGACAGCTTCAAGTTGTCATCTCTAAGGAAAAGGGAAACAGAGCAGGAAGAAAGAGATGTGACTAACAAAACTAAACTATTTTTTTTAATGATCCTGAGCAAAATCCAGTTCCCACTGAAGCTCCTGCATTTGCTGAGAGCAAGGTTGAAGCTGTACTATAAAGCTGTAATTCCTCCACATCGTTTTGGGCAGAACTGCCAACATCAATCCAGCCACGAAATATCCAGCTGTAAATGCAAATGCATTATGGTAAGTGCATCTGCAGCAGTGCTTAGTGTATTCAAAAAACTGAATACACTGACAGATTTGTGCCAGCAAGTGTGTGTCACTGACCACTGTCAATGTACTTCAGCTTTAAGCGATGTGAAAACTACCGAGTTTAGCCCTTCAAACTAGGCGTATCTAACAGTGCAAACTTTACCTTAGCAACTGCCCAGTAGCCTAGGAAGCTGCAGCGTCACTCTATTGCACACATCTCTTCTTACACGCCACATTAAAGGGAAACAAAAACCACGAGAGGCCAAAAGAAACCGCTCATACAAAACCAAGCACAGATTGCTCATTGCTAATGGGTTGAGGACAGTTGAACAATGCATTTTCTATAAAAACCCAGCACATTTAAAACAGCTAATTTCATACGTTGCAGGTTATGAAGTCACCAAATGCCTTAGATGTATTTTTATGAGTATCTAGAAGCATAAGCACCACCTTCTTACTGAGAGTTATTTTCAGTCTTTATTGCAGTTCTTTCCCAAGCTTTAAAGTAGGTATTTTATTTTCCCACATGTGGGAGGTTACACTTGAAAAATTCTTCAAGATGTGGTAATGTTCCTTGCTTGGTCAAAAACAACACATGAGTTATCAAACCAGAAGTTCTTATGCTAATACAGCGATTTGCATTCATTGGAGAATTATTTTATTGGTGATGAAAGAACAAGATCTGAATTTTACCCTATGATTCCTTGTGCCTATTTCACCTTTCTTGTTTGTGACCAGCAGCAGAAACAGTGAAGTGCCTTCCGATGTATCTTCCCCCAAAAATACAGAACAAATGAAGCCCTCTATGAGGGCACAGCCCTCTTCATAGAGGTCAGTATGACCAACAACTGTTCTACCCGGATGAACAAATAGGAGCATATGGCTGCAAGAGGGGCATGGGGTAATATCTCCAGGATCTTCAGCCCTTGCAGAGCTGCAGGGGGAATATTCAGTTCAGGTCTGATTACCAGACTTTAAGAGGGGGTGCATGTAAAGGAGAGTGCTGCAGACAGGCCCCTCCTCCCAAGGATTTTTTCTGGAGGAGGAGAGAATGGTGATGTGACAGCACAGTTTTGTCCAACACACAGTGACATGAGTTTGTATAACAGTTAGATTGCCTGAAAGCAAGTGGCAGAATGGGTCCAATAAGGTCCTTAGCATCTGCCCAGTTTGTTATATTCCCTAAATTATAAAGTTATATGTTAACTTATACAACCAGCCTGTGGTCTATGCAATGCTCAAGGTTCTGTATGGAAAGTGGTTGTGTCAAAATCTGTTCGGTCTGTAATTTAAGGGCAGTGTTTTAAAGTTCCCAGTGTTCTCCAATGCTAGAAGTGCGTAGATACTGAGTGGCAGTGTAAACAATTTACTTGTTCTTGATTTGTGCTTATACTAATGCAGACATCAATACCCTCTCACAAGTAAGCAGAACAGAACTGCAGCATCCTTCCTGAAATGTTGACTCACGGGGAATGTGGAGCTGGTGATAAATGTTGCAGATCTTCAAACAGAACTTCTCTGTTTTTGCTGTTCTGTTTAATTGAATTTTCTTCTTTCCTCTCTCTTTTCTCAAAGGCAGCTCCTGAAAATGAAACAGTTCTGTCTCGAGCACACCATGTCCTTTTGCTGAAATTCATTGGCTCAGCACAAATACAACTGACTCATTGTATTAGGAAGTATTTTACTGTATATTCTGTCTCTTGTTTCTTACTTTCTTGTTATTATCAGGTCTTTTGATGGCAGGTGGTTTAGAGAAAAAAAGCAGAAATTACAAATGGTGAAAGTTACATAAAACATCTGGCCAGGTCCTCAACAGATATAAATTGTCTTTGTAACATTTGCAGGTGCTGGAGAACAGGCTTTACCAAATCAAAGCGCTCTTTGTTTTCTAATAGGTTTCTGCTACACAGAGACTGGAAAAGAGATTTATTTCCTCTGTAGCAGCATGCCCTTGATTAACCTCATTTGCAGCAGCTATTTCAATTAAAGAGCTAACACCAACACTGACTTCTAAGCGCTGCTAAGTGTGATACCTGTCTGCTCATGTATCATTTACTTCTTTCAAGCCATTTTCTGTCAGTACGGAGACAAGCAAGATGTATGCTGTGGGTGAGTCCCATATCATCATTAGCAGAAAATTACACCAAACTGCTGTAAAGTAATTACACTGCTGAGAGGTGAGCCGGGAGGAAGCCAGTGATTAAATACGTGCCACTAGTGCTAAGCCCACACCACACAGTGTTTTGCTCAGAGGCTTTCAATCTATTTTCCAATTGCTGGCCACTGCCACAGGCTGAATCAGACCTTCACTCAGGCCATGGAAGTATGCTCAGGTATGCTCAGCCCTCTGTCATACTAAATGAATTTTATTCTGGTCTCATACAGCAGAATACAGAACCATGGTAATTTTTATACAGTAGCTTGGGGTTGCTCTTGCACCATCAAGCTCTTTGTACTGAAATCTTTCACAGGCTATTGCAGAGGTGCTGCTGCTACAGCAATCTATTGTGGTCGTGCCACCGTGTAGCTATCTGTCATATAAAGAATGTGAAGAGTGCAAAGGTTTGGAAATGATGCGATCGGAATTACCAACATAAAACTCTGACTGAGTAAAAGACCTGGGAGCAAGGACTGAGGAAGCAATAATAAGACTGTACTCTGTATCTTCCCTCCAAATGATCTTAAACAATAGCAAGCTTAACCTTTGATGTACCTGTGAGAAATATGTCTCTGTGTTGTTGAATGCTATTTGATGCAATGAGATGTTATCATCAGTAACTGAGAAGCGAGCAGTGCACCCTGCAAAACATGGGGAAGTCACATTCCTTGTCCAGAGAGGCCCATCACTAGGACACAGAAGGAGATCAAGTGAGGCAAACAGTTGGTGGGACCACAGTTTTATTTCATACTTTGCCCTCCTCCCCCCACCCTCACCCAGCTCTGCACTCCACTTGCTCAGTCTTCCTGCTTCACCCTGCTGTTTCCCCATTCCCCTCCCCATTCTGCTCATCCCATTCCCAAGAGCCAGAGCCAAGCCAAATGGATAGCCAAAGATGCCTGATACAGCCAAAATGCTAAAGAATTTGTACCTGAGGGCATGAGAAGCCTCCTTAACTTTCAGGACACTGGAAGGTCTTTTACAAAGAGCTTTTATCCTGATTTAACCTGTTCCTATGGGTGAAGGATCCAATTGCATAGAATAACCATAATAAGCAAACGAGTTTTCTAACATTGTCTCCAAACATGACGCTGAAAATGTGATAGCTAATGGTCAGAACCTACCTCCAGTGGTGTGGGCAGCCATTTGGTGATCACAGGTGTCCTATTTTACTTCAACATATTTATATCCTCTGTCTGCAATTACCCACACATTAAACTCTCCTTTACTCAGGCCCAATTCTTCTCAAATCAGCAAGAAATATATCACTGGTTTAAACAGGGAGAGGATTAGGGCATAGATAGCTTAGTCTGTATGTATGTCTGATGGCAAAGTAATCCAGCAATGAAATTTAGTGCCTGGTATCGTTTGATACCTCAGCCTCCAGCCACATACCTAGGAAACCTAGGTCTGAATGCTCTCTGCCCTCAGCCAGGCATGATGTATGAAAAACAGCAGCTGGTGTTTCAAGGGCTGAACGAGCTATCCAGCTGCCACATGAAGATTTCAGGTGACCTTAGACACAGGGTCATATAGCTTGGAAATCTGCTTTAGTTTTATTATAAAGAAATGTAAGGAGAATTTTTCAAACAAGTGCAATATGCTCTCAGAAATTCAATGAGAGTTGGGCCACTGGCCACAGAAGGCACCTGTAGAAAATCTCCTTTTCCTTTTAATTTAAAAAAAAAATCAAAATCTTGCCATTTTTGGTTTCCGGGTCATGTAATTTATGACTTCTTAATGTGAAAAATACAGTTAGTACCAAATTTTTGCTAGTCCTTAACACTGTAGATGGCCCAGCCACTTATTAACCTGCTTTTACAGAGGCTATCAGAGCTTTTATTCCCCCAAATAAACTAAAAGCTTCAGGCACTGATCACTATTCCATCCAAAAGCATACAGTGTATCAGCAAACAGAAGTCAGCTTACAGAGAAAACTTTTGTATATGGCTTAAAAGAAAGCCCAGACAGAATTGACAATGATAGATGGTCTCCCCTGTGACAGTCAAGAATAATGCAGTTTCATGTTTATATCAAGGAAAAACAACAATAGACATTTAAATAATCATTAAAATTAAATGCCTGACACAAGGCAGGTTTCAGCTCTGTTCTGTCACACATCTTTCTGAAATCTTAAATGGCTATAATGTGAGGTCTTCTCATTTGCTTTGCTCACAAACAAAAGCGTTGTAATGGAAGCTCCAGTGTATGTGTTATCAGTAAAAGGTTCTCTCAAGGGAAATTAAGTGAAAGGACATTTTTCTTGTCTTCATGTTTGACATTCAGGAGTAGAGACGAGATAAGGTAGGCACAGGAGTCTTTCAAAAGAGCACCAGATAGCAATGGCAGCATTTCATAAGGACGTGAACCGTTCATCATCTGCTGCAAAGACTCCATTAACGTGGCCTGCTTTTAAATCCAGTGTTTCGCAAGGAATCCCATTTTCTATTGTTATTGTCACTTCGCCTTTCTCTTCTAAATTTTCTCTCTCTGTTGACTCTTTATTCTTTCTAAAAACAAGGAAGAGAAAATTGTCTTATTCTATTGACCTGCAGCACTCCACCGAGATTTCACAGACAGAAAACTGCACACTTAGACAGAAGTTCACTGTAGGTTATGTACTGAAAGGCATAATCTGTCGCAGAGGCTCCCCAGCATTATTTACTCCTGTATTGACTTTAGCTGCATTAGCTCACGACCACCTACAAGTGGAAAAGCAGGCAGACACGCTCAAAGCCTCTTTGCTGTTGTAAACACATCAATGAAGGTGGGAGGCTTTTCCTTCCTGGGGCAGGAAACTCGGGTTTAAGTGGTTTGAGATCAGGATTGGGAATCAGAAATGCTGGAGTAAAAATGTTGTAAACATGTTATACATATCACTTTGGCCCCTTGTTCTGTAAAATGACAGAAGGGTAAAGTTGGTGTAGGAGAAAAATGGAAAAAAACCTCTTCATCTGTTTTTGCTTGAAGTCAGAAAGGACTGCCCTACACATCTAGCCTGTTGTGTATGTCAGAGATTTCAACCAACCTATTTGGATAAATTAAGATATACTTTTTAGAAACAGATCAGCTTTTGACTAAAGCCTCCAGTGATGGAGACCCAGGCACACTCAGACTCCCTGATGATCCTCTCCAAAAGTCAGGCACTCTTAGCACTGTAAATCTGCACTTCTAGTTCTAACTTCATTAATAGCCAGCTTCCAACTCAGTATCTTATTATACTTCTGTTTTCTAGATTAAACAATTGCATAGCTTTCATTTTTATGTGCCACAGTTCTCACAACAACCATATTAAAATAATAAATAAAATTACCTAAAATGAAAACCACAAGAAGGCATTATACAGAAATATCAGTCAACATGTCACAGTGTTCCTTTAATTCCAGATTTATTCTAACCTTGAGATCTACTAGTTCATAGTGGAAAAATGTTCTGTACTTTACAACCTGCAGCATCAGCGGTTTCAGAGGATAAGAAACTCAAAGGTCAGCTCTACTGCTTCTTCCTATCCCGCAACATATACTGTAACAATCTGACTCAGGACAATCATAACAACCTGACTCAGTATAATTGTTAATAACAGTGATATTAAGAATAATAAAATTTTATTGGCCTTTGGGAAATTCTTGGCATTGCAAGCCTACTAAAAATAAAAGAGGTAGTGGCAACCTCTGGCTGCCCCTTTTGCTCTTGCAGTGATGAAAGGAGGGTTCTTTAACAGAAAAAGTGCGGACAGAAAAACATAGAGACAGTACTAAGGTGCAGATTCAAAAGAAAAGAGAGGAGTAGATGTGTGGAACTTGTTGCTGTAGTAATTCAGAGAAGCTAAGAATTGCTGAGTTCAAGAGGAGACTCAACAAGTCAAGGGAAGAGAAAACATTATGGGTTATTCAAGGCATACATATCAAATCCAGCTTAGGAGGCCTTTCAACTGCAAAATAGATACTTGGAGAGTAATCGAGGGAAGCCCTGCTGAAAATGGGAAATACGGGAAAAGGATATGCCTCACTTTAATCCAGCATAGCCAGTAATGAAGGGAAGGGAAGGGAAGGGAAGGGAAGGGAAGGGAAGGGAAGGGAAGGGAAGGGAAGGGAAGGGAAGGGAAGGGAAGGGAAGGGAAGGGAAGGGAAGGGAAGGGAAGGGAAGGGAAGGGAAGGGAAGGGAAGGGAAGGGAAGGGAAGGGAAGGGAAGGGAAGGGAAGGGAAGGGAAGGGAAGGGAAGGGAAGGGAAGGGAAGGGAAGGGAAGGGAAGGGATCAGTTGGAAGGGCCCTACAAAGATTGCCACATTCAACTGCCTGATCACTTTGGGACCCAAAAAACAGTCCTGCCCTGCCTATGTGCCAAATCTATTAGTAGAAAAGGAGGTGTCATATCACTGTTGCTAAAGGAGAACAAACATGAAACTGGGAGACAGTGTATCTGATCTAACTCACTGTAAAGTCAATAGCTATAATCACATGGAGCTCTGCTAATGACTTCAGGCTGCAAGCAGCTGGGGCCTGGATTTTCACATGTTGGCAGTGATGCACAGTGAAAACCTATTAAGAAAATCTTCCAGTTCAAGAAATGACGCACAAGTCTAACTCATTACTGATACTCCATTAGAGGTCTATCATGTGCTTTCTTGCTACCTGAGTACGAGCAGTCTGTAGCACATCCTTTGGTGCTTATTTCAATTGAGTTATTTAACTGGTATTTTAAAGACCAGAAAAGACAAAATGCCAGATTTATGACAAATCAACACCGTCCTTCCAGTCCAGATTTCCAACACAGCTTATTAGGCAACATAGCTGTCAGCTCTGGTCAGGTTTCCAGGAAAACTCATTACCAATGTGCTGAAGACTTTTCAGATCACATACTTTGGTACCTGAAAAAGTGATAAGCACTTTTGAAATTCTCTTCTCTTCTTTCAAAAAGCCAAATAGTCCAGACTGTCCCTCTTACCTTCCCAGTCTTTCCATGAGCAGAAGGAACAAATACATACTTGTTTTACCCTTTCTCTCTCTCAGCTCTTCCTGCAGATGCCATTGATTTGAAAGGAGTGTTAGAAATCAACCGTGGATGACTCTACCCTGAGCAAAGACTATGCATAAAGACAGAGTAAGGAAACAGAGAGGGGAGTGAAAGGAGCGTAACAAACTGTTCAAAACTCAGTTGAGCTGATTTGAAAACAGAAAGGGAAAATGCTATCTTTTAGCCTGGTATAAAGCATAAAGGATTATTTTAGCTAGAAAAAAAAAATCATGGCTATTTAACATAATTTATTTATATTACACTCGTGAAATGTTCAAAGACCCCCTTTGAGCTAGATGCTGCACAGAGTCGCACAACCATGATACTACACAGGCACACAGAGGGCAGGTATGAGCTCCAGGAAGAAACATTATCCTCCAGTTTTACAGACAAGATTGCCTAGATTCAGGGGATGAAATAACTCAGCCCATATCACATCGAAGACTGCAACAGGACTCACGTATCTGTCCAGTCTCTCTGCAACAGCAAAGGGGGTTCACAGATTCATGAAGCTCTTCCACATGCAAATAGAACTGAAAGGACTCAAACTATATATCTCTCTCTGGGCGCTAGTTATCCCTCACAGTAAGTGCTGTTCTTCTGAGATCTTTTTCAGGATGATAACGAGGCAGAAAGGAGAAATCTCAGCAACATGTTTTTCACATGTAACTCCATTGCCCTGATATATCCGGAGATACAGTTCACAATACATTCAATAATTTTAGTACCATCTAGTTGTTTTAAAAAAAAAGCAAACAAAAAGCACCTTCTTTTTTCCAGTTTCTCTCCTGTTCCACTATGATTCACTTGCTGAAGTCACAGTTTTGCATTTAATCTAATCTTCACGGTAGCTGAAGACATGGTAGATCACTATTCATTCTGTATAGAAGTAGCTTAACTGCTACTCACTCCCAAGGCAGGATCTCACCTTAAGTGAGAAATTTCCATTCCTTATTCCCAGATCTGAGCCAACAGAGATGAAGGGATAAAAATATCACCTAATAACCTCTGGCCTGCTCCAACCTGCTCACAACAGGTTGGACTCACATTCACAAAAGGAATGAATGACTTTCTCTATTTTACCAATGCTGTCACAAGGCAGAAACTGAGCAGAAACAAGTGAGTATCTCTTTCATACCCTACAGACATACACCTAGGCTCACAGTGACATTTGGTAATGCATTTGTGAAGGTTCCTTAGGGTCATCAGCGTGACAATCGGGATTTGAGTGGTAGCTGAAATGATGCTCCATTTCACTGGGTAGGCCTTCTTCAGCCATACCTTAATCATTATTGTGTCTTCTACTTAGGCTTCTCAAACTATAGCAGCATCATTTTAGCCATGCCAAGTTTTGACACCACAGCCTTGGAAAGGGAGCAGTCACTGACAGCCTGCTCTCCCTTGGTAGCTATTTGGCTAGTCTGTGAGAGGAGATTCACCTACAGCAGTTTAAACACTGAGAAACATGACAGAAAAAGTCTTTGAAAAGCTGTTGTCTCTACTTAGATAGCTGCTAGGATCAGGCTTTTATCCTCCT
Organism: Chrysolophus pictus; assembly: GCA_037305975.1. NCBI lineage: Eukaryota > Metazoa > Chordata > Aves > Galliformes > Phasianidae > Chrysolophus > Chrysolophus pictus. The sequence continues at coordinate 74,551,419 of CM074576.1, forward strand.
TGTTTTCTCAGTATACTTCAGCATTACTTAGGCATCTAGTTCACAGCTAATAAAACGTAAACCTTACCCTCAGCAAAGAGCACAAGGGCTCTTTAACTATGGATGGAGCAGGGATACATCAGGGATAAATCTGAGGTGGATTTGAAAAGCAAAACCACCCACCCTGACTTTACTTGCCAGTGTGCTGTTAAACCAGAAGAAAAGCTAAGTTGCTTACTTCTTGTGTTTCCGAATCCCTGAAACAACGAGGAAAACAATTCCAGCCACAATGAGAGAAAGAACAACACCAAATACAATAAGCCAGACAGGTGTGGAGGGCTCAACAGGAGGTGATAAGGTTGTGGATATCTTCAGGAACTGCAGTGTTTTGTCACTCAGTAGGAAGGCACTGTTGATTCTGTTCCGGTTCATCCTTCATAGAAACACAAAAAAAAACCATCACAACTCTTTAAAAAGATATTTTATAAATAAAAAAGATAGGAGAAAAAAAATACTTTCATGTATGTGCTGAAAGTCTGGCAGGGTTGAATTTAATCTAACATGATGTTGGTAGATTGCACAGACCTTCACTTTAGCATAGATCTTGTCAGTAATCCATAGACAAGTGTCTAATAGACAAGGTGCTTGAGAACACATGCTTACAGGCATATGTATCTATCTGAAAAACTGGAAAACACTGATGAGATCTGAAGTAAAGTAAACTAGTGGTTTCTGGTTTGGACTACATGCTGAAAACAATAATCTGTAATGGTGGCTGTGACAGCTTGTTCATACAGCATTCCACAATTGCGTGGCATTGGTAGATCCACCATGCAGTGCTCAGAGGATTTTACCACTGCATTTAGTTCCTCAAACAGAACCATACTAAATGTTATGGGCACATATATCTGCTCTTCCTGCTGGAGATTTTCTTAGATCTGTGAGGCACTAATTATGCTTTAGTTCAGAAGAATCCATCCCCGCTGCCAAAATATCTTTCTCTATAGGATGTACCTAAATGGATTTTGCACATTTTTTTCCATTATGAGAAACTGTAAATTTGAGAAATACACTTTTTCAAATGAGTAGTACAACTTCTACCCTTGAGTGGGTATCTTCAGTATCTTCACCCACATTCGCTACTTTGGAGCATCTGCACTAACTTCTAGGTCTGAATCTAAGCAGCCTTGAAGGGCTTTAGCAGTATCTTTCATTAGCTTTTGCAAAATGCTTCAAAGTTTTGATAAAATATATTACATATATTGGTCTTGAGAGATTTTGGTTGCAGCTATAAAATTCACCCTCTTTCTTGTATACAATTCAATCGATTTACTGCAGAGCAAGTATTTCCTAAGAAATATTCCCTGTAAGATATAGGGGAAACAAAAGTATGATTCTTGCAAATTCCTTTCTCGGAAATCATAATGTTGACTATCTTCTAAGCAGGAAGTTCTTACCCTTAATGGAAAGCTAGCACTCCTGGAGAGGGCTGAAAGCTATGGCATATTATAAGACTCATTATAAGGTAAGCTGCCTGTGATTTAAAGAGATTTTCATCCTTATTAATATAAATGATTCATTGTGAGCAGCTGAAGTAAGCATTATTAACCCTCATCTAATGGGTGTAGTTACAGAATTATGCACTGAAACACATTCAGGTAACTACAGGTGCAGATGTGTTTGTATATTCATAAATATCTTGTGTATATTTATGCAAGATCTTGGGACTCGTACAGAGCTCTGAAAGGGTTGTTTTCTTTGTTCTTTGTTTCTGAAAGAAACTCATAAAACAAAATCCTGGTCTGTGGGTAGCATTCTTACATGATACTGTAGTATAAAGAATTAGAATAATGGTTTAGTATGCAAGCCTGCAATCAGAAGCAGTAGAATAAAAAAATGTAGCTTTATAGACTATTTTATTTCTTCTTTCTAAGTTAGATAGGATTTTTTTTTGTTTGTTTTAAATAGCATCTTCTTCTTTATGGGATGAAAGACAACAGTTAAAAAAACAAACATGCTGTAATAGCATCCAATTTCTCCAGTAAACAGGGCATATAAAAGACTTAAATAAATCAGCTTATGCTTCTGAATGATTCAAAGAATAACAGAAATGCAAAAAAAAAAAACCAACCCTTGCATTCCAACACTCTTAGAGAGCTTCAGTGAATAAATAATCTGCTTCTTTCACTAATGCTATGAAGCTATTGTTTGGTGTCTCTGTAGGAACCAGTTTAATCTACTCATAAGCTTAATAGTTAATCTTTCCAATAGAACGCATACTCATTCATCAGGAATTAGGCATTACACCTCTATGGAGGTAACATGAATTTTTGAGACAAAGTACAGAATGTCTTAAAACAAAGAGGTCTGTTTTCTACTTGGTGCTCGAGAAAGATACATGAGTTATGCTGCTAGTGGGAATCATTCCCATAAACCCCTTTTGTAGCTCTGATAGACCATTGGAGTCAGATTACCTCTTTTTCCCTCTTCAGCTCTACACTTTTGTTTTTATTGGCTAGAGAATGCAATATTGAGTAGAAAGTGAACTGGTTTGTATCACATGGTATTTTGTGCAAGCAATGCTCAGCTACTATAGAGACTGGCATTCCAAAAAGTGCTGCAAAAAGTAAGACAGCAATGTGAGTATAAGACTATTTAAGCCAAGCTGGGACACAGCCAGTTCTTTTCATGAATAGTTCATGTGCCCTTCTCATGGAAATGTTTATTTCTACATTAAATATGAAAACTTGCATTTGACAAGCACTAAAGTGAGCCTGTGGTCACTAACCTTGGTATGGAAGTTCACATGGCATGCAGTGAACATGAAATAACATCAATCTAACCCCCAAAAGCTGAAATTCTGTCATCTAGGGAAGAAGGCTCTCTCACTAGGAAGTGTAGCAACTGGATGACAGCAGTGTTTCTGCATATGACAAAAAAATTACAGCCCCAGCTCCAGGAAAGGGCTAGCTTTCACCTAAAGCTCCAGTGTTAAGAGAGACTCTTTCTATAGTTAGAATGCCAAAGCTCACTTACATTGAATTCCATGGAACTGTTACAAATCATGCTAGCCATGCATGCCTGAAAGAGTACTAACCCCTTGGTGTTTTAACTACTTAGATTAGATTGTCCCTACAGAGGCAGAGAGCTCATTTGTGGCCAGAGAAAAATCATCCTCAGTAAGCAGGGAAGGAGAGACTGCAGGATTAGCAACTGTACCTGATGGCTGCCTCTACCTCGCTTCCAGGAACAGTTGTCGTGTTTTTGGAGGAATCTGTGACCACAAACCAAAACGACACCCGATCCGTCACATTGCAGAGCAGCACGTTGGAAATTCTGCAGATGGTTGCAACAGAAATTATTGAAATATTTAGTAGCTTTCTAAGGAGGGAAAAAAGATAACCATTCATGCCCAAGAAAGAAACATCATCCACAGCATTTCTCATTTCTCAGTATGACTGAAAAAATTTAGGCTTATTGAGACCAAATGTGAGTCTTCAAATGATTTCTGAATTTACTACAAACTTGCCAGTCTTGGACATACATTTAGTGCAATGAAATGAAAAAAAAAAAAAAAAAAAAAAAGTATCTTAATCATCTGGGCTGTAAAAAAGGCCATATTTGCCTACTGGGCAAATGCATTAATAAAATAAGATTTTTTATTTTGCAACTAAGGAGGTAGACATGGGTGACGTCCCATACAATTTTCAAGTGAGTGCTGTCCTCCTATCGGAAACACTTTTATAGAGGAGGAGAGGAAACCAGCCGGGAGGGAAGAACATAGAAACTGACATTATTCTCTCTGACATCCTTCTGCACTGTCAGGTGCAGAGTGGAGTCAACAGGCTAAATATAAACATCATACTGGCACTGGCCTGTGCCCTCTGGTTTGTGCTACGACATATTTATCTCGTATGTTTCAAAAGAAGATTACTTGGTTTTGTGTGAAGTTGACAGCAAAAGGCCACAGGCATGAAGCTTCTCATGGCATACTGTATAAAAAGAGAGCGGAATATCTTTAAGGTGTGTTTCTTTGGAATCTTATAAACTTGTAATTTATTACTAATAGTAGTGAAAGATGGAAATATAATTAGAAATATCTCACAGAATGACATCATCATAAGTATTGAGACTAAATAATTGAATACTAGTACAGGTGTAATATAAATAAATAGTGACTAAGGATAGATGGTGCCCTTACGTTCTTCTGTCTATTCCAATTTTACTCACACAACAAACAAACCAGCCAAACACATGTGATATACAGCAGCTGCTGTAAAGACACTATTTACTACAGCATGGTAAGGAATATAATTTTCATAATAGAAAGATATCCAAAGTGTTATCAACTGAAAAACAGAGAGCTAGAGCAACAACAATGGAAAAAAAAAATATAAAATCATTCAGTATAATTAACAAATAACCCAAAGACTTTGGCTCAGGATTTAGATTTACTGGCCATATCCAAATAGTCAGCAGATATTCTAATAGCCCATGACTCAGGATGAAGACCACTTCTGTTTCCAGGGAGCAGCCCAAACTGTGTTCAATTTTGCCCACCATCTCCCTGGCCACAAGCACAATAAAGTTGCCCTGTCTTGTATCTTCTAATAAACTACAGGGGTGTTTGTAATGCCCTTTGGCATCTTGGGTTTCAAGATTTGATTTGTCCATCACCAAAATGCAAGTTTTAACATTTCTTCTCCAGCTTCTGAGCCTTCCCAGGGTGACAAATTCCCCACTGCAAGCAGTGACCTGCCGCAGAGCTCTGTTGTGTAGTGCCATCTGCTGGCTAATTACAAACTTAATTAAATGACTGCTAACAGGACTTCAGTGATGTCCTGAAGAGCAGAAAGCACAAAGTAGGAAAGAATGTAAGACAGAAAATGTTACCCATAAATGCATAGTCCTCACTCAGAACAACGATTCACTCTTGATATTTTGTGGAAATACTTTACCTATTGCTACAAGCTTTTTTGGGTGGTGGTTCAGGTACCAGAGTGTTTGGGAAGGGAAAACTTTCATTTACAGGAAAGGTATACATTCCACAGAGACATGCAATAAAATGGAAAGCAATGATTTTGCAGAGCTGAAATACCCACTTTTACCTCTCTGGAACATCAATTTTGCAAAAACAGATAATTTTCCTAAATAAAAGAGGAAAGCCATCCTCTGGGATTTTAAAAGATGTTCACATCAGTTCTTTGGCAACAGCCAGAAGATAAAAGTAGATTTATTCCTCTCAAAATAAAAGCAAAGCACAAAATTTACAGGAGGGGGAAAAAAGAGTCTACTTTTACCTGGTGGCTGACAAACTCTTGCTGACTTCACAGAATATCTAAAATTGCATCTGCGGAGGAAGTTTTCCATCAGGAGAATTTATAACAGTAGGACCTAAATCTTCACACTGCTGCAGCTCTTAAAGCTGGAATTCCTGTGGTGCACTCAAAAACTGATCCAAGTAGAAAACAGGTGTGTGTATTCTTCTATAAGTGTTCTCAAAAAGTGGGGAGTAAACAGAGCTCATTCTCCCAACAGAAGGATGCATTTCATGTATAAGGAGTGGCAGAACATGCTGTAATTCTCTACAACCTCAGAGACTCAAAGGGACTCTTAAGAATGAGGTCATCCCTGCAGCACCCAGGCTTTCAATATGACATAGAGCAGGCAGTCATGACTGGGACAGTGTGTCTATCTCCAGAAGGAGCAGAACTGTCGTGTCTAAAATCTTGCCTGATCAGCATCTAAAACCCAGCTCACTGCCGCTTTTCATCAGCAGAATCTGGATGCTGTAAATCCTTCCAGGCTCCAAAAAGAATAACACCATTCACAAGAAGTTCAAAGAGGATTGCGTAAGCACCAAAATGGACTCGTTCAACAAGCACCAATGGGATCACTCCTTTTCAGCAGGTATGCTTTTTTTTTCCCATGCTATTTGAACATAGCTTTGATTCAGAGGTTGTTGAAGCATTAGAAAACTATGCCTTTACACTGTTTAGGTTTGAAAGTGCATGACTTTATCATGCACTTTGCAAATTAAGTGTATTTGTAAGCATACATATGGACATCTGTTTGCTTCCTTAGCTGATTATAGACTTTTGCCACAGGTGTTTTAGGATATTTGTAGTATCAAAATGACAGGATCCTGGTCCCAATATTTCCAGCCCAAAATCGATCTCCTTTCCTATATGCAAGTGATCATCACTGAGGAGAGGGCAGGAAACCCTGAAGAATCCTTGGCTTGAAACAGCATCATTGATCCTTATGGAGATTTAGAAGATTACTTAGGGATAAGGAGAGCTGCCAGAGACTCAAAGAGCACTGGGTACATATGGCAGCCATTAGCTGATGGAAAGGCACAGGCCCTGAGACCCCGGTGTATACTTCTGGCTCTCCAGAAAATGCCAAGCCTCTTCCCACCTAGTGCTGCACATGTTCTCTCAAATATGCCTGTGTTCTTCCTTGTTAGGACCAGCAGCCATGAAGTCACCTTGACACAACAGCTTTATCTTTAGAAGTTTATTTTGTTGTTCTGAGTGGTCAGAATATTTTTAAAGTATCAAAAATACCTATCTTAGGAGGACAGATAATGCTGATGAACTTCTGCTCACTCCATGATGAAAACTGCAGCTTTATTACTACAAACTGGGAGAAGATACACAAAAGCAAATCCTTTCATTTAAATGTGAGTGATCACATTCTTTCTACTCTAAAGATTAACGAGTCTCAGACCCAAAAGAGATGCATATTATTTCAAATGAGTCACAGATTAGAGAAAGAAGAGTTAACAACCGGCTGTAGACGATCATCTTTTAACACTGATAGATCAAAGGTTGGCTTAGATGATTCCTGAATGTATGTGCTGAGAGTGAATTAAAAGGTCATACATAGAGCAAGAAATAAGGGATTTGTATTTCTCAACTGCAAAATAAACTTTTATTTTATCTGCATTAATAATTACTGAGTAATTCAATGGATTGTGTCTTTTTCCTGTTTCACACAACCTTGACAATTCATCAAACCTTTCAAACATTAAACACAGCTCCATGATTTATTAAAGTTTAGTTTAGAAATTAACTTTAGAGAAACTGAGATACAGTGTGTATGATACTTTTATATCTCATGAAGAAAATCTGCTGGTATTTACCTATAATACATAAACAGCAGCATAAACACAGTTCACTAGATTAAAAACACCACCTAACCAACAATGTAACAGAAAAACTTCTTAGTGACCAAAGATATAAGATTTCACTTGGTCTAAAGCATAGCAGGACTCTTTGAGACCAAGTTTGAGTAGAGTCTGGGATTTACCTGCCTTGTGACTATGAGGGGTACCTGCCTCTTCTCTAAGTTCCCACTCCTGCTTCTCTCTTCACCATCTTTCCAGGTCCTGCCACTGTCCATACCAGTTACGTGACAGTGCTGCTCTAGTAGGCTCTGCAAGCTGCTATTCCCTCCTGGATGATGAGTGCCCCCCCACTGCCATTCCCACTGCAAAGGGGTTGGAGATGGACCACGCTCTTTTCTCTGTACCCACATGCCTCTTGCCAGCCACAGTGCTAGGAAAGAGCAATGTTATTTCCAGTAATGGGAACAAGCATATTGTTTGGGGTATACTGGGAGGTCAACAAGCTCTCAGTCACAGAAGGGAGACTGTGAGGTCTCATGAAATCTGGGAGAGACCTATGGGTAGGAAAATCTTCAGACTGCCGCCTAATAAATTTTAGAAGATACCAGAGCTGCACAGCAGTATACTGGCTGTTTACATATGACCCTAAAGGTATCTGAAAATCCTAGAAAAGCTATCAGTTTTACCTTCAAGATACACCCTGGCAAATTATACCCCATGAAGAAGTCCTGTACTGTGTTAGAAGCAGTAGTAAATGCCCATACCTATCTTTTTGCAAATATTGTATTGAGTTCTCCTTTGAAAAACTTAGTAGCAGGAAAGTGTTGATGCATGCAAGCCTACCTCCAAACCAGAGTAAGATTGCTATTATCGTAGTTGTCCATAGGAAAATTTGTCTTGGGAGGAGTTAAATGAGAACAAATGTTGTGACTTCCCAGAACACATAAATAAAACATCCAATAAAATTTTAACTCCTGTCATTTTGGCTTAACTTTTTCCCTTTCCTACACCAAACTTTCTAAAATTAGTTGAGTCTGCAGACAGCTGCAGTTCTTGAAGAGGGTAAAGTTCAGTGGCATGTGACATAGGATTTTGCCATGTAAAAGCATCATGGCTTTGAAGGAGGAGGAACAGAATAATAATTTTAGAAGGAGGACCTGAGACTAAAATGGATATACAGAAGCAAGCTTTTATGGATCAGAGACTGAACAAAAACTCTTCTGAAAACCTGGAAAAAAACCCACAAAAAACAGCCCTGCATAATAACCTTTAGTTGGTATCTTGATCTCATTTTTGCAGGTGTGCAGTGGAAATATACTTGACTATTTTTGTTAATCTTGGTGTAATGGCTCCTTGCTCAAATGAGGCACCTTCCAAGGAATACAAATAAAACAGCAAGGAACCAAACACTTCTGTAACATGGAGCGGGGAGATTCTTTCTATTTAAGAGAAAATGCAGCAACCACAATAATCATCATATGACTAAAGATAACTAATGTCTTTGCAAATATGCAATATGCTTTATCTGATGCATTGATGGCCTGAAGCAGTTTTTTCAGAGACTAAATTGAAAACCTTATCCTCATTAACCTACCAGAGCTATAAATCTTTCCTTTTAGATTGAAAAACAATGAAAAAATAATAAGCCTCTAGGAATACACTCATGAGGTTTCTTGTTTAAGAAAGGGAAGAACATACTGAAGAAACAGCGTGCTAAATGGTCTGCTGATCTGGCATCTAATTTTGTAAGTTGCAATGATCAGAAGCCTGAGAAGAATATTCAAAGCCTTAGGGTAGGTTTAATCCCAAACCAATTAACAGCTGATCTATGTCTGAACTGCAACATATGAAACATTCTGATATTAGGTAACTCAGCCACTGTAATATTAGAGATAGATATCCCTTAGCAGAACTCAGCACCAGCGCAGCTATCCACCTTTCAGCCCTCTGAGTCAGCTTATCCTCAGCACACTGCTGAAGATGAACACCAAGTAAAAGGTGCACCAAAGCTGCTTATTCAAGGATCTGTACCGCATTGCTCAGCCTTGCTGATGGACCCCTGCTCCTCCTCTCAGTGTGGTTACCAGAAGGTAATTGTGTCTTACGGCCAGATTCTGATAGAGTAAATTAGCACAACCCTGCTGAGAGCGGTAGAGGGGATACTGGTCCAAAGACTGAATGCTGCTTAAGATAGAGAGTGCAAAATTTAACATATAACTGGATGTTGAAGAAATACACCGGCACATTTGGCTTTTAGAAGCTGCAAATAACGACTTCTACACCTCAGTACAGCAGAGGATGGTCTGCTACGTGCAGCATTAATAGCTATAACGCAAGTCAGAGTAGATGCTTACTGAGTTGTGCTCTTGCTGGAGTATCTTCTCATTGCAAAAGCCATCATTGCCTTGAAGAGGTACTCTTCATTTGCATCCCAGGCATACTGTAAAGGAAGATGGAAAATCATCAGTTTCAGCTCCTGTGCTGGCAGGACATAGGGGGAAGAGTCACTGAACTTGAAATACCATATAGATCAAGAAAATTAATAAATTCAATGACTGTGCTATGAAAATAAATTCCTGATTAGTTGCCTAGAAGTAACTTTTTCTAATGTTTGTTGTAAAGTGCAATACAAAGTGAAAAGAACTTTTCCAAAAAAATGAATGAATTGAATGTTTCTGTACACTGGGCCAAACTGGAAATGTAAAGCTTCTTACATCAAAGACCAGGCTTTTTACCAGAATTCTCCCAACATAACTGCACCCATGGCTTTGCCTCTCTTGTGGATGAGCTGCATTGAAGAAGGTTTAAATCTACTCTCAAAGACCATTTAGTTCTGCCAGTAAACAAAAAAGATAATGTTGAAGGCAGGCTCTTGGAAATGGATGTCAGGACACAAGGAAAAAAACCAAACAAACAGACTACGGCCTTATTGCTGCATGCTGTTCTTACAGTATGAAGATAGACTCAACTATGAATTATGACATCAAATTTGAGACAAAAGAAAGAAAAAAGCATCCTTTGTCCTTCAATAACAAGTAAAATACAGACTCCCAGAAATCTTCTGTGTTGTCTTGATGAAAAATCATGCTGCCATCATTTCATGTTTCATGAGAAGGCTTCACTAGGTTCCCCTGGACTTTCATTCCCGTATGCAATTCTAATGACCAGCAAAAACTACACATATTACATTTTTATAACAAGAGCCATGACCATGACACACTGATTGAATTTCTCGTTTTCAGCAGATTACAAAGATTAATAGTTTGTTGGAATGATATTAGTGGAGGTTCGATGCAGTTTTCTTCAGTCAATCAGAACACAAATCTAATCTTTAACTTTCAGCATTAAAAAAAATCTGCACTGTAATCATCCAAACCAGAAACCCAATAATGTGGATACTTAACCCTGATGACAACTTGAGACTACTTTTTCATACTTTATAACACGCTCAAAAAACAGGAGTAGATCAAAGCAAACACAACTGAAAATGACAAATCTTAATTCTGCTCTTTAAATTCTGATTTTGGATGTATGGAACTGCTACAGTTTCTCAGTAGAAACAAGGTGGGATCCAATTTCCAGACACCATCACACATTTTGCTTTTCTGTAGACAAGGAACCTGAATAGAGAAGGAGGCAGCCATTTAAAGGGCAAAAAGTCATAATATTCATCATCCCTAAACAGATGAAGTAGGGAAGAAATAGGTAGAGATATGACCAGACAGGGACCACAGAGCTGAGCAATAGACTACTTAACTAGCATTAAAATCCATAGGCAGTTCTGGGAATCGTGGTTCTGACTCACCACGCCTGCCTTGCGAAGGAAGAGAGATAATTACACTGTGATGTGTGCCAGTCTGGGAGCTTAAATTGAAAGCAAAAGAGGGACAGTTTGAATAAAAATATTTAAAAGCTTGTATTTTGATCCCATGTCAGTAATAAAAACATGACAGTAATGTCAGCAATAGTTTTAAAAGAAAAAGAGACAATGTAATAGAGGAAGAAATATAGGTATGAGCCATAAAACTATTTACCATAATTTTAAATGCATCTGTATTTAAATAGATGGATGATGAACAATGATGAAACACACTCTTTTTCATGCTTGCATGGACATGAATGCAATACAACACTATCAAGCATATGTACTTGGTATGTTTATGTTTAGTGCACTACATGTATATATGGGAAATACATCACACATCACACATGCTCCCTGTGGTTGTCTTTGGCCCATTTGAATTAACTGTCTACTGTTAATGCAACCAGTGACTAGCAGCCACTGTAGAAGCTGCTAGTAAATTTAATACCATCCTCAGAGAGACACAGTCCCATAAATCATCTTCCCTTTGTTTAAGTTTACTCCCAATGCACAGCAAGCAATGTCTCTGCCGTGTACATCCATTACTAACAAGTAACATGAAAACAGTTAGATGCTTACTGTATCTTAGCTGCTATTTCCATTTCACTGTACCAAGAACAATATTAATACACCAAAAATGGCACTCCCTGCCTAAAAGTACAGCCCATCTTGTGAACAAATGAAAAAATGTTGTCTGTCTGTGTTTGCATCACACAAAGTGCACGCTACGCATTAAATCACTCTGAAAACTATACTAACCCATTTCCTATGCTCCTGAACCAGGGTAATCCTGCCAGTCCTACAGTGAAATGATCATGGTATCAGGATCTTCTGCTATTATCTAGATTAAAGTGACTTGTAAAAGAATGAAACAGAATTAAACAGCAGAGCATCATACCAAGATATTCCAAGATGATTCTCTCCTATTGTGATACTATGAGAGATTTACCTACCCTATTATTTGCTAAAAATAAAAACAAAATAAAAGTTTACCAAATTCTTAAACTGAAATGAATTTCAGTTTGACAACAGTTTCAGTTTTCAGTTTCAGTCATTTGCAAAGAAGACTGTGATGGCTCTGAAAAGGAACGATTAGCTGTGAAGTTAATAAATTCTTCATTATCTGCGGATAATTTTGTATGGCATCATAACTTTTTCAGCACGTTGTTCTAAAACATTGTTTAAGTTTTAGATTGTCTCATTCTCGGGTCTTACATACATTTTGTTAAATGAAATAAACTACTATCTATCTGACAAAAACCAATAAAAGGCTCCACAGTTATTGCTTTTTTTTTCTTGTAATATAAAGTACTTTTAAGATTAATGATTTGTATCATACCCTTCTTGTGATGAAAAATAGAAAAATAGAAAAATTATAATGATTAAACAAATTTCCCTTCTTTTACTATGGCTGGAGAACTAAAAAACCACTAAAAAATAGCACTGTTGGGAACAACCGTTTTTATTATTTCCTAAGGTTTTAAACCAAGATTTTAAAAAAATATTAGTAGTTATTATAAGAAGTTTCATTAATGATTTTGACATATTTTCAGCAACAGAATTACACTATTTTAATAAATTTTTAAACAATGCAGGCTTGCACAGTTTTTTAATTAAAATCTCTCACCCAAGAGGACTGACTTCAATATCAATTTCCATAGACAAGTACTTTAGTATCTTGATTATTTCTTTTAAATTTATCTGGTTTATAAAGTTCCCAGTGGAATTAGTACCCTGCTAATGTTAGTTTGAATTATCTAATATTTCAAGGTAGTTTTTGAACGGCTTCTGAGATCAGAGGGTGATTCTCACACTTCCAGTCTCTCCTAACACCTAATCTATGGCATTTTATTTTCCAGGACTACTAACAATCAAACACTAGACTTCCAGTGCAGGTGACTGTCCAAGATATTTCATATCTAATTTTATGCAGAGCACTGTAACACACTGCAGATTGTGGCAAGCATTCAATACTGCAAATGAAATACTGCGTTCTTCTGCATCTCATAGCACTTTAGAACAGGAAGGACCATTTGGCCACATAATTTCCCAAACTCCTGTGTATTACAACCCCCTATTATTCATCCCACCAGTTCTACATTAAGTGAAAGGACTCGAATTAAGACAAAGCATTCAGTCCTCATGAGACTAACCTGTGCACCACAGGCAGAGAAGAAAGGGCACTATCTGAAACCTACATTAGCAGGGAATTGATCAGATATGCTTGAATGATCTCTACAGATCATGCTTGTCTGAGAGCCTGACATAAAATCCCATTTCATAAAGACCTAACAACCTTTTCTAGCTTATCTTCTCAGACATGCTTGACTTTACAACTAGCACTCTCAAAATACAGACTTAGATTTACAGTGTCCCTCATGCACAAAGTGCAGCATCTCTACTGTTTTTCCAGGAGGGGAGAAAAAAAGGACTTTGACAGAAAATTATCTTCAAGAAAAGACAAGCTTTACACTTTATTAAAGAACGTCATCTTAAGGAGCGGGCTGGTCAAATGTCACGACTTGAGAAGCTATTACAATTAATATTTCAGAACAAATTGCTCGTGCTTGGCCTTCAGAAAATGTACAGTTCGTATTAGTTCTATTTTGACAGATATTTAGTTAGGAACAATATGTGAAGATACTTTACTTACTGCATTATCTCCCAAAGCTGTTTTGATACTAAGCCGTACTTTGAAAGCATTCTGTGCATCTGACACAAAGAGAAAAAAGGTAAATGTACTTGATATTCAGACGAGATAGGATTTTAAATCATTTACTTCTCTAATTATTTTACTAACCACAGCTTTTAAAGTTGCCCTAGCAGATTAACTGGTTAGAAGAACTAGAAGCTAATAGCATGAAACATGCAGCAGCCCTGCAGATTTTCAGTCAGGTTTACCACAGCCCCATTAGAATAGGTAAGAACAACATCTGCACTTCATCTGCAAACTCAGAAAAGTGAATGCTCAGAGTTTCCGTATTCAAACTGGAGGCAACCAGCTAGATTAAAAACATAAGAAGCTGATCGCTATGCAGGGATACACTCAGAGTTAAATTTCCCTCAGGAGGGGTGTGAATCAGCAGCTTCAAAACTCACCTGGCTTGCAGAGCTCAGCAGAAGCAACAGAAACTACAGAGAAAGCAAGCAGCAAAACTCCTAACATCCTTTCAGTATGGAAAAGTTGAGGCTAAAAGAAGTAAGTCTCCGGTGCAAAGCACTCTTAAACTTTCTGTGACCCAGGATTAAAGCATCAGCAGCACAAGTAAGCAACCAAGCAAAAGGTTTAATAATTAACCCCCGTTATTTTAGATAAACGGGCACTAGAAACAAATGTCTTCTTTTCATTACTTCGTTACTTACTGTAGTAAAAAAAAAAAAAAAAAGCTGTAATAGGTTTTTAATTTTCCCTTTTTGGAATAATGCAAAGCATTACACAGTGATATGTTCCTGTTTTCTCCCCGGGCACATGCACATAAATGTCTGAGCTACCCAACACCAGATACAGCTCTGGTGGCTAGATAGCACACATAGCACACACTACCCATAGCACACATGGCTCAGTTGCTCCCGCACTGTACCAACAAAATCAGCTTCTGAGACATCCCTTTGAGCTAACATCAATTATAAATACAGAGAATTGCTTTCCTCCTGTTGGAGAATCACGACAGTAACAACTGGAATGTGAGAATGCACAACAGAAGGACTACGTAGGGAAGCAGGTATGCACAGTTCATAAAGACACAGTCTAGTTTTTGTTTACGCAATATGCTGTGCATACATACGCTCACATGTGTATGGCAATATATTAATGATGCATATTACATTTTCAACGAAACGTTTTCAAAGACAAAGAAGTACGTGCAGAAGAGGAAGAATTCAGCAACTGAAATAAGTGAAACTCACAAATACTTGAACAGCCTTTGCCATCTGGGCAGCAAGTCAGGATTATTTTATTCCACTCTGCTGCTGCATGCCCTCCCTTGTAGCCATTCTGATTAATGGCTAGTTCCTAAATTGAAGATTTCTTTAAAATTACTTTCAGTTGGCCTTTTAGCACAGAGAAGTGTGTCTTGAGACAGCAAACCCAAAGACCTTCACAAGAATGACTACCGGTGGGAACATTTTATGTAACTGCGGGACTGAATTTATGGAAAACAATAATCAGTATTTACTATATAAGGTATTTGGACTTTCAGGTAATTGAGAATTTACTGTTTCACTAATTTAGACTTATTTTTAGAAGTCACTGTTAAAGGAATTGATACCCCACTTTTAAAAGTCATTAAATCAAGCTGATTCCTGGATGGCTGTTTACTCACTCTAGACAACCAGCTCAGAGTACAAAACTATTGGATTTGTTATCTGCTTAGATGCGCAATCAATGTCTATGAAAACAAAAAAGTGACGTACTCATTTTTAATGATGGCTCAAATTAACGTGCAACAAATGGAGACCACTAAAAAACATACAGATGAAGGAAAGACTACCAGTTTTCTGTTGAATCTGTAAGCTAAAAAGACTGTGAGCATTATCAACCTCATGCTAAATTCATTGCTTCAATAAAGAGTGTTTGAACTCCATTGTACCTCTGGGGGACATATTGCAGTACATTGGAAAACGGGGGAAAAGCAAAGCACTGTTTTCCCACAAGCAAATTAAAATGATTGCAGTTGGAATGCATTGTCATCTCTCCCCAATGGAAATCAGTCCTTATAAACACATGGAGCCAGTGTCAAAGTACACAGTGGGCACAAAGCACTCAGCAGGAACAGCCTTCAAGCGTACAGCTGGATTCCCTGGCCATGGCTACTGATGTCCATCCAGGATGGTGGATTTCACTGATTTGTCACACTGGCACATAGCAAGACTGATGATTTTCCTGGTGGTGAGGGAAGGGACCAGGGAAAGGAGCAATGCATAAACACCTCAGCTCAGAGCTCATAGGGATAGTGTTCTGCAATTGGTATGTATGTGAGTAGCAACCTTGATGTGTTCCAAAGGCACCCAACTGGTTGCCCACTTTTTTAATATTGTCATAAAAAGCACTGTAACTTTTCAGATAGAGAGTATATTAGCACAATATAGAAGATGTACATTTTGCCACCTTGTTTTCACTAACAAACCTACATGCATGCATAACTTTTGGCCAAGCCTTTTTTCATCCATTTTGGCTGGAAATGTAGCGCTACTTGAGAATGCCTAAATTTGCCACTGGTTGATCAGTAAGACATCAATTTGCTTCAACAAATGACAATCTACATGCTTAAAGAGTATGTTTTCAATTCAGAATTTTGACCTTCTTAATTTTTAATAGCTTCTCTTTTAAAATAACTTTGTTTTTCCCAACTACTGTTGAGCCACAGGTGACAGCCATGGAGATTCACAGAATCATTAGTGTTGGAAAAGGCCACTAAGACCATCTAGCCCAACCACCATGCCCACTAATCACGTACCTCAGTGCCATGTCCACACAGCTCTTGAATACCTCCAGGGACAGTGACTCCACCAACTCCCTGGGCAGCCTGATCCAATACTTCACCACTCTTTCTAAGAAGAATTTTTTTCCTAATATCCAACCTCACCTGGTACAACTTAAAGCAAATACCTATAGAATCCTATGCACAATCATCAATTTTAAAATATCATTGAATTACTGCAAAGAACTATTTCTCTTCTTGTACTCAACAAATTTGTCTGCTGAGTGAAAATAACAGTATATTTTTTTTCAGTGCTTGTGACCTCCAGAAGTTCATCTATAGGCTGTATGTGTATACTTAACTGCATACTGTAATTCGAACTCCTAAACAAATTAAGAAAGGACTGAGACGTAAAGACCGTCTCACTTGGTGAAACAAAACCCTTCCATCCTCTCAGTCTTATTAGCAGTGTACTTTTCTGCTGCTTTCAATGTCTTCAAAATGGAAAAATCCCAGGAAAGTAAAATATTGATAGCCATCATATAAGTTAATTAACAGCTATGGCCAAACTTACCCTCAGTTTTCAAATTTGACAAATTAACAGTTTTAAACTCTGAGGAAGTTAATCTTTAGTCTTAAATAGTTGTGTTCAACTCTTATGAGGAAAGAGTCAATGTGCTACTGTCAGCATTAGTCACTCATGGAAATCTACCTAGAGAAATGTAGGTCTGGCTGTACGAAAGCTCTGCAGTTCCTCAAGTGCAATGCTGTGCATCTGCTGAAGATTTCAGAAGCTGGTGAGATAAGCATCTACAAGAATGTCAGCAGCATCGAAAAGATCAGTGCTGGCTTTTATAGGTTCAGGAGCATAGTCTTAAAATGGGAGTTTTTTGTTAACTCTGGGGGGAATTTGGAGTGGAATGGGGCCCATAATCACTGTAATATTGGAAAAGTAGTTTACAGTATTTTACAGTGTTTACAGAGTTTTTATCAGTGCTCACAGAAGTAGATAGTGTAGCCATTTGCTAGCAGGCGTGGGAAGGATTCGCTCCCTAGATTTTTCATATATTGCCTTCAAACAGGCACTTTGCAGTGAAAAGCACTGAGGATCACCTGCAGTAGGGCTAGCACTGGGAATAAGCAACTTCCAGTGGAGTGGGGAAGGATGGAAAGGCTGACAGATCCGGGAATGTTCAGCCTGGAGAAGACTGAAGGGGGACCTTATCAGTGCTTATACATATCTAAAGGGAATGTGGTATTCAATTTGAGGTTGTATGAGAAATGTTTCTCTACTGCATGAAGTATAATCAGAGTTTTTCATATCTACCTTCTCATGATGGAGTATATATATATATATATATACAAAAATGATCAGAGGTGGAAGACCTTCCCTATGAGCCCAGCTTGAAAGAGCTGGGGCTGTGCAGCCTGGAAAGGAAAAGGCTCTGGGGGCAACTGAGAGCAGCCTTTCAGTGTCTAAGGGGGGACTAAGAAGGAAGGGGACAGACTCTTCAGCAGAATCTGTTGTGACAGAACAAGGGGCAATGGTTCCAAACTAAAAGAGGGGAGATTTAGATTGGGCATAAGGAAGTTTTTTACAATAAGGGTGGTGAGGCACAGGCACAGGTTGCCCAGAGAGGTGGTGGAAGCCCCGTCCCTGCAGACACTCAAGGTCAGGCTGGATGGGGTTCTGAGCACTCTGATGGAGTTGTAGGTGTTCCTGTTCATTGCAGGGGAGTTGGACAAGATGGCCTTTTAGTGTCCCTTCTAATTCAAAAGATTCTATGATCATAATGGTGTAGGAATATTTTTCTTTGGGAAACATGGAAGAGTGAGTTCTGCAAACATTCTTTTACACAAAAATAAACCATATGTGAAGACATGTCTGTTCTACAACCCCATTATAAGGGCAAAAAATTACTGGCCAGAAATCTACATTATTTTGGATACATAAATGGATCTAGCCAACCTGGAATCGTAGTAATTGTATCTTTCTGACAAAAAAAACTTTCACTGCACTGCGTCAATAAAGTTGCAACTTTGGAACTCTGCACCTGTTTTTGAATAGCAAGCAGTTGCTACATCTATAAATTCAGGAGGATAAACAAAATGGAGACAAAATGAAATTATTGGGATTACAGCTTTTTTCCGGAATCATTATGAAGGTCTGTTATAGATTATGCTTTTTGCCTTGCCTTAAAAAGAGATTCTCCTTTTCACTGTTCAAACACAAAACGTTAAGACAGCTATTTCCCCAAGTATACTGGGAAAATGCCATAATGAAATGTAGGTATTACTGAAAGAAATGAGTGAACATCTCAATATTGAGTTAGAGACAATTTAAAGAAAAGTTGTTATTGTACTTACTCTACTAAAAGGATGAGGAAGAGTTGTAGTTGTAAGTCCTAAACAAAATATGATTTCTTGAAATAATTGTTTTTTCAAAACATTCATGGATGTGTATGGTTCATCAGTTCTAAAATGCACAATACTGCCATCTTCTGTATCTAAAGCTGCAAATTATGTGTTGTTTTACATGTCGATTCTGCACAAGTAAACAGTAAAGTAATAGCATTGTCAACTCCATTTTAAAAGGCAATCTACAACCAACATGGTGAAGTATCCACTAGAAAGGTCATTGTCTGAATATTCCTTGATCAATGGGTAGGCAGAGCTGCTGACTATAATAGTCACAATATCTTTGAGCTTCAGAATAAATAATAAGATACTCATTATGCTGTTAATGAAGAGCACAATTAGTCTGCACTGGCAGGTTTCTCCATCAGCAGCTTGGATTGTCCATGCAATATACTAGCTCTAGGATACACAAAGAAAGTTCCTGTACTGTGGTTTATGACAATAATTTAGGTATTAATCAACAATATACATTATTAATGGTTATGCAAAGCACGAACAAGTAAAATCTATATTGTTGCCTCTGAATGCTGCAATCTGTCATGTTTGTCACCAAAAGCTGATTACAGATAACCTGAATGTTTTGGCACGTGTGACTCTCTATGCATTATAATTGATATTTGGGTCCAGGAGCAGAGAGGATGCTGCAAAGCAGCTCACCAGATACAAGGACCAGACTAGAGTGGAAGGGATTGCATGTGATGGACAGGGGAGGGTTAAGCTGGATATCAGGATAAGGTTCTTCACCAGAATATGGTTGGGCCCTGAAACAGGCTCCTCAGGGCAGTGGGCATGGCCCCAAGCCACCAGTGTTCCAGAAGCATCTGGACAATGCCCTCAGACACATAGCCTGATTTTTGGGTGGTCCAGCCTGGAGCCAGGAGTTGGACTCGTCAATCCTCATGGAATATTCTTAGGATATTCTGCGATTTTGTAATTCTGTGATATGTGTTTATACTCAAGATGGATAGAGTAGCTCAGCACTAATAGCAAGAAGGCATCAGTGGTATCAGTTATATTCAGCAGTACACTTGTCTGGTGTGTCCCAGTCTCACTGGACCTCTGACTTCACTCAGTTCTTCAGGTTAATCGTACCATGGCAGGTTACCATCAGCCAAAAGACACTCTGAAAGCTCACCCGGCGGCAGGCATCGCACAACTGTATTTCACATCTATGTCACAGTGTAACCAGGGCAAGGCACACATTATAATCCATAACCCAGGCAGTTACTGCAGCTGTAGGCTATCAGCACAACCCGCTGCGTGGACAGGCAGCGCAGCCGTGAAGCACAACACGTACTGCTTCGCTCAGCAGGCCTCAGTCGATCTGCTTTCCTTTTGAGCCCTCCTGTAAACCGAAATGCTAAGCACTGCTTTTCAAGCCACTCTGCCGAACGCCCACAACGAGCTCCACCTCCGCTCACAACTGCCGCTAATGGGCACCTGGCGCGCACCAATCGCAGCCGCTCGGGTACCGGAAGGGATTTTGCGCCCTTCCGCCGCGGGGTCACGTGACATCCCGTCGGTAACGCAAGATGGCGGCGCCCATGTTGCTGCCCGAGTCCCCTCTGGGGAAGCTGAGGTGAGGACGGGGTTGAGGCCCGCGCCGGGCCTCCCCATCGCATCTAGGAAGAAGGGAAGAGCCTTGGGATGCCTATGGAGGGCCGAGGCCCAATTTCAGAAGAGGCCGCCCGTCTGCGCGGTAGGCCGGGTCGAGGCCGCCTCGCGGCCGGGCCTGGGAGTGGCGCAGCTACGTGCCGCCATGGCCGCTCCGCCGCCGCCGCGCGCTGGGGGTGAACCGGCGGCGCTGTCCATGAGGAGAACGGGGGAGGGGGTGCCACCGGGCTGGGGTGAAGCCGGAACGGGGAGTGTGGGGTGACAGGTGATGTCTGGGCCGCTTTCTGTATCCCTCCCGCCCGCCCGTTCGACGGGGAAGGGAGGCATCAAGCAGGGGACTCGGGTCCGGCAAGTGCCTGAGCTGGATGTGTGTTGGGGCGGCTTCGTCTGGCAGTGCCTCTTAGCCTGAGTGGCTTTTCTTGTCGCACTTGGCGGCGTGCTTGCAAACTTGGGTGCAGCTGTGCATTAGCAGCGTTGAGAGTTGCTGTTTCCTGTAATCCTTGAGCATCAGCATGCTGAGAAAGCCTGAGAGCTGGGCAGGAGAGGTGCTCTTGTGTCAGTCTTAGGAATCTGTTTAAGAGGGGAAGAACTGTCCCTGGTGGTGGTCATTACAGAAGATACTGGGCTTTTGTGAGTCAAGGCAGAAGGCTGGGTATGTCGTGAGGCATCTGTCAGGCACTCAGCTTCCTGGGTAACTATCACACAGTGCTATGAGTGGCATGCAGTGTTGTACAGGTGGTGAAGTTGCAAATAGCCATGAGCAGAAGGGTGAGTTTTTGATTCTGAGTTACACATCTGGATTTTTAAAAAAAAATTGCATGCTCTGAAATGGCAGGCTTCTGGTCTGCTGTTACTATTGGTCATGGCAGTGGGAAGAGTTGAAAATCATCCTTCCTGCTGCCAACTGACTAGAAAGAATGGAGCTAGAAAGAAAAAAGAACAGAGAAGGGGTGGCATGAGAGGATTTTTAGTTATGTGAAGTGATATTAAGCATAATGAGAACAAGGTGCTGCTTTTGGCAGCCACACAGAGCTGTCAGGTAAACTGACACGCTAAGCATGAGTGTGGCCAAGATCCTGTAATGGAAAAGAGAGACTGAGAATTATATGGCCAGGCTGGATGGGGCTTTGAGCAACCTGGTCTAGAGGGAGCTGTCCCTGCCTGTAGCAGGGGAGTTGGAACTACATGATTTTGAAGGTCCCTTTCAACCCAAATCATTCTATGATTCTGTGATCTCTAGCAACTGTTGTGTGTGCTTGTGGTATCTATACATTAAAACTTCTGGCTGTAGAGAATATGTAGGTAGAAGGGCAAAGATGTGGAATTTCATACCATGTAAAGAGAACAAAAAACTAACATTTGCTGGAAGGCACGCCAGAACTGCCGAGTAGGATATGCCTATTTTTTTTTTTTTTTCCTGCCAGATATTATCTGGTGGCCAAGGTTCAGTATCTAGGGGAGCTTTCACGGAGCTGATGATGATGAGTGCTGCAGAGCTCAACAAGGAGAAGATCCTCTGTGTTGGGTCCAAGCATTGTCATTATTGCTGGCAACACGCAGCTCTAAAAGCGCAGTTGCAGATCTTATTGCCATGTCAGATATTCCTGTAGTGTTATGTTTCATATAAATACGTTTATTTTGCAATTGTGGGGCTTTATGCTGATGATGTAATTGAGTGCATATATGACACTAAAACTGCTTTGTTAGGCTGTGGTAGCATAAATAATTTCTCATCTTCAGCCATCAGAAATACAGAGCCATTCTGAAGAAAGAAAAGCGGAAAAAAAAGCGGCAGGCACTTGCCAAACTGAGAGACTCAGGTAAGTGCAAAGAATTTTGTATTTCTTCTTGTGATTTTTTTTTTTTTTTAACAAAGATATAAGTTTGCATGCATTTGGTGACTGTAACATCCACTTACTTGGATGTATTTTTTCTTTGTCTTTTCTCAGAAGCTACAGAAAAAGATGAATCGGTGTCTGAGGAGGAAGACGAGGAGCTCGAAGAAGAAGAAGATGAGGAAGAGGAAAAAAAACTTGAGGCAGAAAGGTAAAAAAGCTAGAAAGCAGCACGTGTCAAATGCATGTTCATGCTTTGAAAAGTATTAGTATATTCTGTATATAAAATAGAATCTTCCATCTATATTCCATGTTTCACAGGAGTTCTCTAGAGTGTGAATGATTGCCATAGAATTTTTTATTTTAAAGAATATTAGATAATGCTGAGCTAACAAATTTAGTTATGTGCATGATAACTGCATCTGTTATGGGTAATCATTAAAATTTGCCTGAGAGGTATATGGTTTCATTGGTAGACAAAAACTACACGAACAGTGGTTGCTGAGGGAAGAAAAGGCTCAAGAAGAGTTCAAGCTTAAGAAAGAAAAAGAAGAGGCTGCAAGAAAACGTCAAGAGGAAGAAGAGGTGATATATAAACTTAGTGTTATAGTTATATCTGGTAATAAGGAAGACTTAGTTAAACTTTGTTTCACATCTTCTGCTGTAGTGTACCAAGTTTTGTTGATGTTGATGTCTAAAAATGTAAGTTCTTTTCTTCATTTCATTCTAGAAGAGCAAAATTAAAAATACACTAAAATACTCATGTAATGGGTTTTTATTAAGAGATACAGTGTCTTATGACTGAATGATAATGGTCAAGGAGTTAAAATACAGCATGATTGTTTTGAATTTGATTTTAGTGATTATAAAGTATTTATTTGTTTCCTTGAGTAACTTTTTCTTTTTTTTTTTTATCATAAAGAGAAAGATCAAAGAAGAATGGGAAGAGCAGCAAAGAAAAGAGAGAGAAGTGGCACAGCAGAAGCAACAGGAGAAGAGAGAAAGAGAGGTGATTCCTGGCAGTGGGAGGATAAACATACTACATATCCTCTTGCATTATCTGATGCACCAATCTATGCATGTTGAAAAAGGATTTTATTCTATAAGTGCATGAATCTGTTAATTACTTCTCTTTGTTCTAAGTTGCTGAAATTATACTTCACTGTTGAAGAAGATGTAACTCCGTTTACCCAGAAGGATAACTGATTCTAATGCATTTCTATGTGCTTTTTTACACTGGTTAAACACAGAGGCACACAATGAATGCAGTTTCTGGTATTTGTACTTTTTACATTTTACAGTAAAGATAGTTCTTATTTAATGTCCCAGTTGAACATAGTGGTGAAGAAAATTCCCAGTGAGGATACAGAGTTATATTTCTGCTGTTCCTTAACAGAGTTCTTAATCTAAAGATATATTACAGCTCTTCTTTACCTGACTCATCCAACAGGACGTATCTTTTTTTTTTCAGAGTACCTTAAATGGACAAAAAAGTTATGCTGAACATGCTAGTAATTTATAACATTTCTTTTAAGTATACATTCTTTTTAAGTGTTAGAAATTGAATAACCTGGATGTAAGATGCCCTGAACACAAAAAATGAGGACTGGCCTTTTGCCAGTAAAGGGCAATTGCAGCTGTGACATATCAGCTTCTCCACGTTAGGAAAAGATTCAAGTTCAGCACCACTGCTGGAAGGTGTCTTGATGCTGTGTCTTATAACTACAATTGGGGAATAGATATGAGCAAGTGGTATTGTCTCCTGCATTTAATAGTTGATTGCTTCACTGATTACATAACATAGCCATGATGAAGAAGAAGAACAGCAATTGTATTTCTTCTTCTTGTGTTACATGTCCTTTCCTTTCCTTGCAGAGTAGGGAGAGAAAATGATGGTCTCATCCTTTATTGAAGATTGAGATACAGTTCTCTTAGTACTATGTCATGGTATCAGTAGGGTTTTGTGCCTTTCCTTTTCATGTGGCTAAGTTTGCTCAGTCCTGTTGGTTTCCTGAACTAGCTGGAAACTGTTTTTTTCTTTTTTCTTTTTTCTTTCTTTTTTTTTTTTTTTTTACTAATTTGTTTTCTTTCTGGATTACTATTTTACATTAGCTATGTTGGCTCAAAGAGGGCGCTGACAATCGCACTCCATTGAGTGGAGCCACACATTTTGGCAGTGGAAAATTAGTGCATTGATTTGGCCTCTCTCTTCAGACAGGATTTTATTCAAATTTTGACTTACTGACCGATAGAAAAGATGGCATTTTTTTTCATGCTGAATTACATTTTTTCCTAACTTTCTGTTCCTCTTTTTAAATTTATTATTTTATTATGCCTAATGAGCCTGCTTTGGCAGAAGGGTTGGACTAGATGATCTCCAGAGGTCCCTTCCAGCCCCTACAATTCTGTGATTCTGTGATGTTCCAAATTAAAACAACACCAGTGTATTTTTCTTATATGGTTATGTCTCAATGTCTTTATATTTAAACTTCCTAGAAAAATTTGTGAGGACTAATTTCTAGTTTGTCTTGGAACATGACTGTTGCTTTGCTTACCTCAGTTAGAGGAAAAGGAAAGAATATTCTCATTGTTTTACTCTATTTAAAAAACTAGATGCAGCAAAGCTTAACAGGTTTCTGAATTTAACACTTAACAGTTACAGAGTTGAGTTTAACAAGGACTTACTAAACAACATGCTTTTCTGTGCTGCATAGAATATTCTAAGTCAAAAAACTTAGTGCAAATAAATGATTATGAATTCAACTGTAACTAAATTTAGTCCTAGATGTAAAGATGAATTTGAATGTTCAGTAGTTCAGTTATAGTTCTGATAAAGGAAATGAAAATTTTGAAACTGTCTAGTATTCTGATCAGAAAATCATCTACATAAAAGTTTAGTCTGATGTATCGTTTAACAGCTTTGTAACATGTGAATTCCTACAAAGCAAAAATAAAACTTATGGTTTTCAAGCAAGCCCCATCAAACATTCACTGTGCATAATTGTGGGGTATTGTAAATTAGGTTCTTAACTAAAGAAACCAGATGTTTTGCGTGTCCATGGGATTTTCACTAGTCCTGTGTTTGCACCATTTATAGGCGGCTGTGCAGAAGATGCTGGATCAAGCTGAAAGCCAGGTATGTTCCATCTTTTTCAAAAAAGAACTGAAAAATAATTGAATTGCTGTCTAGTGTTTGCCTCATAGCGTGTTGTCCATCTGCTGTCAAGAACCTAATGGCTGTAATAAATTTAATATGTAGTGGTTTGCATGAGCTGTAAACAATTCTTTACTGGATGGAACATAATTAAGTGTATTTCTGACTGGTTGATGGCAGTGCAGTTGTGCATGCTTATTCTTGTTCAGGGGATGTGAGTCAAGAATGAATCTGGAAAAAATAGCAAGAGAAACTAGTAACAGTGTACTTGTGGATTAAATTTCTAAACAAGCTGTCAGTCCTTTCAGCTGCGAGACAAACTTGGTTTTTGAGCAGATGGTCGACTCTAAATAAACCATTCAGCAGCATAGGAAAGCACAGATCCTGAAGAGAAAAAAACAGTCTGGGGAGAACCTGACTGCTGGGATTCCTGGAATAGCGTGCATCTCACGCTGGCAGCTTGTAGTAAGGGAAATTAAGTCTTCATTTGAACCTTAGAGGGTATGAATTCGGTCTTTCCTATTTCCTTAGAAAATAACCTGACTTTTTATGCCTGTATACATGGATATACTATTCGCTACTTTTGAATAGTCATATTCTGCTTAAAATTCTGCATAAACCTGAAATTTAAGCTTTAACTTAGTGTTACCCATTGAGTGTGATTGCCACTAACTGCTTTGGAGTAGGATTCAGCTTTGAATTGCATTCAAATGGGTTCTTTAGGTTGGCAGTCTGACTCTTTATTTTGGAATATGAATAGAAAAATGCTCTGAGCTGTTATCTGCCCAGCACTTCAGATGTGTTAACAGCCATTTCTGCGAGGGAATAGACAGAAATGTGTGTTAGAGTCTTTGCGTGGTATCAGTCAGTTCGGAGTTCTGCTACTTCCATGCAGTTGAAGTGATGATGCTGTTTTGTTGAGAAGAAATTACGGCTGAGAGTCATGAGTAGAACTGGTGGCAGGGTCAAATCTTGCTTGTATATGAACAGTTTTCAGTTGATCTAAAATGACAATTTTTGGCTTGTTGGCTTCATGGATCTTTTGGCTAAGAAAATGAAAATTCATTTCTTAAAATGTGCTTTATTGATAGTCAACTCATGCCTGTAAATTGATTATCCCAATCTGAATTTTAAAAATCTTAATTTGATCGCCTGAGATGAGCAGTATGGAGGCTTTTAGTTCCAGTACTGTGAATTTAATTGTTTTTAATTCTAGCCTATGACAGGTTACTTTTATATTAGCATTTCCTAACTGCATAAAAAGTGACAGTTATAAAATTACTGAGCTTTGAGCTGTTGCAAAGATTGGCAAGTAAGTAAGTCCTTTATTTTTATCTGCCAGATGTAAAAAGGGCTGCTCAGTGTATATTGGCATGAAGTAGCAAACAGGCTTAGCTGAATGGAAAGAGCCTGTCAAAATATTCATTATTCTTGTGGATTGCAAGTGAAATTGTTGACCGAGGAGCAAATTACTACTACAATTCTTTGTGTTATAAAATCTTAAGAAACTTTGATTAGCAGAAGAAAACATTTCATAATTTTGTTTCAATGCTTTCTTTCACAGCTGGAGAACGGTGTGACCTGGCATAACCCAGAGCCCCCGGAGAACATAGGAACAGAGAAGGATAGAGCAAATTGCCCATTCTACATCAAAACAGGTTCCTGCCGATTTGGAGACAGGTAATCAATTGAATATTACCAGCACATAAATATTTTAGAGAGGTGAAGGGCAGGCAGCTTCATTAGCTTGTGCGCAAACTGAAAAAATCTTGATCTTGCTTTATAAAGGATGCCTTTTCTGTGAGGCAGTTGTCTCCAGAGTGAATACGTTCCATGCCAAAGCAAGGGACCTGTCAGGGAGCAGCTGGTGGGGCCATTAACCTTCTTCTGGTGGCAGTGCTCTGATATGGTGGGGGTGGGGCAGAAGCAGTGCAGTCACCCTCTGTGGATACAAAAGGGGTGACCACCTTAAAAAGTACAACCAAAGACTCAAGTCATGACTGGTGCCACTAAAAAAAGCAAAGGAGAGGCATCTTCTTTGCTGAGGGGCACTGAGGCATCCATCCGCCACCTAGATGACCTCTCTAGAGGAGTTTGTTGGGATGACCTCTTTAGAGGGGTTGGCTGGGAGCCACACCTGGGACATCAAGAAAAAGATAACAGATATGACAAAGTCAGATGACTGCTATGCTCTGCTGGTCTTTCAAGCTGGATTGCATGAGGCTGTGATCAGAAAGTTAAAAAATATCAAAGACTACTTATGTTCTCTTGGGAAGATGTTGAAGGGATCAGGAGTGCAGGTAGTGTTCTCCTCAGTCCTGCTAGCTGGAGGCTGGGATCTGAGAGAAGTAGGAGAACAGATCAGTTGAATGACTGGCTGCATGGGTGGTGTCACTTCAAAGGCTGTGGGTTCCATGACCTTGGATGCACCTTTGACAAACAACAAATGTTGACATGGGACAGGACACAGCTGACCAGGAGGGGCAAGAATATACTTGGTAACAATCTGGCTGCGCTCATCACTGAGGCTTTAAACTAGAGCTGCTATGGGAGTGGGGGAAGCAGAAGGGGAAAACCTCACATTTGTCCCAGGTGTTTGTGGGAGGGCTCCTCTAGAAAGTTAATGTGTTCAAAAGCCCAGCTGAAGTGCTTCTATACTAGTGCTTGCAGGATGAGAAATAAGCAGCAGGAGTTGGAAAACAGGGTGCAATTTGAAAACTATGATCTTATTGCTATCACAGAAACATGGTGGGATGGCTCACATAACTGGAATACTATGATTGAGGGCTGCAAGCTTTTTAGAAGGGATAGATAAGGCAGGAGGGGTGGGGGAGTTGTTGTGTATATTTAAAAAGTGGATAGACTGCAAGGAACTCTCTCTGAGTAACAGAGGACAGGTTAAGAGCCTGCGGGTTAAGTTTAGAGATGGGACTAATAAAGGACAGTTGGAGGTCAGGGTCTACTATAGGCCACCTGATCTAGAGAAGCCTGCTGAGGAGGCCTTCTTGCTTCAGCTGAAAGAAGTGTCACACTCACAGACTCTCATCCTGATAGGGGATTTCAATCATCCGGATATCTGCTGGGAAAACAACACGGTGAGATGCAAGTGATCTGGGAGACTCCTGCAGTCCGTCAACGATAACTTTCCGGTTCACTTATTGGAAAGACTGACCAGGGGTGAAGTGTTGCTGGACCTTGTGCTCACTAATATGGAGATTGTTAAAGACATTAAGATTGGAGGCAGCCTGGGCTGCATTGACCATGCCCTGGATCTCGAGGAACGTGGATCTGGCAAAGAATGGAGTCAGGAGCCTGAATTTGAAGAGTGTGAACTTCAGGCTATTTAAGGAATTTTAGGATGAGATCCCCCAGAAAACTTCCTAGGGACAAAGGAGTGGAGCAAAGCTAGCTACTTTTTAAGGATGCCTTTCTGAGAGTGCAAGAGCTCTCTATTCCCAAGTACAGGAAATCAGGCAAGAGGAAGCAACTGTGGCTCAAAAAGGACGTAGTGGTCAAACTGAGGGGAAAGGAGGGCAAGTACAGACAATCGAAACAAGGATGTGTCACCTGGGAAGAATACAGGGATGCTATCCAGACATGCAGAGATAGGATTAGGAAAGCCAAGGCACAGATGGAACTGAATATGGCAAGCAATATTTAAAGCAAGAAGGAATTTTATAGGTGCATTGATCAGAAGAAATAGGCCAAAGAGAGTACTCCTCTGATAAATAAGAAAGGAGAACTGGCTACAGCAGATATGTAGAGGGATGAGGTACTCAGTGAGTTGTTTGTTTCGATTTTCACTGCCAACAAGGATTCTCATATTTCTTGCATCCCTGAATCTCACAATCCATGAACCTCTTGGTGGGAACTATGGGAGCAAACTGCCTTGCTCTCCCCCCTACATTCTCACGAGACTGAACGTGTACAAGTGTATGAAACTGGATGACATGCATCCCGTAGTCCAAAGGGTGCTGGCTGATGTGGTTGCTGAGCTGCTCTCCATCATATTTGAAAAGACATGGCTGTCAAAGTCCCCGGTGGCTGGAAAAAGGGAAACATCACTCCCATTTATAAGAAGAGGAGGAAGGAGGACCTAGGGAACTACAGGCTGTTGAGCTTCACCTCTGTGCCTGGGAAGATCCTCCTGAAAGACATGTTAAGGCACATGAGGGATGAGCAGGTGATTCAAGATGGAAAGCATGGCTTCACCAAGTTGTGCTTGACCAATCTGGTGGCCTTCCAGGATGGATTAATGGCATTGGTGGAGAAAGGGAAGGTAACTGATGTCATCTATCTGGACTTATGCAAGACCTTTGACGTGGTCCTTTACCACATCCTTATATCTAAATTATAGATATATAGATTCAAAAAGTGGGCTATTTGGTGGATAAGGAATTGGTTGAAAGGTCACAGGGTTGTGGTCAATGGCTCTGTGTGCAGGTGGAGGTTGGTGATGAGTGGCGTCCCTCAGGCATCTGTCTTGGGACTGGTACTCTTTAACGTTTTTATCAATAACAGATGATGGGATCAACAGCATCCTCAGCAAGATTGCTGCTGACATCAACCTGGGCAGTACAGTTGATACAGCAGGAGAAAGAGATGCCTTCTAGAAAGACTTTGATATACTTGCAAGGTGGGCACATGTGAACCTAATGAGGTTCAACAAAGTGAAGTGCAAGGTTTTGCACCTGGGTCAAGGTAATCCCAGGTATGTATACAGACTGGGAGAAGAACTTTGAAAGTAGCCCAGTGGACATAGCAGTCTGGTAGATGCAAAATTTAATATGAACCAGTAGTGTGCACTTGCAGACCAGAAGGCTCCTGGGCTGTATCAGAAGAGGGGTGGCCAGCAGGGAAAGGACAGTGATTGTTCCCCTCTGTTCTGACCTTTTGAGTACCCTTCTGGAGTACTGTGTCCAGGTCTGGGACCCCCATCACATAAAAGATATGGAGCTTTTGGAGTTGGCCAGAGGAGGGCCATGAAGATGACCGAATGAAGGAGCTGAACTTATTTGGTCTGGAGAAAAGAAGGCTGTGGGGAGACCTCATTATGGCCTTCTAGTATTTAAGGACAGATTATAAACAGGAAGGAAATAAGATAGTGATAGGACAAGGAGGAATGGTTTTAAACTGAAGAAAATTTACGTTAGATCTCAGGGGGAAGTTTTATGAGAGGGTGGTGAGGTGATGGAATATGTTGCCCAGAGAGGTTGTGGTTGCCTCATCCCTGGAGGTGTTCAAAGCCAGGTTGGTTGGGACCCTGCGCAGCTTGATCTAGTACTTGATCTAGCAGTTGGGAACTCACTATGGCAAGGGGGTTGGAACTTGATTATCCTTGAGCTCTCTTCCAACCCAAGTCATTTTATGATAAATTACTTCTATTTATTTGGATGGGTTTCTGTTATTCGTGATGGTACTAGACAGAACCGTTGCCTGGCTGGAATTGATGCACTAACTGTTACAGAACATTACTGATGATACATTCTGGTTCTTTTGGTTAAAGTGACTTCTACCTTAGCTCTGGCAGATGCACAAATATATCTGGGCAGAATACATTTGATTTCTTCTTTTAGTGCAGGCCTGGCATGTCAGATGTTGTTTTTCATCTTGATTAGTTTACATATGCTGCATCTTTGAAAAATAAAAATTCTCTTCCAGAATTCTCTTCTTTGTGTACTGTTAAATCCGTGCTAATTTCATTCTTGGTTCCTGTATATTTCTGTGGGTGCTCTGTATTGGAAATGCAGAAAAAGGCAAGAACAGAGAAGGACGACAAAATTATCAGAAATGAAGAACAGCTTTGGTAGGAGGAATGGCTAGCCTAGACACTTCACTTTCAAAGAGATGATGGAAGAAGGCTATAGTAAATGGACATTTTGGTTGAACATGAGCCAGGAGGGTTGCAATTGCTGGTTTCAAGACCTGGTCTCTTCCCCTAGTTTGTCTGTTGCTTTGCCGCTGCTAGATATGAGAGTAGACTAATCTTGACAGTCGTTCTGATCATGTCATGAAAAGGAGAAGTGTGTTCTCCTAGTCTATGAAGTGTTTGAAACAGCAATCATAAAGCACACTGAAGTAACGTGGAGGCTACCATCCATGATCTCAGTGAATCTAAAGGTTTGTGGGGGAGAACTGCATTTCAGCATGTGAGGAAGGTAGCCTGAAGATGATGCACAGTAAGGGAGATCCAGTACTTATGTGGCTGCCAAGATGCAGATTTAAGTCAGAGCTTGTTTATAATAAGTTTTCTGAGTGGAAAAAGTCAGTCTCATCCAACTATGAGTGTAGACATACTTTTGTTTCATCACCCCTCTCTCCACAATCTCCTCTTCCTTGTTTGTTGAGAACACCACCAGGAAAAGTCCTTCTTCCTAAAGATCTGTTTTAATACTTGAAATATGTTGATCTTCTACAAGTGAATTTTTTTTTTTGTATTAGCTTTTTCAAAATGGTGAGTGTTCGAAGTTTCAAGTGTTTCTTCTGCCAAAAGTGCAAGTATTTTTTCTTCCTTCTCTACAATTTTCCAGGTGTTCCCGCAAGCATAACTATCCAACATCCAGTAAGACGCTGCTTGTCCGAGGGATGTTCATTACTTTTGGCATGGAGCAGTGTCGAAGGGATGACTACGACACCGATGCAAGTCTCGAGTACAGTGACGAGGAGACCTACCAGCAGTTCCTAGAGTTCTATGAGGACGTGCTCCCTGAGTTTCAGAATGTGGGGAAGGTTGTTCAATTCAAGGTATGCATATGAGTCTAACAGCTTGTAAATTCTGAACATTCTGTCAGTTGTGTTCTACTAACCTTTAGA
Source organism: Chrysolophus pictus (assembly GCA_037305975.1). NCBI lineage: Eukaryota > Metazoa > Chordata > Aves > Galliformes > Phasianidae > Chrysolophus > Chrysolophus pictus. The sequence continues at coordinate 74,583,646 of CM074576.1, forward strand.
GAATTCTGTGCAGTATAGTCTAGGTAAATCCCACGTACTTCAGAGATCTATATTATGTCTACTTCAACTGTGCATCTCTCATGACACCTGTAAACTTCTCAGTGCTTCTGCAAAGCATTCTGGGTGAATCTTTTCTCCCATTCTCTTGTTACAAAAGCTTGTGCTTTTTTACTGCCAGATATTTATACAAAACAAGAGTCCATGTTACTCTCAGTGCCTCCCTACTTAGAGTGTGATAACCCCAGAGGGCTCATGGATTAAGACTGTTACACGATGTAAAGGTGTATGGGCTGCTATTGCCACTTACTGTCACTGTGCCACTTAGAACTGTGCCAAAGGTATGATGATAATGTGTTTGGAGTATACACCCAAGCAGTGTCATTGTAGAACTGATGCAGTAAAATAAACTCAACAATGAACTGAAAAGGTAGTATGTACTTCAGCAGCAGGAATTAATTTGAACTGGCCATCTTGTAAAGATTCTATTTAAATGGTGTTGAGGTTTGTCATCTACTCTTAATTTCTGCATCTGGTTTCCTGATATATATATATATATATATATATATATATATTATATCCTCATAAAGATTATAATTTCTAGTGAGGAAAAATGAGGAACCTGCAAATATAGACCTCGAGATGAATGATGCCTTGTTGTACTAAAATGTACAGCTTGGATGGTGGAATCTCCTTTTAATAGAACTTATGGAAGCATCCCTTTCTGCTTACCATTGCCAAGTGATTTTCTGTAGTGACCAGGAAGCATGAAGTACCTTTTCTCTTTTTGTTTCCCTGTATTGACAACTGCCTCAGGACAGAGACTATATTAGCATCTCAAGCAAGAGGAAAGTTAAGTTAAAATCAGTGAATTCTCAGTGACCTTTGTAAGAAAGAAACCTTCACTTATTTGGATGAGAATCCCCCCACACACTCTCATACCTTGACTCAAGGGATATTAGCAAGCAGTGCTCCCTTCTACAAGATGGGACGCAGATTCTCAACGGAGAATGCGTTGAAACAGTCTTATCATCAAACTCACATCCTTAAGGTAACATCTTGGTTGTGTTACATGCAGCTATCTGCTAAGTTGCATGTACTTGGGTCCCTGTGGCTAATAGTGAGTTAATAGCTTCTACTCTAGGGTTTCTTAGCTTTTGAAGCAATTGTGCAACTCTGATTTGATTTTTCAGGTGTTCTTGTTTTATTAGAGATGCTTAGGAATTAGGTGTTAACTGCTAGGATCTTAACTGTGATTTAGTTGAGTCTCTGCTACCATTTAGACTCATGTTACGCACATTCCTCTTTCAACTGACTTCCATTTCCAACATGGCCTAAGGTTTATTCTTACTGTTCTTTCTGGGAAACTAGAACAGAATCTGGCAGGTCTTGACAAGACACGCTTCTTCTCTTTTCCCACCCGAACATGCCTGTCGTGATGTCATTCTTACTTGTTCTTGCACTGACCTTGTTATTTATCTTGAATAAGATGACTGTTTATGCTGTAATATTTAACTGTATAGCTGCTTGCTTTTGTCTCTGAAGCTCTTGCCTAATCCAGCACACACGGGCATTATTCCTTCAGGGTCAGTCAGGCACAGTGATGGAAGAAGCTGCTTGTCTCACTTGGAGCAGATACTGGAAGAGGCCTGGAGGCAAAAGAGGCTGGTCCTTGAGGCCTGGCAAACTGGATTCTTGCCTGATTGGGGCCACTTGTCCCAGAATCCTGAGGGACCAGTAACAGGCTTTTGGGAGGTCAAATTGCATATTTTTGAATGCTAAATTATTATGAAAAATTGTGTTTCAGAAATGTGAAAGTGAGTGATTTCAACTTTTATAACTCATCTCACTCTCAGAGAGGTTGTGAAAGTAGATTGATCTAAAGATTCTTTTACCCCACGTTTCCTTACAGAGGTACTACTGGTTATTTTCAGAGCAGTATTTGGCTGTTGCGGAGTAGCACTGACCCAGACTTCAGTGCAAGACAGCTGAGTACAGGCTGCCTTGTAGACTGGAACAGAGGTCACAGTGTCAATCAGAGCAAAATGCTGGAAACATACAAAAATAAAGCAGAAGACCTTTTTGTTTTCTAAACCTTGTATTTGACTAAAACTGTGTTCAGAAGAAAATAATGTGCAAGTTTACACTGATGTGCTGTCATAAATCAGAATGGCTGCCAATTCAACACGTGTGAGTTGCTGTATAGCATGAGGCTTCCATTGCCCTAATGTAATGTTTCAATCTCTTTAGGTCAGCTGCAACTATGAGCCTCACCTACGAGGGAACGTGTACGTCCAATATCAGACGTGAGTATTCAGTCTTACCAAGTTGCAGAACTGCAAAGTCCAGTAATGAAAATGGTGTAATCCAAATGATTTGTTCTCATACTGTAATGACATCCTAAAACTGGGAAATAACATCTGAAACGATCGTACAGCGATAATGCTGCATGTTTGGTTATGTTGGGTATTTTTTTTCCTTTTTAAAGGGAAAAGGACTGTCAGGCAGCTCTTGCTCTATTCAGTGGCCGATGGTACGCAGGCCGGCAGCTTCATTGTGAATTTTGTCCTGTGACAAGATGGAAGACTGCTATTTGTGGTGAGTTGCATAAACACTCAGGAAATAGAATGTGTGTTGCTCAAAGAGTTTGTTTAGAAGTGAAAAAGAGGAAGTTAAGTGATTGCTTTGATTCTCTCAGTGCTTCAGTTCACATTCATTTCTATTTCAAAGACAAATGTGCCTATTTGCTTCTGTAGATTTAGGAAGGAAAGGGAATATCTCTGCCATATGATATATGCATTCATATCATCTTAGTAGATTTGCCATGGACTGGAAAATTTGGATCACAGCTTTCAAAATAACAATGATTATAAGGTGGAAGTGCAGAAAATAGCAATTTATCTCTTTCAAAAACAACAATAGTGTCTCAACCATCAACAGTTCTTAGCAGTTACTATTTCACTTGACTTCTCTACACATACGTTCTTTGAAAGTTTAGGCTAATAAAAGTATTTATAAAATTGTTTTATGCTAAAGAATAGCCATCTTAAACATATGTTAAAAAGTTAATTCCAAGAAAAGTACATATAAAAGTAATCTTGGGTAAAATAGGTGTTCATGTACATGTTTTTCTGTTCAAAGAAGCAGAATTCAGTTCAGTAAGTTTCTTTCCAGTAACTGTATAATGCAGTTTTAACAGGTCTGGTTCATAAAAAGCAACCCTAATCTGTTGCAGGCTTATTTGAAAGGCAGAAGTGTCCAAGAGGGAAACACTGCAACTTTCTTCACGTGTTCAAAAATCCAAACAATGAGTTCTGGGAGGCCAATAGAGACATACGCGTTTCTCCAGAACGGACTAATCAGTTGTCTAAAAACTCTGAAAGGAGAAACAGATCGAGCCATCGTGATGACTATTACAGCCGGTCAAGGAGAAGGGGCAGCCCGAGCCCAGATCATTCTTATCGGAGAAATGGGGAATCTGAAAGAAAAAAGAATCGCCGCAAAAACAAGAGAAGGCGCCGATCTGGCAGGTCGAGAAGTCGAGAAAGGAGGAGGTCGCGCAGCAGAGGGAGAAAGAGGAGAGGACGCAGTCGCAGCAGAAGTTACAGTCGAACACGTAGTCGGAGCAGAAGTCGGAGTTCCTCTCGATCCAGGAGTAGGGGCAAAAAGAGGTCAAGCAGCAGAGGAAGAAACAGTGAAACTCCCAAAACGAAGTGAGAAATAATTTCAGAAATTGCTAATTGATCAAATGTAGAGCTGACAAAGAAACCTTTCCAATAGGGCAGCAGATACATTTGAGTCACAAATAAAGTGTTCTTGCACATTAAAACGTTTCTTCCTAATAAAGGACCCTAGTTTACTGTGTGCTAAGCTTCAGAAAATTAAAAGTCCTATATAAGGTGTAAATGTCAAGTACTCTAGCTACTCTGTCCCTCTGAACTACTGCAACATTTGGATGCATACTGAGTACAAAATAGAAAGAAGTAAAGCTTTTTTGGTATATGCTTATGCCTGTGTTATGTGTGTGTTAAGTGTTTACTGTCCCTGTAAGGAGTTAGTACAGAACAGCTAGTGTGCGGTAAATTCGCACAACAGCATACTGCAAATTGAAGTCTGTGTAAAAGAGAGCCATTTATGTTTACTGAATGTTTATCGGAATTTCCTTTCTAGACAAAGTAATATAATCAGCTTATGCTTGGAGAAAAGGGATCTAAAAAGACTTCACAGTTTGATTGTACAATAGTTGCCCAGTAGGAGCTTTGTGGTCGTAAGTGTTGGATTTTTCTCTCCTGTGACTGAGCTGCTGAGCTAATTGCCTGTAGGGATTGCAGTAGACTAAAACCAAGGAGGTATTACACCAAAAAAAAAACAATCAACTTATTCAGTACCCTAATCTCCAAGTAAGAGGGGAGACCGTGCACTTGTAATTCTGGAGCAAAGACAGAAAATAGTTTGCATACCTCTTAGTTGCATGCCATTTGTAGTTGAAAACCTCCTGCCTAACCTATGGTGGAGTGGTAGGAAAGGTGTAAATCTGGTCACTAAACATGCAGATGTAGTTGTAAAGGCTCAAGATGACTGCAGAGATGTTGCAGAGTGGCTAAAGAAACTGAGAAGGTTTATACCTGAAATAATACTTCAGGGTTTGTTGTTTTTTCTTGTGTTTTTTTTTTTCTTCCTGAGATGAGGACTTGATTTGAAGCCCTTTTTAGGCTTGTATTACAAGCAGTTTAAGGCACCCTACTGCCTAGCTCCCCTACAGCCACGGCAGAGAGTAGGGTACATAAAAATGAAGTTATCAGGATAAAGCTTTCTTGAAATGACAGCTGTGTTAGCGAAGTACTTGCAATTAGCAAAGTCCTTCTAAGTACTTCTCTTTTAAATGAAAGATTTGTGCTGTTAAATGGACTATACTTCACCCAGCTTAATTTTAGATATTTGGCTTAGGCTCTTATGGCATTGTGTGTACACGGAGAGAGCAGTTCGTGGTACATAAGATGCAGGTGCCCTGATCTGTGTGCAGAGATATTTCTCTCTCTTCAGCCTCTCCAGAGAGTTTGGGACTCCTGCCTTCAGGGGGCAGCTCTGAATTGATAGAAGCCTAAAGGCAGACATGAAATGCTCCCAGATAACAAATGATATTTGTTATCATTCAACAATACAGCGTAAAGTCCCATCAAAAATCTGGACATCCAAACTCACTATAGCATTCCTCATAGCATTTTTTTTTTTCCCCAGGATAGTTAAGAGTGGATGGACATTGCTTCTGGTTATAATATATATATATATGTTAATTTTATTTTTTTTCTTTTCTAAACACATATTGCACCTAGCATGCTGATGATCCTTTTTTCTTCTTTCATGTATAACTCTTGTCCACTATGGAGTAATTCAACAAAAGTGCTATATATTGTTGTTCAGTTCAAACCCAACTTTCACTATATGTTGTCATAACTGTAGACAGAATGGTAGCTTAGTTAATTTGATTAGATGTTTTAGTTATTAACAGATGTAGGAATTGTAATTTAATGGCATAACTTTTGAAGTAATGATAACTTCACCTGAAAGGCAGTGGACAACACTAAGTTTTAGATTATATTGGAGAAATTTGAGACAACAGGTTTCTCACAATGTATTTTTTCTGACTACACTGTACATATTTTACCCAGGGTTTCTATTTTTTCATGGATGCTCACTTGTCTAGTTGGGTACGTATGCAGAATGTGGCAAACTCACACAGCTGAGCTGGTATTTCCTGCTTGCTGAGATGCATTGCTAGCAGGCCAGTAAGATCCTCACATCACTGGTGCTGCCTTGCTTCCCACAACTGGAATTCTGCTGAACCAGCCTGCTGGCTGAGGCTCTTGAATAGAAAAGATTTATCTGTAGTGTGTGTTGTATAGCCTGTGCCATGCAGCAGGCTGTTGCTGAGGGTTATCTGAGGGAAATAAATTACCAAGCTCAACCAGAAGTGAGGCAGGTGTGGTGGGATGCTGATTTTGTGAAATCTGTGACAAGCCAGGTGAAATAAGTGAAGCGGACCTCTGTAGGATTAGAAACCATGCACCAACTAAGACCCACATGAGAATTCCACAGGTAATAAGGCTTGCTCTCCCCACACTTTTGTAATGGGACCTGGGAAGCTGAGCAGCTGTATTTTTTTAAAAAAAGTTCTTATGATGATAATAATAATAAAAAAAAAAAACTTGCTCAGAGATGCATGTAAAATTTAAATGTACTTTATTTCTGCTACTCTAATGGCCAAACCTTCAGCTGCTTTTCTTGAGATCTGGATCCAAACACCCTGGCTGTACCTGTGTGCTGTAGGACTGGTAGCTGTAACTATTCAGTTTCACATCCTGTCTGCTTATTGCACCAAAACAAGTGCTGTAGATCTGACGTTTTGTTTGCTTTTGTTAGCATGAAACCTGGAATTCAACCAGTTTTCAAATGTAAAAGTTCATATATTTCAGTGTTGTTTCCCTACTTCATAATCTTAAGTAGTATCGTATGCATGGTTTTGTTTCCTTATTAGCGAAGTGAGCTATTTACTCTGAAGTGACAAGGCAACTAAAATTCCTAAGCATTACGCTTCCTTCTCCAAAAGGGAAAAGCCCAGAACAACTTAGGATGGATATAATTTTGCAAGGAATAGCTTGTTCTCACTTTGTGCTTTTCTGTCTAATCCACACAGAAGGACCACAAAAAGTGAATTAACATTGGTCCAGCTTTATGTATGCTTTTATTTTTTGAATGACTGTTTAAAGCAGCTGCTTTCAAACTTTATTATGAAGTTTGTAAATATCACTAAAGTGCTTTGGATTGACTATGAAAGCATTATTTATACAAGAACTGCATGAAGGGGATTAGAGCAGCAGCTGGGCCCTCCTGCCAGGTCCAGCCAGCTGTGGAGGTCAGGATTGGTAACAGGTGCTGCTCTGACCATTCTCCTGTGGAGAGGAGTAGGGCATCTGAGCAGGAACTTGAATGTTGAAGTCCAGCTACTTCATAAAAATTGCCCAACTCCAGGTGCTTACCCAAAATGTTTCAAGACAGTAAGACAGCAGGTGTCCTGCAGCAGCAGAGAATGCTGCTAAGAGGGGGCAGGAGCTACCTTAAGCACCAGCAGTATGAATACTTAGTGGTACACAGGCACCTGGGAAGGCAGCATGCCTTCAGGTTTGTGCTGGTGACTGTTTTGAAGTCTTTTCCCTTTCCAGCATAGTTGCTTGCTGAGTAGCCATTATCACATGGGTGTCAGGAGGACATGCCCACACTCATATGCTAGACGCAAGGCATCCACTTTCATGAAGAGGCAACAAGCACAGATGAAGGTATTTCCCTTGCTGATGGAAACAGACAATCTGAAATGTATTCTAAGTAACTTCTTCAGCATTACATCCTTCAGCAGGATGTCTTTCTCAGATTCAGCTGCACATTACCACATTCAGTGTATTTATATACCTGTACCAGTAGCAACATCCTTGGGATACTCAAAGTAATGGCTTTCAGAAGAAATGCAAGAGCCTGCTCAGAGATGCTCTTACTTCCTCCCTGAATCAGCACCACTTACAAAATGTGCAACTCTATGCTAGTCAAAAAATTAAATGATATAGGAAAGTAAATTACGCTTATAAAGAGTGCCACTGATTTTGCTTTCACTGTAAGCTTGCTGTAATTAAAATAACTCCCTATTATTCCATCCATCCTTTTATTCAGCTCTGATGCATCAGCTGAGTGCAGCATCTGTCACTGATAAATAAATAAAAGGTAACTGACAAATTACAGTTCAGAAAACTATGAGACTGATTGGAAGGCAAGTTGTACAGGCACAGCCCATGAACACACTAAATTGACAAAGGCAGCCACAGCATGACCATCATTTCCATGTTGACTCAAAGGGAACAGCAGACAGTTAGGAACGTCTCTTCAACAAAGATTCCACGATTGCACTGAAGACACTCAAGCCAACAATCCTTTACCTAAACAATCTAGAAATTCTAACAGATGCTTTTCGCTTCTTTTTTTTGTCTGACTCCTGGTAAGGCAGGAAATTCAAGAAACAAAATTTTACTTTCATATTTGACTGATGGAACGCCCTAAGGTACTAAGCTTTCCCATGCTTTTGCTGGTTACATCAAGGAGTTCAGTTCCTCTAGAAAGCTGGAAAGCAGATTAGCCAAGAGAAATTTGGGGCTGAAATGAGGACTGTAAGATTGTGAACGCTGCACGGCCATGCTCATAATTCCACTGGAGGAGCTGACTAGCGAGACTGTATCATCATCATCATCTAGAACCCCCTCTCAATCAGTACGTGGTTCAATTTCAAATGAAATGGGACTACCGCATCACTTTACCATCCTTTCTAATAAATTCCACGTTTAATGTGATAAGCCTTCCAAAGAACTTGCTAATTTATTGCTTTCTGTAGAATTTAAATGGATGTAAATAACTAATCTTGGACACAGTATTCTCGCACATTTTTTAATAAAGTGCTCAAGAGCAAGTTAAGCACTGTAATAAAATTCCCCTTTTTTTAAACTAGCAATGAGTAGCCTTTTTTTTCCCCCTCTGCAGAAGATCGGAACTAATTACATATAAGCACAAAGCAACGGTGTAAAAATGGACATTTATTACAACTAAACCAATGGGACAGTACGACAAAGGTCAAACAGTTTATTTGTCACAATCACAACAAAGCTTAACCCAGCCAAGCACATACAAGTGACAGTGTAAACTTCAAAAATGTTTAATACATAGGAAATCGCTTCAGGTTTGACTTAAGGTAATTTCACAACTCCAGTCTCACACCAAGGGTCATTCTAACACCACTTGAACCTCATCTATCCCTGCTCTTGTGCACCGGGGAAATACTAACGACTGCTTTTGTGTGCCTTCCATTAAACATGAGTAATCTGGTATATTTAAATCCCAGAAATGGCTTAAATGGACAAATTTGCACGCTGCAGATTCTTAGGCTCCACTGTGGCACAGCCACTGAAGCTGCAGCCCCAAGACCCAGCCTACATCTGCCCTGGTCAGCCCCTTTGCTGCCACCACACCACTACTGGGAATGAGTGTCAGTGCCAGCCTTTTGCTGGTGGGTTACATTTAGTCTAGATCAGATTGAGCCACAGCTGGCTGTGTAACTGCTTGTGCTAGCACCACACGACTGCTTCCAGCAACAATGTCAAAACTAAGTTCTGTGAAAACATACATGGCGCTACTTACTTGAATTCTACAGTGAAGTTCCTGGGATGGGAGGAGAAAGAAAGAAAGCTGAACATTCTCAGGGACCACGCACGCGCACAGTAGCACTGCTACTCCAAAGTGTGCCACTACCTTCCCAGAACTCAAAAGCATACATCAAACAAATTTCTTCAAGTGAAACAGTTCTAGTGTACAACTTCTGAGAGTCTGCAAAAAATGTTGAACTATTACTTCATTTCACTTTACCCAATTTGCAGTGAATGTAGCGTACAAAATTCTCACTGCAAATTAGTTGGTTCTACTGCACAGTATTTACGGGATGTGCCACACGTGAAAGGATTAAGTCAAGAAAAGTAGTCAAAATTAAGCTGATGCTTTTTCTTAAAGGTGCTCATACACCCATTAAAGCGTAACTACAAAACACGAATAAATACAAATTAATTTCTAGAGTTCAAAAGAAAATCATAGAAACTCCCTTTTGTAAAGCTCCCATGTTCAAAAGTATCCTATTTTCATTACGTACCTCTCTATACAGTCAAAAAGGCTACCTCCTTTTTTTGTGTCTATGTTCAGAGCAAGCCAGTACTGGTTTAAAAATAGTTTCCCCATTTTGATATTTTTTTCTTTTTTTTTTAAACTACATGCATTCCCTTTTTAACATAGTAACTTGCACAGTTTTCATCAAGATAATTACATGTAAATACACTTTCACTGCTAGTAAATGATCAGTTTGCAGTTGTCTTGCAAAAAGCAATGCCACCTTAACAGTTTTAACCAGTTGGATATGCAGATCCTACCAGGATTCTTTGGTATAATGGCAAATTCAGAAGTAAACAGTTATTTCCAATTGTAACGCATTAACTGAACAAAAGCAGAATTACGGCAACTATTGACTAAAAATGCAGATGAACAAAAAGTCTTTGGTTGCATAAACACAATTTCTACATTTCATACTTGAAGGTTTCCACGTGTTCTTTTCATTTAGATATGTCAATGATACATTTATTTCCTGAAGTCATTTGCTTATAAAAACAGTACACTTATTGAAATTAAATGCAATTTTTTTTTTTCTATAAATGCAGTGAGAAGAGACACTGAGTCAATTTAAATCAAATTCCCTTTCATTTATGATTTTTGGCCTTTAATTTCTTGTTCCCTTTTCAAAGGAGTATTTCCCTTATAGGCCTGAATGAAGCAGCTTAGCAAAACAGTAATACTGACAAACAGCATCTTACACCATTAGCTAAACATTACAATGAAGGCAGTGAACATTTACAGTATGAAACACTGAGATGTCATCAGCTGAAGTGAAGACTTATGTCAATCCAATTTCTTCAAGTACACTACGTGGGGTCTCTGCTTCCTATGGAGGGAAAATTTGAGACAGTGGTGAATGGATCCTGCACATCTACTGAACGGTACCATACATGACAGTTAGTATGAAAGATGCTTAATTAAAAAAGAGAAGTTGAAAGACATGGAAGTATAAAAGCACTGTGGTTTGCAAACATGGCATTAGCTGCACTTTTCAAAGTGCTGCTAATTAGATTGTCATGGTTCACAGGAATAGCTGGCAGATTTTATTGCCCTGAAGCATAATAAAAAGAAGCAATTCAGATGCACCAGCAGGGATCAAATCACAACCCAGTAATAGAGATATGAACTGGGGGAAGGATGGGGAAGCATCTTGCAATGGAGTTTGTCAGTTTATGGTAAATTGTTTCATGGGTCTCTGGTAGGGAAGAATGAATAAATAGACAAATGAAATGACTGATGCTACTTAGATACAGTATCCCTCAAGATCTTTATGAATAGCAAAGACTTTTTATGCTGGCCCCATGCTTCATTTATATAAAACCAAGTCAAGGTACTGTGGTACAGCTGGTGCCAATAAACTGACCAGAGTGGAGGAATTGGCAGGATTGAAATTGAATTCTTCTACAGCAGGTAGAATACAAAATTTTAGGTTAATTCTAGTCTTAGAAAGTTCTGTTTATAGTCAGAGCAAGTTTCATACACAATTCCAAAGAGTTATCATTGGTTTTGTATTCATTAAACCTACAGCATCTTGGAAAAAAAAGTACATTGGTATCTTAGATGGCACATTTCAATAATTATTAAAGTATGATAGTATATAAAAAAAGGGATACTGTGTCTTTATGGAAACGTAAGTAGTTTTAATACCCAAAGTATGAATAAACTTACTTTAGCATCCTAAAACAAGACATGTCATGAAGCAGGAAGAAGGCAGATAGCAGTTAAAGCAGCAAACAAATTATATTTCAATTCTTTCCTAAATATTTTTAACAATAATTTGTCAGTAAAATACATAATTAAAAGCCTTAAATCTTGTAAACACCAGAACTTAGTCTCTACCAATTTTGACTATGCAGCACAATATGATCACATACACAATTCTCATTAAATTCAATTAATATGTAAGACCACTCAACATTGAAGAAAAAGCGATACTATGTTAAAGCAAATTCACTTGCAAATAAGTCAGTGCTTGGAAAAGGCTGCTGCTGCTGAGCACTTGGAGGTGGCTTCCAAATAAACTCCAAGAAAAAAAAAAAAAGTAATTTAAATCTGCTCACAAAGTACTCAGTATTAAGGATGTAGGGTTTTCTCACTGATGCAATATTTAAATATGCTTAGAACACAGTGACCTTGATGAAGACAGACAGTATGGCAGGCTTAAAGATTTACTTGCGCATTTTAAAAGAAATCTCCCTGAAGGAGACACTGCTTGAAGGAAAGGCTCTCTTTTTTTCTGGTCATTTTAAAGAATATGCCTCTCCCCTTTCCAATAACTTCAAGAATTTTGCTCCAGAAAAACCTCTAGACTTTTAACCAATTACAGCAACAGAATACAAAAGGGAAAAAAAAACCCACAAAATTTAACTTCAAGGATTTCAGGTCTTGAAAGTATTTGTAATAAAACATTATTTCCAAGTTTTAAACTGATTAAACAAGAGTGAAAGTTGACCATTAGTCAGTGGTGATGCAGGGTATTTATTAAATTACACCAAAAAAAGTCACCCAAAACTCTGAAGAAATACTGTACACCACTGCTACAGTCTTTAAAGCAGTTCAGCATTATCATCCCTGCTGCTCAGTGGAAGTTGCAGTAATTTTCACCTGGCATATACTTAAATCAAGATTAAGTTTCTTCAAATAAATCAAGGTCCTCAGCTGACAATGAATGTAAAGCATTGTATTTCAAGGACATTGGCTACTTGCCCACAGGTACTCCTCACTGGTAAAGCTCAGTAAGATGTTACTGTTTTAGTACTACAGCCTTAGCATTGAGGCAGACATGTCCTCTTATGTGCATACTGACAATATTATTTCAACGGTAACATCTAAAAGCTAGTGTTTGGCTAGAATAATTTCATTAATTACGACTTTTAAGAAACAAATGAAATGGATTATATCATATTTTGTCTGTGTTACTTGTCTCAAGTGTCAAACATTTTATGCAATTGTTATGGAATACATTCTGCAGTATTATACCCTACCTGCAGCTCAGAACCACCCAAGGCAAACGATGCAAATATGAAATATATCACAACACAGATGAGGAAAAAAGCCATTCACGTGAGACAAAAGTGCATGCAATATTTTTATTTCAAACATGCCAGGAAAGCTAATTCATTACCTAGTCATTAAGAAGCAAGCAGCTGTATACAGGTAACAAGAAAAACAGCATCTCATTACAGCTCAATGCACAGCATTTTAAGGCAACAGGCATGAAATAATGCAGGCTAAAGCAGCATTAACCAGACATTTAGACACACTGTTAATGTCTCAGAAAAAAAAAAGGCAAACTTGGAAATGGAAAACCACTCCTATGATCTTGTCTTCTACAACTTCAGAATGCTGCATGTCTAACCCAAGCTTTTGTCCCATCCCTTAAATAACCCATCTTTTATGTCAGTTTAACATTTGAAATGTAGTGCATTACCACATACAGAACACAGAGCTAGCTACTTACAGTCAACCTCAGTAGCCACCTCTTTGCTAATTACCTTTCAGGAATTTCCAAAAATACTACTAGTTTTAGGTCACAAAATATTCTCTTTTACTAGCCAAACAGAGGGTGCAATATATGCTCTCCCCATTCTGATCACTCTTTTTAACTGGAAGTTCATCATATTTACGCATGTGGCAGTTTGCTAACACATACTGTACTTGCATTTAAAACTGCAAGTATCAACTGAAGGAGACATATTTCAAGTATTAAAAATCCTTCCCATCCTAACCACCTGTAAGGTCTCCCTCAGTAACAGGAACTGTTTACTGACACCATTGTTTTGAACACTGAAATACAAATGTAATTTCCACATTTACACAAGTCACTTTTATTGCCCTAACAATTCCATCTTCCCTCTCTTGGAGGCTAAGGCACACTATTGTAACCAGCTTCAGAAAAGGACACTGCTATGAGCATCTTACTCAAGATGCAAGGACTATATAGAATTATGTACAATGTTTAATACTTGTGTATACATACATATCAGTTCCACATGCTACTACTCCTTCACTAATTTTTCTGTAAATATCTTCCAATTTTAATGGTACATTTAAATACCACCAAAACTCACTTAAAAGGTTATTACATGATTCTATGAACACAGGTCAAGTAGTGTTACAGTACAGGTGTTGCAGTATATAGATGTTTAGTTCATACAATACTACAGAACTTTTAAGCATAAGAATTCAAGCTTACACACAATTAAAAAAGTTAAACCATATGCTGACAAGCACAAGTTTTGTTGAAATGAGACGTGAAGAGACAACACTGTAAAACAGAAGGGGAAAAGGAAAGTACAACAGCAGAGAATGGTTGTGGTATTCTATTAGATGTAAGATGACTGGATTCACCAAGCTGATGATAATGTTCTGTCATGAGTAAGGCACAGGTCTATCTCCTCTGAAATTCTGCATGCATGATGAATGAAGCCATTTAGTACACTGGGACATTAAAGTATTCATGACGTGGCTACAAAAGAAATGTACATATTCTTACACATAACAGAAAGGTAGACAAATATGCAAGGAAAAAAAAGATTCTCTCCTGTATTCCTGACATGAAAGGACATTTTATACAAAAATAAAACACTGTATTTTTGACAAGCCTAAGGGGGAAAATAATGGTTTTATCCCCCCTCCTCCATAATTGTATGATGGCAGCACCAACATACAGAACTTCACATTGTAATTACTGTATTACAAAAGTCCAATGATTCTTCTCAATCAGGAATTGTTTAAAGCTGAGTTCCAGAGATGGTTTACCCTACTGCTACATCTGCTACATTCTAGCCCCTTTGGCAGATACCAACTGTTGGCTGCTACCAGAGGCAGGGCAGCATACTGCAGGAGCTCTTGACATCACCTACCATATTCCCTCTCACAGACACACAACTGCTAACAGGCCCCCCCAGAATGCAACCACGAGGAGCACCATCAATGCAGCAGGGGGGACTACTCAATATAAAAGCTACTGTCCTTTTCAAGATTGCCTGTTTAAAAAATGGGAGAAATCTGAGACACCTATCACAATAGGCAAAGTTCTTTGCTTTTTAATTATGCCACTGAACTTAATACCCCAACTCTCATTTTATCTGCATGAAAGTTAGTACACAATTTGTTGAAAGATGAGTTACAAATCACACAATACTCAACATTTTTCATACATAAATCAGTGCTCTGAAGATAGATTTTATGCGATCATTTTTATGCTATTCAGAAGTATATATTCTGGGTATGCTAATTAAGCATCTTCCGGGAGCAAAAACCACTCTGGTATTAGCTACCATCTTTCATTCTGTATCAATTAAAAGCTTCAAACTAATTTAGCACCACACCCTGAAAATAAAAAATACCTCAGAAAAAAAAGAAAGTTCCCATGACTTCTCAACCTATTTCTTCTGTCTCATATATTTCAAAGCAGTATTGTCATCTCAGTTGATCCACAAAACATACGAGCTCAAATGTCTTGAAGTTATCTCCAATTAGACCTCTCCCCCAGAGAATATATATATACTAGAAGGTTCACAGGATTTATTTTGCTTTTTTAGTATCAGTAATATGAACATTATTTCATACTAGCTATTTAAAATCATTATAAACAAGCCAACTACAAATCCAGCAGTTCTCAAATGACAGCTGCAAACAAATTATATGAGGTCTCCTGTGATCTGGGGTAGAACTCTGTGTACAGCAGTGAATTACAAATGGAATTTCAACTCTCAAAACCTCTTACTAAAGAGAAGAGACAGTTTACAGTAAAAATCAAAATGCAGGAGAATTTAGGCATATTTTTAACTGAAAAAGAAAACTTCAAACTGACAGTATACAGTACTAGCCCCAATGTGTAGGAGCTTTGAGCCACCAGAGTAACATCAGAACTGATGAAGTCTCCACAGATAAAACATTCCCCTAAAGATTATTTTGGAGAACTTCTGCTTTCCTCACACTGTTAGCACGACATGGCTTCATGAAGACAACTGAAATCCAGGCATGCTGTAGCAATCTAAAATGCCAAATTGTTACAAGTTTGTATTTTCAGATTTTACTTATCAGTTCTACACTGACAACAACAAAGACATGGAAGTGTTCCTTTCCTTTTTGTTTATTCACTTGGTTACTTTTCAGTTTCAGCACTTTTCAAACTACTGCACAAGTTTATCTTGACTATTCCAACCCCCTTTGCGCACCCCCCAGGTGTTCTCCACCCAATTCCAATTTTCAATTGTTTATAGCTCAAAGAATGAAATCTCTTTGATGTGAAATCCCCAGTACACAAAATTAGATGACTGACTCAAATTACTCTTGGAGGATTAGTGCCTCATCTTGACAGAAATTTATTGTCTACTGATAAGGCAAGACAGATTGTTAGATAACAACAGAAAGAAAACGGTCATTTTACTCCTGCCAGCTTTTTAGCCTATGGAACGTATGAACACCACCTGCAACTAGTCTAGCAATAAACTGACACTGTAGAGGTAAACCTGAAAGATGAAATGGAAGACAACAGTAACTGAGAAACGAAATGATATCAGCAAAACTGTGAAATAGAAAACACCGCAGTTTTAGTGAGATCTTTGTATCCCACTGAGGACATCCTAAGACATTACTACAGAGGCAGAATGGTGCTGTGGCAGCCTGATAAACAACACAAAGGAAAAATAAAATTGACCAACTATTTCTAGTCAGAGAGAAGCTTGACACAGCCAGCACTGTGCACTTGCAGCCCAGAAGGCAAAGTGCATCCTAGGCTGCATCAGAAGACAGGGGATTGTTACTGTCTACTCTGCCCTCATGAGGCCCTGTCATGAGAACTGCATCCAGTATCAGGGCTCCCCAGCACAGGAGGGATGTGGAGCTGTTGGAGCAGGTCCAGAGGAGGCCACAAAGACAGAGGGCTGGAGTAAGAAAGGCTATGGAAGCTGGGGTTGCTCAGCCTGGAGAAAAGAAGGCCCTGGAGAAAAGACCTCACTGTGTCCTTCCAGTACCTGCAGGGGACACACAGGAAAGCTGAAGAGGAACTCTATCAGGGAATGTAGTAATAGGACAAAGGGTGATGGCTTTAAACTAAAAGATGGGAGATTAAGATTAGATACTAGGAGGAAACTGCCACATGCTTCACAGCTATGATCTGTTAAATTTATTACAGCATTCCCTTCCATACAGTCTCCAGAGAAGTGAAGGTCTGAATACCAGAAAACCCACTTGTGGGGAGCAAAGGACAGATGTCAACTTCTGCAACCAGCATTTGGTTACGTTGCCTTCCTTGTATGGGACTGCACAGACCTCAGGCTACACCTGAACCTCTGAAGAATGTCCTTAGACCCAGGCAGCAATCTGTTCTAATGACTTTCTAAGTCTATCTAGCAGCTGCAGAAGAGGGTCTTACAACACAATGTCAAACTATCACAAAATACCACTTCTAAAACATTCATCACTTGTTTTAAAAATTTGAATGTACACTGCTTATTTGACTTAAACACAGTTTTGAGATTCTAGTTACTATCCTTTTCAAAAAGGTATCTGCATTTGCAAGCCGCTTTAAAAGTTATTCAGAACTCTGAAATTTTCAGCCCAAGTTCTCAGAGACTTTTAAATTAGAAAAATTGTAGTATTTGAGTCACAGAACTATCTAGCTAACCCAATTCTACTGACATTTTTCTCAACCAATTTTGTCATGACTAAGCATAATTAAAAATATTAGTCATAATAAAATTAGAAGGGACTTCACTTAATCCAGCCCTCCAAACAGCATACCTGTAACATTATGCAGAGGTATTTAATCTGTTAAAAAGTTTCCATTGCTGAATGCCTTTAATGTCCTCCAGGCAATCTACTCCAATTATTACCATCACTGAAATTTTTCTAATTTCTATTCAAATTTATTTTCTAGCCACAATTTAAGTTATTTTATGACTGCAGTGGACAAGAAAACACTCTTTCCTTTAGGCAATAAAGAAACAAAGAACAATTTAAGCTTAAACCAAGCTTCCTCAAGCTCAGGGTTTTGCACTGCTGACAGTTTACTGTGTGAATGCTTCACACAGTGAAACAGACTTCATACTTGGCATGCTTCCTTTGTCAGATAAAGTTTGCGTAAGTTTTACTTTCAGCCTTTTTCTAATCAAAAACCAGCACAAATCCAATAAGGAAAGCCATGCTAACACACAGGCAAAACAATATAGCAGCTATCTTTTGATAAAAACTTGGTAATTTGTTGTTTTTTGTTTGTTTTTTTTCCCCCTCCTAGCATCTAAAATAAGAACAACAGATGAAGCTGCATCATGGAATGCACTGCAGTTTGGGAATTACTCTGTTTAAAAACATAAAGCTTTACAGTAAGAAAAAGATTAACACTAACAAGCACTTGTTTAACAATTACTTTTACACTCTATTTCTGAGTCTTTATTAAGAAATATTTCTAATGAGAAGCTGCTTTAGAAAATTGCTATTGTTCACTTGAAGTTTCAAGGATTTCAAAATAGTAGAGCACCTGTATCCCAACCTTTGCTTAGTTAAGTATTCAGAAGCTGCAATTACATAGTTATTGGGAAAGGTCTGCTCTCCTTTGTGAGTAATGCCAGAGAGCCTAGAAAAACCCATGAAATCTTGCAAGTGTTCAACTATCAGCTATGATACTGTTGAAAAACAAAGTACAATCCTACACCAGTGCCAACTCCAAGTCAAGATCTTGCCTGCAATTTCCTATACACAGAAGATCTAAACAAAAAACATTCAGGACTGACACAAATTAGTCATTACAACACTGTTTGAAGCTGTCATCATGCAAGCCTTTCTCAGGAAAACGTTCTATCGTATGCACACTGTTTGCGTCCAAAACATTACCTCAACAGAGGATACAACATCAGATCAGCAGTGACCTGTCTGCCTCCCTGTCAAAAGCAGGAGTAAAAATACCCACGGAAACTTCATGAACTGTAACTGGATAAGGCTGGCTGCCTCCCGCTCCTTACTTGCTATTTCTGATCTGCTGGATCAGAGGTGATAATCGCTCTGGGAGGCAGTGCATTATCTCTGCCAATCGGCTGCTACAAAGTGAGCTACAAAGAATTAACAGTTTAATCTTTAAGGAAGGACGATTCTAAACATCCACTGGAGGCTCTGCTACCCCAACACAGGAACACAGATGTTTTAAGCAAACACTGCTGCTGAATGATCTGTACTGTATCCAAAGTTCTAACAAGTCACTGAGTTTTCCTCTACCAGTGTCTTCATGTTTGGCAGGTTGCCACACTTCACACATTAGGATTCATTAGTGTTTTCTTCCATTTTCTTCCAGTCCTGCACTGCAACTAGAGGCTTACATTACTTATTCCCTTATGTTTAAGGAAAGCATTTCTTAAACTGCTGGGCTGAATTTCTGAAGGGATGACCAGAATACATTCTCATTAGAGACATGTCACATCCCATATCACCCAGATTCCTTGGTAACAGCACTTAAGTAGTTCCACTCCTTATTGTTCCTGCAGCACTTTTCTCTCTTATGGTTCTTCAAACAAATATTTGCAGGGCTAATTTCTTAACAAGGAAAACAAAAGCTAAATTGTTCATTTATGAAAATATAAGTAGAATCAGTTTGATCTGAAATCCAGTTATAGTATAGCCATAGAAATAGTTTATTGGGTGTATAATAAGTAGGAAGAACTACTGAAAACTCCAAGTCTGCTGCTGCTGAAGCTCCTTAACGCACTCCTGTGACTTCAGACAATAACAGGGCAGTATAAGTAAATTGGAACTTAACTACACTGACTTCAGGGTGCACAGCAGACAGGAGTCGAGACAAAACATCTGGGGAACACTGGCCTTTTACAACACAGGTACACAGACCATTGTTACAAAATGGTAAAATTTAGCCGAACTCTGTATGGAATAAACTATTTCTGAATGTCTTATCACACTTGCTATAACTTAGCAGCAGCAGAATTCAAAACCCTAGGAAATCTTTCTGAAATAACCCTCAAAAACCCAAGTTCTACTCTTTTAGTGTGTGTTTATGCTGGACAGAGTAATACAGATTAAGTACACTGAACCTGTATAACCTCTTAGTTAAGTATCAGGATAATCTGTGCACAGAAGCTTTATGAATCAAAGGCTCCTCTTGCCCACAGCCAACCTTCTTTATCTCAGGGTATTTTTCTTTACTGCTGAACACTCTCAATTGAATACACAAGCAGCAGTAACTTCCAGCACACAAACTATTCCTGTCATTATATGCATTCATCTATCTGTTCACCTCTCCATTCACCACAGCAGACACCATTCCCATTTGCCCAACTGTAGAGTCATTACAGGTAGAAATCATGCTCAGTACACAGTGATTACTGCTTTGCTTCTTTCAGGAAAGAGTATAGGCCAGGAAGAAGCATTCTCTGAGAAACTGTTAAGAACACTGTTTAAATCAATAGGGACAAAGCATATCTGGACAACTAAAACCACGCCCATACACACAATCCATCCAGGACATATTCTGTAGATAAAACTCAAGTCTCCTAGCACTCTATATGCTCGAGCTTACATGTTCCAGAATTAGTCTCTGTGGCAGTATAAGTCAACAAAATAGATCAGCACTCTTAAGTAAAACCTCTATGCTTAGCATAGGTCAAAACCAACTTATCTATTCCAAGTCACAAATTTTTACATTTGCACCATCAATACTAACCTCACCATGAAAATCACCCCTTATGTACAAACTTGGTACCATGAAGGAGCGGGAAAACAATAATTGTACAGAAAAAGATGTGGGAAGAAATCAATTTTTATCATTCAGGTTTTCTCAAAGTTTTAGATTATGTTCAGATACACGTAAGTAATTCTATTTTGAACAAGTGACTCTTGCTGGCTGCCATAATACTACCGGTCTAATATGCTATCAAATTAGTTACTCCCCATTCCCCAACACTGATCAACTGCAGTATATACTAAGTAACTTTTAAATGACAAAGCTATGCATACAACAGTGAATTTGATTTTGAACATGTTACCAAAACATTTGTCAATTACAGTAATTTTCTCTGGTCTGTAAACTAAATCCTGGTATCTATAAAGCTGCACATGAAATTGTATCTATTCCTACAGTTCCATATTACAAAAACCAATTTGTTTACTGAACTACTTGTACATCATGGTATCAAAGAAGCAACAAACTAATTAAGTTTTCCTCCAGCAAATCATTTTCATGTTTTTGAAACTTGCCTTATTTAAGATAAAATCTTACCTTTATTAGTAGGACTGCCACAATGTATTCCACTTTGCTTTGGACAAAAATATGTTGCAATGCACTATATATGCAAATAAGCTTTGTTTTGTCATGCAGCATCCGGCACTTGATATATAGTCAATTGCAGCAGCACCCAGTCTTTTTAGGGCCTACTTTCTTTGCACAGCAGATGTAAACAGCTCATTTTCCAGTAAAGACACTTTTGCATGGGTTGATTGTAAGTAAATAAAGCCAAACTCAGTTTAGTTATTAGTTTTGGTATCCATTTCACTAACTTGCATTATCCCATTAATTATCAACACCAAAAGAAAGCTAGTAGAAGTCAGACGCTTCGAGTTGATGCAGTTAGTACAAAAAAGGAAAATAAACAGGGAACACTCAAAGCACTCTTCAGAGACCATCATGCAAGTGTTGCAGAAGGTTAAGCCCATCACCCATTTTTGTTTACCCTTGCAAGAATTTAATTACACGTGCAACAGTCTTTGCATAGCACCCATTTAATCCATGCCACCAAAATGGTAAACTTTGTAGTTACCAATCGTCTAGATGGGGGTCAAAAGGGCTAAAGTCTTAGATTGCTCTTAATCATAAGATATCCTCAGACAAACCTCCCCAGTCTTCATTCTGGCTCTACAAACACAAAATCAAGCAAGAAAATGTAATACCATCTACTTTAAAAACAAAAACAAACTATTTACAGCTTATTTCCATTTAAAATAAAAGTTAGAAAAATACTCTGCACTATATGCAAAAATAAATTCAGTTAGTTAACTTAGATTTACTTCAGCTATAGTTACTCATTAGTACAATTTTATTAGGTCCTACTAACAGTTCACTGTTAAGCAAACAAATGCATCAATAAAGAACATATGTTCAAGGCTTCCAAGACGATGCGTTAAAAAAGTGCATTAGTTTATATTTCATTTCTTAACAAGCTAAAGGATATAAATACCTTGGAGAATAAGCTCTATAGTTATTTAGGAAGGTTGACCTGTGCTTGATGAGAACTTAAAATCAGTTAATTAGCGCAACCTTAACAGATTTGAGAACATAATAGCACAGGATGATATCAAATTAACACATATTTAATCCAGTGACCATTTCACATAGTGTTACTAGCAGTGGTATCCAAGTAAGATATGCTCCATAGAAGGAGATAAAAGATTTTATTTATCTACCATACTTTAATGTAAACAACTTAATTCAAGAGCCATGTAATGGCATTTCCTCCTCTAACAGTTGCCATCATTACTTGCCAAGTTGTATGTGATAACCCTGTCGTTTTCATGTGGTAATGAGTGGTGCAAGAATTTCAACGTTTTCACATTAATCTATACATTAATCAAATGTATTTAGTCTGAGAAGGCCTACAGTCAACAAGCTTATTTTGAGAAATCTTCTTTCCTCCATTTCAAATCAAATTTTCAATATAAGATTACAACATGTACACATCCAACATATCTTGATAGCCAGTACCACTAGTCTTCTCAGACTGGCAATAGAAAGCGGAGCTCCCCTACACACCAGCAACACCCATAACATTCAAAATGCACACAGCCAGACACACGAAAATCAGAACTTAAACTAAACTCCATGGGATCCCTCCTGTGGGCATCTATACTTTTTTCATCTACTATTCTGTGGAGCTCTAAAAACATCTCCACCGGTTATGAGAGTTTTAGAGCAGGACAGTAGTACTGCAACATGACACACCTCACATACCAGAGTAAAATGGAATTTCTTCCTCACTACCATAAGGTTCATACATTTAGCTTCGCTCTTTCCAGCTCTGAGAGAATTAGAAAACACGTTCTATTAAAATGGAGGTTTATGTGCCCATTTAAAAGGGGCACTGAATTCTGAAGATAAAATACTACTTACTGTCAAGAAATCTTGTTCAGTTGTTCTTTGAATTTCCTGTTTATTGACTGAATGCACGTGACAAAGCTCCTGAAAACAACTATGGCTTATTCAGCAGAGCTAAAATTTTCATACTGCCATGATGCACTGCTTCTACAGAAAAGTGACAGAAAACTATTTCTGGAAAAATCTATCAGGAGTTCAGCGTACAGAGATAATAATCATATCCTTAATAGAACTATTAAGTATCAGTTCAGCATACTGTTAATACATCCTTAACCGTTTTATAAGAATTGCTTATATCAACAAATAATCAACTCCATAGAAAGCTGTGTGAAGTAGATATTGTTTAATAGTATTGGAATTCATATCAGAAAGCATATTGAATATCTACCAGAAACAGCAGGAACTCAACTTGTTCTAATTCATCATACTAATAACTGTTCATAGCATTTCAATTTGCAAAACAAACTGAACGCATACACAACACTTACATGGAAGATGCCATCCTCACAATATTCTGAACAACTTTTGATTTTAAAAAAAAAAGATCACTCACATCTCACATGCACACACCCCAACCAAAGAAAAAAGGAAACAAAGGAAAAAATCATTATGGAGATAGATTTATTAAAATAAGATGTTAAAGGTCTACACAAAAAGTGAAGTGCAGACTGACATCTATCATTTTCAAATCAGAGTGAAGGACAGATTATGATCTGACCATGTTTCTGGAAAGACAACTGGATTTCTAGAACATTAAAAAAAATCAAAGCCTGCAAACCTATGATAATGAAGCCCTAAAGCTTCTTGACATTCCAAAAAGTCAGAAATTTCCAAGAATATAACTGCATTTATATTAAAAAAGGCAAAGAAAAAAGACAAATCACACACCCTCTTACACAAATTGTTATTTAAAGTTACCAGAGAAAAAAAAAGCAGTCTAAGAATGGTAAGGGGATGAAGTAGGATATCTTCTGTTGCTCTGAAAGTAATGTGTCCCTTTTATTTCCAAGGAAACTATAGCAAAGCACAGTATAACTGTGTGATAAAGCATATCCTCAGCACTATTTTTCAATAGTCACTACCCATGAACTATGGATTTTCACCAGCAATGAACAAGAAAAAGCCTGCATACAGAAAAACCTGCATCAACAGAGGTAACCCACTGTTGCCACTGCTGAAACACACCATCAACCTGTTACTGTGCTCACATCCACTAGCTGGACTCCAGAAGTGTTCACCAACCATCAGCAAGTGTCAGTGGGTGCCATTTTTTCCTACACAGAGGAGTTTAATTTCACATCTTTACTTCACATGCACTTCCATGTCAGATGCCATTTGTATCAGACTGCCCTTCCGCTGCCATCTGTTATACGGCAATAAAATGTAATGGAATATTGGTGGGAAGGTTCAACCTCTACTGCCATATCAACCATCTGCCTCTGACATCATGGGCCAACATAATAAAATAGGAGGCATTACTTTCAGAGCAGTCCTTGTATGACAACTGCTTGGATATTCAATGTCACTTTTTCAAGAAGACATTTGAGACTGAAAAAAGAGGTTAGCTGCTTTTTTCCCAAATAGGAGTGAGAGGTGGAGCAGAGCTGCAGGTTCTACAATTCATTTTTTGGACAAACTCCTAATGCTTTAAACAAAATGCTATCATTTGGTAAGTATTTGCAGGAAAGTCTATTTTACAGCACCAAGAGGACAGCTGAAAACTGTATATATATATATATGTATATTTGCTATCAAAGATTACAGGACTTTCTGCAACTATTATAATAACAAGTTAGAGTACTCAGAGGCTTGTTAGGATTTTGTTTCCTATGATTTCTGATTAGGCATATTCTTTGAGCTCATTCCACCTGACGTCCAGCTTACTTTATATTAAATATATCAGAAACTACAAAGACATTTTCAAAAACAGTTGGTAGTTTTCTTAAGTGCTTGTCACCAGCTTAAAATCAAAACAGTTATAAACAGATCTTTACAGGAATTTGGTAATGCAGTTCTGTAACCATTACAAGCAACTTTTTACTTAAACAGAATGCTAGAGAGTGAAATAGTTAACAGAAAACAGACAAAGATGATAAAGCAACAAAATCTGGAAGTTAAACTGATATATTCATATTCATGGCTGGATAGTGATAGGACAAGGGGGAAATGGTTGTAAACTGAGACAGAGGAGGTTTAGGTTAGATATTAGGAGGAAGTTTTTCACACAGAGGGTGGTGACACACTGGAACAGGTTGCCCAAGTAGGTTGTGGATGCCCCATCCCTGGAGGCATTCAAGGCCAGGCTGGATGTGGCTCTGGGCACCCTGACCCTGCATATAGCAGGGGGTTGAAACTAGATGATCACTGCGGTCCTTTTCAACGCAGGCCGTTCTACAATTTCTACAATTCTATGATATTCATAAATGCCAGACTTTAACAATTCCACTTATTGAAGTTACAAACTATTTCATTATATTCTTGCTTTGCATCCTGCAAAACCTGAATTTAAGAAGCAGGCTAGTTTTCATGACCGTAAGAATAATTCGTAATATCAACAAATTGATAAGCATGTTTTCCTAAGACAAGGTACAAATGAGTTTTTCCCATTTGAAGCATATTATATGTACAGTAATGTATATATGTTTGATTATAGTGATGTTCTATAATAGTTACTTTTCTGAATGAAGTAAACATCTGTTCAACTCAAAAAAGCAATTGGCCATTTACATATGGTTTTGAGTCATACGCATAGGGACAAGCAAGCTATGCTAGACTTTAACAACAAGCAAACAAACTTTTTACTTCCAAAACTGTGAAGAAAAAGAAGAATCTGTCAAGGCCAAAGAATCTAAAAAGAAAAAAAAGCCTTTTTCTACATGCATGCATCTATCTTTTTATGCATCTTTTCACCTACTATTTTACAAGCACTTAAATTTTAAACAGCACATTTTAAACATGCAGTACCTCAAGAAGGTGGTAAATTCCCAAATGAGAACACTTTTCTAACATACTCTTCTAAGACACTTCTCAACCTATTTTATACATCTCATGAACAAGCATGATTTCTCACACCAATCACACAAAACCAGAGAGTGTTTCACTATAGGTTCTTAAATACTGTCTCTAATCAGCAGACATACAAGATCACTTCTTTTTTGATCAATATATGAAGAGTCAAGAACTTTTACAGAAGCAGACAAGGCACACGCTTCACATGTAAGTCAAAAGATCAGACAATCTAACTGCATGACTAACTCAGCCCTGCCATAAATCAGTCTTCTGGGATTGAAACCTCAATTTCATTTTAGAAAAACTACCAGAATACTACCACAACTTCTTCCTAAAGAAGAGAGAGATTCCCAGTCAACATAGACTTTGAGTACTTCCCATTCCTTATATCATCAACTAACAGTATATCTTTTCTCAATCACAGTACCTGCCATACAGTTCCCTACAAATATCTTTAAAAATTAAATTAGAGACCATTATTTATTAATAAAAATCAAACACGTGTTCTAAGAACTGCAGTCTTAAGCTGACCAAGCTGTCTACTTAGAACTGAGTCAGAAGTTACTTAGAACTGAGACAATTAAGGCAGTCAGATCTCCACTGTAATAATAGTTTCATTATATACTCTTGTTTCATGCTGAGAGGCACACAGGTATGGCCAAAGCACAAAACATCACTTCCAACATAGGAAGGAAATCTCTTTCAGTAGTTCATATTAAAGAGCTAATATTAAGACTACATTAATGACACATTGATTATGGTAAGATGCTCAGAAGAATCGAAAGGAACAGGTGCTTTGATTCCCAAAGCAGACTAAAAAGGCCTTGCACTCCCAACCTGCTGCAGGCTTGTCAGTGCCAGTGCTAACATTCCTACATTTTTTCATATTCCAAGAACAACCTAATACACTTTGCACTGCCTTCAAGCCTACAGTTTCCAACCAGCACATTTCATCCCCAAGTACAACATTTTTGGGACCAAATTTTCAATGTCAAAGATGATCATTCTACTACTAAATCTACATAGCAAGTCTAAGCATCGTTCACAATTCAGCCATTATTAACAGACTAAGCACCATTCTGTATACAGGATGAGGTAAGGGCTTAAAACAGTGAAGTGAGGCTGATACATAGTGTAACTACTATTCTTCACGTGGAAGGAATCCCCTTGGCAGGACAAGGAGAAATGGTTTTAAGTTGAAGATGGGAAGATTTCGGTTGGATGTCAGGGGGAAATTCTTTACAGAGAGAGTGGTGAGGTGCTGGAACAGCTGCCCAGAGAGGTTGTAGATGCCCCATCCATCCCTGAAGGTGTTCAAGGCCAGGTTGGATGGGCCCTTGGCAGCCTGGTCCAGTATTAAATGTGGAGGTTGGTGGCCCTGCCTGTGACAGGGGGGTTGGAGATTCATGATCCCTGAGGTCCCTTCCAACCCTGGCCATTCTGTGATTAGTGGACATTGTCAGAAGACAAACTACAAGAGCCTACCAAAAATGTTCACACAGCTTCTACACTTTCAACTGTTAGTAAAGCAGTGATGAAGAAGTGATTTGTGAATAGATGCACTGACTTCTTCATTGAAATCTTCAAAAATAAACCTTTTTTCTTTTAATATTTTAGATGTTCTGCAATCAACTACTGAAAACACAGAAAAAAAACGGTGAAAAAAAAAAGAATTCTGAAATAATTTTCTCAAAAATTACATGAGAAATGTACCAAAATGAATTTTCACTAACATTTAGGAACTTGCACCTACTTCAAACGAAGATAAGCAATTTTGTGCAAGTTCAATTGCCTGGTTCATATATTAGAATATTACCAAATATTATCATTTTAGCACAATTCTAAGCACTATTTTAGTTTAACCTGATGGTCCAAGTAAATACAGCAAATAAACTTTTAAGTGGAAAAAAGAATGGATCCTTTCCGTAAAAGCACTGTGTCAAGTTTCATGCATTAAAAATGTTAAATATTATGAAATCAAGCATGTTTTAGCTCTTCCAAAGACCACATGTATACATCTCACGCACAGCTATACTCCGCATGCAAATATTCTTCTCCTGGCATAAATGAGTTGACTTCATGAAATACCACCTTTTCAGAACCACTTGTCTCTCTAATCCTCAGTTAAGCATGTAGAATTTCTACATCAAAAAATAAATTATCAAACAAGACACACAACAGCAGTGTTTTCAAAAGATGCACTCCTAGCAACAGATTTCCAATGAAGCACGCAAGCACTGGAATACTTTTTACTATCATTCACAGGGTAACATTGTCAGTATTAATAACTGACTATTGGTAAGTTATATCAGGTGCTAATAAATAGGAGGTAGGGAACAAATACCTGAACTGATTGCAATACTAAGAGCTAACAAGAAACTGAAGGTGGAAAAAGGCTTAAAAACTTAGCATTTTTCAATCATGTGAAGCCTAGCATTAAGTGGACTGCACAGCACCAAGAAACTTAATTGTACATTGAAGTAGGTGCTCAGAAACAGAAACACATCCTGGAGAAATGCCACAAGAATACAAGCAGGCAAGATATTAAGAACTGATTCACTATTCAGCAATTTATGCCTCTGCATTTTCTTTTAACATTACTCAAACAGGCACTTAATGTATTTGTAATGATTTTCCTTTGTGTAAGTATTCTGTACAGCTTTTGATGTGTAAGGTGCTTCATACATTAATGTATGCATCATTACTAATTAATAATGCTGCGTATTCAACAATAATTTTTAAATTAGGCAATATGACTTTTCAGGTCCAAATAAAAGTCCTTTTGTTGCACATAATTACAATGTGAGATGGTCAAAAACAAACACACCATAACCCTGCAAGAAAAGGTTTGCATTTGAATCAAAACACATTTCACTCTAGTAGCTTTGGGGTATTCTGGGAAGCAAAATTAAATAGAAATACAAAAAGTCTCCAGTTGTGGAAAACTATTATTTTAACAACCGTCTTCTTTAGACTCAGCATGCACATAGTAGCAGTTAATAAAAAAAAAAGTCATCCACAAAACAAGTCTAACCTTATTGGAAGCTCATTTTAAATACATACTCAGGCCTTCACAGTTCTTATAAACTAAAAAGCATATATAAGGAGTAGTTTTATACTTGACTGACAGTCAGTATAACTCTACTAAGAATGAAAAAAATCAATTAGCTTATCAAAAAGTCAAACAAGGCAATACAGTGGATCCATGGTCAACTGCTGAATTCCAATTTATTCAGAAAATAGTTAATAAAACTTGATAGAACAAAGAAAATCTAAGAGATGGGGAAAAAAAGAGTAAAGAGTCTCAGAAGTAAAGGGCATCAAGGTAATGCTATCACAGCTAGGGAAAAGTCACCAGTTGAAAAAGTGATACTTCCATTAGAGTGCACATTTTTAACTTGAAATTATATTATGTAAGTCTGAAAAGAGAATGCAAATTGCTCAGACAAGCTTAGTAATTAATTCCTGGTCTTTGCTTTAGAAGAGCCCTAAGAAAACACTGAAAATACTTTTATGGGCTCTAAAGTTTAAGAAAATGCAATACCTTCAATTTATACGTAATTAGCTCTGCATTTGCAGGGGACAGATGTAATAGCTTAGTTACCTATTCCAATGTGATGTTATACAGAGAACAGCAAAAGATTTTAAGGTAAAATTGACAGTTTGTCCTCCCCCCCCTCTGTAAACTGAAACAAGACTTCCTGTTAAGATAATTCCTTTTAAGTGTTAGAAAAGGACAGACTGAAACTTTTTCAGAATACAAGCTGTATGTCTGCGCAAGTATTTCCTTCCTAGAAAAAGATGCTAACAAATCTGTGTAATGCTGGCTCTGTTCATAACACTAACTAGCTGCTGACAGATGAGAACTTCAACATGTCCTGGATTTGTCTGTACTCTGAAAAGGATTACAGACACAACTATGAAGATAAAGAACTTTGTGTTTCCCCAGTCTAATAATTCAACATTCAACAAGCAGAAAACAGAACATTCAATGAGAATTAAACAATAAACTGGGCAAGTGAACAAATGAAGGTTCATATTAACTGTAATAATAAAGCAGCTAACATTTATATGGTACCTTGTAAGAGAAGCTTAGTATGTTTAAAATACGATTCATCATCTCTGCTAAACCATGTTTCACTGACTCTCATATAAAGAGACTGATAATTTCTTCAGCCTACTAGAATTTAACGAATTTCATTCAGACATTCAGGCATTAATGCTGACCTCAAAGCTACAGCAATTAACTACAAAGAAAAGTACAAAATGGAGAAACAAGAGGGATACGTTATTAAGTTTTGTGTCATTGAACTCGTCCCCATTAAATATTTTTGAAAAAAAAATGCAATCTATATTTCTTCAAAGTTAGTAACAGACAAAAGCATTTAAGGTGAAAACCCAGATGTTTTTATTATTATGTTTTCATTCTGTGCGTTTCTAAGCAATACTATTACTGTTTTGTCAACTTTAAAGTTAGAAATGTGCCACAGTAAGCAACCTACAGCAGAAAAGAAGGTCTTTAGAATCTAAAGAACTATACCTGAATGAGTGTCAAAGAAGAGAGTCTAGCTTCTGGATTTCAGCAATGAAACAGTAAAGAAGTGAACATGCATCAGGTATGACAAAAAAACTAATTGCTGATTAATCAAAAAAATAAATAAAAGACGTGAACAAAACTAAATTAAAGCTGCACAATCTGTAATTACCTAGATATACACATACAAACAGCCACTTACGTTTCTAGCAGAACACAAAACCACAGTAGGTTACAATACATTCATGCCAAACAAGATGGAAAGAGCAGATAAAGCGGTAGTATTGCACAATTAGAACAACTAAGCAGTAACTACATGCTAAGCATGCCAGAAAATACCTTCCACAAGCTCAAAGAAATGGTAGCTTTTTCTAACCACAATCCAGCATGCTGATACCTTGTCCAGATAAGTTTCAATTGCTTACCTCCTGTAGAAGATCTGCCTGTTCAATGGCTTTGAGAACATTTTTCTTGGAAGTCTCCTGGACCTCCCCTCCCAAGAGGAACTCATCCAGAATAAAATAGGCTTTTTCAAAATTGAAGATGATATCAAGTTCACATACCTGAAAAGATCAAGTATTACTGCAAAGTGGGAGGATACTCTGAGGATACCCTCAGAAAACTTAACTTACAGCTTCAACAAACTTCACCAAATCAAGACACTAGCCTCAAGCTATAACATTTTAAGTAGGGCAACAACAACAACAAAATTAACAACAAAATTGAAGCCAAGATGGGTTTGTTTTTTTTTTTTGCTCAAGTTAAACTATTATAGCAGCCTTTTTTAAAAGCTTTTTCACTGTTTAACAAAAAGTGCTCAATTCACAGCTATCAGTCTGACACGGCTTTTCATGAAGCAATAGAACATTGCTACAGTTCTCATTCTCCCTGAAGTATCCAGAGGCAGATGATGCAATTTTATAGAAAACTTTTTTAACAATCAATTTCTTATTCACCGTGTGTGTATCCTAGTCAAAAGGAGTAGGAAAGCAAAAGGATAAGCAGTTTTCCTGGAAGTGCAAATGCACATGCTTCTGTTCTGTTTGTTTGGTTTTGGTATCTGGGAAAGCAAATGTCTTCTTTTCTTACCCTTCTTGCTAGTTCACAACCAACTGCCTCTTTTGAAAGAAGACTTAAGAAGTGCTGGTGGAGGGCAGAATGTACATACATAAGAGCACTGCCAGACAGAAGAGAAAGTAAAAGCCCGGACAAAAAGCTAAGGATAAGATTTTATCTAACCTCAAGAAAGACCACTAAGAAATGAAATAAATACAGGTAATTAACATGAGGTTAAGAACTGTTCTCCAAATTCTTAGTTTAGTTTTATACTGTAGGCATTATATAGGCAGCTGTCAGTTTAGTTTGGCCAGGTAAGCCACAGAGAAACTGTTAAGGTACACCTCTTCAACAGCTAGTTCATGTTCTTTAAAAGGCTGTGTGAAAATAAAACAACACAATACAGACAGTGAATCCATAAAAATTAACCAGAAGGAAGTTACTAACTCACACTGCCAAAATACTTGTCAAGAAGTTCTACATAACGATGAATTATTTCCAGAGTTATTAGTTCATTGTCCTGATCTTCAATGGCACAGCAGAAATAGAGGCTTGCATATCTGTAATAACAAAGTAATCCTTGTGTTAGCAAAATGATGAGTAAAATGAATGCATTTCAGAGGTATTAAATGCTCTGTAGTCCTTCAAACTCAAGTTTACAGTACTGATACTCTATATCAACAGCCATGCAAGTTCCATCAAAGAACAGCTTGGAGACCACCAGACATGCATGTGGGCACAAAAGGATCTGTCTGAGTTGAGCAAGACTTCAGTCTTTAATATCCTTTAGTTGATGGAATTAAGTTAGCTTAAGTGGTGGTTGGAAAAGGAAATACATTTAATTATTTGGCCTCCTGGCAGTTTTGAGGCAAGATGTTTACTCTACTTGTAACATCCAAGCAACGGTATACTAATCAACAGATTAAATGTTAAATTTATATCACACAAGTCGGCATGTAGGTATTAACATCTAATTAAAATGTCCTGGGAAAAATAAACTGAACTAGTAATTTAGGATTTGGTCTTTAGAAAATACAACTAACGCCAAAAAATTTCAAGACTAAGGTCATATACTCCAGTCACTTTAAGTCAACAACTCGATTACTACCAACAGTTCTGGTGTCAGGAGAGGCTATAGCTTGACTGTAGCATTTACTTCCACCTTTAAACACAAGGAATTATTTACCTCTGATATGATCTTGAGCTCCACTTTAACAAAGACCATCCCATTCTATTGTGCATTACCATAGAGTTGTTCAATTTCTGCTTAAAAACAGCTGATGGAAAACCAAAACAGAAAAACCTCCTCATCCTTTAGAAAAGTGCCAAAACCATATGTCACACAAATACATGTGTATTTGTGTGCAGAAATGAAATCTCAAGTAAGACCTGTTTTGATATTTTTTGTGAATGAGGAGCTGCTTTGGTTTGCCTGTTTAGAGAGAATAACTGGCAGCATTAAATAGAGAAACCAATCTGGTTTAAAAAAAAAATCATTAAGATTTAAATGCTAAGTTTAAGATACATATTCTTTTCCTGTGTGCAGAAATCAATACAAGTTTTTAACACTACACAGAAATTTTACCAGCTGGGACTCCATTAGTCCCAAAAGAAACCGCCACAGGTTTCATTTAGGATTCACATAAAAATTATTTTTTAGTACGTTTAAATTTGTCTCCCAGTCACTAAGTCACCATCCATGACAATGCTGCAAGTCCCACTCCCTCTCTCTTGCCAAGTCAGATTGCCATGGCTTACTTCACCATGAACACCTTGTCAGAAACACTTTCATTTGAAAGTTCTAAACTCTTATTAAAAAAAAAAAGCTATTCCACAAAACCTAACTCAGGGTGATGAGGGTGAAGGCACTTCCAGTGAAACACTTCACACTAATCGTTCTTTCATATCTCTACCACAGTGACTCGTCAGTCAGCTCATCTAAAGTCCTATCTGAGAAGAGTTCTTTTGATTTTACACTGCTATGCTATTCCCTCTCATTAATACTTCAAGGACATTTACAGCATTGTGGTAGTTTACAAGACGTTATCTGTTTAAGACATCTTTCAGACAAAGCTGTTTAAAAGAAAAGTATTGGAGAGTTATGCTGTAAAGAAAAAAAAAGTTTTCAAGCCTCCTGAGTATTTTTTTTTTTAATTTTTATTTATTTATTTTGAGTCTAACTCCATGTTAAACTATTAGCTTGCTTTGTTGACATTTACACTCACTACCTGCACCTAGGTCAAATTCATCTACACAAAACTTCCTTCGTATTCAGATGAGCAAGGGTAAACCATTCCCTTTCAGTGCTTAAACAAGTCGAATTATATACTGATAAATCTTATTAAATTTGACCTAAATATCTGATATTTATCCACAAAGGAGACTTCTTGTGTTTCTCTATTACTTGAGAGTCTCTTTTGATGCACAGAATTATTTTATCTGAGTACAAAAAAGAAGGGGAGAGAAAAAAAAACTTTACTTTGCATAGAACACTTTCCAGGAAAGCTGTCTGCTCTCAGTGTTCTCATTTAAAAGGAAATGAAACATACTTTTGAAAGACTTCATTTGGCAGCTATTAAGCAGAGTACACTTTCAAGCTCTGCCAACTGCAGTTTTGGAGAAAGAATCTCAAGAAACAAAAACTACTCATCGTAACACAAAATGGAGTCTTGGGTATCTATCAAAATATGCAGAGAACATTTTCCAAGGAGGTTTTTTGTTTGTTTTTTTAAATAGTAACTGTCAAATGCAGATTCAATATACCTACTCTGCAACCAGTATAAGAAATACACATCAGTCACCACTACTAAGAATATGTTGAAACCACAAAAATATAAGTTTCTTCAGATTCAAATTTTTAAAGGTATTAGTTTGTTCTCATTTTTTTTCTTTTTAGTCCATGGCTTCAGGAAAAAAAGAAAAAGGGTGTCCAGATATTAAATTGGATAAACAAGCTTTTCTGCCAAATGGATAAGTTTACATGAAGAATAACCATACAAAGATGAACAAATTTCTGTATGCAAGCAGAAAACGTTAACTACCTTATGGAACTACAGCTTCTTCTTAATGAGTCTGTCAGAAAACTCAAAGGTGCACCCAACAAAGGAAAACTCTGGAAACAGCATAAGCCATACACCACAATAACGAGCAAATATGGCCCAACCTGTAAAAAACATTCTGCCATATTCATTCCTATTGCAGTTTGTGTTGGTTTTTTTTTCCCCATCTCAGTAGAATCCTCAGTCCTAAAATAAGTTGGTTATAAGTGTTTAGAGAAATACTTTATGATAAGCATCATCCACCTGTCAGAAAAGGGGCACTAATTCAGAAGGATCCAGAACAGTTTGAAAATATCACTTGAACATAACACAGAATGGAAGAGCAAAAAGGAACTGCAAACAATACAAACACTCAAATTTCTGCTTTTATATAAGTGGCTTTTACAGATGTTTATTTTTGAGAAGGGAACCAAATTCATGAACATCCTCCAACAGCTACACCAGTTCAATAGCGGGAAGCCTGAAAATTGGCAGATAATCCTCCAGCCAAGTGCTCCTCTATGCTCGCTATTTCTACTGAGGTATCAGGTCGCTACACGTACAGCATAACTTGCAAATCCTACCATTTTAATGGTGTTCTATTAGATGAGAGAACACGCGCTCAAGACATCACTGGAAAGTTTGTAAAGTTGCTAGCTGAAAATATTCAGCATCTAAGTTGTTTTGCAGGTAAATTCTAACTACAGACATCTAAGGCCTACAGAGGCTGGAAGGAACAGAATTCAATTGGAAGAACATGGAACTAACGGATGGACCATTCAGTGGACAAGGAATCAGTTGCAAGATCATACCCAGAGAGTGGCTCAGTGTCCGGATGGAGATAGTGATGAGTGGTGTCCTTCAAAGGTCAGCACATAGGACCAGTGCTGTTTAATATCTTCATCAATTATATCAACAGTAGAATCAAGTGCACCCTGAGCAAGTCTGCAGATCACACCAAGCTGTGTGGTAAGGTTGGCACACCTGCAGGATGGGATGCCATTCAGAGAGATCTAGACAAGCTTAAGCCCAGGAGAACCTCACGAAGTTCAACAAAGCCAAGTGCAAAGTCTTGCACCAGGGTCATGGCAACTCCCACTATCAGTACAGGCTGATGTATGGATATAGAGTATAGCCCTGACAAAAAGGACCTGGAGTACTGGTGGACAGCAAGCTAAACAAGCACCAGCAACATGCTTTCACAGCCCAGAAAGCCAACCGTATCCTGGACTGCATCAAAAGAAGTGTGGCCAGCAGGGTGAGGGAGGTGATCCTGCCCCTCTACTCTGTGCTGGTGAGACATCACCTGGAGTACTGCATCCATATGTGGAGTCCTCAGTACAGGAGAGACATGGAGCTATTGGAGTGCATCCAGAGGAAGGCCACAAAAATGATCCAAGGGATGGAATGCCCCACTGTGAAGACAGGTTGAGAGAGCTCGGACTCTGCAGCCTGGAGAAGGCTGCGAGGTAACCTGATAGCAACCTTTCAGTATCTAATGGGGGGGCTAAAAGAAGGAAGGGAACAGACTCCTCAGCAGGGTCTGTTGTGTTAAGTCAAGGGAAAATGGTTTCAAACTAGAAGAGTGGAGACTTAGATTGGATAGAAGAAAAAAGTTTTTTTACAACAAGGATATTGAAGCACTGGCACAGGTTGCCCAGACATGTGTTGGAAGCCCTGTCCCTGAAAACACTCAAGGTCAGACTGGACAAAGCCCTGAGCACCCTGACGTAGCTGTAGGTGTCCCTGTTCACTGCAGGGGAGTTGGACTAGATGGCCTTTAAACATCCCTTCCAACTCAAACAATTCTGTGATTCTGTAAATGAAAGACACCACAACACCACCTCTAACACGTAAACAGGTGCTTCAAGCAGCCTGAGAGTTTTGGATTTGGTGACAGATTATCACAGTTGACCAGTGAAAGTTCTAATCATTAAAATTCTCCTTGGGAAAAGATTTTTTTTCCTCTTTCAAAGAAACTACATATTTTTACTGGAAGTTCTGAGATTCTAGAACAGGCAGAGCAGTCACTATTTAATTAAGATACAGAAATAAGCAACAGTAATAATGCTACACAAGATTTATCTTGCAGTTTCCAATTCCAGCAGGCTCCAGTAGTTTAAGAAATGTGCAAAAAACTTGGTACTAGTAAACCTGTGTAAGATAAAGATGCTGCCTCTACTTGGATGTATGCAGAGGTCCTCCACAAGAACGAGAATATTGCACAGAGATCAAGTTAAACTACCAAACCTAATTAACTATTATCATTACACTCATTTAGTTTTATAGTCACCTACTCAACCCTGTAGTTATATTTTAGCAGATTCAATTGGCAATTAGATGCACACAAGGAAAGATACTGATCATGTCCCACTGCTGGGCTTGTGTCCCTCACCCCCTGACAGCATCATGAGATGATCAGAATGCTTCGAGTGGAGGTGCACACTACTTGCAGAACGTGCTCTTTCTTACAGAGCAGGAGATTAGAGTTTCAAAATCTATTTTTCTGTAAAGTTTTAAAGTAACCTGTGATTAAGGTTATTTTGCAGTAACAGATGACTGTCACAACATTAAAGGCAGTACAGACTGTGCCAATTTAAAATCATATAACATAAATACAATCCCAAACTGCCACATAAAAGTCACATTTCTTAATCACATTACCTATCAATGATAACCAAGTCCTACAATCTCAGTATACCAAATGCTAACAAGGAAAATTTACATCAAGAACTTATTCTGCTTTTTCCTAGAGTGCAATATACTGCAAAATGAAAATAAATAACACTGTCAGAAGCTAAAGCAGTAAATAGTTGAGATATTTAAAGAAAAAAAAAACCACATCCTATTTTAAGGTCCTTTTTCTGAAATACTAGAAATTATAACATTTAATATTGATTTATCTGCCAAAAGGGGAAAGCTGCATGAACTTCTATCGTATATGATCCAATACAACTAGTTAAAAAAAATGACAAAATGAAGAGCAAACATTAACAGTATTCGCTAAGTTTCTAATCAGCTGTCTGCAGCCAATTCTCTCTCTATTGTCATAAAGCACAACTGTTAATGGATTCCCATATTTCAATTTTCCATCCAGCAAGCCGCTACAAATCTGTCTCTTGAAATCAGAAGTTCAGATTCTTTTTAAGCCTTCTGGTGCCTACCAGCCTGAAAATCTCTCTTCCAAACCAACTACAGAACATATTCAACCCAATTCACGAGCTATGTCAAAAACAGGGCACACTTCCACATGCATTTTCAGATCTCTAAAGAACTTGTTTCTCTAATGAAAAAAATGCAGGTAACAATGACTGACCTAGTTTTGCAGTTTTTGTATGTATCAATGCTACATACATGGAGCTAAGAAATAAAAGCAAAATATTCACATGGGTTTTAAAGACCCTTGTAGTTCCATCATCTTGAAAATTCATCCAAAAAGCATTCCATGTGAATAATAAGGATGAAATAAAACAGAGCTGAGGAGGCTAATCAAAATTGTCCAGCCTTCCTGATAAATGTTAAATATAAGAAAGCAGCAAAAGCTACCAGCTTGTCAATTTTGCATTTGAGCTGGTTTTGGTCTTGAAAAAAAGGTACATCAATGAGACTCTAGAGTATACTTTTAATAATGCCAACCATTCTTTGAGTTGCAATATCTAGGTCAACTCTCTCTAATACCTGAAAAGTTGACAGTTAATACACTCTAAAAGCAATCATAGCACAAATTTCAGCAATTTCAGACTCATAATAGCAATGCGTACATAATGTACAACAGCAATATGAACAGCTTATACTGAAAAACATTTGCAATGGGAGGTTCAGATATTTCCCAATACTAAACCAGGTAAGAATAGATCTTAGGAGAGATGTGCAGGAATCTTTTGTCTGCAAACAAACGTATGCACCTTGTACAATTCTACAAACCATGCAAAGTTTCTGTTACACGTCTTGCTCTTTTAGCTGACTGCTGTTCAGGAAGTACTGGACCTTGATTACTGTAGCTGTCGGTATTACTGTCTGCTTCTGAGCTAATAGATCTGTCTTCTCAAAGAGATTACAGTAGTTGGGACTCATCAACTTTAGTTACAGTAAAATGACTGGAAAAAGTCTTTCCACAGAGACACAAAAGCAGTTACTGTTAGCAAGCACAGGATTTTCAACTCACTATCCCCCACCACCCAGTCATTCTGGTGATGTTTTAGCTTCGCGTTACTTGCTAATAAAGCAAAAGTAGAGCAGAAACTGAGATATTAACTAGCTTGATACAAGCTAATCTTAAGCAATTTCATAGGCTAACTCTGTCAGATTGGTTTGCAGACAGCAAAATTGCTACTGCAGTCAGCTGTGCACACCAGCAGTCTAGCAGATGGACTGTAGTCTACAGATACACAGCAGCCAAGCGCTATCTCCTTGACCACAGACCCCACAGCACATTACCGAGATACACGAACACTACAACTGACAGTAACCCAAAAAGCCATACCCAGATTTCTATCAGCCTTCTAGGCCGGAAAAAAAAAAAAAAAAAAAAAACCACGAAAAGTAGTTGCTAACAGTAGTAAAGAAACAGAGAGAAAACAGTTGTGGAGTGAACTTACCACCAGAAGAGCTACCACTGTGCAAGGCTAGGCAGGAAGGGGAACA
This sequence comes from Chrysolophus pictus, assembly GCA_037305975.1. Classification (NCBI taxonomy): domain Eukaryota; kingdom Metazoa; phylum Chordata; class Aves; order Galliformes; family Phasianidae; genus Chrysolophus; species Chrysolophus pictus. Next base: position 74,622,770 of record CM074576.1, read on the forward strand.
GCCTTGCCTATGCATTCCCAGTTTTTCTGATCTAGTCCATTAAAAGCCAAGTGATAATGCATGCAAGTGCTTTTTCAGCTGGAGGGAACGCACAAAGCATTTCAGCAACTTTGTTTGCATGTATACGCAAGAAGTTTTGTGAGGAAATTAACAGGCAGAAAACACGTATGCTTCCTTAAGCACAGTCTTATGCATTGGTTCTCCTCTTCCCTCCTCCTAGTGTTCCAGAGTAACATCAGATACACGCTAGTCTTCAAGTGTATGATATTACACACACAGATGTATACATGACAGCAGGACCTAGAACATCTAATTTTTTTTTTTTTTAATTCTACTCAATTGGCTCATTGCAGAAGTTAGAAACGCTTTGTTTCAGCTCTGCCTTTCCTAAAGACAACACGTAACAATACTGTCAAGCATTGAAATTATTTACCACTTTGAAGAAAATTAGAATGTATAAACCTACTGAAGTTTCTAAATAACTAGGGAAGGGAGTTAATTCAAGGTTCCGTAGCACTACCTTCAGATGGAAGAGATGCAGTCTACCAAACCGCAATGAGAATTACTGTTATTTGCAGGGACAATTATTTTTACACCTCTTCATTGTCATACATGCTAAACACCAGCATAAAACTAAGAAAACTCTTGTCACACACTCTAGAACGTTAGTGAACAACTGTGAAAGGAAAACACTGCCAAAGAGAATCATACTGAACTTTCACCAAAAGAAAAACACTGCCTGTGATTTTTTTAAGCTGGAAAAATGCTTTTGCATTCATAGCAAAATAACATTCTACGTACTCTGAAACAAGAAAAAGTTTCTCTTATTTCTGTGACAGCCTTCAAAAGCAAGTTATATTCACAAGTTTATGAAGTCACTGCCTGAGGTAAATGTTTATAAAATTTAGTTTTTCTTTATTATACTTATTAAACCCTACGTGCCTTATATTTCTATGCATTTATTTACTACAGTCTTCTAAACAACTGAAAACCACCACTCCTCATGAAAGAAGAAGGAAACCTCATCTCTTCAGCACATTTCTAAACGCATGAATGACTTTCTGCACATGAATGATTCCTACTTGGTTATCAAATTAGATTCAAGGGAAGTCAGTCTCCTCCATAGCCAGTAGAGGGAAGAAAAAAAGGATAAATTAAGAAAAAAAAATCAACCATCATTATTTTCTTGCTACTTATTACACTGTTTCTGATGTATGTCAATTACGAGGTTAGTGAGAAAGAACAACCTTTTGTAGACAATCTTCAGGTCTCTCCATTCCAGGAAGCTGCACATTTTCGGTTTGCGGGCTAATACTGTTTGAACAAGTTCCCTTGTGATTTTCTTCTTTTCTTTGTCAGATAGTGGGACATACCACTTCTGGAGTCTCAGTTTCCCCTGGCGACTAAAAAGCAACATAAACTGCATCTGTTGAATTAGAAGGGGAAAAAAAGGATTATTCTCAGTCTCTTAGTTCTAAGAAGATTTCTATGAGGAAAACCAAGCAGGAAGCAAGATAGCCATCCAAAAGCCTATCTACACGATGTATTTCTACAACGGTGGCAGATGTTACACAAGATTCGGAAGCACCAATAAACACAAAGGATTCAGCTGAACAAGGTCAGTCAGAGCAGAGATAGTAGGAAGCACGCACAACTTTCAGAACCGCGAGTCAGAGCCAGCAGGCAGCGACTACACCCAGAATTCTGGCAAACCACGTCCAGCATTGGTATGGTTGCGTTTGCATTTACTACAGAAAACGACAGAAAGCAGCACACCCGTCTCCTCCAATACCCAACCTCATTTCCAATTCACAGGATTAGAGCCTTACAGCAGGAGCAATTTGCGCTTAAGATCTTTCTGAAAAGCCTTAAAAATACTTTAAGAGGCATTAAATCTCCCACCGGAGAGTCCTACGGCATCGAACAGCCTTGCCTTCTCTCGCACTGCACAAAAGGAGTAGAGATTAAGTGCTTTCCCTGCGGTCCTACGTTCCAGGTTTCGCTTCCTCTACAGGAGTGATGTTGCAATTATATCTTTAGAGGAACTTGTCGGCTGTGTTTTCCAGCGGCTGTAACATTAAAGGAAATAGCTTTTTTTTTTTTTTTCTCCCCCTTTTCGCTCGAAGTTATGTCGGGCTGAGGAAGTTTCCCAGGCGATACGGCAGACGTGAAATCCCACGGAGAAGCCCAGCCCGCTCCCGGCTGACAGTCCGACGCGGGCAGGAGGCGGCAGCCCGGAGCCCCCGCACGGGCAGCCCGCAGCCGCCCTCCCTCCGGCCGCCGCCGCCGCACCCCCCCGCCTCCAGACGACCCTCCCGGAGCCCCGAGCGGCTGCCAGAGGGCACAGAGCCGCGGGCACACGGAGCAACGGGCCGGGCCCGCCCCGCTCGGGGCAGCCGCCGCCCGTCCCAACGCGGCCGTGCGAGCGGGGTGAGCGGAGAGCCGGCGGCCGCTCTTCCCGCAGCCGTCAGCGGCGTTGCGGAGAGCAGCGGGTCCCGCAGCGCGGGGCAGGAGGGCGCTGAAGGAAGCGAGTCCGTCCCCGCGCGGCGGTGCTCACCGTGCCCCGGAGGGGAGAGCGAGGACGAAGAGCAGGAGGAGGCGGCACCGCTCCCGAGCTTGCTGCTGCCGCCACGGCCGCCGCGCGGGACTGAGGGACGAGAAGGGAGACGCCGTCGGCTCGAGCCCGGCGCCAGCGCGCGCGCGCCTCAACGGCCGCCTCCACCCCCCCCCCCACCCGCCGCCTCGCTCGGGCTGGCCGGGGCGGGGCCGGACTCGCGGACGCCGCTCCCGGGCGGGGGGCGGGAAAAAGGGGGAGGCGGGACCAGCAGGGGACGGACACAACTTCGCTCACCGCCTAGAGGGAGGGGCCGGCTCGGGGAGCGCGGCGCATGTGCGGTGCGGGAAGGCTGAGGAGCAAGGGGAGCTCGCCGCCGCCCAATTGGAGAGCGCGGCGCGGCGGAGGGATGGACGAGGAAGGAGGCGGGGTTAAAGGGCTTAATCCTCGTGGCCCGAATTAGGATAGGACAACAGCCGCCGCGGCAACAACCAATCAGAAGGCGCGATGCAGATAGCGGTTCTCAAGCCACCAATGGGCCGGCGAGGCTCGGAGTTGGGGTAGTGACATCAGTCAATCAGGCGCCCGGAGACAGAGGCTCCTCCTTCCTTCTCCCGGTCCCCGGGGGTGGCAGTCAGGGGTGTAGAGATGGGACGGCGGTGCCGCGCGTGCGCGTGGCTGTGTTTCCTTCTAGCACGTGCGTGCCCCGCGTGGCGGCGGGGCGGGGCGGGGCGGGGCGAGGTGGAGTCATTAGGCGGCGGGGAGGGGCGGTTAGGGCTGAGGGCGGAGTGCTGCTTCTGCGGCTGTCCGATGGTGGCGGGGGGGGGGGAATGTGATGAGGGGGTCTGTGCTTTGTCAGAAAGCTTTTTCCCGAAGTCATCTTCGTTGCGGGCCCTAATTAGAGCCGTAGGATTGACCACGGTCGTCTGTAGGGGGGTTGAGTTTCGCAGATGAGACTTTTAGGTGGTCTGATGGTGTAACCCGGTGATTGGCAGCGAGGGGAAGAGCGTGCTCCTCTGCTGGGAGCCACTGCAGTCGCGTTGGGCCGCGTTTTGTTTTTATCGCTTCTTATTATTGGCGCTTAAGAGAAATAAATCTTTTCTTCTGGCCACGAAATGGCTGTGGCAGCGGAAAGCGGGGCTGGAAAGGCTTTTGCGTGGAGGTGTGGGTGGTTAGGAGAGCCAATTTTCTGGCGTTTCGGGGAATGCTGTCAGCTTCTGTATTTGAGGAAAGCTGCAGATACACCGCTTTGCCTGTCTTACAGTTGCAAGGGAAAGAAAACACGCATGGGATTGTGTGGACGAGGCAATTCTGGTGTCATGCAGAAAGTGGGAGCTGCTGTTGTAGGTGCTCCTGCCTGTCCTCTGCATGCTGTGGGACTGTTCGGCGCTCTAGAGAACCCTTTTATCACTAGAGTACCTCAGTCCTAATTGTCCCTTTGCTGCTCTTGAATCTAGCATCCCATATCCCACGAATTCTCCACACTCAAAGTGTTTCTGGATCGTCTGAATCATCATTTAAGCCAGCAGCCTACTCGTGTTTCACTTAATCTCAACTAGTTTCAGTGAGCTAGCATCATTATGGCAGGGAGAGCTCAGAAATGTCAGGCGTGGTGGGAGCAGTCCAGTCAGGCCAGTCTCGGCCTGCTCCTGTCTCCTTATCACCATTTCAGCTGGAGGATGTGATTCTCTCAGGCTTGCTGGTATTGCCGTCTGTGCGATTAGTCTTTAACTCATTTCTCTCAAAATGAGTTGGCTTATTTTAAGCAGCTTAAGGTGCGATTCTGTGGTGTTTTCAGATGATCTAAATCCCAGCGTTTCCCGCCTCCTCTTCGCATTCCCAGCTCCACACGTTCCCGTCTCGGTTCCCATCCGTGAGAGCTTGTGCTGCCTCTCGCTTCAGCAGCAAGGCATTGCCAACAAGGCTTATTTGAGCTGTATAGGTGAGGCTGGTGACAAGCAGAGGTAATGCTGTCCTTTCTGCTTGTGCTGTTCCTTTCAGGAACTTCAGACTACTTGCTCTTGGCAGTTGTTTTCTTTCTTCCTTTTTTTTTTTTTCCAGTGTTGTGGTTTGTAATAATTACCCCTCTTTATACCTACTCCATTGTTCATCCCTGTAAGAAATTATCCTGTCACTTAGCCATTGAACCAGCAATATACTGAACCAGCTGTAATTAGCAAATTGATAAAGATACATACGATGTTTAAACCAATAATATAATAACCTCCACGTTTTCCATAAACCTGTGACAATGCAAATGTCATGCATTCTAATTTTAGACAGACACTGCATCTTCTTTTCATTAGCCTTTGCTTATTGTCTTATGGCCTGCCTTAACAAGATGGATTTTAAAGAATGACCTCAGAATTTTGATTTCTAAGATGTGAATGATAACAGTTTGCATTATTAAGGGATGGATTTTGTAACTGCTGTAGTTATAAAATCCTTTGTATTCTGTTTTAGACATAAGGCAGTTCTTCAGGGGATGTGTCTGTTGACCATAAAATATTTGGGATCTCCAGCCAAGACTTTGCTCTCTTGATTATTTCCAGCACGACTGGAGGCACAGAAGAGAATTGCCTGGAGCTGGGGAGAGAGACAGGGAAGGAGAGATGAAGGAAGCTTACACAAAATAAGATCACATTTGCTTGCTTTTGCTTGATACAGTTTTATGTCAGTTGTTGAGCTGTGATATTCATTTATTTATAAATTAACTAGAATATTGTGGATTTGTCTGGAATATGGATCTTGTATCAAAATGAATAAGGTCAGCATCCTGACATTTGGCACTTTGTGTAGTGTCTTAGTGCCTAAACTGAAGTCCCTAGTAGCATTTTGTTTTGTTTTCTGTGTTAGCCAAAAAGATGGTTAAACCAAGTGGCTTTTAAAAAACTGTTTATTAATTCCAGTGGAATATTTGTTTATTAAATTTAAACAGGGTTGTTGGTGTTTTGGTTTTTTTTTTTTGTTTTTTTTTTTTTCAGACATGCAAACCCATATTTAGAAAAGAAAGTCTTTGCTTCTGCCTCCCTTTTCACTGTCTTCATCTTCCTAAAGAGGAGACAGCACGCTTTAAAAGCACATTCTATATCTTTGCCAGTCTCCACAAGAGTAGTCAGTGGATGTATCAGTGAGACTCATTTTATTGTTAATTTATCTTCTTGATGCACAATATCAGACTCCATTTTCATTGACTGAATAACTGTGGAGTCATTATGAAGGCAATAAGAACTGAGTTACTAGCCTTGGAAGTGATTACCGCTAGATTTTTGCTTCTTAGGCCTCTAAACAGGATGTTGCATTATTACATGCAATTCTCTTCCCTGATGTACTGTCTGAGCATTGGCCAGACTATCATGTACCACTGATTCATACGGAACACTTAATCTCAGTGGAGCCGAAGTAAGTATACATGAGATCATAAATGACAGTTTTCATTGCAATACTTTTTTTTTTTTTAGTATGGAGCTCTCTGTCTTGATGAAATACTATTTAGCACATCTAGTAGTCTGATTGCTGGATGGATGCTAGTAAGTCATCAGATCCTGCCTGGAACACTTATCTGCTTGTTTTTCCAGGGTAGGTGTTACAGGTTTGTAAGAGAGACTTCTGGTCATTGAAATCCTCTTAAATATGATTGGTTTCAAACAGCTGTGTATCTTCTCCTTTAGGGACATGGATGTCAGGCCACATGTGTGATAGGCAAGGTCATAAAATGAGCATCAGGGATGTGCATCCCTGAAGTTGAATTTTGCAGCTGGAGGAGTAGTTTGAAGATGATGTGATGGTCTTCCAGCACGGTTATGTGAATTTCAGAACCTAAACCATGGCTTACACAAGTCATGTTCCTTAGAAAATAAATACCTGCTTTTGAAAATATCTGAATGTGCAGAAATGAAGTAAGGAAATGTGGTAGTTGCCAGTCAGCCAGGGCTTTCCCTCATTTACTGTGTTCATCAGCCTGAGCCTGGTGCGAGGCACAGCAGCCATTTGAATACAACATGTATGAGCCAGCTGGCAGCATTGTGTCTGTTAGGCTAGTCAGCAGCAGGATTCTCTCTTTTACTTAGGTGACGCTCTGGTCTTTTTTCAGTGTTTATATTGGAGCAGTTCTCAGAGGCCCTAGAAATGAAGCAGAAATGATGTGCTCCACAGAGATTTATGAAGAAATTATCACGACTCTTACTGCCCCTTCCTGCTGCACTGGTACAAACTGTGCCATAGCAGCAAAGAATTGAATCTTTTCAAAAGCAGGTGCATGAGGAAAGCTGGCTTTTCAGCCTCACAGAGTACTTGCCTGGGAGAGAAGGAAAGAGGGAGAGGGAGAAAAGGAAAGATGGAGCCTGGGATTTGTAAGGCTATATCAGTACTTGAAGGAATCATTGAATAAAGCACCTCACATACATCTTGTTCATCCTCTGGCACTACTAACAAAGCAGTAGCTGCGACTGCGGTATGTGAAGTGGCTGATGCTGCAGGTTAAGCAGTAAGTACTTACTGGGTCTTGCTCCTCAGAGAAAGATGTACTTGAGCAGGCTTCTGCAGGCTGCTCAGTTTTGCCCAGGAATAGAATTTTTTTTAATGTGTGTACCAGTATTGCTCTTGTATGTAAAAATACACTGTGTTGTTTTTCTGAACATAGTTTGATCATCGTAAATCTGCTGGAGTTCTCATTTAGTCATGTATGTCCACCTGTTCTCACTATTAGTGGATTTCAGAACACACATCCAGCTGATGATCCTGCAAGACCACTTGATCCTACTCTGGTCTCGAGATAGTTCAAAAGATGCTGCCTTTTGCACCAAGGAAGCAATTCATTTGCCAACTTCTGATGTTCCCGGATTGGCATGCTGCTTTGTGCAACCAGGATAGAAGATAGGAGCTTGCACAGTGTGTGTCCTAATTATGCAGCAGATAGAATATTTCATGGGAACATGAAAACTGGTCTAAATCTGAAATAGTAACCTAAAACTAAAGTGTTCAGTGTCATAATCAGGCTCCCAAGTCTTCCAAGCTTCCACACTGATCCTACAGTATTATGCTAAGCTTTCATTTCATATCCTTCTGAATAACTCAGTCCAACTTCTTCCACTGGTCTATAAAGAAAATATACTGCATGACCTGCCTAGTTCTTGAGGGTAACATAAGGGAATGGCATATGCTTATGGCCTTCATTTATTGCCATCTTCACAGAATCATAGAATCACAGAATGGCCTGGGCTGAAAAGGACCTCAAAGATCATCTAGTTTCAACCCCCCTGCTATGTGTAGGATCGTCAACCACCAGACCAGGCTGCCCAGAGCCACATCCAGCCTGGCCTTGAATGCCTCCAGGGATGGGAGGAGGCAGCCTCCTTGGACATCCTGTTCCAGTGCCTCACCACCCTCTGAGTGAAAAATATCTAATATCTCCTAACCTAATCTTTTTGGATGAACTGTTTTAAGAGTACGAAACTGGGGCAGCCAAAGGCCTGTAACTTACTTTTTATTTTGAAGACTTGAGAATGATTTAAATGATGCATAGATTTTGTTCTGGCTTTGTCCACACCTGGTAAAGTTTTATCTGTGTAGATTATAGTTCATCAAGCTGTTTAGAACCCCCACTGTTGCCTTTGCTTCCGAGGGCCTAACTTTGTGGTGCCACCTTTGTCCTATCTTAGGCTGCTGAAGAGCAATCACAGTAAACATCTCTGCCAGGGGGATGTGTGCATCAGTTGCAAGTGTGTACCTGTGCTCTCTAGGTTTTGCAGGAAGAACAAAAGAGCATAGGAAATGAGTGTAATACAATTCACTGTGATATGCTGTGAAAAAGGAATGCAGTTTTATAAACAAAATCTTCGTACCATTGGCTTTACGCTTTCTGACCCACGTACCCAGAAGTGCCTAAATATGTCTGTCCAAATGGGCTGGCCAAGATCATACACAGGATGAGAATGTTCTCTGTTACATCTTCATTGTTTCTCTGAGTTTCTTCTTGATTGGCAACTTGAAGTGACATTAGATTTGCTTTTTTTAATCTTTGGGAGGAGGTGATGTTTGGGATACATAACTCACTGTGTAAATACATTGTATTTATTTGGGTATTTTATATCTCTGGACTCCTTCATCTTGTCTGATGCTCTATCTTTAGGTCATCTTGTTCCTTTTCAATACGTGTTCTGCTGCTGCTTCTGGTGCTTTCACACGTGTACACACACTGCCACCCACACTCTGTCAATACCATTTTTAATATCAGTTAGAAATCACTGCAAGAGAACCAAATAGTTCCTCCTTCTCTGAACACTTTGTTCCTCAAATGCAAGCCTTACTTTTTATTTCCATCTCTGCTGTAGCATATGAAATATTGTTGTAAGCATGTCCCAGTAAAAACACCCTATTTACTCTCTGACTTTAGAATTCTGCTCTGTTCCAATGGGTCATTAGTGGAACAAAGCCAGAAGGAGATTCAATTGTTTGTGCGAGTCTGAAAGGCCAGTGTTTCAAAACTGCAGTGTGTTGCTATCAACAAGGATGAATCCTTTGGCAGTGCATTCTTTCTACTGCAAAATACTTGCTGTGTGGAACCTAAGACCCTTATTACAAATTCATGAGTGATTTTAATCCATTCTGGCAGCTTTCATAAGCATTGCAGTCATCTGGAAGCAAAAAAGATCATTGGTTTGTGTGAAATAATGCAGCTAAGCTCATATTTGATCTTGCTCTCTAGTGAGAGAGGAATACTTAAACTTTTTTAAAAAATTAATCAAGATAGGTTTCTACTGTGTTAGATTTAACAAATGTATTTAGAAGTCATGTTCAATAAGACATAATAACTCAATGTAGAGCATCAACAAAAGAAAAAAGGATATCTTGGGAGAAGGCCCTTGATATGCTAGAGGTGTTTTAAAATTATGTAAAACTTAACTACCAGTTGTCAGAAAGTAACCAACAGGATAATCTGGATATCAAGACCTTATTTCTCTCATCATCATTTTTAAATACTTTCCGCAAAATGTGACTTTCCCTTTGAGTGCTCTTAACCTTGAGGCACTGTTTGTTGCAGAGACAAAACTGTCAGAAAGGAAATCATATTTGAGAGCAAGCAGCTTTTATTTCCCTGGGGCACTATGGTACAAAATGACAGCAACAGTCGACAGGTAGCACTGAATGTGGTAAATGCTTGAAGAAGTATCCAACAGCTGTTTTTAGTACAATTTTCATAATATTATTTTTCTCAGTAAGCACCTGTTGTAGAAACAAACGAGATATTCTGTGATCACAAGTCAGAGACAAAGTTTGCGTGGGAGAGGATGCATTGAAATGAGTGGTATTCCAGGGCTGTTGTGATTCTTCAATCCAGTCAACTCTGATGTAAGTCCAAAACTAAAGAGTCGACTTTTAAAATCCCAGCTTTTATTTCTACAGAACACTAAGCATGGCTGAGCTTTAGTCAAGGCTCATAAATGCTATGAAGTCTCTAACTTCAGTAGAGATCAGTAGAATAAGTTTGTCCCACTTGCTCAGATTTGCAAATGGAATTCATGTAAAGGAAGCTTGTAATTCATCTTTCTTCCCAGTCTGTCATGAAGAAATTACAGTTTAACATCTTGCTTTGCCACTGAATAATCAGAATTAGGCATCTTTTCTCTCTATTCAGTCATGAATAATTAGTGTTGAGTGGTACCAAAGAACAGTGTAATGAAATCACCCCCAGGCAACCAAAGATTCTGAAGAAATAGACAGTTCATAAACTCCATCTGGACAAGAAAAGAAGAAAGAGAAAAGGGGTAAGGAAAGGAAGAAACAGAGAAAAAGAAGAAAAATAGGAAATGAAAATGAGAAAAAGAAAAAAAGGAAAAAAGGAAAAGAGATTCAGGCCTGAAACAGAGCAGCAAACCAGGGCATATTTAGATTAGTTTATATTTATTTACAAACGATGGTAGCAGATGGTTACCAACATTTCATCATTATGTCTTTTTAAGCAAACTAAAAAGCTGTAAGAAACAGCCCTATTTATATAGCAACTCGCCTTCTTTAGCCCACTCTTAACTTGCATTATCCAGAACAAATTCCATTACAATTCATCACACAGCTAAGTAGCTAAAAAAAGGAAATAGATACAAGTGTAAAACCAAGAAAAGTGGCATAGTTATCCAAAACTAGAGATCAGTTGTTTCTCCACCATGGATGCCTGCTTTACTGATACTGGTTCTGTACACAAAGGAGCATTTTCAGAAGATTTCTTCCTCTCCCAAGTATGGGATGTGCCTTGGTTATTATAGATGCTATAGAAGCAGACATTACCGGAGGAGATAGAGACCTAATTTATCTCACTGCTCTCTTTGTAAATGAGCATATTTAGCAGACAAACTGAGCTAGGCCACTCTTTGCCCACATTACCCTTTTATTTCCGTGCAACACACTAGCTGCCTGAGATAAGGTGATGACTGACAGATGATGGTGGCTAGTCAAATGGATGCTGGTCATAAACATTTGCTAAAAAATGCTGCATGAAGAAAATAAAATAAATAGAAATAAATTCAAGTGAATTTTCCCAAAAGAATGCCTCACATCTAAGAGTTGTCATACTGGACAGATAATAGTTTTTGTTTAACTTCCTCTGAAACAGTTTGATTCAGCTGGGCTCCACTCTCTCTTGAATAACTAATTCATTCAGAAATCAAGAAGAAAGATTATATTTTCATGGGCAGCTGGAAGGAACTGCTTGTGATACCAAAGTGGAGATGGAAGAAAACATCAATTAAATCACCATAAATGGGATGAGCAATATAATGAGCAAACAGTGATTTAAAAATGGAAACACGAATGTTTGTTCTGTAAATATTTAGACTGGAGCTGAATTTCCTGTTCCTGTTCTAACTAGTAGCAAGGGACAGGGTCATCACTTGTTAAAATGGGTATCACTACAGGTGGTCCAGAGATCTGGATACCACCACCACTTCCCTGTCTGACTCGGCCTCACAGTCTGCCATGGTACAGAAACCTCTGTTCAGCATGAGCCCAAAGCATGTGTCTATGTGTGTGAGCCTATCTCTATAAAAGAATGAAAGCTATACATTTATAAATCAAAAGAATTACCAAATATACTCTTTTGTTCCTTGCAGGGAAAATCCTTTGTACAGTGGCAAAGTAACCTCATAAAAAGCAAGTGAAGTCTTAACTGAAAGGGGATTTAGAATACGCTGATTTAACTGATTATATTAAAAATAATCAGCAGGAAAAAAACACATCCTATCTCATTTATATGTAGTAAATGCTCAAAACAACTTTTATGAGTGAGCATTTACTTAATTAGAAGTGGCGTGCTTTCAAAATATTCTTTCTGCGTGATTCGACACATCACACAGCAAGTTTCACTTACGACTAAGGCATGCATATTTAGATGCAATGCTTGTAGGCTATAAGCCTGCTATATTTATTCACTAAGGACCTGCGTCAAGAGTTATGCAGGCCCCGGCTTACACATTAGCCCATTGCATGAATTTCTATGCCAAGGTCTGAACGATGCTCTCATTCCCTCATTGTTTCTGCACCACCCTTGGGCATTGGAGCACAGAGCTGGCTGCGCTCTGCTTGCTGCAACCCATCCTTGTGCCACCCATGTTGGTCCTAGCACATGCAGGGTGGCAGAGATGGGGACAGAGATGCAGGGCTGACAGCACCTTGGTTTGTCTCTGCCCTCGCTGCCAATCAGCCCAGTCCTAGAAACAGATGGGCACTAAAGCAGTTTGGGGCTTGGAAGCAGTGCCAGGCTGAAACTACCAGCCTGAAGAGTGGATGATGGATGGGGGCAGACTAGGAACTGGCTGGAAGCCCTGAATCTCTCTGCAGTTTCAACATCACTGCACTGGAGCAGACTTTGGCAGCATCCAGTGGACACTGAATCATCCTGCTCAGCCGGGCTGAGGCTGCCCTGCCAAGGGACTGTGCCCAGCTGGGATTGGGGCAAACTCTGGGGCTGGGAATGCTCCTGATTTCCTAGTGCAGCCACAGCCACCTGCTGACGGCAGATGCATCTGGTTCAACCCCATGAAACAGGCAGATTCACTGGGCCCCAGGTCAGTAGATTTATGGAGTCGATGTTTTCCCCTTTGTGCCATAGAGTGGAGCTGGAGCCTTTCCATCCCTTGGGAAGCGGAAACTCAGGGCCTGGCTGGTGGTGGATGCAACCACTGCCATTGGACGCATCTTAAAAGTCGCTAGTAATGACATATTTAGGCTACAGCAGCTCACATTTTCATTAGTGATGCTGCTTCTGGAGAGGAATGCTGAGTAGTAATCATTATTATTGCTTTAGCAGATTGTATCTGTGCACTGCTGCCACCTGCCACTCTGTACCACTCTGCAGAAGCAGCCCTGGCTTTAAATCCTAGTGGGTGACCTTATTATCAACTTCATGTTTTCAAAACCCATGGGAAGCTGGCCCCAAATTATATGTCTTGACTTAGAAATAAATATATTGGAGGAGGCTTCCTTTTCATTGCTGCTAAGCTCCTAGATCTTTAGCATCCACACAGGTCTTTTTTCATTATTCTGTCTGCAGCAGGCTAAGATTTTAGGCGAGGGGAAGAAGGAGGAAGAAGAGAGGGAAGTGCAGAAAGAATGGAGGAAATGGAAAGAGGGAAGGGAAGAGGGAGGAAAAAAAGGAGAAGAATAGCAAGCAAGCAAGGAAAAAGGATAGAAAGAATTCTTGCAAAACTGCACCAGGAACTGTAATTTGAAGATAAGTAGCAGGCACAGTAATGCACATATAAGCAGAGATAATGGCACCACCAAGACTTGGTTCACTGAACTAAAGTGAAAAGCAGAGTATGTTAACATGTTGTACCTACCAGCAGCTTACCAGCTGAACATTATCCGTGTAGAGCCACCCCATTCTCTTCCCATAAATTGTCCAGTGAGAATTGGTGAAGTTGAGTTTTCTTGTCCTCTTTTCTTGTCCTGGGTTCTAACCCACAGCAGCCCAGCCGATGGACTGAGTGCTGAAGTTTATTTTTTGAAGTGAGAGTGCTGGGATTTCAGGCTTTTCACTTGAGTGTTCTCTTTCGCTTTCTAAGCTATTGGAAATGTGGTGCAGAAGGACAAAGTAATTCAGGGTATCTGACTTCCCTTGCTGACTGAGTGTCACAGAGATGATAAATCAGAAGAGTATGTATCAGAAGGGGAGTTAAGTTAGAGGGGTACGCAGAAATAATTGCTCAGATGGCACTACATATAGAAGTGCAATATGACTGTGATGGAAGCGCAATGCTTTGGGTGAGTGGCCAGCTGCTCCAAAGCCTATCCATGCAGTCACCTGGGCCAACACCAAAGACAGCATTATTCTGGGTTGTTTGAAAGGATCCTTTTGCTGCATAAATCCCTGTGTTCACCGACTCAATAGAGACGCATAAGTTCACACCATGGCAAGTTTGCCCATATCTTTAATTTATAATTCAAACTCTTTCTCTCAAATCTGGAGAAGTTGACTCTAAAATGTGATTCTATACACTGTGAACAGTGTCATTTAAATGCAAACTGTGCCTTGGCTTTGGTCAAAGGTTTGTGGTATGCATTGTTTCCATTTTAAGTATGTGTAGAAAGAATGAAATTTGTAGCTGAAAGCCTGATAATGCGGTTATCCTTGTTCAATTTTTCAGCACCATCTGTTCTTTCCAAGTAAGAATTCCTGACAAATCATATGAGCAAAAACTTAACTTTATTTCTCCATGCAGCAGACTAACCATTAGAGTTACGGAAATCTGGTTGGGCAAAGAAATATGTTTATAAAATGATTGGTTTAAGTCTTTGTTGTCTGAGAAAATGACTTTTTAATGTACTGACAGCTGTCTCCCTCTGGCATGTTTTCAGTTTAACAGTTTATGTTGGAACCAGATCATTTGTTTCATAACTGGCTGCCGCATAACAAACAGCACTTTTAAATCTCCAATCAGCCCACGTATCGCATAAATGCTAGCTGTCCCCGTTGGGATACCTTCTCAATCACTACTTTTTCTTAATCGTGCCTGAAAAATACGTACGTAATATGGCCACATCATAATCCTCTTCTAAGTCACACAGATAAAAACGTGACTTGCCTGTAACATTTAGGTATTTTAATAGGTTATCATAGTTGAGAGTTGAGGCAGCAACCCAGCACATTAGTGCATACTTATTTATTTGCTAAAATAGTTCTATGGTGCTTATTTAAATCCTATCTAGAAAACAAATCTTATTTTCTGTTCCCTAGAGCCTGTTTTTAAAACCCACTGTGCTGGGCATGGTGTAGTCCTCGTGCTCACAGGCTTTGCCAGGGGTTCATTCAGCTGTCTTCAGACCTCACTTTCAGATGCAGGGGCGCTGGGCTTCGTCTCTCTCCATCTGTGTCCACTGGTGTCCAGCTGGATCAGGCTGGCTGTGTGTGGGCAAGGACAAAGCTCTGCGTGGAGCCTGATATGAGCCTTCCCATCCTCTGTGCGCCATGCAGGAAATCTTCACCACCGCTTTGGAGCAGCACCTGTACCTTTGGTTGAGAACTGCAGCTTGAACCCAGAAATCAATTTGTAGTAGGTGCAGCTGGAAGTGGCACAGCGGGAAGTTTTCTTCATTTCCATCTAAAATGGTTGTTGTTAACCAAACAGTGAACGATACCCATCCCTGGTGTATTTCTGTGGTGCGTTCCGTGTCTGTGATCTGTCCTTAGGCTATGTGCACTCTGAACTGGAACGTTTATTTTGTGTCAAAATAATGTGCTTACGGATCATGTAAAAACAAAATAAATGTTAAAAAAATTGCAAGCTTTACGCCACCAATGAATAGATGCACAAGGAAAGAAAAATATAAACTTCCTGCAGAAATAAGTATCCATATAAAACATCTGCAGAGGAAATGTGTCTGGATAATGCTTTTTAAAATGAAAAATAAAGAAGCCCCAGTAAGCATTAAATAAGCAAGCATTTGCTGGCAGACTGCCTGAAGCTGCAGCTGTAGGTTGGAAGGTGTCTTCTGACCTATGGCCTCAAGGATTTTCTCCGTGATCTCTGACAGTACAACACAATGGGACACAGTGTGGCAGGAATGTGAAATCTGGAGCTGCATGGGCAGCATTACCAAGTTTTTATTGACAGGACATTGTGTGGCTTCCTTTCCCTATGGTGACTGGGGAATCTAAATTAACCCTGATCCAGGCTAAGGCTTGGACATCATGTCTGCTTTGGAGCCTGGCTGATCCCATTTAACACAGTATTAATTGGAGCTGATCACAATCCTAGCACAGATTGAGCCATTTTGAGCCATGTGCTGTGTTTTAGGAAAAAAAGAGGAAGGCTGTTTTGGTAGAAGGGATGATGAATAAGAACAGCATTCAAGCACAGAATTCGTCATGTCAAATTAGGCTGACCTTCAGTGGCAACTAAATCTTCGTGGTCAGAGGGGAAGTTGTGGGACTTGTGTGAATATCTTGGATGATCCAGTTCCAGCTTGGAGGAATACTAAACAAGGGAGTACATTCTGCCTTTGTGGTTTCATTTGTCTGCCTCTTCTCTTCACATCAGAAAGGCCCACTCATTCTGGAATCTGAGAAGCATGCATTTATCATATGCTACCTACATCACATATTTTTCGGACATCTCCTATTGCTGAAACTCTGGGAGAACCTACTTTTAAGCTATTTAAACTGAAGCTTATCTTTGTGCCTTTGGGTACCTGAGAGGAGGAGAGGAAAGAGGCCAGTTCACATTTGGTTCTTGTTCTGATTCAAGTCCCATCGCTCTGGAGTGCTCCCAGATTTGGTAACAGAGCTAAGACTGGGGGAATCTTCAAATCTAAACAGTTTTGTTGTGAAGTCCCAGCTCTCAGCTGCAAGCAGAAGACCTGGTCCCCAGACCAGACTGGATGGAAAGATCTCAAATCTGGGTCAGCCTTGCTCCCTCACTGACTGCAGGAGCTTGTAGCTGTGGTAAGCAAGCAAAGCAGTCATGTCTGCCTTTGTAGTATTCAGTTTTTGGGAGCCAAAAATTTCCCAAATTCTGGAGCTGCTGGCACAGTGGCATTCAAGGTGGGCTTTTCTCCAGGTGCAGCAGAGGATATCAGTAGCTATCCTGGGTGCAAACAGCACAGAGGAGAAAAGCTGAAATTGCTGCAATAATAGAAACAAAATATTAGTCGTTCTCAACATAGATTTCTTAGCAATGTTTATTAAAAAAAAAAAAAAAAAAAAACAGCTAAATTCTGTCTTTTAAATTGTCAACACTCTTGCAAGATACTCTCAGATCTGAAGTGTGTCCTACAGTATATTTTTTGCAGCAATTCAAACAGCAGTGAAGTGTCAGAAATGCTATATCAGGTGTGTGTGGATATGTAATAGCATTCATGGGCTTCTGTGATGACACAGGCTTTGTCGAAGCTCTCTGACTATAACAGATCTCAAATAAGTGATTGTTCTGAATAAATTGTCTACACCATTGTTTTCCTACTGCAAACAGAACAGAGCCATTTTTAAACAGGCTGCATAAAAATGACACAGAATTCACTGTGTGAAAGGAAAGGACAATTCCAATTATATCTTCCCTGCTATTTTCTGAACACTTCTTATAATTTTTTTATTTTTATTTTTATTTTTTTTTTACTTCGCAATTCTTTTGGTTCGTAAACAGATGAGGCTTTGGAAAGTGTCGCCTCCCACTAATAAACATGGGAGTTGCACACAGTCATTTGCTTAATGTTGTGGAACAAGGAGTCTCTTATACAGCTACACAAGGGGCAGAGCTTGGGAAAACTTTGATATGGCATTCCTCCAAGCCGCAGCTGAAGAGGGCTGTGCTTTTGTTTCTTAGATTTCAGATGCTAATTGCAGCAGAATATTTGTCCAGCGCTTTAGTGAAAGCCTTCAATGAGACAGAAGTGCCGCAGCAGTCAATATTCATGGGTCAGTGATGACCTGAAGCCTTAGTATTGTGCCAGTGCTGTCTTCCTCTTGGGCCCTTGCAGTGGGCTTGTGACCTCTCACAGTCATTTCAAACCCCATGTCCAATTTTGTAAGAGGGTGGCTGTCAATCCAATGCGGATGATAGCAGCTTGTCTCCTGAAACTAGCACTGCAGCTTCAGCCGAATGCAGCATTTTTGCTGTCTTAGGTCATGATTTACAGAAGGTTTACAGGATATTTTACTTTGGAAGGAGAAGAGCAGCGGCAGCGAAGCAGCAGAGTGCCGGGCAGCATGCCCAAGAGGAGCAGCCTTTAGACAGGCCCTACTTTGCAAGGCACTCCCTTCCAAATGCACTGATGCTTTGGGAATGTCATGGTCTACTGCTCCTCCTGGCAGCACATCCTTCAGCCTGCTCACCCCTCTGCCCTGCGCTCAGGGCTGCCCATAGCCCCAGAACAGCTCAGGCCAAGAGGGAGATGTCAGCTGCCTCCAGCTAGAAGGCAAAGCATTCATCCCTGCTGCATCCCTTCTGCCAAGTTCAAACCCTGGCTGAGACCTCAGGGCATGGCCACCCAAGTCAGGGCACTCAGGGAATGGTCACCTGTGGGGCTGGAGAAGGTCCTCGCCCCATGTCAAGTCCTTCCTTCATGTAGTGCTTTGAGACCAAAAAGGTACTACCTAATAGGGCACATAAGAAATAAGAGAAATTTCATGTCAAAAGCTTTCTGTTTTAAACAGCAGTGTCAGCTGAAATGGGCATATTTTTTAATTTAGCTTTCATACTACATCAATTCCAGACAGTCACATTTTCCCCGTGGTAATATTTACCAAAGCAATTCTTAGCTGAATTCACATCACTCTTAGATAACTGGAAACATGCCATAAGTATTAGGTGTGTACTGGAAATGAAGAATTACAGAAAACAGCAGCCTCACCCTTGAAAATGACAAAGTATTTTCCCGTCAAGAAAATCAGTGAGATTATCTTATATTGTCATTCTCAAATCCGCTGCAGTGATCAGCTTCCTCTTTAAAAGCCTCTGAGTGCCCGCATTACACTCGTGATGGTTTCTGATTTTTGCTGTTGTTTAATTACAGCAATTAAAGCATGAGGACAATATTTCCATCAGGAGCCATGAATAGGAGACCCGCAGGGCTAGAAGAAAATGAGCTCATTGCTCCTTGCTTTGCTTCTGCCATCCCACCCCGCGCTGGGCAGTGCTGTAAGCTCCTGTTCTGCCCAGAGTGGGTTTGTGTTACGGAGATGCCCACTGCTGCTTCATGTTCTTTTCAGGAAGACTTCTGCCCGTTTCTGTGAGAACAAGATGCCATCTAGCGGTCGGATTTTCATCTCACAGGCTTGAGCTTGCTTTTCTCAGAAGCTTGGGGATGCTAAATAACTAACGCAGCGTTTTCAATTTTCAGTATAAACCCAGGTCCTCCACTAATACCCAAAAGCTTTTAAAGTAAAATGGTCTACTTTTAATCATAGCCCAGAAACCGGCATTTGGAGATCATAATCATTTATGAATTTATGAAAGGAAAATGCTGATATACGCAATTTATTTCTCTGAAGTCAAGCAAACATATTAATTCTGCAAAGTGTAATGATTTTGTGCAACTGCTTGGAAAAAGGTAGTGCAAGCATTATTCAGGGGAAAGTCTGTGATTCCCATAATTTAGGTTGATATAAATAGCTTTTAGGACTGCCTCATCTGTTTTCCACATTTCCTTATTTCTCAACTTCAGGTACAAAGCCGAGTGATAAGAATACTAACATGCAAAATCTGATTGGAGTGCAAAGCTTATAGAATTTGGGTGCACTTAGATGTGAATTTTTTCCCCCTTGGTTATTCAAGGATTACCTGTGGAATTAAGAGTCAAACTATTGCTTTTGATAGGCCATTTCCAATGATTGGCTATGTTTTGCGCAACATAAAGATCCACTAAGAATCACAGAATATCCCAAATTGGAGGGATGCACAGTGATCATTGAGTCCAACTTCTGGCCTCACACAGGACCACCCAAAAACCAAACCCTATGCCTGAGAGTGTTATCAAGACATTTCTTGAACTCTGCCAAATTTGGTGCCATAAATGCTTCTCTGGGGAACATGTTCTAGGGCCTGACCACTCTCTGGTGAAGAACTTTATCTTGCTATCCAAGCTGACCTTCTCCTGAACCTCCACTTCCCTTAGTGCAGGCTCTTCAGGAAATAATGGGGAAGTCAAAAGTGTGGTTGCAGAAATATGTTAGCAACAGAGGATAACTGTCATCAAGGTTCCCTTGCTGGAGCTGCCCCACATGCTCTGGTAGTGGGCACATTATAGGTGGGGCAGCAAAACTCTGAATATTTTGAAAACAGCTCCAGCTCCTGGACCAGCTCAGAAGTGAAAGCAATAAAGTGGATATGGAGCTGCTCTCCCTCCCACCCCTTTGGGGCTGCTTTCAAAAATCAGTGCCTGCATCTGTAGGACCTGTTCTCTGTGGATGGCTGCGTGCTGCCTGCCTTCAGGCATTGGACATCTTTGCTGTATTTGGCTCACAGCATTCCAGCATTCTGGCTGTGGCTGTACATCTGTACTCACAAACTATGTGAGTCCCTCATCCCTGACTGCATGCATAGCCCCTGTGCTGCTCCATCCTTGCTGATCAGCTATCAGGTTTGTGGGCCCCGGCACACAAAGTGTCTGTCCCTAAATTTCTCCCTGAGCCACGTTTTGATGCTTCCCAAGAGCAATGTCCAGGCCACCCCCATAGCATCTCCATTCAGCAGGTGTTGCCATGTCCAAGCTGGTGTCAGTTTGTGGAAGAGTGTAATATAGCAAAAGGTGTGAGTCCAAGCATGGGATACAGGGAAAAGAAAGCTTCTGTACTACTGCCAATTGATTTTATTTTTTGGCAACAGAGAGGCGTTTATTCTCACTGCATTGCAATGAGGGCTTAATAGTTCATTTAAGTGCCTCTTTGCCTTTCTTTCACTCTGCACTGCAGCTGGCATGCCCAAGAAAGCCAGCTTGCTCTGAACACACATTAAACATCAGCCAACGTCTGTAAAACAGAAGTGGCACATTACTGTTTCACAGCCAGGAGGCACTGGGATGGCAGAAGAAAGCCAGGAAGGGGGGATTATGTTCCTGTCCAGCGTACTCTACCTGCAGCAGCAGAGGCACAGCAGTTAGTGCTCTGGGCTCAGACCTGCCCAAATGGATGGAGCTGAGCAAAAGGACAGCTGCCAGAGCAAGCGACCCACTTCCTTACAGCTGCTTCTGCCAGCGTAGGCAGGATTTCTCTCCATCCACACATTATTTTGAAAATTTAAGCAAGTAATCATGAAATTCTGCACCAAATGTTGTCATTTTTTATTTCTGTCCCATTTTTTTTTTAATCATCTGTGATGCTGATTGACAGTAAGAAACAACAACAACAACAAAAAAGCAGGGAAAAATTCAATAAAAGTGATTCATTTGCCTTCTCCCTCCATCTGCCAGCAATGACAAGAAGCAAATAGAGCAGCACCGCATCCTGCCCTGGGTCAGGTCAGCACCGCACTCTGCTGCAGAGTCAGCATGACCAGGAACCAAAATATCTGTAAATGTCAGGTGTGCCTTGCACAGACGGCAGAGGTGAAAGGAACCCCTGCGCTCAGGCACTCTGCTCTTCTGTATAAACAGGATATGGAGATGTTCTCTGCAGCTGGATGACAGCCAGCTCAGAAAGACACAATTTCATTTTAAGAGCCTGTGCAATTCCCCTGGTAAAGCATTCCAGATGCTGCTTTCCTTACTTCAAGGAAACTGTGTCCTGTGTGGAGGCTGAGTTTACATACACAGAGTTCTGTTTCCAGCTAGCAAGCATTGGTCAGCTGCTGCCTGCAGGATGGAGAACCAGGGCTGGAGGCAGCTCTCAATGGGAGAAGAGGGGAGACCTGTCCTTGTTGCTCCTCTATCAGCCCCTAATAGTGCTGGCAATGAGCTGCAACCATACTAATGTCCACCTCCTCCCCATTCCCCATGTATTCATGGCTGCAAAAGCAGCCTCAGTGCCAGCATTTTTTCACCTGTGTATCTAAAATGATTGTAAGGTATTTTCAGGAGCACAGAGAAGGATTTAGTGACTCTACATGCTAAATAACTCGATCCCTCTGCATCACAGGAATCCCCTCCCCATTCTGCATCATAGTCTGTATTCCCCTGTGAATTCCCTCCCTTCTGCATCCTTCCTGTACATGGGTTATTCTAGCAACAGTGTGACAACTGCTGCATACAGAGGTGAGACTGTTTTCCTGCCCTAGCCCTCTTTATTGTGTTGATTTTTCCATGTTATCATGATCATCAAGCCCTTCCCAGCTCATTGCTTTCTGTGACCAGCAGTCCACATCCTCAGCTGACGCAAGGTCTATGGGTATGTTTCCAACAGGATGGCTAAGAAGTCCTCAAAAGAACTGGCTGTGCCTGCAGGCCATGGGCGCAGGTGGTCTAATCAATCAAGACAGATGTTCCTCCTGAAGTTCAAGTTTCTGCTTCTCTCTGAATCCTAATAATCTTTCCCTTATTACCAGTTCAAACTTACCTGGAGTCTCCTCCTCTAGAGGTATTCAAACCCTCCTGGACGTTTTCCTGTGAACCTACTTAGGGAACCTGCTTTAGCAGGGGGTTGGACTCAATGATCTTCAGAGGTCCTTTCCAACTTCTACTGTTCTGTTATTATGTGATATTACGAAAAATTACATGACCCGTATTTAGTTACCTAGGAAGCATTTAGCAGCCCCAGATCAGAGAGAAGTACTTAAAACTGGGTGCCACCAGGGCATAGCAGCCTGGAGAACTGCCAGGCTCTGGCACCCAGCCACCAACCACCATGCCTAAGCAGCAAAATAATCGCCTGAATACAGTGGCTGAGCTTTTACCAGAGCCAGCCCTGGTCACAGTTGAGTTTGTGTAGCTGGTTACAATTATTCTCTAACAATGTGGATGATGTGAATAAGAGACAGTCACAGCATCTCAGTAACTCAGTGTGAAAAGACACCTGCAGAAAGATTAAAAGATTAATTGAAAATTCACAAAGTCCTCATCGGCCTCCCAGGCCAGAACTTGCCTCTTGTTCCCTCTAGCTGTATTTCCTGGTAAATAGCCATCAGAAACTAGTTTTCAGGCTTTATGGCCAAGTGAAATTGAAGATGTTTATTTGTAAAAGAAAAAAAAAAAAAAAAAGGATGTTCAATAATCTTTATCAGCAGTATTTCATAACCACCAAATGTGAGATCAGTGCTAAGAACTGGAAAAAAAAAAAAAAAAAAAAAAGCCTTTATTTCAATTTACTTTATGTTCTGAGTAAAAAAATCTGACAATTTAGAATATCAAATAGACATCCACTTTCCTGCTTTCAGCTCAAGGGTGTCGGAAAATATTACCCTGTCAGTTCCACTCAGACCCAACAGGAAGGGATTGCCTCTCACAATATATCTGCTCACAGTCCAGGCTAATCCTTCTGTAGCACTTGTCTGTTAATATTTAACAGACTCCAACGTGCTCAGATTCAGTGGCCAAAACCCTCGCTTATGAAGTAATCCTGTAGCAGGATGCCTTTTCACTTTCTAAAATTTGATCTTTGTGAAATATTTTTGATTGCTTAGAAATTCTGACATGACCTTAATACATCTCCAATAAAGCATTACTGCACAAGTGACAAGTTAATTTCATAGTGCAAAGTATGAGAACAGCAGTAATATATTTTTGGTAGAATTTAGTGAGAAATACGAAATAATTTTTCTACTGATATCAACAGAATTTTGTCTCTTCAGTTAGTATTAACTTCTTTAATTTGCAATTTTTCAGTTATTTTGTGTGTATTTAATTATTGCATTCCCATAACTGCTATATTAAATATAATATATATTATCTATAAAAAAAATATTATCTATATTCAACAATTAAGGGAAAGCAGCGCCATTAGGATTGTAAATAATTGAACAGTTGAATTTATTTCTTACAATAAGCCATGAACTAAAGCTTAGGTAAAGAAAGTCTCAGGCTCGCTTCCTAATTTTAGGTAGTCTTAAACAGTGTATCCCTATCAAGCACGTGTCATCTTTATTAATTCTCAGTCATCCATTGTAAAAATGGTAATCTCGGTAAATTCACTTGATAATACTGTAGAATCCTTTGCATATGGTACAGCATAGGAATTGCTTAGTATTCAAAATGAAAAAACAAAAGCAAATTGCTCTGCTCTTCAGTGCGAGTTTTTCAAAAACAAAAGACATTTTATCTCTTTGTCATTTGTGTCCTATGTTAAAAAAGAAAGGCTAATTAACTATGCGAAACATCTGTCTATAGGTTTTTTATGGAACCAACGCCTGTGAAATCTGTTTCCCTACTCTGTACCACAGCCTTTCGTCAATTTCGGAAGTGAATGAATTGAAGAGATAATATAGATACACCTAAATTACCTTAAGAGTAATAGAAGAAAGACTTCAGTGCAAGAACCCATTCCCCAACCTACTACTGACAGGGAGGGTGAGTTATCAGTGTAGCCCCTAAGATGGAGGACACTCACAATACTTGCATGTTATCTCTCTTCTTCTACCCTTCTGTCTTTCACGCATGGTATTTATGGACCTTGCACAAGGTGAGAGAGGTGAGATTCCCATTGCAGGATAAATGGGCAACAGAAAAAAATGTGCTAGATTACTCTGGTTGTGAGGCCTTCCTGACTGCCACTGCTGCCACCTACTGCCATCTGGGCAGAAACTGCCACAGATGGCAGTTTTCCATCTGTGGGAAACCCACGTCACTTGGGGATCCTATCTGTAGCTGTCACTATCAAGGACTACCTTCATCCAAGGAAAATAAGCAAGATGTAAAGTGCCCTCAAGAAGATGCATGGTAAAATCAAGAAGGGGAAAACAACAGTGGAAAGCTTAAATTGCTCAGAATGTACCTGGTACTGCAGAGAGGTTCTTGGGGCCACCTGTGTCTGGATTCGAGTCCAGGAGACCACTAGCAAGGATGTAGCAGTGCAGCAGTGAATTTGTGACTAGATCACTGAAGCAGTGTATGCCAAGGATGAAAAGACAGCTTATACTATGCCGGGAGCTGAATGTTGTGGTTGGCACAACCAGCAGCACGGTGTGTTGCAGTGGGGTGAGAGAATCAACAGCCTGATGCTGAGATAAGATACTTATCAGATTAGGTGCGAGTTTGAGGAAACTGGATTTTCCTTTCAGCCTGATGAGAAGCCTTCTTTTAAAGCATCTTTCCCAAGTCACCCTCTCTTTCCCTACTCAGCTGAATTAGTAACATTTTTTGAAGCAAAATCAGTCAATTTAGGAAAAATACAAACACCGCTGATAGCTGACACTTGAATCTCAATAGCTGTGAAAAGGTTGCTCAGTAAGAGCAGATATTATATTGCTCATTATTCTTCCATGCCCTGGCTCCCTGATCCATTCACGAGGGCAAAAGTTATTTAATACACTAACTAGAACCTCTGCCAGATTTTGGACTGATATGATTTGCGGCCAATGAACTCTTGTAGTCCATCATTAAATTCCCTAATAGGTTCTTTAACAAGCTTCTGTGGAGGAAAGCTTGCCAAGTCTGAACGATTTTTGCTCAGGGCTTTTCCATATGCTTCTAAAGCCCTGGGTGAAGCCTGAGAGGTTAACAGAGAGACCTCACAAAATACTTTTTATTTCTCAGTAGACATCTTCTGCATGGTGTCTTCCTGGCTTACCTGTGCTCCCCTGCTCGATGAAACTATCGAAATGTAAGGTCCGGCTGATTTGAAATAACTCATGGTAGAAGAAACTGTACACTACAGTTATGAATTGAGGTTAAAAAAAATGCTATTAGCTACAGTGGTGAATTTCCCAACTTGAGTGAAGCTATTTATTTTCTTTTAAATTAGTCTTTGGTTATTAAACCTGTTTGATATCAGATTGGGGATTGCAATATTTCTGCACTGAAGTCAGGCGAACTTCTTGCTACTATAGCTGGAGGCAAAATATGGAGGATGTGAATAATGACAGAAGTAAATGCTTTTCTATAAACTTTTTCTAGAAATAGAGGGCTATTCACCAAGTGATATTTGTCTAGATATGTTACTAAAAGTGATACCAAGATTTCCAAGAGGCACAGTCATTCGTAGCCTCTCTCTTTCTCCCAAGAGTTCCTTTAGCTCTGGTCACATCATGAAGAGTTCCTTAGGCTGTGACTTACTGGTCCTTTACTGTTTAATGTCTTCCAGGATGAACTTAGTCTTGTCTTAATAACATATAAACTTAAAAACAAAACAGCAAATTTATTTTAAAAATAGGAATGACTGGGTTATTTCATTTCAGAAATCAGAACTGGAGACAGAAGAGCAAAAAAATAAATCTCTGAAGTGTAGTTCTCCGCAGCGCTTAACAATTACAGCTGGTCCCACATCTCCAAAAACCTGAGGACTTGACAGTGTGATCCCCCCACACCAAAGTGCATGCTCTCTGAGTTTATTTTCTCTTCTTTTTCGACCAAAATAAAGTCTTCCGTATCAGCCTTGTCGGTCAGCAGAGTGCCTTAACCATCTCTTCTTCGGTTTGACAGCACAGCGTCAGTGTGGCTGGGCCCTTTCATCTCACCTAACAGTGACCATTTGTGATTCTTCCATCCTCCCTCCTCAGCAGAGAGCCCTATGTTCCTCTCCCCTTCCCTGGAACAGTTCTGATACTCAAGCTACAAAGGCCTTAAATGGGACGTTTCCAGGTCCCAGGAGCTCCTGTGAACATGAACTGATATTGCAGCCCTTACTGAGCAGCGTATTTCTAGCTTAAAAAGTCTTCCTGCTATTCATATTCTTTTCAGAATTGCTACAGAGCTTTATAAACCCTGTGCTTTAAGGTTCTCAGTGCTGATACATGATTATACCCACTGCTTCAGGCTCAGTGGTAATGCCAAGACCACAGGTGACTAATTAATGACCAGGGTGACACACTTGGAACTGAAATCCTACTTTTCCAGCATATCCCTTTTCCCCCTTCATCTTTTATTGTTTTTTAGGCTCCTACTTACATTTTATAAATGGACAACACAAGCTCAGCTGCACTAGCTGGGCAGAGAAGGACTAGCGCTCTGTGGCACTGGAAATGTGTTTATGCATTGAAATTGCTGTCTGCTGCCAAAATCACTGCTGGGAAGCAGGTTCTCAGAGGTGCAAAGCCCTATGCTGTCAGAAAGGGGAGTTCCTTACATCAAGAGAAGTGTGACCAACAGGTCGAGGGAGGTGATTCTGCCCCTCTACTCCACTCTTGTGAGATCCCACTTGGAGTACTGTGTCCAGTTCTGGGGCTCCCAACACAAGAAAGACATGAAACTGTTGGAGCAGGTCCAGAGGAGGGCCATGAAGATGATCAGAGGGCTGGAGCACCTCTACTATGAGGACAGGCTGAGAGAATTGGGGCTCTTCAGCCTGGAGAAGAGAAGGCTCTGGGGGGACTTTATAGTGGCCTTCCAGTACCTGAAGGGGGCTGACGGGAAAGCTGGAGAGGAACTTTTTATAAAGTTCATGTAGCATCAGGACAAGGGAAAACAGTTTTAAGTGGAAGAGGATAGATTTAGACTAGATAACAGGAAGAAATTCCTTACTGTGAGGGTGATGAGGCACTGGAACAGGTTGCCCAGTGAGGTTGTGGATGCCCACTTCCTTGCAGCATTCAAGGCCAGGCTGGATGGGGTTTTGAGCAACCTGCTGTAGAGGGAGGTGTCCCTGCCTATTCCAGGGAGTTGGAACTAAATGATCTTAAAGGTCCCTTCCATCCAAAACCATTCTATATTCCTGTAAGTCCTGCTGTCAGTCTTGGCCCCACATGGGGAAGTTTTGTGCACTGCAGAATTCCATGCAAGGTGTGCTCAAGGAACCAGGGACTCTCTGAATGTGATACTCAGCTGCCATGAGAAACAGAAAGGCTTCTTGACTAGTTTTGACATAGCACTCACAAGATTTCTGCTGGAACAGCATGTTCCTGGAGGCTTTCTGAAAATGCGGCAGTGGATATTGTTCATTCAGGTTGCAGCTTACATTCAGCATATGCTATCTACCTCAAATCTTTCTCAACCTGTATCTCTGAGTGTTCACCTTAATTGCCTTCAGCACCAACTGGTGCTCTGGGGAGAGGTTGGCATCTGCCTCCTTTTTGAAATTGTTTGATCCACAGAGATTAATAAGCAGGAAGGATGCTGTATCCAGCAGACGCCTATGAAAAGCTGAGGACAAGTTGTGCAAATTTGGTGTCCCCAAACAAATTAGCCAAGAGGAGAGCAGCTGTAAAGTCAACTGGTCTCACATTGTCAAGATGTCCTGGCAAGAGCTGCCAGGGAACACAGCAGCTGCAGAGCAGCAATCCAGCTTTATTCAGCATGGAGGAGAGCTCTGAGATGGAAGAATATGCATCTTCGGTGGGGGGTTAGAAGTCCACTTCTCAGGGGAGAAAAGAATTCACTCTGCCCTCAGTGAATAATTCAACTGAAGAGTTTTGCTTTGGGCAACTTGTGAAAGTAGCAGAGCTTCATGTATAAAATTGTATTTCAGAAAGCATTACCCATTAATTTAACATGGCCCAACTCAATTTCATCCTTCCTTATGCAATACGGTCCGTCTTATGCTTTGCTAGTCAGGACTGATGTATTCCTCTGAGGTGTGAAGTGTGCCAGCTTCATGCAGCAGGTCTCAATAACTCTCTTCCATGGAAAAGCAAAAGGGGATCTTTAGAACCGCAAAGAAAGTCATACAGAATTTCCAATGTATTCAGCAATTTCTTATTCATTGTGTGCTATGCACCATTCGTTTGTGGATAAAGCTTTATAAGGGCCATTTAAATATATGATTGTAATAAATATTCATAACTCCTTTTGCAAGATTTTTAAAAAAATATACAGAAAACTAGCAAAGGTGTTTCAGCGTTTCCTTTCTCCGTGTAATTCTAAAGGTATTAAAGTCTGTGAAAAGCAAGGGTCAAAAGGGACTGCATAATCATGAGTACATAACCATGTTATCTAATGCTTGTTAAAAAATGGATTTTATAGCATGCATACTGGAATGCAGAACACATGTGCAAATATATCAGGTACACTGGGGCTTGTGTTTGAAGAAATGTAATCTTTTTTTAGCTAAGTTCAGCGTATTGTTGGCAAATATACTTTAGACACCTTAACATCATTATATTAATACTGGGATCTTCAGTACCAAAATAGGAGAAGACTCATAGAAATCTGCTGGAAGAGTAATTCTAGGAAAAAGAAGATGGAATCTATAAGATCCAGGATCTATTGCAGCTTTACGACTGCCATGGGTGTTATGCTGTGACTCTGCTGCTCTTTGTGTATAACTTCAGTGTTGAGTTCAGTGTTGGCAGGCTGGTGAGGTCTGTGAGCTTGGTGTGTTCCATAGGCAGAGAAGTGGGACCTTGGAGGAAAGAAAGTTTCAGTAAAAGTGATCTGGCTATTCTCAGGGTTGAAATTATAGAACACAATCCTGTGAATACAGCGTAATTAAGTATTAAATCTTTCAGCCTATTTATCTTAACTAAAAGCAAATTCAGAGGTGATATGATTTCTGTGATTTTCATAAGAAAGAAATACTAGGCACCACAGTGGTCTTTCATCCATGAAAGGTTCGGTGGTGTATTGTAACAATGTTGTAGGAAGTTGTATTCAAATAAAAATATTTTTTTTTTAAAGGCAATGGTGTTGAGAAAGGAAGCACAACAAATTCCTGGAACAAATTTCTTAAGGATACCATCATTTAGACTTCTTTTGACATCTTATCCAGGCTTGCTGTTTCTTAAGTGTCTGCTTTGACCTCTGCAGTATTTGGGGCTTAATTTATTTTTCAGGTGACAGCCTATAGCTAGTTTTATTTAGTAAATTAGGTGTAAAACTTCCTTTTAGATCTTTTAGTCTTGAACTCCTTGAATATACAAAATGGAAAAGTGATAATGACAGGATGAAGACTGGAGCTAAGCAGGAAGAAAGGAGTAAGGAAAAAGGAATGGATGAAGGATCAAGAAGGGGAGGGAAAATGTTGGAAAGAGGGAGAAAGAACTCAGCTGTGCAACTGAATTATTAGATCATAAACCAGAGGGAACCCAGCTAGACCATGCAGCCTGAGACTTCCCAGAAGCTGTCATTATTTAAGCTGCTGTTTCTTCTTTTAGGAACAGAAAGGCCCCACATATGAACCTGTTTTTGTCATTTCCAGTAACTGAGAAGCACCTCATCTACTGGCAGATGTTACCGTGACTGAGGACATGTAGCTAAGAGAAAGGGATACTGTTTCTCATCAAAAGTGCTTAATCCCTTGTTATATTAAATATTAAGAACAGATATATTGTCTGTAAAAATGCAATCTGGAGTGTTAAATTTGCAGTCTATTTGCTAGGTTATTCTATTTTCTTTTCTAAAATATTCCTTTTATGATTTAGTGAAGTAATGAATACTTAAAGAATGGCAAACCTTGTCTTCAGTTTTACTGCCTTGAGCTTGCTATTAAAAGGAAATCATCAGTAATTTTTTTCAGTTTTCTCAAAGCATGATTCCCTTTCTTGAGGGTCCGTTTCTGTAGAGAAGGTTTTCGTATTATTTCTCACATTTGAAGATCCCATTAAAAAAATAGCCTAAAAAATTCAGTTCCCCAGCACTTCATTTGTGAACATCATTTCTGCACAACTAAGCACATGACATTTCATCCTACCAGTACCAATCTTCAAATCTGTCTTTCTTCTAAAACATCATCTGCACTGTTAGGGAATGACAAATAAATGATGAGACAAATGGTAGACAAGTCAGGTTTGAAATATCAAATATAGGGACGGTACCAGCAGAGGGCAATAAATAGACACCATCCCTGACAGCCAGCCTTACAACAGCTTGGAAGCCGGAAGCTCAAAGCCTTCTGGTTAGCCCATCATTTTTTGAAAAGCCGTTTTCGATTCCTCCATTAAATTACAAGAACAAAAGTGAAAGAAAAATGGCTTCATTTTCAAAATCAGTTAGACTGTAATGTAGTCTTTTGATGTAAAGCATTTCCTAAGTACTCATAGCCATCCTTATTGAAGAAAAATAATTAATATGTAGAATGAAATCCATAAACCAAAGTGTCCCTGGTTGAAGGCATTCATGCCTACATGTGTGCATGGGATGCAATAGATGTTCTATTGGCAGCTCTAGAAAAGCTGCTTGATACCTTGATTTACAGCACCTCCTTCTCCTTTTAATAATAGGAAATGATTTTAGACAATGGAATGAATAGCAATGGAGGCTAGATAAAACTCTGTATTTTCCATCCATTGACATACGAAAGTCTTCATGGTCTTCAGCATGTTTTCTTTAAAAAAACTTTTAGACTGAAATGCCTTTTTTTTTTTCTTACCAGTTTTTAACTTTTAACTTGCACACTTTATTTTCTGTTTAGAAGGCCATAATAAAGGGGGGAGGGGGAGGTATTTCTGTCCTAATTGTCCTACTAAGGCAGAAAACACTATTGGAGTTCCCTGGGAATCTTGTTAGATAATTAACTGCCTTAGGCTAATCAACATCACCAAACTTTTCAGCACTTAAATTATTTACAGGTAGTTAAGACCAAATATTTCATTCACCATCAGCTGAGATGCTGTTTTGTGTATCTCAAGGCTATTTTGAGGCAGATTCATTAATCTAGCAAGACTAGCAAAGAGAAATAAAATGTACTTCTTTCCCTCATTCTGGGCCATGCAAGCCCTGTGGCTTATTCCTGCTTGGATAATGCAGATCAGAGCCAGGGCTGATATTCAAGGATGTCAGATGATAGAAAAATATTTCTGCTCTAGGTGTCTTCCACGAAAATATTGTCATTCTCAAACGGATGTTTTAACAATGCATTTTATTTCACTGATATGTACTCTGACAGCAGAAATAATTTCAGTTGCTGCATTTAAAACAGTTTTACTGGATCTTCATTTGAAAGTTTTGCAAGTTAAGTAACTCTTGAGTTGTTACATCTTCTGTAATATTAATAGTGCTCTTCTTTTCAAGGATACAGTTGTAGCCATTAGATGAAAATCAAGCACTGTTCTTGCACAGTTCTGGTTTAATAAGTGTAGTACAAACTCATACAACCACAGAATCATTGAGGCTGGAAAAGACCTCTAAGATCACAATTCCAGAAGTCATCCCTTCACCATCATGCTCACTAATCGTGTTCCTTGGTGCCACACCTACACAGTACTTGGCAGCAGGGAAGCAGAATGAGTTAGCACTGATGTAGAACTCCAGATGGGAGTCAGACTCTTTGAGAAATTGAAGGCATATGCACGCTACTTAGAAAAAAATGAACTGCAGAGCTGTTCTATAGTAACAAGGACATGCACAACTTGACATTGTCATTGCTAAGGACTGTGGCAGTGGGATTGTATGGAGCTGAACCTTTATTCTGTCTAATCCAGTATTTTGAAGCTAGAAATAGCCAAGCAGTGCTCTCTGTGCTCTAAAAGTACAAGGGCAGAATATGACAGATACCTATAAGAAATGCGATTTCTTAGGGAGAAAAAGGAAAGGCATTTTCTCACAGGCACCTAAGTTTGTACACATGGGTTACAAAAAGAGAGAGAAGCAGGAGAGGGATGTCCTAGCAGCTCATTAGTATTCTGCTCTCTCTCCCTTCGGCTGAAGGAAGAATTAGCCGTGTCTCCCTCTCCGAAGGATCACGCACACTGCTGTGTGCCTGTAGAAGTGCAGGGGGTGAGGTATTGCAAAGAAGAACCATTCCACCTCCTGCCTTAAAAAGAGCACAGTTTTTGGAAAGAAAAAAAGAAAAGCCATTTGAGCATTGGATGAAATTATTTGCAAGTTCTAGCCAAACTGGCAGAATCACTTAGAGTACTGGAAAAGCAAAAGGTAAAAACATTAGAAGCATTTTTGGCTATTAAACAAAATACTGATTTTTCATTTCAAAGTAAAATTGTATTTCAACTACATTTAAATGTGATTTCAAAATGGCTTTAGCACCCTGGAATCTAAAATAATATGTTTTTTTCTTTCTTTTCAGACCTTTAGGTCAGAAACTCTTTGATTATAGGTGAC